>JBANSL010000005.1:1250000-2500000 GCA_037127255.1 Persicaria tinctoria | reverse complement strand
TGTTCTACTTTTACTTCATTCATATCCTATGTTTCTACTCGGTTTGGTACTACTGTTAAGTGCTTTAGAAGTGATAATGGGACAGAGTTTGTCCAATTTGCTTTCCATATGTTATTTTCTAAACATGGTATAGTTCATAAAAAAGGAGTGACCCCTATACTCCCCAACAAAATGGTAAGGTTGAAAGAAAGCATCGACATTTGATAGAGACTGCAAGGGCTATCAAGATACATGTTGGTTTACCTTCAAAGTTTTGGGCAGATTGTGTGCTTGCAGCAACACACATAATTAACAAGCTTCCAACATCAGTTTTGAAGTGGAAATACCCTCATGAGGTATTATTTGGTAAGCCTCCTTCATTAGATGAACTTAGAACTATTGGATGCTTGTGTTTTGCATTAAATACACAGTTTAAGAAGGACAAATTTGGTCCTAAAGCCCAAAGGTGTATACTGGTTGGATATCCTTTTGCACAGAAAGTCTACATGTTATACTGTTTGGACACTCACAAATATGTTCTGAGTCGAGATGTTCAGTTTTTGAATCTCAATTTCTCTTTAAAGTTTGTATTCAAACAGGTAAGACAGTTGTTCCTGAATTGCCAAAGTTGCCTTTGGTAAGTCTAGCAGATTCTTCTAAATGTAGTTCCATATGAGCCACAAAATCAAGGCATTATCAACAATGACGTTGGGTTTGATCAAAACCATTTCAATGATTTCGATTCAACACAAGATCAAGTTGATAATATTAATATAGATCATGTTTCTGAATCTATTTCTGACACTTTCTACATCTAGTAACAGGATGCCAATTAATCATGGATTTGAGGTGCAACCTAGAAGATCTACTAGAGTGCATCAAGCTCCTGCCAAGTTAAAAGATTGTGTACGTCCTTCTATACATACAAATGACTCATTATCTCAATCTTTTTTATCTATGGTATTTGGGGAAACCCATTCCTATTCTAATGATTTTATCCAGTCCTTTGTAAGTCTTGTTCAGGTTCTTGAACCCCATACCTTTGCTCAAGCTAACAAGGACAACAACTGGATTGAAGCAATGGACAAAGAAATAGAAGCCTTAGAGAATAATCAAACCTGGCAGCTTACAACATTACCCCCAGGTAAGGTTCCCATTGGTTCTAAATGGGTGTTTAAACTCAAACACAAGCCAGATGGAACCATTGACAGGTACAAGACTCGTTTAGTTGCTAAAGGTTATAATCAAGTTAAAAATAAAGATTATAAACATACTTTTTCTCCGGATGCCAAGTTCACTACAGTTAGATGTTTACTTGCTTTAGCTACTGTAAAACAGTGGCCAATCCATCAACTTGAGATTAATAATGCATTTCTTCATGGTTATCTTGATGAAGAAATATCTATGAAACCACCAGATGGTTACAAAAAGGCATTACCTGGTCAAGTTTGTCTCTTAAAGAGATCTCTCTATGGATTGAAACAAGCGAGTAGACAATGGAATGTTGAGCTAACAAAGTTTCTAGTGTCTCTTGGCTATGTGCAATCTAAGCAGGATTATTCACTTTTTATTAAGCATGTTCCCAAAGGTATTGTCACTGCACTGGTATACGTGGATGATCTATTACTTTCTATAGATGATGAAGCAATCATCATCAACACAAAGAATCCGCTTCACCAGAAATTCACAATCAAGGACTTTAGTCGAGTGAGATATTTCCTTGGGATGGAGATAGCTAGATCGGCAACTGGCATGTTTATTCATCAAAGAAAGTACATCCTTGATCTTCTCAGACACACTCAGATGCTGGATTCCAAAGAAGCAAAGTTTCCTTTACCTAGGGGTCTTTGGCTATCAACAGATGAAGGTGATCTGATTCAAGACCCTGAGGTGTACATACGTTTGGTTGGAAGGCTTCTTTTCCTCAATCTCACAAGACTAGACATCTCATATTCCATCCAACATTTGTCTCAGTTTATTAGCAGTCCTAGGGAGCCTCACTATCAAGCTGTTTTACATGTCCTTAGATACCTCAAAGGGACATTGAGTGCATGATTATTTTATCCAGTTGACTCTGCCTTACAGATTGTAGCCTTCACAGATGCTTATTGGGGAGCCTGCACTTTCTCAGCTCATTCCCTTTTTGGATACTGCATGCTTCTTGGTAAATCCTTGGTATCCTGGAAGACTAAAAAGCAACAGACAGTATCAAAATCGTTGGCTAAATCTGAGTACAGGGCAATGTCATATGCCACTAGTGAAATTGTGTGGTTTGATGGTTTGTTCAAGGATCTCCAGGTTCTTATTCCTCACCCGATTCCCCTGCATTGTGACAACAACGTTGCTCAACATCTTGCTGCTAACCCGGTTTTCCATGAGTGAACAAAGAACCTTCGGATAGATTGCCACTTTGTTCGCGAAAAACTTGAAGAAGGGTTCTTAGCTACACAGCATGTGGCTTCAGCTCTTCAACTAGCAGATGTGATGACTAAAGCACTTGGAGAACAGCAACACGGGTTTCTTAGTCTCAAGTTTGGGAGTGGTTTTCGATAACCCATCTCAAACTTGAGGGGGGGGGGGTAATAACATGTATATACAGAAGGGCTTATATTGAAGAATAAGAGAAAGAGAGTGGTATTATGTAATTAGTGTAATTAGGAGGAAAGGGGCTATAAATAGCCGTTGTGTATAACAACTACGTACACACCAGCTTCTTCTCTCCTAACTAGCTCATTCTGATTTCTGTAATTCTCTCAAAGATTCAATACAATTTGTTCAATTGCTTCCGTTTTCTTTGATCTTATCCAGTAAAAATTTCGTCAGATGAGATGCCCATCGATCTTGTCCTATGTCTACCCTACTTTCTATTCGGGTGCTCAACATTCGATTACTGATGGTTGTAATTACCATTTAAATATGAGTTAATTTCAACTCATATGTAACCCTTTTGATTTTGTTTTGTTAATTTATTGGTTAATTAGGACTTCCTTTGTTAATTAAAAATTATCGTTTATTATTCAGCTCGTTTTTTTAGAATGATAAAAACTATATAAAATATTAACATTTTTTAACATTTGTTTTTATAAATTCATAGTTAATTGTAATAAGTATGAAATTATTTTAAAAAATTGTTTAAAAAGTTAATATTTTACATAGTTTTTAACACCTAAATAAGCGTGCGTGAATAGTAAAACGTCAAGTTTTAATTAACAAAGGGAGTATGTTTTTATTGTAATGCTTATGCGATGTTTTGATGGGTTGAGGCGTATTTAGAATCTAGATGAATGTGATACCTGAACTCATACAGAACTCAGAGTGTAGGGTGTAAGAGTGTTATTCGAGCCGAGCTTGACATGTTCAAACTTGGTTTAATTTGTTAAATGAGTTCGGACCAAGTTGAGCTCATTTTTTAAACGAATTTTTTTTTATGAAGCTTGACTTGTTTAGGAAATAAACGAGCTCGCGAGCCGACCTTTAAGCAGTTCGATCTACTTGGTCATATATATCATATTAATTAATGTAAAGAAAATTTTAGAAATTCCATAAAATTCGAGCTATATTCGAGCATAAATCGAACGAGTCGAGCTTTCAATCGAGCTTAAAATTCTCTTCATATATTCGATCTCGACTTGTTTACGTGCGTGAACGAGTTTGAGTCGAGCTTTTTTCGAGCCGAGTTCGTGCTGCTCATGAGTTTACATAACAACCCTACTTGAACTCAGTGCATCTCCTGTAATTGCCTTGATTTACTTCATTTCTATAGTCATTTCATTTCAAAATCAATTCAACCAAGATATGTTTTTGCCTGAAATTTTGGCCTGACCCTCTTGATGGACGCGCCTTATTTTCAATGGGTGATGGGTCAGTACGGTCTGACACTGTCAAAACTCTTATCTTTTATATATAAAAAAAAATGAATGCACCGTACCGTACACATGTGTGTTTTTAGGGCTATCCAATGAGTTTCGGAGGCCATATGTCCATTTTTTTAAAAAAAATGGTACAGAAAATAAAATTTTAAATGAAATATAGATGACTTGCCGTACATATATAGAAGGAAAAAATAATGAAGAACTTCATTTTTGAAATATTTCTTTCTATATAGATACAAAAATAAATGAGTTGTTATTTACACCCATAATTTTAATATCTACCCTCAAAATTAAAGTTTTTTTCTTTAAATAAACCCTACAGCTCTTGAGTCACATGTGTGTGACTCAAGAGACGCGGGTATTTTTTTTATATGTACGTTCATATATACCTTGTCTCTCTTGAATCACACGTCTGATACTCAAGAGGTGTAGGACTTATTTTTAAAAACAAAAACAAAAACTTTAATTTTGGGTGTAGATAGTAAACTTTCTAGGTGTAAATAGCAACACCAAAAAAATAATGAGAATAGTTGTATATAAAAAAAATGACAATAGTACGTTAACAAGATGCTTTTCAATCCTTCATGATCAATAATGAAAAAACATGATTAAATACTACTTAAATTAAATTTTTATACATGTTTTAAAAGAAAAAAAAAACAATTGAGTTAAAATGGATTTGCCTAAAAAGTTAAAAATGGATGATTAAGTATATAAATTAAGCAAAAAAATATATTGTAAACAAATTAGTGAACACTTGAACAAAAATTTCAAGTCAGACTTAAATTATTTTTAAAATAATTCATACTACTGTAATAGTTTAAGAAATTTACTACTAATAGACTAGGAATTTGAATGGAATGATTGAAAAGCCCCAATAAATAAAATATAAATAAAAGTTTACGAATTTGAATGCAAGGGAAAAAGGTCAGCCACCAGCCAGAAAAAATAGGAACCCTTCGCATTAAAAGTTAACTCTCCTTAACATTCCTCGTACACACTTTCCTCATTCAACAAAACTAAACATATGTTAAACTTTAATTAGAAGAATATTTTATTATAATATGTTAAAGTACTAAAAAAAATTATTTTTATCATCAACTTTGAATTAATTCGGTATTTGTATTTAAATTTTTTTATATTTCCTATAATATCTTTTACTTTATATGAGTTTTTTTTTAAAAAAGTTTCTAGTTTAATCTATTTCAAAATATATTATGCAAAACTATATTCCTATCAAATACTACGTATAACGTAAGCATATCATTATGAGGTCGAGTGTTCTCTGCAAACATCTAGATAAATGATAAATTTTGATAATTATATATAGACCTGTCAAAACATAACCCGACCCGAAAACCCGACCCGACCGCCCGGATTTTTTTGGGTCAAGACCTTAAAATTTTGACCCGGATATTTTTTTCGACCCGAACTCGAAAACCCGAAAATTTTCCGGGTAATCTAGGTTTCGACCCGGTGACCCGATAATTTTGACCCGATTTACCCGATTGACCCGGTTGATTTATAATTAAATATAATTAAATATATTTATATATAATTAAAATTTATCGCAAAATTATCAAATCATAATTTGTTTTATTTAAAAAAGAAAAAATTGACAAACCCGAAATCGACCCAAAACCCGGTCAAACCGGAAATACCCGAAACCCGTTTACCCGGGACCCGTTTTACCCGAGACCCGAAGTGACCCGACCCGAATGACCCGTTTGACAGGTCTAATTATATATGATCAACATGCAATTTAAAACCACTTATCTAGACCACCCTTAGTTGCTTATGCATATTGATACAAAGGCGCATCATCAAAACCAAATTAATTGCTTACGGAAATAATTGATTAGTTACGGAAAACACTTCGGAAGAAAACAATAACATGCAGTAAATTATAATCAAGATTATACCTTTAAAATAAATAAAAATAAATCAAAACATATGGAAGAAAACAGAGTTGAAAGTGAGAAAATAACCAAAAGTTACGAGGGAGATTCAAGACAAAGAGTTAAAGCTTCGAACCAATGACTCCTTGTCTTTAGAGAAAATTGGACAATTAGGACCTCTTTCAATAAATTTATTAGTTTATAGACCTCATGGTTAATTTTTTAGGTAAATAGACCTTTTTAATGGTGTATTTACCTATTTACCCTTAACTAATTCTGTTAAAAAAAAAAAAAGATAGAACTGTTTTACGGATAAAATTCTAGTTAATCAAATTTGAAATATATATTTTCCAATCCTTAATTAATTACCGGTTTTAAGGATTTTTTCTATACTTTCTTTTTCGAAAGAACGAAGGATTTTCCTATACCTATATCCATCAGTATACAGTATTCTCATCAAAACATGTAAGAAATTGCTGGATGATAATTATGGTATGTTAACTAGCATTAACACCATACCTATATAAAACACCGTATAAGATATTTATATGTGAATTAACATCAACCACTAATTTATCTAATTATCTACTAAGTACTAATTAACTTACAATAAATATTATAGAATTTTTACCATCCTTTTATTTATCGTAATAAATTAACATTTACAATAAATTATCCATTACAATCCCAATATATTCTTTCATGTAACACAATATACATAGGTGATAGTCGATAGGTCATTTACAATAATATGTTACAATATGACTTTCTTTTCTATTACTCCTTATTACAATAAATTATCCATTACAATATACGGACTCACAATATACATAGGTCATTTACAATATATGAACTCACAATATACGTAGGTCATCACAAGTTGATAATGATTGTACGTGGGGTTTTTCTTGTAATATTACGTAGGTCATTACAATAATATGTTATAATTACAATAAATTATCAGTTACAATATATACAACATGGAATCGCATACTCTTTTTTGTAACACAATACACATAGGTAATGAATAACCGGTTTTGGTCAATCAAAATAATTAATACAATATGTGTGTGTTAATACTTAATACAATCCTTTTAATGGAGAAAGTCAAGCTTCGGTGCTAAAAAAAATTAAATAAAAGGCTCACTTTTCACTCTTGAATGGAGTTTTGAGATTTTAGGTTTAAGAAAACTGTATATGAAAGTTATTTGATGCTAATGACGGTAAATCTTAATTATATGGGCGGTTTCTAATGACAAACGGTATGATAGGTCTGAAAATATTAACTTTTTAATGTTAATTTTTTGCAATTTAATATTGCGATTAAAAAAATGTGATTTAAGTATTTAACTACCCATCTGGGGGCATTTTTGCCATTATAGATTATAAGGGTCTATTTTACACTAAAAATATCACAAGGGTCTATTTACTTCTATAAATACTGAATAGGGTCTAAAAGCCTAGTTAACTCCTTGTTTTAATGGTAAGGGAGAGGTGACTCTTGCAATAGATCCAAGGGTTCAAATCTCACTACTTACCCTTTGTGTAATTAATGGACGCTCAAGCTTTCATTGACTTGGGTGAGCATGTATGATGGCTTCTCGTCGGGCTAATTACCGATTTAAGCCCTTTGCAGGCTAGTTCTCGGGCCCGTGGGGGATTATTTGACAATCTCGATATCCCCCACGATACAAAAGAAAAAGAGTTAAAGCTTCACATATACCCACTTCTTTTTTAGTGCGATTTACCCAAATCTAAATGGTGTCACAATTAAAAAAAAATGATTAGTAATTGGAAATTCGAAAGAAAACAATAACATGCATTAAAGAACCAAGATTAAACCTCTAAAATAATTTTTTTAAATATGGAAGAAAAAAGAGTTGAAAGGTGAGAAAAATAACTTAAAGTTACGAAGGAGATTCAAGAAGAACATTTTTAAAGATTCACCTATACATGATTCATTTTAATATTTGATTTAGTTGACTTTAAATGTTTTCACAATTAAAAAATAAAATAAAAAGTAAGCTATGTAATTTTTTCTTATATCAGGTCTTTTATTAAATTAGAAGAATTGAATCAACGGAATGTATTTGTTGATAAAAATATATTTTATATACAATTTATTAATAAGGATCTTAATATATATTCAAAATATATTTAGATTTAAATGATATTTTAACAACATTAAAAAATAATTAAGGTATTGATATTGGTCTTATAAATAAGTGATAATCAGTGTGTGTTTGGATTCCAATAACTTGTGTTTGGAAGATTTATACTCCCCCGTTAATTAAAACTTGACGTTTTATTATTTATGTACTTTTTTTGAGGTGTTAAAAACTACTCCCTCCGGTCATTTATGTAAGAAGTTTTACATTTGGGCACAACAATTAAGAAAAAATTATGGATACAAGGATCCGCACTCCTTATTAGATAATGTAACCACTCAACCCTCTCTCTCATACTAGTACACATGTACTAGGAGTATCAATTCTATAAAGATGGAAGCAAAAACCACCCTTTTAAATTCCCTATTAGTCTATTACCCATTAGAATTTATTTTTTTGAAAAAAATTGATTATCTCTCCTACTATTCCAGTACTATATGCTTGGGGAATGGTTCCAATTAATTAAGAGTCTTAACAAGCATTTATTACGGGTAAAAATATTAATTTTTTTAATATATTTTTTTAATATGCTTGGGGAATGGTACTATTAATTATGAATTTTTTTAAAAAGTTAATTGGGGAATGGTACTATTAATTATGAATTTTTTTAAAAAGTTAATATTTCATATAGTTTTTATTATTATAAAAAAATATGCATGCATAGTAAACTACGTTTTAATTATCAGAGTGAGTATTATTTTTCGATTTTAAAAATAATTCATACTAATAGTTTAAGAAATTTAATAGACTAGCAATTTGAATGGAATGATTGAAAAGCCCCAATATATAAAATATAAATAAAAGTTTACGATTTATTTTTATTTTTTTGGTGAAGAAAAGTATAGGAATTTGAATGCAAGGGAGGTCAGCCACCATTCCCACCAACCAGGAAAAATAGGAACCCTGAGACGTTACATGCATCTATATATATATATATATATATAAACTTGGCATCTAAAAGTTAACTCGATCTCCTTTACACATTCCTCCTCGTGTACACTTTCCTCATTCAACATAAAAAATTAAACTTGTGTTATCCAATTAAAGCATTAACTAATGTCCTTAATTAAGAAACACATCAGAGATGGGTGTTACGGTGTGTTCGTTCTGATACTCGTGATCACCGGCGGCCCAGTAGCCGTCGATGCAACGCCGGATTTCGTGTACACTCGGTGCATTGAAACCGCCGGAAGCTACACCCCGCAAAGCCTCTTCCAATCCAACCTTAACTCCCTCCTTTCCGACCTCGTCGTCGCCGCCCTGAACTCGTCCTCTTCCTACTTCAACTCCATCGGAGAGTCCCCCGACGACGTCGTCCACGCCCTCTTCTACTGCAGGGGTGACGTGGCCCCCGTGGAGTGCGGCACCTGCGCTCAAGCCGCGGCCGCGAGAGTGGTGCTGGACTGCCCCTCCGAGAAGGAGGCCGTCATCTGGTACGACGAGTGCACGCTTCACTATTCAGCAATCCAGGCGGACGACGTCGTCGAAGACGTGTGGGCGTCCCAGCAGGCCACGGCTACCACTCCCATCTCCGCAGCGGCCGATGTGTATGGCCGATTGTTCGACGGCCTCGTCAAGTAAGCTGCATATAGCAACAATCTTGATTCGCAGATGGTTAGGTATTTCCAGACGGGGAAAACAGCGGTGACGTCGATGGTGAGCTTGGTGGGACTGGTGCAGTGCGCGCCGCAGTTGAGTGAGAGCGAGTGCGAGGGGTGCCTGAGGTCGACCTGCGTCGGAGTGATTCCGTCGTGCTGCGGGTGGCAGAGGGAGTGGGTCACCGTTGTCAGGCCAAGCTGTCTGGTTGAGTATAGATACTACGCCGATGCTGCTGATCCGGCCGGCCAAGATTCATCTCCGTCGTCGTCATCATCAGGGACGTTGTTATTTCCCAACGGTATGTCGCGCCCAGGATTTTATCTGACGTGCTGAAAAATATTTAAAACAACTATTTTTCTATTTTTATGTCCTATGCCTCTAATATATTACAAATAGAAATATTTTTAAAATGTAAATGATTTTAGTCATTTTTCTATCTATACTGATAATATCTTAATTCCATAAAGTTATTTTTTAACTAATCACAATTTTCTCTTATTATTTCTTTTTTCTTTTCTCTTTATCTCTTTAATACATTTACATTTTCCATTTTTTTAAACTTGTTTACTAACACCTATATTATAATATCTCAATTCAAAAGTTTTTTTTGGGTCCATTTTATCCAATCATTGTTATTCAATTTTTTGTACCGAACTTACAATGATGCTCAATTAATTTATTCATTTTACTAAACAATGGAGTTATTTAAAATATCTATATTTAATATTTATGAATGCTACTTTGAATGATAAGATATTTTTTAAATAATTTTTTTTTGCAAGATTTCTAAGATAAATTTATAGTGATATTTTTACAATTTCCTGAAAGATTTCATGTCTACCTTTATTAATTTATTATAACTTTTATTACTACCTCTGTCCAAAAATACACGCCCCTTTACTATTAATGCACGTATTTTTAGGAGCTAAAAACTATATAAAATATTAATTTTTTTTATTAATTATAAACTTATTATCACTAAGTTTATAATTATTAAAAATTTTAATAAAAAAAATATATTTTATATAGTTTTTAGCTCCTAAAAATACGTCCTAAAAGATAAGAGGACATGTATTTCTGAACGGAGGGTGTAATATTTTATAATATTAATTTGTTATATTATGGTGATAAATTTTTTATTGGTGATGAACTATTGATCAGCATCAGAAATAATTTTCTGACATTGAATTTTGTTTTTATGAATTGCAGGTCATTCGGCTTGGAGTTATATTAAATACTACTCCGGGGTATTTTGTTTTGAGTATTTGTGTTTCGGTTACCATCACAGTTAGTTACACTGTCAGTGTACATATAAAGCATAAAATTAATCTTAACAGCGGACAGCCTCAACCGGAGCCTCCAAACCCTTCAGGTGTTATTTCATTCCACGTGATTTCATTGGCGGAAATAATTTATTTTATTATTTTTCTTAATAAATAAGGACGAACGAATTAAATGGACCACTGTAGTTTTATTTGACTTGTGTTTTTTTTTCCTTCAGAGAATACAACTAAAAACTCAAAGTCAGAAAAACCGAAAAAGACTACTAAACCCACATACCCAGTATGCAATGGATCAGACGTCGAGTGTGGATCTTGTAGTGCCACCGATGATGAGACACAAACCAATCAACAACCACAACCACCTACTGAAGTACCAATGTCCATCTCATTTGATAGGGAAAGTTACCTATCAAACAACTCTCAAGGTTATTCACCATATCCATATCCTCCGTATAATTGGGAAGGTTCCTCGTTTTCTTCATGCGAATATTGATTTCACCAATACGGCAATACCATATGCCAACCGCTTCCCCCTAGCTAGTGTCATGTCCTCTTTGAGAGATCCAATAAATCAAATTTTGAATTTTATCGCTAATGCTATCATAATGTATTCTAACACTACGTCAGATTGCAACTCGGACGAAAAAATGTTTTTAGCTTCGTCACTTGAAAGTCCATCAGGCAACGGACATATTATACCTCATCGCTCAGATCATCCCAGTTAAGGTTGTCCAATTTGGGTTGGATTTATGTCTAATGTAGACCAATGTTAGTCGGTCGAGATATTTAATATACATGTGTGTATTTTACACCGTCTCACCTCCTCCTTCTCCCAATTCATCTTCATCCTTTCCACTTTCTTGACGCAATAGAAAGCATAAAATCGAATAAACACAAGCTTTTAATAATAGAGGGTTTACAAATGACGAAATCCTAGAACTATAAGTTTGAAATCCACTGGAATTTTCTAAATAATAAGATGAATTGATTTAATGACTCACCCCTTAAAATGGGCTTTTTTTCTTGTGATTGAGCCTTGTTGGATGGATTCAGTAAGCCTATCCATCCACTGCAAGGCCCAATGTGGACAAATAGGCCCAATCACAAGAAAATGCCTATTTTACATGATCTTTCATTTTCATCGCACGAGAAACTCTAACACGAGAAATTCTAATCACAAGAAACTCTAACCCCGGTTTCAACAACTTCGATTTTATATTTACATATTACATATACATATATCATAAACAATGTTTTTATTGTTTACAAAGAATTTATTATGATAATCTAACGTATTAACACATTCTAGAAAGTCTAGCTTGTTGCGTTGATACAATATAAATAATTTATTTAACAAGAAACTTGTGATAGGTAAATTTTGTAAAATCTACTTTGATCAATGATAATTCACGTATTTTTTTGAGGGAAATTTATAAGGATTTGGTTCCCAATATTATGAGATATTAATACTGTGTAAATAACTAAATATAAACCTTAAAGTGATTTTTTGTTTGTTTGTCATACATAGGGGAGGAGACCATGGTTATTAGGATCCCGATCCGGATCCTACGATCCTAGGATTCTAGGCAAGGTTTTGATCCGGATCGGGGATATAGACTCCTTCGTGCTAGGATCCTATGAGATTGTGTGGGATCGGTAGGATCCTACCGATCCTAGAAAAAATATCCGATCCTAGTAAAAATCATATTTGTGTAATTGTGTTTGTTTTGTTTGAATATTGGGCCTTCTGGATACGATGAACCTTTTTATTTTTTATTTTTTGGTAGCCCATCTCCTTAGAAATTGAAGGCAGAAGAGTGAAGATGTTGAATTGAAACCCTAACCCCTTTGTTTCGTTACTCAACTCGACAAATCCACGTCTGAGCGCCTGAAATTGTTCATGATGTGGTTAATTGCGATGATGGCATTTGAAACTAGAGATGTCATTGGATATTTGGATGTGTGATTTATCTCTTGTATGTTTGTCATATTTTAAGACATTATCCTTGTCTGTTTGTCACCTTTTGAGACATTATTCTTGACAAATTATGAATGTTAAATGCTTATTATTGAACTATTTTAGTTACATAATTTGTTTAATGGAGGAAAAGCTTAGTTTTATTTTAAAATTAAGGTATTTGTTTATGATGGTTTGTTTTTATTTAATTTTTAATTTTTGTCTAGGATCTTACGATCCTACGATCCGATCCTACACCCTTGTCTCGATCCGACACTAGGATCCCGATCCTAAAAACCATGGAGGAGACTAAGTTCTCAAATTCTCAATCAACAAGCTCTAGGCATTATATGATCCACACTTTAACAAGTGACGTCTCTTGTCCTTGGTGGGCTTTTGTTCTCATCTCTCCGGCGTCAAGACACCGGGTGCGTATGGGACGGGGTTAATAAACTGACTAAAATTATAAACAGGGTAAAAATTTATAAAGTGTTGGTAAAAGTAGTTAAAAATTTATGAAAAAATATAAACTCCGTATGGGGCGAAAAACAGTTTATTTGTAAAAAGTTGAGTTTATTTGGTATTAGGGGTATTGTGGTACTTTCAAACCAAATAAGATAAAAGAGAAGGGGTAAAATAGTAATTATGGAATATAAACCTCAAAATAAGCTTCAATCTGCAGCTTATTTATAAACCCTTTTTTTAACTGACTAAAGCTTATTTGTTGTTCTCGTACACCATTTAAACCCGTTTATTTTTTTAACAGCTAATAATTTTACACTTTTTAACCGGTTTATATGCAACCATACACACCCACTGTGTTAGTCTCTAGCCTATCCTGTGCTCTCGGCATTCACAGTCTATCCCTGGATCTCCTTGACTTCCATGTTGGTTAATTGGGCTGCTCGTTATTGTGATCGATTGGGGGCCGCATTTCGATCACATGGAGATAACGTTCAGATACAGTGGCAGCCCATCAGTTTCCGCTAACACCATCGTAGAGCCAATGGCTTTCCCGGTCGATCGGCTCGAAATTCAACAAATAACTCAACCTTCCTTGTTGGAACTTTCGTAAGCGGATCGTTTAGCTGCAGAAATCAGTCAATTCCGATTCCGATTATGTGTATTTGACTTTTACGTACATAATCGGAATTATTGACTGATTTCTGTAACTAATAACAAGGAACGAGGTGTCATATATCCGTTTCCCGAAGGACTTTCAAGTGATGAAGCTAATAACATTTGTCGTCCGAGTTGCTGACACACTTCTTAGAGCTTGTTGAAAAGTCTTATAGTAATACGGAGTAATAATTTTTTCCCGTTAATAAATTTGATCTATTGGACACCTTTTTTCTGTTGTCCTTGTGTGGTTTTTACCTAGTACTGTATTTACCTACATTATACTCCGTAGTTAATGCCGTTAGTTTTAACATGCAACAACATTTAGCTATTGATCAGCAACCGAATTTTCTGACATTGAATTTTGTTTTTATGAATTGCAGCTCATTCGGCTTGGAGTTACACAATTAGAAAAAAATACTGGAAGCTCCCGGAATCCTTGGTCAGCGATGGCGAGCGTCCCTCATGGATTGGGTCAATCTGGTGAGCCACCGGATAAGGCACAATCTTGGAAAGACAAGGTTATGGGCGATGCGAAACTTGGCGGAGGTGTGCTATGCGCAGGATAAGGTTACGGTCTCGTTTATGAGCGGGGAGGACAGCGACCCGGTGATTGAGATTCCAAGGGAGGTCATGACAGTGCTGGAGGCGGTTTGGCAATCATCCTTGATAATTAAGGTGTTGGGTGGCTTCATTCCATACGCGACTATGGACAGGAAACTTCGGGAAATCTGGAGGCCGGAGGGTAAGTTCTTCTTGGCGGATCTTCCTAAAGGATACTATGTGGCTAGGTTCGACAATGAAGGTGATCGACTACCTGAAAGTACTAGCGGGAGGGCCATGGTCTGTTTGGCCATTACCTCATCACCAAAGGGTGGACTCCTTGTTCCGATCCCTTGATGGATACAATCTCAACCTCGTCGGCATGGGTCAGAATCGCGAATCTCCCAATCGTGCTATATGAAGAAGGGATTTGGGGGAAAATTGCATCCGGGATAGGCAAACCCCTCAAAGTGGATACCCGTACTTTTATGCACTAACAGGGGTCGCTATGCTCGAGTGTGTGTTGAAGTGGACCTCTCGAAGCCTCTTAAGGGGATTGTGACGATCAACGATCATGTGTACTTCCTTGAATACGAGGGTCTACACAAAATCTGTTTCAAATGTGGAAGATTCGGGCACCTGGCGATGCAATGCCCCAAGGGAGGCAGAGAAAGGGAAGAGAAGGCGGAGAAACATAACCCGGAGGAGAAGACGCAACCGGGGGGGTCTAATGTTACCAAAGATAAGGGCAATGGAAAGCAAAATGGTTGGTGAAGAACGCGCTTCACGCGCCCCCACTTTGCTTCCTCGTATCCCCGTTCATCAAACCCTAATTTGCCAAAATCTTCCCCCAAATCCTCCTTTGAGAGCCTGCTTCGGCAAAATCCAGGCGTATCGTTGCCACTTTCGTCTCTGTGCCACCGTTTCAGTTGACGGAACTACTAATCTCTGGGCGAAGGGTACAAAACCAAATAACAACCCTTACTCTTTTCTGGTTGTCTCAATCGATGTCATCTGTGCAAGTCCCAAATTCTATAAATTTCCAAGGAAAAAGGTCAGGAAGAAGGAGGATATATGGTGGAGGAGACCTATTGGCCTATCTTTTGGAGCGACGACGCCTGATTTGTTGGGGGTCGACTCCAACATAAACAAAATCAAATACATGGGGGAGATGTCCCTGATCTGGGGGCGATCGGGGCGTTTCGTGTGTCCCTGGAGGAGGGATTCATGGCGGTTTCGGCTCAGCCCGGCTAGTAGCTTTTGGTGGCGGTGGCTATGGCAGGTTTCTTCTCTTTCTCCCTGGAGTTTCTCGCCTCTTTCTGTCGTCGATGGCTCCTCATATCCCATTTGTGCAAGTGCGATCAAGTCACCTCTGATCAGTGCAGTTCTCGATCGGAAGGGTCCTTCTGGTCTAAGTTTGGTTGCTGTCTTTGGCAATCGTAGGTTCTCGGGAGGTTCATCATCTCAAATCAAAGCAAGGTACTCTAGATTTCGAAATCTCAAATTACTCCTCTCTTTGACTAACAATCCCCTTCTTCGGAAGCAAATCATATTGAACAACCCCCAAAAAGGGTGGGTCTTGCCTCTGAGGTCTCTTGAGGCGACATATGGAGAAAAAATAACCTCATCTCCTGTGCGAGATGAAGGCTTACAAAACATTGTGATTATTGTGCAAAAGGGAATATCTAATACGGATGTTTTTATTGTTAACCCCAAGCTTTGCTCGCTGAGGTATGTATTTAGTGGCAACTATTCAGGACAGCACTCCAAGGGAATCTCCTCTGTTTTGGTAATGATTATATTTATGTTTTGGCAAAAATCATGTATTGTGTGTTACTATTTAATATCTAAAATTGCTTTGGTTAATCCCATGGGGATCTCCTCACCCGAGTCCCTATCGAACACCCCCCGAAAGGGCCCCAACCCCCCCGAAAGGGATTACATAACTAAGCTTGTGGATGTCACGAAATGTGCCTTTTCACAAGACACCCCCCGAAAGGGCTTATCCAACTATATTGAGAAAAAATTCTTCGCTTGTAACATATGGCAAGTTTTGTTGAACGAACCCTTTGGTTCTAGCTATGTGTTGTGTGCTCCTCTGTTGAGAAAAAGGCATTTTGATTGCTCGGATAGTCTTACTGCTGGTGGTGTGGCTATCCTTGAGAAAACAATGAAGAAACTACCCTTCCCAATCTACAATAGACTACTGAAGCTCTCTTGGACTTTCTGCAGTAACTTACCATTTGTTTTGGGGGGTTTATTCATGATCGATGATGCTACTTACCTTAATCCTTGTTGGTGTAAGT
Source organism: Persicaria tinctoria (assembly GCA_037127255.1). Lineage (NCBI taxonomy): Eukaryota > Viridiplantae > Streptophyta > Magnoliopsida > Caryophyllales > Polygonaceae > Persicaria > Persicaria tinctoria. The sequence goes on along the minus strand of JBANSL010000005.1, from coordinate 2,483,276 downwards.
GCCACTCGTGTATTTGTCGGATCACTTGTGCAGTTAATAATGTATATACATGGATGTTGGTTCTTACTAGCCTTGGCTGGGTGCCTGATCCTTTGTATATGGTTATTATCTATGAATCATGTTTGATGATTGGGTGCCACTGGTTGAGAAGATACTACTATAAAATCATTTTTGTTTGCCACCTCTTCCTGATGGCATCTTCTAGAGTCAATCTTAATTGGAATCTGTCTTTGAATAGCCATATTATCGCATTTATCGTGTTATACTGCCTGACCAATTATAGTTTTGATGATGCGTTTATTTGGGTACTGGATCAGACTCCTTATGTATGGCCAACTAGTTATATTATATGCTCTAGTTTTGGGTTAACTTCACTTATTGCCACTCATATTATGGAAAAAAAATATTTGTTGACTATACATCTCAATAGGTGTATCCTAGGTAGCTTTGGAACTATTACTAGAGATAAGGTGCTCGGAATTGATAAAGGCAAACACATCTCCTCCCATGGAGACATAAAACCCATGGAGCTAGAGAAATCTATGCCTCCATCTAACACTCCCCGAAAGGGTAGAAAAACAGTTGCTGAACACAACTTCCCTGTGAGGAATGCTTCCCCCTTTGTTGGAGGATCTGTTGTGCAGAAACTCAAAGTTACAAAGAAGATCGAGTGGAGATTGGCGGACAGAGATAAAATTACGCCAACTGATGGTGTATCACCTGTCTCTACCGGGCTGCATATTACAAAACCTCCACCCAAGGTACCTGTCTATATATGGCCTTCGATGCCACTCTTACAAACTTTGATGTCTAGATCACAATATATAAGAGTTCCTGCACCCTCTTTTACAATTGTTTATCATCTTAAATATAGCCTAAGGTTGAGTAAACTATATTCTCTTGAGATAACTATTGCCCTATGGTATTGTTTATATTTAAAATCTTTAATGAAATGCCTAATTGTTGGCCATTATTGGGAAAGTTGGCGTTTTTCAAGGATGTACCAATCATTATGTCAATCTTATAATGCAACATGGCCAAGCTACTGCTGCACTATACGGGTGCTTTCATCCTCTACATTTTCATGGTGTGTTTGCTTGGTTTGGTGTAGGGATAATGGTGCAAATATCAGCCCATATATAGATGTAATAGCACCACCCCCTATTTGTTGTCTCTTTGGGATATTGAATATCATTTTATATAAACATAACCATATTATGAAGTCTCTGGCTTCATCGTCGATCTCAGTTTTGTCCGGAGATGACTACTTGGTAGTTATACTTATGAGGTCTCATTCCAATAAGTCCCCTTGTTTAACTAGTAATATAAAGTATTTACGGAGTTTTGATGGTCAACTACCTTTACACCCCTATAAGAGCACTTGGATGAGCCTGTATGCAACCCATCTTGCTCTTCCTTCCCATCTAACTTGCTATTGCTATGCTCAAGTGCTTACTCTCCATCTCTTTGCTTGTGACACAGCCATGGCATCCTCTTCAAAGGATAAAAGAAAAAAACCCACGGGGAATGATTCTTTCGTTCCCCACTCAAACACATCCCGAAAGGGCAAAAATCAGGTCCGGGTGGGTAATTCCATCCCCACGGCGGAAAATTCAAAGGAGGCAACTGTTGAGGAAAAAAGGCGGATGAAGGAGAAGTGTGAATCAACAAGTCAAATGACAGGTAAAACCACAGTTTTTTTAACTTCAATTAAAATTAACTATAATTGTGTTATGCTTTATACCCCCTCCTCTAGCTACTGGTTTCTAGTAACCCAAACAAGTGTGAATCAACAAGTAAAATGGAAGGTGAAAACCCCATCTCTCACACCTCTTCAAATTGCTACTATAACAAATTATCTTAAAAACCCCATTATAATGGAAATCCATAAACTTTTACTTACAAACTTCCAATGGGTTAACTTGGCATTGTTGGCATTTTATTGTATTGATGTTTGTCAACCATCCCACAATAACAGATCTAATAGCCTCAACAAACACTTGATTAATATTCCTCAAAACCACTTATGACTAATTTTCTTGCTCCATCAAAACCCCATTAGACTTCCGCTTACTGCTTACTATGCAAAATCTCTTCAATGGAGCAACACAATCCCATTTTGGAATGATACCCATACCCCGAATATAGTAATAGTGGAAAAATTCAACACCTTTAAAAATGTTCGTAAGATACTTACACAAAAATCCTATTTTCAAAAGCCAAGGAAAATCACAGAAAGGGTAGTGAGTTGGTATGGGAGAGATCACCGTCTGCTCGACCATACAAAAACGATGTGGTCATGATTATACGATATTGGAATTGTAGGGGAATTGGGAAAACAACCTTCTGGTCTGATATTAAGGGATGGCGTACTTTAGATCATATACAAATGCTTATTCTAGCCGAAACAAAGACTGAAACAGAACCAAAAGAATCTTTATGGAAAAAATGCAGGATTTACAAATATTTGTTGGTCACCGGCCTCTGGTCGTTCCGGGGGTATTGTGTTATTATGGAATGAAAACTCCTTTATAGATGATACAATCTCGGTGGTTATTCACCTCCCGAGAATCATTGGTGTAAAATACGAAAATATAAAGGAGAGTTTTGAATGTCTTATGCTGTTTGTATACGCACCCCCCAACCCGGCAGAAAAAGAGGACTTTTGGAGAAACCTATACAGTCTAATTGCCCAAAGTAACCTCCCCTGCTTAGTGATGGGTGACTTAAATGAAATAAGTCAACCATCGGATAAGTGTGGTGGTGTAGAAACTCGACCGGGTAGATTTCAGAGAATAATGGAGTTTAAAGATGCGTGTTCCTTGGTAGAGATTCCTTCGTTCGGTAACCCATTTACATGGAGAAAGAATCAAGGTGGTCCAGATAACATTTTGGAAAAACTTGATAGGGTGTTAGTTCATCATGAGATTATTGACATGTTCCCCGATTTGGTAACGAAAAATGGTGCATTCTCGAACTCGGATCATTGTCCCATTTCAATTACCCTCTCAAAGAACGCCCCTTTCAAACCCCCTCCGTTTAAATTTGAAAACGTCTGGCTTCAGAGGAAAGACTTCCGCAATATCGTTAAGCAATCTTGGAGAGCTACTTGTTCTGGCTCTGCGATGTTCCAAATCATATATAAATAAAAAATCCTCAAACAAAAAGCGAAAGCTTGGAACAAGAAAACATTTGGAAATATTTTTCGACAACTCCAAGAAGTCGACGAAGCCCTATTGGATATACAATCAACCCACACCCTAAACCAAAACTCAAATGCATCCACTAAAGAACAAAACCTTCTATCCAAGAGAGAAAAACTTCTCTGATTCCATAAAACTTTTTGGAATCAAAGAGCAAAGTCAAAACACTTGAAACTAGCGGATACTAATTCGGCCTATTTCCATAGAGTAGCATCAGGAAGGAGAAATAGGAAAATCATAAGAACAATTACTGCTGCAGAAGGAACCCAAATTGTTGGGGATGAAAATATTAAAAAGGAAATACAGAAAGACTTTGAAAAAAGGTTTAGACGAGAGCAAATCTTCCCAATACAACAGCTTCATGAATACCTTTCAGTTATCGACCCTGTCATCACAGATGAGGAAAATAGTTTTCTAATCAAGCAACCAACAAACAGTGAAATAAGAAAAGTTGTTTTCTCATTAGGAAGCAATAAATCTTCTGGTCCTGATGGTATGACTGCAGAGTTTTACAAAAACTATTGGGAAATTGTGGGAATTGATATTACTAAGGCAGTTAAAGCTTTTTTCCACTCCGGTCATCTACTGAAGCAAATTAATCACACTTTTATCTCACTTATACCAAAAAATGATAACCCCTCTATGACTACACATTATCGACCAATTAGTCTTTGCTCTACTCTATATAAAATCATTTCCAAGATAATCACTGAACGACTAAAAACGATAATCGGAAAACTTATACACCCTCTCCAAGGAGCATTTGTTTCTGACAGAGCAATTCAGGACAATATACTTATAGCTCATGAAATATTCCACTCCTTTCGCACAAGAAAGGGTTTGAAGGTTGGACTGCCATAAAACTTGATATGGAAAAGGCGTACGACAGAGTGGATTGACAATTTACAAAGTTGGTGCTCCAAAGATTTGGTTTTCACCAACGGTTCGTGGACATAGTTATGGAATGTGTAACTACGGTTTCGTTCTCTGTTTTAGTTAACAATGGACCCACAGAACCCTTTAAACCAACTAGAGGACTACGTCAAGGAGACCCTCTCTCTCCCTTCCTCTTTTTGCTTGGTGCAGAAGTGTTGGCTCGTAAACTGTCGGTAGACTCAGAGGGCCCAAATAATAGTATTGGTTTTAAATTTGGGAATTCTGGCCCTAGCATCCCATTTTTGGCCTTTGCGGATGACATTATCATTTTCTCAAAAGGAAGCATCTCTGCATGCATAAAAGTAAAAGAAATAATCGAGGACTACTGTAGACTCTCGGGACAGAAGGTAAACTACCACAAGTCATCCTTCCAAACCACGCCAGGAATTCCGAGGTCAAGAGCACGAGATCTAGAAGGAGTACTTAATATACCCTTAGAACGAAGTCTGGAGAAATACCTCGGCTGCCCAATTGTAAACGGGCGGGTAACGAAGGAAACCTTTGGCGAGATTATATGTAAATCAAGAGAACAACTCAGTAAATGGCGGGCAAACACCCTATCTCAGCAGGGAAGAGCTACTTTAATTGCATCTAATCTATCATCAAAACCTCTGTATTCTATGCAGAGCTTCTTGCTCCCTGTTTCAATTCACAAACAACTTGACCAAATTAACAGAACTTTTTTCTGGAACAAAGATGCGCAACACAGTCCACTGATAAGCTGGGACAAAATATGTAAAGCCAAAGCAGCTGGCGGACTCGGAATACGAAAAGCAAGAAACATGAACGAAGCCCTCCAGCTAAAACTATTGTGGAAAATTTTAGCAGAACCCGAGAATAACTGGGTTAAGATTATACAACACAAATACCTAAAAGAAAAACACATTCTTAATTACATTAGGAGGGGGAATGCCTCGTGGCAATGGTCAAAACTCAGCTCCCTGATTACAAAATTTAAATCAGGACTTATCTGGTCGGTAGGAGACGGAAAATCTATCAATTTCTGGAAAGACAACTGGATAACAACAGAGCCTCTTTTGGATAAAATTGAACCCCAACCCAATATAGACCAAAAAGAAACTGTAAGCGATTATATAATGGGGGGAAATGGTGGAGAGAAAAGCTTGATTCCATTCTCCCTGAGGCTATAACAAAAGAAATCATCAAAATCCCGCTATCCATAAGTCCCCTTGCTGATAGGCTATACTGATGGCCGGACAAAAAAGGCTGGTTCACAACGTCATCCGCCTATAACCTGATTTCATCCAACACACCCATAATATCTGATGAATTCACCTGGATTTGGAAAATTGATGCTCCTCCAAAAGTCCAAAATTTTATGTGGAGAATCAAACAAAAAGGATTACCCACTGCTACGCGATTAGCCCAGAAGGGGGTTGCTGTTCCCACTACATGCATCTTATGTAACCGAGTAGCGGATAAGGTTGCACACCTTTGCTACTCTACCAGGGGACCTAATTTATACAATCACTCAGGTCTTCTTGACCTCATCCGGCAGGATGCTTTCGGGTAGAGTATTCTCACCCGAATTCTTACCTAATAATAAAAAAAAAAGATAAGGGCAATGACTGCTCGGTGTCGAGAATGGAGACTAAAGAACAGTCGGAGACGTCGGGGATGCTATGGACCTTGGATTAAGGTCGTCAACCGGCGCCGGAATCAGAAGTCGAGGGGTTCCATGGTCGGGGATGGCAAAGGCAAAGGGAAGATAGGCGCCTCGGGATCGGTATCAGAGAATAAAATTAATGATGAGGCCATTAATGAAGAACATATTGTGAAGAACAGGAACAAGGAACGATCACATGAAGAAGGGGGAGGAGTCGTTGGAGACACTAAGGAGAATGTGCAGAAAGGGGAAGGCATTAATGTGGAGCACGATTTGGAGGCTACGAGGATTCTGAACATCATTAATAATAATATTAATAATAAGGAGGAAGTGGGTTTTGAAGTTGGGTCGGTGAGTACTAGTGGGGTTGGTAGTTCTAGTAGGCTCAAGAAGAAAGGGACCAAAAAGCCCAAGAGCAAGGGGCCCAAGATGGCTGATCCGGCTGACAAAAGGGAGAATGGGCCTCTCAAAAGGCCTAGAACCGAGACGGAGATTGCGACGGGAATTAAAGGAGCAATCTTCGGTTATGTTATGCCCATCCAAACGGCGGTGAAGGAGGCACCGAAAGGGGCAGCGGCGGATTGCTTGGGGTTGAATGATGCTATTACCTAGGGTATCGAGAGGGAGGATGAAGGCGGAAATATGGCCATTGATGAACCTAAAGGGGCCGGTAGTGAGAGCGATGGGGGTCCGAATTCGGGGCGGATTTGATTCTCCCGGATTGTCCTTTCTTTCTTTCTTTATCTTTTATGATGAATTGCCTCCTCTGGAATTGTTGCGGAGCCGATAGCGATGGGTTCCGTAGATGGATTAGGTATATGCTCAAGCAGTATAAAGTTAATGTCTTGGCGATTTTCGAGCCTAAGATTTCGGGGGTGAAAGCGAAACAGGTTTGCGACAGAATGAAGTTCACTGATTGTTTTATTGTCGAGGCGAATGGTTTTCGTGGAGGCGTCTGGCTTCTGTGGGATAGAGAGAAAGTGGATGTTTCTGTCATTAAGTCGAATGAGAGGTTTATTTTAGCTAAAGTCAAATGTGGGACTAAGGAGTTTCATCTCTTGGTTGTTTATGCTCATCCGAGTGCTCATGACCATCGGGCTTTTTGGAGAGACATCACCGAGGCCACGAGAGGGCTGTCTGGGCCGCTTTTTGCTGGTGGGGATTACAAGTGCATTATTCATGATTGGGAGCAGCAGGATGAGGATGGTTCGATCTCTGCGGATGCAGATTGTTTCAGGGAATGGATGGGCTCGGCATACTTGATTGATTTGGGTTTTGTAGGGCCGCCTTTCACCTAGTATAGGGGGAAGTCTATGGATACTTACAAGGCTCGTAGGCTGGACAAAGTTCTTGGGAACGTTGCTGCTCGTATTGCCTGGCCGTAGGCCTTGGTTAGACATCTTCCAAAGCATGGCTCCGATCATAATCCCCTCCTGTTTACGACCGATGCGCCGGTCAAGATGAACAAGAAACGCAGGCCTTTTAGGTTCCAGGTGGCTTGGTTTACGCACCCTGAGTTCGGTAAACTTGTTAAGGACTCTTGGCTGGATGAGGCGGATGCTCCGTCGGCTCTTGACTTGTTGAAGGATTGCCTGATCAAGTGGAATCGTGAGACTTTCGGTACCATCTTCGAGAGGAAGGCTGAGATCACCAAGGATCTTAAGGAAGCTCAGTCGGCCCTATCGGCTAATCCGTTGGATGATCTAATTGAGAAAGTGTCTATTATTCAAAGGAAGCTTGATTTGACCTTGGAACAAGAAGAGATTTTGTGGTTTCAGAAGTCGCGAGAGAATTGGCTTAGAGCGGGTGATCGGAATACATCCTACTTCCATCTTTCGACGATTATTCGCCGGAAGAGAAACAAAATTCAGGTGTTTAAAGAGGAGGATGGGACGGAGATCCTGGATAGTAGCATCATTGAGCAGGAAGGCTGAGATCATCATTGATCGGAATACATCCCCTCTTGTTAAACTTCACTTAATTTAATATGAAAAGACAATTATACCCCTATTCTTTAATGTTTCATTTTTAGTAAAAAGACAATTATATACTTCTCTTTGTTGCTTGATTTTTCAGGTATTACAATTAGACCTGTCAAATGGGTCATTCGGGTCGGGTCACTTCAGGTCCCGAGTAAAACGGGTTCCGAGTACAACCAGGTTGTCTCGAACCCGGGTTTGACTGAGTTTCGGGTCATTATGGGTCGATTTTGAGTTTGTCAATTTTTTCTTTTTTAAATTAAAAACAATCATGATTTGATAATTTTGGATAGTTTTAAAATTCTAGAATTAAAGACGTTGTTCATAAATTCTAGTGCTTGTAATTATATACTATATCTGATCTAAAATATTTTATTTTTATTATTTCTCGTAATTTTTAATAAAATGTAATAATACATAAATATCAAAATTTTAAATAATTTTTTTTAAAATTTGATATTTTATATATTATTACATCTTATTAAAAACATTTGATTTTTATTATTTCACATAATTTTTAATAAAATGTAATAATATATAAAATATCAAATTTTTAAATATTTTTTTAAAAATAATTTCATGTAATTAGTAATAAGCATAGAATTATTTTAATAGTTTTTAGAACTTTTATCCTCTTAAAAAAAATGTGTTGAAAAATAAAAATCAAATACTATCGATCGGACGAAGTATTACACAATACAAATAAATATAAAAAATTGCTTTGAAAATGAACGATCAAGTGATTGTAATTATAAAATGTAATAAATTGGAATCTCCATAAAAAATTTAATCATATATAATTATAAATCAACCGGGTCAATCGAGTAAATCGAGTCAAATCTATCGGGTCAATCGGATCACCAAGTCAAAACCCAGATTACTCGGAAAATTTCCTAATTTTCGGGTATAATTGTCTTTTCATATTAAATTAAGTGAGGTTTAACAAGAAAAGTGGTATGGTGGTTAGTTTCAAACAACCTATATTTAATGGGTGGTTATTTGGCAATTTTTGAATAAGGGGTGGTTATTTGTAAACAACAATGAATAGCGGGTGGTTATTTGATAATTTTTTAATAAGGGGTGATTATTTACAAACAACAATGAATAGTGGGTGGTTTTATGCATTTTCACCTTGATTTAATGACTCACACCTTAAAATGGGCTTTTTGCTTGTGATTGGGCCTTGTTGGGTTGATTAAGTAAGCTAATCCTTGTACTGCAAGGCCCAATGTGGACTAATAGCCCCAATCACAAGAAAAAACTTATTTCACTTTCACATGGAGATAACGTTAAGAGCTTTCATTTTCATCACACGACAAACTCTAACTACGATCTAAAGAGTTAGGTTAGGTTTGGTCTATGGTCTTCGATTTTATATTTACATATACATATATCATAAACAATGTTTAAATTATCATAATAAATTTATTTAACAATAAAATGTATTAACACATTCTAGAATGCCTTATTGCGATGATACAATATAAATAATTTATTTAACAAGAAACTCGTGACGGGTAAATTTTGTAGAATCTACTTTGATCAATGATAATTCACATATGTTTTGAGGGAAATTTATAAGGATTTGGTTCCATTATGAGATACTCCCTCCGTTAAATATTAAAACTTGACGTTTTAATGTTTTTTTAGATGTTAAAAAACTATATAAAATATTAAATTTTTTAATAATTTCATACTTATTACAATTATATATGAATTTATAAAAAATAAATATAAAAAATATTAATATTTAATATAGTTTTTTTATCATTATAAAGACGTGGACATGAATAGTAAACGACAAGTTTTAATTAACACCGAGAATATTAACTTTTCAACACGTTTATTAAGGAGCTAAAAACTAGATAAAATATTAACTTTTTTTATTTTGTAAAATAATTTTAAACTTATAACTAATAAGTATAAAATCATATAAAAAATTAATTAAAATTTGATAATTTATATAGTTTTTAGCCCCTGAAAAATTTGTCTAAAAGTCAAAAGAATCTTATTTCCAAACGGAGGTAGACTTTATACAACATTATATAATGTTGAGGTTGGTTTGGACAGATATATGGAATGAGATGAGGTTCTATTTTTCTCAACAACAAAAAAACAATAAAAAAAAAACTACCAATTGTCTAGTGATAAGGGAGAGGTGATTATTATTATTATTTGGTGAACATTATTATATAATATAATCACCTGTTTAACCAAATGTAATTCGAACAACTAAAACGTTACATCTATATAAAAAGTTAACTCGCCGTACACACATTCCTCATAAACTTTAACCCATTGAAGCAACCTTGTGTTTTGTTAATTGATCCAATTAAAGCATTAATGTCCGTAATTAACAAACCCATGAGAGATGAGTGTTATGTTGTGGTCGTTGTATTTCTGATCCTCGTGATCACCGGCGGCCCAGCTGCCGTCGGTGCAACGCCGCATTTCGTGTACACGCGGTGCTTTGAAACCGCCGGAAACTACACCCCGAAAAGCCTCTTCCAATCCAACCTTAACTCCCTCCTTTCCGACCTCGTCGTCGTTGCCCTCAACTCCTCCTATTCCTACTCCAACTCCATCGGAGAGTCCCCGGACGAGGTCGTCCACGGCCTCTTCTACTGCAGGGGTGACGTCGCCCCCGCGGAGTGCGGCGGCTGCGCTCAAGCCGCGGCCGCTAGAGTGGCGCTGGACTGCCCCTCCGAGAAGGAGGCCGTCATCTGGTTCGAGGAGTGCACGCTTCGCTACACGGCCGGCCAGGTGGACGACGTCGAAAACGTGTGGGTGTCCCAGCAGACTACAACTACCAATAGCATCTCGGTACCGGCCGATGTTTACCGCCGATTGTTCGACGGCCTCGTCAAGGAAGCTGCATACAACAATCTTGACAATGGATCGATGGTTAGGTATTTCCGGACTGGGAAAACAGCGGTGACGTCGGCGGTGAGCTTGGAGGGACTGGTTCAGTGCGCGCCGCAGATGAGTGAGAGGCAGTGCGAGGGGTGCCTGAGGACCAGCGTTGGAGTGATTCCGTCGTGCTGCGGGTGGCAGAGGGAGTGGGTCACGGTTGCCAGGCCAAGCTGTTTGGTTGAGTATAGATATGCCGATGTTGTTGATCGGGCCCGGCAACGTTCGCCATCATCATCATCATCATCTTCATCACCGTCGTCATCGTCAGGGTCGTTGCTAGTTCCCGACGGTATGTACAGTTAACGGTCGAGCATAACTGCATAACAAAGATCCTCTACCACATTAATTTATTTTAATATTTATTTATTCTTAAAAATATTTTAAAAATTATATTTATAATCCTAGCGTTTATTTTTACATATTTATAAATTTTTATTTTAAAATATCATATTTAGAATTTTTAAAAATTAAAAGGCAATATTTTACATAATATAATTATTAAAAAAATTTAAACATGATTTTTCAATATAAAATTTTATAAATATATAAAAATAGATTTTAGGAATATAAATAGATATTTTTAAAATTAAATAAATATTAAATTAATTTGGTGGTATGGGATCATCTTCATCATCCTATCATATCAACTGCATTTCGAAACAAATTAGATATATGTTAAATAAAATATATTATGAGACGAATATAAGAAATAGCTAGTGGAAGGGTAAGTGAACCTACCAAACTATTATATGATTACATTAATTAAATTGATTATTGATAAATTTATCATCACTACATCTATTATATCCAAAATTAAACATTTGACTCGCTTTTGGAACTTGACTCCTTCAATTATTGGTATTGAAAAGTCTTATTACTAAGAATTTTTTTTCAAATTGGCCAAAAGAGTCAAAAAAAAAAATTTGAAGATTAGCCAAAATCGCAAAGTAGGGTAAAGTCGTTGTTTGAAACAGCGACTTTATCCCGAATTAAAAAAAAATATATAATATGTAAGTCGCTGTTCAAACAGCATTTACTATTTTTTTTTTTTTAAATGCCATTTTAAATTGAAAAAGAAAGAAATTTTTTAAAAAATTCGTTGTTTCTGTTTAATTTTTTTTTAAGTTGCCGGTGTGAGCAACAATTATGGAAGACGGCCAATTCAAAGAACCGATTAAACTCAATTGTACGGACTCCGCCTTCACCCAATTCTTGAATTGGTAAATAAAGAGCGGTCATCCGGGATTCAAACCGGATACTACTATCCACAAATCCTTTCCGGTGAGCCATTACGAAATGGTCGAGTACGAGTACGTTCACCCAATTCACTCGTGGATGAAATCAACCGATTAAACTCAATTGTAACGGGGACCTATGGGTATTATTAATCAAGGAACTAAACTAATTATGGTTGAATTGGATAATTTATAAATTACAAAATTCATGAACGATTGAATTGGAAATCAAACAAAGAATCCAAACCACTAACCTGCAAATTCATCCAGGCGAAGAAGGGCGTGTATGGTGCGAACGGCGGTGAGGATGAGCTTGCCGTAGAGGTGGTCGTTGCGGTCGTCGTATTGAACCATCTGCTCGGGGGAGTGGCGGATCCAGCGAGGGATTTGGACGGTAGAGTGCTGATCGGGTCAACGGAGCCGCCGGGCGGTAGGCGTCTTTGCCTGGTCGAAGACCTGATTTAAGAACTCAACCAGCAACTTAAAAAAAAATACTCTCTCCGATTAAAAATATAGGTCTTTTTAGGTTTGAAATTTTGTTTAGAAATATAAGACCTTTTAGGTTTTCGAGGCATTGGGATAAGAGAAAAGTAACTTTTTGAGTTGTTTTGTGAAATGTTATTGGTTGATAATGATAGTGGATAATTAATAAGGGGTATAAAAGTAATATTTTTAGACTTTTCTTAATATGTGTGCAAAAGTTTAAAAGAACTTATAATTTTGAACAAAGGGAGTATTAAAGAGGGGAGAGTCGATGTTTCAAATAACACAGTAACTCTCCCATCATCCCATGTATAATATTTTTTTTTGGATTTCTTTCTTTTTTAATTTAAAATGGCATTTAAAATAAAAAACTAGCAAGTCGGTGTTGAAACAACGGCTTACTTATTATATACTCCATCCGATTTTTAATATAAGACATTTGACTTTTGTACACGTAGTTTAAGGAACTAAAAACTGTATAAAATATTAATTTTTTTAATTAAATTTTTTTATTTTGTAATACTTATTAGTAATAAGTATTATAATGTAAAAAAATTTAATTAAAAACATTAATATTTTATATAGTTTTAGGCTCATTAAACTACGTGCGCAAAAGTCCAATGCCTCATATTTCCAATCGGGAGGAGTATATATATATATTTTTTAAACCCGGGATAAAGTCGTTGTTTCCTACTTTGGCTACTTCGCAAAATACTTTGCGATTTTGGCTAATTTTCGATTTTATTTTTTTTTTTACTTTTTTGGCCAATTTGAAGAAAAAAAATCTATCACTAAGGGTTGGAAGTCTTACAAAAATATTAAGTCTCATATGATTCATATCTGTATATAGTATGCTTTCTATGTTAGAATTAGGGGTGTTGCTCATACTCGGCTCATTTATACTCGAGCTCGGCTCGAAAAAATTTCAAGCTAAGAAGTAGGCTCGAACTCGGATCGCGAGTATTTAAACAAGCTCGAGCTCGTTTTGCTCGTTTTTGTTCGAGCCGAGCTCGTGAGCTCGTTCGAGCTCATCACAAGCACGTTCGAGGAGGGAGCCACCATAAGCTAAGTCGTCTTTGGTTGTGAGGGTGGCCATCAAGGGCGCTCCGACGAGTTTGGTCTTGCAGCGAGGCCCGCCATGGCGTCAGAGAGAGAGAGGGCATAAATGAGAGATTGGGATAGCAGACGGACCTCCAATTTGGCCCTCAGATCTGAGCGAGAGAGGAAATCGAAAGTGAAAGAGGAGAGCCATGGTCGGAGGAGCGAGATTTGGCCCTCGGATATGAGTAAGAGGGGAAATCGAAAGTGAAAGAGGAGAGCCAGGGTCGGAGGAGCGAGATTGGCCCTCGGATCTAAGCGATACTGGGATGCCATGGTCTGAGGAGAGCTCGGGGATCTGCAAGGGTGGGCGACGGAGAGGGAGGCGAAATGGGTTTCGTCATACCCGAGTCGGAGAAGGGAGAAGTGGAGAACGTGGGCAGTGGCGCAAGAGAGGAGCCGGGAGGTGAGGGGCGAGAGCGCGAGAATGGAGGAGCGACCATGGAAGAAGGTTGTCATGGAGCTCAGGAGCTACAAGGTGACGGTCGAGCGATGCAGGGCTGGAATTGAAGGTGAAGATTCAAGAATGAAGATGGCTGGAGGCAGAGATGGAAAATGACGGCAACCTTTACCTCATAACCCTTACCCTAATTGTTTTCCACATCCAATGGAACAATTGGGCTTACCGAGTTGGGACCGAGCCTATAATTAGCTTGTACATGATATGGCCCATTACACATTGTCATAACCCTAAAAATAAAAGGGGGAAATATAAGGGCAAAATTATAATTTAAGGGGAAAAAATCGAGTTATGCGAGTAGCTCGAATAAAGCTTGAACTCGGCTCGAGCTCGTGACGAGCTCGGAAAATTGCTGGTTTTTAAATATGAGCGAGCACGAGCCGAGTTCTTTCGAGCCGAATTCGAGCTACTTGTGTTCACATAACACCGCTAGTTAGAATATTTAGTGATTCAAAATTAACTAATTAATTAATAATTAAGAGATATCTAGTTAGGTTGTTAAGATTTGTAGGTGTATGGACTAGTGACTCACGTTTAGTTTTAGGTTTTTTGGGTTAATTAATTAGAAATAGCAGTGGAGTTAATTAGTGATCAGTGTGGGGATGAACGTGCCTCGAGTCGACTGCATCAAGTTTCAGTTTTTAGGATTTCTTTAAATATGTAAGTTTGTTCATCAGATCAATAGAATTGAGGATTTGAACTAAAAACGCTCCTCTCTTCCAAAATTCGATAAAGGTTATTCGAGAGGTGTCTCTCGTAAATCTAAAGCAAATTTACTCATTTTCTATCTGAAGTCGATGGTGAATCTGTTTCTCCGATAACTCTTGACCAATCGATTCCAATATGTGTCATGTCGTTTTGCTTTGGGTATCCAGTTAAAACTAATTGCTTACACGTCAACCTGCAAATAATTAAACCACTGCCCAATTGCTTCTTCTTCGATGAATTTTATCTGAAAATTAAGATTTAATTTAAATTATATTAATGTCCCCTCACTGTCACTCTTCCATCTCTCTGTCATATCCTCACTAATTTTTTCCTCTCTCTCCTGTGCAACTTCACTCTATTTTTTTCCACTCCTCTCTCTCCCTCTCCCTCTCCCTCTCCCTCTCCCTCTCTCTCTCTCTCTCCTCTGCAGACTTTCTCTTGCTTTCCTCTCTCTGATTTTTTTTATCGAAATCAAACTTATCCATTTTCTATCCGAAGTCGGTGAATCTGTTTCTCCGATAACTCTTATCCAGTCGGTTCCAATAAGTTGCATGTCGTTTTGCTTTTGGTGTCCAGTTAAAACTAACTGGTTACACGTTGTTATGTCCTGGTTGGGATTTGGAGATTGAAAAAAAAAGAAAAGAAGAGATTAAGGAGGAGAATAGGGATTAAGAGTTGAAGGAAGAGGATGTAACGGCCCAGAATTATGATTTCCGGGTTACGTTTCAAGGGATAAAACCCCTTGTTCGGATCTTGCAATCCAGGTACGGGTCGAGGTTTCAAACTCATTTTAAGGTTATTAGAAAAAGGGATTTAAAACCCTAAAAACATCGAAGGGCCGTTGGGTACCCTTAACCTGTCCTAAGACTATGTCGCGGAAACCATTTCAAACGGAAGTAAAGCGGAAGTAAATTACAAATACACGTGCCACGGCGGAGCCGGGTCAAAACGGAGTCAAAAGTATAAATCCAAAACAATATAATCAGAGTCTGGTGAAGTCTATAACTCCAGCGCTCACTCTCCGCCGACAAAATGACCCGCGCAATAAGCAAACAGCACCGATAGGATGAACATAAATAATTCCTAAAAAAATTGATTTGGAGCGGGATCAGATCGATGTCCACTTAACTCTGCATCCCAACCATAAGCACACATATACGCTATACCTAATAAAGATGCTCTAATGCAGTACGGAATTCAAACACACTAGCATGCTCCTAGTTCATAATAATGTGCAGAAATACTGTAAAGGGCCCAAGACAATGCCAAGTGGCATATCCCTCTCCTACCTCCACCCCTTCCGACAGGCGGAGACTGGCCAGCTCGTGAATGCATTCATTCATAATAGGGCGGCACGCATGCCTAACCCGCTCCACAATAAAGCCCGCAGGCATATCATAATATAAGGAAGTACTCGATTGACTCAGGGTACCCGATGAGGCTGGGCTACCCTATGACCCTAGCAAAGACTCTAGGACTATCACAGATAACGGCCGTTCTGTTTACATACGCACAGAGAAATAGAATGCTCAACGATCGATGCAACCTAGCATGGTACTACATGGCATGCTGATCATGAATGCAAGCACCTAGTATATCATGCACCTATAGCAGGGAATAGCTCTATTCAATCTGAGTAAGCTCCGAAGAGACTTACCTGAAAATGCAGAACAGCAAGATAACACAAGCAAGGGCCCAAATGCAAGTCCAAAGCAATCCAAAAGCAATACACCTATCATCAAGTCATTTTCATAAGCTACTGAACCAACACTCTCACACACACGAACCCGAGTTCTCAATATCCTTAAAACCAATCGACGGTAAAATCATTTTTCAAAACCCTTCCGATACGATCAATCATTAACCAAAATCATTTACTTCCAATCAAACCCATTGATAAAATCGTACCAACCACATTTCCAAACTTCCCTATCAAAACCAACATCATCAAACCAATACAAAGAATCCCGACATTAACACTTAACCTTAAAACCAATTTTCACAAAATCATATAATAGAAGTAATTCCGGTATTTTTTTTATTTCAAAACCTAAAATCCCTTTTTAAATAATTTAACCAAATATTTATCTAGTTTAAATACCAAAATAAATCCGATCCCTTTATTTTATTAGCTCAAATAAAATCCGGTCTATTTGTTTAAATTCCAAAATCGGATCTAGTTGAAAGAATTAGGCCCAAAGCTTGTTTTGATTTTAAAACAATCAAATCTGGCCCAACAAAAAAAATAGGCCCAACCTTAAAATCAGATCCAACATAACCCAACCCAAAACCGGTTTTCTTTTTAAAAGCAGGAACCGGACCAAAAAAAGAAGACCAGACCGGACCAAACAAAGAAAAGAAGGAAGGTGGGCCGGCCAGCTGAACCGCTTCTCCTTCCCTGCTCACTGCTCGAAACGGAAGAAAGGGAGGAGAAGGGGAGCCTTCGCCGGCGGCCGCCTCGCCTGCAACCCGGCCATCCTCGACCTTCCCGACGACCAGGAATACCAAGACACCGGAAACGAGACATGAGAAAGGGGAAGGAAGGTCGGAGCTCACCGAGGGCGTCGACTCGCCGGAACCTCGTCGGTCCGCGATTGAGCTCGCCGGAGGCACGATCAAGCTTCGACGGAGATGGTTCGGCGCCGGAGTTGCCTAGGAAGAAAGAAAAGATTAGAAAGGAGGACCCTTGAGGGGTAATCGATTGGAAACGAAGGGAGCCCAACTCCGACCTTTACTACGCGGACAGGGGAGGAGGAGCGGTGAGAGGAGGCTCGGCGGCGGATCCGGTGCCCTCGGCTCGGCGGTCGGAAGACGGAAACGCAGCTGTGGCGAGGCTTAGCTCTCGACCTCTGTCCGAAGAAGGCGGGGCTGCTGCTGCTCGAGTACCGGAAGCGGGATGGAGGCGGTGTAACTCGGACCTCCTAGCTGTGATGGTGGTGGCGGACAGAGCAAGGAGGAGGGCGGTGAGCTGGTGGTTGCGATCAGAATTGGAACGGAGGAAGGAGGAAATAAGAAAGAAGGAGGAGCTGGGATTTGTCCTGCTGCAGCCATCAGAACTGGGTGAGTACAAAAAGAAGGGGAGAGCTGCTTGCTTGTTGTCGATCAGTCAAAGGGGGATGCAGGGTGTTTGGCATTTTGCCCAAAAGAAAGTGTACATCTTGAGAACAAGGTGATAAGATTTTGCCACAATTATACAACCTTGAGATAAGTTGGAATTAGATAAGAATTGGTGAAATAAGACAAAATCGTGGTCCCGAAGGTAAAGTTTGAATACCCGGAATAAAATCTCTTGAAACCCGTTCGCTCGAACCAAAATCCGACTTTATTAAAATAACGCTTTAAAATTATGAAGATATCGACATCCCAAAGTTTATTTCAAATTCCGAGGCAAAACGTTAGAATTGTCCTTCACAGTTAAAAATTTGGCCGGAATTCGCTTTAAGAGGTTTTAATTAATCCGATTTAAATTCATTTTTATTTTATTTTATCTTATTATTATTTTCGACTTAAATCCATTTATATTATTTATCGAAATTTATTATTTAAAAATCCGGGCCTTTACATCATCCACCTCTAAAAACAAGTCTCGTCCCCGAGACTAAAACCAAATAAGGTAGGGGATGAAGTTTGAAATTGATGAGTCCAAGGACCATGTCCAGAATCTTGTAATCATCTCGGTTGCGTCTTCCGGGATTCTCACAACATCCTAGTTACGGTCGTGACATCTCCAATTGGCCTTGACAAGTATGCGATAAGCGCCCCTATCACATCCTCGCTTCGACTTTTCGGAAGTGCCACAACTCTAAAAGTTCTACAATAGCATCACTAGGTCTTAGCAAGCATCCTATAGGCGCCCCCATAAGGTGCATGTATCCACTTCGTGAAGTATCATAGAGTTGCCCGGGTTTGAAAAGTTTCTAAAGGGATTCCATAATTGAAAATAAAGATTAACCTCAAAATCGTTTGAAATTCTCGGTATCGTTCATTCTTTACAATCAAAGTCGGTCCTTTTATCAAAATCGTTCAAAATCTTCAAATAAGACGTCTAATCAAGCACTTTGCACCAAAACAAGTCAAATCCCTTTAACTCAAGATTTCGTCAAAAATCTCCCAAAACAAAATCAGTTTCCCGCATATCAATCAATCACATTCAGAAATCAGGAGGTGGAATCATCCACCTCTAAGGGCTAATCCCATATCTTCTTCCTAGTTTCCAGAATCAAATCAATCTATCAGTCTCAATTCAAGCAAGCTTCACAAGCTATAAGAATGCATAACCAAATAACCAATCGATCATCAACGAGTACATCATATAACAAGTCTCAAACATATGCCAGCACACTTCCACAAGATCACATCAACGTCTCTACCACAGACTAAAGGTCATAATACACATCTCAACAATATGCCAAAATGATAACACATGGCTCGATATCACACCAAAAGTCATAAAGGATATCTCATTATCGCATATCATCATCGCAATCATAGTAGGGTCAGTCACATCAAGGGATATCATTTAACCCATAGATTCACATAGTCATCATATCCAACTTCTATCCAGCATTAGCATAACATTCTTATCACGTCAATCATTGGTACTTGCAAGGTTAGCCATAGCGAAATTCCATCATAAGTCAACGAAACAAAGCTACTTATCAACACATCAATACAGTCAAGGTCATGCTATTAAGATTCTATAAAAAGGGAAGATCAAGAAGCATATCACTATCAAAATGTCAACATGCTCTCTAGAAATCATCTTAACTCATCACAATGTCATATACGATCATTTAGTAATCATGCACCATTATCTCATATATATACAAATCATATTCACATTCCAAGTCATACCCATCATTTAACATATCAATAGTCATGCTTGTCAACCATATAATACAACATCATGTTTACTAACACATAATATAACATCATGTTTTCACCCCATAACATAACATCACACTTTCACATAATAACACATCATTATCTCGTATATCATATCACAACACATCCTAACATGCTTCTAAAACAACATAGCAGAGCATCAATATTTCATGATAACTTTTTTTTTTTTTTTTTTTACTGCCAACTAGATTTCAATATTGCACAACAACGTGTAATATCATTCTGTATCAGATTCATCATGGTTGCTATCTAGCATCATGCCAGCGAATATAAATAAATCACATAATCAAGAAAATCCTCACGTCATACCAGTCAAAATAAAACAGAATCCCCACTCGCCCATCTCCACTCTCAAGCCAAGACTAATCATCTTCTAGGCTCGCTAACGTCAACTCCAACAAAAATTCTCCGGAGAAATCCCAATTCATCTCGATGCTCAAATCTTACCCCTCCTTCCGCCAATCAATACCACACCATCCACCTCTAAGAACCCAACTCCTATCTCTAACTGCACACCCGAGTACCCTCTCGTTCTATGTTCTCAATGCTCTCAAAAGTCATTTCTTACACTTCTCTTACTACCCAAGACATCACAAGCATCACCCAAAAGCTCATCGGAAACCACCAAGTATTGTCTCATGTACATCCCAAAACTCACTTAATCTTACCCCAGTCAACATCCCTCTCTCGCGACTTACCTCATAATATCATCGTTCATCCTAACCGCTTAAATTCTTTCACCACTCTACCAAATGACCTCACCCACAGGTTTAAAGAAAAAGGAATCATGGAAATCATCGAACATAAGGTCTACATCATATCAATTTGCACTTATAACATACATCATGGGTTCAACAAGCCTTAATTTTTACCATCATGCTCAAAATTATAGCAAAATACCATATATGAACATAGTCAATTCAACTTAGCAATTTTCATCATAACCTTATCAGATCACAATTCAGGCTTATCAGCATTTACAGTTCACATTTTACAGGCAAATGAATTCATATCATGCTTAGCAACTTAGAGTATCAACACGTCAAGACTTCATGACACATTAGAACTATAAGGCATCCAATCATATCATCATAGATTACAGACAACCAGGCAACAATCATCACCAAGTCAGCACATCAACACATAAATCTCATTGCTAGGTCAGTGCAACATTGTCATCAACAATTTCAAAGGGGTTAGCAATTTGAACGGAGAACACTCCCGCTTGCAAGTCATATCGTACACAGTAACCGTAATTCTCGATGCGTGCCTGTTTCGCCGACATCATAGATCCTGAGGCCCGTGGGTTATGGGCCCACGCTTCTACTGCGCTGCTCTATCGTTATCCCACCTTTCGTTCTCCTTCCCATGCGATCGCTCGTCCAAGTATCGCAAATGAGTCTAAGTTAGCAGAGATAGGGGAGTGACAAGGGCGGGTAACCCAATGTTTACTTCGGAAACACATACAGACCAACGCTAAAGGACGACACGATTGGAGACAAGACTCTGGCCCGAGAATAACAACGACGCCCTTATGGAGGTCCATTAGGTTGCAATCGCGACAAGCAAACACGAATTCCTCATGGAGCATATCAATCACTCTAGTTCATACTAACATGTACCTAACTCATGGTGAATTACATACGCATTCATTTCAGAAAACACAATCGAGTCTGGCACTAATGCAGGTGAGATGAGCTAATCGCAAATTCTTTCATGAAAGCAGACATGCTTAGCAATCTTAAACGAGATATGCAGAATAAACATAGGAATTATCACATGTACGAACAATGTACGAGTATGGTACACACATCTACTAATGAGGTCAAATGCAACATGGCGAGGTATATCATAACAATTAGATTAAGCGTCATGCGAGAGCACATAGGAGCAGTATGGTAACTATCACATCGGACAATAATAATCATATACTAGGTTAAAAATGATATGTAATCATACGACAAGATACATTTAGGAAGCACATGTCCTACGTGATACTAGCAACACATGGTGTGATACAAGCACAGTTAAGAGTCATTAAAAGGGGGTTAACAGGATGTTCACAAAACATCAGGAATCATCAAAAGTAACAAGAAGGACGTCATGGGCAATAGATTATAATCATGCTAAGAACGAACTATCATAGGACACGTATAAATGTACAATAGTTATCACATCATAAAACAGGTACAACACGTAATCAATTAGCGACTCATTTTGGAAATCATACGCCCTACCGGATACTACTAGCACATATCGAATCATGACCACCATCAAGGTAACTCGACTAAATTCATTCTAACATTCATGCGTCGTGCATATGTGAAATGATATAACGTGGTGTGTGATTATACGAGGTGCCAAGTCTTACATTCATGCAAGTGCGAGATGATAAAACAGAGTAATAGGGAAACACTACCGAGAGGTAAGGTGTAGGCATGCTAAGATAACCATCACGAAAAGCAAGTCACTCATCGAATTCAACATCAGTCTAATCATGAGTAAAGCGCCACAGATGAGATGAAGGAGGAGAATCACACTATCAGGGACCTAGCTCAAGAGAAAATCAGCAACAACGTAGGCAAGATACAAGTTCGCACAAGTCACAATCGAGGATCCTACATGATGCTAAAAGCTCAATATACACACGATACATACATGTCTTTAATTGCTTACATGACCATATGCAAGAGCTCAATCAATCACTTTCCAATGTTATAGACGCATGGGAGGGAATGCAGTGAGGTATAATACAAGTCTAAGTAACGGGCAATGTGACTAGATACGGGGACATGAGTTCAAATCAACACATATTGGGATAAAAGATGCATCTTTCAAGCCTCAATTATATCAACATATTCTCCGTTCAACGCAAGTAACACACAACAAAATTTATTGAAGAATAGCCAACAATAGTCTACCTCATGAATACAATTAGACGAGCATGCTATAAATTTGTCACAAAAGGTATGATAATCATCAAGGCCTTATCAGTTAGCATTCTAATGAGATTATTTACGCGCATTCATATAAAGGAGAGTTAATCACACTATCATACACCTAATTAAGGGGAAAACAACAACCATATAGATTCATATCATGTGTCTCATGCTTCCAATCCATCATCAACAAAGTTAGTACGATAGGTCAAGTAGACATGCTATGACAACATATAATCATGACAGAAAGCAAGGCATAACATGAGCAACTTATTACAAACGACCATTTACAAGGTACATGCGAGAGATTACAAAATCATGTCATGCAGTTCAAAGAGAGTCACCATTACAACCGGACAGAGATCCCTAAGGACAACCATTGACTTTTCCCAACCGACTCATCACCCCACTTTCCCGTGGGACTTTGGTACGACTCTTTTTTGTAAGAAGACACTGGTTGATCATCATAAGAATAAGGAAAGGCAGCCCCAGAAACACACTACTTTTGACTCAAAGTGACATCAAGAACTTCCAACACCCACTCAAACAAACTTAGCATCCAACCATGATCCCCGACACAATTTGTTTATCAACCCGATTCCCATGAAAGATAATGACATCTGAGAAAAGATTTGGTGGAACCGAAAAAGTGGCTAACATAGCGGAAGGGATCGTCCCGCACAAGCTGGGTATGACCAGACAGAAACAAGGGTAATCCCACTATCCCATTCGCATAGATCAATCAATACGCATTTAATTGTTAGACATACCAATCAGACTTTAGCACATCAAGCACTCAGCATAGAATCAGTCAATAACACTCATAATGATCTCCTTAGGGTCTCCCAACCAAGCTGTAAAGAACAAGCTGATATTTCGCCTATCATTCCCAACTACACCCAATAGGGGTGGTCTATCGCCTTTACTACCCACTCGTATCCCCGTTTAGTCGGTTTTTCTCTTTTATTACAAGTCGAGTTCATTACTTAGTCCAATTTAGGTTAGACATCATAAATTCATTTTGCCCCTTTAAAACACGTTCAAAACCTTTGAAATTCATGGGCAGTCTTCCAAAACATACACTCGACCCTTTTGTACCCGAATTGCACAACCTCAGCTCTGATACCATCTTTGTAACGGCCCAGAATTATGATTTCCGGGTTACGTTTCAAGGGATAAAACCCCTTGTTCGGATCTTGCAATCCAGGTACGGGTCGAGGTTTCAAACTCATTTTAAGGTTATTAGAAAAAGGGATTTAAAACCCTAAAAACATCGAAGGGCCGTTGGGTACCCTTAACCTGTCCTAAGACTATGTCGCGGAAACCATTTCAAACGGAAGTAAAGCGGAAGTAAATTACAAATACACGTGCCACGGCGGAGCCGGGTCAAAACGGAGTCAAAAGTATAAATCCAAAACAATATAATCAGAGTCTGGTGAAGTCTATAACTCCAGCGCTCACTCTCCGCCGACAAAATGACCCGCGCAATAAGCAAACAGCACCGATAGGATGAACATAAATAATTCCTAAAAAAATTGATTTGGAGCGGGATCAGATCGATGTCCACTTAACTCTGCATCCCAACCATAAGCACACATATACGCTATACCTAATAAAGATGCTCTAATGCAGTACGGAATTCAAACACACTAGCATGCTCCTAGTTCATAATAATGTGCAGAAATACTGTAAAGGGCCCAAGACAATGCCAAGTGGCATATCCCTCTCCTACCTCCACCCCTTCCGACAGGCGGAGACTGGCCAGCTCGTGAATGCATTCATTCATAATAGGGCGGCACGCATGCCTAACCCGCTCCACAATAAAGCCCGCAGGCATATCATAATATAAGGAAGTACTCGATTGACTCAGGGTACCCGATGAGGCTGGGCTACCCTATGACCCTAGCAAAGACTCTAGGACTATCACAGATAACGGCCGTTCTGTTTACATACGCACAGAGAAATAGAATGCTCAACGATCGATGCAACCTAGCATGGTACTACATGGCATGCTGATCATGAATGCAAGCACCTAGTATATCATGCACCTATAGCAGGGAATAGCTCTATTCAATCTGAGTAAGCTCCGAAGAGACTTACCTGAAAATGCAGAACAGCAAGATAACACAAGCAAGGGCCCAAATGCAAGTCCAAAGCAATCCAAAAGCAATACACCTATCATCAAGTCATTTTCATAAGCTACTGAACCAACACTCTCACACACACGAACCCGAGTTCTCAATATCCTTAAAACCAATCGACGGTAAAATCATTTTTCAAAACCCTTCCGATACGATCAATCATTAACCAAAATCATTTACTTCCAATCAAACCCATTGATAAAATCGTACCAACCACATTTCCAAACTTCCCTATCAAAACCAACATCATCAAACCAATACAAAGAATCCCGACATTAACACTTAACCTTAAAACCAATTTTCACAAAATCATATAATAGAAGTAATTCCGGTATTTTTTTTATTTCAAAACCTAAAATCCCTTTTTAAATAATTTAACCAAATATTTATCTAGTTTAAATACCAAAATAAATCCGATCCCTTTATTTTATTAGCTCAAATAAAATCCGGTCTATTTGTTTAAATTCCAAAATCGGATCTAGTTGAAAGAATTAGGCCCAAAGCTTGTTTTGATTTTAAAACAATCAAATCTGGCCCAACAAAAAAAATAGGCCCAACCTTAAAATCAGATCCAACATAACCCAACCCAAAACCGGTTTTCTTTTTAAAAGCAGGAACCGGACCAAAAAAAGAAGACCAGACCGGACCAAACAAAGAAAAGAAGGAAGGTGGGCCGGCCAGCTGAACCGCTTCTCCTTCCCTGCTCACTGCTCGAAACGGAAGAAAGGGAGGAGAAGGGGAGCCTTCGCCGGCGGCCGCCTCGCCTGCAACCCGGCCATCCTCGACCTTCCCGACGACCAGGAATACCAAGACACCGGAAACGAGACATGAGAAAGGGGAAGGAAGGTCGGAGCTCACCGAGGGCGTCGACTCGCCGGAACCTCGTCGGTCCGCGATTGAGCTCGCCGGAGGCACGATCAAGCTTCGACGGAGATGGTTCGGCGCCGGAGTTGCCTAGGAAGAAAGAAAAGATTAGAAAGGAGGACCCTTGAGGGGTAATCGATTGGAAACGAAGGGAGCCCAACTCCGACCTTTACTACGCGGACAGGGGAGGAGGAGCGGTGAGAGGAGGCTCGGCGGCGGATCCGGTGCCCTCGGCTCGGCGGTCGGAAGACGGAAACGCAGCTGTGGCGAGGCTTAGCTCTCGACCTCTGTCCGAAGAAGGCGGGGCTGCTGCTGCTCGAGTACCGGAAGCGGGATGGAGGCGGTGTAACTCGGACCTCCTAGCTGTGATGGTGGTGGCGGACAGAGCAAGGAGGAGGGCGGTGAGCTGGTGGTTGCGATCAGAATTGGAACGGAGGAAGGAGGAAATAAGAAAGAAGGAGGAGCTGGGATTTGTCCTGCTGCAGCCATCAGAACTGGGTGAGTACAAAAAGAAGGGGAGAGCTGCTTGCTTGTTGTCGATCAGTCAAAGGGGGATGCAGGGTGTTTGGCATTTTGCCCAAAAGAAAGTGTACATCTTGAGAACAAGGTGATAAGATTTTGCCACAATTATACAACCTTGAGATAAGTTGGAATTAGATAAGAATTGGTGAAATAAGACAAAATCGTGGTCCCGAAGGTAAAGTTTGAATACCCGGAATAAAATCTCTTGAAACCCGTTCGCTCGAACCAAAATCCGACTTTATTAAAATAACGCTTTAAAATTATGAAGATATCGACATCCCAAAGTTTATTTCAAATTCCGAGGCAAAACGTTAGAATTGTCCTTCACAGTTAAAAATTTGGCCGGAATTCGCTTTAAGAGGTTTTAATTAATCCGATTTAAATTCATTTTTATTTTATTTTATCTTATTATTATTTTCGACTTAAATCCATTTATATTATTTATCGAAATTTATTATTTAAAAATCCGGGCCTTTACAGAGGAAGGTAAGGGTAAAGAGAAAGGGAATCAATAAAGGGAGAGGAAGAGAGAGAGAGAGTAGAGGGTTAAGAGAAAAGGGTAATTGACATTTGATTCCTTGATACCTTTTCCAATACAACCTATTGGTATTTATACTAATCCCACATAACTTTCATACATGACATTACCTACCCCTTATAAAAGTTTTGTCCTCAAAGCTTATACACAGAAAATACAAACTATAATACTACAATTGAACAAAGCTACTAAAATCACTTGAATAGAACCAAAAAAAATCCACTGGTCTTGTACACTTGCTAGTATCACAAGTTGCATTTCCCCCTTTTTGTAAGCTACAACCGGGACCTCAGGACACCAACACTTGCGTCAAATGTGGCAACAATTCTCCTTGTGATGAGCAATTGTGCCATGGTCCCTTGTGTCCAAGAAGTCCTTGTTCCCAAAATGGATACCAACAGAAAACTAATGTCCAGCCTCTTTCCTAGGATCCATACATGACATATGACAACACAATAAATACACCCATTCTAAGCAAGTCTTCTGCCTTTTATTCTTGTCACTTATTCCCATTAAACTTGCATCTTTACTTGCTTGCCATATAAAAGCAACAACCCCTTTAAACCTGCAACTGAACCCATTTAAACTTGCAAGTTAATTCAACCTATCAACAAGGCAAAACAACACGCCCCAAGCTAAACCAGCAGCAACACACAACAAATAAACTAGTAAAATCACTTCATCAACCCCTTTGAACTG
The DNA here is from genome assembly GCA_037127255.1 of Persicaria tinctoria. Classification (NCBI taxonomy): domain Eukaryota; kingdom Viridiplantae; phylum Streptophyta; class Magnoliopsida; order Caryophyllales; family Polygonaceae; genus Persicaria; species Persicaria tinctoria. Next base: position 2,456,026 of record JBANSL010000005.1, on the reverse strand, counting down.
CACAACCCTGAGTAATGGGTGAATTCCACCGGGATCAAAAATCACAATGATAGCCGTTTTATTGTCTTGTAAAAAATCACCCGTATTCATTTCACTACATAGGCTGAAAATTCCAGGATCAAAAAGTTTAGGGTTTAGGGTTGTATTCATCCACCTCACTCTCTAAGCTATCAAAACTACCCTTTGAGTTGTACAAACAACATGGAACTGACAGTTCCTTTCCTCTGTCATACGGTATTGCAATTCGACTACTAATCATGCCATTAATTCCACTCCAAACAACAGCAAGATCCCATGTATTTTCTCCAGTGTAATCAATAAGAACAATATTATTTCTACTATCTCTTTTCTGAAACACCTTGTTCGCACTAAGGAAGCACTCAATAAAATTCGACCAAAACCCAGCAAGATAACAACATTGTTCATCCAAAGAAAGATTTTGATCCGAATCTAAATGCCCACCACACTTTTTGGACTCAAACAACACAACAGTATAATCTATCATTTTAGCAAGCACCTTGTGGGCTCTAAACAGGTCTCTCGGACTATCAGTTGAATCCATTCTCAAACCAATATGGCTAACCTTCTTGGCATTGGCTAACCTCATTTCCATCGATTCAATCAAAAGTCCAACCAATTCTCCTAGTTGTGAAGAAGTGTTATCAACAGAAGGTGTCTCAGAAGAACCAGACCTTACCTTTGATGATTGCCAGGAATTCCCTCGCTCAACAAACTCCTTCGTAATGTTATGTTTTCGCATCGGAATTCCTTTCGTGCTTCGAACGCTAATGTTGGTTGCTACTGTCGCATTTAGACTCGTCCGATTTGCCAACAAGTTCTTCGTTGCTGTTGGTGGTTGTCCCTTGATGTCGGTAATAGCTTCAGTATCGTCCACCAACTCTTGACTAGAGGTGTCGATTGATTCTTGGAAGTTTTTCAATTCATTGCCGTCTACAAAGGGGTCGTTGATTTCTTGACTCAAGATGCCATCAATCGAGATGCCTTCGAACTCCTCTCGCCAATGTCGAATACCCTCTATATAATCTCTCGCAAAGTAGCGCTCACCCACTCCGCACTGGCCATCATCTTGTGATCGATAAGCATCGTTCATGGATTTGTAGGAATCTTGAATTATAAGTTGCGGCTTCTCGTATGATGAAACCTCGATCGACTTTGGAGCTTCTGAAGAATCAATATCCTCTTTGCTTCCCAGGCTCGGTTCCTCAACTGACGCATCTTCCGGCGTTCTTGCTTCCTCAAGAAACCCCTGTCATGATTCATGACGATCTCGATCTGTGCTCACCGATCTCTCATCACGATTCGTAGGTGTCAGCGTCGATCCTTTTCCGGCTAAGCTGCGAATCAGTTCACACAGCACCTCGAATGCGTCACCGTCTGCCATTAACGTTAATTTGAGGGCTTCAAACTTTTCAGAAACTCAAGAGTTAGGTCACGAGAATTGAATTGCTCTGATACCAATTGTTATGTCCTGGTTGGGATTTGGAGATTGAAAGATAAAAGAAGAGATTAAGGAGAAGAAGATTAGGGATTAAGAGCATCCCCAACAGCTTATGTAAAATAGAGAAAATAGGCAATTTTAGAGGAAGTATAGGTTTTTTTAACCCCAACAACTTTTGTAAAACCATCTCTAAAATAGAGAAATGGGAGGAAAGAGAAAAAAAATCTCTAAATTTAGAGGAAGGCTTAAAATCTGTAAAATTAAATGCATTCACTCCTTCCCATGTCTACTCATTTATTCATTGGTTGTTACATATTGATTTAATTAATTTATTGAAATTTTATTTAATTATTAAATTATGAATTTATGCATTTATTATAGTGTATAAAAAATGTATAAATATGTAAAATAGAGAAGTTGTTGGGTTACAGTATAAAAATTATAGAGATTTTGACATTTTTTTCTCCACAATAGAGAATTTTTAGAGAAGCTGTTGGGCTTGCTCTAAGAGTTGAAGGAAGAGGAAGGTAAGGGTAAAGAGAAAGGGAATCAGTAAAGGGAGAGGAAGAGAGAGAATAGAGGATTAAGAGAAAAGGGTAATTGACATTTGATTCCTTGATGCTTTTTCCAATACAACCTATTGGTATTTATACTAATCCTACATAACATACATCAAACTGCAAATAAACTACATCCCACTTGCTTCTTTTTCGATGGTTTTTCTCTAAAACGTAAGATTTAATTCAAATTGTATTAATGCTTCGATGGTTTTTCGATCTCTGAAACTTAAGATTTAATTCAAATTATATGAATGTCCTCTTACCGTCACTCTTCCCCCCTCTATCTCTGTCTCTGTCTTATCCCCTCTGTCCTCTCTATTTTTACCGCATAGACTTAGATAGATAATCCCTTAAAATAAACGAATAATTTTTATATACACGATAAAAGTTCTCTATGCTGAAATCGACAATATATATTATAACCTTCATTTGTATATTTTAACTCTTTTTTTTTCTTTCTGTTTCTATATATAACCTTCATCTGTATATGGACGACAATATTTTTATTGGTAATGAAATACTCCCTCCGTTTCCAAATAAATGACTTTTTACTATTCATGCACGTATTTTAAGGTGATAAAAATAATATAAAATATTAATTTTTTTTAATTTTTTTTTTGATAATCTCATACTTATTGATTTTAAGTATAATATTATTTAAAAAATTAATTAAAATTTTAATATTTTATATAATTTTTACCCTCTTAGAAGTACGTGTTTGACTTGAAAAAGTCATTTATTTGGAAACGGAGGGAGTATATATAATTGATCAGCATCAGAAATTTCTAACATTGAATATGGTTTCTATGAATATGGCAGCTCATTCAGCTTGGGGATATATTAAATACTTTCTTATTTTGGCGGCTGGTATTGCATTTGTGACCGTAATTAATTACACTCTGGTTAGGAAGTTAAGGCATGTACTTTATCTTATCCCTAGATGGCCTCAACCCGAAGGTGAAATTTCTAATTTCTTTCTTTCTCCAAACCAACCTTGGTTAGGAATTATATATAATACGATCATATATATATATAATCGTATTATACTTTCTTATTTATTTGACTTGGTGCTTCTTTCTTCTTCTTTTTTCCAGAGATTTCAACTAAAAAAACAAAACCAGAAGAATCGAAAGAGACTACTAAACCCACAAAGCCAGAATGCAAGGAGTGTTCGACCCACAAGTGTGGGTCTTGCAGTATCAATGACGACAGACGTGTAGTACTAGTGCCCATCCCATCTCATTGGGGAGGTTACCCAGCAAACAACCTTCGAGGTTATCCACCACGCCCAGTATATCCTCCATCTCATTGGGGAGGTCCCTCGTTTCCTCTTTGCGAAGGTTAATTTGACCAATCCTATATGCCAAGCACTTCCACCTAGCTAGTGTCATGGTGATCATCCTCGAGATTGTCCATAATGTATTCTACCACTACGCCAGATTGATACTTGGGCAATAAATGTTATTAGCTTCGTCGCTTGAAAGTCCTACAAGCGACGACCATCCCCAAGATTGTTCAATCCTAGGTTGGATTTATTCAACTCATGTAAAGTTAGTCACTTGAGATATTTAATATGCATACGTATACATATGTATATATGTGTATTTTATACTAGTTTCAATTGCCTTATTCTGTGGAGAATATGAGGTGGGATTTGTCCTACATTGATTACAAAATTAATCTAAGCCTTACATATAAGTCGGTGGGTTACCCCACCTAACACCAATTGGTTTTAGGATGGAACCCCACTCGGCTTGTGTGCTCGGCTTGGTTGGAGCGTTTGCGCTTGGGCGTGCGTGGTCCCCCACGTCGAATGACCCACCGTCATTTAACATGTTCGATGATCATTGCACCGTCCCACATCCTCCTCCTTCCAATTCATTATCATCATTTCCATTTTTTGACGCAATAGGAAGCGCAAAATCTAGTAAGTACAAACTTTAATAATTCAAGAGGAAATTGGGCCTCAATTAGTTAAATGTCCATTCAGTCACTGTTTGCTTTTACTATATATGTAATACGTCTTCCTCGTTTCTCCCTCGCTCCTCTCTCACTCTGTCTCTCGGGTTTGAAACGATCATGATCGTTTTGTCTTCCCACTCAGTCTCGTTCGTTGTTGGCATTTTGATTGTTGAATCAAGAATGACATGTGGAGATTAGTTTAGTTGCAATGTGGTATCTTTGTTAGGGTTTTCTCGTTTACAACTGAATCAAGCATGCATTGTTAAACTAACCTAGGGTTAATCATTTAACCAAACTAATATATAGTTTATTTTTGTTGTCATTAAGCTATCTAGTAGCTAGTAGCTGACAGTGGCGGATCCAGGAATTTTTATAAGGGGAGGCTGAATTTTTTTTCCTAGAAATGACGGTTTGAAATGTTCGAGTTTAAGATTGTACGTATATACACCCTTGACAACTTCAGTCCTGCTTATATCTTGGATGTCACTAAAAACGTCGCTATACTATTTTGCGGATTCAGGAACCTACGTCACCAACTATAATCTAACACCGAACTTCAAATTTTTTCAGTTAAACTACAATATCATTTGATTAATTTTTTGAAATATGCAGAACCATTGCTCCTACAAGCACAAGTTTCTAATTGACTAACTCTGAAACTATGTGCAAAAATCTAGTGGTAATTATTCATAGGAAAGTAACAATTTCACAAATTCATTCTCACAACCACAATCACAAACCACAATTCCGAATCACAAACAATCGGGGATTCACAAATCTATTTCTCACCACAACCACAAACCACAATTCCGAATCACAAACAACAAATTCACAAATCTATTTCTCACCACAACCACAAACCACAATTTCAATTTTCAAATCACAAATCACAACGTCACAAATTTATTTCTCAAAAATCACAAACCCTAATCGAAAATCCCAAAATTGATTCTCATTTCTCAAATCTCAACTCCACAAATTCTAATCAAAATTGATTAACACTCAATCAATTCAACTTAAAAACAATCAAATTAAAAGAAAGAGGAAGAAAAATAACACAAAGCCACAAAATTATTTTTCACAAATCACAAACCCTAATCTAAAATCCCCAAATTAATTCTCATTTCTCAAATCCCAACTCCACAAATTGTAATCAAAATTGAATCACAATACTCAATTATTCAACTTAAAAACAATCAAATTAAAAGGAAGAGGCAGAAAAATAACTTACCTTTTGAAGTTTAAATTGAAGGATTGTTTGGATTCAATGTTCAAAATCGGAGTGCCGAGGTCGTATGCTGTAACAGGAAATTCTGTTTTGAGTATTAAATCATATGTGCCAACAACCATTTTGTCTTTGGGATTTTTATTTTATTTTCTGTAGTGGGCCTTAATCCCTTTTGTGTTGTTCTGCACATTAGTTCATCATCTTCTTCCTCTTATAAAGTCACTGATATGTGTAATCGTTTTAAATCAATCAAATACAAAACAAATTTCCAAACCTCTAAATTCTCTCAAATCCAAATATCCGTTCTAGTGTTCTTCGGATTGATTCTTCTTCCTCAATCTCTAGACCTAGTTCACTCACATTCGAACTCATCAATTGAGTTTCTAGGTTGAGATCTATCCTCAGTTTGCTTGTGAAATGTTGTTGTTGCTTCAATGGCATCGAACGTCGGAAATCACGTCGCAATGGTATCAGAGCGTCGATATTCGGCGGTTACGAGCATGGATTATGTCCAAGACATGATCAATTGGAAGAGTACCATCTCAGATCTGAGGAAGCAAGTCCATCAGTACTGCAGATCTTGGTTCTCCGAGTTAGCAACCATGGAGGACGAGGTAAGAGAGCGGTCTATTCGGGTTAAAGTTTGTTCTGATCAGTATATGAGTGAGCTGTCGACGGTACATGGGGAGTTTTATAAAGTTGGACGAATCGAGCAGTTTAACTATATGCCAGTAAAGAGCGGCTTTGATTATCGAATTTGTTTTCGAGAGGCAAACACAGCTAATTATGCAGTCGATTTCTATAATGGAAGGTTCTTATTCGAGAGTGTTCGATTTGAGGTTTCGCTTGTGAAGACAGTGATTACTTCTCATGTTAAGAAGACGCTCGACGAGTTTTATAGTTCCATACAAAAGGAGTCGTCCAAGGTAGTTGAAGTCTCAAATAACATCGAAACGATAGCTCAGAAAGAAGTAGAAGAATTCAAGGCAGCAAGTGAACACAATCAGGATGAAGAAGTGCCTCTAATTGCGGTAGAGGATGAACGAACTGCTGCAGAAAAGAGCTCCGAGTTGACCGCCCACCACGTGTTCGACAAAATGTCAGAATTCATGGAGAAGTGGACTGAGATGTCGGATCCATTTCCTAAGGAAATTGTACTAGATGAAAACGCAATGAGTTCAATTAAGGAACAAGGTGCCTTGAGTTTTGATCCGGGAGGGGAATCCCTTATGGTGGCTAGACAGGACGTGCTCGATGAAGTGCCCAGGCCATGGATTGATACTCAAAAGGGATCTGTTCGCCAACGGCTTGATGAAATGCTAACGAGCTCCCTACAAAGCTCATTGGCAGCTGCAATTGAGGTATCTATTGAGGAGGTAAAACAAAATGTGCCAAATATGTCGATGGTCCAAGGCACTCAATTGATTGTTGATGTCAACAAAATAACCGAGAAAGTGTGGCAAGCTAGTGAAGAAGAAGAACATGATTTTGAGGGTAAAAAGAAGGAGGTGGCTGCTGTAATGGATGGGTTGACCGATTCGATTAAGCTACCTCTTGTTTTTTTAATCCTGGAATTATAGTTAAAGGTGTCGAAGCTATTGTTACGTCCCTCAGAAAGTTGATTGATACTTTGAAGAAGAAAGCACTAATAGTGTGGAAAGTTACAGTGGGAGAAGTAAGAATGAAAAATGAATATATCATTCAGATTGTTCAAATTATAATATATAATTATGTTGAACTTGTATATGATCCTGGTGGAGGAGAGGAGCTGTTGTGGAATGGTACTTACTTCTCATGAACTAGGGCTAGTCTTCGCAGGAGGAATGGAATTGCGGTGCCCTCATGTGCAGCTGAGTGTCAAAACTGATTTGTTTGAAGTGATTTTTTATCTTGGAGGTAAGGGGCTTATGTTTGACGATCATGAGGTCTGCTGGACAAAGGAGAGCAGAGTGGTCTACTTGCTTGTGACTGGAGTCAACTCAAGGGTACAAGGATGTGATAGTAAGATGAAACTAATGGGGAAGATGCTTTGTGCTTTTCAATTTGCCCAGTTCACCCCTTTTGCAGAGTCGCTAGAAGCCTGGTTATTCTACAAGGAACCCGGTTTCATCATGATACCAAGGAATCCAATTCAGCTAGTGAGGATTTATGAGATCAAAGGACACCTTACGAGATCCGATAAATGTTCGTATCCTTGTTTCGATGCAATGATTTTCGATCCCGGAGGCAGACTGATGCTAAAGATCCTGTTCATTTTGATGTGTCAATTGGTTATTCTTGGAGCATCTGATGTTGGTCTGTTGAGTACTAGTGGTGCTAAAGGATTTATGTCTGACCTTGGGATTAGATATAAGGGATCAGGACCTCTTCGACTTGATTTCTTTGGCCCAGAAAATGCTACAGAACTCCTCACTGTTGGTTTCAAGTACTCGATGTTGCTCGTCAAAGGGTTGTCCAGGTCTAACATAAGGTTCATGGTTGCAACTGGTTGTCCAAGTCTAATCAACTCACTTCCGGCCATGCTCTACCATGAGCTAATCATCATGTGCAAGGAAGGTGCCACTTCCTTCGTTTTTTACCCCGGTGGTGATCATTCAAGTGATCATCTGACAACTGCAGCTAAGAGTAAGGAGACTCTTCATGTGTTTCTGAGTAAGAGAACTCCACTGCCTAGCTTATCTGTGGCTGTCTTCGGGGCCAATTCAAGGGTCCAGGAATGTGATTATAAGTTGCGATTACTGGGAAAGTTATATGGTGTTCATCAATTGACAGGCCTAAGGTCGTTATGCCAAATCAAAGTAAATTCCTAAGATGCAAACTATAACAAGTATAGTAGGTAAGTTAGGGTCGAACCCACAGGGAAACAGAATCAATTGTAAAAGCAAGTATTATTACCCAAAAGTAACTGATTCAAGGGGGAGTTTTGTGTGTAAGCAATGGTGAAAAAACAAGTTGCAAAAAGAGGTTGCGAATATATGATGGAAAAGTATCACACCAGGTAATTATCCGCACAACAATTGAGATGGTTCATCATCGCATTCTATGAATCTCAAGTTCTAATGTCCAGTAATTGTTCTCAATTCAGATCGTGTAATAGCTTTTAGTCCTACCAGTCCTAAAAGCACTTATCACCAAATTACAAGGGAAAATCTTCACCAAATAATAAAGCAATAGCATTCAAACATGAATTATAATGAGATACAAGCGATTCTAACAACCCGTTAAAATAGCATGTAATCGAATCTCCTTCACAATCTACCACAAGCAACCCGCGTATGGTGATTGTGTTTGCTACAGTGAATCTACAACCCCAAACCTGGAATTGGAAACCCTAGCAATATGACTAGTATCAATAAACCTAGGTGATCAATCCAGATTAACCAATAATAAGCAATCAAGCAATAAACTCAGGAGATCGAAACAATTAACAAAGGACAAACAAGAGTAGAATACTCACAACCAAATCAATTGAAGGCTTCAAAGAACCAAGTGCAACAAAGGAGAGTTAGTTCTCCATAGGGTTTGTGAGATGAAGAAAAGGGAAAATACGTCTCTGGAAAATAACCTAATTCTCTCTGCTGCCTTCTCGGCCATAATATAACCTGATAAAATCGGGTTTAACATCCCGTAAAAATATAAAATATAATATTAAAACTAATAAGATAGGGAAAATCGGATAAGAATCCGTCTTCAGGGACCGACGCGGGCGCGCCATGTAGCAGCGCGGGCGCGCCAGCCTTTGACTTGCTTCTTCTGTCTGGTGAATCGACGCGGCCACTTCCTCCTAGCAGCGTGGGTGCGCCGGGTAGCAGCGCGGGCGCGCCAGACTCACCAGCCTTCCAGCTGCTTCCGAACTTCTTCACTTCAGCTCTTCTGTAACTTGCCTGATTTCTTCAACTTCTTCAACAGGTTCCGAATCACCAAGTTCACACAAATACCTCTCACAATGACATGTAAATGATGACAAAAACTACTAAATGCGCTATAGAATATATCGCATATCAAATTCCCCCATACTTAAACCTTTACTCGTCCCGAGTAAGCATAGAAGTTAAGCCTACTCTCACCATAAATCTCAAAGGTTCACATACAGTACAAGGAAAATGAACACTAAGTACTAGTAGTTTTCACCATCTCAACAATCAGCACAAAAGACAATCAAAATAGGAAATGAGACCTATAATTGTATCTCAACCATCTACACCTTATAGCTCCCAGTGGCCTACCCGAAAACCTCCTTATCACTCCACTTCTTATGTCGCCTTCGCCAAGAGATCAATCCTAAACACTCAAAGTAAACGCTCATCTTGCCAAGGCGCCCTTTCGGGTTTTCATCAAGCCACTCATTTTTTTTCAAAGATGGTACTCACATAAACATTCTCACTTCCCTCAAGTCTCATATTGCCAAGCCTAAGGCTCGCCAGACTACTTGCTTTTTGCCTGAGTCGCCCTTTCGGGTTTTCAACTCATCCCAGGATTTTGATTGCTTTCTTTATTATTATTATTTTATTTTTATTTTTTTTTTCTTTTTTTTCTTTTTTTTTTACGAAAATTAACACTGCGGGTGCAGTGGGTCCGAAATGCGGGTGCAATTCGTCACCAGAAACCCCGTCTTTATTACCTACAAGTTAGAATAAAATCGAGTTAAAGGAAAGAATGCAATACCTTGGGTTGCCTCCCAAGCAGCGCCTTTGTTTCATGTCGCTGGCTCGACCAAGCCTTTTTGACTATTCTAACTCTGCATTTGGCTCCTCCAAAACTAACTCATCCATAGCCTCCCTTGTGAACCCTTCATAGTATGTCTTAAGCCTTTGACCATTTACTTTGAACTTCTTGTGGCTATCCGGGTCATATAACTCTACAGCTCCATGTGGGAAAACTTCAGCAACAATGTATGGTCCCCCCCACTTTGATCTGAGCTTCCCAGCGAAGAGTTTCAGGCGAGACTGAAAAAGTAGGACTTTCTCACCAGCTTTAAAGTCCTTCCTATGGATGTGCTTGTCATGCCATGCCTTGGTCTTCGCCTTGTAGATTGCCGCATTATCATAGGCGTCCAACCGTAACTCCTCGAGCTCACCTAAATGTAGCTTCCTGTGTTCTCCAACCCCGTCACTCTGCATATTGCATTGTTTCACAGCCCACCAAGCCTTGTGCTCCAGCTCAACAGGAAGATGACATGCCTTCCCATAGACAAGTCTGAAAGGAGACATCCCAATTGGAGTTTTGTAAGCAGTGCGATAAGCCCACAAAGCATCATCAAGTCTCAAACTCCAATCCTTCCTGTTAGGATTCACAGTCTTCTCGAGAATGGCTTTGATTTCTCTATTGGACACCTCTGCTTGGCCATTCGTCTGTGGATGGTATGCGGTGGAAACTCTATGTGTGACATGATATTTCTTAAGCACGGCAGTCACAGTTTTGTTGCAGAAATGGGTACCCCTGTCACTAATCAGCGCTCTAGGAATACCATGCCTAGCAAAAATATTGCTTTTCAAGAACCCTGCCACAACTTTAGAATCATCAGTTCTGGTGGCCTTCGCTTCCACCCACTTGGAAACGTAGTCCACCGCAAGTAAAATATACAAGTTCCCACAAGAACTAGGAAAAGGTCCCATAAAGTCAATGCCCCAAACATCGAAGATTTCGCAGAAAATCATTGGTGATTGTTGCATTTCATTCCTTTGAGAGATATTCCCTAATCTTTGACACCTATCACATGCCTTGCAGAAAGAGTAAGCATCTTTAAAAATATGTGGCCAATAAAATCCAGATTCAAGTACCTTTCTAGCAGTTTTATTGGCACCAAAATGTCCCCCACATGCTTGAGAATGACAAAATTCAAGAACAGATCGTACCTCATTATCTGGAAGACAACGACGAATTACCTGATCAGCACAATGTTTCCAAAGGTATGGGTCATCCCAAACATAGTGGTTTGCTTCTCTTCGAATCTTCTCCGTCTGGGTCCTGGTATGATCCGGAGGAAATTCCCCACAAACTAAGTAGTTCACAATGTCCCGGTACCAAGGGCTTACAGAGTGGAGTCTCAGAACGGACTGAGATGGGCTGAGAAGCAACAGCGTGGGCGCGTCAGGGAATGACGCGGGCGCGTCAGAGGTCAGCGCGGGCGTGCCCTGGAGCAGCGCAGGCGCGTCAGATGTCAGCGCGGGCGCGTCAGCTGTTGACGTGGGCACGCCAGACTCCGGCGTGCTTTTGTGCTCGATTCTGCATAATGTGTCATCCGGAAACGTGCCTAAGATGGGTTTCTGTGACTCCGGCTTGTCCTCCTCATTCACCAATCTGCTTAAGTGGTCAGCCACCAGATTCTCCGCTCCTTTCTTATCCTTAATCTCCACATCAAATTCGCTGAGCAACAAGACCCATCGAATTAATCTTGGCTTTGTCTCCTTCTTTGTCATCAAGTAGCGGAGAGCTGCGTGATCTGTGTAGATAACCACTTTGACCCCAAGCAGATACTGTCGAAACTTCTCTAGTGCAAACACCACAGCTAGCATTTCTTTCTCAGTGGTGGAGTAGTTGCGCTGCGCTCCATTCAGAGTCATGGAAGCATAATGGATCACCTGAGAGGCTCTTCCCTCTTTTTGGCCTAGCACTGCTCCCACTGCATAGTCGCTCGCATCACACATGATCTCAAATGGGCGAGACCAGTCTGGTGCCTGAATGATTGGTGCACTAGTGAGGCGTCCTTTCAGCTGGTCGAACGCCTCTTTGCACTCTTGTGTGAGTGCAAAGGTCACATCTTTCTTCAGAAGCTCGCACAAGGGTGAGGATATCTTTGAAAAGTCTTTGATAAACCTGCGATAAAAACCTACATGGCCTAGGAAAGAACGAACTTCGCGCACATTAGTAGGATAAGGCAGAGATTGAATTACATCAATCTTCGCCTTATCGACCTCAATACCCTTTGCAGAGACTATGTGACCTAAAACAATTCCCTGTTCTACCATAAAATGACACTTTTCAGAGTTTAAAACCAGATTAGTTTCAACACATCTTTTCAACACTAGTGCCAAATGGCTCAAACAAGTATCAAAGCTATCCCCATGTACTGTGAAATCATCCATGAATACTTCAATGAAATTTTCAATGTACTCAGAGAAGATACTAACCATACATCGTTGAAATGTCCCGGGTGCGTTACATAGTCCAAATGGCATCCTGCGATATGCAAAAGTACCGAAATGACATGTAAATGTAGTCTTCTCCTGGTCCTCTGGCGCTATGGCCACCTGAAAATATCCAGAATATCCATCAAGAAAGCAATAATAGGGGCGCCCAGCAAGGCGTTCTAGCATCTGATCAATAAAGGGGAGGGGGAAGTGATCCTTCCTGGTTACTGTGTTCAGCTTGCGATAGTCTATGCACACCCTCCAACCTGTTTGTGTTCTGGTAGGGACCAACTCACCTTGTTGATTCTCCACGACTGTAATCCCTCCTTTCTTAGGGACAACCTGTGTAGGACTTACCCATTGACTGTCAGAAATTGGGAAAATCATGTTTGCTGATAGCAATTTCAGCACTTCCTTCTTCACCACATCCATCATGGGAGGATTGAGCCTTCTCTGTGGTTGGCGTGATGGCTTAGCTCCATCCTCCAGCAGGATCCTGTGCATGCATGTAGATGGACTAATTCCCTTGATGTCAGCGATGGTCCACCCCAATGCAGTTTTGTACTCCTTTAGAACCTCCACTAACTTTTCCTCCTGCTCCGCTGAGAGCTTACTTGACACAATAACTGGTAAAGTGTCATCAACTCCTAGGAAAGCATACTTGAGATGACTAGGGAGTTGTTTGAGTTCAATTTTAGGTGCCTGCACAACAGATGGAACAAGCACTTCGCTTGGAGTCAGTAGATTGGGGCCAATGCCCAAAAGAGTAGGGGAATTACCTTCTACATCCATCAGGGCTACTAATTCCTGCATGTTAGATGAAATTGAAAAATCTGTATAGGACTCGTCAATATCATTCTCAATAATTGACTGCAACTCATCTTCCCTAGAAATATCAAATAGATCTTGAGCTAATGGTTCAATCACATCAATAGAGCACAGAGAATGGTCATCAATAGGATGTTTCATAGCCTTGTATAAATCGAATTCAACCTTTTCTCCATCAAATTCCATTGTTAGTGTCTCAGAGACACAATCAATTTTTGTCCTAGCTGTTTTAATAAAAGGTCTACCTAACAGAATAGGCGCATCATGCTTATCATGTTCCATATCCAGGACAAAGAAATCTGCAGGAAAAATCAGTTTATCGACCATAACCAATACGTCTTCCACTACTCCTTTAGGGTATTTATTAGACATGTCAGCTAGTTGCACAATTACTCCAGTTTCATGCAAATGTCCTAAATCTAGCGATTTGTAAAGTGAGTAGGGAAGCACATTTATGGAAGCACCCAAATCAAGCATAGCTCTATCAAATTTGACATCTCCAATGACACAAGGGATAGTAACCATACCTGGATCAGTGCACTTTTTCGGCATTCTCCTCTGAAACATAGCGGATACTTGCTCACTTACTTTCACTTTCTTTTTTCCTTTCAGCTTCTGATTCCTCTTCACTGTGCAAAGCTCCTTCAAGAACTTGGCGTACTTGGGCACAGTTTTTATCATTCTCAGCAGAGGAATGTTCACCTGACAATTGCTAAATGTCTCAAACAGCTCTGAATCATCGATTATCCTCCTCTCCTTGAGTGCCTCAGGGAACGGAGGTTTTGGTTTCTCCGACCCGAGAGGGGGAAATTCGGTCGTACATATGTATCGACATAGGGCTCAGATTCAGGCGAGATCGGACTCGCCGTGGGCGCGTCAGCAGGCAGCGCGGACGCGTCAGAAGGCAGCGCGGGCGCGTCAGACTGTGGCGCGGGCGCGCCAGTGTTAGGCGTGGCCACGTCGGAGATTGGCGTGCTTTCCTCCTCATCTTCCTGACCTTTCAGCTCTTTTCCATTCCGAAGAGTTATAGCACTGACGTTTTCCTTTGGATTGACCACCGTTTGAGATGGTAGACCCCCTGACGTCTTTGCCTCCATTCTCGTGATTGCTTCAGCCATTTGCCCCATTTGTTTTTGTATATCTTTTATGCTCGATTCAGTTGTCTGAACATGCGCAGTGAAGTGCTGTGTCAGGGTATTGAGCATAGAGGGAGCGTTACCCTGCTGCCTCTGATTGTAGGGAGGTGGCTGTTGCTGATGTGGTTGGTTCGGTGGATCCCTCCATCTGAAATTTGGGTGATCCCGCCAACCTGGGTTGTAGGAGTTTGAGTAGGGGTCATGTCTGGGTCTCTGAGGTCCATTTCCACCTATAGCACTTACTTCAGCGGTGTCTTCCTGGAGTGTAGGACACGCATCAGTTGGGTGGAAGTTATCATTGCAGATTCCACAAGCCTTGATTTGTTGAGGAGTCCCTTGCAGAGTGAGCCTCCTAACCATATCCTTCAATTCAGCAATATCCTTGGCTTGGTTAGAGTCTACCGAGTTGACCCCTTTCTTTCCGGTGGACTTCCCAAAATTTCTAGTCCCCTCGGTCATTTCCTGAATCTTCTCCATAGCTCCCTCTGGCGTGGCATTCAGAATATTTCCTCCGCAGGCGGCATCAATCATCCTCCTATCAGATTCCAGCAATCCCCCATAGATGTATAAGACTAGGTCCTTCGTGTTGTAGCCATGGAAAGGGCAATTAGCACAAAGCTTCTTGAACCTTTCATTGTAATCATAGAGGGTTTCATCATCTTCCTGCTCTATATTGCTGATTGCCTTCTTCAAGGTGTTCTCCTTCTTAGCAGGGAAGAATTTCTCCAGGAAGGCCTTGTGGAGCTTAGGCCAAGTATCGATGCTCCCTGTAGGAAGGCTGTAGTACCAGTCATCCGCAGCATCGACCAGCGTGAACCCAAAAGCTCTCATCTTTATCTGTGCTTTGGTTATATTGGCTGGTTTCATGCTCATGCACACATTATGAAACTTCCTCATGTGCTTGATGGGGTCTTCTCCAGCCAATCCATGGAATTTGGGCAGTTGATGAATCAGCCCAGACTTTAGCTCAAAATGGTTATCATCCCCTATAGCAGGGATTGTCACAGCAGGTGCCTGCTGTGTAATGTTTGATGTTGTCAGCTGTCGCAGCGTCTGATTTACATTATCAGCCATTGGATCGGGTTGTTGGGAATGTTGGTGTTGTTCTCTAAGGCGGCGGTGGTATGTCCTATCAATTTCCCAATCAAAATCAACAAGATGAGGTTCGCACCCAAACAGGTAATAAGACAAACAAGAACAAAGATAAACCGTTTCCCCGGCAACGGCGCCAAATTTGACAGACCTAAGGTCGTTATGCCAAATCAAAGTAAATTCCTAAGATGCAAACTATAACAAGTATAGTAGGTAAGTTAGGGTCGAACCCACAGGGAAACAGAATCAATTGTAAAATCAAGTATTATTACCCAAAAGTAACTGATTCAAGGGGGAGTTTTGTGTGTAAGCAATGGTGACAAAACAAGTTGCAAAAAGAGGTTGCGAATATATGATGGAAAAGTATCACACCAGGTAATTATCCGCACAACAATTGAGATGGTTCATCATCGCATTCTATGAATCTCAAGTTCTAATGTCCAGTTATTGTTCTCAGTTCAGATCGTGTAATAGCTTTTAGTCCTACCAGTCCTAAAAGCACTTATCACCAAATTACAAGGGAAAACCTTCACCAAATAATAAAGCAATAGCATTCAAACATGAATTATAATGAGATACAAGCGATTCTAACAACCCGTTAAAATAGCTTGTAATCGAATCTCCTTCACAATCTACCACAAGCAACCCGCGTATGGTGATTGTGTTTGCTACAGTGAATCTACAACCCCAAACCTGGAATTGGAAACCCTAGCAATATGACTAGTATCAATAAACCTAGGTGATCAATCCAGATTAACCAATAATAAGCAATCAAGCAATAAACTCAGGAGATCGAAACAATTAACAAAGGACAAACAAGAGTAGAATACTCACAACCAAATCAATTGAAGGCTTCAAAGAACCAAGTGCAACAAAGGAGAGTTAGTTCTCCATAGGGTTTGTGAGATGAAGAAAAGGGAAAATACGTCTCTGGAAAATAACCTAATTCTCTCTGCTGCCTTCTCGGCCATAATATAACCTAATAAAATCGGGTTTAACATCCCGTAAAAATATAAAATATAATATTAAAACTAATAAGATAGGGAAAATCGGATAAGAATCCGTCTTCAGGGACCGACGCGGGCGCGCCATGTAGCAGCGCGGGCGCGCCAGCCTTTGACTTGCTTCTTCTGTCTGGTGAATCGACGCGGCCACTTCCTCCTAGCAGCGTGGGTGCGCCGGGTAGCAGCGCGGGCGCGTCGAGTGCAGCGCGGGCGCGCCAGACTCACCAGCCTTCCAGCTGCTTCCGAACTTCTTCACTTTAGCTCTTCTGTAACTTGCCTGATTTCTTCAACTTCTTCAACAGGTTCCGAATCACCAAGTTCACACAAATACCTCTCACAATGACATGTAAATGATGACAAAAACTACTAAATGCGCTATAGAATATATCGCATATCATCAATCTGCTCAAGTTAACCCCCCTGCAGAGCCGCAAGAAGTTTGGGTTGTATGGGATTTTTATTTCAGAAAATTGAAAACTAGTTGGGGTGAAAGACTAGAGAAGCTGCGGGCCGAAGAGGAAACGAGACTTGTGTGCCAAATGTTGATTGTGATGCTGATTAGTACTGCAATGCATGATTTCTGGCTCCGTCATGCTCTTCTTATTGTTTACACCTGGGCAATAGACGCCACTTTATTTGTTTTCGATCCCGGAGGACAAGGTTTCATGCTCTCAACCCCTTACTCTGTCTTCTATCTTCACTATTTCAACTCTGACGACAATCGTTCAAGGCCACTGGCTAGTATCTCACCTGGGCAAAGTGCAAACAAACACAGATGCTTTTCCTATAATCCTTGAGGACAAGGATCGCTGAAGGAGGGAGTTCTGTAACAAGAAATTCTGTTTTGAGTATTAAATCATATGTGCCAGAAACCATTTTGTCTTTGGGCTTTTTATTTTATTTTCTGTAGTGGGCCTTAATCCCTTTTGTGTTGTTCTGCACATTAGTTCATCATCTTCTTCCTCTTATAAAGTCACTGATATGTGTAATCGTTTTAAATCAATCAAATACAAAACAAATTTCCAAAGCTCTAAATTCTCTCAAATCCAAATATATGTTCTATTGTTCTTCGGATTGATTCGTCTTCCTCAATCTCTAGACCTAGTTCACTCACCTTCGAACTCATCAATTGACTTTCTAGGTTGAGATATATCCTCAGTTTGCTTGTGAAACGTTGCTGTTGCTTCAATGGCATCGAACGTCGAAATCCCGTCGCATCTGCGCCCAGGGGAAGGCTTCCCCTTGACAGGATCTGCCGGATTTGGAGATGGCAGCGGCGCCGACGGGTCGTCTGGAGGGGGAGGTAGTGGCGGTCGGCGGCTCGAAGAGCGTCTCACGCTCGCTCCATTTGTCTGTCGCTCTGTTGTTGTAGGGTCGAAGGATAAAAAAAAAAAAAAAAGAGGTTGCTGATTTTGAAACAAGGCAAAAAAAACGGGAGCAGCGAGATTCTAGGATGCCCAAATCCCCCTTTAAACTCATACAACTCCTTTTCCGCTGAGCTAACTCAACCTTGTGATTTTAATTTACTTTACTTTTATATATTACTATATTAACAGATATATACAAATATACATATACCCTTATTTTTGCTAACGGGGGCTTCAGCCACCCCGACCCGCCACGGGTAGCTGATGTGCATGGTTGTCATCCTCCACTAATCGCTCCAAATCCTTCCCGCTAAATTATAAAATTACATTATGCATATTATTTTTTGTTTTTAAAAAAATGAAAAATTTGATAATTGTCTATAATATGGGTAAAAATTAGCACCTAGGATAATTTTGGAGTGAAATTAGGTGGGTAACCAAATTTTCCAATTTTACCCCTGCTAGTTATAATCCCCTAATTGAACATATCCCTTTTTTTCTTATCTTCTTCCTCTAATTGAACAGATCTGTAAAGTGTCACGGAGGAGCTCGATGCTGAAGATCCAGTCGATTGCCTCGCCGATTGACTCTGCGACTGCGGTTGCTGCCTCCGCGGTTGCGTCCTCAAGATCCTCTGCTCCGTCCTCTGGCCCCTGCTCCACCACATCGAGGTCACATTCCACACCTCTGACGCCTCCATGTTCAACTACTCCGACCACCAGCTCTCATATGACCACCAGCCTCCAAGCTAGGGTTCGGATTCGCAACTGGTCGTTCCTCGTCGGATTCGCTATTACCGGAACAATCATCACCAAGATATCTCTTTCCCTCACCGGTATCTCTCTCTTCCATCGTCTTCAATGTTATCGTTTTTGCCTTTCTTCTTTCTGGAATTTCTCTGGAAATAATTACTGTTATCAGTGGAAGGAGAATCACCGGAAGTTATTATCGGAGAATCACCGGAATTTATTTCTGGAAACAAAAAGTGTCAACGATTGCAACGCTATGGAAGTAGAGAATCACTGGAAGTTATTGTCGGAGAGGCGGGTGCAGCGATGGGGTTTTGCCTGATCGTTGACACTTTTTGTTTCATTTCTTCATCAAACATTGTTGAACCTTGGTACACTGGAATTTCTCTGGAAACAATTACTGTCACCCGACAAAGCGATCCGAGATGCAGATGAGAGCATAAATCAGAAAATGAAACAAAAGATGGTGGAAAGTGCAGATTGAAGCCTCCCTCATTTTGGATGTGCCTCTCATAATAAGGTTAATTCCTTCCCTTATCCCTTTTCACGCTTCTTGACTACGGAACTACATATTATCTTATCGGATTACCGGTAATCGGATTGTGTTTCTTCACTGTCAGCCGACACGATGTAAAGCTCTGCATCTTGGAAACCATTGTGGCAAAGGAGGAGGCATCTGCCACTGCACATAAATCTATTTCAAGTGTCTTTGTAATCTGTAAACTTCGACATCATCAAATACTCCTCTATGTGGTGCTATTATACGAAAACGAAGATACCTGACTTCATGGCACTATGCTACAAAACATCCAGCGCCAAGTACTGTTGAACCTTGGTACGTTGGAATTTAACACCCTCTGCGCCGTTCTACTTTCCAGCGCCAAGCTAACACCCCCGAGCTCCGCGAGAAATTGTATAGTCCCCTAATTTCCTTCCTTCTTTTTGTTCTGAATTGTGAATTTCATAATTGGTATTGTGTTTAATAATGCGATTGAGGATTTTTCTGCTCGTTATCGAGTATGACGATTCTGATTTGGTTTCGGAGTAATGAATACTTTGTGGTGGGTTTTGTGTGCGGTTGCAATTGGATTGAATTGAATATTAAGGAGTTGTAAAGGATCCGCCCCTGAATAATTTGTGGTGGGTTTTGTGTGCGGTTGCAATGGCCCTTTAAAGGATCCGCCCATGCCCCTGAATATGTATAGGCTTTTCCCCAAGATTTTCTGTCACATTGGTAATTAAATATTAAGGAGTTGTAAATAACAATAGTGTGATTTTACATAAATCTAAACAAGCTAATGTACCTAAGCCGGCAGGCACAAATGTAGGAGCGGTTCAGCCCGACCCGTTTTTAAATTGATTCAACTAAAAAAACCAAACCCAAACTCATTATTTATTATCATCTCTTTTATCTTGACATCTACAAGAAGTCCACAACTATATTAATTATATAAACAATTGTCACAATCTCATGCCTCGTTATTTATTGAAAATATTTACCCTAATAAAAAAACGATCTTATAGTAGTTCTTAATAAATTATATTGATATTA
Source organism: Persicaria tinctoria (assembly GCA_037127255.1). Taxonomy (NCBI): domain Eukaryota; kingdom Viridiplantae; phylum Streptophyta; class Magnoliopsida; order Caryophyllales; family Polygonaceae; genus Persicaria; species Persicaria tinctoria. Next base: position 2,435,959 of record JBANSL010000005.1, on the reverse strand, counting down.
TTCACATAATATCTATATATTCAGTGGCGGAGCCATAAATCTTTGAGGGTGGGGGCACACCGACATCAAAAGACAGTGAATAGGACAAACTCATACAATTAATACACAAAGTGTTCAATACTACAAAATAGCGATAAAAAACAAAAGAATTCACTAGTATAAAGAGTTTTTCATTCCTAATTATAGTTTTATACGAAAATAGTTCAACTTCTTGAGATTGATTGGGTGTAGTAGAAGATCCAATATTCGGGATAGATGGATTGCTGAGTCGAATAGCATATTTATCCATGTTCTTATTCAAAGATCAAACAATTGCATAAATTGATTATTCACTATCAATGTTAAATTCTATTAACAACCAAAATCTATCAGATATTGATATTGCTTATTCAATATCAATTGCACATGAAAGGAAATTGCAAACTCACATACACGTTCAAACCCACAATCCGCATAAAGTCGCATTTAAACCCTAGAAAATGTATTTGAAAATTGCAAAATCTATCACACGTTCAAACCCACACCGCATAAAGTCACATTCAAACGAATCAAACCCACGAACTTTTCACAAATTTTAAACAAATCACAAATTCATAAACACATAACTAGATAAACTCACATTCAATTTCAGATTTTCAATTTCACAATCTCACAAACATCCACTTTCAATTTCACACAGTCCACTTACTTGAAATTTGGGGGATGAGAGCCTAAGAATAGAATAAAGCGGCTCGGAAACAGAGGGACTGCACAGCGGCCAAAAAACAGAGGGACTGCACAGTGGCTCAAAAACGGAGGTCGATGGCGGCCAAAAATCAGAGTTGGAGATGGAGGCTCCGGGATCGGAAACGGCAACGGAAGGGACTGCACAGCGCCACATCCTGCACTTCCGGTCGGAGTGGGTTTTCCCTTTTGCTTTCGGGACTTCGGGCTCCTGCTTCTCCCAAATTGCGGCTACGCGTGTTCACACTAGGTTTTCCATTTTTCTACATCAAAACGACGTCATTTTGATAAATAAAAAAAATTACATATACTAATTCCGGGGGCCGAGGGTGGGGGCACGTGCCCACACATGCCCCCACGTGGATCCGCCATATATATATATATATATATATAGAGAGAGAGAGAGAGAGAGAGAGAGAGAGAGAGTATGGATCTTTTGTTCACAAGTCTTAGGGTGTACTTTGTACACAAATATGAATCATTGATCAAATTGAATAGATGGACTAGATTAAAAGGGATTTTTTAATTTTAAAAAATAAATAAATGGTGGGACCCAACGTGGCAAATTCAGCAACTCTCCATGGGCTGCGCGTGTGATGGAAGTTCAATGTGGTGATTTTTGTTCTCATGGTGGGTCCCACATGAATTTTAAAATAAATTGAGTTGAAAGAAAATATGGCCTCTACGGTTTTTATTTAAAAATTAGTTGGAGATACTAGGGACAACCAAATCAAAAATGGTACGTATCCAATTCAATTTTTTTTATATAAAGATTAAAATGAGATCAATACAAACCACTAATTTGATCCACAAAATCGATTGGGATGCACAAAAATATATGTTGAAGGAGGTTATTATTCTATATAATATGTACCTTGAATAATAATTGTGAGATTATTCAATAGAATTCCTTTTTTTACGAGATATACTGTAACGATGAATAATTATATAACCGTTGTGAATAAGTAAATTTTTAAAATTATTCGGTTGAATCGGTCAATTTAACACGTCGTTGAATGATAATTGAAAGATTATTCAGTGGAATTTTTTTTTTACGAGGTAAACAGAAACGATGAATAATTGTATAGTCATGGCGGAAAAGTAGATTTTAAGAATTATTCAGTTGAATCGATCGCTTTAATGTGTACATTGAACGATAATTGTGAGATTTTTCAGTGGAATTCGTATTTTTACGAGGTACAAAGAAGCGATGAATAATCACATAACCGTTAGGAATAAGTAACTTTTTTTAATTATTCGGTTCAATCAGTCAATTGCACACGTACATTGAACAATAAATGGAAGATTATTCAGTCGATTTTTTATTTTTATGAGGTATAGAAAAAAAACCCAAAAAATAAAAACTGTAAAAAAACACTCAAAATACCGAATAATAGTGTTAAAATCATAAAAAAAAAAATCGCCAAATATCCCCAATTCTTCATAAAAGCTTTATTTTTACCCACTAAAATACTCAATTGGCTAGGCGTACATTGAACGAAGGTGATTTCTTCCCTTCTTTTCAATAAAATGTAAGCAGAGGATGTGGAGGGACGACGAACAGGGCGAACCCTGTCCACAAGTCTCAGTCACTGCTGCTCCCTCGATGCGCCGCCGCTATAAATTCCGTCGATGATGCTCCGCCCCTAGAAGCACCGTCGGTGTAACCGCGCACGTAGCCTTCGTCGCCGGTGATGGATGCGCAATGCGAATCGACCACTGAATTCGATCCGCGTATGTGCGCCGCCGAATAGTCGGCCCTCCTCTCCGATTCGATTCGACGCCGGCTTCGAAAAGAAGAACTGCCCTAGCCGCCGATGAAGAAGCCTAATTGTGGGGATGGCGAATCAAGGACCACTGGTGATGAAGAACCGTAATTGTGTGGATGAAGAAGCCTAATTAGTGTTTTTATCTTCCCACGACTCCACGCGCCTCACGCTATAGGATTGTGGTGAAGATATTGGGCTTTGTAATTTATTTATTTTTTAACCCTACCACGTGGCTCATTGTAAGCTATAGATTCCCTTTAAATCAATGGTCCATAATTGTGTACAAGGTACACTCTAAGGCTTGTGAACACCAGAACCACACCCTATATATATATATAGAGAGAGAGAAGACTTTACACTTATGTGTCAATCTTACCTTCATTTTAGAGATTTCCACCAATTACATCTATATCTATATATATATCTCATTGCAAGTGTTGCAACGAGAAGGATAACAGAGAAGAAAGACACGTAAATTTACGTGTTTCGACAACGATGTGTTACCTACTTTCACGAGCAGAACCATAGAGGAGACAGAACAAATTAGGGTTACAAGGGGTCAGTGTTTCATGAGTATATATATTTAGATACTTGTGAAACACTAAACAGACAATCAACCATAAATCCAAAACAGATAAGCCCGTTTACAACAAATGATTCAAGGCAGCGAGACTACCGCTGACCGGTCAAAGTGACCACCGTCGGGGAGCTCCGCTCCGCCCTCCGAGCCCCTTGGTGCGTCATCGCGCGGTCAACAATGATTCAAGGTATATTAACACTGAGCTCTTAGTGAAGCAACAATCACCAATGTTAGAGGAATCCCTAAGTTTAATCTCCTCGATCCAACACTTCCACTACTTAAAGAAGCATCATTGACTCATTGTTGAGTTTATGGCAGCCAAAATGAGACCAATTGTAGGACACAAGGAGGAACATCATCAATGGCTCCGAAATGCCGGACATTGCCATAGCTATACTATACAATTCAGCCCTAAAATCTTATACTTAAGCCTCACATATGCAATGATCGATTGACCCTTTGTTAATGTTAGTTGAAAAGAGATCAATCAAAGGCAAATCTTAGGCCCATGATACAACAGATGCAAGGCCCAAATGTTGGTGTGTGGGCCATTTGAACCTTTAAAATGGCCCATGTACCAACATTTGTCAACAATCCAAGCCTTTTTAAATCACCCCTCCTTTTTCACATTTGTCAACAAGCCATGAAATCATTTCATGAAATAGGCAAAATGAACTTCATACTTTACAAGTGTGATTATAATTTTTTTTTTATCGGAAATTAAATAGTGTTGCGGACAGACTAACCCAACTGGGACACTTAACTCATAACGCTAATCTAGATACAGATCATAATCTCTTTCCTTTACAAGTACTCAGTATTTATTAATGATGATAATAATAGCAACAATAATCAGAGATTCAATTAGAAATCTCTGCAAGATCCGAATCGGGATGATTAATTAAATAAAAACACGTACTCAGTAATAGTGAATCAAGTCAGCAAACCTCGATTAAGAACAAATAAAAACCTTCCAAATCAGAGTTGCGTGAGTATAAATGAGCGAGTGGGCCAGTTGCCATGTGTAGTTTGGTATCTCTCATTTTCTTCGCTTAATGATTTCATTCCCCGTCAACACCCAAAATAAAAATAAAAAATCATTCCCCACGTAAATACGTAATTTTACAAAATAATAATAATAATGATGGTGATGGTGATAAATTGATAATAATTGGAGGTGAACGTACGCACGCATAAACCACTTTAATGTAAATATACATATAATAATATATCTAAGGACTTCTTTGATGTTGAATTAAAAAATGGGTATCATCCTAGGAAGTTTAGATCTTAGGGAGGTTATGATAATAAATTAGTCAAACTTTAAATATGAATTTTATCTCTAAGTGTCATTTGGGGCGTGTTTGGGTGTAGTGCTTAGGGGGTTTGGAGGATGGCAAATCCGCCTCGGTTTTCCCGCCTTCATGTTTGGGGGTATGTGTTTAGGGGGTTTGGAGGGTGCGAAATCGGGACTTTGCTGGAAGGAAGGGGATGGGTTTTTGCACCTCCTCCACCAAGGTTTGGTGGATGGGATTTTACCCCTTCCTCTTCCACGCCCTAGAATTGGTGGTAAGGTAAGGGACGACGGATATTATCTCCACTTTCCCTCCATAATCAAACCCACCACCTTATCCTTTCCACCGCCGACCACCGCCATGCTCCATTTCCTCCCCTCCCCTCTCCCCCACCACCGTCTCCTCCCTTTCCTCCGCTTACCTTCCCACTCTCCCCCCCTCCTCCATCCCTTCCCCTCCGCCTCCCTCCCTCTCGTCGCCTCCGCCTCCGCCGGACAATCTTCCACCTTCTACGACCACCTTAGCGCCGCCGAAGACGGCGACCACACCGAATCAGACGAAGATTCCTCCAATCTCCAATCCTCCCGGTACGATTTCACTCCTCTCCTCGACTTCCTCTCTCGCTCCAATTCCGACTATGACTCCGATCCAAGCTCCTCCAATTCCCCCGCCTTCCTTGACTCAGTCGAGTTCCGACTCGCCGAGTCGTACCGCGCCGTTCCGGCTCAATACTAGCACTCACTTCTTAAGTCCCTCTGACCTACAATGCCCTAATCGGCGCCTGCGCTCGCAACGACGACCTCGATAAAGCCCTAAATTTGATGTCGAGGATGCGCCGTGATGGGTATCCTCCCGATTTCGTCAAAATTACAGCTTGATTGTTCAATCAATTACCAGGACTAGTGAGTTTTCATCGTCCGTTTTGGTAAAATTGTACTATGAGGTTGAATTCGATCGGATTGAGCCTGATTCTCAGCTGCTGAATGACGTAATTGTAGGGTTTGCGAAATCAAGAGGGGTATGTTTGGGGGGCAATTTGGTCATTTCATGTGAATAAGTGGGGGTAATTCGGTCTTTACCCGTCACTCCATCCACCAAAAAATCAAAATACAACCAAACACAAAACCCAAAAAACTCGGTGTTGAGTTTTCATCTTTTACATCCCAAAAATCCATCCCCATCTACCACATCCCCTCAAATCCAACAAATCCCCAAAAATCCATCCCGTTCCCAAACACGCCCTTGGTTGATAAAAGATGCCCTATCGTTTTAAATTGTTTCAACAACAAAAAAAGGGGGGGGGGGAATATTGTAGAAAATAAATAATTTTTTTTTTGTAATAAATTTAATTTATTTTTTGATTTATAGATAGACACTTAAATAATTATAATAGAGGGGTTTCAACTAGTGATCTATGGACCTTCACCTCGGAGTTTTGCAGGCAAAGCAAATGAATCTGGACAATATTTTGACTGAAGTTGACAATCTTGCGGTTGTAAAAGCATTCTCAGTGATTGAAAATGTCCCTGGAACATTAAGCTTTTACAATCAGATACGAAAATGGATCTATGTGCTTTTTTATAATGTTGCTATTCATCATGTTTTCAATGAGTCAAATACTATTGCAGATAGGATTGCTCGTCTTGCTTACAGTACCCTTGTCGACGCTAGCTTGGAGTCTGATATAGAACTTCGTATTCTCATCTGAAAGGATACTCTAGAAAGGAAAACACCTGATCGTCCACCCTAAATTTTATCTTGCTAAAAAAATGCTTAAAAAAAAATAATTTATAAAGTTGTGAAAATAACAGTCCAATACTCTAATCTCATCACTTTAAATAAGTTTTAACCTTAAAACTTTTTGATAGGTGAGAGACTAAAAGAGTTTTTTTTTTTTGGTTTAAACTAAAAGAGTTTCTTATCGAAATTGTAAACTAAATAAATCTAATATATGAGTTGATAAACTGCAACATCTAATACGGAGTATTAACTAATTTTAGAATAAGACCTCGTCGCACTTATATAATGGGCTATTGGGTGTGTTTGGATTCCAAAATGCATTAAATATAATGCATTATTTTTACCTCGAATTATGTGCATGTTTGGTTGCACAATTAAAAAGTCACAAATATCGAGGTGAAATATGTAATGTAAACAAATGAGCACATAAACCGAGGTAAAAATAATGCATTATATTTAATGCATTTTGGAATCCAAACACACCCATTAGCACCCTATGAGCTTATATACACATAATCTCGATTATGAATCCCAAACAAACTTCACTAATCATGATTAGTCTTTTTAAAACACCAAACTATAGTACTCTTTATATTCTGATTTGTAATCTGTGAAGCTATTCAGTGCAATTTGTCCAAATTAAAATCATACAATCGACAAAACTTTCTTATTTAATTAGTGTGGATTATTATTAAAAAAAATAAAAATTCAAACCCCACCAGACCACCATCCATCACCATCTACCCCCACTCCACCATCATCATCCGTTGAGGAGCTCAAATACAAAACCCACGTTTTGTTTTCTTTTCGGTCCCATCCACTGGGAATTTGCTTTGCTTCCTCAATCCTCACTGTGCTTTGCTACGGTGAATTTATCCCAATCCCCTCTTATGTGTGTTGGTATGGTGAATTGAATCCACTCCCATTCATGATCTTACCCTTTCCCAAGTGGGTTTCCAAGCCAATAGCCTCGCAGCTATACTCAAAACAAAATTGACCAAATTTCCCCTCTTAGCGATGTCTTTGTACTGAATAATTTGTGGTGGGTTTTGTGTGCGGTTGCAATTGGATTGAATTGAGGCTGACCCACCTTGATAGTGGGACTGGTGAGGCCTTGTCTTGTATTGTTTTTTTTTTTTTTTTGGGTGCCAGCGCACAACGAACTCGCATTTGGAATTGGGGCCTCTCAGAACTTGTTCTCATCCAAATTGGATTTCTGGTCTGGATTAACTTCACTTCTGAACGCTGTGTAGTCATCATCCCCACAAGTTGCTTTCAGAGATTGGAAACCTAAACCTTTCTTCCTCTCAATTATCCAGCACAAGTTCTGTTTTAGGCTTTTGAGTTGCTTTTGGAACTTGGGTCTGGGCCTCTAGGTTGAAAACAGCCATTTTTAGGCTTTTGGTGATTTGGGGGTTTTGGTTTGGAATTGAGTTTTTTTTAAGGGTTTAATTAATTGATCAATTAGATGGCTTCTGCTAGTGATGAGAATGAGAATAGAGGGAGTATGTGGGATTTGGATCAGAAGCTTGATCAGCCCATGGAGGTGGAGGCAGGAAGACTCAAGAACATGTCCAGACAGAAGGTATAGCTTTTTTTTTTTTTTCATGACTGTTTATTTTAATCTTGAAATTTGTTGATCTTTCAAGTTGAGATTAAGATAATAAGATGCCATTTATATATGATTATAGAGCCTAGGTTTACCTTTTCTTCAATTTCATGGTCTTTTACTGAAAACTTTATTTTCATTCTCATTTTTTTTTGTTGGTACTTTGCAATATGTATCTTGCATCACTGAAAATGATTTATTTATTTGATTTTTCTTATGGAATCCAACTTATTGATCAAGGCTTTGTATTAGAGTTTTATCTCAAGCAGTGTTTAAAAAAGCCAAGCCCAAGGCACACGTGCCACCGCCTGCCTTGGTCAAGGGGCATCAAGGGTGGAAAAGCCCACCCAAAGCGCCCAAGCGCTGCTTAAGCCACGGGTGCAGAAAAGCTCAAAGCGATGGGCTTTTCTTTTTTTCTCCTTATTTCGGTTGATTGTGATATATTGCAATCTTCTTTTATTTGGATACGATCTTTCCATATCTTTTTTTCGTTTGGAAAATATTTTGTTGATTTTTTTTGAGGATTTTAGCAACTCTTTGTATCATAAATGATCAGCCCTCTATTCTTCATGCCTGCCTCCTGTTCTCCCTTACTTTTATTTAGATACAAGTCTGTGGACAATGGTGATAGGATGCAAATGACATTGATGATTTTGCTTGACCCACCCCCTAACCATCCACCCTTCCCATTCAAATTGATTTCTTTCTATTCTTTAATATTCTATTGTTTTTAGACTTATATTTAGTATTTTGTGATGCTCCGGATTTGAGTTTTTTTACTTGTTTACTACCTAAAACTTGATTTTAGTGCAAAAATATGTTTTCAATTTGAATTATAAGGTGTTTTGAGTTTTTTTATGAAAAAGCCATCGCCTTAGCTTCTAAAGCCCACTTAAGCTACAAGTACGCCTATCGCCTTGTGTCGCCTCTAGCTTTTTAAAACACTGATCTCAAGCTTTTTTTCTACTTGCTAAAATGGAGTATGCCAAATAATTATGTAAAGTTCATTTGGCGTGTTGTACTGAATGATTGAATTGTACTTTGTATAATTGTATTGATAAAGTACAAATGAGTTTCTTTGTAAGTTTGTAGCTGATGGCATATAGTGTCCTCCCACAATGTAAGATACATGGGCAAATGAGCATTGTTGTTTAACAAAATTAACAGTTATAAGGGTTGCTTTGATATTGTTATCGCTTTTCGGAAGATGACTCTGGGGATTGGTTGCAGAAATTTTCAGGGTTCCTCTTGCTGAGATTAGCATTCCAGAGTCTTGGAGTAGTCTATGGAGATTTGGGTACATCTCCTTTGTATGTTTTCTACAACACATTTCCTCATGGGATCGAAGACACAGAGGATATCATTGGAGCTCTTTCTCTCATCATCTACTCCCTCACTCTTGTGCCTCTTTTGAAGTATGTTTTCATTGTGTGCAGAGCAAATGACAATGGCCAAGGTAAATGGATAGATCCTCACCTATCAAGTTTCTTTTGCATTTGCATTCAGATTCGTATTTCTATTGCATTAGAAAGTTATATTGTTTTGTTTGTTATTCGTCAACTCCTTTACTTTGAATTTCAGCATTGATAATGTGATTTTCCTTGCCCTAAAAGTATATATACTGAATTCCAAATAATCTGATTTTCAAGAATAAAGATTCATGTATCATTGATATGAGTTAGCTCATGAAGCCAAGGATCGAATTCCATCGTTTTCTTGACGTGTTAGTCCTGTACATGTCATGTCACAGGGGGGACCTTCGCTCTCTATTCACTGCTTTGTAGGCATGCCAGAGTCAATACGATTCCCAATCAGCACCGGACTGATGAAGAACTGACAACATATAGCCGTAATGTAGTTCACGAAAACTCCTTTGCTGCAAAGACAAAGAGATGGTTGGAGGGACATCGGTCCAGGAAGAATGGCCTTCTTTTTCTTGTTCTTGTTGGCACTTGTATGGTCATTGGGGATGGAATCCTTACACCAGCAATTTCAGGTACACATTATGGTTTTCCGAATGAAATTTAGTATCAGAGAAATGTTTATGAATTCCTATTACTGAAATTCATCTGAATAAAACGATATTTGCAGTCCTATCAGCTGCTGGAGGGATCAAAGTTGATTACCCCAAGATGAGTAGCGGTATTCTTCTTAACTAAAACTATTTTTCTTGTTATCCTGCTCTTTGAATGTCGATTCTTAACCTTCTTGCTTCGTTAAGCAGATGTCGTGATCTTGGTAGCTGTCGTCATACTCGTGGGCTTGTTCAGTATGCAGCACTATGGTACCGATAAAGTAGGCTGGCTGTTTGCCCCTATCGTCCTGCTTTGGTTCCTCTTGATCGGAGGAATCGGCATATACAACATAAAGCAGTACGATACGAGTGTCCTCAAAGCATTTTCACCTGTATATATTTTCCGCTATTTGAGAAGGGGCGGATTGGACCGTTGGACCTCCCTTGGCGGAATCTTGCTCAGCATAACAGGTAACTATAACATTTCTACAAGACGAGTTTGAGCTCTTCGACACATATGTTTTCTAATGGCTTCTGTCATACATTGCAGGGACAGAAGCACTCTTCGCTGATCTATCTCATTTTCCAGTACCAGCTATACAAATTGCGTTCACAGCGGTCGTTTTTCCTTGCCTCCTTCTGGCCTATTCTGGCCAGGCAGCTTACCTTATGCGAAATACCAATCATGTCTCTGATGCATTTTACCGTTCGATTCCAGGTTCATTCTTCTACTACATCACCAAATCCTTAGATCAATTTGCATAAACTTCAGTTTCTGAAACTTACTTTACTGATTTGTTTGTTACAGATGCAATTTACTGGCCTGTGTTCGTTGTTGCGACACTTGCTGCCATCGTTGCAAGCCAGGCTACGATATCAGCGACGTTTTCCATCATCAAGCAGGCCCTTGCACTTGGCTGTTTTCCAAGAGTCAAAGTCGTGCACACTTCGAAGAAATTCCTCGGTCAGATATACATTCCGGACATCAACTGGGTTCTTATGGTTCTATGTATAGCTGTCACAGCCGGGTTTCAAAACCAAAGCCAGATTGGCAATGCTTATGGTGAGTCCTGATCTCACTCGAGTTTCATTCTTGGCGTCTTTCATCGTTTGATTTGTACTTGAATTCGTTTTCGATGCAGGCACGGCAGTGGTGATAGTCATGTTAGCAACCACATTCCTCATGATTCTGATCATGTTGCTCATTTGGAGGACACACTGGATCCTCGTCATCGTCTTCACCACCCTTTCCCTGCTCGTCGAGCTGACATACTTGTCTGCCGTGCTCTTCAAGATCGGCCAAGGCGGATGGGTCCCACTAGTGATCGCAGCCGCCTTCCTCCTCGTAATGGTCGTGTGGCATTATGGCATGGTAAAGCGCTACGAGTTCGAGATGCACAGCAAGGTTTCGATGGCATGGATTCTCGGCCTCGGCCCGAGCTTGGGCCTAGTGAGGGTCCCAGGGCTCGGCCTCGTGTACACCGAGCTACCCTACGGTGTTCCACACATCTTCTCACACTTCATCACGAACTTGCCAGCGATACATTCGGTATTGGTGTTCGTATGCGTCAAGTACCTCCCCGTGTACATGGTACCGGAGGAGGAGCGGTTCCTCGTGAAACGGATCGGACCCAAGGACTTCCACATGTTCCGATGTGTCGCGAGGTACGGCTACAAGGACCTGCACAAGAAGGACGATGATTTCGAGAAGAAGCTCTTCGGAAACATCTGCGCGTACGTGCGGTTGGAGGGCATGATGGAGGGCTGCTCCGACTCGGAAGACTATAGTGTCTATGGGCAGCAGCCGGAGCAGCAGCCTGAGCAATGCCTTGTGAACACCTCCACCTCCACCAACATGAACAACGTGTCGTCGTCGCTGTCATCGGGGGACTCGATCGTGCTCGCTCGGTCCCCGAAGGTCCGGTCCGGGGCGTCGGAGATCGGGGAGTTGGAGTTCCTGAACAGCTGCAGGGATGCAGGGGTGGTGCATATAATGGGGAACACTGTGGTCAGGGCAAGTAGAAACTCTAATTGGGTTAAGAAACTCGCTGTGGATTACATTTATGCCTTTCTTAGGAAGATATGTAGGGAGAAGAGTGATATTTTTAATGTTCCTCATGAGAGTTTGTTGAATGTAGGGCAAATCATTTATGTGTAAGGGGTATAGAGGTTTGATTTTCATGGATTGGTAATAAGAAATCATCCAATTTTGGGACAGTTCATGTAAGTATGGATGTTATTTTGAATTGAAGTTGGTTATGGTTCCGAAAACCGACTCGATCGGACCCAAGTTGACCTAGTTAGATGAATTGAACCAACTCGACCTGAACTCGATGAGTTTCGACAATAACCCGACCTGAATCCGACCAACCTGACTACTTGAGTCCTAACAAAGGGCAAATAACAAAGATAAAAGATATGCACAAGAGTACAACACACTACCCATCATATTAGGGCTGTTATATGAGCCGATCGGTAGCTCGAGCTCGGCTTGGGCTCGACTCAAGCTCATTCATTTTCTAAACAAGCCGAGTATGAGCATGTTTTTAATCTCGGTTCAAAGTTCGGCTCGCTCGATTTAAGCTCGAATAGGTCGAATTTTGTAAAATTTCCTTTAATTTACTATGTTTTGAGCAAATAAAGTTGCTTAATCCTCGGGAAAAAAAAAAAACTTAGCTCGAGCTCGTTCATTTCCTAAACGAGCCGAGCATGAACACATTTTTAACCTCATGTCCAAATTTAGACTTGGCTCGAGTTCAGCTCGTTTCTAAACGAGTTGAATATAAGCAATACTCAACTCGTTCGGTTCGAATAACAGTCTTACATCATATACATTGAGTAGCTCAAAATGTCCATTTCTTACACTCCATCATATAGACTATAGAGACATTTTTCGGTTATATCGATCTCTATGACCCGAAAACCCTAGCATTTCCCGCGATAGTTAGCTTCGAACATCGAATAAAAATGATCACGTTGTCGAATGCATTGAATGTGTTATGCATTAGATGATAAACTTGATCTATCATCCTTGTGCAGGGTCCTAAGAAGAGTGGTCACTTGCTCGATTTGTTCTTCACACGAGCACGAAGTAAGAAGCACCTTGGCGGTCCCTCCATCCGGGTAACACCCAGCATCGATCATTTCCTCGAATATCTCCAAGCATCTCTCGTACCGCTTCTTCCTAGAGTAGGCTCCAAGGCGAGAGGTCCATGTGACCACATCGGGCTTCAAGTGCTTGCTAGGAATCGAATGGAACAGCTCCTCCATCCTCTCGAAGTACCCTGCCCGGCCATACACGTTGATCAAGATGTTATACGTGCTAACATCCGCTTTGCAAGGCCCTTTCTCCATTGCACTCAGCGTTTCTTCCATTTTCTCGAACTGGCCTACCCTTCCGTATAGGTTGAGCATGCTGTTGAGCACGAATGTGTCGGGTTTCAGCCCTGATTGTTGCATCTCGTGCACGATTTCTTCACACTTTGCGACATTCCCAGCTCTCGTGTAGGCTGAAATAAGCAACATGTGGGACTTCATTGTGGGAGTCATTCCGCGCCTCTTTAACTCCGTGAACATAGTCTCTGCGTCTTCAAAACATGGAAACCGAAAATCAAGTTATCAAAAGAACAACATTCCTTACTAAGATCCGAAAAAATAGTGCTTACATTGATAAAGACCAGCTCTACCATATGCATCAACCATGATATTGTACGAAGCTGTGTCCGGTTCACACCCCATGAACTGCATTAGCGAAAATATTTCTGCAGCACCATACGGAAATCCTGCACGACTGCAAGCAGAAGCTATCAAGGACCTCGCAATGAAAGAGATTATATATAGCACTTGAAGACCTAATCACCAAGGAAGACGATATAAATGAGTTACAAGGCCGCGAGTTAGGTGCAATTCAGCTATGAAAGCCGGGTAGGCAAACCTGTAAGCTTCCATGAGTGCATTGTAAGCATATACATCAGGCTCATAACCAGCTTCTTGAAGCTGCTCAAATACTTCTTCGGCTTTCTCACAATGTCCGTCCCTTGCGAAAGCATTGATAAGAGCGGTGTAAGTGCAGATGTTAGGCTGACACCTTTGGCTTTTCATCTCATTGAACATCTTCAGGGCCATGTATGACTTATTTGCCTTATAACACAGAAAGCGCGCGTTATCAACAAAGGCAAGTCTATGAAACTAGCACAGCAACTGAAGCATAGCAGCAGAGAAGCTCACTTTTCCATACAAGTTAATCAGCATAGTGTAGGTTTCGGTAGTTGGCTTGCAGCCGTCTCTCTTCATCCTCTCAAAGATCTCGACAACCTTTTCCGAGTTTCTGCCCTTGATCAGACCCTCCATATAGGCATTGTACACAATTGCACCTAACAAAAAAGATGATAAAATGCACAGTCCTGTTTATAAACCGATATCAATACTTCTAGTGAAGAGAAGTACTCGAGGGAAAGCCGTATTTTTGCATTTCAGTAAAGACAGCTTCGGCTTTTACAAAGAGGCGAGATGCGCAATAGCCCTTCAGAAGAAGTGCATAAGTATCTTCTGTAGGAACACACCGGGCTTCAATAAGTTCAAAGTACATCGCCTCTGCCTTGGCAGGCTGCAGCTTGTGCCCATAGGCATCTATGACCAAATTGTAGCAAATGACATCCGGTTTAAATGAGCTTCGATACAATAGCCATTCACACAACTGCATAGAGTACATTGGCTTTACGAGACAATATCTGCGAGAAAATGTAGTTCAAGACGATAATATCAAGGATCTCACCGCCAAAAGTGCATCCCATCGTTTATTCAGACGAAGTTGGACACACACATTGATAAGATCATCCCATATCTCATGAGTTTTTGGAAGACCATCAAGGGAACTCCAAACTTTCTCCGAATCCACTTCCTTCTTTAGGTATCTTAGAATCTGTTGAGCAATCGGGCTTAGAACCGGGAAGATCCCATCAACAAATCCAGAACCATACTTCCAACCTGTCCCTCTTAATCCGCCACCTACCGAAAACACAATCACTCAGGCACTTGTTCAAGTTCATAGTGTAAATTTAACATCAGTAAACCTGCACAGAAATCAAATGCCTATGAATTTCCAATACCCTTTTTCCTTGACAGTTTCTTTCTGCTAAAGTTCCTCAATTTGCCTCTATCATCTAAATAAAGACTGTCTCGGTTGTGCTTTCCGACTGAAACGTGATTGGAGCTGCTCATTTCCCATTGGGAACAACTCACACAGCCTCTTGGAAGTACTAGAAACGCTCTATCTAACACTATTTGAGCCATAAACCTGCCAAATGTATACATTGTAAACATTCAATAGCAGCACAGTAATAAATCGGTCAAATTCAGCACCTTATTCAATTGAATTTGGGGAATCTGGTTTATAAAAATCGAATCTTTCTCAGAGCTGATTGCAAGGGCAATGTAAAACCTAAGACTCCAGATAGTCACTTGAAATCCAATTTGCTCGCAATTCCTTGTCGAATTATCCCTTTTAAGAAATCAACGGGAAATTAAAAGCTTCAATTGGGCGATTTGAGTTGTTCGGTCTGCAAATAGCGAGTGGTTGAAGAGAGAAGGGGTAAAATTTTGGGTCTTACCCACACCACATTTTTGCTGCAGAGCGTGAACATGAACCGAGGAATGGACGGCCGGCAAGGTTTAGGACGTCGTTTGGGTTATCCAACGGCGAATCTTCGTCGGAACGTTGATGAATTCGGCGTTTGGGCGATCGTTGTTGTGGAAATCAGGTCTGCAATGGATAGGTAGCCTCGACTCCTCCAAGATGACCACTCGAACTGAAGATATTTTCCCGCCGGTTGTCTTCATATGCTTCAGAAGTTCAGAGTAATTTTTATTTTTTTAATACTCGTAATTCGTAAATAGGGATTAGGAATTAGGATCAAACCTATAATGTAAAAATAGAAATAAATCAAACCTATAGTTTCTTTGCATATAAAAACTAAATTAATTTTAAATATCAACCACGAAATTTTAATTGAATGATACCAATTGAAATTTATTTTAATTTCTTAATTAATAATACAGTATTTAAATACCTCATCTGTTCAGCAAAACATTTGTAAACTATTCAGGCGCGTTTTTTTATGATGATAAAAAATATAAAAAAGTATTTATTTTTCTTTAATTGTTTTAACAATTTTGCACTTATTAATATTAACTACAAAATTTTTAAAAAAATTTATTAAAATATAAATATTTTAGATAGTTTTTATCCTTTTAAAAAAAATGTGTGCTACTTATTTTGACGAACGGATGGAGTAAAACTGATCTATCATCTATCCATGAGAAATTGATCTATCCTTGAGAAATAACTAAAAGTTCTACTATGGAATTAAATATTGACTCAAATATCGTTCTTTTAAAACAGTTTTAGGTTTGTTATAAAGGTCAGACATTTCTATTGAGTATAAATGTTTGGAAGTTCACAAGTGATCAGTGGGGTGTTCATATTTAACTCATTTCTTGAGTCAAGCTCGAGCCGAGTCTAAATTTAGACTCAGATTTAAAATTGTACTCATCTTGTTATTAGAATCTCGATCTGGATATTTAGAATCCTAAGATCCTATTATTCTACTCAGGAGTCTTATTCGGATCTATGCATATAATCTTTTTTTTGTGTAGGAATTACTATACGATTTTTATAATCTTAATGGATCGATAGGATCTTACGATCCTACTCAATTCTAAAGATCCTATTTTTATTAACCATATTAATTTTTCAAACATTTATTTTGTTTCCTTGGTTGATTTTAGAGAGTTTAAATGTATACATTCATGTATAAAACGCGAAAAATTGCTTAGAGATAATTGTTTTTGAGTCTTTTAATCAATATGACAATGTTTAAAATGTAGTTTTTTATCTCTTAAAACCAAAATATATTGTGTAACTAACATTTTTTTCCTCATTCTAGAACTTTAAATTAAGCCACCCAAACCTTCATCACAAAACCTTACCTATCAAACATAATGAGAAAGCTCAGGCAAATCCAGTCAGACATATACTAGCTACTGTTCACAGTTCTTGCTCAGTCAAGAAATCAAAAGGAACCCGGAAGACACAAGAGAAGACTAGTTCTGCTACCACAGGCTGCAAACTTTGGCGCTCAACTGTCACTCTCATGTGTTTGTTTAATTCACAGTTGATTACTCAGCATTTTAGATCTACTCTGTACATTTGTAATCCTAAAGCGAATAAGAATAAATGCAACCTTTATTTTCAATGAAATCCTGATGATTAATATTGACTACCGGAACATAAGAGGGACTAAACGTCCTCTCCTCTGTCAAGAACTAAACCTCCTTAGAAATAACAGCAAACTTGATATTTTGGTTTTAGCGGAAACTAAGACAACGATTAACCCCTCCCAGTCTCAACTTAAAGAATCAGGATTTCATAAAGCCATATGTATCGCGTCTGTTGGTACTAAGGGTGGTCTATGGGTTCTATATAAGCAAAATACTCTTCACGATAGTGCAGTCCTAGAATTATCTACAAGATATATTATGATCAAACTTAGTGTTGAAAACCATACATTAGCTCTCCTCTTTGTTTATGCACCTTCTGTTGAACATGAAAAAGATCAATTCTGGAATGAAATCTATACTATTGTTCACAAACACCACTTACCTGTCCTTATTATTGGAGATCTCAATGAGATTGAAAATGATACAGAGAAAGTGGGTGGTGTTACGCCCAACCTCTCAAGATTCAGAAGGCTAAACGATGTAAAAGAAGAGCACAATCTCATCACTCTCCCCTACTGTGGCTCCCCCTTCACATGGAGAAAGAATAAGAAAATCATAAACAACACTTATGAGAGACTTGATAGAATCTTGGCTCATCAAGATATAGTTAATTGGTTCCCCTCCCTTCAAACCAAGCATCATACTTTCACTATATCAGACCATTGCCCCATCACCCTTCAGATTGGAAATTCACTACCTCGCAAGGGCTCTCCCTTCAGATTTGAGATGGCTTGGACAACAAATCAAGCTTATGAGCAAATGGTAAGACAAGTCAGGAGTAACAATTTCAATGGCTCTCATGCCTACAAACTCATGCGCAAACAAAAACTACTAAAAATAAACACGAAAAAATGGTGCAAGAACAATGTGAATAATATAACAAGACAACTTGAGTACGTAGAGTCCCAGATCTCAAATTTCCAAAATAAACTACCTTGGGGAGATATTACGAATAGTGAGAAATGAAATTGGAAAGATTAGAACACAAAAAACATAGGCTTATAGAATACAATTACAAATTCTAGAAACTGTAACACCCCTTCTTAGAACACCGAAGAGATGTTGCAGCGCCAGCAATTACGCAGACTTTAATGTCTTTGTAACCACCTTAGGCTTATAGGGACATGCAACCATGCTCCCACAAACAAGATGATAGTAAGAAAATATTAAATAAGCGGAAGACTTAAATATAAAATAACATTCTAAAATAAATTAAGTTACCCAAAACAAAGGGGTCCAAAAACAATAACTGAATTGATGAAATAGTAGCAGCGGAAACAATAAAATACATCTCATAATTCCTGAAAGTTTGTACCTTAAGTCAAAAGCACAATAAATTGAAAACAATGAAATCTTTTATTCTTCAGCGCCTCAAGAGCGTTTACCTAAACCTGCTGATTAGTGGCTGAGGTGTAGTATGCAAACCAGGGACCCCAGCCGTCCAAAGGAGAAAAGTAGGACGGTTAGTCTTTTTACGACTAGCAAGTAGCAGAAAGTAAAATGTTCAAGACTCCGTCTACCGCCCATTGACCATAAAAGGGTATTGATGATTGTAGACTAAAATATAAATTATGAGTAAATATTTATGTGGAACTTGACTCGTTTGATCAAAATAAAATAAAATAACAGGGTGATCCAAAAGGACCGAGTGTTTGAATGGGATGCGGATCCGGAGATCCTAGAGAATCATATTCTGAGTACGGAAAGAATATGATATAACGTCACTGAAAGTGGGTCACCTATTAGTAAGTAATGTACAACAATAATAGTAATAACACAATATACACAACATTATCGTTTACTTAGGACGAGTGGTACCGGCCTCGGCCGCATATACTGGGCGGATGACCTAACCCATTCGAGAGATTTGCAAGTTCGAAGGGGCATCTCATGAGACGTTTATAGAGCAAGGTATAACCGAACCTTGACCTGACTTTACCCTTTTTCCATTATTTAAGACACATCATAATAACAATAACAACAACAACAACAACAATAATAATAATACAGCTCGTATAAGTACCAATCCACGAATACATCCTAGGTGACCACAAAAGGCATAATGTACACTTTAGGTCTATAAAGTGCACGAAATAATATAACTGACAAGCATGGATATTCAAAACCAATAATATACCATACTTAACTAGCATGAAGGAACAAAATGGACAACTCATGCTTTTTAGGGAGTTCGGGCATCTAATATAATTTTCTCAAACCAAGGGTCAAATTATAATTACCCGAGTTGACATGCTATGTGAGATTAAGGAATTGATAAATAGCAACAAACTGAACTAACTTGCATATTTATCACAAACTCATAGCATGGAACTTATAAAGGACACAAAAAGCAATAATTGCGTAAAAGGCACGAAATTTGCAGAAATGCACTGATTGAACCAAACTACTTGCCTTAATCCGACGAAATGCTTATTCGTGGTTGAGAAAAGTATTTTGATAACAGACCTGAGATTTTACAGAATTAAATAGGGTATTAGTAACTTTTTAGAAACTACGGAAACGGCACCGTAACTTTTAAAAAGTACAAAACTTACCCTTACTTTTCCAAAAG
Organism: Persicaria tinctoria; assembly: GCA_037127255.1. Classification (NCBI taxonomy): domain Eukaryota; kingdom Viridiplantae; phylum Streptophyta; class Magnoliopsida; order Caryophyllales; family Polygonaceae; genus Persicaria; species Persicaria tinctoria. The sequence goes on along the minus strand of JBANSL010000005.1, from coordinate 2,416,379 downwards.
CCAACTCGATTCTGTACTCACAAAATCTCAGGGGCTAAACAGGCTGTAAACTGTTCCAAAACAGTAGGTAGGTTAGGTTAAACATCGCATAATTATTCGAACCTCGACAAATTGCGATGAATAGAGCGGATCTTACCCAAACGGGACTCGAAAACGTCCAAGTTTCGAGCTTATGAACCCTTGGATATGGTATGAATCTGAAAGGAATAATTTTGGTCAGATAACAGCCCTTGGATTGAAGGAAAGAAAGAAAAACGAACATAAATCACGTTTTTCTGAACTACAGAAACACTTCTCACCAGTCAAGTTCGAGGCTGTGGTGTGATCTCCTCAAAGAAGGTATGAAGGAAAGAACAGATGGGTTCGACAGAGAGTGTTGCAAGCTTTCTGATGCAGTCGGCTTCGCTGGCTTTGGACCACGGCGCTGGTGGTGGCAAATCCCGAAAGTAGGCTTGTCGAACACTGTTCTGCAGCAACTTCCGACGCCGATTTGGACGTCTTTCCGGTGAGCTGCTGCGTCGGGGCTTGCACGGTGGTTGCCTGGGTGTTGGAGGAGACCAGTGGTGGCGGCCTTCAGCCCTGGTGTCGCCGGAATCGCGGTCGAGGGTGATCGGAGATAGTTGGTGATTTGTGATCTTCGGTCGCTGTTGATGGGTTTGTAGAGGATGAATGGGAAAGGTGTATGGCGAGAGGGTTAACTGGAATAGAAGAATGCAGCGTTCTCTTCAGGTTGACCTAATTCGAATCCCCTAAAGATAAAGATTTGGGGTTGAAAGATTTGGCCAAAGATCAATAGTTATCACTTGGTTAAAGATAGAATTTGTTTAAAAAAATCTGATCTCTTCTTCTCCGGTGTGGCGTGAAGTTGCTGGGCTGCTGGCTCGGAATGTCGAGTGGCCCGGATTCATTTGACACACACGTATATATACTTAGTATATATTTGTATATACCCATATATGTATATTATACCCATAAAAATACTTATCACGTATATTTATATCTAAATATAAAACTAGTTACCCACTAATTTACCCATAAATAATATAACAGTAATATTTGTGAAAATATTATTCATTCAAATAATAGAATCGATTTTTATTTAATTTAAAAATAAATTAAATATTCACAATGAGAAAATATATTTCTAATTAAATCACTTCTTTTTATATTACGTCAAATAATATAATTATTCTTAAACTTATCATCATATATTTTATGTGAACTAATAGACTTTAAATTCAACTTATTTTACCAAATTTAATATAACGAGAATTTTTTTTCATTAAAAACTGAAATACTCAAAAATACTTTGGGGTATTTCAGAAACAACGAGCCAAAACAAAACACCTCAACCTTTCTGATAGAAACACAAAAATTTTCCAGTCCTCGGTAAGAATTAGAAACTTCAAACAAATTACTACCACCTTTGTCACAAAACAAGGCCAAACTATCTCGGATCCTGACAACATAGCTGACCATATTACCAAGGAGATGTCGGAAAGGTTTATTGATAATCAACAAAGAACCATTGATCCTCAGGAGATCTGGAATATTCAACCACAAATTACGAATGTTGAAAATATGAGCCTAATAGCCATTCCAACCTCATCTGAAATCAAAAGAGTAATAGATGAAATGGCAGAAGACAAAACACCGGGACCTGATGGTTATCCTCCAGAATTCTACAAAAAATATTGTCAAATTGTAGGAAGTTCTCTCTGTAAAACGATCAAATCCTTTTTTCACTCTGGACACCTTTTATCTGAAATCAATCAAACTTTTATAGCCCTTATTCCAAAAATAGACAACCCATCAAACATAAATCACTATTGACCGATCAGTCTCTGTACTACGATCTACAAGGTCATCTCCAAAATCCTAGCCAATAGATTAAAGCCTATCCTCCCAAAAACTATCAACCCATTCCAAGGAGCCTTTGTGGAAGGTAGATCAATCCAAGATAATACTCCTATTTCCCATGAAATCTTTCACAGCTTCCATAAACAAAGAGGCAGAAAAGCTTGGATGGCCTTAAAGCTAGACATGGAGAAAGCGTATGACAAAATTAATTGGAGTTTCATACAAACCGTACTAAACAAATTTGGATTTCACCCAAGATGGATTGATTGGGTAATGAAATGTATCTCTTCCACTACCTTTTCGGTCCTGGTTAACAACAGACCGGGCAAGCAATTCAACCCAAACAGAGGTATAAGGCAAGGTGACCCTTTAGCCCCTTATATTTTTGTAATAGTCATGGAAAGTCTTGCTAGAGAATTACATAAGGAAGCTCTCCTTGATGATTCCCTGGTTGGCATCAAACTAACTAAAGATGGCACACCTATACCTTTCCTCACATTTGCAGATGACACAATCATCTTTGCAAAAGTAGCCCATACAAGTCTTAACACAATACAAAACATGATAAACAATTTCTCCAATCTCTCAGGCCTTACGATAAACTATAACAAAAGCTCTATTCAATTCTCAAGAAATGTTAACCAAAACCTAGTGAGGGATCTAGCACAAAGTATGGGCATTCCAATTTCTAAAACCCTCGAAAAATATCTGGGTATACCAATCCTAAATGGACGTATCAAAAATATATAATATGTTTGAAGAAGCAATACAAAATCTCAAAATACAATTATCGAAATGGAAGGCCTCTACCCTATCCCAAGCAGGTAGAGCAGTTCTTATACAAGCAAATCTGAGTTCTAAAACAAACTACCTAATGCAAAACTTCATGTTACCAAAAGGTGTTCAAAACTAGATTGATCAAATAAATAAAAACTTCTTCTGGAATAAGCTCAACTCTGAAAGGTATACACCCCTGATCTCCTGGGATAAAATCTGCAAAAGCAAACATCAAGGTGGGCTAGGCATTAGGAAAGCGGAAGATCTCAATGAGACCCTCCAAATGAAACTTCTCTGGAAAATCTACACAAATGAAAACAACAACTGGGTACGAGTTATCAAAGAGAAGTACCTAAAAAATCAAGGAATCCAACAAAGAACAAACCAGGACACATCCTGGCAATTGGAAGACTTCTATCCATCCGAGAAAATTTTGAAAAAAGACTCTTATGGCTAATAGGGAATGGTCAATCTATCAATGTTTGGAATGATCCTTGGATCCCAAACATAAGGCTAACAAATTTTCTAAATACCCATGATCCAAATATGAAGGTTATTGATCTCATCTTAAATGACAAAACATGGAATACCCAACTAATTAGCAACATATTTCCATCTAACATTCAGAATGAAATTCTCAAAATCTACATCCCAGATTGGCAGGTCCAAGATAAGCTTATATGGAAACCCGACCCCTCTGGAAACTTCTCCACAAAATCGGCCAAGACCATATTAAGAAATGAAGAACAAGTAATAGGAAACCACAAATGGATTTGGAACCTATGTCTACCACCTAGACAAATTTTTTTTTTCTTTGGAAAGTCATGTCAGATGACCTCCCAACGAAAGAACGCCTAAATAGATACTTTAATAGAGTCCCGAGTCAATGTTGCATATGCATTCAAACAAGTGAAGACTTACATCATCTCCGCTTAGGATGTCAATATACGAGAGAAGTAACCGCCCATTACGAACAAATGACAAAGGCTTATTTTCAACTCCCTAACAGAGATGGTAACCTAATCAATATAGAACAAGTCAAAGAGGACAACCGTAATTTTAATGATATAGTCTTCATATGGCTTGCCATTTAGGAGGCTAGAAACAATCACATCTTCAAAACAAAACATATAACCCCTCCGAACATAGTAGCTCAAACTGCTATCTCTGCCATTAAAGAATGGAATTATGCAAAACAGGAAAACATCAAACCAGGAAGAAATTAAGAACAAGAGATCAAGAGCAAAGTGGACCAGACCCCAAACATCTATCTATAAAATTAATGTAGATGGCTCCGTGAAATCCCCGGGCGCCTGTCAGGTGGGGGCAGTTATCCGAGACTCTCAAGGTCATATTAAGGATATTTTTTACCAGGTAACGGATCCTCCAAACTGAAGCCTACGCTATTCAGATAGGAATGGAGCACATCCAAAGATTAGGTATAAGGAGAATTGTCATTGAAGGAGATAACCAAGAGATTATAAAGGCAATCAAGGAAGGGAAGAACACAAAGTGGGAAGTCTTACGTCAAGTACAGCACATCAATCGGCTTAGAGAGCACTTTGATCATGTCGAATTCAACCACTGCTACAGAGAAGCTAACAAGGTTGCGGACTATATAGCTAGAACTGGTATCATTACGAATAGGAATATAATCCCTTTTAACAGGGAACTTTGTACCATCATCCGTCAGGATGATCCAGGGAGCGAATTACATTTTATGTAATTCTCCCTAATGTTTGTTTACGGTAAAAATAAATAAATAAATAAATAAATAAGCCACTTCGTTGTATATATATATATATATTATATATATATTTATTATATTTCGAGGATCTTACAATCCCCTAATGGGATTTACGTTCCGATCCACAGACTCTGTTGTGATTCGATCCTAGAATCCTGATCCTAATAACCTTAGTGCTCGTACTTGGCTTATTTATGAAATAAATGAGCTCGAACCAAGTTTTTTTTTATTAGGTAATAATTCGAGTTCAGACCTAACGGAAACTCGAAGGTCTGCCAAGCCGGCAACCCAAGTTTTTTTTTAACATTAAGCCACTCTATTCGTTAAAGTATATTGACTTAAAGAAAATTTTATAAATACAAAATTCGAGTTATTCGAGTTTAAATCGAGCGAGCAAAGCTTTGAATCAAGTTTAACAATGTACTCATATTCAGCTTGTTTAAAAAATGAACGAGGTCGAGCCAAATTGAACTCGAGCGGAGCTCGACGCTCATATAACAACTAGAAGTTAGAACTGTTTAGGAAAAAGCTGACGAGATTAAAGATGTCATAAAACCAGATGGTTACAATTTGAGGGAATATGAATGAGATGAGATTGGGCCGTTTGGGCGGGTTATTTGGTTTCGGGTCGGATCTTCCCACCAAATCCCCCCACCAACAACAACAGGGCCCCACCCACCAACCACCACGTACACTTCCACTGTCCACTGTCCACGCCACCATCACGAGAGAGAAAATTCTATTTAAAAGGGGAAAAGGCAAAATTGCACTAAATAATCCCGACTTTCAAAATGGTTAAGAAAATAGCACGAACTTTCAAAGTTGTAAAAAATAACACTAGTTATGTGATGAGTTGCAAAAATAAAATAAAAACCCAAGTTAATGAATGCTAATATTATATAATAACGGTTTATAATATACTCCATCCGTTCGGCAAAACTTGTCATTTTAACTCTCCACACAACTTTTAATAAAACTAATAATTACACTTCTTTTTTACTAATTTACCCTCAATTATTACTCTACTTTTTACTTTATCAAAAACTACAACTCACAACACATCAATCAAATCAAGGGCATTTTGGTAAAGTAAAAGCAAAAATATCTAAAATGACAAGTTTTTCCGAACAAAAACAAAACTCTAAAACGACAAGTTTTGCCGAACGGAGGGAGTAAAATTTATTTTTTATATTTAAAATGAAAAAGATTTTCAATTTTAGTAATACTATAAACCTTTTTTAAACAATGTGAATGTTGCATAATTTGAAAACACTGATAATTTTTTTTATATAAAGTAAGAATTCGATATCAGACAAGTCTGATTCTCGATAAGCCGACAAGTCAAGTAGTTAACAAACGGAGGACCATCAAACATACATCAGGAAATCAGAAAAGAGCGTAATAAAAAGGACCGCATACACTAAAAAACAAGACTAATCTTTTAATTATGTGAACTATTATTTGCAACTTGTCAATTATGTGATGCTATTTTGTTTATTACAACATGAATAAAGTTGATGCTATTTACCATAATTATCCTTAAGTTTAGATTAATTTGTGCAATTTGGCCAAAGAAAAAGGATTTGTTACATAAAAAGACAATAAATAATCACAGTTCAAAACCCACACAACCCTACCATTCCCAGGAGAGAGAGAAACACAGTCGCGCTTTATTTGCGCTGCCTCTTTCCCTTCCCTTTCCCCTTTCCTTCAATTCATTTCAATGGCTTCCAGTTTGGTGAGAGCTTCAAGGGCCGCTGCTTCCTATCTCAGGATCTCCGTCTCCCACCGATGCTTCGCTACCGGTACATTTTTTTGGGTCCTTTTTTCGTTTACTCCAGTGTAGATCATGCAGATCTAATTTGGCCCTATTGATTTTTGTTTTCTTTCGAGTTTTGTAAATGGAATTGTCCGATCTTGTTTTCTTTTGATTGAGATAGGTTTGGTGCTTTTCTGATGTTGTCATTATTAGGTTTTTATGTTATTGAATCTGGAAGTGTTCTTTCATCAAAATTGATATGAATCCAATCATCTTAGGATCTGTTTGGTTGCTTTTGAGTACGGAGGCCATTGGTGTTTCTTATGCTGAATTGTCCATTTCAGACTCTCTCTGTGGGATTGCCATTTCCTCTTTGTAGCTTGCACTTGTTGATTGGTGTTTTTTCTCAATTTTTTTATTGAACATTCAGAGTTAAGTTAACATGTAATGAATTGGTTACCTAACTTATGTTAGGTTTCTTGATCTATAGATTTACTTCTCCACATTTGTTTCCATTGCATGTTTCTTTATGAGATCTCTATGAGAAAGGTTCCTAGTTCTAGATTTACTCTACTGCTTATTTTCTTGATGAAGAACACTTGTTCCTTGAGGATGTGTGCCCGGAAAAGGCGATCATCTCGTGAATGATCCCTTGAAATGTCTAGGTTTCCTGGTCCTGTGCCTTTTCAGTTAAAAAAAAATCTTGATGAGTGATTATGGTGTATGTGTATGATTTGTAGTTCTCTCAAAGTATCTTATGATATTTTTGGTTTCGGTTGCAGTAATTGGAGATTTGAAATACGCTGATTCTCATGAATGGGTGAAAGTTGAGGGGAACTCGGCGACCATAGGCATAACAGACCACGCCCAAGATCACTTGGGGGATGTGGTCTATGTTGAGTTGCCCGAAGTAGGGGCTACTGTCACGCAAGGCGGTAGTTTCGGTGCAGTTGAGAGTGTCAAGGCTACTAGTGATGTGAATTCTCCTGTTTCAGGGAAAGTGGTTGGAGTGAACGAAGAGCTCAGCAACTCACCTGGATTGGTAAGTCATCTAACACCATGCGTTTCACGTCTTACGGGCTCTGCCCTCGTAGATTTGATCAAATCCTAAATTAATGGTGAATGGAACTTTGACAATGGTTATACAACGCTCGGATGGTTTAATAGTCTGTTTTAATCACTCTCAACCATGATGTCATATACTCTTGAGTGAAAACAGGCAATTTTTGTCCCATACTCGAGTAAAGCTAATAGCAAGTCAAATTAAGTTAGACTGACATATGAAAAAAATGCATTAGTAGAATGGTATTTGGGATTATGCAGCCCATTCTTCTACATGTGCAGTTGCTCACTAAAGTCTTAAGTCACACGATATCATTAAAACTTAAAAGGCAATGCTAGTAATTTATGCACATGATTTCCAGTGCTAAACATCGTGTGAAAAATAGATACAGGTTGCTATAAGACCTTGCTACGTTTGGGGGCATAAATTGATGAGAACGAATGCAAATGTAGATTTCATTTATTGAAAACAGTACAGATGTAACTAATGTGATGGTGAAATTTGGTCACTTCATTTTTTACTCTTGCTTGATTGTTTTTTAAATTTGGTCAGTTTTACAAACGGTTTCTTAAGATGATACTATGAACTTGGTTTCTTGGTGCAGGTTAACGGGAGCCCATATGAGAATGGTTGGATCTTGAAAGTGGAAATGAGCGATGCTGGTGAACTCAACAACTTGATGGACGCAGAGCGGTACACCAAATTTTGTGAGGAGGAAGATTCACATTAAGCCTGGTTGCCTACCATTTGGTTAACTAGTCGCTGTATCTTTGTGAACTGTATGCAAATGGCTGGGTTTCTGATATTCTCTTATTCACATGTCCTTAGAAATGTAACTTCCGCTCATTCGTTTTCTTCAATGGTGTTGATGTACACTGCACCGCTGCCTGCATTTTCCTGCAGCTAGAGATTCCACTGAAATGGTGAATAAATTTTCGCCCTTAAGAAATAATCTTTGGTTTTGTTTGCTTCAGCTGTCATTTAACTCAGCTTCAGTTCATCGTCATTGGTTTTGGTTGCTTCAGCTGTCATTATAACAAGGGTGGTTCAAAATTCGGTTCAAACTGAAAATTTTGACCGAGCCAATCAAACCGGATCTAAACTGAACCTAAAAGATTAGGTTTGATTTTAGGTTCACAATTTCTAAAAATTCGATTTTAGCTTCGTTTTAGGTTTGGTTCGGTTCAAACCTAACTTTTATTAAATTAAATAAAAATATATTCTACAAAACTAAAAAATATTGTACAACACTAGTTTAAGTTCCAACAATTCTCAAAAAAAAAATATAACTCATTATAAGATATTGTGTGTTTTTAAGAAATATTCGTAATATAACATATTTTTTGTAAAAATTAAAATTTTTAATGTTTTATAATTAATTACCAATTAGGTTCATTTAGATTTGAAACTTGAACCGAACCTAAATAAACCGAATCTAAACCAAACTTTTCGATTTGCAATTTCTAAAAATTCGATTTTAGTTTCGGTTTGATTCGGCCCAGTTTTAAACCAATGAGCAAACTATGAACTTGGTTAGTCCCAGAACGGAGCATCAAGGTAACCAAAAGTCGCCATAGCGCCATAAACTCATTTGCTATAAACCAAACATCATTTGCACAGCCATATTAGGCGATGAGGAAAGCATAAACTTATTAACCAACTCTTGAATAGCAACACTCAAATCTTCACAACAAAAAGTCGCAAACCAGATTATATAAGATGATCATTCATTATGCTACATCACGTGTAATAACACAAGAAAAACATTAATGTTATGTTTTCGAGCATTGTGAGCTAGAAAATGGAACAAGGTACAGACAGCGGAACACGGTACAGACGTACGAGCTGCCTGCTTTGGAGAAGTCGGCGTTTGATATCACAGGCGGTTTCACTTGTCTCGAAACTCAATCCATTGTTCAATTTGTGCTGTGGAGTGAAAGCACTGCCACTTGACTTGGGTGCATGAAGAGAGAGCAATCTCAAATCATACCATAGAGGAAGGATAGACTCGTTCGTTACTTAGCCGTGCAAGGCCATGAACAAATTTTGCTTCCGAGCATGCTCTGGAATGAGGCGCTTGACCATATCAGACGGGACACCCTCCAGCTCTGTGAAAACAGAAGGAAACTGAATAAATAATAAATACATACTGCATATTCGAATGCCAATACCTCACATTCATCTTGGCCACTTCTCACACATTCTTTTGCCTCCCAATTGGAAGTGTATAGTTATATATGCGAAGTTCTTAGGTATATGTGGGGTCTGGGGTCGAGGTGAACACATCCATACCCCAAATAAGTTGAGTGTGTTTCCAAAAGGTATATTTCACAAACAAGAGAAAAAGGCAACTACACAACATCATATATTTCTCAAACATCAAAAATAATTAAGGAATTAGTTACCTTGTGATTTGAAGTTGAATAGTGGAGGCAAAGGACGTCCATTAGGAAGCCTTGTCATCGGATCTCTTAGTTCATCAAAGAAAGGGTGCACACAAGCTTCCAACTACAGTGCAATAGCAGATGATAAGTTGTAGATCATAAGCTATAGTCTGTACTATTTATAGGACAGGGAAGTAGGGAACCATAATATTCAAATAAGAATCAATGTCTATGAATGCTTAGGAAGCTCAAATTCCTTGGGATCATTGAGTTCTTCATTTGGAGTCACCGGCAACCAAAACTGAGCCCCATGCTAAGATTGCTTGGATAAATAAGACTAGAGCAAGGTAGCAGCCACATGGTGAACCGTTTTGGTGTATTTGAGTTTAGAATGACCCACTTTTCTGGAAAAACCCCTCCCTTACACTAGGAAAAAGGAAAAGACTGCTTTGAAGAGATGTACAGACTCACAGCTGTGCAGCGCAAATTAGGTGAGTACTGGAAAAATCTACATATAAGATCCACAGCTTCAGGTGGCAAACGCTTTTGAAAGACCTGAAAAGATCAACATAACAGTGAATTGTCTTTATCATGGATGCAATCTGGAAGAAATCTCCACAGAATATGTAGGTGTGAGATAGAAACACCAAACAAGAGTTACATGCTCAGGAAGAAAGAATCGAAGAAAAGACAGTCAAATACATTATATGTACTCATGGAACGGATAGAGATGCAGATAAGAGGATAAATAATATCACATATTTGTCAGTTCGAAAGAAGAAGAGACTATCCCATATTTTCCAATTATAATGATTCTGATTAGAAGTCAATTTTGAGAGCCAATCAACTTGTTTTATCTCTTCGCCAGGTGAAACAATGATACAATCATAGGATCCTTCACTGTCGTATTAAAAATTCATAGTTGGTTTCAACAAAGGCCCTAGAATGCATTTATACAATTAGTTTACCATATTAGGTTTATAAGAAGAATATAAAGTTAGAAACTTTGAAGGGCATTCAACCGAACTTGAGTCATGCATGCAATAAGCACTAGCAAGACAGTGCAATGGTGTTTGATAACAGTAATTGGAAACAAAATCAAATAGAGAAGGATCTTATTGAACCTTGTGCCATGGATGAGGCTTTATCTGTGGGAACTTAAATTCAGTATAGTTGGGATTCATACATTTGATCTCTTCTCTAGTAGGTGTTCCCAAAACCTGCAAAGTTTCAAAAGAAATCCATCATTTTAGCATGTCATGTGCTATTCTTGTTGAGAATTTGAAATTTTAGACAGTCAAGGTAGCTACCCAGTTAGGATGGCTTAGCCTGAGATAGCATATTCAATTATTCAAGGCATAATCTTCACTACACCAAAAAGGTAAACAATTCTCGCAACCTCACCCAAAAAGAAAAGGTAAACAAGGAAAAAACTTATTCCATAAGAGGATAGCATAATATAATTATACCATTCACTTGTTAGCTTTCTGAATTTTGGGAAGGGGTTATGTGTAAGACCCAACCGAGACCTGTACTTTCTATAGGGAATGATATACCAATTATACATCATTTTTGTGACATGTCATGCAGAAAAAAGGAGCATACATGAAAATCCATTAGGATTATGTTATTTACATCATCTTAATACCAACTAGAGTACCCTGTTCAAAGACCAAAAATCTCATGCAATGGTATTTATGGATTAAAATTATAGGTATTTCCTTAAGTTTTGTCTCTTTCCCTCTGATCTGATTAACATTACGTTTTTTCTAACTTAAGCCCCGAGGCATAGGTTAAGAAGCTTAATTAGGAAAGATTCCCCCAAATTAACCTTTTTTTAATACTGCTTTCCTAGGGTCGATGCTTTATTTGGTAGGGAATCTTTCCTAATTAAGCATTTTAACTTATGCCCTTAGTTTTTAGGTTAGAAAGACCATTAAAATTATGGTTCATGCTCATGGATAAATTTCCTTTGAATAAAATGCAAAAATCAATCAAAACTTGGTAAATTGTTAAGCCTTTTTACCTTAATAATCTCAACAAGTTGATCTACTCCACTTTCTCCTGGGAATAAAGGCTATAGAAAGGACCATTAGATTCAATTGTAAAGTGAAAATTGATCCAGATAAAGCATTTAAACAAAAACATTTAAACAAAAACCTGTCCAAGAAACAATTCAGCCATCACACATCCTGTAGACCATATATCAATTGCTGTAGTATATTCAGTTGCACCAAAAATGAGCTCAGGAGCCCGATAATATCTTGAACAGATGTATGAAACATTAGGCTCTCCTTTGACCTGGGACCCCCCATCCGCCCCCCCCCCCCCCCCAAAAAGAGTTCAAATGGGTGAGAACATTAAGGAAGAAATGTAGAACTATGAAGTCATTAACAATATACTTTCCAGCATTGAAAACATACCAACACTTTTGCACTCCCAAAATCACAAAGTTTCAGTTGATGTGTATGCGGATTCACCTGATGCCATTAATCAATATTTAGCATCTAGAATAAGGTGGACTCACATGCAGAAGAAGCCTACAATGAACTATCTAGCAAACCTACTTTAACATGCTAATCTTTCTTCTGTCAATTACTGTGATTTGGTTCACCGATAACTAAACAGAAAAAAAAAAAAATTTAAATGAAGGGAAAATGTTTGTACTATAGAAGAACCTTACAAGCAAGTTTTGAGGTTTAATGTCGCGGTGGCAGATACCAATGCAGTTGTGTATGTAGGCAAGTGCCCTGCAAATCTGCATCAAGAAATGCGTGTGCATCAGAAAAAGAAACAATAAAAAGCACAAGCTTTGATGTATTAGAAGGCTCATGGGGGGGGGGGGAAATACCTGATAAGTATAAAGTTTCACATATAGTAAAGGCATCCTTTGATGCATCCTATTGTAGCTTCTTGCAATACGATTTAAAGTTTCAGGAACATATTCAAGCACCAGGTTCAAGTAAACCTCTTCCTTTTCTGTTTTAGAAAAGAAAGAATGTTTGAGGGCTACAACATTTGGGTGGTCCAACAGCTGCATTATTTGTAACTCCCTATTTTTATAGCGCTTGTCTTGGAGAACTTTCTTGATAGCAACAATCTCTCCCGTCTCTCTACATTTTGCCTGCAGATACCACTCTACCGGTTAACAACTTAAAGAAGATAGAAGTCAAAGAAGCAACAAGATACCTAGGAGAGAAGATAGCCACGCTAGCGTACCTGGCAAACAACACCGAAAGAACCAGTTCCGACCACATGCTCTGCTATGTAACTTATTGCCTGAGCCACAAAATTATTTAAAATAATACACATATAACTAGACCAAGCGTTGCATGGTGAAAAACTAGGATTTCAAGAATATTAAGATTCAAACCTGCCGAGGCTGACCATTTCGACCTCCAACATTTGTTCTAATTACATGGCCAGCTTCGGCACCAACACCATCAATTATGTCTGGTTCACTATCTTGCTGCGATAGGTGCAAATGGTAGAGAATTTCAGCCATAGGAAATCATGCAGATATCACAAGAACATTAACAATTTTCGTGTAGATAGTCATATAACAACAAATCCAGATGCCAGGAGTCAATAGCAACCCTTAAACTTCATGGAGAAAGAGTTTCTTAGGAACATACTAGGAATATACAAGTTTCAATTGCCCAAAAAAAATTCTCCTGTACGTGATTAAAATTTACCTTGTCATCATCATGGCCCACCTTCTCCCTAAGTCTCATTTCAAGCATGTCTTTACCCAGCCGTTCCACTGAACTGGATGACTCTTTGTAGCTGTTAGGTGCATGAGAACTACTTGCGCCCCCGGGTCCAAGACTAGCAGAGGCCATGTGCATTGATCACTAAAAAAAGATGCTATTACTTGCTGCTTCATTCATTATTGTTCTTCATCCAGCCTTCCATCCCCCTCAATGAACTGTTTTCCATTTAAACAGAGCAGATCTTAAGCATATGAGTATGGATCTGTTAAGAACTTTGCCTCTGCAGAAAAATTAAATACTCACCAGAGATATCACCATTAACAAATAGAACTGTAAAAACAATTTACAGAAGACATTACTCTAGGAGGATTAACAGACTAGTTTGCAAGAGAAGGTGATCGAGTTAGCACAAATTAACAATGATGCAGGTTCTCATGCAAATATCATGATGTAAGAACTATGAAGTACCTAGATTTTGAGCTCGTGATATTTTTAGATCAAGCAACTTATCCCTTTACTTCATTACCTCCTTCCTAAAGGCTAAAACAGCTCCATACAACTATGGGCTGGTTGAAAAGCTCGGACATTTGATAACTGAAAGAGATCTATATGACTGTATCCTAGGTAAATTTAGACCATTCAGTCAAATCTCAACCCATAAGCTTGTTTTTCAAATTTAGATTTTGGCAAAATCAGCTTTTGACCCGTAGCAAAACCAAACTGCAGCAGCACAGCAAGAGCAAAGACACACAAGCACGCGACAAGAACAGCAAATCAGAACAGACCTAAAGTTGTTAATTTTCACGCATTGTACACACCATTAATTGGCATCACACAACAATTCCCAAGCAGTCACTCTCCAGAAATTATCAAATTGAGCATTCAACCTACTCCTGATCCCATTCTAAAATAGATTGCACAAAACACCTCTGAAAAAAATACCTCCGAGATCTACACCTAATTACCTCCCTCCATTCTCCACGAAGATCATCCACCAAGGGACGACTCCCTAGAGCTAAGTCAGCTAACATCAGAGCAAAACTAAAGTCCTCAAAGCCAAATCAAACCGCAATCTAAAAATCCTATCACAATTTCACAAGGAAAAATAGCTGAGACTCCAAAAAAGATTCACAAATACACCAAAAATTAAAAATCCATAACAGAATCAAAGCATTACATATACCTTAAAATTACCCCTATAAATCGGCGAAATCCGAGCAGATCATGACGAAGCTGAGCGGTTTGAGCTCGCCGGATACTCAATCGGACGATCAATCCACGTATCGACGAACTCTTCGCCTCGCTCTCTCACTCCCGCACACGGGATTTTCCAGTTATCACTTCCGGAGGAACTGGTTTGGAGAGTAGATACACTTTACTGTTTCCCGTCTTCCTCGTAAAGTTGTATATACGTATATTCGAGTATTTTCACAATTTTTACTTTCTTTTTTCCGAAATTCCACTTTGTACACTCTATTTTAACATATTATGCATTGGTGCCCAAAGGCTTTTTAATTTTAACCGGATGCCCTCTCATGGTTATTTACTCAAAAAAGAAAATTCTAATTTAAGGGCTTAAGGCTATATTTGTTTTAGTTATTCATTGTTAATTAACCTTACAAAACTTTTGATTTTTAATATATATTTAAATGAGATAAAATTAATACTGACCGTTAAGATTTAGTTATATTTTGAAACTGAACTTTCAATTGTTACCTATCTCAATTATTTCTCAAAAAAAAAAATATTCACAAATTTGTTATTATTCGTGAGAGTTATAAAATATCTTAACTTACAAGAAGTTTAAACAGTTTCGTTTAACATATGCTCCATCCGTTCAAACAAAACATGTCCTTTCTTAATGGGGTGTCTCAATGGTAAGAAGTTAAAGGGTTAATGGGAGGTTCCGGTTCAATCATGTCTCTGTCCTTTATCTTGGGCGAAAAAATCAAGATTTATCTTGCTTTTAGAAAAACGTCATTTTCTATTAACGTACATTTTTTAAAGATTGTAAAAAACTACATAAGTATATAATATATCAACTTTACTTATATATACAAGTATTATAAACGATTCCCCGATCCCGTGTATGGTTTTGGGGGATCTAAATGAGATTTTATGTAGTGAGGATAAGCTAGGAGGAGCCGCTACACGTACATCTAGGTTCACACGTCTACTAGCATTTACTAATGACTGCTCTCTAATTGACCTACCAACATTCGGAAACCCATTCACCTGGCGAAGGAATCCGGAGGAAAGGTTTAACATCCGAGAGAAACTTGATCGGGTGATGGTGCACCATCAGGTGCTTGCAACTTTCCCAAACATGATAACCTTTAACGGGGCTTTCTCCACTTCAGATCATTGCCCAATATCCATCTCTTTTGAGGATAATGCAAACTTCAAAGCCCCACCATTTAAATTTGAAAACACATGGTTGCTTAGGAAAGATTTCCGCAACATTGTTAAACAAGCCTGGCGGGCTTCTTGCCCTGGCTCGGCAATGTTCCAATTAATGTTTAAACAAAAAATTCTGAAGAGAAAGGCGAAGGAGTGGAACAAAACAAGTTTCGGGAATATCTTCCGCCAACTAAAGGAAGTGGATTCGGAGCTGCTTCGTATCCAGTCGACAAGTCATTCCAGCGAATCACAACCGAATCAAACTAAGGAACAACAGCTAATTAAAAAGAAGGAAAAACTCCTACTGTTTCAGAAGTCGTTCTGGAGTCAAAGAGCAAAAACACGACACCTTAAACTATCAGACTCCAACACCTCTTACTTCCACCGGGTGGCCTCAGGACGAAGACATAGAAAGCAGATTCGGAACATCACTACCTCCAGCGGTACGATGGTTGTGGGAGAGGAAAATGTTATAAATGAGATAAAAAGAGATTTTGAAAATAGATTTAAAAAAGAACCAACTGACGAACATCTCCTTCATGATCTCCTAGAATGAATACAACCTGCCATCTCGGTAGAAGAAAATAATTTTCTTATCGCACTACCGTCTAACTTAGAGATCAAGACGGCGGCGTTCAATCTAGGGAAAAACAAGTCCCCAGGTCCGGATGGGTTTACAGCCGAATTCTACGTAAAATACTGGGATATCGTTGGGAAATCGGTTATATGTGCGGTTAAAGGATTTTTCCACTCGGGGAAGATACTTCGGCAGATAAACCACACCTTTATATCCTTGCTCCCTAAAACAGACACTCCTACGACTACTGGCCATTATAGGCCCATAAGTTTGTGTTCTAATGTTTATAAAATAATCTCGAAAATCTTGACGGAAAGACTGAAAAAGGTTATTGGAAAACTCATTCATCCACTACAAGGTGCCTTCGTCTCGGACAGAGCTATTCAAGATAATGTCCTCATAGCTCATGAAATATTCCACTCCTACAAGAGCAGAAAGGGCCGGGAAGGATGGCTCGCGATAAAATTAGATATGGAAAAGGCTTACGACAGGGTTGATTGGAATTTCCTAAAAAGGGTTCTCTCAAGATTTGGGTTTCATGCCACATTTATTTCCTGGGTTATGGAATGTGTAACGTCTGTATCATTCTCGGTACTAATCAATAACGGCCCTACTGATCTATTTCTTCCATCGCGAGGCATCCGCCAAGGCGATCCTCTATCCCCGTTCCTATTTATTCTTGGAGCGGAGGTTCTAGCCAGAGCACTGACGGCAGAAGCCAGCCTAGATAAACCCCATATTGGCTTCCCAATTGGAAGTAACGGTCCCCGGATTCCATTCCTATCATTTGCGGACGACATTATAATCTTCTCTAAGGGTAGTGTGGAAGCGGGGTGCAAAGTAAAATCAGTCATTGACTCATACTGTAGAGTTTCAGGTCAAAAGGTCAACTACCATAAATCTAGTTTCCAAGCAACTAAAGGGATTCCGAACCATAGGATTCTTGAGTTGCGTAACTGCCTCGACATCACAAATGAAAACTCAATAGAAAAATATCTGGGCTGTCCCATTATTAATGGTAGAGTCACCGGCAGTACATTTGAGGATATCATCTGTAAATCAAAGCAACAACTAACCAAGTGGAGGGCAAACGCGCTGTCTCAGCAGGGGCGGGCGACCTTGATTAACTCTAACCTCTCTGCCAAGCCTCTACATGTTATGCAAAACTTCATGCTACCCGCCTCTCTACATAAAGAACTTGACCAAATAAATCGCTCCTTCTTCTGGAATAAAGACCTTCAGTACCGGCCCCTAATTAGTTGGGACAGGATATGTAAGCCGAAGAGGTTCGGGGGATTAGGAATTCGGAAAACGGGGGATATGAACGTTGCCCTACAGATGAAACTCTTATGGAAAATTCTGGCAGAACCCAGTAACATGTGGGTGACCTTGATCAGACATAAATACCTGCGTTCTGCTAGTCTTTTTTACTACAAACGATCAGGACCTAGTTCTTGGCAGTGGTCTAAACTGTCCCAGTTAATTACTCCCTCCGTTTCCTTTTAAATGACTTTTTCAAGTAAAGCACGTAGTTTTAGAACGATAAAAACTATATTAAATATTAATATTTTAATAATTTTTTTTAATAACATTATACTTATCACCAAAAAGTATGAGGTTATTGAAAAAAATTAATTAAAAAATTATTATTTTATATAGTTTTTTACACCTTAAACAACGTGCGTGAATAGTAAAAAGACAATTAAAAGGAAACGGAGGGAGTAATACTTTTAAATCTGGTCTTATTTGGTCGGTAGGAAATGGTAGCACAATTAAGTTTTGGACTGATAATTGGATTTCCACCTCCTCTTTACTATCGAGAGTAGAAGGCAGCCAGAATTACAACCAGAATGAAACAGTTAGCGATTATATTATGGGGGGTAGGTGGTGGACGGAAAAATTACAAGCGGTATTACCGAATGAGATTGTAAAGGAAATCTTACACATCCCGCTTCCTTCTTCTAGCTTACAAGACCGGCTGTACTGGTGGCCTGACAGAGAAGGTTGGTTCACTACGGCCAGCGCATACAAGTTGATAACTGCGCAATCCTCCTACACACCCGACCCCAATGACTGGATCTGGAAGACTAATGTCCCCCCAAAAGTAAAAAATTTTCTGTGGAAGATAGCACAGAAGGGATTGCCTACAGCCTCCAGACTGGCTTGCAGGGGCTCTGCTATCCCAACCACATGTTCCCTCTGCAACATGGCGCCTGAAGATGAGGCGCACTTGTTCCTGGAATGTTCATTCATCCGAACAATACATCATCTTCCGAACCAAGTGCAAGCAACGACTGCCCAATTAATCGGCCAATCCCGGGATTTTAATTCCATTTTGACCACTCTAGGCAATAGTCTTACCACTTCCGTCATGACCAATCTCGCCTTTGTGTGGTGGACCACGTGGAATATTAGGAATCAATATTTATTCCAACATACCTCCATCCCACCCCAACATGCCGTTCTATGGATGATAAGAACCCACATAAATAACTGGAACAAAACATACACTATAGAGCAGGATTGGGAAGAAGGTGTCCGGCCGACTGCGATAGCTAGGCCAAAAAAGGGAGATAAAGAGCGAGATATACGGTGGAGGAAACCACCGAGGGGGAAATACAAACTCAATTTCGATGGTTCTACCATTTCCAATGGAGATAGTACTGCCGGTGTCATTATTAGAGATTGGGTTGGTAACCCGGTTTCCATCCAGTACCGGAAGGTTGGGATACAACAGCCAACTACAGCAGAGGCTCTAGCGCTCAAAATAGGAGTTCAGAAAGTAATACAACTAAACATAGAAAGACTACAAGTCGAAGGGGATTGTAAGATCATCATAGATCACCTGAACAAAAAGGCCAACTGTCCTTGGGAGATCGAGTTAATCCTCTCTGACATTCAAGTCCTGCTATCAACAGTGAAGGAAGTTGAGTACTTCCACGTACCTCGTTTGGGCAATAGAGTGGCGGATAAGGTTGCACACCTTTGCCGCTCTGCCCAAGGACCTGATATTCAAAATAACCCTGGTCTACTAGACCTCATCCGCAAGGATGCCGCCGGGTAGGGCTTGCCCACCCGAATTATTTCCTAATAAAAAAAATATATATATATATATACAAGTATTATACGGAGTACATATATAATTTTAAAAATTGATACCACGTCCGTTGAAGAACCATGTCATATATAATTCACGCATGTTTTTTAAACAAAATACATAATATATCTACATTTTGTTTTAAAAAATTATGACTTAATAAATAAATTTTTTATATTTTATATAGTTTTTAACTACTTAAAATCCATATAACTCAACTATTTCAACTTCGCCTACATCGAACATTTTGGATAAGCAAATAATTCATGCAGTCGCTATCAAACAGCGAATTAGCATGTTCTTGACTTCATATGGAATTTGGGCTTTTCAATCACAACAAAGACAAAGTTTCAATGGTTTTTTTTTTTTTTTCAAAATTGCAAATTACAGTAGTATATAAGTTTTTAACCATAATTAAGAAAGAACAATAAAAGTTATCCCCGAGTTTAACCTGAGGAAATGGAAGAACCTGAAAACCTGTGGGAGAGCACTGAAAAATATCTAATGTGGCCAAATCATCAGCAACCTATCTATGACTATCAGAAACCATTGTGCCAGCTTCAGCACCTCCAATGATTCCATGTACAAACAAGCAATGGTGCGTCCATTGTTTCGGATTACTTCTCTCCATGTTTCATTTGCTGTTTCGGATCACGAATGCCTGCATTACGCGCCTCGAGGTTCGCCAAGTGTTTCTTCCCTCTCTCATGAGCAGACAAAACTACCTCAGAGGAGGCTCCGACTTGACAAAGTTCACACCAAAACCTGAACGCCGCTGCAGGCACTGGCTTCTTCTTCTGGATTTTCAACGAGCTGTTCGGTGTACTTCCCTGCTTCTTATCTTCAATAGTGGCTTTCGGAGCTTTCTTCCTGTCAGGATCACGACTACTCTTGATTGTCTTGTTCGGCTTAGCGGTGTCCACAGGGAGCTCCTTTATTGCAGGACTAGAGCTGATGCGTGAATGTACAGATGGCTTTACAGATGCTTTCTTAGCTTCAGGAGTGGAGGCGGTGCCTTTCGTCTCAGGGGGCACCCCTTCCACCATGAGCTGATGCTTCTTTCCTGTGAAATGGTCCTTTAAATTGTTCTCGCATGTAGCACTGACATTGCACAGCTGACAAAACCATCTGCTGTTGGGTTTCTTCTCCGAATTGCCTCTTCCATAATGATCTGCACCAAGAGTTGATGCTTTACGTTTCCTGTCTCGATCAGAAGTGTTTGCCCCACGTCCTGCCTGCAATTGAAGCTCAAACCATCAATAAGATAAAATATGAAATATCCATACAGTATTACCATAACACTGTTAGCGTATTAAGTAACACATTACATGATACAAAGAAATCCATCAATAGAACATATGTTACCTAACTAACAAACTGTGGTTGCAGGTAGCATCTAACAAAAGCTATCACCAATGTATCAACGGTTTTTCTAACCAATGCCCCAACTCCCAAGGGCTGATTTGGCAAAATTTTCCCAAATTTAATTATTTTAGTTTTTTTAATTGATTACGTAGGCTGTACGGATCAGAAGGAAGCGCTATAATGACTAGCCCAGAATTGATGTATACCGTGATTTTTCTGTCTATCAATAACTGCATGCATTGCGCGGACCTTTTTTGTTAGAGAATAGGGAATCTTTCCTAATAAATGTTCTGAACTAATGCCATTCAGAAAAGACCGATCTATTAAAGGCACGTCTATGAAAGGATAGAAAAATGTTTAACGAGGAACCTCTTACTTTATTTGCTTTCACATGATTGAGCCATTTTAGTTCACCCAAAGTGTTACTAAATTTGGGATATACTTACCACTAGTGGAGATAAAAGCATTAGGTGCAAAACGGGGCAAGGTGTCTATAGTCTAGGAGGTGAGGCAGGAGGTGCAGCACCACACAAACACAAACTTTGATATACTCCTTCCGTCTCAAAATATGTCTTTTTAGGCCTTAAAATTTTGTCAAAAATACATGTCTTTTTAGATTTAATCATTACCCCTAACCTACTTTTACATCTAATCATTACTCTAATTTTTACATCACCCACTCCCTGCTCCTCACAAAATTTAAAAAAGAAGAAACAAATACTCTAATAACAAAGACTAATCATTACACTTACCCTGCCTTTTACATCTAATCATTACACTTAACCTACCCCTTAATTCCCGTGCTCCGTCCTAAAAAGACATGTATTTTAAGACAGAGGGAGTATCTTTTAGACCTAATATATATCACAAGTTAAGAACACACCCTAAGCAAGCAAAACCATGGAAATAGGATTATAGGAGGCATTAACTAAGATTGATTAGCTTCAGTACTAATTTCTCTTGGCACAAATAACTATCCCTTAGAAAATCATGCGTAATTAATTCTTGAATCAACAAGACTCAGCACCAAATCACCAATGCATCACCTTGCACTTGCATATTAATTTCATATGATCCAAGTATAAACTATATAGAGCACAGCAGGGTTTCAATCATCATGTTCCTAAAGCAATTAAACATCAAACATTTAATCTCAATGAGCCAATATGAATAAGGAATACTCAAGACAATTTGCAATTTACTGACCATCATCACTGTCTCCTTCCTAGGCTCTGGACGGTGCTTGATCTCGCGTTGACCCAAACTCGAAGAAGCAACCAGCATTGGAGGATGCAGATACGGTGATGATTGCGAACCTCCAACCCCAACCATTGGATGGCTTGGCATCAATGGCAACATTCTCTCCTCAAAGTGATTCCGCGGATGAGGGATTCTGAAAGATTCATTTACAAAGTGAGCAGTTCCTGAAGGAGCATCGACCCCTGGACGGCTTAACAACATCCTCTCCTCAAAGGGAGGACTCGACAAGTGATGGATTCTGGAAGGTTCATGTACAAAATGAGGAGCTCTAGAAGGAGCATCAACCCCCACCACTGGACGGCTTACCAACATTCTCTCGTCAAAGTGACCTAACGGCTGAGAAATTCTCGGTTCATGTACAAACTGAGAGGTTCCAGAAGGAACACCAGAGCGCAATCTAGAATCCTCCCATCTCTGCATAGCGATCTCCCTATCCATCATCAACTCCATCCGAACTTCATCTTCCAGAATCCGACGCCGCGCCATCTCCCTTTCCTTCATATCCGATCGAATTCGCTCCCGCTCCATCTCCCAATCCACCGGATCTCCGAAGTCGCTAGGGTATCTCTGAAATTCGGCCTCCCTCGAATCAACCGGGACCGAGTAACCGGCTACAGCAATCAAACAAACAGAAATTCATAACCTCTACAAGGAAATCAAGCGTTTTTTCAAAGTTAGGGTAGAAAATTTAGGAAAAAAACATGTTAGGGCTTACTTCGAATTGCCTGTTGGGTGAAGTAGGAGCGCTCAGAGGAGTTGGGAGAGAAATACGATGAAGACCTATCATCTTGAGGGGGTTCTCTGTACGCCATTGAATGTCTGTGTAACCCTCGAGGGGGATTCAGGGAGGATTTGAGGAGATAGGGTTTTAAACGCAAGAGAGAATGCGGAAGAAGACCCTGACTGTGGAGGAAGACGGATTTATTATTGGTGGTGTAATTTGTTTCTAAGTTATGCCCCTACGATTATGGTAACAAAGCGCAGGCAAAACCCGACCCGAACCCGAAAACCCGATTCGGTTGACTCGAAATCGATTATTCTGAACACTGATACAACCCGTCCATTTTAGACCCAAAATCCGAATGAACCGAACCCGATTAACCCGAAATCCATTAAGACCCAAACCCATTATAACCGAAACCCGAAATAACCCGAACTTTAAGCTACAATCTAGTAAATTTTTTTAAATGAATATTGAAATAATGAAAACCTGAGACAACCGAAACCCGATACAACTGATTGACCAAATTATTAGAGATTACCCGAAACCCGACTAACCGAACCCAAACCTGACCCGACCGATTGCCACCTCATCGGTTTTCGGCATAAGTTAATTTTTACGGAGTATTTATTTGTGAAAATTATTAATGGATTTAAAATAATCCATAGTTTTTGTATATACTATAGAGAAGTTGGATTAAAAATTAGTATCTATCTATTTATGTTCTATATCTAACTATTAAAAGAGAAATATTTTTTATGGGGTCAACCTTAATTATAGGGTTTTCAACCAATCTAATTAAAATAGATTTTTTTAATTTTCTAATCAATTGGTTCAATTTAAAAATTAAATCAGCATACAATTTATTTCATAGTACATTATACATTTTCTAATAAATTGGTTCAAATCAAAATATTGAATCAAACATATTTCATTTTATTTGATAGTAATTTTTTATATTATTGTGATTTTATTTATATAAATCTATAATCCTATAATCTTTTATAACCGACTATTAAAAGAGAAGCATTTTTACAAGATGTCATCACCACCACAATTATAGGGTTTTCAACCAATCAAATTAAAATATATTTTTTTCTAATCAATTGGTTCATTTTAAAACATTAAATTATCATATAATTTAGGGAAATTTACAGAAAACCACCCGTTATATACATCTTTTTACACTTAACCACCCGTTAAATCGATTATTACATAAAACCACCCTTTATAAGTGTTCGGTTTACCATTGACCACCCAAGTTGATGAAACGTTTCTAAGAAAGCAAAAAGACTACAGTAGCCCTTAAAAAATTTTCCATCAATTTGAATGAAGAAACTAAAAGCATAAAGAAAGAAGCACATGAAGATAATCACACATCAATCCTTAAAAGAAGCTTCTTTACTTGATACTCCTAATCTAAAACTAGAAACCACAAATTTACGGTTCGGATAAATACACCCCAAATTTACACGTCGGAATGGACGTGCAAGTTTGTTGTGGGCTAATTAATTAAGAAATCTGGTTAATTAATTAAAAAAGGTTGCACGTTGGATTGTACGTGCATTTTAAAAGGGTGATTTGCGGTGTATCTAAAGTTCGAAATTTGACATAGTACTACCTTCCTCCCACAATTTCAACACCAAGAACGATCGCTCTTGCTATGGGTTGCTAAAAACCTTATGGCTTATGGTTTCTTCATTCATAGTGATGGGGAAATTTACGGATCAGCACTGTGGGGTGATGAAGAGGACCCAAGTCAAAGGGGCTTTTAAGAGGTATTTTAGGGTGTATTTGGCAACAGGGTGGATTTTAGTGGATGGGGATGGATTTTGGGGATGGATGGGATGGAGATTGATTAAGGAGATGGACGAGATGGAGTTATAAACACCAAAATAAGCTCATGTGTGTTTGGTCGTATTTTGCTTTTTTGTTGGATGGTGCAACGACAAAAGTCCAAATTGCCCCCACTTACCCACTCGAGATTACCATAATACCCCTCCCACTTCAATTTCTATTACCCTGCTCATCGTCAACAACCCTCCCAATTCAAAGCAGGACCTACCAAATCGCCGCTGTCGGAGATCCTTCATCAACCGGCAAGTCTCGCAGTCTCCGCCATTAGGAAAATCTGCCTGATCGGAGCCAGAGAGCATTAATCTCCTATCAATAGAGTCATCTGCCTCCTTCCTTTCGTCCATCCCAATCTGCTTCGTCCTACACCCCTCGCTGCAAAATCCTTTATCTCCCCTGCACAATTGATTCGATTATCGATCAATTCCAATTAGCAATCGACACACAACAATTTCCACTAAGTAGTTGATAATTAATTAAGCTCGATATTAAATTAATCAGTTCATAAAGTAATATCGTACATGTAGATGTAAAAATCGGCGTCGGGGCTCAGCCGCTTTCGGCACAAGTAACACGAGTTCAAGAAACCGCCGAATTCCGATTCCCTTCCGATCGGAGAACTCGAGGTCGCAGCCGGCGAGATGGGGTGGCAGGGCCCATAATGGTGCTAATAATCAGTTTGAGCATGTTCATCATCTGGGTTCTTCTGGAGATGGGCCTTCTTCTTCCTCTGGTTGAATTAATTAAAGGGGAAGCCGAAGGGGCATTTCGGGGTTCTTCATCCCCCGCATCCCCTCAATCCTCCTCATAGGAGGTGGAGAAAAATCACTCCCCCACCCCGTCGCATCCCTTTTTTTGCATCCTTCCCACCCCGCGCATCCCCGAGCCAAACATGCAGGCGCGAATTCCAATGCTCACCCCCATCCCTTCCACCCACCCTCATCCCCCAGCCAAACACCCCCTTAGAGCATCCACAACAAGGATTTTTAGTGGGGTTTTTAACTATAAAAAAATATATTTTAATGGGGAGAGGGGGTTGGAGGTTAGAAATGATGGTGACTATTGTTTGGCTAGAAACTACCCAAAAACACACTTTTCATGGTTTCTTAAGTGGATGGAGAGACTACATGCTCACAAATTCTATTTAAATGTATGAAATGGGGGATGCACAAATTAATTGTAGCATTTCACATTCACATGCACACATATTCACATTTTAATTGTTGTGTTCGGCCAAAAAATTTAAAAAAATATATTTTTTATAAAACTTATTTTGTTTTATCTAAACATAGACCCTAATATCATATATGTTAAATAAAATAAATTAATTTCTAAACAAATTATTAATTATTTATCAGTATTATATTATTTTATGTGAATTATAATTTATGTATACATGATGTAAAAATAATATTATTAAAAATATTTTTAAATATAATAGATGGTGAAAGTGAAGTTAAGAAATTAAGATGGGTTTTAGGGATGTGGGTAAAAAAATAAGTTGAGTTTTTTAAGAAAAGAGAAAGTGATAGAGTGATGTTAAGAAACCTTATAGGGTTTTACTGATGCGGATGGTCTTAGTCTCTTAGCATCAACATCCCTGGAACCCACTAGGTTCCTTTAGAGCATCAGCACTCATGGGGTAACCCAATCCATCTCTCTCTTCGTAATATTCCGAGACCACATTTTCCACCAACTCTACCCTATCCTTTAAAAATTCTAACTTTTAACTCACATCCATAAGTTTATCCCATCCCTATTTTTTAAACCTTATTTATACCCCACTACATATTTTTACGTTTTGGCTATATACACCGCAAATCCCCACGTCCTTAAGGACGTGCAAGTGGGGTGAGAGCCACCCAAACCTGGACGTGCTTGCACGTTTTTTTTTTTTAATAACGTGCTTGCACGTCCTTAAAATTATATGCTAACAACATATTTATACCCCACTACATAAGGACGTGCAATAGGGCACGTGCTTAAGGACGTGCATGGGCTGCAGGTGCCCTCGCATGTCTCTACAGGGGCCTAGGCGAGGCTACCCGCTCAGGTGCGAAGGGCATAAACAGCTGCACGCCGATCCTACAGGTACGAGACCGTTGAATTAGAGTTTTAGTTTACAATTATTTAAATTATATGCTAACAAGATATTTTTTTGTGTCAAGGCTTGGATATGGGCGTACTTCCCTCGCTTCCGAGGTGATTTCTCCAGCGACCCGACTAGGAAGGATGACCCTCGCTTCTACGCAAAGTTCATCGGTCCGAAGCAGCCAACACGCATGAAGGACGACGCGAAGCTGAAGAAGATGCGGGAGCTGCGGGACGAGGTGGACCGTCTTACCGTCGATGATATATGTATGTATTCGAAACTCTATCTATATCACTTATAATTCTTAGCTGTGAATTACATCTGATTTGTTTAATTGTAGGTCCGGTGGATGCCTTTTGGGCGTGATCTGGATTTCGACGGCCAGTACCGTCAGTCCACCTACCGGGGCACCATCACCTTTTGCGGGGAGGAGGAGCCGTACATGCCCGATAGGTGCCTCCGTCAGTTCGGACGGGTCCAGGGGATCCCGCAGGCTGTCATCGCGCTGGATCAGGTCTGCCGCGACACGACCCTGAAGAACGCGCGGTACATCGCCGTGTTTGCCCCGGGCCACAACAGGTGGCGGGACCTGCAGGACGAGGGTCACTTCTATAGGCTGGCCGAGCACAGGCGCACCAGCGAGGATTGCGACGCCGGTGTCACTGCAGATTACTTGCCTTGGTACGCGTCACAGAGCCGGCCGTACGTGCTGCCGACCACGCCACCCCATCCCGACCCGCCGGCGCCCGTCCACCCGATCGCCATGGACCCTTGGGTGGACCTCCCTCACCCTCCCGTCATCCGTTCGGCGCTGTTAGCCCGCATCCATCAGGTCGAGGGCTATTTCAGGGCCCAGGCTGGCGACCCTCGCATTGAGGAGCTACTGGACGAGGTGACGGATATTTTGGATCATGTTGTACGCCATCCTGCAGACCATTGATGTACTTTTGTATTTTCTATCTTGATATTATACTTTTATATTACAGATTTTGTATCTATCTCTATATTTTTATTAGACTCTTCTCATTTCTTCAGAGTCATATTGAACGTAAACATAAAAAACGAAAACGTTAATATGATAAGGTTGTCCGATAACTAAAACGAAAACGTTAATATGATAAGGTTGCCCGATACATTCAAGATTGGCTAGGGTTTAAGGGTTTTGGGTAGGGTTTTAGGGTAAGGAAACTGCACGTCCTTAAGGACGTGCAACACATCATTTTCCTTACCCTAAACCCTAACCCTACTCAAACCCTAAAACCCTAGCCAAACCCTAAACCCTAGCACGTCCTTAAGGACGTGCTAGGGTTCTGCTTACAATTAACGCAACAGTGCCTATTTGAAGCGATGGAGGACAACTTGATTTCGCACTCCAAAACAAAGTCCGACTTCTTACAATTGAAGCGAAGGAGGACATCTAGAATCGTTATGGCCGAGCCGCAAAGCAATCCTCATCTCCAAGTATCCCATGTACGTATAGGTTTCGTAGAGTCAACATATTTCGTATTCGTTCCGTTTTGTTCATATTTCCAATTATGTGAATACAGTTTTGAGACTTTACGTCTGAGTTCTCGGACCCAAGGGTTTGGAATGACCGTGACGAAATGGTTACGCATTTCAGGGACTTGGGTAGGGGTGTGCATATTTGGGTACCCGACACGAACCGGTTAATCGTGTCGGGTACCCGAAACCGTTTAGGTCGAAATGGTCGAACCTTATACGAGCCGTTTTAACCCGGGTAACCGTATACGAGCCGTATACGAGCCGTTTTAACCGTATACGAGTCGGGTTATCCGACACGAACCGTATGCTTTTTTTTTCTTTTTTTTTTGCTGTTCTGTTTGTGCAGTGAAGAGATTTTCACAGATGGCCATGGCAGACAAGAAAATCAAACCTAAAAACGATTGAATGGGACACCAGAACTTTGCACAAATCACAAATTCGCACTACAAAAACTCACAAATTCACATAGGCCCTTGATAGCATGCATTTAGAGAGTTATAATAGGTTGCATTTAGCTTAGTTATGATGCATATCATGCATGGTTTAAGTATAATTTGCATATTTGTTCTCTGTGTGGTTGGAGTCGGAATCTACATGTTTTTATTGATTATTCCAGGTAATCGTGGATCCGAGGAGGAGACATAGGTTGATAACGCATTGGATGAGAATGTCTAGTTGATCGAAGAAGCTTACATGAAGATCTCAAGAGGTCCTGAGAAGAAGAAGCGAACCTAAACGAAGAACAAGTCTGCAGAAGTTGTCGCTAGACATGTTGTTTTGCACTTTCTGGAGGCCTCGGTTGTTCGATCGACTATTATGACCATGCGTTGGAAAGCTCTTTCAGAGAGCTACAACTTTCATGTTGACGTCGAGAGCTAATTCGAGACGGAATTTTCGGGAAAACCCAATGCAGCGGCCGCCGCATAATTTGCTGCGCCCGCCGCCAGGGGCGGTATTCATGCTGCGCCCGCCGCAGCTGCTGCCAGCGCGCAGCGCGTTTTGGAAAAAACCCTAGTTTTCTATTATGTTGTTTTGAGGCCGACTTGGATGTTTTATTAGGCCACTTTTATGTTATTTTTCATTACCTTTCATTCTATTCTTTCAACCATCAGACAATTAGAGAGAGAGCGATGTTCGCCATGGGCGACTAAACTTTCTTCGTTCTACTTGCAATTTGAAGCTTTATTTGGATTGATTGTGAGTTTCTGAATCTTGTTCCTTATTTCCTATATTGAATGCTTCAACTTCTTTGTGCTTGATTGTTTATTGTTTTGTTCTTTCTCGTCTGGCCAACTAGTTAGATCAATTCAATTGCTAGGGTTTTGTAGATTCCTGATTGCGAACCTTAACCCAAGTGGCAAACTTATTCCTTTAGGGCTGATTGAACTAATTGGATTGGTAGGAAGTTGGATGTGTTGTTAAATCCCTCTTTAGGGACTGCAAATACCTTGGCTAATCTCTGGACTTAAAGCTATCAATTGGGTTAAATCCTTCTTTAGGGACTGTTCGATTGATAAGGGTTTCTAGGACTGATTGGACTAGTAACTATATTAGGTCGGGACAAGGGCATTCATAGGAAAACTAAAGGACAAGAGGAAGTTACAATATCAATTCAACCAAATAAAGTGAATAGTTGTAGGTAGAGCGATCTTCTCTAAATTGTTTTGCATCAATTTGTTTATAGTTTATTTTGTTTTCTTTTCAATCTCAATCAACCAAAACCCCCCTTTCTACTAATTGGTAAATGCACATTGTTGAGAAATACTTGATTCTCTGTGGGATCGACCTCTTACTTGCTTGCTATACTAGTTTGTAGGTTTGAGTTTTATTTTGATACGGTTTATGCGACTAAAAACCGTTCATCAGCCCTATAAAAAAGATTAAAAGGAGGAGGAAAAACAACACCAACAACACTACAGATTCACACAAATTTGAGATTTAGGGTTTGTTTAATTTGAACAAACTGGCACAAATCCCGGCACCAGAGAAGAAGGGTCGTCGGCTTGCTCGGAACGGGAGAAGAAGGGCCGGAGAAGAGAAGAAGGAGGCTCACCGCTCACTGGCTGGAGAAGAAGAAGAAAAGCCGGTTGTTCTGCAGACAACAGATTGCCACGACTCTGATGTTGAAATTGGAGAAAAAGGGCTGGAGAAGAGAAGGAGGAGGCTCACCGCCTGGAGAAGGAGAAGGGTGTCGGCTGTTTGCGTTTAAGCCTTTAGGGTTTGTTTTAAAAGATGATAAAAAAATTTTTTAAAAAAAGGGTGATGCACCTTGGGGTAAAAATTGCACACAGTAGGATTCGAACCTTGTATGGCTGTTAGAAAGTACTGGGCTTAAACCAAATGAGCTAATAGATTTTATTTATACTCCTTGGACTTAGTACATACTAGTACTATAATTTTATTACCGAAACTTTTTTTTTTAAAAAAATTAAACGGTTCGTGTCGGGTATCTGACAAGGGAATTTGCCCGAACCGTATCCGAACCGTTTAATGTCGTGTTTTAGCGGTTCGTGTCATTTTCGTGTCGCGTCTTTTCGGTTTCGGGTTTTTTCGTGTCGTATCGTCGTGTTTTCGTGTCGTATCAGTCGTGTCGGGTTTTTTTGCACACCCCTAGACTTGGGTCGGAGACACTGCATGATTTTAGTAATCAAGCGGTCTTGGACGGGGGCGTCGAATCGTCCAAGCGGGGTTCTCCTTGCTTGCGAGCAGTTTGGGGAGTACCGACCACGCGGGAGGAAGCTCCGGAGCACACAATCGAAGATAAGTGGTTGTCCATTCTCTCTACACGGACACGAAGCTCCGCCGGGTCAGTGGCGCATGACGGTAACCCATGGTGTTCATAACCACAGGCTTTCCACGATCTTGAAGGGTCACGCCATCGCCGGACAGATGACAGAGGGGGAAAAGAAGATGGCGAGGTGGATGAAGGAAGTTGGCACTCCTCCAAAATCTATTGGGTACGGATTGAGGCAGTTGGATGATACCAGCGTCACGTCAAGGAAGAGCCTTACCAACACGCTCGCCATGATGGTCGCCGAAGAAAGAGGTAGTCGGACGATGACCTAGGATACCTTGCACCATCTGCGGGAAAGAAGGTACTACTACGACTTCAGACGACATCCGGATGACGACAACGTCTTGAGCGACCTCTTCCTCGCGCATCCCGACGGGATACGCCTTCTCCGAAGGTTCCATTACGTCATCATAATGGACAGCACATACAAAACAAATGCGTAAGTTACTTAATTACGATTACATTATTGCACATATAGCCAATTATAAAGTATTTTATATGTAACATATTTACACCTGCAGATATGGGATTCCTTTGTGCGAGGTGGTCGGGTTCACACCCTCAGGCAATACTTACTGCATCGCCTATGCCTTCATGTCGCAAGAGAACGAAGACACATACGCCTGGGTGTTGCGACAACTCCAGATCTTGCTTGGGACGGTTCAGCCTCAAGCTATCATGACTGATCGAGAGCTAGGTCTCTTGGCGGCGCTGAATGTTGTCTTCCCCGACGTCCAACATCTCCTTTGTTGGTTACACGTGACGAGAAGATGCGAGGAAGCAGCTCTGAAGATCACGAAGAATTTAAACCACGCTGGCATCTTTAAGGGCAACTGTTGGGGGCTGTTCGAATCGAGGTCGGAGGAATCATTCAACCGACGTCGTCGAGCGCTACGAGCTGCATGGCACCCATTCCCAGGTGTGGTGGCGTATTTGGAGTCGGTTTGGCTTCCATACAGCAGGAGCATAGTACGGTGCTACGTAGATAATGTCTTCCATCTCGGCACCCGTACGACAAACAGGTACAACCTTACTTCATATCTCCCATTACAATATGATATAATATCGAATATTTAGTGGTATGCACTTCAATGTATACAGAGTTGAGGGTCAACACAAGGTTCTGAAGGAGGCACTTCACTCATCGACTGGTGACTTCCGCATCGTGATCGATGCAATCCATAGAGTCAACGATTGTCAACTGCATGAGCTGCAAACTGCTTTGGAGATCGACCGCTTCAAATGGCCAACAACGGCGTATAAAGTCAACCTTTTCGATGAGGTAAAGACTTTAATCTCCAAAAAGTGCTTCGATTATCTGTACAAGATGTGGCAGGACGTCGTGAACCAAAAGGTTCCTCCGGTATGCACGGACCGACATTGGAGGGTTTGCTACGGGATCCCTTGTGTCCATGAGATTCAGGCATACATCAACTCCGGCACTCCGATACCCGCCGAGGACATCCACCCGTTCTGGATGGATTTGACATGGACTGACCTCGACGACACCCCACTGCCGTATGAGCTGTCATCTTCATACACGGCTTCCAACGATGTATGCGAGGATGAGCTGCACCCACCCTCATCAGCAAGCGTCCGAAGGAAGGGGAGGCCTCGGGGGTCGAGGAATGCCTGCAGAACCAACCCGTTGCCATACGAGGAGGTAAGGGAAAGGTTTGAGAGAGAAGAAGCGCGTGTTGCTCGAAATGCTGCTCGACCTCGTCCACAAGCGACCTCAGCTCGACGTGGACGTGATGATGTGTTCGGAGGGTTCAACTGGGGTCGAAACAACGTTGATCCCTTCATGCTCGGTCATATTTAGACGATGAGGGACACTGTTGGAGATGGTCATTGTGGCTACCGTGCTTTGGCGGCTTTGACATCACCGATCGGCGAGACTGCTTTCCCGGAACTCAAAACGTTACTATGCAATCACTTGGAGGATCACGCCGATCTGTACGCCGGTTGTTATACGGGAGAGTACCCATTCCAGCAGTTCGTCAACTACCAGAGATGGGCTGGAGCCACACATGGTGATAGGAGACGGTGGATAGAGCTACCCATCATGGGTTTAGTATTTGCGACGGTATATCAGATTCCTCTCGTCGTCTTAGCTTGGCATCATCCGTTCACATGTCTCCCCATGATCTCACCGACATCTGCTAACAACCCTCCCCAATTAGCAACTCTTGGTGTAGCCTGCATCGGAAACCAAGACCATTTTGCCGCGGTACGACTTCAAACGTCTTTTTTATTACCTATTCATGCTTTTCATACATATGTCAATACAAAACCGTCAGAAAACCTAAACCCTAACCCTAAACCCTAAACCCTAAACGCAACACGTTGTTAAGGACGTGCAAGACGTTTTTAGTGGATGTGCACCGTCCCAGACTTGCACGTCCTTAAGGACGTGCAAATCCTTAATCCGGATTTGCGGTGTATATATCCACACCCTATTTTTAACCAATCAAAACTGATTCCACTTAATTAAAAAATATATAATCCATTTTTATTTTATTTTTTAAAGTAAAAAAGGGATGGGGAAGGAGAGGGGTTGCTCCTTCCTGCTGGGTTTACCCCTTCCCCTTCCATGAAATGGGGTTAACCCCACACCCATCGTCCACCTTATAGGAGGAGAGAGAAGGGTATGGGGTTGATGAAAACCCATTGATAATGATGCTCTTAACTCCCCTTTTTAGTTTTATCTCTCTTCCATATTATTTTAACAACTCATTACATTTTTACACTCACATCCCTATAACCCACTAGGCTTCCTTAATTTTTTTTATTCATCCATCATAAAAGTTTATATATTTATAATAATAAAAATTTAAATGTACATAATTATATAATTAATAACGTTTGTTATTAATAAATGAAATAATTATATATTTGAGAATTTTTTTTTGCATAAATTAATAAAATATGAATTCCCTTCCACAACTTCCAAACTTTAAAAAAATAAGAAAAATAAATTATGCATATCTACAACTTTCAAACTTTAAAAAAAATAAAAAAATTCAGCCTAACCTTGAAGTTCACATGCAAACTACATTCCAAATAAGAGATGTACTATGTACATGTGTTTCCATAAAATAAAAGGAGACGTACGTGTGGCATTATGTGCCATGAAAATTGAGTGAAATGTGATCCTTCCCACCTTTTTTCATTTTATTTCATTTTTTTATTGTGATCCTCTTCCCAAGGCTTGTGTTGTATTGCAAATGTGGTGGGTGTCTAAGCATTCCCTACTTCCACACATGTCCCATCGTTTCTTATACATACTCACCCATCTTTTGATATTTTAATATATTTTTTTTACAGATTGAGGGTTTACAAACCCCCAATGTAGCTGCTCTTATATTTTGAAACATTTAATCAACTTGGGTGGTGAGTTGTAAACATAACACTTATAATGGGTGGTGGTTTTCTGTAATAAACAATTTAATGGGTGGTTAAGTGTGAAAACATATATATAACGGGTGGTTTTCTGTAAATTTCCCTATAATTTATTTCTTAGTATAATATACATTTTCTAATAAATTGGTTCAAATCAAAACGTTGAATTAAACATACTCTGTATTTTATTTATAAAAATAGCTTGTCATGGCGCGGGAATTACTATTACGCATTAGAAAAGTCAAGTTTGGATTTCTTTTATAAAAAAATAATAATTGAGAGAACCTCGAGAGGCCAATATATCAACAGACGGACTGATCGTCATAATAAAATACAATCGAAAAAATGCTATAAAATAAGGTGAAGGAAAAGGCTGAACCAGCAATACAATTACTAAAGTCTAGGCAAAATGAAAACCCTCAAATCGAAGCAACAATGAAAGACCAAGCCAAGCACCACCATGGTAACACTGTTGGTCAGCGATACAGCTAGACTCGATATCCCGTGGACAATGAAAACGAAACTCGAAGAAAGTGTCATTCGGAAACGAATCTGTCAAATTTGGAATATTTATACCGTGCATAGTTTTTTTATTAGGTAAAAATTCGAAGGTCAAATAGGCCTGACTCATCGAGAGGCCGACAAAGTCGGCAGACGGCGAACTGTCTAACAAAACAAACTAAAACAGAAATGCAAATAACAAGCGAAATGAACCAAGCAGAAATAAACTCTACAAGAAAACATTCCAAGAAGATCAAACACCTAAAAAGTTGTGGAAGCCGTTGAAGAATGCAGCCAAGCACCACCGAATAGTAGCACCGCGGGCCAGTAGTACAGCAGGACACTATCTCCTGTGGGTAGTGCAGATGAACTCCAAGGAAACTCTATCCCGGATACGGAGTCACCCTGAGCGCACCACCTCGACCCCAGCCAGACCCGACTACAGACTCCACGCCCCCCTCAACCAAGCAGAAGATCTCCTAGAAACATCGGTAGCAGAGCCGCAAACTGCTCGAAACAAAACGCCAACAAGCTTTCACCTACAAAAATATCGAAAAGCCCTTACGGGATTTTCTCAAGACCCTTTTGGGATTTAGTCTACCCTTTCGGGTGGGTTTAGACATAATTGCAAATTTCTTTAAAAAAACATTCTATTTTATTAAAATTGACAAAAACTCAAGTTTGGGCCCGAAGGACTCAAGGAGAAGCCCCAACCGCATGTGACGACGCCGACCGCCGAAGCCAAACCAAAGGAGGGGATGACGCCGGCGGGAGGAAGAAGCATCACCAGGCAAAGGGTAGACGAGGCTGGGAGCAGACCGATGGGGAAAAGAGACAAGGGGTGCCACCATCGCAGGACCACCAGCCCCACCAAGGCTGCAGACCGATAGAGATCCGAGGAGAGAGGCGCCTTGGAGTACCCAGATCGGAGACGAGACAAAAGTCGGGGAGAAGGCACCAACTCCGACAACCTATAGGCCAAGGATCCCGACGAGACGGTGAGACACAATCAGAAGCAAAGGGAAGCTTCAACGGCCACCGGACGCCAGGACCCCTAATTAACCACTGGATCCAATATGACTGAGGACAAAGTCTCAAGATCAGCCAAGATCAAGGCCGATTGACTCACCACTAGATGATTTGATGATGAAAGGTGCTCGATGGAAGAATGGATTCCCAATTGGGTTTTCTCAAAGGGAGTTTCTCTCTCTAAAGAGAGAGAAAACCCTTTATACCGTGCATAGTTGATTTTGGAATATTTATGCCTCGTAAAATTAATAAATTAGTATTATTTTTATGGGTCATAAAAATATTTTTAAATGAAAAAATTAGTCAGATTTGGCATATGTTAAGTTCAAGTGTTTAACTTGATACAATGTGTTTTGAAATAGATGTATAAGATTATAAAGTATTGTGTCATGTCAGACAAAATTAAACTTCTCACTTATAGCATTAATTTTTATTATGATTTTTTTTAACAAATAACAATTCGAGATATCAAACACAAGTTTTTTATATTATGAATTATGTTATGTTTTATATGTAACAAACATCTATCAAAAATAAATATTATAGATTATGAGCAACGAATTGGTTGAGGATTATTTTTATTATTGATCTATTCACTTGATATCTACACAAGTGCAAATTTGTTTAACAAAAATAATTACAAATTTTCTTATTAGTAACACAAATAGTTTGATGCCTCAGTCGGGATGGCCCAATGATATGAAGCAAGGGTCGAGTTCGACCCCTACTTCACCCATTTTTTTGGCTAAAATTTTAAGTTTGTTTTGCTTCCTACCGGTGGATTGAACTGATTGACACACACCAGTCTACCCGGTACATAGATCTTGCCAATTGCGTCACGTGTCCGAATTTTACCACCATTTATTTTCACATTAGGGGATTTAGAGTTTGGAGCCTCAAGAAAAACGAGTACTACTTGTGACAAATAGAAAGTAACACACTCGACAGGGAACCGATTAATCTAAAATTTAACACGCCTTTACAAGCAGTCAAGATCCTCTGTCTCGTTCCATGTACCACTTCATTCATGTTTTAGTTACAACTTACAAAACTTAGCAACAACAAACGGATCGAGTGATACACAAAATGAGACAGAGGTTACTATTGACTGCTACTTCACAATAAGCCGGACTGTGGATGATGTTTAACTCGTTACATTGTATAAGACCTTAACGACGACGGATACCAGGACGTTGGTCGTGTGGCCCCGGTCTCCGACGAGGCCTATCCCACCAAAACTCACCACAGAGTTGTTGAAGTCGGTGCCACGAGTGGCGGAGTTGGAGACTCTGCAGCTCTGGCCTGTGTAGTTGAACACCACGGGAGCTGAATTGTTGATGCTGGCAGAGGAACGTACGACATATAGTCTCCGTAGCCAGCAGTGATTGAAAGCAATGATATCGGATTGGATCAATGGTAAATTCCGATGGGCCAATATAATGTAGGATCGGATTCATCATGTTTCCGATATGGGACGAACAACGTGTGCACTTACTTGAATCGAAAACGAGACCAAGATCTACAGCTCTAGTTGCATTTACGAATTCGCTGCCCATGTCAAACGGTGTGGCCGGAGACTGATTCCCATCGGGATTGGCGTAGGAACGTTGGGCCAATATCGGTCCACCAGTCTTGTCGTGAAGAGAGGTTGTTGTTGAAAGTGCGGATGCGATTGCTGCAGAACTGAGTGTGGGGAACTTCTGCTTGATCAATGCTACGTTGGTGGTTGCAGGCGGCAGCGACAATGGTGGGATGTAGGTGCGGAGTGGAGGGCGGACGGTGGATTGCAAGCGGCGACGTGGACGGTGCAGCAAGGAGGTGGATGGAAGAGCGGCGGCGACAATGTTGGTTGGATGGGATTGGGAATCAGGCGGGGGAGGATGGTGGCATGTGGGAGGAGAAGACAAAAGGAGGGTTTCTCTCTTTTTCTTTTCCTTTTTTAAATCAAAGAGATCCTGACCATTATTATGAATTAGGACAAGAATAAAGGGACGGGGATATGAGATTGTATTCAATTGAATTGCTTGTGGAGTATCCACCAATACAATACTCCCTCCGTTCAACAAAACTTGATGTTTTACTATTAATGCACGCTTTTTTAGGAGCTAAAAACTATATAAAATATCGACTTTTTAAATAATTTTTTTTAACAATTTCGTAGTTATTATTAATAAGTACAAACTTGTTAAAAAAAATGAATATTTTATATAGTTTTTATCATTCTAAAAAAGTGTGCGTGAATAGTAAACGACAAGTTTTGTTGAACGGAGGGAGTATATAGGAGTCATATCCTTGAGCTCCAAGTATAAGATAAATCTATCTATAAAAAGGCAAAACTCTATCTAAGTAAAGTATATATCTTTGTACATCCACATAATAATATTATAACACTCCCCCTTGGATGTACAATCTTTATTCCGCCAACTGCCTCATTAAAAACCTAGCTGGGAAAACTCAATGGGACAAAACTATAGCTTAGGGAAAAAAAAGAGTGTAGCCTTCTATGTACACCGCCCTTGTTGTTCTGCCTCATTAAAAATCTTAGCAGGAAAACCCAGTGGGATAAAACCTGATCGAAGGGAAAAAAAGTGCAGTGCGTGTATACTCTCCCTGAATTCAACATCCTCCTCGAAATCTTCTCATTCTTCTTAATGTCGTCGCCTTCATGAGCCTATGGTCGAATCTCAACATTGTCTTTGATGTGTATAAGCTAAAATGTCTTTGTGATTGACTTTGACGCGCTTGACTTCCATGTATTGGTGTTGAGCTGCTTTGGATGCACAGGCATAAGGTACTTCAGGACCTAGTGTGCTTTTCATTGTTGATCTGGGGGGTCTGATGTATTAAATGATGCTTAAGTTGCCTCGTTAAAAACCTTATCTTGGAAAATTCCAGTGGGATAAAAACCAAGATTAAGGAAAAGAGTACAACTTTGTGTGGTACTTCAAGACCTAATAAAATGTCACCGCTTTCACAATTATAGGTAATTCGGGTACTCTAATAAGACTCTTTAATTAACCAACTGCACATGACAGGACTTTGATAATAATGCTTCAGGCATTTTCGATTGATTCTTTCCATTTATATGGGTATGCACCTACAACGTCCGTCATTTACATTTGAAGCCAAAATTATATTCACTCCTAGTGAATGCATTTTCATGTAACCTTTAATAAACTTGTGTGCAATCAATTAATGCTACACTTTTCAATGTTGGAGCAACAGGTCCAAAA
Organism: Persicaria tinctoria; assembly: GCA_037127255.1. Taxonomy (NCBI): domain Eukaryota; kingdom Viridiplantae; phylum Streptophyta; class Magnoliopsida; order Caryophyllales; family Polygonaceae; genus Persicaria; species Persicaria tinctoria. The sequence goes on along the minus strand of JBANSL010000005.1, from coordinate 2,377,248 downwards.
AACTTCATGCTTAAATAATCCATCTTTACATGAATTATTTCTTTCTGAAATTTAGGATGTTCAATGTATACTTATGAGGAGATTGGAGTTGCCTCGTTAAAAACCTTGCTTTGGAAAAACTCAAAGGTGTTGGATCATTTAAGCTCTTCATTCAATAGATAACTTTTATTAACACTAATGACATAATTAATCCTTATCAATATAAAACCACATATGTTTATGGCATAAAAACTCTTAACAAGTTGTTTCTTCTGGAAACAGTTTGAGCTTTGTGCAAAAGTAAATTAAAATATATACACCTCACAAGTAAATAACAAAAATAATCTCAATGAACAATATCAATCACAAATTTATTTGGCCACTTCAGGTGGATCTCAATCCAAATATTTATCATTTGTTTCAATAAACAATATCATCCACAAATAGTATAGGTTCAATAACTATCTCAAATTTCAATTTCATGCAATTTAAGTTATATACAAATCAACTTCATGACACATAAGGTAACAAGGAATCAAACAAGTTTAACCACTTAAGGAGTTTATATTTCACCTTCTATGGAACAAATAGTTACAAGTACAAGATGGAATTAATAATATCATTTAGCTCATCACTACAAAGATGAGGCTAATATTTTAATCGATGCATTGTGACATTATTTATTCATCAACTTATCAATGTATCAATTCACTTAGATTTTTTTTTTTTTTTTTTGATTAGGTAAAAATTCGAGTTCAGACATATCTGAAACTCGAGGGCCGGACAAGCCGGCAGACGGGAAACCGTCTAGAAATCGAAACATACAATACAACAGAACATAAAGGTGCACACTCAAGCAAACACACTCTACAAAAAACGAAACCCAGCGGAACTAAACCAAATGGATCTGGACGAAACCAACGGACGAAGCCAAGCTCCACTCTGAAGCAGAACCGTAGGCCCAATTCACTTAGATATTATTTATCATATATCCATCCAATATACGGTCAATTTACCCAATAACCATATCTATATGCATCGTCAACCCCCAATCGTACATGATTTATCAATGCTCTAAAATCTTATATATCAAAGTATATTAGAACTATGACATGATTTATGATATAAAATCTATATATGCAATCAATAACGTCATATTGCAATTAGCAACTAAATGGTAATCCATATTCAATGTACGAGATGAACTCATAACACACACACACACACGCGCGCACACACACACACGCGCGCGCGCGCACACACACACACACACACAATCACTCATGATCAAGAGGCGCAAAAATCATAATTCAAATATATGACGTTTAGGCTTACCTGACCGCAAACTCGATCGCATATACCAATATTGAAAAATCAGTCCAACTCCATCATGAGCCTTAAAGTCGAGCCTAACCCATATAGACACACTACCAAGTAGAATTCAATCTTCTAGGATTCGCCTCATTTTACCATGATATCCTAGTGTGAATCCGTGGACAAACCACTCACGTGACACCATCCATTACCAAATCAAAATATTACTCCCTCCGTTTCCTTTTAATTGACTTTTTACTATTCAGACACGTTTTTTAAGGTGTGAAAAAATATATGAAATAATAATTTTTTAAAATATTTTTTTCGATAATCTCATACTTATTGGTGATAAGTATAATATTATGAAAAAAATATTACTAAAATATTAATATTTAATATAGTTTTTATCGTTCTAAAACTACGTGCATGACTTGAAAAAGTCACTTAATAGGAAACAGAGGGAGTAATAAATTATAATCATGGTTTATTTAAAACACATATCGTATAACATAATTCTATCCATCCTTATGTATAAGGCCTTAAACCTTTTGAAATTCTAATTAATCAAGCAAGGAAAGTCTTATGTGAGCAACGCGTACATAATCACACTCCAAAACAGATTTACAATATTATCATAATGCCTTATTTTGATTAACTTTCCAATTGGTGATTATCTATCTTTATTCACTATCTCAAAAATAAATATGATTTAATATAGAGAGTGTTTTTATCTACTTCAGGAGATATGTCTTTTCATTTGCTTTGGGAGATGAATGATAAAAATATAATATACGAAAAACAAACAAACAAACAAACAAAATAATAATCATTGATCAACGCTACATGGATGATATTTGTTGTTTCATCACTACGGGGATAAATTTTATCGATCACATCAAGTGATTTATAATATCAATTTCTTTACTTTCATCCACCTCGATGGATTTAATATTTTCTACTTCAGGAGACCAATTGGCAGAGAAGGGAGTGTCGGGGGCGTATATCAGAGTTATCAAAGATATGTACGATGGTTCATTGACTAGTGTGAGAACTCCTTGTGGCGATTCAGAGTACTTTCATGTTCGGGTGGGACTCCATCAGGGTTCTGCTCTAAGTTCGTTCTTGTTTACACTGGTTATTGATGCACTTACCAAAACACTTCAAGAAGAGGTTCCCTGGAGTATGCTGTTCGCAGATGATATTGTGTTGGTGGACAACTCTAGAGATGGATTGGCTCGCAGACTTGAAAGATGGAGAAGTGTGTTGGAGTCGAAGGGTTTCAGACTGAGTAGGACCAAGACCGAGTATGTCCAGTTTTGCTTTGGAGAGGGCATGGATGCAGGGGATTCGGTTCTATTGGGGGAAGAGCTAGTACCCAGAAAAGAGTTTTTCAGGTACCTTGGCTCTTTCGTTCAAAGCAATGGGGGTATAGACAGGGACATCGATCATCGAATTCAAGCGGGTTGGCTAAGATGGAGAAGAGCGTCGGGAGTGTTATGTGATAGAAAAGTTCCGGCAAGACTAAAAGGGAAATTCTACAGGATGGTTGTTAGGCCGACTATTCTGTACGGCTCGGAATGTTGGCCGACAACTAAAGGTCAAGAGCATAAGCTGTCAGTGGCTGAGAAGAGAATGCTGCACTGGATGACTGGACTCACAAGACTGGACAAAATCAGAAACGAGGACATCGGGAGCAAGGTTGGAGTGGCGAGTATAGTGGACAAGCTGCGGGAGGGCAGATTGCGTTGGTTTGGGCACGTGTGTAGGAGATCGTCTTCGGCCCCGGTTCGCATGTGCGAGAGTTTGGATCTCGGAGATATTCGTAGAGGGAGAGGTAGACCACGGAAGAGCTGGTTGGAGGTTATTCGTAAGGATTTTAACCTTCTAAATCTGTCGGCAGATCTCACTTCAGACAGGGACCACTTGAGGCGGTGCATTCGGGCTGCGGAGGGATAGTGTTTCGTGCTGTTATGTTTGGCCTTTTGCCCTTGCGTCTTTTCCTTTCCCTTGCTTCGTCTATGTTTAGGCTTCCTTTGTATGAGTCTTGCTCGCCCATAATTCTAGTTTTCTATTATTCAGGGTCTTTCGGAAACACTCTCTCGACTTGTTCGGGGAATGAGTGCGTACATCCTGACCCCCTAGACCCTGCTTTGGCGGGATATACTGGGTAGTAGTTGTTGTTGTTGTTGTCGGGAGACCAATTAAATTATTTATAAACAAAATCATAAATTAGAAAAAAATCAAATTGCACCTACCTCCACGACGGCGCATATCGGGGATTGATACGTATAATTTATGTATACACCCTCTTCGGGGATGTGTTTATCTATTTCACGATCTAAATCTCATCCCTTCGGGGATGGAGAACGGAACTTTTTAAGGGACAAAATTTGCAACCCTAGGAGTTTGGTTCTTTTCTGTAATTACCAGAAAAACGTTGGCCAATCTCGCAATTGTTCTAAATTTGGAACAATTCATCGTCTTCCTCGCTGAAGTAGAACGAGAACAGCGGCGGCGAGCCCTCCGATTACGCGGGCGGCGGTGGCCGGTGAGGACGAAGATGCCAGCGCCAACGACGGCACCGACGACGAACCACATGAGATCCCACGTATTATAAACTTTTTGACGGAGACAGAGGATGGGGACGCCGGCAGCGTCGAGGATGACGCGCTGGTCGTGGACGCTAAAGACGGAGCCTTTGACAGTAAACATAACGTTCCCGTTGACATCAGTGACGTTGAACTGGCCTTCCCTCAGAGTCATCAGCTTCTTCGTCACCACCAGATCCTCCGGATACGGATCCAGAAACTGCGGCCCAACCACTACAACCGGGTTCTCAAGCGCCGCGAACGTCGGGGCAGGGTGGAGAACTCCTTGCGGGCCTCGTCGGAGATGAGAAGCTTCGCCATGCCTTCCCAATCGATGAAGGTCGCATCTGCGATCTTCTTCCCTGCACCGCTCATCTTGTTCTTCGGATTCCTCAACGAGGGTTTGCGACGATGGAGAATAGATTAGTATTCGGGGGCGGTGGATTCTTTCAAATCGACAAAAAAAGCTAAGATATTGAAACGTGGATCAAACTCGTGCTGATAACGTATTATGAATTAGGACAAGAATAAAGAGATGAGGATGAAATTGATTCAGAATTCATATAATAGGGGCAATTTCAATTTGTGGATTGTTCATTATGAAGGGGGGTGAATCTCCTATCTCCTAGTATTTGGGTAAAAATGGAATACAGAATGGGATTTATTTTTTTGTAAGATTCATTTGATCAATTAAGAGTACAATGCACAGCTTGAATCAGTACTATGTACATGAGCGTTTATTTAAACAAGTCATAAATTGGGGTGGATAATATATCCACCGTACATAACAGCTGCTTCATTTGATACAAGAACAAGAAAATCGAATTGAAGAAGAAGCAGCAGCTCTATCATTTGCGCGGTACAGTATCCGGCGGTCGAAGCATGGAGTTGTCCATCTTGGTTCTACTACTTTGGGTCGCAATCGTATCCTACTCGATACTAAGACGTCGCACTACAATGAAGCAACCGAAGCTGAATCTTCCACCGGGGAATATGGGTTTACCCTTCATCGGAGAGACACTCGAGTATTTGAAGCCCTACTCCGCCACCACTCTTGGATCCTACATGGAAGATCACATTTCAAGGTATGTCCATCTGTAACCAGGTTCATACAACTGTGGTTGATTTGAATATTGATTCCACCATTGTTGATGGATCTACAGATACGGAAAGATATACAAGTCGAGTTTGTTTGGGGAGGCGACAATAGTGTCAGCAGACGCGGGGCTGAATCGGTTCGTGCTCCAAAACGAAGGAAGATTGTTCGAGTGTAGCTATCCGAGGAGCATAAAAGGGATACTTGGGAGATGGTCCATGTTGGTTGTGGTTGGAGACATGCATAAATCCATGAGGGGGATCACCCTCAATTTCTTGAACCATACAAGGCTCAAGACCTGCCTTCTACGAGATGCCGAGAGGCACGCCCTGCTTGTGCTCCGCTCTTGGTCCCCCTCTTCCCCTTTCTCTGCTCTCGACCAAGTTAAAAAGGTACATATGTATGTTTTTGGTCTAGTTGTTGGGACACTTGTAAATCTAATATCGAAAGTGGGAGGATTCTGAATCTAACGTATAAGTGGATGAGTTACTCCACCCAACGCCAATTGGTTTAGGATGGTGTCCCAGTTTGGTTTATATGTTGGGTTTTCTGATCAGTCTAACACATGTGTTGGATTTGTGAAGCGTAGTTCACATTCAACCTGATGGCGAAGCAGATAATGAGTTTGGAAGTCGGGGATGAGGAGACAGAGAAGCTGAGGAAGGAGTATATCACTTTCATGAAAGGGGTGATCTCTCCTCCTATCAACTTCCCAGGCACTCCCTACAGAAAGGCTTTGAAGGTAAAATCCATCGATTTTATAGTTTAGTTGACATACATGATCGTTCTTGCATTGAAATACATACATACGTACATACACACATGGCAATGGCAGTCGAGGGCAGCAATATTGAGATCCATAGAGAGGAAGTTAAAGGAAAGAAGCAGCAGCGAAGGAGGAGGTGCAGCCGACGATATGCTTGGGTGGGTGGTGGAGAATGCGAATCTGACGACAGAGCAGATACTGGACTTGGTACTGAGCATGCTGTTCGCAGGCCATGAGACCTCCTCCATCTTCATCTCTCTCATCATCTACTTCCTCCAAGACACTCCTCTTGCACTGGACCAATTAAGAGAAGAGCACAGGATGATTGCGAGGGCAAAGACGGAAGCAGCAGGGGAGACGCAACTCAACTGGGAGGACTACATGAAGATGGAGTTCACACAATGTGTGATTAGTGAGACACTGAGATTGGGAAATGTGGTCAGATTCCTACACAGAAGGGCTCTCAAGAATGTGCGCTATAACGGTAAGTGTACGTCTTAATCTTATACAATAAGTACATTGCTGAATGCTGAATGCTGATCCATCAATGAATTTGGAAAGGGTATGACATTCCAAGGGGATGGAAAGTGCTACCGGTGATCGCGGCACCTCACCTGGATCCATGTCTATACGAGCAGCCTAGTGAGTTCAACCCCTGGAGATGGCAGAAAAGCAGCAAGGCAGGTGGTGGGGGCGGCAACCAAACCACGATGATGGCGTTCGGAGGAGGAACCCGTCTCTGCGCGGGCTACGAACTAGCCCGGTTGGAGACGGCGGTTTTCCTGCACCATCTGCTCCTGAATTTCGAATGGGAATCAGCTCAACCCGACCCGCCTTTCGCTTTCCCCTATCTTGATTTTCCCGGTGGCCTCCCCATCCGAGTGACGACACTCCCGGCCGCGGCTTCCGCTGCCATGTAACAACTAAGAAGATCCACTGCATCACCATTCTTCCTTGGTTATCAACCTCCCAAGGCTTTACTCATTTCTATTCAAATGAAACAATTTTTATTTTTGAATTTAGACTGACAAAGGTTTAATTATATAAAGGAAAATTCCGTTTGGTACCCCTGAGTTTTTGACGATTCCGAATGGTGTCCCACACTTTTTTTTAGTCCGGATGGTACCCTTGAGTTTTGTCAAAAGTTCGGCTCATACCCAAAATTCATATTTTCTCCTTTTTAATGAATAAAATCACCCTTTATTTTATTTTTTTTCATAACAAGCACCTTTACTTTTAACACATTGAACAAAACTACTTATTATTTGACTAAATTCAATACAAAAGTGATAACACTATCTTTATTTTTAAAATCGTACGAAATCACATATTGTTTCCGAAAATTTTATCATAAAATCACCCTTATTTCCAAAAAAAAAAATAGAACAAGATCACTAAGTTTTTAAACTTGTACAAAAGATCTATTATTTTTTCATACTTTGCAAAAACAAAAAAAACACTAATTATTTTCCAAAACAATATTTAACATCTATTATTTTCCAAAATATTTAACCTATAGTTCACTAACTTTAAACATTTGTAAACGCGATTGATCAATTTAACCAAATACTCGATTAGATTTTTATTGAAAAAGTAAAGTAAAGTTTATTTATTTCATTTTCTTCTCTTATAAAAGAAAATTATCATAAAAGATTAATCATTCTTATCTTATTAGATTTTATGTATTCCAAATAAAATAAATGAATAACGCCTTCTTTTATTATATAAGAAGTGGTTTGGTGCATTTTTTTAAAGCATAAAGGTTGGTTTTACCAAAGTATGATTTTATGAAGAATGTTTTGTAATTTATAGGTTAATTTTTATTTTTTCACGTAATAAGATGGGGAATATGTGTAAAGTTTTGTAATGAGGGATTATATACATGCAAATACAATGTTTGAAAAATAATGAGATTTGTTTTTTACTAACTATGAAAAATATATAATGGATCTTTTGTTTAATGTTAAAAATAATGGTTGATTTTTTTCAAAAAAATTTGGAAACAATGGGCGATTTTTTGCTAAAACTTTGGCAATAAGATTTTGTTAATTTTTAAAAATAAAGTTGGTTTTATCACTTTTTTGTTGAATGTAGTTAAATAATAGGTAGTTTTGCTCAATGTGTTAAAAATAAAGGAGCTTTTTATGAAAAAGGAAAAAATAAAGGTTGATTTTATTCATTAAAAAGGAGAAAATATGAATTTTGGGCATGAGTCGAACTTTTGACAAAACTCAGGGGTACCATCCGGACTAAAAAAAAGTGTGGGACACCATTCGAAATTGTCATAAACTCAGGGGCACCAAATGGAATTTCCCTTATATAAAATTCATGGAATCGGAGCCATTATTGAGCAATAGACCTGAGCATGGGCCGGGCCTTTGACATTTTTGTAGCCCATTGTACCGGGCCGGGCTTGGGTCAGACCCTGTTTTTGGGCCTACTACCTTGCCCAAGCCCGCCCTGGTTGGCGGGCCGGGCCACCCACCGGGCCTAACGGGCTTTTTTTTTAATGAAAGAATTTGAGACGGAGAAACCATACCCGATAGCATTACTGATTATGTAACTAAATTTTCCGTTTAGCTAATATCCAAGAAGCAAAATCAATTAAAGACATAATACATATAAATCTATATAGTATATATACTTTTTTTTACCTATAAACCTAAAAACTTTAATATATACCTAAGACATAATACATTGTTTAATACTCCGTACTATATATACTTTTTTTACATAAGACATATACACTGTTTAATATACCTAAACATTGTTCAATATATGTATTAATATACTGTATACATATACACACTAGTGTATTATATATATATAAATATACAGTGTAATATGAGTATAAAATTTGTATTACAATAAAAACATATCATTATATATATGTAGACCTAGGCAAACGCGGGCCGGCCCGTCCGGCCTGCCCCGCCCGCCTATTTGGACAGGCTTGGGTAGAGAGAAAAGCCCAATCGGACTGCTAAGCCCGGCCCGCGCCCGCAGCGGGCACAGGATTGGGTGGGGCAGTTTAATACTTATTAGTAATAAGTATCAAATTATGTAAAAAAATCATTACAAAAATAATATTTTATATAGTTTTTCGCTCCTTAAAAAACGTGTCGAAAAGTCCAAACTCATGTATTTTGGAACGGAGGGAGTATGTAAATATTTTCATATTAGGGGATTTAGAATTTGGAGCGTCAAGAAAACCGGACGGGTTCGCCTGTGCCAAAGGGGATACCCCTGCGGTCCCCTCCCCTTCCCCGAGTTTAAAAAAAAATTGATTAAAATTTGAAAAAAAAAAAGAAAAAAAAAAGAAAAAGAGAGGGTGTTTTTGTGAGGAGGGACAGCGGATCCGCACTGCAAGAAAACCGAGCACTAGTAGTGACAAATAGAAAGTAACACACTCAAGGAACCAATCCCTACAATATAATAGCAAAAGCATGTTGTTTGGAAAGCAATCCGCCACGTGTCGGCCAAGTATTTTTTTGGAGAGAATTTTTTTTTTCTTTTATTTTGTCCCAATTTCCCTTTTCCTTCCTCGATTACGGTTTTGAAGGCAAGAATGGCTGAATCTGGTGGTGCTCCTGCTTCTGCTGCCCAGCACGCGACCGCGAGGAGGAAGGGTGGTTCCGGCGCGGGAGAGAGCGGGAGTGCTCTGTAGGAGGACGAGCTCCAGAGGGGATCTGGTGAAGGGGACAGATGGGAGGTGATTAGGGCGAGCTCCAGAGGGGAAAGAGGGGATCTGCTGGCCAGCAGGCGACCGCGACGACGAAGGGTGCTTCCGCATCCGAAGACGATGTCCCTACCGCCGGAGATGGAGACCAGGCGATTAGTGTTTTTGAGCAAAGAAAGGCTCAATCTGGCTCAGCTACTGAAGGGTGGTTCCTGGTCTGAACACGATGTCCCTACTGCCGGATATTGTCACACTGATGATGATGATGACGACGAGGTAATTGCTTCTCAATTCCTCCTTTACACTCCCACGTTCGTACGGTTCCTTGAATCCCTCCCACTAACACAATACCCTCAACAGCACAGTTTCCAGATCTGAACAACCTCTGCTAAGCGGCGATCACAAATCTGTGGTCCCGAGTGGTCGGTGGCGGTAATTCTTGCCGTCGTAGTCCTTGAAACCCTAGGTATTGCAAAGGAAAGAGCGGCGAAGAGCTTCTTCTTCAACTGGTCATCTTTGTCTTCCTCGTCCAGTGGAATGTCGGTTGGGTCACCGGATTTGGATCCCCATGCCAGGGATGGAGGTGGCGCTGGTGGCGATTTCACCGGATTTGGGAGCCTTGACGGGGATGGGGTTACGCTGGTGGCGATTCCCTAGCCGACCAGTCCGACATCTGGTTCGTCTCTCTCTCTCTCCACATATGTTTGCATTTCTTTTGTACACTTTCTTCGACCCGGACTCCCGTTACCCACACTTCCATTCCCCCTTTCTCCTAATTTAGGGCTTCATGTCCCTCCCTTGGAACGGCAACGCGCACACGACGATGACAGCTATGGATACTCCGGCAACCGCTGGCAACTCTGGTATTTCTCTTTTCATTGAGCCTATTCCGTTGTGCCTGTATAGCTTGCGATTTCCATTTTTCTGCTGTCTTGGTGGTGGATGACTTGCTCTTGCTTTTGCCCTGTACATTATACTTGGAGGCTGGAATTTGCGATTCCCTGTTTAATTTGAAGAATTTAGTACAAACCTAATTTGTTTAAACTTTTCAACTACAGGGTTTCGATCAATGCTCCGATAGTTCGGTACCTCCAACCATTAATTCAAGAAGACATTGAAGAAGAAGGTATTTATTTCATTGCCTCTGATTTGTGTCTTCTGGTTTGATTTGATTGCCTTTTATTAGAGGAATATGAGATGCTTGAAATCGATACCGTGATCTTTATGTGCAGTTGTGCACATGTCTATTTGCGTAGATTCATTTCTTTTCCCATTTTCATTGTGCTTTGGTGTTAGATTTAGCATATTTGGGTTTTCATTGTGCTCTGGTAAAAGGCATCTACCTTGTGCTTTGGTGTTCGTTCTGAATTCTGATACTACTCAGAATTATTTCCTTCTCATTGACGTGAACCTTTAGAACAATGTTGCCAACTCATTATGGTTATCTTTTGTTGTCGATAATAAAATCTGGAAGCAGTGATAAAATGGCTTGCAAAAGGGTAAAGATATATATTAAAAGATCTGTTCAGGATGCATATGTTCCAATAAGTAATAAAAAAAAACAAGGTTATTTATTGTCATTTTTAAGCGGGGGATGAGGACTTGATGCTTAAAAGAGTCTTGATATCAATAAACATTGTTTTGGATGATGCCTTGGACAGTCTTGATGGAGGTATATGGTGTTCTTAATAACTATTCATTTTGGTTCCAATTTCTCAATGAAGTTGCTAATGTTTAGAGTTTATGAACATTTTACAGAATCAATGCGCCATGAATTTATGACGTTTCAGTTTTGCTCTCACAAAGATCTAGTCCACCACCATCACTGGGGGCATTGTCTAACAATGTGACAATTAAAGAGGTCTAAGTGGCTGCTAATGCACATTACTGAGACATTAATGCAGTGCTTTTGTATGATGATCTCGTACCCCCTTTCTCTCCATCTCGGCTTGGATTCTCAGGTGCTTTCTATAATTTTTGACAATTGTTGTTCCTTTTTATTTGCGATTTTGATCATATTGTCAATTTCCATGAATTGAGTAGCAGTTTCTTTCTAGGGTTTTGTGGTTCTGCCTCCTTTTTCGTTTTTGCCTTTTATCAATTTGTTTCTTTAAATTCGTATTTAATAGTGGTATAGTTCAGTCTGCAATATTCAATATTCATGAGTTGTTTGATTGAGCTAGCTTTTGTATCAAACATCAATCTTCAATATTCATGAATTGCTTGATTGAGTTGCTACTTATAGAACATTACCTTTACATACAAGCACTACTGAATGATTGAGTTGCTACTGAAATCAGATTTGGGTTCTACCTAGGAATGGAAATCGAGCTCACCCTTAAGTTTGTCGTTGCTGCTGAACTCTCAGATCCCCTTTCTCTCAATCTCGGCTTGGATTCTGAAGTGCTTTAATTTCTATATTTTCTGTCAATTTTTGTTCCTTTTCATTTGCAATATTGTCAATTTCCATGAATTGATGGCAATAATCCATCCAGATCTAGGGATAGGTATATGATTTTAATTTTAATGTCACTGATTGGTGGATTATCAAAGCAGTTAAGGAATTGTAAAGTAACCAAGTAAGTTGTAACAACTTGTCCTAAAAATCTATAATTTTATTGATCCTAAAGATGGGTAAATCCATTTGAAATCTAGATTTATGAGTGATTCCGTTGCTTATGACTTTGTCCAGATCGAGCTTGGTTTTTCCTGTTTTTCCTGATGATTGATCAAATGCAAGACAATAGCTGACTTTGTTTTGAGCTAACCGGATGCATTTCAGTACTTCATTATCAAATAAAAAAAAAGAGTGGTGGACAATTCAAGTAGATGACTAGATGCAATTGTTATAGTAGATGCATTTCAGTACTTCACCAGGACCTTGTGTGTTTTAAATAGGGTAGAATAGATGAAATATGACTAGATGCAATTGTTCTATGATTTAGTGATTTGAGTAATTGAAGGTGTTTGTTTATAAATAAATAAACAAACACTGATGGACAATTCAAATCCAAAGTTTTTGATTTTGGATTAGTTTATGGTATGTTTGGTTTTTGTTTGTATTTTTATTCAAATCGCTATTTGAATCATTTTATACTAACAACATATATTTTTTACAGCAAAGTGAAAAACACAGATTTTTTAACAGCATATATTTTGAAAGAAAATTAACCAAATGCAGTTTTTTAGTATGCAGTCATAATGCATCAAATATACTTTCTAGATATGTACGTGGCTTCATAATTTAAAGAAGAATGCAGTTTTTTTTAAAGAATGCAGATTTTTTACAGTAAAGTGACAAAATGCAGATTTTTTTACAACAAAGTGACAAATTTCTGTGTTTACAGCAGCAACTTTTGTGTTTTTTAAGTTGTAAAAGGATATGCATATATAGTTTACATTCATATCAATATTTTACAGCTTGAATTCCCTGTTTACAGCTGCCATTTTTAATCTGTTTTTGAAGTTGTAAGCATCTGGGTTGCTGTCATTTTTTTACAGCTTGAATTATGTGTTTACAGCAGCCATGCCGACCTATTATTTCATCTTACATAGGTATAATATAATTCCATATTACTTTTTCTGCCCATTATCATTGTATTTTCTCATGCTTGGATGATTTATAGTAGGATGGTTCTTTAATATATGTTATCATTTTTTTCAGATACTTTTCTACCTATTATTTCAACTGTGTTACTTTTCTTCCTGTTATTGTATAATTTTACTTTTATGTCTATTACTATTCATTAGTTCAAGCATTGATGTATCTTGTCCGATTTGGATGATTTGTAGTAAGATGATTTCACGTTTATGTTATATATGTACAAGTTAACAAAATGAATGCTCCGGCTCAACAAAGTTCTTTGCTTAACATTCTGCAACAGGTTTTGTGATATTAACATTCTTAATATTATCCATTTTCAAGTTTAACCACATAACAATTATTTCCTACACTAAGCCTTATCTTATTGATTCTAGTGTGATGACTATGATGCCTGTGCTAAACTCCTTCAAACTAGTGATGTATGACTTGTCACAACCCTTGAGGTGTGCTGGTGTCCAATATTTTGAAGATGCTGCTGATTTCCAGTCAACCTGTTGATGTTCTGCTATATATATGCTCATGTCCAATAGTTCTACTTTTGCTATATTGTTGGCTTAGTAAACATGGTGTTAAGTAATTTACATGTATTGGATTAGTATTCTTAAAGTGATTTTTTTTGAACTAAGTTCTGCACAATATTTGGAAGAAAGTTTTTCCTAATGTTCTATTTCAACTGGTGTTCTATTTCCTAATCTGGATTAGTATTCTTAAAGTGATTCTTGTAACATGCATATGATTAACAAAAAAAGGAAAAAAAGAAAAAAGCTAAATCATACTTGAATTTACCTTCGTAAAGCTGTACTTAAAAATTCATGCTTGTCACTTTCATTATCACTAATCAGAAACAACTAACCAACTTACAAGTTAAATTCACTTCTTTCCTTGGATTTTCAACCCATTTTTCCCTCAAAAAGAACAAAAAATGTTACGGAGTACTGTTTTTTCTTAAGAAATCTGACTGTAAGACATTAACTGATTCACTTCTTTCCTTGGATGTCATACTTTGCTCATTTATTCTGGCTGGATTTACAAAAAAAAATTGTAACTGATTTTTCAAAAAATTCATATGTAATATTCTAAATTTCAGATCTAATATTCTTCCTTCAGCTGTATGACAGTAACTGACTTTTTGGTTTGCTGTATGATAGATGTCATTGCTGAATTTTCAGATCTGTCATTGCTGAATATTATAAGATAGAATTGTTTTTTTGGTAGACAATATTATAAGATAGATTGAAAATCAGTTACATTTTTAGATCTTATAATATTCAATCTATCTTATAATGTTCAGATCTGTCACTGCTGAATATTTAGATCTGATTTTCAATCTATCTTTATAATTTCAAATCTGACATTTTTGGTTTACTGTATGAAAGCAAACCACAAAATGTAACTGATTTTAAAAAATATATTTTTTCAATCTATCTTATAATATTCCTCCTTTGGTTAAAAAATTCAGCTGATTTTTTTATCACATCTGTCATTGCTGAATATTTTGTTTTCATCTATGATTCTCAGAAGAAAAAAATGGAAATTATTTCTACGCACGGTATGAATTTAGTCATGCTTTATAAGATAGATTGAAAATTCAGATTAAAAATCATATTACAAATTCAGATTTTATAAAACATTCAGATTAAAAATCAGATTACAAATTTTATAAAAACTTCATATTAAAAATTAGATTACAGATTTAAAAAAAATTCAAATTAAAAATCAGATTACAGGTTTTATAAAACATTCAGATTAAAAATTCAGATTACAGATTTTATAAAACATTCAGATTAAAAATCAGATTACAGATTTTATATATAAAAAAATCAGATCAAAAATCAGATTATAGATTTTATAAAACATTCAGATTAAAAATCAGAATACAAATTTTATAAAACATTCAGATTAAAAATTACCTTATAAATGTGAACTTTATTTATATTTTGAGAGAATCTAGAGATAAGATATTTAGATTTTTTTCATAACCTGTCGAACTAAGTTAATTTTTATCTATATTATTTTTTGGCGGAACGATAATTTATATTTAGATTATTATTTTATTATTTATTGGAATCTATCTATATTATTTATAATATTATATTAATGTATTCTCCGTACAAAGGACGGGATCTACACTAGTAATGTATAAATTTCATGCGTTATATGTAATACTATAACATCCGATAAATATTATTGGTGCTTTTTATATGATTTTTAAAAATCCCGTGCGTTCGCGCACGGGCTACTGGCTAGTTAATTTAAAATGTAACACGCCTTTACAAATTACAAGCAGTCAAGATCCTCTGTCTCGTTCCATGTACCACTTGATTCATGTTTTACAACTTACAAAACGCAGTGATACACAAAATGAGACAGAGGTTACTATTGACTGCTACTTCACAATAAGCCGGAATGTGGACGATGTTTAACTCGTTACATTGTACAAGACCTTAACCACAACGGATACCGGGACATTGACCGAGTGGCCCCGGTCTCCGACGAGGCCTATCCTACCGAAACTCGCCACAGAGTTGTTGAACTGAGCTGTTACCGATACGTTCAGCACCTGTCTTTGGCCTGCGGCGATGAAGAAGTGTGCTGGAGACACCTTCATGGAGACCCCATAAGGAGCGGTCCAGCCAACGGTGTACGTTTCGCTGTACCCTATGTTCGTAACAGTTCTGTAGACGACTTTCGTTTGGTTAAGCCGAGCAATGGTTATCGAAGGCAGGTTTAAGTCGATGCCACGAGTGGCGGAGTTGTAGACTCCGCAGCTCTGGCCTGTGTAGTTGAACACCACGGGAGCTGAACCGTTGATGCTGCAGAGGAACGACATGTAGTCTCCGTAGCCTGCAGCGATGAAAGCAATGATATCGGATTGGATCAATGGTAAAAATTCCGATGGGCCGTATAACGCAGGATCAGACTCATGTGCACTTACTTGAATCGAAAACGAGACCAGGATCTACAGCTCTAGTTGCATTTACGAATCCGCTGCCCATGTCAAACGGTGTAGCCGGAGACTGATTCCCATCGGGATTGGCGTAGGAGCGTTGGGCCAGTATCGGCCCACCAGACTTGTCGTGAAGAGAGGCCGTTGTCGAAAGGGCGGATGCGATTGCCGCAGGACCGAGTGCGGGGAACTTCTGCTTGATCAATGCTGCAATGCCGGCAACATGAGGAGCAGCCATGCTTGTCCCGGACATCATAGCGAAGCTCTCGCCTTCATTGCGTAACCAAACATATAAGTGTTATCGTCGTGTTTGATTGTTAAAAATGTTAGCACACAAGACAAGTGCAATACCTTCAAATTCGACAGAGTCGCTTCCGAGTGAGCTCCAAGAGGCCCATATTGAGTTTCCGGGAGCAATCAAGTTTGGCTTCAGTATCTCCGCGACTTCGAAAGAATTGTCTTCCGGATCAGGTCCCCGAGCAGAATAGTACATCACCTTTGGAGCATTAGCACTATAGTTCGCCATCAGGCCACCCGAAATGCAAGCTGAAGCCCCAAACTTAACGATTTTATTCGTGATGCTGTCTCTTTGTAATGAAGAATTGTAGTACTGAAGTAAAATCTGCCAGAATTTCAAAGCATTTCAGCAAGCAAGATCGAACAAAAACTGGACTTGAATCTGAAAATGAATGATAGGATACCTTGGAATCGTCTGTAGATGGAATGATGATCCCGGGCATATCCATAGGTGTCGGATTCAGCTGGAAACCAATCACGAAAGGATCCATGTAGAAAACCACACCAACGGCACTAACGTTCTTTGCTGTTTGCAAAGCCTGTTTGATAGTAGAACTGCCTAGCACGAAACGCACTGTGTAGCTACAGATCAAGAGTTTCCCCGCGATCACTTCACGATTAAGACTGCTTGCGTCTTGGCACTCGCCCACGTACATATCACTTGTTCCCGTGGTGTCGTTAATCAACGCGTGTGTAGCTGACACCATAGTGTAGTATTTACCGGCACCTGTTCCCGCTGTGGCAAATGGAACATTTAACAAAAGCATAAATACATAGATGGCATTTCAATTGAGATACTCACGCGCAAATCCGGTGCCAACAATGGTGGCCTTGTTGCCTAGGAAAACCGAGTTGCTGTACACTCTGTCATGAGCAGCAGCGCCGACTGTGAAGATCCATGGACTGAAGGAAGAGACACTTCTTGGACCAGGACCGGTATTTCCAGCTGCTTGGACGACAAAAATCCCGACCTTCACAGCAGACAGTAAAGCCATATCGATGGGATTGAAAAATGTTGCAATCCCAGGAGGTCGCCGGTTTGGGGTTATCGACAAGCTTATAATGTCAACACCATCTTGAGCTGCCTACAAACGCCGGATTTTCACATTCGATTTCAAGGTTTGTCCCCATCCCAAATAACAGAGAGAAAAAGATATCAATAGGAAGCGGACCAACCAAAATGTACCTGATCTATCGCTGCAACCACATCAGCAGCAAATCCTCCGAAACTCTTATACAACGCCTTGTAGACAGCAACACTGTAAAATTCTAACTTCAGTAACTCTATAAAACAACATAGAACAAAAAATCGTATTTTTCCCATGCCATAGATCTATTAAGATCACGAATAATGTTCTTTAAGTAGAGGTTAAATACGGTTCACCTAACAGGAAAAAGGAGAAGGAGATATTGGTTGTGGCTTACTGTGAACGAGGTGCCATTCCACTCGCAAAGCCAAAGTTGTGTCCAGCTACAATAACCGGAACCCTATGGTTTCCGGATGCAATTGATGCAGTGTGCCTGTATAGAAGTACCCGATCAAATTACTGCAGCATATGTCGGAAGAATTCAAGAAGTGTCACGAGTTCCTAGACACTTACGTTCCATGGCCATCTCCGTCAAATGGTGAAGCATAATCCTGGCTAGCATTGAATATTCCTCTGGTTATGGCGGATGCAGCAAAATGTCGAGCCCCAACAAGCTTCCTGTTGCAGGATCCGGAAGGAAAATCTCGTGTAACCTCACAAATACCAGAGAAATGTCTTGGTACTGGATATGGTTTTGCTGACAGCTTATCCGAGAAACTAGGATGCTTTGGGTCAATACCCGTGTCAACAAACCCGATGACAATCCCTTCTCCTGCAGAATTGAAACCGCCTTCTTTTGGCCATGCTCCTCTAGGTAGCCCCAGAAACTGCGGTGTGTGAGTGGTTGCGGTTCTAACAGAAAAATCTAGTACCACATTTGCGACTTCTCTCCTTCTCGATAGCTTACCTGCCTATATACAAATTAAAAAACATCGGTTCTTTACAATGATGATGCCTCGTGCTCCGAGCATGGGATTATCAATATGAAATACCTGCTCGGGCGTAACAAAGACAGCAAAGCCATTGATCAAGTAATGATAGCTGTACAGTTTCAGATATTTCTCCCCCTTCAACACCCTCCTCAGTAGAGAGTCATGGACCCGCGAAATGCGGGAGAATAAATGAGGACCCGGCCTCGTAAAATTCCTGCAACATCAGCATAAAACCAAGAATTTTAGTCAGCACAAACAAGTTCAAATTCTTACTGTAAATTTACAATTGAAATGCCAGCAATCAAAACATCACTAACAATGATGGACTTATAATGAATCAAACACATGTACATGAAATCAATCAACCATGATTTTTCAGAAAATTATACTCATAAAATCAATAATCAATAAGTCCTAAAAAAGACAAAGAATCATCAATACAATATACAATAATAGTAGAAGGAAACCCCACAATGAGGCCAAAAATATGGAAGAATCTTTGATGGGTTAAAAAAGACAAAAAATGTGAACGTTAGAGCCTCCAACATATGAACTTAATACCCTTTTAGTATGACACAATTTCCATTCTTTAACAAACAATTTGGTGAAGTACACCAAAGTACCCCTAATTGAGATCACAAAATCACACTTCAACCACTGCATTTTCGGGTACTAGAGAAGCTCGAATCGGGCAACACTCACAAGCTAAATATGACACAATTTCCATTCTTTAACAGACAATTTCGTAAATTGAGATCCCAAAATCACACTTCAACCCCTACATTTTCTTGGTCATCTCATATCCAATTCAAAGCCATCTAAACCGGATTCGGATACAAGTCTCGACACAGATTGTTCCATTCACAAGATTCCAAATTGAACCCAACCAAATTGGCGATATCTTATTAGTATTAAATAAGTAAATAGCCATTTATTTATTCTCATTTTGGCCTTATAAAATCATTAAGGAACAATTAACTAAAAAGGGGGGAAAAGCTAATGTTGTACCTTGGATTGTGAAGCATGCTTGTTGAATTATTAGAAGAAGAGCCATGGTGGAAGCCATGGCCGCCATGGGAGCTCCTCTTTCTCAACTCATCGGAGAAATTGAGGGTTGAGATAGTAGGAGCTTGTTTCAAAGTAACAATATAAACTCCACTCTCTTCACCTTGACAAAAACCTCTGAAGAGAGCCCCAAAAGAGAGCAAGCCCAGTACAAAGTACACTAATTGCCCACCATGGGCAATCTCCATTTCCTTTTATAGGGAAACAAAAAAAGAATGAAGAAAGAAAAGATAAATTGGAGAGGGAAATAACTAATAAGGGTCAAGGTGGGAGCTTTTTGAAGTGAGCTAAAGAAATGAGGGTTAAGAGTAGAAACCCAGGTGTTTAAGCAGATGGAAATGGTGAAATTCAGAACTGGGGTAACGGAGATAGCGAAATGGGGCTTGGGGTTTGGTCTGTGAGAGTGAAGGTGGAAGGGGAGAGGGGTTTTGCAGGCTTTTTCCCTTGGAGGTTGTGAAGTGAAGTGAAGCGAGGCGAAGTGAAGCCTTTTTATTTTCGGTTTATTGTTTTTCTTTTCTTTTAGATTATTTTATTCGACTAAATCGGTACTCGTAGTTGCTTATTTCAGGGGGGAAATTGCACTAACCCGCCACAATTTTGGGGAAATTGTGGAAAATAGCATGAATTTTAAAAACTTTAAATATTGTACATTAAGAAATAGCATCAGTTGAGTTGTGCAGTATATAATAGGTCAATGATTATTTTAGCAATTATTTTCCATTCAACTCGTGTAGTATTTTATTGATATTTTAAAAGGATTAATTTTTATTATTATTAGGTAGGAGTGGAAGATGTTTTGTTGAAGTAAAATATTAAAGATTGCACGTCTGGCCCGAATACGGTGGCTGAAAGGATTGCACGCCTGACTTACAACATCTCTGCCGATGATAGGATGATTACTGATCCAGAATTTTGTGTTCTCGTCCGTTCAAAGTCGCCGTCGGTTCTCCTAATCTTGATCCTGCTTCCAAAAAAAATTAAAGATTTTTTTTTGGTCAAAAGGAAAAAAAATTAAAAAAATTAAAGATTATGAAACAAGATGATGTTAAGAGGGGGAGATATCAAAAAGAGTTTTATATCGAAAATATAAACTTAATATAAGTATGTATGTCACACCTTCTATAAACAATAGTCGATTAGTTTTAAGTTACAAATCTCACTCTTATTATGTGTTGGACTCAAACTCTGACTTACCGTTTTCCTATCCAACCAAATCACCACGACACCATCAAACACCAAATCCTCATCTCCCATCGGGCCACCGGTGAGACAAACCCTCCAAAATCAACATCCAATCACCACTCCAGTCTCCAGCTAACAAGCCCCGAACCACCGTACCAACAATATATCAACACCAAACTCCCCAACTGACACAAACTACAAACCACCACCAGTCCACCGGTCGCATTGGTTTCGTTCCTATTTAAGATAAACCTTGATCATAATCTTACAAAGGGGTCAAATCTCCTATTTTTAAAACCGAAATTCTCGATTGTTGGTCCTTAAGAGGAATACAATCAATGGTTGAGGCTCAAGGTTTGGGCAATAGCACAACGGTGACATTTTAATATCCACTCTAAACTAAGAGGAAAATAAGAGATAAAAAGAGATTGACCTACTAACTCCCTCTTACAACCATTTCAGCCATCGGTTTAGCTAGTTTAGATGACCTCATTTTAGTCCAAAACGATATCGTTACAGGTAGAAATATTGTAGGCCATTTGCCTTTCTATACCTAATTTTGATGCTCTTAGCTAACTTTAACCAAAGATGCAACTTTGTTTCTTTTATATGTTAAGTTAAAGTGGTGGGAGAGAGTGGGAGGGCGGCATCGGTAGTTAACGGTGACACTGATTTCCAACGTTCCATTTTTCAAAGGCAAAAAGGGCTCTCTACACTTTTTGTTGTCTATTTTCTCTTTAGTGTGGTTTCATTATCTTATGCTCCATTTTTCCAGGGATAAAGGGTTTTGTTTGGTGATGAGTCCTTGTTTTTTTACAGTAAGTTTTGCTAAATTTTCTTAATTTATTTTGACCTTTTTACCCTCTCTCTAATCATTAAACAAGCACACACCGAATTAGTTATATAAATGTCAACTTTATTTCAATAAATCTTGTACGGATTGGAGTTTGTAGGTGTATTATGATAAATTATTTTAGAGTTTAAATAATAATAAAAAAAACTCAAAGATTGTACTTAAGTCCGTTGAGGACTGTATACGGGCGCTTACTGAAGTGCGTTGGGGACCGTGCATGGACGCTTGTGCACTGGTAGTCAAGTCTATAAGTCGTGTAGGTCACTAACTTATATATTAAGGCTTGTTCATTCATATTTTTAATGTGAGACTTCTTTTGATCCGTTCACATATCTCAACACGCCCTTACAAGTGCAACTAGAGTTTTTGCCTTTAGTTGACACTTGAACAACAGGTCTAACATCTCGATCATTCTCTTTTAGATAGCCCAGGTGACTGGAGAGTCGTGTGTGGTACTATAGTTGATGAGTCGTGTGCACGGGTGTTTGTGCACTAGTAGCATAGCACGTAAGACATAAGTTGAGTGAGGTTCTATACTAAAATCAATTGGTTAGAGGAGAAGTAGCTCACTGACTTATATACTAAAACTTGTTCATTCATATTTTTAACATATCTAAAAAAAAATTATCTCTAATAACAATTAAATAAAATATAATTTTATTTTTTACAAATAAACTCTTTTTTATCTCATTCAAAATTTATACTATTTCATAGTCTTTCGACCTCATTTTAAAGACTGTATTTTATGAAGCAGTTTCATATAAAGTCGATAATGTGTTTTTTTTTAACTGAAAAGAATTTGACAATCACAAATATAGCTAGTTAAGAGCATCCCGAAGGATGATACTGCGAAGCGCAACGTCAATAGAGAGTAACTAGTATTTGGTACCCGCGCGTTTGCGCGTTTTGTTAATAAATTATATTTTATAATGTGAATTTGTTTGAAATATTTTTTATTAAATTTTATGTTTGAAATATTTTAATTAAACGTTCAATCAATTGTAAAATAAATTAAAGTAAAATCAATTGTAGAGTATATACTCCCTCCATTCTTTTTTTACAGTATTTGTCATTTTACTATTGAAGCACATATTTTAAGATACTAAAAACTATATAAAATATTTATTTATTTTTTAATAATTTTTATAAACAATTTCATACTTATTAGTAATAAGTATAATATTATTAAAAAAGATTGAATAAAAAATTAATATTTTATATAATTTCAACTTTTCTAAAAAAACGTGCAAATTTCAAAATAACAAAAATTAAGGAATGGAGGGAGTAATATATATCACTCGAAATTCCTTCCATGGCACTTTGCCGATCGAGCCATAGTAGTAGAATTTCATAATTGTAGATAGATTAGTTCATTATGTGACAAAATATTTGACCAAATATTTTATTCAATTACATCTAAAACGTAGAATAATTGATCAAATATTAGATAAATAATTTGATATAAAACGATAAGTTTTTTACCTAACTATATTGACTTATTAATTGATGTGGCCCAAAAATATATTACCATTATAATCCAGAATATGACACGTAAGCAAAAATAATCCTGTTTTAATCCAGAAAATTCAATGGATGCGAAATCGCACCAGAGGCCGTTTCAGACCTTTGCTTATTGGCTTATTAATTGATGTGACCCAAAAATATAATACCAATTTAATCCAGAATATGACACGTAAGGAAAAAAAAATCCCGTTTAAATCCAGAAAATTCCACATAAGCAAAAATAATCCCGCTTTCTTTGTTTTTAATTATATTAATTATATGAAAATATTACATGATTAAGAAGTAAGATTTTTTTAATTATAGTCATCAAATTAAAATTTAGTTGTAAGTGTACGTGTTAGGTGTTACATTATTTTATTTTATAATATTGAAA
This sequence comes from Persicaria tinctoria, assembly GCA_037127255.1. NCBI lineage: Eukaryota > Viridiplantae > Streptophyta > Magnoliopsida > Caryophyllales > Polygonaceae > Persicaria > Persicaria tinctoria. The sequence continues at coordinate 2,353,961 of JBANSL010000005.1, read as the reverse complement.
CAGAAATCAATTGGAAAATATAGATTAAAATAGTATTAAGATATAAAGCTATATTGGATAGATTATTTGATTTAAAAAGATGAGTTTTTTACCTAATTATATTGGCTTATTTATTGATGTGGCCCAGAAAAATAATACAACTTTAATCCAGAAAATGCCACGTGAGCAAAAATAATCCCGTTTAATCCAGAAAATTCCTTGGCCGCGAGGTCGCGCCAGCGGCCTCTGTTTTAGTATTTGATATTAATATATATAGATAGATAGATGGGCCAGAGTGAGAACTATATATATACCTCTGTGTATTAATTTATTCTAATGAAATTAAAAATGAAAAGCAATGTACTTAATAAAAAGGCAGGCAAAGGAGAAGGTGTCCACGATGAACGTGATATATATAAGAATGATTGCCAACACATTATTTACTCTTTTTCTTTTCACTTTTTTTTTTTTAAATCTAACATTCACCAAATGTAGTAGGCCATACGAATATATATTTACATGGGATTCGTTTGATATTCATCATAACTCATAAGCTAATACTGTTTGATAATTATAAGAAATCACCATGGCTTTGAAATTTTGCCATTGATGTGTATGAAAAGTAGGATGAAAGTTAGTTGTGGTTGAATAAAATAGTTAAAGATTATTTTGTTGGGAATGTATTTTATTTTTAAAATGTAAAATAAATTCTCATGAATTATTTAATTTCTTTTGTTCATCAAACTAAACGCTTAGAAATCCAATTGAAGGTTAAAAAATAGATTTTATCTTCAAATTATAAAAGTTAACATGAATGTATTTTTCTCGAAAAGTCGAATAAATTCACAAATAAATTGGGTTTTATTTGCCTCGTACTCCCATCTCCACCTACTTAAAAACCTCATTTTATCAAATACACTCCAATAGAAAAAAAGGAGGTTGTATTTTGCTAACGGATAAGTTATAAAAGGTGGTTTATTAGAATTTCGTATCTAAGATGTTACTCCTTCCGTTTCAAATTAAATGTCGTTTTACTTTTCGGCACACTTTTTAAGGAGTGAAAAACTCTATAAAATATTATTTTTTTAATTAATTTTTTTAATTAATTTGATACTATCAAATTAATTAAAAAAATAATATTTCATAAAGTTTTTCGCTCCTTAAAAAGCGGGTAAAAAAAAAGACAAACGACATTTAATATGAGACAGAGGGAGTATAAGGATTAAGGAATATAACATATTTTATACGGTGGTTTATATGGTTTATCACCAGGCTGCGTTGTAAGCCCAAATATTTTGGCCCAAATCTAACATCAGGCCCAAAAACTAAAACTAGCATCAAAATCAAACATGATCTAAAACTAACAAAAATATTGGTAAAAAGTTAGATTATACTCCTCATTGATCGTTTAAGTTTGGATTCATTTGAAATCTTTAACTATTATACTCCTCATTGATCTAAAACTAAGAGCATGCACATTGGTGGTAGTTAGTGGGGTTTTAAGAGAGAAAAGTCAGGAAAAGGAGGAGAGAGAAGAGGGGTGAAATTAAAAACCCATGGAGAGTTTCTAATTTACAAACTCTCTTAGAAACCCATTAAATGGGGCCCACTTACCTATTTAGCTAGTTTTTGCATTTTTTTATTTATTCTTTGCATGAGCCCCAATAGGTAGTTCGAAAATGGTTAAAAAAAATTAATTTTTGTACTCTTTTATATTCATTTTAGCTAATTAAATATAAAAAATAAAAAATAATATTTTATTAAAATTCATAATTTATTTTAAGTTATTAATAGAGGCCAATATTATATATGTTTAACAAAATATAATACATACATAAACAATGTAACGTGCGTGAATAGTAAAACGTCAAGTTTTGTCGAACGGATGGAGTATTATATTAATTAATGCAAAATATAATACAAATGTAGATAATATATAACATATTATTATTATGTATGTTTAAATATATATAATAGATAATAGTTGGTAAAAAGTAAATTAAGAAACTCTAGAAACTCATATTGATGTGGATGAAAAAGTAAGTTGGGGTTGTTAAGGAGAGAGAAAGTGATAAAGTGATATTAAAAAACTCTAGAAACCCGCATTGATGCGGATGGTCTAACATGATCTATAACTTGAAGTCAATGATATAAAAAAAAAAAAGTAAAAGAAATGAAGCACAACAAAATAGAAATCAATCATCAACTAAAAGTCGAATTCACACAATAACATCATTATCTACCATGTGCTTGTAAACGGTAAATGGATTATTATTATTTTTTCCAAATATTTTTGATGGCATGGGGTTCTAGCCTTCTTTCTAGGTGTATCAACTAATTCTTAACACTAGCATGTAAACCTACTTAACAAATCACAAGATAGATTCAACTCATGCAAAAATATAAATACTCATCTAATACAAATGTCATTATATACTCCCTCCGTTCGGCAAAACTTGTCATTTTAACTCTCCACACAACTTTTAATAAAGCTAATAATTACACTTTTTTTTCCGAACAAAAACAAAACTCTAAAACGACAAGTTTTGCCGAACGGAGGGAGTATTTATATAGCAAGACATATGATGTATATAGAGAGGTAATTAAATTACAACAAAATAAAGAATATACATAATTAAATTAAAATTAAATTACAACAAAAAAAATAAAAATAAAAATTTATGAGAGGGGATAGATAGAAGAGCCCTTGTTAAAGGACAGATGATTTGGACCTCTAAAAAAGAATAGGGTAAACTGAAGAAAACCACCCCTTAAATATGCAATATGGCTCAAAACCACCCCTTACATGCATAATTACCGAAAACCACCCCTTAAAATACAAACGTTTGCATAGAACCACCCACATGTGACTTCAGTTAGGATTTAAATTAAAAAATGGTCAAAATGACTCAAATGCCCTTATTAAAATATCAAATTTTCTTTACTTTGCCACTAAATAATACCTGACATTTTTAATGGAGCAACTAGCATTTCAGATTCATCCCCGACCGCCGGAAACCATGATTTTGACCTCACCAATCATCACCCGACTTGGTATTTTAATGGAGCAGCTAGTGTTTTGATTCAATCTTGCCCCCCACGACTTCAATTTTCAGTCTTCCCCCAAAATCGAGTTAAATTGAATGGATTTTCAATCTTTCCCAATTGAAACCCTAATTTATAAACTAGACAAATTGACCTATTGTAATTGAACTCAATGGATTTAGTGTTCAATTGCGTTTATGATTGTGTGAAATTGGGATTTATGTGCGAAATTAGGAGTGTATTTATAGTAGCGACTTGCGCGAAGATAGTCGGCGATGAATATCTCGGTGAAGGTGGTGGTAAGGTGAAGCTGGGATTTATGTTGTTCTCTTGTTTCTCCCGACCGCATAAAGAGGAGTGAGATGATGTACAATTGAATGCCTTTTGGATCCAAATCGAATTGAATGAACTGCTCTCATATTTCGCCCTCTGTTTCAACTTTTTCCTTTCTTTTAATTTGATTTTTTTTTCCTACAAATTACTATGATAAATTAGGGGTATTTTTGACATTTTCAAAATTATTTAATGGAACCCTAACGGATCTAAGGGGTGGGTGGTTCAATGCAAACGTTTAGGTTTTAAGGGGTGGTTTTCGGTAATTACATATGTAAAGGGTGGTTTTGAGCAATATTGCGTATTTAAGGGGTGGTTTCCTGCTATTTACCCAAAAGAATAAGAATATACATAATTAGGCGGGCCTAAGAAGTGGTGATTATGATGAGTTGTATGATACATGAAACTACATTTTCCTTTAGAAAAGCACACAATAAATTATGGAAATCTTATAGATCGTGCCGGAGACTTGGAGGAACTTGACTTTTGAACTTCCTTGTCACACATTGATTTCAAAGAGGAGTTTTAGGGTGAGGTATTGAGACTTGAGAGTAGGGATAGGAGTCTCAACATGTGCATATATGATATATACATTGTCGATTGTCGTCGTCTCCAAACATGATCATCCTAAAAATGGGGCCAACAATACAACAATGAACATTACTCAGAATGAAAATTGTACCAATCATGATACAATTTTCATTGTCGAATAATCAATCCAGTCAAATTCGTACCTAGTTCTTCACCAACCTTGTCGGATTTCGCTTTGGCAACCAATACAAGACAAGTGAGTTGTTGCTCTATAATGCTACCTACCAGCTCCGAGTTGCATCAGATGATAGAGTTGAGCTTGTCCCTTTCTTGCTGCTGAGGTTGGTTGTATCATGTCGATCCCTAGACTGAGGCATCCGCAAGTATGTATTCGGGTCACTTATGGACTCCTCGATTGCAGTGTTTCCTTCAAGCATGCTCAGCACTTGAGACATTGCAGGCCTCAGAGATGGCGAAGCATTGGTGCACAATAATGCAACCCTCATCATTCTCAATGCTTCCTCTTTGTTGTACTCAGACTCGAGCCTAGGGTCAACTATCTCCATCAGGTTCCCCTTTTGTTGTAGAAAAAATGCCTGCCAAGAACCAATAAAAAAAAAGTGCTTCATAAGACATCTATCAACATTTCAGTGTCATGGAAGTTGTACGGAAAGTACCCAATCCCGCAGGCAAAAATGATTTTCGTCTGGGCGAAAATCCATGTTGCTCCTCCCCGCCACAATTTCAAGCGCCACAATCCCAAAACTATAGACATCAGCTTTGAATGTCAAATAGCCCCGTAAAGCATATTCCGGTGCTGTATATCCTCTGCAAATGTAGTAGATTAATTTTGATTTAGCTCATAAAGGGCTTAAAGCTTTGAGTAAAAATCCTCTGCAAATGTACTACTCTGAGACTCAAAATGGACAGTACAGTAAGGTATAGATCCACCTTTAACATGCCTATCAGAGGCTGAAACCGGGGACCAGAAACTGGAATGTGCAGCAAAAAGTTTTCATACTCAAAATCCAAATAAAGTTGTAGTGAATTAATTCTTAGTGAACCACAACATTTAGACTTCAGAACGGGTATTACTGTTAGATATTACATAGAAGCAAAGGCCCAACGAAAATCCCACCATTAATGCCAGTAAAATTATCAATTTTTGTGAATGATTATACTCGAATAAAATAAGTCCAAAACCCCATAGAAATCAACTTAATTCTCAAAACCATTTATAAATCCCTATGTGATATCAAGGTTTGATATACAGAAACAAAGTAGCCCTTTGCATTTTTATAGGACTGTATTTATGAAAAGGAAGATAACTTACATTGTCCCAGTAAGTTTGGTGCTGATATGAGTATCCTCCCCTTCATGAAGCCGAGCTATTCCAAAGTCAGAAATCTTTGCATTGAGTTCCGCATCAAGTAATATATTTGTAGGCTTGATGTCTCTGTGAATTATCTTTAGTGTTGACTCCTCATGCAGAAAAGTCAAACCTCTAGCTATCCCAACACAAATTTTCAGCCTAGTAGGCCAATCCAGACCAAAAGGGCAGTCCTCTGTCCAAAGTGCCATCATGTTAGTACATGCCTAAATTATATACCTAAATCAAAATTCATACTTTAAGATCTCTACGAATACAAAATGGGAGTTATCCATCTTTTCCATTTATATCATTCATATTCTATAGAATTTTTCAATACCATTCGAGGGAAGTTATAATTTCATACCAAACAAAGCCTGAGCCAAGTTTTTGTTCTCCATGTATTCATAAACCAGGAGTAGTTCACTCCCTTCAACGCAGCATCCATACAACCTTACCAGATTCTGATGATATAAGCTGGATAAAAGGCCGATTTCGGTCACAAATTCTTTATTCCCATGTGATGATTTCGATGAAAGGCGCTTCACTGCAATATGGGTGCCATCAAGTAACGTACCCTACAACAAAAAATCAAAATTATACTCGTATAAACTATGTCCCATAGATTATGTAAAAAGCAGAATGCAACTGACTTGCTGCAATCTCAATGGGAAAGGGAGGCCAACAAATACCTTATAAACGGATCCAGATCCACCCCTGCCAATTATATTAGCTTTGCCAAAATTGGCTGTGGCAGCTTCAATTTGTGTAAAATTAAATAAACCACTCTGCAGATCAACCCCTCTCAGAACTGTGAAACCCAAAATAATTATAAAGATAATGTATTAAGATGCAGCACAAAAAATACATCCTTAACATTACTATCAAAATAATACAATGATGTCACTTACTCTCTTCCCTTGACAGTCTGCTTTGTAGGCGAAGTCTCCAAAAAATAAAACAGGAAACCAGAATTAGGCCCAGCAATGAAGCCACAGATACAGCCACAATCATTTTAATCTTTCTCCGATCACGAGGAGGACTAAACTCTACACGTAAAGAACATAAGAAAACAACGTTACTCTCATAGTATTATATGACAAACAATGTTTTTTTATATACAGCCTAATTTTCTGTAGAATTTTTAGTTCATTCTTATGTTTTTGCCGATAAGAATCTACTGTTAACTTAATCCCTCTTCCATAGTTCATAGGCAGTAATCCAGCTTTGATGAATCATGTTAGAGATGTCAGGGCTAATGGAAGCAAATCGGATTACTTGCCATTTTCCACCGACCCAAGCTTCCAGCGATTAGTGACAGTATGCTTAGGAGGAAGAAATCATAAAAGCCAAAACTAAACTATCTTTTCTATTAAGTAGCTCTACGGATCTTCTGTAACAATTGAGCTCTCTTGAGACTCAAGGCTAATGACCGTGGTGTGTCAATCTTGCTTTGGATACCATAAATATTTTGAAATGTAAACTTACCAGACTCTACAGAAAGAGCTGATACTAGTGGACCATAGACTGATCTCTGAGGGACAGCTACAGTCCCTTTCCCAGCATAATAAAAGCGAATTTCGATAGTACCAGTATCTATTACTGATATATGGTGAAATGTCGCATTAAAAGCCTTGTCAGTTCCATTTGCTGCTTTCACAATATCAAAATCCTTGAGGACCAACTTCTCCTGCATCACATGCTATCATGTCAAAAGCCTGATTAGCAGAGGAAGGTTTAAAGAGGTTTACAAGTATACCTGAATATAGACATCAAATATCCTCCTTCCAAGGCTGTAAAATGAATTATTCTCTCTAAATACTATCTCGGCAAAGTGGAGAGTAACAGTATAGTTACCCTTGGCCAGGCAACGTCCATAATACGTTAGAGAGATGGCAGAAATCCGTGCTTCAGTGTATAGTTCTGAGTCATTTAGGGGTAATATAGAAGCATTTGTTGCTATATAGTTTGCGAATGGATTATAAGCCCAGAAATGCCCGGTGCTACTAAGCCCCCACTCTGGCTTAATTGGCAAAAATTTGGCCGGGCCTCCAGCTAGAACATCTGCATGATAGGTAGTTGTCCCAATCGTGGTTTCGTTGCCACCACAATTGATATGCAATGAATACCGAACTGCAATTTAGAGTAAAACATCAAAGACAGATCTGCAAAACTTTGGAGAGAGAGCAAAAACCCAGAAAGATTTAACTCATAACATACCTTGTGAACATTGATAATTCCTCAAGCACACAGCCAATGATCTGAAAGATATAAAGAAACACACAAGTAAAGGTGATTCTTTAGAACGCTTAACAAAGAAGAGAGAGAAAAGCCATTAGAATGAAATGGAAATATAGATAATCTTACGAGTTCAATTTCCGTGAAGATGTTCTAAAGAAGTTCCTGTTCATGAGAAGAAGAAAAATCAGCACAGATATGACTTTATTACCTCTGATGACAGAGCTTCAAAGAATCAACAGATATTTACTCACACGTTGTTTGTATTACAAGAAGTCGGCACAGAACTTTCCTCAAAATTGTTGTAGGAAAGATCGATTTGCCTAAAGGAATAAATATTTCAAGGTTAACAAACATAGTCAATTAGAATAATTACAAGATAGTTAAATCTAGATTTCATACAGCCGATCTCCAGCCAGAAATAATTATGTATTTCCTCCAAAAATAAAAACGAAGGGGGGAAAAAGAAATATCAAGTTTAGGAGATAGTGTTGTTTTCCCCCAGATGCCTAGGGTTTTGTGACTATGCAGCTTGAAGAGACATAATTATTCCCAAAAATGCATTTCCATTTGCAACTATGGCTTACACTCCTTAGAGTTACAGTTCGCACAATGATGATAGTAGAGTAGCATAATGCATTAGCCAGGACCTAACAAACAGCCACTTGACTAATGACAAGACAGGGTAAGCTACGTGAATCAGGAAGGAGTTACTCCATTCATCTTGAGACTTATCTTGAGACTAATGCCACAATAAACAGTGATATAACTACAGAAAGTTATAATCTGAAGATCTACCAGCAGATCTACCTTGAGACTTATCTTGAATATCATTTGAAGATCTACCAGCAGATCTAAGCTGCTTGTGGGAGAAGTTTGCTGTTAAAACAATCAATGTATCTAAAGGTGCTAACTTACATATTACCACCTGGATTCTTAATCCAGTCAGGAATTTGCCCTCCAAAAGAGTTGCTTGTCAAATAGCTGAAATAGCAGTCAACTTTTTAGGTTTAGACGACATAGAAAAAATAAATGCAGCATGCGTGAAACTATTTTCCGTCTTTCTTTACTATATAAGTGTATCATTTATAGTTAATTTTACCCATAAATAGGCCAGAAGATTGAAAAGGTTTGGGATCAATTAATTAGTTAGCATTGTTCTACGACAGGTGCACATGAAAAGGAATCATATTACTTTACATGATGCCTTTGATTATCTTTTTATGACATATATAGAGAACATATCTCAAAGTCATGGCTTGTTAAATGAAATTGTCTTTCGGCATCCATAGCCAAGCCAAAAGCTTCCCAACTGGTAAAATTGCACACAGATAAAAGCTGAGTTGTGTTCATCAATTTTAGCTGCTTACATATATTGCAAAGGCAATTTTTGCAATCCATCGGGAATATTACCATCCAAATTGTTGAAACTAAGGTCCCTGCAAAATGATGAAAGTGTGTCATTCATCAGAAGGTCCATTTTCAACAGCAATAACAATTATAAAAATTTATCAAGATTAATATGCATTTGGAAGGAGTCACTCAAACAGAGTCAGAATACCAAGAGCAATGAGAAAAGCTGCAGGATGAGGAAGCTACAAGCTTACAGTGTATTCAGGCGTGATAAATCAGCTACATAGACAGGGATAGATCCAGAGATGTTACAGTTCCTCAATATTCTGCAAAGATAAGACCACTGCTTCAGCTCAAGTTCAGGGGTGTTACCATTATTTTGTCTAATGAAATTTTGCGTCCTTAAGATACTACATACAAATATGTTAGGTTAGCCATGTCTGCTAATGGTGGGAACCTCGAACCTTGTCCCTTCAAATCACTGATCCTTCTGCAAATAAATAATGCCAACTTATAAACTTTCACATAGCTTTTCTATGCCAATTATGTTTAAATACGACACAAGCATGATGACTCACAGCTCAGTTAAACTAGATAACTTGGATATGCTAGATGGTATTGGCCCCAAGAAACCACTACTTAGGATTTCTCTGCAAAGAACACTTAGAAATAAGTAAAAGCTAGGCATTGACTTACAGAAATGAAAAGATAAAACAAGAACTTACAACTTTTCAAGCTTCCTCCAATTTGGGAAAAAGTCTGGCATTTGCCCACTAAAGTTATTACTGCTTATCCTTCTAATGACCAATCAAATGAAAAACGATAAAGACAGCAATTACGTTATAAAATGTTCAATAATCAATAAGCATTTAAATGTACCACAAGAGACATCACACATAAATAAACATCTACATGCATACATGCACAAACGTTGGAGAGGGAGTCTAGTGGACATGTCAAGTAGAAATCCTATAAAGAAGTTCTAACATTTTTATTATTATTAAAATGAATCTATATTTGTAGGGAGTGGCAAATGAATGCTTACAGTGCAGTTATATTAGAAAGATTCATGAGCTCCTTTGGCAACTGTCCAGTAAGGAAATTTGCATTGAGAAACCTAGAAATGGAATCACGAGAAATATTATCTTTTCATTCACACGGAATAAATAATGATGAGATAAATGAATTTCAAAATAATCCAAAAGGCTCACCAAGTCTTCAAGTTGACCAATTTTCCAAGCTCTGCAGGAAGTGTTCCAGAGAAAAAATTGTTTTCAAAGCCTCTGCAGTTTGTATGAACATAATTAGGATAACAAAAGAAGTTTGCAAGCACATAGCTGAGATGAAATAAGAAGTAAACAAGTCAGGCGATGCATACTACCACTATTTAATATCTAATAAAATATACCATATCAATAAACAAAGCAAATGTTCACTCGTCTTTAAAAAAATATCCACCTCTCCATCTATAAGTACAACAATTGCAATATGCTCTTTTGCATTATCTACTAAGTGAAATGCACTAATTCTATTGAATGTGGGCAATTCAGAATAAGAGTGGGAGATTGGTGTATGGACTCTTTTTTGTGCAGGCATTAAACACATAAAACACATTAAACTCTCTTATGGTGGAGAATAAGCAATAACATATCAAACAAAACATCACTGATTTTCTTTAAAGTAGACAACTAATGGGAAAAAAAGGAAGTATGCAAAAGAAAATCTCGTTTGCATACAAGATACACACATAGGACCTACAAGCTAGTGAGTGTGGTGATATTTCCAACTTCCTTCGGGATCTCTCCAGATAATCGATTGACGCTTAGCACCCTACAGAATTTAAGATGTATTAATAAAAAAACAATACAATTACAAGTCAGCTAAAAATGACAATGAAAAAAGTGTTCCATACAAGCTCTCCAGTGACATTGAAGCCCATTCTAGTGGTATTGTACCAGAAAGATAGTTGTTCATCAGATTGCTGAAAAGATAAATGAAGAACAAATTACTGTAACAATTACTATAATCCCAGATTAAAGTATACCATAATATGGTATCTACTCTTCTTACAGGTTCTTAAGGTAGGGTAGCTTTACTAGGGACTTTGGAAGAGTACCAGCAAGATCCTGTCCAGTTACAGATCTGCAACAACATATTAACAGTTGAAAAAGAAGTATCAGTTACATGAAAATGACAGAGCACAAGGTATCCTCTGAAAAAAAAAAATGTAAAGCAATACTAATTGCATCAGATAAATGCCACCAAAATCACCTGCAATGTAAACCCAAAGAAGAAACAAAGATAACTGAGAGTTGAGACTGCGCAAGGTAAGCATATCAGACCTTCCTTCACGAAATCTCAGAATTCACAATTCTAAAGCCAATCCCTAATTCTATATGGCACTTAGACTAGCGCTCATTGGGTATTGTCCTTACTTGAAAGAGGCATCAACTCTTAGACATCAAAGAGTAGGATTTCACCCTCTCGTTCAAATCTAACGGAGGCTCACTCTCTTAAAGGCAAATATCTTGATGTGAAGAAAAAGCTGACTATGACAAGCCAATCCCTCTCTTAAGAAATGAACACAAGTTGACTGGCTGACTGACTAGCTTTCGAAACAGATGGCACCACTTAATGTAAACAGTCATAGGAACTGTTTTAGCACAAGTAATCTCCGGAAGTCATTGATGGAGAGATGAAGTCAGATATGATTCGAGTGTGTCGTGTGCAGCCTAATGACCATTGTTTTTTGTATTCAGCCACAAGATTTTCTTCATCAATTTCGCCGGAAAGTTGATAGTGCATGCATCGCGATTCTTGAAGGGCGGACAATTTTTCATAGATTCTCCATATCAACAGAGGGGCATGGATTGATGTCAATGTGGGGCGAGTTTTCAGTGGGCATGACAGATCAACTTGGCTTGACTCTTCCTCACACTTCGTCGTAGCCAGATTCCATGCTTACATTACATGTTGCTCTAATTTATACTGCTTTGCTCCTTTAAATATTTCTGCAATAAAATGCCTTTTGCTTCCTTATGTACACAGCAATCTGGTTACTCTTAATACAGCTTGATATCAGTTTTGACAGTCATTCAGCTTCTTTAGTAGCAAGAGATCAAGTCTACTTAACATGTGGATAGCTGCATAAAACTTGAGTTGTTCCATTGGGTTAAAAACTTGAAGTCCTTAATGCTTATGATCAGTCCATGTAAATGAGCTGGTGACAGATAGTATATAAGAAGAGAATACACAACAACTTGCACTCGCGAGAATATGTGCTCATTGATCGACCGGAAGAGTGAGGATCAACCATACTAAGGGGACTTATATGTCATATGATCCGAAAGGAACCAGAAAAGGAATGGAAATGAGTGGGCGCATTATTGTTTTTGTCTTGCAGTATCTTTACGCATCTCGCTGTAAGGACTTGCTTTGCTAGCCTTTTTTTTTGGTCGAAATCAGTGTAGTCCACTTTTTTTTTTAGTCGAAGTCAAGAATCTCTTGGTATATATCAATCAAAATGGAGCATGGAGAAGAAAGAAGGAAAGGAAATTGTGTATAACTGTCATGAAATTGAGTTGGTTCTTAATCCACTTCTGCTGAATGCAAGATCAAATTGGAAAAAAATTAAATTGTGGGTAAAAGAGGCAGCAAATTTCAGTCCATTCATGGAAGATACTCCAAATATTGCTTCAGAAGATACTATACATCATTTGCAGGCTGAAAACATGACACTTGAAGTTGGTAGGCATTGCTGAACAAAATGTTGTTTATAAAAAGTGCACAGAAAAAGAAAAGCTCATGAGACTCCAAAGTCTCCAAGATTATTTACTGAACAATGATTACTGAAAGTCTTCTAATAGGGGCTCACTCTCTCAATAAAGTGAACCGAGTAAACATCTCGATGCGTATCTGTGGATCCGGGAATTATTTTAAGGGGGGTTTAAAAAAAATCTGAGAATTTTTTTTGCATGCATATATGAAAAATAACTATCTTGTTTAAATATGTTATAAAAAACATTAAATTTGTGATTTAAATAGTCATTTTTGTTGGAATGGTGGTTGTCCCACATCGGTAGTTTAGAGAATACTTGAACAACATATAAGGTTGGTGGGCTACTCCTCTCATTGCCAATTGGTTTTGAGATGGAACCCCGTTCGGGTTTATGTGTTGTTCGAGTCCTCCTGTATGTGGGCCCGCACACACGACCTCCCTCCAGCGTCTTGACCCGCACCAGGACCAACCGAGTTTAACATGGTATCAGAGCCGGGTTCGGCTAGTTTCGGTCTTCGGATTGGTGGGGTCGTTGGCTGGCCTTGTGGCATGTCGCGGGCATTGGTTCCCATATAAGCGCATGTGGCAAGTGCAACTTGTTGGCTAAAAAGTCGTTGCACTTGAGGGGGCGTGTTGGAATGGTGGTTAACTTGTTGGCTAAAAAGTCGTTGCACTTGAGGGGGCGTGTTGGAATGGTGGTTGTCCCACATCGGTAGTTTAGAGAATACTTGAACAACATATAAGGTTGGTGGGCTACTCCTCTCATTGCCAATTGGTTTTGAGATGGAACCCCGTTCGGGTTTATGTGTTGTTCGAGTCCTCCCGTATGTGGGCCCGCACACACGACCTCCCTCCAGCGTCTTGACCCGCACCAGGACCAACCGAGTTTAACAATTTTTAGTAGAAAAAATTAATCAAAACATTTTTTTTTAAATAAGAATTTTTTTTATTGTATCTATATATGAAAAAGAATGTTTTTTTTTTAATATATTGGAAAAAACCTTAAATTTGTAATTTAATTAGACATTTTTAGTAGAAGAAAAGCTGAGAGAAATAAATTATAAAAAAAAATGAGACTACGGAACATTGATGGCATGACTTCAAGGTAAGACCCCTAATTATTTACTCTTTTATGCCTAAAATTAGTAAAAATTACAAAAAATAAATAAAAAATGAATAATTTATTTTTTATCTTTTTTCTTCCGGGGTAGAAGAGGCTCAACTACCCCGATCCCCCCAAATCCGCCACTAGCGACTCTAAATTTGTATTTAGGAAGTAATCAATCATCATCAAAAAGCACAATATTTTTTGGTTACTCATGCATAATTAAAATACTGATATTGCAATATACAAAATCAAAAAGATAAAAGTTTAGCCAACCTACATATTAACAACATGGCATTTTCCTCCAGAGCAGTGGCCGCACTCGAGTCGGTTGGTGAAAATTGGATTTGCTATTGCTGGGTTTGATGGTGTTCTCCAGCTAGTATTAACAATGCTGCAAGGGTTGACCTCAAAATTCCAGTCTTTTTTCCCCAGTTCTTTTGCTATTTCACGAAGAGTATTCACTGCCATATAATAAGACACGGTCAACTATCCAATTTCGCGAAACAGTAAATCCCAAATCTATGTACTTACAATTGATCAAGGGACAAAGTGTATGACTAAATTTAAGACTACCTAAACATCAGAACTCACGGATACTGAGCATGCCAAATAGAGTATGAACTTGAAAAAAAGAGCGTGGAGCTCAACGCCCGGTGAGGCATTTCATCGAACATATTGTGGGCAGTCGGACAAGCATAGAAAGAGAGTTGCAAGGAGAGAGTGCTGACCTTCGCCGTCGGGGAGAGTTCCAAATTGAGACTGAGAGACACAGGTGTAAGGCCATGAAAGGGCGATCAACAAGATAACAGCGAGGGTGAGGGTGCCGAAACTTGGTTTCTCCATCGCCGTTGGGTTTGGTGCTCTGTGCACCTTCCGTATTTGTAATCCAGATGGCTTTGAGCATACATAATACATGGGGTGCTGTTCAAGTAGTCTATACATAATACACTTCAAACCCCATTTTTTTTATTTTTAGGACCATCGAATATCGATTTGGAAGGACAAGAAACCAGTCAAACCACCGATGGAAAGACAATGGGTGTGTATAAACTACCTTTTCTTCCTTTTGAAGCTTTTTTTTATGGCTTATTTTTTTTTAAATTACCATAGTTATGCAATAAAATACTTCTCCTCTCTGCATCACAAAAATATTTTACATTTATTTAATTTTAAAAAAATTAAAAAAAATTATATTTAGATTCATAATATTTAGTTTTATATGTTTATAAAATTTTATTTCAAAAAATTATGTTTTACAATTTTTAAAAAATAAAAAGGTAATATTTTACAAAATACAATTATTAAAAATTTAAAAATGATTTTTCAAAATAAAATTTTATAAATATATAAAAATAGATGTTAGAAAGATAAATATAATTTTTATAATTTTTTTTAGGATTAAATAAATGTTAAAAAAAATTAGTGGAGTAGGGAGGGTTGTAAAAGATCTCAGTTGCTTACAACGTAACAGAGCCTGTAGCGGTTTGTTTTTATCGGTCCACTTGTAATACTTTTAATATATAATTAAACAAAATCTTAATTGTTCTAGTGGCGCATATAGCCCAAGTCTTCTAGTGGCATCGGGCTTCTGTTTAAAAAATTCAACCTTACTTGCAAGTTCATTCACAATGCGTAAAAACAATGGTCTTCGCATTCTGAACCGTCTTCGCATTCCAAAAACAGCATCTGGATACACCGAAGGGGGGTCTTCTGAAAAATAATATGCGACAAGACGATCATGACCCTTCTCCCGTTCTCTATCGATGTAAGATCGTGTCCTTCTTGATCTATAACTTTCAGCCTCGACTCTTGACTTATCTAGGGTAGATAGATACAAGTTATACAACCACTTCGCGTAAGCTTTGTCAAGCTCATCAGAGGATGAATCTGAAGAATGGTTGAGGAATTCATATATTTCTTTAGGATCCATTGGAGGTTTGTGTTTGGTAACTGAAAGAAGTTGAAAGGGATAATAGAAAATAGAGGATTTTATTTGTATTTCAACTACTTTGCAAGTGATATTTGAAGAGCATGTAGACCATAAATGTCACAGAGCATCTTCGCAAGTGCTGTGAGTCTAATTCGCCATGTTTTATAGTTACTTTTATATCGTTTTCTGCATACATTTCATGCATTCGGGCAAGAATAGTTCAGAATCTGTGTAGTTTATGTTTATTTGTCAATTATGGAATCTACACCAGTTTCTGTTTAATTTCGCAGAAATCGAGGCAATTTACAGCAGTTCAGATAAAGGATGAAAAGCTCGAAGTCAACTACAGAAAGTCCGAGGTCAAGGAGTAGCGGAACCAGGACAAATCGAGCTGGAAGCAAGAAAATCAAGTCGACAACATCAGGTCGACATCGACCTCAGCTAGTCGATATCGAGTAAGCCACTCGATATTCACCAGAAAAAAAGCCAGATCGAGTGAAGAAGGAAGGAGTTGGTCGATATCGACTACTCCAAGTCGATATCGAGTTGACCCCAAATCGAGTCATGATCCGGAATCGACAAGAAATCTGAAGAGGAAAGACGAATGTCGATATCGACTATGCCCAATCGATATCGAGTTGAAGCAAGTCGATATCGAGTTGACCAAATATCGAGCAGGATCCAGGATTCGACCCAAGAAGCTGAAGAGGAAAGACGAAGGTCGATATCGACTATGCCAAGTCGATATCGAGTTGAAGCAAGTCTACATTTGTCACTGGAGGCCAATATCGAGTCAGGAAGTGAAGCTGAGAAGTTGCAGGTCGATATCGACCTAGTCAAGTCGATATCGAGTTGAGTCACAATGACCGATGTCGAGCTAATCCGAGTTCTGATCAAAGTTCTATCCAAAGTTCAATGGAGATATCCACAAGATCAAATTCTATCAAGTTCTATCAAGATGGAAGAGATATTTATCTACTTTAGATATAGTCCTTGTTGATTTATTTCTTTTATTTCAATTATTTAATCTTTGAGTATTTAGATAGATAGATATAGATATAGATAGAGTTTCTTTCCTAGAATGGCTACATGGAACACTATAAATAAGACCTTAGGGGCTGAGTTTTATTCATTCAATTCGAGTTACAATTAGTTACATAGAGAGAGTAGAGAGAGAGAATTGGAGCCGATTGAGGTTGGAGAAGGTGAGAGCGGGATTTGACTTCGATTGGTTGTAAGCTTTCTTTTAGTTTATTAATGCAATTTAGTTCCCTTTTATTATTGATGTCTTTCTTGATGATGAAGAGCGAGTAGTCACCCAACTTCTAGGGTCGGGGTGAGCCCGACGGTAGCCATGTGAGGTGATGCGGTAAAGGTACAATATTTTGATGCAATTAATTCATCTTCTATCCCTACAAGCATGATTCTTTTGCGAAAGTTGAAGGTGATCATTGTTTGTGTTATTGAAGCAAAAATGATCTTAATGCAACTTGGATTAATTATGTGAAAAAGGGTTAGTAACAATTAAGGTCATGTGAAAGCATCTATCTTCCTATTTGTTAATAACGAAAGTTATTTGATGAAAAGTATGATCTTTTATGCCTTTATATGTTATTTTACATGGTTATCGTTGTGGTATTGAAACCCTGATCTTGGAAGTCTTTTATTTTATTGATTTATTTCACAAATTTCGGATTTTAACTTTTTGTCAGTCGATATTGAGTTGCTGGAGTCGATATTTCTACTCGATATCGAGTTAGCCAAGTCGATATCGACCAAGTTTCTGGCTTTGTGTTATTTTTCTGCTTTCTTCTGTGTTTTACTGTTTTTGCTGAGATTTGGAACCGAAAAGGCGGGCGCTGACACGCTTCCTCGTGGATCGATCCTGACTACCTTCTACTACAACGGGAGGAAGTCTTGTATTTATTTGCTGAGACATGAAGTCATACTTGACCATCCTCCTGCAACAACAACAAGCATTAAGCATCTTCACAGAGTGTTGAAACCATAAATTTTGGATTTTTGTGGCAAAGAATCTATGCAGATCATTGAGAAAATAAATGTCGGAAGCATTTGCGGCAGGGAATCCTTGCAGAACATAGATAACATAATGGGAATATTGTGGAGCTAGTCTCCACTTGAGGAAAAAAGACATGAAATGATAACAACAAACATACCACAATGTGAAGTGATGCTTCACTTAGGGAAATTTAACACATGCACCCACAATAACAAACATACAAATCTTACTTATCTAGTTATCGTTGTCCGGGAACAACTCTTTGATGAGACCATCCATGCATTTGATTTGCCAGTCTTCGAGGTTAGGCTCCATAATCAGCTTATAAATCAACATAACCTTCTGCGCGACCATGTTATCGATCACGAGCGGCTTTCGCTTTATCTGCATCTGAATCCCTGTTCCCTTCGCTGGTTTGCTTGAAAAAGCATTGCACTGCCTCTGCAGCATCTTTGGTGGCTTGATCACTTGAACTCCCAACAAGTTGTTTGCCCTTTCTTTTTGTTGCCTTTATGCCTTCGGGCCTCACTGGAGCACTCTCACTTCCAAAAGCACTTGATTGAGTGCCTGACCCTTCGCTAGATGTGTAAGCTCCAAATTCATTAATCTTGGTCCTCTTCGAGCCTCCTCCAACAGTGTTGGATGTGGCATTTGATGCAACCCACATGTGGAATTTTGGTGCAGTCCCGAGTTCACGCCATGCATGCTCAAACAGAAAGTCATGGTCGTGGTCGCCTTTGTAAATAGCGTGTGCGTTCCTCGTGACATCACAATCATTTTCCCCACTACCTTGGCGATTTTTGGTACTCGTGTAAGCTCCCACGAATTTGGACACGGCAGATGAAATGTTATGCCATCTTGGTTTAATCGTGGAGAGCATCATCTCAGGCTAATCTTCCTCCTTATTGGTGACATAATACTCTACAACTCTCTCCCAAAAAGCCTCTGCTGTTTGTTGAGTATTTGTTATAGAATCAATGGTGGTGTTAATCCAACCACTAATGAGTAACAAATCTTCAGCTTTATTCCACTTGACTCATGCTACCCTTTCAGTTGTGGCTCTCCCACGACTGCCTCTTCCACGAGTGCATCTCTCACGATTGGCTCTCCCTTGAGTAGCATGTTGGGATGAAACTTGAATCTCATTGAGACTTGGAACTGCTTCACCTTGGCTCCATGTATTCATCCGGGAAGAGCTCCCATGAGATCCTAGTGTAATGGGAGATTTTGATGAAGACACTAGAGGGTATGGGTAAGTTTGAGCTAAAGAGGGACGATGAACATTTAAGTTATCTTTAAACTTTGGGAAGTTTGGATCACGTGTGTAATTTTAAGGTGAGGAAAAAGATTGAGGATTTGGGTTTGGAGATTCATTAATGCTTGACAAAAAATCCTCAAAATTGTAAGGATGTTGTGGATCGTTTGGATCCATCTCAAAGATGAAGAATGATGTAATGAAGGAGATGGAGATAGGGAGTGCTCTGTATATATTTTGTCCGAAAATGGTTAACAAAATCAAAATCCCACGATTAGTGTATTTGGATGAATATGATTTCAAAACCCTCTTTACTCATCTCCCACTTGTTTGAATCATACTGGCATGTTCACATGATGGCAAAACCCTCTTCCATGTGGTCCCACAAATTGACTATGCATGCTCACATGATGACAAAACTCTCTTCTATGTGGTCCCACAAATTGCTAGAAAACTTTGAAAAGTGCCATTTTTAACAATTCTTGTCCAATTGCTACAGTAGAACATGTCACTATCGTTTCTTGTTGTTTCTCTATCCACCCATGTTATTTAATTAATATCACTTAAAACCCCTCTTAAAAACGGGCCGTTGCAGGTGCTTTTATCCTACTCAAATCAAAACAAAATGGGGAATTTCAATTAGTTAGATTCGACTCGAACAGTGTGATGATTTATGAGAGATGGTTGTGTGGGGAAGAAATTGCAGACCACTATGAGTGGAGATTAATGGAGGCGGCGATGATGAGGCAAGGACGTGTGTCGGTGGGTAGGGTGGTCATGGAGGCAGTGGAAACGGGAGCAAAAGAGAGGTCAATGGAATGTGGACAAAATGGGGGAGTTGCTGCCTGACTCCAAGATCGGCGAGAGGGGAGGCCGAAGGCAGGGTGGTTGCTGGCTCCAAGGTGAGGATGGGGAGTGGTGTGAAAGATTGTACAATGAAATAAGAAGGGGGAAATGTACGTGAAACAAAGATGATAAGCCTTCAATGGCTTTGAATTAAACTTCTTAATACATGCTATTACTTCTGCATAAAATGGGGATTTTCAAATAATAGGAGGGAGAAAGAGAGAAATGAAGGGGAAGAGGCCTTTTATTTTTTGTCATACATCAAGGGTGATAATATTTGCACCACACAATTTTACTATATACACCCCAAATTAATTTTGCTGTGTTTATTTTTAAATTCGTGCGCCTTTAGAGGCGTAGAGCTGTGACTCATGAGTAGTTGATCTATGACTTGTGAGGAGCAGCTCTTTGACTTAAGAGGAGTAAGTCTATGACTCTCGAGGAGTAGATGCTTTACAATAGATAAATTATTTTTACCCTTTGGTAATGAAACCGAAATAATATTTTTCTCTTTCAAATTAATAATAAAAATATATTTTATATTATATAATTTTTTATATATATTCTTTCAATAATTATTTAAAATGGAGATTTGGGTAAAGTTATATAAAAACATCTAATAACATTTCATAAAATCTTATCATTACATATAATAAACTAACATATCTAATCTTGATAACTAAAGATAAAATAGTTTCTTGTAAAATATTTATAAAAATAATTGACATAGATTCGTATATGTTTGAATAAATTAATTTATAAATTGAAATTATCCATTTTAAATCGAATTTAACATAGATTCATATATTTTTAATAAATTAATTTATAAATTAGGTGTTAGTGCCAAATTTATTTCAATTATTACAAATTAAAAGATTTTGTATATACATTAATATACTAGTTTTATTACCCGCGCTTTTCACGGTTTGTTGATCATTTTTATATATCAATTATTTTCAAATTAATGTGAAGTATTATGACTATTGAAATAAGATGCTATTTCATGTGGGAATATTAAAGTATTTTTTAATCATTGAGGCATTATGACTATTGAAATAACGTTTATGACTATTATTTATTTATAGAGGTAAGAACCTCATTACACAAAGGAAACTATAAAATAAAAGAACGACGGTGGAAGACAAGAATATTATTTTTATTACAAAGTAATTGTTATTGCTTCAAACCTTTACATATATTTGCGTCCATTACTTCCAAAAAAGAAACTAAATTAAAGCATAAAACTCTTTTATAGAAAGATGCAAGTAACTTATAAAATATAACTATTGTAAAACAATTAACAACCCATTAGAACTATTCTAAGGAAAAAATATTATATATTTTTGTAATTGATAAAATGTGAGGATAAAAGTAATTTCTTTTTAAATAAACCATAAACATGTATTGATAAATTTCTTAATCACTAAAATTTCTTCTTTATAATATTCACCATAATTAACACTTACTAGTACATACATTGCATATTTATGTATTTTAGTTTAAAATAAACTTATTATATACAACAAGTAAGATTTCTTTTGCTATACGCACAATAGTTTAATAAAATCTTAATAATTAAATAAGTTAATATTATACAATTAAATAAAGTATTAGTTTAATATTTTGAATTAAACTTATAAGAACAAACTCCAAAGAGAAGGGTGTAATAAGTTCATTCAAGATGAATTCTATTGTGATAATGTATAGAGTTTTTAAAATAGATATATGTTACATATTAATTTAATATTTTGAATTAAAAACGTTTGTTATGTGAAAAATAAAAATCAATTGAAAAAGGAAAAACGAGAGGATTAATCTAGATGTGACACATTGACACATAAGCAAAAACTTTTATGTTTTAAGAGTTTATATAGATAGATATAGATATAGATATAAATAGCTAACAAGTATGTTAACAGAGTTCCAAGTCAATGCTCTCTTTGTGGTCATACAAATGAAGATGATGTTCATCTATTCACTAAATGCACCTTTACAAGGGAAGTCATAGCCCAATATGAACAGAAATCAGGTTTGTACTTCCAGGACCTTAATCTCCATGGCCCCTTGAATGAAAATTTGTGTAGAATCAAAACTTCTAACATTAGATTTATTGATTTAGCTTTTATACGACAGTCAATTTGGAATGTTAGAAATGACAAAATTTTCAGGTCTAAAGATCCGATTGGAACCTCCTCCATGGTTCAGATGATAATCCAGAGCATAACAGACTGGACTAAGGAAGAGCAACACGACACCAATCTACAATCAAATTAATGCAAGAAGAAGGGTGAGAGCCAAATGGACCAGACCTCCAAGAACTATTTACAAGATTAATGTAGATGGTTCTTTTACCCACTCTGGCAAAAGCCAGTCTGAGGGAATCATTCGTGATTCTGAAGGAAATATTATTGATATTTTTTCTCAAGAAGCTAATGTTGGGTCAGCAATCCAAACAGAAGCCTCTGCCATGATTCTAGGTCTTCAAAGAGCAAGACAGAAAGGGACTAAGGGAAGTTATTCTGGAAAGTGACAATTAGACTCTGGTGAAAGCAGTCAAGAGAGAACAGTCGCCCAGATGGGAAGTTCTACATCAAGTTGAAGAAATCCAAAGGCTTACAAATGAATTCTTATCAATTGAGATTCGGCATATATTTAAAGAAGCAAACCATACTACGGATTATATAACCGAAGCAGGTGTAATTTGTAATTTACCCTCTATTCCCTACCATAGGGATCTCTGTAAAATCATCCTTCAGGATGATCCGGGAGTTAGGTTGCTTTACTAGCAACGGCTCCCAATGTTTGCCTACTGTAAAAAAAAAGTTTTATTACTTGCGCCTACATTATTAATTTTATAAATTTTATTTTCTTTATTATAGTTGCTCAATTGATACCAATATATTAATCTAATTAAATATATTCACACATTTAAATAAAATTAAAATGTTATCATATATGATTCTTTTTAAATATATTCGCCATATGTTTCCATATATAATTCTTTTTAATTTACATATTCTTTTTATCTTAATTTATTGAGTATACGGTCAATTTTTTTAAAAAATAATTATCCATTTGTACATTATATTTTAGATTATATATAATTAAAATATTATAAAATTACAAATCATATAATCCAAAAAGCTTGCTAATTTATTTTTCAAAAATATTAATATGTTGCACCTCTTGATTCACAACTCTGTGACTCAAGAAGAGCAGGGTAGTTTTATCTTTAAAAAAAAAAACCTGCGCCTCTTGATCCATAGAGTTGTGACTCAAGAGGGGCAGGGTATCAAAAAATAAAAATACCCTACTCCTTAGGAGGCGCAGATCTACGCCATAAGAGGCGCAAGAATTATACTGAAAATCGACTAAAAGAAATTTGTGGTGGATATAGTAATTTTTTGGGTGCATTCAACAACCCCTTACATCAAACACTACTTATAAATACCAATGCTTATAAGATATAACAAGTCATTATAATTAAATGTTTAAACCTCCAAACGGAGCCCAACAATATATAATAAAAAAAAGAAGGAAAAACTACAGGTTTCATCATCATGACTAGGGCTGTTACTTGAGCCGAGTAGCTCGAGCTCGGCTCGGAAAAAGCTCGACTCGGGCTTGCTCGAATTAAATATGAGCCAAGCTTGAGCAGAATTCTGAGCTCGAGCTCGGCTCGAGTAGCTCGTATAGCTCATTTTATGGGTGAAATTACTGTTCTCCCCCAATGTTTTATTTAACCCCATGTAAATAGGTTTTATTTAACCCCTTGTAAATAGGGCATATATCTCGTTTCGTATGTGAAATTACAGTTCTGTCCCTAGGTTTTATTTAACCTCTTCTTCTAAAGAGTCTGTCAGTCGTTTTGCCTTTTGGACTCCATTCACTTTGAATCACAGATCTACATTATGTGAGTAGCTCGAGCTCGACTCGGCTCGGCTCGAGAAAATGAGGCTCGAGCTCGAGCTCGGCTCGTTTGTAAACGAGCCGAGTTTGAACACCCACTACTCGAGCTCGTTAGCTCGTATATCAGCCCTAATCATGACCGTCATAGGTCGATCATCGATACTCGATAGTAACGATATTAATGCGGGCACATTTCCGCACTAGCAATGGTCAGCGGATGCTCTTGCACTCAAAGGAGGCGTCACCAAGGCAGAATAGCTCGATCTTTCCAACATCATGATTGAGGATGACAATTTGATCATCATAAACTACTTGCGAAGATAGTGGAGCTATCTATGAGAAATCGAGATGTTGATCTCCGACACCTTGTTACTCCTCGATATTTTGAAATGGTGCAATCAAGTCACGTCTTATGGGAGATCAACTCAAACGCTAAGGCGCTAACAAGATCGCAAGTCTCCTCCACGCGAGACCTCCTCGGCAATTCGACTTTGTGCGTATTCATCGGTAAGGATACACTTAGATAATACCAGTAGAGTTGTTATATGAACCGAACAACTCGAGCTCGAGCTCGGCTCGAAAAAAAACTCGAGTTGAACTCATTCACTTACTTAAACAAGTCGAGTCTGAACAACATTTTAAGCTCCGTTGAAAGCCCAGATCTTTCGATTTAAGCCCAAATAAATCAAATTTTATGGAATTTCTAAAATTTCAAGTTAACATACTATGACCAACTATAACTATTTAGGGTCTGTTTGGATTCCCAAGTGATTATGCTTATAAGCATAATCACTTTAAAAGCGTTTGGCTAAAAAAATTATAAGGTATTTAAAATAATGGAATTTTAAAATAAAATACCTTATAAATTGTGTCAATTAATTATATTGGGTGTGTTTCATTATTTTAAGCATAATCACTTTTAAAGTGTTTGGTTAAAAAATTAAAAAATATTTAAAATAACGTAATTTTAAAATAAAATATTACATAGATTGTATAAATAAAATACTAAATATTTTGTTAAGTTTGTAATTACCTTATAAACTTAATATAATTAATTGACACAATTTATAAGGTATTATATTTTAAAATTTCATTATTTTAAATACTTTATAATTTTTTTAGCCAAACACTTTTAAAGTAAGCATAATCACTTGGGAATCCAAACAGACCCTTAAAGTTCGAAAAAAACTCGATTTGAACTTGTTCATTAACTAAACAAGTCAAGCTTGATAAAAAAAAAACTCGTTTAAAAATTAGGTCCAGAGCTCGTTTAACAAACGAATTAAACATGAACACATGACAAACTCAGCTCGTTCGGCTTGGATAATATCCAGATACATTAATAGTCTTAACAGGTCCCGATCATCATCCCATCCAAATTACTCCGTATTACAGTATCGTATTTAAAAAAAAAAAAATCATTTACTCCGTATAATTTTTTAAACGGAGAAGAGAGAGGATATTTTACAAAGTCCACATATGACCCATCGCACTCATCGACTCAGTCAGAAGTCAAAAATACAAAGCGGCATTTTGTGCAGTACTCTTCAAGATTAGGGTTCCTCATTTCTTCAAATCTTATGTTGCCACTAGTTCATTGATTTTTCGTTTTCCGTTGAAAATTCCATCCACGGTTTAAGCTTGGTGTGAAGATGCAAAACCCCTTCGGAGAATTGCTAGCTCAAATTCACTCGATTTAGTGGCATTAGAGAAGATTCAGCTGCGGATTCAGTGTACAGTGGAAGTTGTAATCAATACGATTCGGAAAGAGCTGTTACTTTTTCTTTTTCCTTTTTCCCCGAGGATGTGATGTCCGAGTAAACGAGGGAGCTAGCAGGTGTCATAATGGCGTTGAAGCTACCGGCTCCGAAAGCAGCTGAGGTAGCGATTGGCGCGATTGGCCGTGGCTACGACATCTCGACCGATATAAGGCTTAAATATTGCAAGGGGGACTCGGATGTTTCGCATTTGATTGAAATTGATGGAGGTCAGTGCCAGGACATTGTTTTGCCTGGGGGAATTACAGTCCCGAATGTGTCAAAATCCATAAAATGTGATAAGGGGGAACGGATGAGGTTTCGTTCTGATGTTTTGTCTTTTCAACAGGTATGGAATTTGTTAATTCTTATCCCTATTTCACTTCAGTTCCATGTTGATTTATTTTGTGGCCTGTAACTTTAGTAAATTGTTGTTTGGTAATGATTGGCTTTTTGATAGGATTTGATCGCTGATGATAGTCTTATTTGTCGGGGCATTATTGTTAAAGTCAACTGTATTTTAGCTTCATATCGGAACTTAGATTGTTGATTGTTACTAGTAAATGTATGTCCTTAATGCAAAAAATTAAAGGGAGTATGAACTCCAAAATGGAAGAATAATATTCATGGTAACATGCTGGAAGAATGAAACTAGAGTATAAACAGTAGGACGTGTAGGTGATGGGATATATTGGAATGTACTGAACTGGTTCGCTTGCTTAGAGAAGTGTTACATAAGGAATGGTTATGTAGAAATCCTTTTGGATTTGCTAAAAAGGGCGTTGCAAGTGTGAAGACAATATCAACTAGGATGCATATACCATGTAAGACATAGCTTGAAATAGACCTTATTGCCTCTGTTTGGGCTACATGGGTTATTGAATTCTGGGTATAGAACCATGCAAATTATTTTATCAATATGTCTGTTCAAATGCCGCTTATCATTTCATCCTGAAATCCGTCTTACATTTCGTTTTCTTATGTAGATGTCAGAGCAGATTAACCATGACCTATCATTGACTGGTAAAATACCATGTGGTCTCTTCAATGCTATGTTTGATTTCTCTGGATGTTGGCAAAAGGATGCATCCTACACCAAGACTTTGGCATTCGATGGCGTGTTTATCACACTCTACACCGTTGCTTTAGAAAAGACTCAGATGGTATTGTGTGAACAAGTCAAACAAGCTGTTCCATCATCCTGGGAACCTGCTGCGTTGGCTAGGTAAACTGAGAGCTTTCATTGAAAGTGTTTTATTCTTTTAAAAAATAAATTCAATTTCCATTTTTCTTCCTAATGAATAGGAGGAAAATTCACAAGAAGATATCTTGCCAATATAGTAGTCTCATAGCTATTATTGAGAAGTTCACTAATGTGAAAAAGGCTTCTTGCTCTCGTTAGTTGATGCTCTAATCTAATCCCTAGATTGTTGATTTTTTTTGGTAATGTGGTTTGAACGATTTTTTTCATCACAAAAACTGGAAGTAGCCACCAGTTGGAACAGACCCTTTGTACCTATAACTTTTGACAGCCTTCTAATAATGGCCAACCTGGTAGTTGCAGAAGGAATATGATTGTTTGCTTGCCTTGGGGAGGTAGACATTTCTTCAGTTGCAATTTCTAGGTAAAATTGAAGGGTAGAGGGTAGATCCGTAAATCCATAACCGGGTTAATCCGTATATCCAGCTTGAACTCTCATTCTTTCTTTGCTTGTATATAGATGATATTAAATGAACAAAAAATTACAGTGGCGAGGTGGTCATCTACTTCTATTATATCATATTCTCCTTTGGGTCGAGTTATTTGTCATAACCAAACTACCTATGGAGTTTTGGGTTTTATTCAAGTTTAAGGTAGTGATATATGTTATCTTGGACCTTGAAGCACAACGAGCTTTTGTTTAACCAATGGCCTTGTGCATTTCCAGGTTCATTGAGAAATTCGGCACTCATATTATTGTAGGGGTGAAGATGGGAGGAAAGGATGTCATATATGTGAAGCAACAACATTCATCTAAGCTACAACCTGCAGAGATACAGAAAAGGCTAAAGGAAATGGCAGATAAAAGATTTTTAGATGGAAATGGTCAATACATTTTGAACTCTGATCACATTTATGAGACTGACAAGGTTGTATCCATCATTAGGCTTTTATTAATCTTAGTTGCTTTCAAATTGCGCAGACTTACTTCTTGATGTAATGCCGGCAATTTGTTTTCATAGATGTTTGAACTTGCCAATTTGCATGCAGATGGCTTTGATTTCTTGCCTTGTTATTGTATGAACTAACTGCTTTTGTTTTCTCTTTCAGTTTGATGTCAGACATCAGCGTGTGAGATTTGATGATACAAGCCCTTCATGCTCATATTCTCTCAAGGAGGTACTGCAACTTTGCAAGAGTCTTGACTTCTTTGATGGTTCACTTGAGCTAGTTCTCTCATTTTTTGATGGTACAAACCCTTCGTGCTCATATTCTAACAAGGAGGTATTGCTCAACTGCAGGATGTTCTTAGCATTTGCAAGAGGAGAGGAGGAAACGAGAATCGAAACATACCTCACCATGAGTGGTTGCAAACTGTACAGCTTGAACCCGATGTGATATCAATGATCTTTATGCCAATCACATCTCTGTTGAATGGTGTTCCTGGAAGTGGATTCCTGAGTCATGCGATAAATCTATATTTGCGCTGTAAGTTAGTTATTCCAGATAGTGCAGTTTCCTTGACTTGCACTGATCATTTTTTAACGTAAGAAATGCTTTGCTGAGATAGAATTGTGAGTCTTGGGTTACTTGGTCTATGTGCTTCAAATGATAAATACTTTGGGTAATACAAAACATATTGGGTGGGAGGACTGTTTGGTTGAAACAAAAAATAAAAGTCAATGATAACATTTGCCTGATCAAAGTTTCCAGGAAAAATTAATTTCTAGGTGCACACACCTTAACTTGGGTTACTTGGTCTATGTGCTTCGAATGATAAATACTTTGGGTAATACAAAACATATTGGGTGGGAGGACTGTTTGGTTGAAACAAAAAATAAAAATCAATGGTAACATTTGCCTGATCAAAGTTTCCAGGAAAAATTAATTTCTAGGTGCACACACCTTAACGTCAAAGCCAAAATAAAGATGATCATGAACCTCTAACTTGGATCATGATCATGCATTATACCTTGCAACTCAATGAAATCAGATGCATAGCTATTTGTTAACAGTCACCTCACAAGATTTGATGTAAAAGTGGTGGGAGACTACCTGGGACTGGGAGTCTGGTACTTCTTTAATTAAGGAAGTTTTTTCCCCTCTCATTTCGACTTTCAAAAATTAAGATACCCATTAGATCATACATTGCTATGATATGCCCTCTTTTTTTAAAAAAATTATTAGAGATTGTTCTTTGTGGTAAAAATGGTAACTCCCCTATAATGTTATTAAGTATGATTGTGAAGGGCCTTTTTAACTTTTTCTTCAGTGTATTTTCCCATGAACATGGTGATATAGATGCTTTCTTGACTGCTTGCTTACTGCCTTTCTTATGCTCTAACTGGTTTTCAAAATATGTTCAAGAATGGTCAGTATAAACTACTTCAAAAACCCCTCCTAAAACTGTGTAGACCATGATATATGCTGATTGGGGATAGGGGCGGCTATATTTGGTCCATCTGAAGTGTCTCATTGAATAGTTTGAGTTGTAGATTTCAAATTATTTGTATGTCGGTGTTTATATAAGCTGATGAACTCTATCTTATCAACTCTTAGCTTTCTTATTAGCTACAAGAAACTGTCTAAGCTGATATGTAATTCTTTTGAGTCTTCATGCAGACAAGCCACCAATAGAAGAACTTCATCAATTTTTGGAATTTCAACTGCCCAGGCAATGGGCACCCGTGTTCAGTGATCTTCCCCTTGGCCCGCATCGGAGACAGCAGAATTATCCATCTTTGCAGTTCAGCTTCTTGGGTCCAAGGCTTTATGTGAACACCATCCCTGTATGTCATCCCTCATTGATTGTGTAATAGTTGAATATCTGCATATGCACTTGTTGGATTAATTTCAGATCTGAAGCTTCAGTTAGGTATGTACTAAAGAGGCACATAAAAGGGAAGTTATATGTGGAGCACACTAACAAAGCCATGGAGAAATTGATGAGAAAAAATATAATGTTATTATGAACAATGATGAAAAGTCTAATGTTTGTGTTAAAACAATTTGAAATTGACAGGTTGATGTGGGTAAGAGGCCTGTCACTGGTTTACGGCTTTATCTAGAAGGTAGAAGAAGCAATCGTCTGGCCATTCATTTGCAGCACTTGTCTTCTCTCCCAAAAATCTTTCAACTCAAAGATGACCCAAATGGTAACTACCGGCAAGAGAGTCATGATCATGGATTCTATGAGAAAGTTGGCTGGAAGTACTTCTCCCATGTTTGCACAGCCCCAATAGAGTCTGACGAGGACCTCTCCATTGTCACTGGAGCTCAGCTACAAGTAGGGGATTACGGTTTCAAAAAGGTACTCTTCCTGAGACTTCGTTTCTCAACTGTTCTGGGAGCAACAGTGGTGAGGAATCCAGAATGGGATGGATCTCCTGGTTTGACTCGCAAGTCAGGTCTCATATCAACTTTGATCAGCCACCATTTCACTTCAGTTGCGAAACCTTCTCCACAACCAGCCGCTGTGAACATCAACTCTGCCGTTTACCCTGGTGGCCCTCCAGTACCAGTCCTAGCACCTAAGCTTTTGAAATTTGTTGACACCACGGAAATGACAAGAGGACCACAGCACACCCCTGGATATTGGGTCGTCTCAGGTGCCAGACTTTTTGTTGAGAAGGGTAAAATCTCTCTCCGTGTCAAGTATTCATTATTAACCGAATTATCACCTGAAGAGGAAGAGTTCGAGAATAATCAATGACAATGATGACTTGTGGATTGTTACTCTCGGCACTGCTGGCTGAATTTGCTGGCAGGATCTCTTCCTAACAGGCAAGTAAAAAAATTCGTTATTGCTCGTGTTGGTGATTGCTGTATGGTCGTTCTTGCTGCTTCGATATGATGTCTTCTTAACTGCATTTTCCCTGCACTCTATCCATATGATCACTGGCATTCACCTCTTCTGATACGAATGAACATATTCGAGCATTCGTTGTATTATGAGAAATGTTCACTCCTCTTTAGAGTGCATGCATTGGCCGATTTCCGATTTCGTGTGCTGAACTCGTTCACAACTGTATACTTACTATGTGTTCGATGGATTACTCGGCAATCACAAATGATTTAAATTAAGGTGCCGGTGTGCTACATTGTATCATATGAGTGCCCGGGAGCCTTACATTCTTCACTGGCATTTTAAGGGCAGACGACTCTGTAAATGTTGTAACCTGTACTCAATGTTGGATCTATGCTTGTTGCTAATTCCATTTCCTTAAGTGTTTTGACATTCGTTTGAGGTCCTCATCGGCAGGGTGTGCCTCAGAAAATCTGTACACTTGATGATATATGATTTTGTCTCCATTTTGTTGAGCATGGACAGAAGATCTTCAACATCACTCCTTGATGGTTTCTGAAATGGATGTTTGGTGCTGTAATGATCAACTTTACCTACCTCAAGAAAGTAGGGGTGGCCGGTCACCAGCTGGGGTCGCCTCGACTGCCCTAGCCTATTCGATTCTTTTACTTCTTTGACAAGCAATTGAACTTGATCGCGATCTTTGTCAAGATTGCCAGCTGTGAACTGAAGACTGGACGGATGTGCATCAATTTGTCCATGATGAAAGGTAATGTGTTATCTCAGGCTTGACCTTTTACTCTCCTTTTGGAGCCTTTTACACTGTCTTTCGGTTTCAAGATTTCGGTGCCCTGTGTGACTGGGAAAGCTTGGAGATCTGGCTAGGGAGACAAAATCCAAAGACTTGAAGATTTTTCAACTTCAACTAGTTTATATCTCACACGCTAACTTGATTGATAAGTTCACATGTTACCCCTGTTTTTGTGGCTCTAGATGAGCAAATTCAATTCAACCCTTTTTCAGGCCTTGAAATCTGCAGAATATGAGGGGGTAAGCTTGGCTGAGTCCTTTGTGCTTATACTAATCCACTGCAAATCAACGTATGTCGTTGCGTTGCTTTGTGGTGGATAGCGTCGCGAGAGAGGTTGTAAATGTAGGTTAGAATCTGAAATAGTCTGGACCTACTCGACGACTTTCACAACAAGCATGACGAAAAGTAGCTCAGTTTTTTCTTATTCTCGAACAGGGCATTGACGACTTGCGATCGAAGTAAAGGCGTCTGTTGGGAAACTTCCATCAAATTGACGGAGCATCTTCCTCTTCCCAATCAAAGTATAGTTCCTCCATTGTCTGAAATTCCTTGCTCATCCCATCAAAGAGTATTGATTCCACACATCAAATTGCCGGTTTCAAACAACTTTGAACATTTTTATCCCCTCTTTTTACCGGTGTGGATAATGTTTAATACTAACAGTGGTAATAATATACTATGTTAAGAATAAATAAAGGGTTTTATTCTTTTGAAAATGCACGCGCCTTCATTTTTTGACCGTGTAATTGTAACTTTTATTCTTGTTACTCCCTCCGTTCCATAATAAATGGTCTTTTGGTTTTTAGCACGTTTTTTAAGGAGCGAAAAACTCTATAAAATATTATTTTTTTAATTAATTTTTTTATATAATTTGATACTTATTAGTAACAAGTATCAAATTATATTAAAAAATTAATTAAAAAAATAATATTTTATAGAGTTTTTCGCTCCTTAAAAAACGTGCTGAAAAGTAAAAGGACATGTATTGTGGAACGGAGGTAGTATTTTGTTTTATTGTGCTGTCGACAATGATATAATATGACTAATTTTAGATATCCCTAAAAATCCAGATTATTAAAGCTATTTCATTATTAAAAATGACTAATTGCATCAAACAACATAAACTATTAAAAGTGAGTCTTTAAGAATAATGTGAAATATTCACATTGTTTCCACGTATAACATGAGAATAATCTTTTTTTTTTTAAAAAAAAAAACACCCAAAATCCATCCACATTAATGGCCACAGTTTGGGTGGAAAGACTTACCCGATTGCATCCTTATGGATGGGGTCCGGAAGACATATGTAATGTTATTATAGATGTCTAGACCCCGACAGAGAGCATGCTTTGTTGTCATCACGGATTATGTGAGAGAAAGACACATCTTTCGGTCCCTCACTCTCGACATAAGGGTTTTAATGTCTGACATAGTCATTTCGATTTTCCAATTGCATTTGGTTTGTGTTTTAAGGTGATTTATCAGGTATTCTCATTCAATATGTAATTTGTTTACACGCCGCTGTAAATATTGAGTAATTTTTTGTCTTAGAGAAATGACTTCTGTCGTTAGGGAGTCTGATTACCTAATCTTAAAAAAAAAAGATAAAATTATATGCACTTTGTGAACTATGTAGTTTTTTTAAATCTAAATATAAGAAATATAATCACTGAGGACCAAATAAAGATGTTCCACTTTTTTAGTTTTTCTTCTATCAAATGTCATGTATAGGGGTTACGGATTGATATAAATATCTATATCTTGTATTAGATTAATAATCAATGAATCAAATGGAAAACCTCAATTATCTTTTTCTCTCTTATCTCTCTTTATCCTTTTACAATATTCTTCTTCGACAATATTCTTGCAGGTGAAATCTTATTGGCGTTTTGTTCGAGCAGCTTGTGGCTTTGCTTCCGATGTTTCTAGAAGGCCTTCTGCTTGGTTGGGGGGTGTGGAGTCTGGAGTCGGGACGTCTGGCTGGGGTCGTGGTGGTGCGCTCAGGGGCGACTCCGTATCTAGGATTGAGTTCCTTGGAGTTCGTCTGCACTACCCACAGGAGATAGAGTCCTGCTCTACCGCTGGCCTACGGTGCCACTTTCCGGTGGTGCTTGGCTTCGTTCTTCGGCGGCTACCTCAACTGTTTTGGAGTTGGTCTTCTTAGGACGTCTTGTTGTAGAGTTTTTGTTGCTTGTTTCATTTCGCCGATTGTCTGATTTTCTGTTTTTGGTTTTCTTTATTTTTAGGTTGTATGTTAGACGGTTCGCCGTCTGTCGACTTTATCGGCCTCTCGATGAGTCAGACCTGTCCGACCTTCGAATTTTTACCTAATAAAAAAAAACAATATTCTTCTTCATCCTCTTTCCCTAACCCTTGTCATCCCGAATCCAAATTCCTTCCCATCTCTTCCTTTTTCCCTTTCAATATCCAAATCCCAACCAAGGACATAACATAAATCTATTATTTACCCACATGATCACATGTAATCTGATTTAAGACTTTTCTCCATTAATATGAAATAAAGCATTTTTATTTATATTTTTTTATAAGGAAAGGTTTCGATCTATATTTAAAGATAATATATTTGTCAATTGAGAGCATCACATTGGATGAGGTCGAAAATACCTAGATAAGTATGGCTATAAAATTCATCCGCTTGATGACTAAGACGTGCAATATTGTCCCCCATCGCATTGCCTTCACGAAAAATGTGAGTGATGGAGATTGCTTGAAAAAATTACATGTGAAATAAGGAGTAAGAGATGGTTATCTTAACATCTCATAGACATTTACATTATCCTTTTATAGAGTTAACTACAGTGATCGTCTTCATTAATATCTTTTTTTTTTTGCAAGATTGACACCTTTTAGGAGAGCCAACACTTTACTTTTCAAAGCTGGGCAGATTACCACACTTTTCACCATCGAATTTTAGTTTAACAAGCACATTTCTTGACATTCACCGTTTTATTTTCTCTCTTATGCTTCTTTTCATACATCAATACATGTGACTAGTGTGATATGATATTTTTCTTCTCTATCCAGAAACCTTTTTATTTTATCATAATTTTGAAATATTGTCCATATAAATCATTTAATATCAGAATATAAGGTCATGTTGTTGGAAAATAATACTGTAATAATTTTATTGTACTATAAAGAATTTTGTTCCTAAATTGCTAGATTTTTGTAGTAACATATGGAAAGTAGTTAATTGTCAAAGAAATACATAAACGCAGGATAAAAAAAATACACAATTATACTTTTTTAAATAAAAAATTATTTTTGGATTAGAATCGCGAGCCTTAACTATGTATTCATAGACGGATTTAGGCGGGGGCAAGCGGGAGCATATGCCCCCCTTTCATCCGACGAATCACCTATATTTGTTCTACGCGTCGATTGCTTCGTTTTGATATATTATAAGCCTGAATCCGATAAACGAGTAAAAAGTTATGACCATTTAAAAGTTAAACACAAATTAATTATTTCAAATGTCTTTTAATAAAGCATGATTCTTTTATATTTTACTTAATTTGATATCTTGGCAATATATTTCAACTAAAGAGCTTCGAAACAAGAGGTTATATTACTAAATTTGATAATTATATAAGAAATTATGCAAATTTAAAGTTTGTATATCTTGTTACACGTTAGTGCATGTTAAGAGAACAACGAGGTGCATATTGACTTTGTAGGTTTCAAACAACATATTTGACGGGAAAAATGTTGTTATCGATTAAAACGACATCGTTTAAAGAGAAAAAAATATAAAATAACACAATTTTAAATTAAAAGATCACCGTTTTGGAAAAAAAAACATTGTGTTTTTTACTAAAAAAAATGTATGTTTAAACTAAAATATCATCGTTTAATCTAAGATATTATACTTCTGGTTCGCTAAACATATTATAAAGAAAATCTATCGAACATCGATCAACAGATTCCTCTAATTAGTTCAACTGGAAAACTCTTGTGATCGTCGACATCATTGTTCGTTTGAACAAACCCAAGTTGATCAACAATTCGCAATCACATTCAAAATGACTCTTTTATAAATTGACTAATGGAAGCAATTAAGGTGGTAAAGTCACACATTGACTTATGCAATTGATAAGTGTAACGAATCGAAATTGAGAACAAGTTGAATGAAAGGAATATATGAAAGTTATTGGAAGAGATGTATAAACGAGGATAGACAAAATTTAGGATTTTGGATTGAAATCAGATTTACGAGGTTGAGAATTGTATATTTTTTTACTGTTCTTTTCAATGTGGGTGGAGATGGTTTTTTGTTTTTTTTCGAACCAAAACAGAAATATTTTATCAAAAATGAAAATGACTAAACGTAATTTTTCAACTATCTTACCAATAAATGAAAAGATAAGTTACCAATAGATTTTATGTAATTTTTTACCAGCTAAAAATTCAAAATACCACCTTATTACTTACAAGCTACTAACTTAAATATTAATAAAATAATAGAAACCTTGTAAGCTTTTATACGTTATGTGTTGATCGAAGATGTACTCATCAGAAGCTTTTTCCTGATTTGTGTCGTATGTTTCGACGGTTTAACTTATCGAGTCTATCTGATCTTTAATTCTTACTCTATATAAAAACAAAAGTACTCATTGCCTCATTGGAAGACTAACCTGAGCCTGCCCTGGCCGGCTTGTCTGCATCGTTCACCGAGCGAGCGCTCGACAGCGAAGAACGTGTTGGTTTGTTTGTTTTTTTTCCCTTTTAAAATAATACTGTATTATTTATTACTCCATTTATTTATACTTTATTTATTTATTATTTATACTGTATTTTCCCTTTTTCAATCCTAACTTAAATGAGAGCCAATGGGTTTTTTGAAGGAAGCTTCGCAGAAGCTTCACACAACCAACGTGCGAGCCGTGACGCGGAAGGTGTCATCGCTCCTGCGAAATCAATGGAGGATTTCCGGCCATCTCCCTACAGCCGCGGCTTCGATGTCGAGGCCGCCGCCGCCCGGCCCTCCGCCGTCTCCGACGATGAAGACGACGGTCCCTTTGACATCTCCAGTACCAAGAACGCCTCCGTTGAGCGCCTCAAGCGTTGGAGGGTACGTCTTTGCTCTTTTGTACGCTGCACTACATTCGTTTGCTATTTTTGGATCCCGCTGTGCGATGCTCCGAATTCGGAGTGTAATGAGTGGAAATCGGAGTTTTTTGTGGATTGGAGATTTAGCTTCTTCGGTCGCGCTAGTCAATTCTTGGTCATGTACTCATGTGGAAACGGCGAGGAAATTTTAGTAGGTGCACTCTCTGCGGCTAAATTGATCCCGCATTTCGGGTTAGGTCTGCGTTTTTGTCGAAATCCATGGAAATTTCCGTTGAAAAGGGATTGTTGATAGTTGCAAAACTGAGCAGCATGGAAAACGAGAATATGCTCCACTGATAGGTCATTTTTTCGTAGATCCACGGTGGTCTGTAGTCCGGAGGTATGATTCGATAACTCGATTTAGCAGGAAGTCAGGTTACTAGGACTCTGGGAGTATATGATACCAAACTTGCTTGCTCAGTACTCCTTCTGAGATGCTGTGTTCTTTATGTGCCCAACCAATGGGGGTTAGTGGAGATCCTCTGCACTTTGGTGAACTGCTTCGTAGTCCACTTTCCCGGATTGGACAAATTGCTATTACTATCGGCCCTTTGTCTAGTCCAGTCATGCTAAAGTATTTCAGAGCCACAATAATTGGCAAGGGTGTAACATATGCAAACGGAAATGTGAACTTTTTCTGATGAATCCCTTGGCAATTTTGTGGATTCACTTAATTGAGCGAAACAACTAGATTTTAGAGCGAGCGTTTTCCCCTCTGTTTCTTTTTAAATGTCAGTTTAGCAAATCAATGGAAAAAACCTTGAAACGGTGATAGGCCTAGGGAGTTGTTCGATCTTGCAAGGAGAAGAAGTGGGCTTTATTTTGCACATATGATGTTTTCCTTGGCATCCTATATTCTCTTGGTTTATTATATGTGTTGTTTGGTTGATCTATAAAAGATGGTTCGTTTCATTTCGAGTATGAAGAAGCCTTCTTGGCGGCTTCTTCTTCTTTTCAAGTTGCAATTTGCTATTGTTGATAAAAAAAATTATAAAAAAATTACTCTTCTCTTAGGTCTCTATAACCAAAAAAGAAAGAAAGAAACAGAAAGGTAAGAACAAGATTGGAAAAATAATGTTGCTTCGTGAGAGGGTGATTATACATTGTCGGATGTTGTAGCTTTTATATGTAGGCTGGGAGAAGGATTAAGACTAATGAATTTGTTTCTGCTGTATGATACTATATCATGCTAAGTAGTAAGTACAAAATTTCACTGTTTTTTAAGTTTTCTGGTATGGTTGTTACAGCAAGCTGCACTAGTGTTGAATGCCTCCCGGCGGTTTCGCTACACCTTGGACTTGAAAAAAGAAGAAGAAAAGAAACTACTGATAAGAAAGATCAGAACACATGCACAAGTCATACGAGTATGTCATGCCAGCTAAGGAGATATGCATATTATTTACTTATTACCTTATTCTTCTTATCACGATTATTTTTGTTGTACTAGGCAGCACTTCTTTTCAAGGAAGCTGGGGAAAAGACAGTGGGTAATTTGCTTTTGGACCGAGTGTATGAATGTTTAATATTATTATTTTTACACCGATATCCAAAATATCCTCACTATTTAGTATTTACCATAACAACTTCATGGAATTCGGTGGACTTTTGAGCAGCATTTTCTAACAGTAAAAGCACCATCTTGATTTAATGCTTCTATAATCTTTTTAACGCTAAATAGTCATAATTTGCTCAATTATTATTGTTATTCTCAGTACCTCAAAGGTTCCTGTCTGAGCATGTCGGTGATTACGGAATTGGACAAGATGACCTTGTTTCAATGTCGAGAGAACATGATTTTTCACTTCTACAACAATGTGGTGGTGTATGTCCTAAAACTATAGCATTTGTTGCTCTAATACAATTTTTTGTTTTTTACTTTCCTTTAGCAAGTAGCAGCTTCCTTATATGCCTTTTATACCAGGTCTGTGGATTAGCAGAGAAATTGAAGACAAATATAGATAAGGGAATTCCAGGGGATGATGATGATATACTGAAACGGAAGAATATATTTGGAGCAAACACATACCCTCGCAAGAAAGGGCGAAGCTTTTGGGTTCGTTTCTTTTAGTCATTTTGGATAGACTCATGGACTCATCTTATTCTCTATCCATTTAACACATGTGCTGTTTTTCTTGTATTTATTCAATTCAATTACAGAGGTTCCTTTGGGAAGCTTGGCAAGATTTAACCCTGATTATATTGATGATTGCTGCTGCGGCTTCCTTGGCTTTGGGCATCAAATCAGAGGTTGGTTTATTAAAGGAGACTTGAATAACCTCGTTTCTGTTTATGGATTATCAGCAGTACTGTCCATTTTCTCCAGGGTATAAAAGAAGGGTGGTATGACGGGGGAAGCATTGCCTTTGCTGTCCTCCTTGTGATTGTTGTTACAGGTATTGAGTTATGAGAAGCAACTTGAGGTGTTAACATATATGTTTTTTTTTTTTTAAAATAAATAAATTTAACCTGAGAGCTATTTCATTCCTCCAAATAATGTTTGCTCTTGGAATTGAGACGCAAGTTTGACAAGGTTATGATGTTATGGGATAATCTTCCATGTTAAAAGTTTAGCAAAATATATATACACTCCACTAGAGGTAAAATAACAGAATTTACAAGTATTAAAATAATAAATCTGGGCATATATTTTGCTAAGGTTATGGCAAAGATGGGTAATTCTGCCCTTAGTCCCAAAACTTTTGCCATCGAGTTTTGGTCCACAACCTTTAAATCATTTTAAAACACACCCCATTGTTCAGTATTCGTTTCATTTTTAATTCTTTCCTTAAGGTGTCATTAAGGGGAGCCTGGGAGGGGATATTAACTTGGAGACTTGGCACTTAGGTTTTTGTTTAAAAAATATTCCTTAATCTTTTCCCTGTGTTCCATCCCAAATATTACAACTCCCCCTCCCCCCCGGACCCCCCCGAGCTAGCAATTCGGTCGTTCGGGTCGGGTCATTGACGGATCGGGTCAGTTCGGGTAAAATTTATGGTCGGTTCGGGTCGAGTTCGGTCATAATGAATTTTAGATTGGTCGGGTTTCGGGTTAAATCAGGTCATGCCCATTCGGGTTCGGGTCAAAGCGGGTCGGGCTCGTTCGGATTTCGGGTCAACATGCGGTTCGGTCTCATTTGAGTTTCGAATCGAAGTGGGTATAGTTTGTTTGAGTTTTCGGTGGAATCATATTCGACCCGTTTGGATAATTAGGTTGCTTTGGACTTGATTGAATACTTAAATATGTAATTTACTTAAAATAAATGATTTTGACTCGGTTGAATGCTTGAATATGTAATTTTGACTCGGTTGAATACACTCATTGTTATTGACTCATCGATTGTTGACCGATTTTTAAAAAAGTCATAATCGAAAATTAGCCAATTAGGTATTCGGCAACATCGTCCTTTTTTAAACATTTAAACCAATTGATCGGTGCTATAACTAAATCAAATTAATTGTACATTTAGGATTTAACCTTATTTTAACTAGCAAGTTAGAAATGTGCTTATTTGTGGTTTGACTATATCATTAACCCATTTCATTTTTAATGCCCATTTCATTTTTAGCTTTTGGCCCATTAGTTTTTTTTTCCATTATTATTAGTTTTTAACAAATCTAGATATAAATAATTAATTCTATCAAAATATAATAATATAGATAAAAATAAAATAACAACTACAAAATTATTGATTTGGATGTAAATAATTCTTTCCACCAAAAAATAATCATGTATCATAATTCATACAAATTATGGAATATGGAGTATGGACAAATAGAATAACCATAATTATGAAATCTAATAGAATTATTATACTTATATTTATTTATAAAAAGAAATTCATTTGTAAAAATCGAAAACTACTAGAATTAATAGAATTATCCGAGAGTCGAGTCGGGTTGAGAGTGGGGTCGGGTTCAAAGTCGGGTCGGGTTTATCTGTGTTCGGGTCTGTTTCGAGTCGGGTTGGGTTCGGTCTCGGGTTCGGGTTACGGATGACTCTAGATTTTCGGGTTTCGGTCAGGTGGGTCGGGTCGGGTTTTCGGGTCGGGTCAGATTTTGCCGGCTCTACCCCCAAAAAATTCTAAATGATTTAAAACTTGTACTAAACATTACCTACTTCTTTCATTTTGAGATCCGAATCAACATCCCCTTAATAGAACAGTTAAATACGAAACAAATGCACAATGCTTAGGACTATTTTAACATGATTGCCAATTTGTCACGCATGTTTTGAGATTTTCAAACCCTATACACCTGCATTCCAATTCATAATAACCTTTGTCCCTTAGTGTGGCACAACAGTCCCAAGTCCTCATGGTTATGCATTGTAAGCATGTCTCAATTAGACCATTACAGTTTCTAAATGTTAGAATTTGAAACACCATATTGAATGGAGCACAATATCACGTAAGAGAACAATTAAGTGAAATAATTCTTTAAATAAGTGTGCAGTGGGATGGTCTATGTTGGTATATTGTGTGTACTTTAGATTATCTTTTATATAACTTTATTTTACCTTAAAGAGAGGGTGGCTAATCTTTTCTCTTCCTCTGTTCACAGCCGTCAGTGATTATAGGCAATCACTTCAGTTTCAAAATCTAAATGAAGAGAAGCGTAATATTCACATAGAGGTGTGATTAGTTTATCCTTTAGCGAATTCTCTCATCCCACTTTTTGATGTATGTGCTTACTTTTGGTGGTTGTGCTTTTATTAGCAATTCGTCTGTGTTTGCTTATGATTGACAGTATTTTTTACAGGTTATTAGGGGTGGTAGAAGGATAGAAGTGTCCATATTTGATGTTGTTGTCGGAGATGTTCTACCTCTAAAGATTGGTGACCAGGTGATGTATTTTTCCTATTTTCCCTGCCTTAGTTCTAGGGGTGGGCACAAATCCCGCAAATCCCGTCCCGTCCCGCATCCCGTCCCGATCCAGTCCCGATCCCGGTGGGATTTCGAAAAAAAAAATTCAATCCCGTCCCGCAAAAATTACGCGGGACGGGACGCGGGACGGAGGGTTCGAATCCCGTAAATCCCGTCCCGTCCCTTATATATATAAAATTTTATATATTTAATTAAAATTAATAAAAATATATAAAATATATCTATATTATACCTTAACATTAAAACATAAAATTTAAAATAATAATAAAAACATTAAAACATAAAATTATACTCCCTCCGTCTTAAAATACATGTCTTTTAAGTCCCTAAAATTTTGTCAAAAATACATGTCTTTTTAGATTTAATCATTACCCCTAACCTACTTTTACATCTAATCATTACCCTAATTTTTACATCACCACTACTCTTCCTCTCACAATTTTTTTTTTTAAAAAAACAAATACTCTATTACCAAAGTCAAATCATTACACTTACCCTACTTTTTACATCTAATCATTACACTTAACTCACCCCTTAATTCCCGTGTTCCGTCCTAAAAGGACATGTATTTTAAGACGGAGGGAGTATAAGAAATAACTAAATAAGTAGTTTGGTTTGGAGTTCATGTACCCACTGTTATTACTTATTGGGCTTTGGCCTATTTAGAAAAAAATAAGACCCGGCGGGATTTGAAAAAAAAATATTCAATCCCGTCCCGATTGCGGGACGGGACGCGGGATTACCCCAATCCCGTCCCGTCCCGTCCCATGCCCACCCCTACTTAGTTCGGTTCCCCGTCACACTTCTGTCTTCTTTGCTTATATGAGAGATGATGCTTATTCATTAGGTTCCTGCTGATGGACTTCTGATAGCTGGTCATTCACTTGCAATTGATGAATCAAGCATGACAGGAGAGAGCAAGATAGTAAGCCCTTGCATACCACCCATGCCATTTTGTTTACATGGATAGGA
This sequence comes from Persicaria tinctoria, assembly GCA_037127255.1. NCBI lineage: Eukaryota > Viridiplantae > Streptophyta > Magnoliopsida > Caryophyllales > Polygonaceae > Persicaria > Persicaria tinctoria. The sequence continues at coordinate 2,311,709 of JBANSL010000005.1, read as the reverse complement.
AGCTAAACTAATGTCTTTTGCATGATTGACACTGTGCTTGTGCTGACCAGTATAGTTGGAGGATTTCTAGTCGAGATCCGTTTTGATTTCCTTTGCTTTTCGATTCTCCTCTTCTAAAACATGCTTTGATCTTTGTCCCATATACATGCATCATCTTGATTTTTGGATTTGCATGTTTTCTTGTTGGGCTTCTTCAGGTTTCAAAAGATTTGAATGAACCATTCTTAATGTCTGGCTGCAAGGTGGCAGATGGTTATGGAACTATGCTGGTAAGTCTCTCACATGAATTTCCACAATCAATCAAAATATATTCATGGAACTTGAACTAAGTGTCCTCTGACTTTTGGCACTAGTATCCCTTTGTTTAGTTTGTGTTAGTTTATAACACAAGCCTTCTTTGGAAGCTTTATTATGATGCCGTGCTATGTTCCATCATTGTTAGTGGTTGCTCATTTTCTTTAAAAATACATATGATGTGTGAATGTAACGAATCATCTGATTTCTCCATATGCCGTCTGATCTCTGTTTAGATTTGTATTTATTTTAAATAAGTTGAAAAGATTTTGAAAATTTGACTACTAATTCTGCCTCATGAACTCTTTTGTTAACTCTGCTCTCATGCAAGTAGCCGTTCTTGCTTGATTTCCCATTAGGGTTACTGCTAGGATATGGTTCAATTTGATGTTGAAATTTATCCCTATTATATCAGTATTGTTCAAGCTGATCTGACTCTTCTCTGAATCTTCATTTCTTTTTGGTTGTATTAATTCTAGGTGACAAGTGTGGGCATAAACACTGAATGGGGATTGCTTATGGCCAGTATCTCTGAAGACACTGGCGAAGAAACGCCTTTACAGGTTTTAATGTTGACACACAAATTATGGTTTTCCTTGTTTACATAGTCTCCTTTGAAGTTTGCTTTCTTGCTCGTTGGTTCACTTCACACCATTGGTGATTTTTTCTATAACAGGTTCGCCTGAATGGACTTGCAACTTTTATTGGGGTAGCTGGGCTGTCAGTTGCTCTCGTCGTTCTAGTAGTCCTTTTGGCAAGGTGGGACATTCCTTCTTAGTGTAGCCTTTTGCCTTGTAGCTAAAGAAACATTTTAACTTGCCTCCTATGCTCTTGCTACAGGTATTTTAGTGGTCATACCTCTAATACTGATGGGAGTACCCAGTTTAAGGCAGGGCAGACATCGCTTAGCCATGCAGTAGATGGGGCCATCAAAATTGTCACAATTGCTGTATGTGCTATCTTATAAATACTTATTCTAGTTTTTTAATTTTTGCATGAGTTCTGACTTTGCTACCTTGTAACAGGTGACAATTGTGGTAGTTGCTGTGCCTGAAGGTCTTCCCTTAGCTGTTACATTGACGTAAGTTGCCCTTTACAGTCTTATTTTATTTTATGATTTTTTTAGCAGTTTCTTTTTTAGCAGTTTCTTCGCATCATATTTTATTTGCATCTATTGAGTCGGTTTATTATTGGAGTCTTTTGCAAATGCCATGATGATGTTTGTATTAACTGTCAAGTCCAGAAATTTAGACACTGCATTGAGTGATGAGTTGTATTATCTGTCCTATTTTATCTAGGAGAGAATCCATATCTAATTATCTATGGAGCCTACTTGAGGAGATATTTTCTAATTATATAGGAAATAATGAGATCCTAACAAAAAAAAATATCATCCAAAGACTTCTCTATTAAAATAAGGGCAATTGGGAATAAGGTAAAGTAGCTGTTCTACAATGTATTCTTCTTCCTCCCCCTGCCTCTAACCCAACCAACCCCAAGTAACGGTTCAAAGGAGAATCAGCTTAAAGGGTATAGCCCTTTTCCGCTTAGTGTTGTTTCCTGTTCTCCTGGATGAGAGGAATTGAAGAATTACATAGGGACTTATAATTTAAAAAGAATCATTTCTCCTAACAGGGACTTGACTCTTTGTAAATATTTTGTTCATTGCGGCTCAATTGTGTGCTTTTGGGATGAGTTGCTAGCACTGCTGTCACCATCATCATCATCATCAATGTTGTTGTCATGGTTATCATTGTATTTATGTTCTCTTTGCTGATGCAGCCTTGCTTACTCAATGAGGAAAATGATGAGAGACAAAGCTTTGGTTTGTATACCTACATCCTACTTGAAGTAATGTCATCACTGTTCTCTTAGGAAATTTGATCGATTATGTAAAAAAACACAGGTAAGGAGGCTCTCTGCATGTGAAACTATGGGGTCAGCTACTACAATTTGTAGCGATAAGACTGGAACCTTAACGTTGAATCAGGTAGATCCATGCAGGTTTCAATTTTCTATGCATCTGCCTTTGAACATATGAGATTATGCCTCTTATTTTTGTTTACAAGTGCAATTTTGCACTTTCTATGGCTGTGAAGACCATTACTTATTTAATTTGCAGATGACTGTTGTTGAGGCTTATGCTAATGGAAAGAAAGTGGATCCTCCTAATGATGCCTCAATGTTGTCTTCTACTCTGTACTCCCTGCTTATTGAAGGCCTTGCGCAGAATACGACTGGTAGTGTCTTCATACCTGAGGTTAGTACGTGGCTGTGAGCACATTCATGTGATAAGCTTTTTAAAACCCAATTATAGGGCCTGTACCATTGATCAGACAAGCTATTTCTGCTTTCTTTATTTTGTTGGCTACAACTTGAAACCATTAAGCCACTGATTTGCTAGCTCTGTCCAGTAACTACTCCATCCGTCTCGAAATTTAGGTCGTTTTGGGTCTTTATTCTTGTCTCAAAATAGATGTCATTTTAGGTTTTCTAGGTGGGGGATAGTAATGGTTTGTATTGATTTGCGTGTTGTTGATTTTTTAAAAGATTTTGATTGGTTAAAAAATGCAGTGGTTATTAAAAAACAATAAAATTTATGGAAAAGTTAGTGGAATGAGGATGTTGATTGATGTCGTGAGTGTTTTTATTAAAACTTGTGCAAAATCCTATAACGACTTAAATTTTGAGACGGAGGGAGTACTGTTTAATTCCTGAAAGTACAAAAAACATTTTACAAATTTGATGGGCTAGCCACAAGATTTTGTGTATCCATGAGAGGCGCCTGAATATTTGTAGAAGGGCTAGTTGTAAAAATATAACTGCCTGTTGGCTGTTTCCCGAAACAAGAAGTCAATAAATTATGGTTTTAGTCAGGAATTTTATTTGATCTGTGATTCAGCAGAGCCAAATATGAACATCTAGTGTATTTTGCACTTTCTTGGTAACCAAGCACCTCATAATTTTTTTCCCCCTTCTTTCCAGCTGAAATATAAGGTCATTGATAGTTTGCAATTGTTAGTTCTATTATGCTGTTTGGCTGAAGGAAGACGTGCATTATTTGTACTCTCATTGCATTTTTTTGGAGGGATTTGATGCTGGTGATGCAAATCATGGTTGTTTGAAGAATGCTAGAATGGCTGAAATAAATTTGTTATCCCCGGAATTTGGAATCATAAAGATTAATTAGGTGGTAGCTGGTGCTTTTGATAAATGAAGTTTATGTAGGCTCTGTTTCTTTGCATTATGTGTTACTTATTCCATAGTTATGCTGCTTAGTGCTTATAAATTCGAAGTTGCATTACCAGCTTCTTGAAATTTTACTTTCTACATCTAACAGTGGTACGTTTGATAAATTCCCCACCCAAAAGGCCGATTATATACGATAAGTTAAAAATATGGTGTCATACTTTGCAGGGAGGTGGAGATGTTGAGGTTGCTGGTTCACCCACTGAAAAGGCCATCCTAAGTTGGGGAGTTAAGGTGAGTTTGCTATTTACGATTCAGGGTTCCAATAAATTTCTCATTATGTACTACTGACACGGTCTTTGCAGCTGGGGATGAACTTTGATGCTGTTAGATCAAAGTCCTCTATCATCCATGCTTTCCCATTCAACTCAGAGAAGAAACGAGGGGGTGTTGCTGTAAAGACGGTATGCAATAGCTTTTATTTCCTGGTTTGGACCTACTGCATATATAATCAGTTTGACTAAGCTGACTATTTCACATAGTATGATTGGAGCTAAGACATGATTGGATTTGCCTATGTACAGTTTGATTCTCAAGTACACATACACTGGAAAGGTGCTGCTGAAATTCTTTTGGCTGCATGCACTCAGTATCTGGATGAAAATGACTGCGCGACAGTATTGGATGATCATAAGGTTTGATTTAGTGTTGGGCCAGCTTACTATTGTGTCTGTAGATGTGTCTCCTAATCGATTTTTCCTTCTCATAATATCAGAGGGTGCGCTAGGCAATTGAAGATTTCATTATGCATTTACATCTTAACTATTCTAGCATTATGATTATTATCGTCAGAGATACATTATGTGGATGCATTCCTCACTTTGGCAAAATGCTTATGCAAATTATAAAGATTAACTTGTTAAAAATATCATATTCACTTATATCAAAACTTATTTGTTTGAAAACATTGTGTTTGAAACTGAACCTTGCTGTAATATAATGATACTGATAATAAAAAGGATAAAAAAAATTGGACGACTGTAAATGATGACATCAACTATTTTAGAATAAGCTATTATTGTCGCAATCACTTAATTATCATGCTCCACTTTCCTTTTTATATGGAGTTGAATGTTATGTTTGTTTAATTATGACCGCATTGTTTCAAATATAGATTGAATTTTACAAGAAAGCTATTGAAGAAATGGCTTCTCAAAGTTTGCGTTGTGTCGCCATTGCTTATCGACCATATGAGTTGGAGCAAGTGCCTTCTGAAGGAGAGGAACTTGCTCATTGGGTACTGCCTGATGATGAGCTCATTCTGCTGGGTATTGTGGGAATAAAGGTATGTATTGAGGTTCTATGGAAGGTTGCCCTGAATAAAAGGTTTTGTGTTATGTATTCAGTTGTGCACTTAATTTGAATCTATGAAGTTTACTTATTAGATTGATAAGTATGTGGGGTCTGTGTAGGTTAAATCATAGATGGTTTCCCGGTAGAGGGGATTTCATTAATCGAGCTTATCAAAATCAACTCTCTTTCCAATGCAAGGTTTACTTAATGCATAACCATTGGAGCCCATCTATTTGTATTTGATTTGTAATCATGATTAGTTTGAAGGCAAAAATTCCTTCTTATTATATCGATATGACAGGACAAGTTTCCAAAATATTTACCCACAAACATCAATTGCGAAAAATGTACCTTAAGAGATTGTAGATAACGTTCTCTGCTTTTAATTTAAATTTTATGGCATTATGGATTATGTTGCTTCACTCATGTTATGTTTCATGACATGCTTTCTTGGTTGATGCATTTTGACAAGATTTATAACTTGGCTCTTCTGTTGCTCTTTTCCATTTTCCACTATTGGATGGCATACTCTTTCAGCTAATGATTGTGCCATTGTGGTTCGTCATTAGTTGATTAAATAGATCTGAGCTTTTCAATTGAGAAACATGGATGTCTAGTCCTAATGAGAAAGGTTTTGTGAGTTCTTTTTACTATGGACTAGAATTTTTGTTATTATCTGCTGAGTTTGTCTTTTGTGTAGGATCCATGTCGACCTGGTGTCAGAGATGCCGTGCAGCTATGCATCAATGCTGGTGTCAAGGTACGGCCTTTCTGTTTATTATTGTTCAGATTAATCTATTCAAGTCCCCTTTTTATTTTCTTTGGGTTCCATAGCATTTGGATGTCCATTCTAAGCTTTCTGCAAAGGACCGTAGAGAAAGGCTGCAAGTGGAAACAGTGCCTGTATTGGGTTAAATGCTATAGTATGCCCTAATTTAACAAGTAGGGCTAATGGGGCTTGTTTTGCTGGATGACCGCCATGGATTCTGCACTGCGTATGCTTAGGAATCTTTGGGACATATTTTAGCATACTTCTTTTTTGGTTTGTCTATTCCATTCCTTTTCTTCGTGGAGGATAGATCACACGGTTCTAATGATTCCTTTGATTATGGAGTTGAAGATCTTTGCTAGTGTCTAGTTATTGATGCTCAACTAGGTTCATTTGGTGTTCAGGAAAGTTGGGTTGGGTGGGGTGTGATATATTTTATTCATTTTCATGTTTTGACGAATAATTTATAATTACATCGTAGGATTGTTGGTTTGAAGATAATACGTGCTTGGCAAATGTCCTTTTGGAAAACGATTATGCAGTTCCAGTTCTTTCTCCCTCTCTCTACACCGTTTCCAAATACATTACGTTGATCCTTGGAGATTGTGTAATATATCAGGTGCGCATGGTCACTGGAGATAATATTCAAACAGCAAAAGCAATAGCTTTGGAATGTGGTATACTAGCTTCAGATGCTGATGCAAGTGAACCAAACATTATTGAGGGAAAATCATTTCGCTCTTTGTCAGATGCTGAGAGGCAAGAAACTGCCGAGAAGATTTCTGTACGAAGCTTGTCTCTCTATAACAATATGTTAACATCTTATTCGGATAAGTGGAAAACCTGTTTTAATATGTACCAACTTATACTTAATAGTCATGAGATAGTTTGTAACCTGTAGGTGATACACTGTTCGGAATCTGTATTATGATCCTGTTATCTATTAGCAAGTTACTTATTTTTATATAGACAAATTTATTTGTTTTGGTTATACAGGTTATGGGGCGATCTTCTCCCAATGATAAGCTTCTTCTTGTTCAAGCTTTGAAGAAGAATGGTCATGTTGTTGCTGTAACTGGGGATGGAACAAATGATGCTCCTGCCCTACATGAGGTTTACTGAAGTTACAATTTTTAGTTTTTTAGTTTGAAAATTTTGCAATTTTCATCAAAATATCCTTGGGACCTTAGCTCTTCATGAGCGAAGAAAGTGTGCAGTATTTTCTTCCCTAGTGGTTCACCCCATATGAGTACATGGGATTTCACTACATTTTCTCTTCTATGATCTGGTAAATGACTTTAGCCCGTTTGGAGTTTTATCTTGTTGAATTAAATAAACAGGTCACAGGTCCACTACTGTGGGTATTGTGTAACATAAAGATAATGAAATATTATACTCCCTCCGATCGTTTATATATGAAGTTTTAGAGTGAGACACAATAATTAAGGAAAATAGTACAATGATTAATACTTGCATTACTTTGGACAATGTAATGAGGGTACAAGCTCATTTTGTGGTTGATAATTAAGATTTTTTCAAATGAAAACTAAAAAAGGGGATAAAACTCCTAGGTATTGGGGCCATTTAAAAGATTTGACAACTTGACATAATTTTAACCACACACTAGTACCGTACTTTTGTAAAACATCCAACAAATATGATCAAAATTAAACCCTCAAAACAGCATAAATATTTGACCGGAGGGAGTAATATTTTGTTAGTGTTAAACCTTAGAATTTCTTATAATCAAGGCAGAGGGCTATATAAAATACTGATATTTTCCTTATTAACATCTTCTTGCCCTAGACATTCACATCTTTCTTATATAGGAGTAGGACTGAAACATACTCCCTCTGATTATAAATATAAGACTTTTTACTTTTGTGCACGTAGTTTAAAGAGATAAAAACTATATAAAATATTAATTTTTTTTAAGTATAATACTTATTAATAATAAGTATTATATTGTAAAGAAATTAAATTAAAAAAATAAATATTTTATATAGTTTTAAGCTCCTTAAACAACGTGCATAAGAGTAAAAAGTCCTACATTTATAATCGGAGGGAGTATGTCCTAAACACGCTGCACTGTTATTTCTTAAACCTTTCTTCCATTGCTCATTTCAATGGTTAAATATGGCTCCGTTTCTGCTTTTGGTGTTTAGGCTGACATTGGTCTTGCAATGGGTATCCAAGGAACAGAGGTTGCAAAAGAGAGCTCTGACATCATCATCTTGGATGATAATTTTGCATCAGTCGTGAAGGTTGCTGCTTTTTTCCGTTCAAGTTGTTTTATTTTCTCATATGTTCACTAAATCAAGCTGAAAGATGCTTATGAATGCAAACTGAAGGATTTTCTACTTATCATAGATTAGAATCAATATAATGTTTTTTTTAGGTATCGAAACTTTGATGCTCAGGAATCTTATCTAGATATAGACTTATTTACTCCATTTTAATGGTTTTGGGGTTTCAATATTGGATTTAGAGAACTCATTTTTTGGGGCCTGCTGATAGAGCTGGGTGGGGAAGAATTTGAGCTTTCTTTATGGCCTACAATTTGGATTTCATGCTCTGTACTCAGGAGGCAGTTGGTCAGTCAACATCCTTTCCCTGTCCTGCTGCATTTGCTTAGCTGTGTGGTGTAGTTCATTGCATGCCCGATTTTCTTAGTAATGGTTCCAAAAATATCTAAGTCTATAACCCTTGCAGTGACTACAATGAAATGTCTTTCTATTCTGATGTCTTATCCTATTTTGATTCTGAGCATGCAAATTATTTGAATTCAGGTTGTTCGATGGGGTAGATCTGTTTATGCAAATATTCAGAAATTTATCCAGTTCCAACTCACTGTCAATGTGGCTGCCCTGATAATCAATGTTGTGGCTGCATTTTCCACAGGGGAAGTCCCTTTAAATGCAGTACAGGTATTGCCCTTGATTTGTTGTATGGAAGAGTTGCAGGAACTTTTCATTGGCATTTTTCATGCATTATATAATTTATATCTTGATGGAGACTATTAGTTTTCTAACAAATCTGTCGCCTATTTTTTTCTTTCATCCATGCAGCTTCTTTGGGTTAATCTTATAATGGATACACTTGGTGCTCTCGCTTTGGCTACAGAGCCACCAACTGATTATCTCATGTTAAGCCCTCCTGTTGGCCGAAGGTTTGATAAAGATCCCTAGTCAATTTTCTTTAAATGATACTTTTTTCTTCATCTGGATGCGGTATTTTAAAGGCTAGGTAGTATCATGGAGATACATATAGAGCAACATATCCTTTGATCTCCAATGTGTAAATTTACCATTCACTGTTGCCTTTTGTATCTCAGGGAGCCTCTGATTACAAATATAATGTGGAGGAACCTACTGATACAGGTACATATATATCCTTCTTTTTAAAGGGGTTGCACGCGGTAATATTCCTTGATGATTAATTACTTATTTGAAAGCTTTTTATTGGGTATTCTAGGCTCTCTATCAGGTAATTGTGCTGCTCACTCTGAACTTCCGAGGTACAAGTATCCTGAAACTGAAGCATGACACCACTGATCACGCCCACAAAGTTAAGAACACAGTCATATTCAACGCCTTCGTTTTTTGTCAGGTGAGCCATACTTGTGAAAATATGGAGAACTTTATGCCGTTTGTATTGCAGTATTTGCTACTAATTCATGCATATATACTCTAATAAATTGTTTAAAGGATCAGAGAGTGAAAAACAACATTTGAGCATCTGTATTTTTTTTTCAAGATCTTGAATCTGCTCCTTGTATACAGAGTAAAAGAGATTCATCCTTTTTTGCAGATCTTTAATGAATTCAATGCTCGCAAGCCAGATCAAATCAATGTCTTTGAAGGAGTTATAAAAAACCGTTTGTTTGTGGCTATAGTGTCTTTGACCCTTATACTTCAGGTGGATGTTGATCAACTTCTTTTGGAAAATCCCCCTGCTTTACTCCACCCTAATCTTTTTCCTCATTTGCTGTTTCAGATTGTCATTATTGAGTTTCTTGGAAAATTTACATCGACAGTGAAGCTAGACTGGCAGCTCTGGCTTGTTTGCATTGCAATAGGTTTCATCAGGTAAGTTACATGCTTCTGGGGTTTCTAAACCAGGCATTCTATGGGGCCAGTGTATTATCAAAACCAATCTCCTTTTGCATTTTTAAAACTGACGTTTATTTGAGTCAGTAAATGTGATAACTTCCTCTTTCACAAGGATGAGGCATTTGAACGGGAAATGTATAGTTTTGAATAGGAGTTTAATCTAATAACATAATTAAATTTATTCTCATTTTTTATTCTGTTAGATTTCTAAACTGAAATCATAGCAGCGGAAACAACTAATCTTGGGAGGATCTTGAGGAAGAACAAAGAGAAGTTTAAGATCTTCTTCATATTGCCCTATCATATTATTCAAGGAGAAAACTATATAAAGACAAGAGATGACCTTTGAAGCTTACAACAGAAGCTACAAAGTCTGTAAAGTAAAGCTACAAAAGACAATAATAAGTATTCGAAAAACAGCCTAAGAAATAAAACCTACACCTAGAAAATTAAAACTAATAAAGCAACACATTAAATGCTACCAACTAACTTGTGACATAATAGTAAAACCAGTTTATCCAACACTCTCCCTTAAGGTGAGTTTGCAAAGCTCTAGCTTGAAAGCACTTGAATTCTAACACTCCCCTCAGACTCAGCTTGGAAATAGCTCTTCAAATTTGCTGAACTTAGATGAACATGGCTGCCACTTGGAGAATGTTGTTGTAGCACCAGAAGTTCATCAGCAAACACCAAGATCTTCAGCCTTGGAATGGCAATGCATCATCAACCATCAATCAAAATGAGCAAGAGTCCAAGAAAATAGCACCAGCCGTTCTAGCATGAGGACCTAGTCAGACTCGGGGAACTATCACGAACAAGCCTGAAAGAGACAACCCTCAGAAACAACGATCAACAAACTCCAGGAACCGAATGCATTCAGGAAATCCGAGAAGTGAACCGGCGAAGAACCAAATCAAACCAGGGAAAAGATGAAACCTTCGATCTGGATAAGAGCCATTAGCAGCATTAATCTCTTCTGCAGAGGCAAATGAAAAATCGGACTTTAATGATGACATGATATCACACACAGACAGATTCAGCAATGATGGCTGAAACCTTGAACATTCTTCAGCAATGAAGGCCGAAGAACGAGAAAACATTCCCAACGATGAAGGCATGAGAAATCAAAAAGTAATTTCATCAACAAGACTGAAAAACATAAGAGATCTTCAGCAGTGAAGGCTGGAACCATAAACAATTTTTTCAGTAGAAAACAAGAAAAGGTTCTCAGCAAATGAAGGCTTGAGAAACCAAAAAGTTTTGCAATAAGGCTGAAAAACCGATTCACAAGCGAAGGCTGGAGGGAGAGAGTAAAGGTTGAAGCTTTTCAGCAATGAAGGCTGAAAAAACAGGAGAAATTTTCCAGCAATGTAGGCAAGAATGATAAACAAATTCGAAGCAATGAAGGCTGAGAAATCACAAGGACTTTGTAGTGAAGTACAGGCTAGAAAGTTCTCAGCAGTGAGGGTGAGAAAAAAAAACATGCAAAAACAGATATGCTGAAGGGGAATTTCAGCAATGAAGGTTGAAAGAGAAGGCTTTTCTTTCCCTTTTAAACAATAGCTCAGGATCATTACCATGAGCTCTGATACCGTGTTAGATTTCTAAACTGAAATCATAGCAGCGGAAACAACTAATCTTGGGAGGATCTTGAGGAAGAACATATTGTCTTGTCATATTATTCAAGGAGAAAACAACTATTTAAGGAAAAGAGACTGGTCTTTAAAGCTTAGACGAGAAGCTACAAAGTTTGAAAAGTAAAGCTACAAAAGACAAATAAGTATTAGAAAAACAGCCTAGGAAATATAAACCTACATCTAGAAAATACATTAAATGCAACAACCAAGTAACTTGTGACATAATAGTAAAACCAATTTATCCAACACTCCCCCTCAAGCTGAGTTTGTAAAGCCCCAGCTTGAAAGCACTTGAAATCCAACGTATTCCAATGTCATAAAGGGAACAGAATCAATAGAATGAAATTCGAAATGATGAAGAAAAGAAGATACGTGTCATTGAGTTGCGACTAGCAATTGCTGTCTTAGAACTTGAATTCTTCTCACGTCCTCTATTGTATCTCCATAGTCTCTCGTCTGTTTAAATTGGCCAACATGTTTACACCCTTTGTATTTCAAACAGTTGGCCTCTAGCTGTTCTTGGGAAATATATACCCGTCCCTGAAACCCCATTGAGCAAGTACTTAAAATTCAGACGCCGTCGAAGGCCTCCGGGTAAGATCTCACATAATTCAAATTTCTGTTTTTGCCAGTTCATAGAATGATGAAGAGCACAGACTATATACTTTATGAATGCAACTTGGACTATTGTTACACTACTAATACGTCTTGCTGTGTGCATATAGGTAATCCTTCTGAACAAGGGGATTCCGCAGGGTGAATTGAGCAGGTGATAGTGATACCTTCGTCATCCAATATTTTTAGAAGTTCAGTGTTTCCACGGAACTGGTATGCACACGATTCACCGTATGGGTATGCCTTTTGGTGAGCACTTATCTTGCCCATACCCACTTGACTAACAAAAGATAACTCCACTGGTAGGTTTTTTGTATGTTTGAACGAGGTTATCTAGTAGCAACATGGATCTAATTAGTTCATGTACAGATATGCTTCAAATACCACGTGTTTGGGATGTAATTTGGATTTGTCTGGGAGTTAGTATGGTTAAATTGTCAAATGCACAGATTTGAAGTCTCCCTTTTGGAACAAGTGGGTGTTCATTTTTTTCCATAGCACTTCCATGTAGACTACAATTAATCTCGTTGAACAGCGTTCAGCTGCATTTCGGATCATCGGATGATTGATGGTCCAGTTGGGTTCATTCTATAGTTTAATACTACTCTTTGTTGGAAATTGTTTGGTCATTGCCTAAATTTTTTGAGTTGGTTTACCTTCTCCATCTCTGTCACAAGCGAAATTGCCTTCTCCGCTGGCATGCACTTGTTAGACTTTTGGTCGCATCTCCATCTCTAGTGCCTGCGGAATCGCCTTCTCCGCTACTTGCACTTGTCTGATAAGTGAGTCGCTTTTGTGACTTTCATGTCTACTGCTACGTTAACTTTTAGGAAATTAACCGCACTTCCTTCACAAGAACTACTACTGCAACTCCTCTCGATTTGCATTCGTTACCGATGTCGATAGGGACATATCCAAGGTCATCACGAGATTCTCTTCCTGAACGAGAGAGTCATGGGCTATCCAGTCTATATCTAATATAATACTAAAACGCATGTTGAGTCATGCCACGTGGCAGTTTTTCCTTAAAATTTGGCTTAGGTGGCAACTTAATATTAATCATGGCCCCAATTTAATTAATTATTCAATTTAATTGTTTGAAGATAATGACTCCATTTTAAATTAATTAATTATAATTATGTGTGGGTCCCTCTTTGACAATTAGTAAATAAATAAATAAATTTCACAGATTATAAATTTGATAAAGATTTTGTTCTAGATATTCTTTTATGCATTCTATTTCATCTTCATTCACATTAAAATATTTTCTTCCTAATTTAAATTTGAATTAATCTTTAATGTATATAGTTTAGATTTACGCAAATCTTTTACGAGAAGATATGAAAACATTGTCTCTAATATCTAATCTATTTTATATCTATCTAATATCCAATGCTAACAATTATGTTATACATTTTGTTTAACTTAATCACACAATAGTTTACTTTAAACTTAATTTTATACTACACCACATTTTTAAAATTTGTAACTCAATATTTTTTAGACGTATTAAAAAGTCCATATCGATCTTCAACTGATAAGATATTTACCAAATTTTCAAAACACTTCCGAACAATATTTTATTGTTAGGGAGTGTTTTGAAAATTAGTTAAAAAATTTAAATCAATAAATAAATTATTTATTTATTGTAAAAATCAATTACGTACTTATCTCATTTTTAAAACTTTTTATTAATTTCTATTTAATCTTTTATTAAAAATAGTTGATTTAGTTACAATTAATTACTACTAAAATTAAGATGCTTTGATTCTTTTTTTTTATATAGATTCTCTACTTTAAATAATTATTTCACCTTAATTATTTATTAAATTAAAGTAATTTTATCTTATGTATTTTAAAATTAATAAATCTAATTAATTTATTTATAATATTTTTTAGAATAATTTATTTATAAGCTAACTACCAAGTTATATGTGTAAAACAATCTAATCAATTTATTTCTTAAATAAATTAATTACTTTAATTTAATATCCGGCCCCGGGCATTTCAGATCTCAATTCCGACCCTGCTAGGATGGTGAGCATTAATTTTTTTTTTCCAAATTTATATTATTTTTCTATATCATTTTTGTATTATTATAATAGTATAATATACCTAATATATAATGTAAATAAATTATGGTAATATCTTTAATAAAATATAATATATTTTACAAATCCCGTGCGTTACGCACGGGTACTACGCTAGTAAACTCTTAATTTAGAAGAGTTTAGGATGACGTATCAATCTTAGAGGCAATGTAGGAGTCTTAACCAATTATATATTTTTTTGCCATTTTTTTATTTTCTTTAATTCTCCTTTTTTCTTTTTTTTTTCTTTTAATTCTCTTTTTTCTTTAATTTTACTAACCATTGGGCTTAATTCAAAACATTGAATTCAATCTAATATAACTATTAAGCGTAACTCAAATTTATTTACTAACTATGGGGCTTAATTCAAAACATTGAATATAACTATTGATTATGACACTTCACATTTAAACAATGTTATAATGATATTGATATTATTATTACTGAGTAATTTCAAATATCTATATTTATGTATTATACTTTACATAAGATTTTAAAAAAATAATTTTCTGAGATAATTATAAGATACATTTGTTATAAAGTTTTTTTTTTTATGATTTTTATCTTAATATTTTATAATATTATAAATATCATATTTTAGTTTTAAAAAAACGCGTCATGGCACGGGGATCGTACTAGTTACCTTTAAATTGGTAAATAAAGAGCGGTCATCTGGGGTTCGAACCGCAGACCTATGGACTATCCAGTTACCGCGTATTCCTCGGGACCGTGATACCTTGTTCAACTTGATGTAGTACTTTTTTAATCTCATTTGCATTTCTCATCACAACACGCATCACAACACGCATTTCTCGTCACAACAAGTGCAACTAGGATCTTTGCCTCTAATTAACATGGACATACCTCCAATTAACACTTGGACAGTTGGACTTGGATAACAGGTCTATCAACCAGATCGAAAGTCGGATCTAGGTTTTTATTTTATTTAATTATATGATCGGGATGCATCCTTGTATTTTTGTCCTCTCCCACCAATGTGGTAGAATTCTATTTTTTTTTTTGGGTAAACGGTGAATGTATTGATAAAGAAAACTCACGGGAGGCTCTAGATGACATATAATATCGACAAAAATCAAGAACACATAGTTGGGAGAACATGCAAGTCCCCCAACATATGGGAAAATCATACCCCAACCATACATACAATCAAACCATCCAAGGCCTACATATTACACGATATCCTATCAAGTGGAAACAATGCATAAAGAAGCTTAAAAACATGAGGTAATAATCAGGCCAATAACCACCTCCACTGGCATAGGATTGTCATCAAACACCAGGGTGTTTCGAGCATGCCATAAGAAGTAAACAGTAGCGAAGAGGTGCACAGGAAAAAGGATATAGTTTGTGATTTGAAGGGCTTTTTGTTGAATCTATCGAACAGTGTTACAGGGATCAGTTTCTAGGAGCACCAATGATGTATCTGTGCATGAACTTGATCAGTTGATCCTATTCCGGACTGATCTAACTCTGGTGTAGAAATAACAAAGCAATCAAGTTATGTGAACTACTTGGATTTTTGCTTCAACAGACCAGAAACAGAAGCACAATGGGTAGATTTGTATTCGCATTGCTCGCAGCATGCCTGAAGCTTCTCTATGACATGGAGGCACCTGCGCCGAATTAATAAACAATCAGTGAATGGAAATAGAATATCCAAATCTTCATCATGAAGCTTTAATATTAAAGAAACATTAGAGAAATTGGAACTGTTTCTACAGGAATTAAGATTGCCAGTAGGGGCAAATGAACCAAATGCAGGATGTATAAGCCAAATATGAGATAATGTGCATTTGGTAAAAGCAAAAATCAATCACTAGGAATCTAATTATCCCCACTATTCTAATCCAGAACCCAAACGTGATATAGCTACCTAGACGACGATCAATTATCATCACCATTGTAGCCCACCTTATCAAAATGCCAAAAAGTCGAACAAACAGTCTGATTTACAAGCTGCTATAAAGCTCAAGTTTGCAGTTACTGAATCAATATGTTGTTATTACCCTTTGTTTTGGATGATGCTCCATTACAACCACTGTGACATAAGGAGGTGAACAAAGCCCTAAGAATGTGCAAAGCCTCATTTAAATGATAACTCAATGATGATCGAATACCAAAATCTGCGAGCTCAGAAAACCTACTACGAGAAAAGGATGTAATCACTAAATTCATAATTCTGTCATCTTCTTCCAATGTAGCAGGAAGATTCTGGTTTTCCATGTGCATAACTCAACAGAGTCACCAATCTTAATTCCTAACAGCAAATCCTCTTTCAAATCAAAACAGAGTCCAAATTAGGGCTTTTCGCTCAAACGCGCCAGAGATCACCACAACAGGAGAAATTCAAATCAAGCTGCACTAAAACGAAAGAATATGTGAAATCCGAATCTAATTTAATGTCCGAAAGCAGTGCCTGGAAGCGAAGGAGAAAATCGTGAAATCCGATCTGAATTCAACACGCGATCCTCAAATCACCGAATCTTCAAATACACATTTCAATCTCCTAATCCTAACAAAATTAATTCCGAGGAGAAAAACAAAATGAAAAAAAGAGGTGAAGAACTTGAAACTGACCTCTGTGGATTGAAGTTGTTCTTGGTAAGACATGCTTGGATGTCACACGCCTGTTTCTTGCACGGCTCCTTGCTTGGCTGCGCCATCTCTCTCTCTCTCTCGTTTCTTCTGCTTGCTGAAATGCTGAAAGCGGGTTAACCGACCTGCAAACCCCCCTTTATACGCACCTGGATGCCACAAGGGTTAAACACTTAAACCGCTTAAACGCACGTAATGTACAATTGTACCGCAACTTGCGTACCCATGGCGCGTATAAGGGCGAAATGCGCTTGGGTAACATTACCCTGGTGGGTATGTATATAATGCACAAGCACACTTTGTTATGTGCATTTCACCCTTATTCGCACTATATAGGAGTGATACTAACATTTAGTCGTTATCTAGGATGCGTTTCACTCTTATACACGTCCTGGGTAAACAAGTTGTGGGTGTGCATTTATACGTTATGATTTCTTGCCATTTTCTTTCTCCGCAATGGGGGACTTGAGTCAGACGCCACAACCCTTCTAAAAAGGATTAATAAATTCTCTCAAATTCAAGATATTGGGGCTCGAAATGCAGCTCAGGTTTTCACTAGGGTAGGGTTTTCTATTGCTAAAGAAGCGGGGGTTCAAATTGTTTCTCGACTCCCCACTAATTCTTTGTAAATTCATATTATTTTAGATAATAATAATAATAATATAGAGTAAAATTCATCCTTATCTATAGATTATATTTAAACTCATTTTAAAATAATAATATTAAGACAACGAAGAAGTGATACGAGTCAAACAATCTTGAAATAATAGAGATTTATAATATACTCCCTTCGATTATAATTATTAAATTTTTTAATTTTTGGTATATTTTTTAAAAATATAAAATTATAAAAAAATATTATAAAAAAAATCAGAAGTATTCCCTTTATTGAGAAAAATATATCATTTATTATTAACTTAAAAATGATAAAAAAAAATCATATAAATATCAAATATTTTATTAAAATTTCAAAAACTTTCTATTTATTTTTGAAATTATAAAAAAAAAAAATTAATCTTTTATATAATTTTCAGCAGAGTATGGGATTTTGAAAAAAAATAAAATAACCACATCATAAGTTTATAATAGGAACACTGAATTTTAATATCAACCTATATTTCGTAACATAAACTATACGAACTATAATAAAAAAAAAATATATATATATATAGCAAATGAATTTAAAGATTTAACGAAATTGGGGTCATTAAAATAAAATTTGTTTGATATTTGATGGCAGCACGGCACCAAACTTTATCACCCAAAGTTTGTGATTAATTTTTGTTCTATCAAATTACCATTTTTTCAAAAATAAAAAATAAAAAATAAAATTGAATGGTACAACTTTAAAAAGAAAAAAGGAGAAAGAAAAGTAAAACAAGCCTAATAGAAAGAAGGGAGGGGTCTCAGCCTCCCGGCGGGAAGAGTGTGCGTGCGCCATAGCTAGTCAGTTCCAAAGCCCTAAATATCTTTGCTTTCTTGCAACCCTAGAATCCAAAATCCATCAATTATTGGGCGAAATTGCCGTTCGAAGTGGTGCGTATAACCTTTGATTGAGATTCATCTCGAGGTGAGGCGATGGAGGCTCCAATTCCACACAACCTGTTCGATAGACGTCAAATCGCCAAGTCTAAAGCCCCTGCTGTTAAGTGGGTCAAAGAATGGTATTCCTTTTCCTCTCCGACGCAGTCCAATCCAAAACTTCTCTGTTTTGCTTGTCAATTTGGATCGAGATTAGGGTTTTTCGGTGTCGTGTGTTAGTATTTGTGATTCAGCTTGTGGTTCTGTCGATTCCATTAAAATAGGTGAATTTCTCTTTATTTTGTTTTTATCTGCAATTTAAACTGCAGATGCTATTTGGTTTTCTGAATCGGATTTGTAGGCTGTTATGTTATCAATCACGCGTGGGTAATCAGCAGTGCACTAGGGTTTTTATAATTGTAGACTGGAAAATTAGGCGAACTTTGGAAGTGGAACAAACAATTGGACTAATTTTGCTCATAATTTTTAGGGAAAGTTTACTCTTTTTCAGACGGTTGCTAGAAGTTCTCAAATTTATCGGCTTTATACAGCTTAAGTGCAAAACTTTTGGTGAAAAACATTTTTTTCCCTGAAGATCTCAACAGCTGAAGTACACTTAATAGTCAAATTAATCATTAGAATGACAATGGTGTGGGGAGCAAAAGAAAAACTAAGGAAGAAGTACTTTTATTGTGTAAAATAGAATGTAGATTAATTCCTAAACAAAGAATTGATTATTTTATTTGTCTGTTTATAAATATAAAAAACAGTAGCGTTACAGATACTTTGTATTCACACAACATATACTATATTACTATATGTATATTAAACTGAGTGAAGGGGTGAAGGCTATAATAATTTTGTCAAACCAATCCATCGACGATGAGGAAAATGGAAATAGCTCTAAAGAGTTTTGGGGTTATTAATTTGTTCATAGTTAACTGTATTTTAAATGTCTGATAGAGAGAACAATAAGAGATAAGAAATTAAGATTTAGCAACTATATAAACACTTCCATTCTTTTTCATTAAACAAAATCAAGTATTTACTTTTATTTTACTTTTTCATGATAAAAGTGAGCTTGTTTTGGTGACTGTTTTTCATTATTTTAAAGGTCTAAATATTGGGAGGAAAAAGTATATGGTGTACAATGAGTATCTAATCTAGGACCATGGCTTTGATATGATATATCATATGTGTTCCAATGATATTCTTATCGTCTTCTAATTTATTTATGTATTTCAATCATATCGCATAGGGTTCCTCAAGATGTTGTGGCAACCGGAGGAAAGTGTACTCTTATTAAGTGGGTTAGAGGTAAAGTGCTGATCTGCAATTAATGTAATCTTTGATTTCCTTTCTTGTCATGCCCAATAGAGACCGGCTTAGGCAAACTAGATTCAGTTGCAAGCCAAATAACCTATTTCATTTGTGCTGCTTGTGGCTTATTTGTCATTCTTTTCTTTGGATTCTTTCTGATCTCCTTCTCAAATGTAAAACTTACTCAACTTTCTTGTTATTGAAAGTTATTAGTATTACTAAGGATTGGCTAATTGTGAGCAGTGACCAGAAGCATGAACCATTGCTTACATTTTGAATTCTTACTATGCTACTGCTAAAGAAGTGTCGGACTAGCTATTCATGTAATATAATTTTGCAGCTCTGCTTGGTTATTTCAAGTGGGGATATTTGATTGACTGGGTTTGTTTGTCTATTGTGACTCATTTGGTTGTTTAGTGGACAAGTTGAGAGCCTTGAAGGAGAAGGAAAAAGAACCCGAGGCACCAGATCCAGAACCAGAACCAACTTCTGAAGTTCTTTTCCTCTGTAGCTATGAAGCATGTGGAAAGACATTTATTGATGCTGGTGCTTTGCGGAAGCATTCTCATATTCATGGCGAAAGACAATATATTTGCCACTGGGAGGGATGTGGAAAGGTAAGAATTGAACAATATTGATTATTTCAAATTGGTTAATCCTTGTTCGTAACCTATGATCTTTACATGTACACATATATTGCTCTTGTATTTACACATCTAGCCTTCCAGAAATTTTTAGATAGCTCCAAGTTGAAGAGACACTTTCTTATTCATACCGGAGAAAGAGATTTTGTATGCCCTCATGAAGGATGTGGTAAGGTGATTATTCTGTCTCTATCTCTTGCTGTTATCATTACTAATTCATAAAGTATCCTGTTCACTGTGTTACGTTACAAGTATTTTTGCCTGCTCAACCAGTGCTCCCCGTGGCCTACTAGCATCAACAGATCTTGAATATTGGAATACTCTATGTCTCTACTGCATCCCATTTCTTCCTAGTTTTCAATTTGAAAGAATTTGTTTACATGGTTCCTTGCTAATTCATGTGTGCAAATGCAGGCGTTCTCGTTGGATTTCAACTTGAGATCACACATGAAGACTCATTCCCAAGAAAACTATCACATATGTCCCTACTCCGACTGTGGAAAGAGATTTGCTCATGAGTATAAACTTAAAAACCATATCTCATCTCATCACGAAAAGGTTTGTTTGGAAATGTTTCTCAATTTTCTGTTTTGGATTTACTTATTTCATGGGTTTCATATATGTTTCTTGGGTAGCTACTGTCTCTTCATAGCAAAACTTGCAAGTTTTATTGTGAGTTTCAATTATCCATAATGAATTTCGAATTGGAATGGAAATGGATCGGTTAATAGATGGGTGGAGCCATTCCACCACTCAATGGGTTGGTTTATGGATGGGTAACATGAGAGGTATAAGTGCATAACCAATTAGGTCCCTTTTCGGCATTGTTTTACTTGAGAAAATGTGCTCTAATCTTACCTTTCTCTGGCAAATCAACCGTTCGAGTTTTCTGAGTTGTTACTTGGCATGTGACTTGCAGAACCCTGCTGAGGTGACACCTAAACCTGCGCCACCTGTTGAGAAGCCCGTCAAAATGACGAAGCCATCTTCAGGCCCTTATGGGTCAGCATCCTCAGCCAGGCCTTATGGCTGCCCTTACGAAGGATGTGGGAAGGCCTACATCCACGAGTACAAGCTCAACCTCCATCTAAGGAGAGAGCATCCCGGTCACTATGCAGAAGATAACAACCCTAAGACATCTCAACCAAACAACCACCTTGTTGACAACGACATGGACGAAGGTAGAGACCAAGACGCCTATTCCGGTAAACGCGTGAACGGAAAAAGCTCCAAACAGCCGAAGCACAGTAAGCCAAATACGAAGCTGCCTCCCTCGAAAACCATGCGCAAAGGTACCCCCAGTATTGCACCTGCCAATGTGAATCTTATGAAGAAACCATGGCCTGCCAGAGACGAGGTGTACGCAGAAGAAGACAGCGAAGAAACAGAAGAGGATCGTGATAATGGTGAGGACGGTTGGAGGTACGGAGAGAACAATGACGATGACGATGAAGAGACTGAGTACGAGGATTGAGCTCGGTAAGTCCAGCCTGTCCGGGTTTGTTCTTGCTTTTCAGTTTTATACAGGGTACTTGTGTATTGCTGTGTACGAACTGGGACTTCTTTTTTGCTATGATAAATGGAGATTCATCCTTAAGACTAGTGTTAGTTTTATGGGTTAGGGAGTGTAGAAGTTGGTTCAACTCTAATTTTTTGGTAATTGATAAAATGCAATTACAATGGCATTTGTACAAAATAGTGCCTTTTATAGGGCAATTTGCGAAAATAGGTCAATCTAAAATCTTATTTTGTACCCATATCATTTCTGCACAGGTGAATTGTATGATTTTTTACATTAATTGGTTTTTCCAAAACAAGAGTTGTAAACTTACAAATGGCTCAAGTTTTTTTTAGAAGTACAAAACCATAACCCTAATGAAAATCGAAAAAAATCTGACCTAATTTACCAAAAGATTTTTAAGATTAAAGCTAGGGCTGTTATATGAGCTGAATAACTCGGGTTTGGGATCGGTTCGAAAAAAGCTCGACTCGAGCTCGTTCACTTATCTAAACAAGCCGAGCTTGAACATGATTTTAAGCTCGGTTGAAAGCTCGGCTCGTTCGATTAGGCTCGAATAGCTCGAAATGTATGAAATTTCTAAAATTTTCTTTAAATTAATATGTTATGACAAAGTAAAACTACTTATTCATTTACTAAAACAAGCCGAGCTTGAACAAAAAAGAAAGCTTGTTTAAAAATTCGGCTCGTGCTCGTTTACCAAATGAACAAAGTTTGAACATGCTAAGCTCGGCTCGTTCGACTCGAATAACACCCCTAATTAAAGCCAACATGAAGCAATCCGAATTCCAAAATAACCAAACCTCCATAACATTCAAACTCAAAATTACCTGACTCATCATTCATCAAACTCACCGAGGAATTGATTATTTCGGCCAACCCAAAAGCAACATGAGTTCTCCCAACTAATCAGCTCAGTATCTTTTACAAAATCCAGTACTAAGACTTGAGAAGAAACCCAAAGAGGGCGTTAACAGAGAACTCTCGTCAAACACCAGATACCTTCTCTTCAACCTTTTCTTGTTAAGAAGATCATGGATCATATATTTGTATGGACGCCATTATGTGAAACCAAAAGCAGATATATACGAACACTGCACTGTGCAGGTTTCTCATACTACAATAGAGCAAGCGAGGAAGAGAGGATTCCTGAGTTTTTCACTGCTCTAGAGAAGAAAAAACTGAATTTCAAACCACCTCCGGCAAGTCATCTTCAGCAGAAAAAGCCGTCTTTTCTCAGGAATGACTGCCAGGTGCATGAAAAGAAGGAATGCGAGAAAAATAAACAGTCTGGAAAGGCAACCTTAGTCTGTAGACACTGGGGCTTCCTGATCCCTTCAGAAGCAGCTAAAAAGGGCTCACCTGTGAGGAATTGTGAGTCGGAAGCAATCAGAAATAGCAGAAACAGCTACAGAGCAGCCTTGAGAATCTTATATATGAACAGTATCAGCTCCAGAGGTGGATCTTTTGTGCTTCAGGCTGAGGGCTGCAAATTGAGAATCAAGGTCTTTGCTGTTGGTCCTTCTGTGGGTGGAGGTAGATTGCCACTGATGCTGCTCGTGTTGCTGTTGGTATACTGCTCGTAGTCGGCCAATCTCTCTCTCCAACACCTCGTGCTCCACTGAGATCAATTGGAGACAGATTAGCATAACCCATTGATGAACTAGTGTTTATGGATTCACTATCTATATAATGCAAAATAATTCTCATATTTTTCAGTATGAGGGGGCCCAAATACCAGATTGCAGAGTTGTTCGACGAAACACAATAAACAAGAGACTTACAACGCTTGATGAGATGCTCTTGGGACAAGCTCTCCAATCTTTGTTTCAGGGCTTTATTTTCCATGCTCAGGATTAAGCGTTGCTGGTTAAGAAACTCCAA
The DNA here is from genome assembly GCA_037127255.1 of Persicaria tinctoria. NCBI lineage: Eukaryota > Viridiplantae > Streptophyta > Magnoliopsida > Caryophyllales > Polygonaceae > Persicaria > Persicaria tinctoria. Next base: position 2,288,146 of record JBANSL010000005.1, on the reverse strand, counting down.
CTCAGCTGAAACTTCGGACCCTTCTGTCTGTGAATTTGTGAACAAAATATATCAGCATCATCTTGATAGAAGAAGAATTATACTTGCGGTGGGAGATCTCTACTTTAAGTTTCATTATCACTTCTGTGAATACTTACCTGCAGTGCCTGTGCAGTCCTCTCAAGCTCAGCTATGTACTGAAGTTTCCGAACCCGTGAACGCTGTGCAAATTTTCTGCATGGAAAAAACAATTAGGAAGCAAGTATCCATGAGAAGACAACAAAATTTACAAGAAAGACGATTAGTTTACAAGTCATTGAACATTATTTAAGGCAAGCAAGACGGAAATCCATAGATAAAAATTCAAACACACGAGCATTAATGGTTGACGATCAAGGTCCAGGAGTAGCATTGGTCCTAATAATTAATACATAAAGAAGCATTAAAAAAAATAAACAGGGACAATAAAAGGGTTTCTCTAGAAAGCCGACACCAAGTTTATAGAATCTAGTGAAAGTCTAGTAATGAATGCATCCGAGTATTCAAAAATTGCAGGAAAAAAAAAGATTTCAAGAGGAACTGGGACTTACTGTTTAGCACGTTTGGAATCATTGTCAGAAGCCATCTTGGCATGAGAATCATCCATTTCTGGTGAAAAATTGCTGTCAAGAAGACCAGTTTCTTCATGATCCCTCTTTTCAGTTACAGTGGAAGGAAATGGATCAGCTTCTGCTGTAGCTGAAGATGGTCCTTCACATAAAGGAGTGTTGTTATCTCTTAGAGATGGAGGATTCCTAGGCTGGTTGGCTGAAGTCAATGGCCATTCCCATGTCCGATTCATTGGCTTTGAATAAGAATTCTGATCCGTGTAAGGAGAGCCATGCTGAATAGGTTTGAAGCAATCAATGTTTTGGGATCTCCACATTTGAGGCAAAGTCATATTATTACGTTCAGCTTCAACATGTAACCTTGAAGTATAATCCATGTTAGACACACCAGCCATATCCATATATGCAAAGGAGTCACTAGATGCACGGCGATGGCCTCTCCGTACAGGTGTGTCTGGCTCATTCAGAAGGTCATCTAACCAGGAAGGTTGTTCTTCTCCAATTAAACTTTCTGAAGAAGTTCGCTGGTGATAAGAATTAAAATCCTTGGGCTTTGGAGTAACTTTTGACCCCGTTGAAGGATTGGTGTTGTAATCAGCGTATACAGTGGAACCACTGGGAAACGGAATTTTAGGAGGAAGTAGTGAACTCTTCCCAGTCTGGAACACGTTTCTGACATTTGTTGAACCTTTTGTATATGCCATAACCTTTTTGTGGACAATCTCCTGCAGCAAAAGTAAAATAAAACTCAAATCACAACAGAACTTTGAAAATGCATCAAATACAAGGCAAACCAGTAGTCGTGAAGAATTCAGGTTTGAACATGATGAAGAAATCAAGGGAAAGTGATAAATACAACATAAAGAAAGACCAACAACATGAACAACTACACCATCAACATACCGAAACCCAGAGCATCAATTTGTCATTGGCGAACTTACTTAACACTTTGCCAGTTTTTTGTTGAAACCTCAGTCAACATATGGATTGAATTTCCTCTATGAAGCTGGTATCCAAACTTCACACAAAGAACCTCACACTTAAGACCAATAACTTGTTGGTAAAAGACTAAAGCACATATGGAACAATGGATGAGTGATGACTCATAGATATCTTGTTTTCAAACAGTATAGTTTGCGACAAATCAATGGATTTGGTCACCTCTATCAAAGCTAGATGCTTTCCATGTGTACATAATTATATGGCTAGGTGATTTACTCAGGGAAGGGGGAAAAACATGCATTTGTATTTCCCTTAATTGAATGTCAGCTCTAATACTTCACCAAGAGGTGAACACTAGCTGTTTGGTGCAACCTACTGTTGCAGGGATAGTGATTTGAGTTAAGACTGGAACTGGCTTATGGTCATACTAGGGTTGAATGTTATCGAGCCCGGGCTTCGATGATCAGATCGTGGAATCCAAGGATTTTACAAAATCAAGTCATTGATGGTCATATCCATAATATTTCTTTGGAAAAAAAAACATCATCATCAATATCCATTCCGAAATCATCAGTAATCTCCATCACAGTAGACCATCAAATGCTGCAACATCGATCGCCTTTGAAAAAGCCTCAGCAAATAATTAACGAGGTTATCAACACCAATTTTATTATTCATCGAGAGTAACATGATAAACAACGAAATAAAAATTCAAAAACTCACCTGAATCTGCTCAGCAAAGATCTAAGGAAGAAGGGGATGAGCTCTAGTCCAGTTGAATTCAATCGGCTCGCCCAGAGCTCGATGAAAAAGCTTCCCAATTCGCACAATCAACCGCGCAAGCTACTTCAATCGGACCAGCTACCACTGCAATCGCCCAATAAAACTGCTGATTTCGCAGGGATTTAGGGTTCGTTCGCAACCTCTAGAGGACCCGAGCCCAGTAGAACTGTAGAACAGTCAAACAACAAATAAAAGGGGAATTTTATTTATTGATTTATTTGGAAGAATAAAGTGAGGGGTTTGCTTAAACATGGAAAAGATCTGACTAAATAAATACGCCCAAATGGTAATTAGATGGTTTTTAAAATGAAAAAAAATGGATCTTTTAGGGCAAATACAGAAACATACACTATTAGAGAGTAGAGGCAATTTTACAATAAGACCTCGTTTGTTTAGTCGGTTAAAAACTCAGAAAGTATAATATATTTTTGTGTTTGGTTGACAGAAAGACACAAAAATTCAACTTTTCGGGAATTTCAATTCCTTCGAATCGCAGGAAATTCACTTAGCTATGGGGACTAAGAAAGTTCAACTTCCACCATTTTTAATGTAATTTTTTATATTTTCCTATTTATATTTCTAAAACCAAAATTCAGTCAAACAACTTTTTTTCAATTCATGGGAAGTAAGTTCCTGAGAATTGTACTTCCCGCATTGAACCAATCGAGCCCTAAATAATGGGAAAGTAATTTAGTTACATTTCATACACCATTGATTGTCCATTTTCGGGCATCTATCCCGTATGCCATAATGGGGAAATTGCCTACCAAAGGAAAACATTTTATACAATTTTGGCCTATTTTACAATTTTGTCATTCTGTTATGCCAATTTTGGCAGGCTAAACTTTCTATAAGCACGTAATCATAAACTTTCACATCTCATTTCCGTCACTCGATTCTATCTTTATCATTTCGATTTGAATCAACAATGAATTCATCTCAAATATCATCATCGTCCTACTCTTCAAATGAAACAATTGATATTTCTAATTCTATCTTTGATTCATTCAAACGAGATCAAAATGTGTTATTTCGTATGTATGTCAATTCCAAAGTCAATCAGAAGTTGCGCGCGTGTGATAATGAAAATTTTGGTAGTGAAAATTATGACTATAGTGACTTTTGAACGAGCAATGAAAAGTATGTGCATGGAGATGATCAAAGTGGTCGCTTCGGAACAGGAAATGGTTATGAAGAGAGTAATGCAGATCTACCATAATATTATACATTATGTGATTATGATTCAATAATTGGTAGTTTTATTTTGTTTTTTGTTTTTTAGTTTTTTTTTTATGAAGTTTTGTGTGTGTTTTTTAAACAAAGTAAAGATTCGAAATACTCGATACATCAATGTAGGGTAAATCGAGAGGTCGAAACACACGGAAAACAGGCTAATCGTCACGATACAACCTAGCTAAAACATAAATATCCAATCCCAAAACGATCAAAGCTACGACAAGCCAGACATAAGAGGAAGTCAAAAAAGACTCCGGGATAAAATTGTGAATGGCGGGAACATGGGGAAACTATTTTGGTAGTTTCATTTTGTACTTGTTTTTTCTTCGTTGGTACTTTAAGCAACTTAATATTTTTTTATTATAATTTTGATGAATCTATAATAAAAAAAAATTAATGTCATTTTCTACAAATATTATTTATGCAATGATAATTCAAATATGTGAAATATTACAGTCATATCGAAAAACTCTTGAATATCTTTACAATACTACAACCTTTATTTTTAATTAAAAATCACAATTATATAATATATAGATTTATAATTGTATTATTTATAGATTTAAATAAATATCAAACAATTAAAAATAAATCAATAAATAACATTTCACATTTCAAAAGAAGAAGTCAAATTTGACTTTTCTTTTGAAAATAGGCCAAAAACAAAAAAACTAAATTGGGTTAGAGTGAGCAAAATTACGCAAAAAACCTAATTTTTAGCCTAACATGAGAGATGATCTTAGATATGAAGTTTTTAATTACTGTGGTGTAAGTCTCAATGACTATATCATGTTGATGAACAAAAGAGGGAGTTCAAATTCCTCTTTAGGAATGCATAGCAAACATGCCAGCATCCGCTAATGTCTGCACGTCTTGGAAATTCAACAACTAGCCTTTCACTTGAAGCTGTAAATGATGAGGAAAGTTGGTGACAAACCATGCAACCACCTACCAACGTCGAAAAAGCCGAAAGACTATTTTTTTTAATACAAAAATAATTTAGGTAGGAAAACCTACCCGAGAGCATCCTTACCGATGAGGTCACACATACCAACGTTGTTGTATATGTCAATACTCCCAACAGAGCGATAAAGATGTGGAACATTATCCGCCGCTCTATTGCCTAATCGGAGTAACCAACTTTTATCAGAGTAACCCAACTTTTTTCCCCTTTTATTCTCTCCTTATGAGCCAATCACCAGCTCATATTTGTATACTCTATATAATCCAAAATATTCGTACCCATACGTGTGGTCGGCCATTCGAAATCCAATGATAAGTCTAACCGGCTGGTTTTGAAGCAGCGAAGCCAAAAGCGCGTCATTTCTCTCTGACCACAGCTGATCACCCAATACTCTTAAACCATCCCGGTTGGTTTGGTTAAGCCGACCACCCTCCCCACCGTACACAAAATGGCCCATCGCAGGATCCCACCCGTCATGTCGGGGAAAAATAGCCACTAAAGCACTCACATAAACCACACCATTTTCGTCTGGGTTGCTGAGAGTGATAACTCGTCGAAACTCCCCGTGGAGGCCTAGGAGACGCATCTCCGATCGGTAAGAAAAACGACCCGCAACGTCTATGCCATTTATATGGCCTTGCATCCTTGATCGTGCCATCAAGGGTGCTCTGTGAGGGAGGTCGGGCTCTTTTACAACATCCCAATAAGCTTGACGATCACCGTGCCCGAAGACAAACCTATAGTATATGAAACGATCCTGAAGATCCTTGGTCAAAAATGCTTCCGGTTCGGCCATCCTTAATCGCGCGCGGACAAAAGCTTATGAGAAAAAAACAATTTATCAAAAAAATATTCAAACTATATATACACACATAATTTACAGAAGTTATTAATTTATCAAAAATCAGAATAATAATACTAACAATAATAATAATAATAATAATAATTTAACAATCAAACTAACAAATATATATCAACTATACACATATAACATAATAGGTAGAACAATATACAACATCTTAAAGACAAACCCAAGAATACCAAACTCTGAACCCGTGGTTTTAAGTGAACAAAGCCAAGAGGCCCAACAAACTCGCAACCCGTGATCGGATCCAGACCCGAGCCCAAAAACCCAACCCAGCTGGGTCCAAACTCTCAACCCGTGACCGCATCCTTATAGATGAGGCCATGCAGACTAACGTCGTTATATATGTCAATAGTCCTGGCAGAGCGATAAATATGTACAACATTATCCGCCGCTCTATTGCTTAATCGGAGTAACCCAACTTTTTTGCTCTATTGTCTAATCGGAGTACCCCAACTTTTTTGCTCTATTGTCTGATCAGAGTAATCCAACTTTTTTTTTCCCTTTTTATTCTCTCCTTATGAACCAAGCAACTTCATAAGGGAAAAAAATAACAACAATAACTACTACTAAAAAGAGAATTTATAGATGGCACAAACTATAGACTTATCAAGTAAACTTTTTTAATAGTAACACTTGATTACAAGTATAGACATGCTGTAAAGACAATTTCATTGATAATTTCATTGATAACTTGTTATTACAAATACATTTATTACCAAAAAATTCAAATTTCATCTTTGTCACAACTAACTACTTTTTAGTTGGCTAACTTGACCCTATATACTACTCATCTAGATTAAGGTGGAATTCGTAAATCTTGAAATCATTGGCACTACTAATCGTCTGGTGATAATGTACTAAGTAGTACTATAAACCAACGTACTTGTACTAAAAAGTGTGGTCGACCCTTTCAAATCCAATGATAAGCCTAATCACTTGGTTATAAATCATCGAAGCAAAAAGAGCAACATTCCTCTGTGTACGTCCACTCTTGATCATCCAACACTTTGAAACAAGTTTGGTTGACTTTATACAGAAGACCGTCCTCTCCACCATAAACAAAATGTCACGTTTAAATACTAGCTATTACAAAATATTTCATCTTAATTTTTCACAACTAACAACGGCAAATCTTTATAATACTACTCATTTAATTTAGAATATAAGGTGGAATTCGTGGACCAGAAATCATTGGCACTGATCACCTCGTGATATTCTCCTACTATGTCTAATCCAACATACTCGTACTCAAAAGTGTGGTCGGCCCTTTCAAATTCAATGATAAGCCTAACCACTCGGGCATACACCATCGAATTAAAAAGAGCAACATACCCATCTCTTTATCCACTCCTGATCATCCAACACTCTTAGGGCATCAACATCCATATGATTATCTCTACCTTATAACATTATATATCTTCATAGGGGAAGATTATGGATGTGGAGCAAACCCCTTTAGATAAGGGGTAAGAGGTTACATGAGCAGCATGGGGTTACCCCGGCCTCCACTTCCTCTTTCTTTCTTTCCTTTTGTTTAATGATGGACCTCACCCATTTTTATTTATTTTTATTTAGTAAATATTATGGAGTAATGTTTTGATGGGTGGAAAAGATGTGGTGTGATATAAAGAAAATAAAAGAATAAGCAGTGGAGTAAATTTATGGATGTGAGTAAAATCTTGATGAAAGAGGTATAGATATTGAAAAACGATGTGTCAAAATTGTATGAAGAGAGAAAAAAATCGGAAGGGGTTTACCCATAGATGTTGATGCTCTTAAACCAGACTCGTTGGCTTCATTCAGACGACTACCCTATCCACCTCCCACAAGTCACGTCGGGGAAAAATTGCCATTAAAGCACTCGAAAAACTCTACCACCTTGTCCTAGGTTGCTGAGAGATACCTCGTTGAAACTCCCCATGCATGCCTAGGAGGCACATCTCCTATCGGTAAGAAAAAATATCTTCCGTGTTTATTCCATTTATATGGCCTAGCATTCTTGATCGTGTCATCAAGTGTTCGCTGTAAAGGAGGTTGGGCTCTGCTAAAACATCCAAATATGCTTCATAGTCACTGCGCTCGCGGACAAATCTATGGTATATAAAACGATCTTAAAGATACCTGGTTAGATATTCTTTCAGTTCAACGAATTCTTGATCGGTCATTGGATCTAAATCAAGATTCAAGTTCAGTGAAGATATCATAATACTAGATTATTGTCGCCGATTAACGACTTCAGCGGGCGGTGAGGGGAAAGGGAAACACACGTAACTAAAAAAACAAAGAAAGGGATGACGACGATTGCTGTCGTTGAAAACTTACTCTGCAGAGACGATGAGACTCGAAAGGACCGGAGCCATCGACGACTTCGGCGGACGGAGAAAGGACCGCATGAAAGGGAAATGAGGGATTATGGCGGCAAGACGACGAGACTCGAACGGGCAGGTAGCACGGTGCTGGTTTAGAAATGCTGATGAAATCGGGGTTAAAATTTAATGACAATTTTTTTTGGAATGTCTATCTTTTTTTTTTGGTAATTAACCGATAGGCAGATATTATAGATAGATAGAGATCATGATTTATATTGTAACTTAATTTTACTCCATATATGATAACCTTTTTAAATTTCAAAACTATTTATATCTTCCTATATATCTATATATAATATAAAGTTAGTTTTTATTTATTCATTGCACAATCAATTAAAATGAAATATTTATATATTCGTACTCAAAAGTGGGGGCGGTTATTTCAAATCTAATGATAAGTCTAGCCACTTAGGCATATACCATCGAATTAAAAAAGTAACATTCCTCTGTGTCCACTCCTGATCATCCAACACTCTTAAATCAGTCTGGTTGGCTTCACTCAGACGACCAACCTCTCCAGCAGCCTGGTTGACTTCATTCGACCACCCTCTCTACCAGCTTGGTTGGGTTCATTCTGACGACCACCCACTCCACCAGCTTGGTTGGGTTCATTCAGACAACCACCCACTCCACCGTACACAAAATGCCCCATCACAACATCCCAACAATCATGTTGGGTGAAAATCGCCACTAAAGCACTAGAAAAACTCTACCTCTTGGCCTAGGTTATTGAGAGAGATACCTCGTTGAAACTCCTCTGTCTAGGAGGCACATCTGCGATCAGTAAAAAAAAATATATCCCAAGTTTATATGGCCTAGCATTCTCGATCGTGCCATCAAATGTTCTCTGCGAAGGAGGTTGGGCTCTGCTAAAACATCCAAATATGCTTCATAGTCACTGCGTCCGTGGACAAATCCATGGTATCTTACTACGGGGGTTACTCGCATGAGATGTAACAGCACCGGGGAGCTCTACCCTATCACACCACCTCCTGCGTCCAGTCAGTCGTGCCCGATCGCCCTCTCAGTATCACCGTCCAGCCTGTGGCATGCACGCTTGGGCAATCCCAGTGTTGCCGTTCTAGATGTCTTCCGTTCTCAGAGTCTTGTCACCTGTCTTAAAGACCTACGCTCTAGTTTATGCTCTTCCTGCCAACTAGACAAACATGCCCGACTGCCGTTCCAACGGTCTTTGAATTCCACCCTTAGTCCTTTTGATACGGTCTTTGAATTCCACCCTTAGTCCTTTTGATATCATTCATAGTGACATTTGGACCTCTCATGTGCCTAACAAGAAGGGTCACAAGTACTACCTCTTGTTTCTTGATAATTACACTCATTTCTTATGGGTCTTCTCGTTGCATTTCAAGTTCCAAGTGTTTCCTATCTTTGTCAAATTCCATGCCTACATCAAAACACAGTTTTACACAGCTTTTTGTTGCGCCCGCACCTGCGAGTCATCCGGCATCACCGGAAGCGTAGGAGGGAGTGAGCCATGTGAATAATAAAAGTCCGAATTGAAAGAAGATGTTCCATCGAAGTCCAACAAACTATTTTACGATTTCTTCTTGTTTCATAGCGTCGTTTTATTATCTTTTTGTATGCTTAATTAGACCGTTTTCGCCTGCTGATTCGTCGACCTCTCGAGAATCAAGCCTGATCTCTTACTTAATTAAAAAAAAAAAACAATTTTACCAATTACTGTAGATTGTTACTGCATTAATAAAAGTCCGAATCGAACCATTTCATGCCACATCGATCATGGTGGGCCCTGTGATTAATCACAAGGGGTCATTAGAGAGAATCACAACACCGTGATTATCAACGAATCAGTTTCCGCGGGTGGCACTGATGAGAGTGGAGGGAGAGAGATGGGGAAAGAAAAAGGGGCGTGGGATCCGAAGAGTAGGAATCAGGAATATGGGTATGCCGGAAGCAGTACAGCGGCGCAGGAAGAACAAATACCCGGATCCGGTGGACTGTGTTGGACCTGTTGGTAAAGGTAGGAGTCTGTTTTCTTCGCTTTGTCTATCTCAATTCAGAATCCATATATGTTTGTTTTCTTTTTGGTATTTATTTGGATTACAGTTGCCGGAATGTATATTCTTGATTAGGTTTAAGATCATTTATGTACAGACTGTGACGCAATTTGATTGTGCTGTATTATTGCATATTTATCTTATTAATTCAATTCGATTGATGTATGTTGTTTCAAACAAATTCATCTTTTAAGTGGTTTATTTTTTTTGTTTAGATTCCTCGGTAAAATTCGCTCAACATCCAAAGCTTGAATCCCTTTTAGTTGGTGATAACAATACCCTCTACACTAGAAATTTGGTACCGGGTGAAGCTCTTAACCGCGAGATTCTTCTGCCTATTCAGGTACTGATTTGTGATTTCTCAATGTTAAAATACATTGGATTGGATTGAAAGTAATAAAAGAAATTAGGGTTTATCAATTTTGTTAACAATGATATATGTTCACACACTTGCTTATATTTTTAGTTCATTACTCTTCTAAGTATTTTTAGTTCATTATTCTTGTAATTTCAGAAGAGCGATGGAACCGAAGTCGAGTATAGACAATGGAATCCATCTTTATCAAAGTTGGCTGTTGCAATTCTTTGCGGAGGTGACAATATAGGGATGATTGTAGGTATGATCACTCGTTTATGATTATTGACAACTACTAAAATGGATCTCTTATTTCCTATCCTTACTGATTTTTTTTTTTCATTTTTTCTAGAAACCTGGCTGTTGAGAGAATGAGATGTGAAGAGACCAAAAAGAGTCCCACATCGATAGTTTGAACAAAGAAGTCTTAGTATATAACCTAGTGGGTTACTCCTCCTAATGCCAATTGGTTTTAGGATGGAACCCCCCTCGGCTTATATGCTAGGCTATATGCGCATGGGCGCACGTGTGCACACGACCCCCGATCCCGAGTCCTAAACGGACTTCAGTATGGTATCAGAGCGGAAAAGCCAAACGGCCCGACTCTCGATCCTGGGCTAGCTAAAAAGAGAATGAGATGCTAGACCCGATGTCCAAGTGACAACTAGAGGCGAAAAACGACCCTAGTTGCACTTGCGGGGGCGTGTTGAGAGAATGAGATGTGAAGAGACCAAAAAGAGTCCCACATCGATAGTTTGAACAAAGAAGTCTTAGTATATAACCTAGTGGATTACCCCACCTAATGCCAATTGGTTTTAGGATGGAACCCCGCTCGGCTTATATGCTAGGCTATTAGCGCAAGGACGCACGTATGCACACGATCCCCGATCCCGAGTCCCAACGGACTTCAGTAACCCCGCTCGGCTTATATGCTAGGCTATTAGCGCAAGGACGCACGTATGCACACGATCCCCGATCCCGAGTCCCAACGGACTTCAGTATGGTATCAGAGCGGAAAAGCCAAACGGCCCGACTCTCGATCCTGGGCTAGCTAAAAAGAGAATGAGATGCTAGACCCGATGTCCAAGTGACAACTAGAGGCGAAAAACGACCCTAGTTGCACTTGCGGGGGCGTGTTGAGAGAATGAGATGTGAAGAGACCAAAAAGAGTCCCACATCGATAGTTTGAACAAAGAAGTCTTAGTATATAACCTAGTGGATTACCCCACCTAATGCCAATTGGTTTTAGGATGGAACCCCGCTCGGCTTATATGCTAGGCTATTAGCGCAAGGACGCACGTATGCACACGATCCCCGATCCCGAGTCCCAACGGACTTCAGTATGGTATCAGAGCGGAAAAGCCAAACGGCCCGACTCTCGATCCTGGGCTAGCTAAAAAGAGAATGAGATGCTAGACCCGATGTCCAAGTGTCAACTAGAGGCGAAAGACGACCCTAGTTGCACTTGCGGGGGCGTGTTGAGAATGAAATGTGAAGAGACAAAATGTCCCACATTGAAAGTGTGAAACATAAAGCCTTAGCATATAACCTAGTGGGCAACCCCACCTAAAGCCAATTGGTTTTAGGATGGAACCCCGCTCGGCTTATGTGCTAGGCTATTAGCGCAAGGGCGCACGTGTGCACACGACCCCCGGTCCCGAGTCCTAACGGACTTCAGTACTGGCTCACGGGTATTATATTTATGTTTCGGATTCGGAGATGCACGTGGAAGCACAGTTTCACACATTTCTGATCTTGTTGGCCCCGTGAGTTCTTTATTCAATTCTCAATCATATTTGTAGTTGGAAGATTTGGGAAAAATGCACAGGGAGATAGCGATCTGCAGTTTCACCAATATATCATAAGCTTTAACTTTTGGTTAACTCTATGAATTGCAATACTCATAGGGATTAATATATTATTGCCCGTTTTATATTGTATAGTATCTTCAAGTTTACCTTGCTTGGTTAACTCTTCTAAATGATATTGTTGATTATCATATTTTTAATCGAAATTATGAAGCTAGTTGAAATTCGACGCGGATCGTATTGGTTCTTCTGTTATAGGATCTTTGAGCATATTTCCAATGGGATCATTGCTCTTTTGTTATGTTTTTTTCCAATGGGATCATTGCTCTTTTGTTATGTTTTTGGGCTTCGTTTTTACGGTGTTGTAATAAAGTAGGTGAGAGAAATCTAAAATTATATATATGAATTCTACAATAATTGAGTTGGAGTCAAATCAAACTTTAATTTGAATCGAATTTTAATATATAATCCATATTCAATTCGTTTAGCAAATGAGCGAGTTTGAGCTGAGTTTTTTTTCGAACCGAACTTAAGCTACTAAAAATAACACTTCACTGCAATTTGGCTCGATAGCTACAAAGTTCACCGGCCATATCGATTAGGAGCCTTACTAGGACCAATTGTACAACAAAATTTCTTCCCAATTTTAAAATCGATTGGGTAATATACTCTATAGTATCAACCAAAACATTTCCTCAACTAGGTTTACAGTGTGCCCTATGGGCATATGGCAAACTTTATTTGGAAAATAAAAATATAATTTAAAAATATTTAAATTGGGTTTTAGGAAAAATATTTCACAATTTGGACTGTCTTTCAAATAATATGAAATTATGAACCATAATTGTTGCTTGAATTTTCTCAATATTACTCATAAGTCATAACCTTTCTCATAAGAACTTATTTACAAAACTCCAAACACTGCGTCAACCATTCCAATTTCCAAGGTAAAGATAAAAAAAAACCTTACTTTCCTCTTCTTCTTTTTTCCTGCCACTTTCCCTTGCATTTGCATGCCTCTATTTACCAAAAAAAAAAAAAGAGCTGGATTTAACATTTTAACCCCATCGACTATGAAATGCACCTCATCGAGTAGGAGGTGACAGAGGAATCTACTGAGGGTGCACCGTAAACCCTCGGGTGGTCGCTCTCCAATCCGTAGTCCATCATCGGACGGTACTCCAAATCCTCATCGTGCTCGTACACGAAATCTGGGACGTCCACTTCGTTCCTCCGAACTTGCTCCCACAGGTAATCCACCCTCGTCACGAACCTCACCTTCCCGTAAAACCTGTTTAAGATGAACAAATTGCAATCAATCAATTGATTGATTGATTGATTTCTAACATGCGCCGTCGGAGAAAACGAGAGTTTCAATTTTACCTGCCGCCGAACATGAGGCGGCCGAAGGTGGCGAGGAAGAGGCGGGCCTGGAGGCCGGGGTGGACGAAGTAGACGGCTTCCAGGCTGTTCTTCACGGCCGCGGGGATGGCGTCGTAGATCGACCGGAGAACGGAGACGCCGGGGGAGTTATCCGGCGCATGGATCCCGGTGTTGATGTAGAGCACTGCGAACGGGCGATTCTCGAGCTTCGGGAAGATCTTCTCCGCCAAATACTTGTTCACCACTTCCGCGCTCACAAACCGAGCTGGAATTCCGAAATGCAGAGAACGCGAATTCAAAATCAAACTACCGGACATCGGAATCTCGAGAAACGTAATTGGAACGGGGAAATTGAACGTACCGGGGAAGAATTTGCCGACGATGCGAAGAATCAGGCGGCCGCGCTTGTCCCTGCCTTGGATCTGGAAGACCTGAAGCTTCTCGATCAAGGCTTCCTGCTCGGCCTCGGAGATCAAATTGAAAGCACTGCACATCTTGTTTCAACGCTGACAACAAAAAAACCTGCTCTGATTTGGTATGGAATTAGTATTGAAAATTTGCGGGATTAAATAGCGGGAGGAGTAACTGATCCGATTATTGTTTTCCGGAAATAAAAAATTGAATTTGTGAAGAAACATTTGCTGTGATTCCATCTGGATTGTGATTTGGGAGATAAATAGGGAAGAGGCTAAGCTTGGAAGAGAATATACTGAGGAATCTTCCATGTTCCATCCAGAATACGGACTGCTGCAAACCCTCCCACCGCCATTTCCTCACCTATTTTTCTCCCCTAATTGCCTTTTTTTTTTAAACGAGATTTGGGGTATGTTTGGATTCCTAATTTTTTTTTTTTTATTAGATAAAAATTCGAATTCGAGTTTCACTGAACTCGATAGGCCGACGAACCACCCGTCAACATACAACATAATAGACACACAAAAAACACAGATGAAAGAAACAACCCTAAGAACCTATAAAAGCCATCAGCAAACGGAGGAGTCGAGGGAGATCCAAGGCGAGCCACGAATGCCGAGAACCCGGGAGAGCGCGTAGACTCACACGGCGTCTCGACGCCGAGAAGGCGGAGAACAGTAACCCACCCCGGAAAGGGTGAAACATGAGGAAGTACGGATCACCGACGTTGCCCCCACCTAGATGAGGGATCTTTTAAGACCACGAACACAACCACGATCCTCTCGATCATACAGGAAGCCCGATACTGCAACCCAACTCGGAACTAAACGCAACCACGCCAAAGCAGCGACCCGGCGCCAAAAGAGGGAACAAATACAGGCCAAAGAGGGAAGAACTAGCCACCCGACGAAAAATGTGTGCAAACTCCCGACCACACAAGAAGTCCGAAAAGAAATTATTTAAACTACTAATAACAAATTATTTCGCATACCCTTTCGGGATTTTGAGTCAACCCTTTTGGAATTTTATCAAATCCTTTCGAAAATTCTGTCAACCCTTTCGGGATTTACATAATTATTATGGGATTCTTATTATTTATATATATAAGAAGATAAAAATATATCTATATATATAAATAAAAGAGAAAACCGTGTAAAAAACCTTGGCCTAAAGAAGATTAGACCGGTTTGTATTGAAGAAGATCCATTGCAGACTTTGGCCCCAAGGCGCACATAAAAGTAAGGTCTAAAGCAAAGTTGATCGATATATAAAAAATGTATTTATATATAAAAAAAATTAATTAGTTAAGCGTGGCCCCCAAGCACCAACGCCAAGGTTTTCGCACTGGAGGCAGGCAACTAGACCACCGCCGACGAGAAGCCTTGCCACAGCGCCAGCGCCGCCACTGTCAATCGGAGCGGTTGACCGAGGGCTGCAAGAAACCGACCGGACAACCACAACCCCTACCCCCAACCCAAGGGTAGGGAACGGAGAACCGTAGGGATTTCAGATCGACCGACCCAGATTTGAAAATCGGAGGCCAACTGTACAAATTGGATACGATCGATAATGGAATGGAGATCCTAGATCTCGAATCTACTAGAGCCCCAACGAATTAGAGCTTTTTGCCTATAAGATTGGTTATGATAGCGGGGGAACGCCGAGCCCAAACTGAATACGATTCCCGGCGCCCTAAGCACGTTAGAGTAGTCCTGATGCAACGCCCAAATTCAGAGCACCAGGAGGACGCGGATCCACCGTCACAAGCCAACAACGGCGAGTCGACGGAGAGGTGTGTGAATAGAGGGGATCCAAGGCCCCGAATCGCAAGAAGATTCAAGGAGGTGGGGAAGAGGATGATTGAGGGCCGCGTTTGAGACAAACGAAAGCTACCGGAACTACACGCCGAAGACGATAGTCGGAGGTCACTATGAGAGCTACCCCGAAGTAGCAGCGACCGAAATCGAATTGGTGGTGGCCGAAGCCGAGAAGACGGGTCGGTGGCTCCTTGAGGAGATTTTGGGGCGCCCGAAGGAGATTTACGACTCACGGAGGAGGGGTAAAACTTACAAGATATTCAAAATAAAGCAACCTTATAAAATATATAAATTAATTATATTAAAATTATAAGGTAATTATGAAGTTAATACAAATTGATACAATTTATATAATATTTTAATTTAAATTCACTTTATTTAAAATATATAAAAATTAAGTTAAGCAAACACTGTTTCTCAAGTGTTTGGCTTGTGAGATTGACATTATCCATGTACGGAGTTTCTATTAGTAGGATTTAGGATGGATTTAAAAATGGATTAATTGGGCATTTTATGGGTGTGTATGGATGCAATTTAAAGTTGAAAATTTTAACCTTGTATGGGGAGGGGTTAATTAGGAGATTTTAGTTTATTTGGGGGTTTATTTAAGAAGCTATTTTTGATAGCTTTTTAGGAGTTTATGTGGTTTATTTGATTTGAAATTACCATAATACCCCTAATAATAACAAAAGAAACTACACTTTTTACAAATAAACTGTTTTTCACCCCATACGGAGTTTATATTTTTTCATAAATTTTTAACTACTTTTTACCAACCGTTTATAAATTTTACCCTGTTTATAATTTTAGTCAGTTTATTAACTCCGTTCCATACGAACCCTATAAGTCATTATAAATTTCATAAAATGATATTGTAAGATTTGCTCTACGATAGAGGTCATTATAAATTTCAGAAAATGATATTGTAAGATTTGCTCTACGATAGAGTAGTTATTGACTTGAGACAAAAAAAGTAAAGATGACCTATTCAATGTTTGGATTTGAGTGATAAGATTTTGCATGCATATCTAGATTTTCTAGGATGATAATATTTTTTAATGCTTAGTAAAAAATGTCTTTTAATATATATTCTTAAAAAATGATATGAAAACTAATATCTAGATTGAATGGATCTACTCTAAAAAAAACACAATTTGATGGCTCGTTTGAGAACACAATCTGAGGTGTTCGTTGGTTTCCAGAGTTCTCTGTGTGCATCGTCCCTTTGATCGATCGTTTCGTTTGTCTCTTTGGTTTGTGATTTTCAATGTAGGATGACTTGTACTTTTATTTATGTCTTTTGCTTCTGTTATTTGCTTTCTATCTTTTGATTATGTTATTTGTAGGGGTGGGCACAAATCCCGCAAATCCCGTCCCGTCTCGATCCCGTCCCGATCCCGGTAGGATTTCGAAAAAAATAAATAAATCCCGTCCCGCAAAAATTATGCGGGACGGGACGAGGGACAGAGGGTTCGAATCCCGCAAATCCCGTCCCGTCCCGCATATATATAAAATTATATATATTTAATATATTTAATTAAAATTAATAAAAATATATAAGATAAATTTATATTATACCTTAACATTAAAACATAAAATTTAAAATAATAATACATAATAAAATTATACTACCTCCGATCCAAAATGTAAGTCGTTTGACTTTTTAACACGCATTTTAAGGAGCTAAAAACTATATTAAGTTGTTACAACGTCCAAAACTATATAATATATTAACTTTTTTATTATTATTTTTTTACAATTCAATACTTATTACCGACAAATATTAAGTTGTAAAAAAATAATTTTAAAAAAGTTGATATTTTATATAGTTTTGGACTTCTTGAAATACGTGTTGAAAAGTCAAACGACTTATATTTTGGATCGGAGGGAGTATAAGAAATAACTATATAAGTAGTTTGGTTTGGACTTCAAGTACCTACTGTAATTACTTATTGGGCTGTTGGCCTTTTAAGAAAAAAAGAGCTACTGTTCTAGGCTTCTAGCAATTGGTAATTGGGTAGCTCTCGAGTAGTAGTCACCACATTAACGGACGAGTTTATCACCACATCGAATTCCAAAAGTGACAGGGAAGGGAAAAGCCACATTGGTGATCAATGTTTAAAAGGACGAGTTTATCAGTTGCTAGTTTCTAGCGTGTATTTTGAGACTATTTCACTCTTTGCCTTCAAATTTCTAACGGAAATTTCGCCAGGTACCCCTGGGGTATTGCAAAATTCGCCGGGTATACAACTTTTTTACAAAATTCGCGTGGTACCCCTGAGGTTTTAACCCATTTCGCCTCGTGCCCTTCTCGGTTAACTTTAACTTTTTTTTGGTGTTTTCCGTTAGTTTGCTCAAAAAAAAAAAGAAAAAGAAAAGAAAGAAAGGCAGTAGCGAAACGAAGCATCAGACAGAGAGCGAGGAGAGAGCGACGCGAAGAGAGAGCGCTCGAGGAAGGAGACCAGGCGCGATACAGCGGCAGCGGCGGCGGCGGCGGCTCGGACCTTGGCTCGGCTTGGACCTGGACTCGGCTCGGACCTTCTGCTGCACCCTCTGCGCGCTCGGACTTGCTGGCTGCTCCTGCGACCTCAGCGAGAAAGGTTAGATTTTTGGTGTTCTTATAACTAGGGTTTGGTGTTCTTGTTTTGGTTGAATTTGATGCATTTGGGGGTTTTTGTGATGTCAAATTTAGGATTTAGGTTGAAATTGATAGATTTCGAATTCGAAATTTCGATTTAGGGTTTTTGTAGAGGTTCATCTCACTTCACTATGAAATCAGATTTATTAAACTAGGACCTCTGCTCAGATTTTTGGTCTTAATCGAATGGTGATGAAATCAGATTTTAGTGCTCAATTCGCTATGAAATTGGAGGTTTATTGAATCTGTTGGTGGATATAGAAACCTTCCTTCTGTTAAATTTGTTTCTTCTCCTTGTCATCATTGTTCAAACATATCATATATACATAAGGGTCTCTAACTGTATTTCCATGTGCTCCAATCTCAGATTGTTTAGTTTGATTATTTTTAAGGTGAATAATCAATTTGAAAATGAATAAATTGGTTGGGTATATTACTTGCAATGCTTTCTAAAGGCCTTTTGTACAGTTGATTGATTGGTAGGAATTCCTCACAAACTGGTTTATTAACGAAAGAAATGGATTGTTGAAGGGAGAATTTAGAGAATGTTTTGAGATGAATTTATTTATGATGAACTTGGAGAATGCCTAATAAGTTATGATGAACTTGATTATTAGATTTTGGGTGTTTGTTTAATATGATTAGGAGATTTGAATCCTTTAGAGTTAGGATTTGAGTTTCTGATTTTATAGCACACAATTCTGCATCCACCTCATTTTTCAGTATCAATGCTCTTATCCTTTTTTAAATCTCTAATTTTTTCTCTTTAATCCAGCTAGGCTTTATGTAATATTGGTTAATTCTGAAGAGAATTTCTGATCAGGATTATGAAAATAATCTTGTGAAATTCGTGCTTCACTAAAATTTTAACTAGTTTACTATTTTGTGGTGTTAATGTCACTCTAGAGGATCAAATTGTAGTTTAGTTGCTTTGAACATTTTGGCCTATTAGCTCAAACGGTAGAGCAATGTGTTTTGACACAAAGATATGGGTTCAAATCCCATACAGGCTATTGAGTTGTTATCTTACTTAAAAAATATGAATCATAATTGCAATTGTTGTCTTACTTAAAAAATATGAACCAGCTCTGCATAATAGTAGGAATGTAGTTCTTTATTAAAGAAATTGCGCTTCATCAGTGTTCTCACACAGAAAATGACAGGAACCATGTGCTCAAATGCTGGACGTAAAAAAACATAACCGGGGGCAAAGGACATCAAGGTATGTTATCAAATATACATCATAAAGCAGTATAAATTCCAATTCATGAGCTGAGCTAATACAAACAGTCAACTTCAGGTACAATAACACACACTGTGGAATTGCAAACTTACTTTCAGAGTTGTCACAGTAGTTACTGAACCATCAGGCCCTGGACGGGTCATGGAACTAGTGTCTTGAAAGAACCTGCGTACCAATGCTGGATTCTGATGGAGAATATAATAAAACTGTGTGACAAAGGCATGTCCAATCATCTCTCATTTTTTTGAAATTGTGATTCATATTTTTTAAGTAAGACAACAAATGAAATAATGATTCATATTTTTTAAGTAAGACAACAACTCAATAGCCTATATGGGATTTGAACCCATATCTTTGTGTCAAAACACATTGCTCTACCGTTTGAGCTAATAGGCCAAAATGTTCAAAGTAACTAAACTATAATTTGATCCTCTAGAGGGACATTAACATCACAAAATAATGAACTAGTTAAAATTTTAGTGGAGCATAAATTCCACTTCTAATTCACCTATATATAATGTTCACCATATAAAATGATACTCTCTGAAAATCCTCATCCTCATCAGAGTAGTCATCCAGAATGACAGAATTTCTATTAGGAACATCGATCACTTGATCCATAGAACCTGACATGATAGATGATTCCTGAACTCTATGACCTTTTTTGAAGAAATGGGGACTGATTTCATCTTGACCATAACTGGTATTCTAGGAGCTGCAGTCCTTTCATCAGTTTGAGCAAAATATTCCATTAGTCCTGCCATCAGTTCAGGGATGAAACAGATGCTAAAGAGTGACTAGAAATACCATCAAGAACAAAATAAACAGTACAGTTGTCAGAGGGTAATGCCCAAGTGAATTAAATTCTAGCAAGTGCGCCATAAGCAAAGATTTTTAATTTAGGCAAACTCAAGAGTCAACTGTGCACCATCTTACTAATGTGGAAGTACAGTTTACAAGATAGGAATGGTGAAGTTGGTCAATCATAAAAGGTTGGGCCTTGAGATAGTTTGAGAGAGCTAGAGAAATACTTTCTTCCATTTTGTACTCTTATGTCCAGTTTCCTAAGCAGTTGCTGCAATCCTATTTTCATTTTACTAATCAAAACCTTACTGCGTGCAAAAATATGTTAAATGTGAATACAGAAGATAGTGAATGGCAAACATTTAATCTCTAACATTTTTGTTTAAACATTGGTTGATTTTGCAGACAAACATGCAGACCAATGCACTGGACATCAGCAACAACATATCAATCACAGGGGGGTATTGATTTCAGCAAACCCTAGCGATTTCGATATCTATCGATTTCAACAGAAACAAATTTCAACAGATTCAACCCTAAATTGACAGCAATTTCGATTTCAACAGCAAAAGTGTTACCTTTCAACAGCAAAAGTATCGATTTCAACAGATTAAACCCTAAATTTCGATTTCAACAGCAAAAGTGTAACCTTTCAACAGCAAAAGTATCGATTTCAACAGATTCAACCCTAAATTTCGATTTCAACAGCAAAAGTATCGATTTCAACAGCAACAGCAATTTCGATTTCAACAGACACGAGAT
The DNA here is from genome assembly GCA_037127255.1 of Persicaria tinctoria. NCBI lineage: Eukaryota > Viridiplantae > Streptophyta > Magnoliopsida > Caryophyllales > Polygonaceae > Persicaria > Persicaria tinctoria. The sequence goes on along the minus strand of JBANSL010000005.1, from coordinate 2,267,134 downwards.
TTAGATTTCGATTTCAACTCTAAATTGACAGCAAAAGTGTTACCTTTCTCGTCGGGGGCGCAGCAACAGGTCCGAGCGAGGGTCCGAGCGCAGCCACCAGGTCCGAGCGCAGCCACCAGGTCCGAGTCCGAGGGAGGGTGCAGCCAGCTCTTCGCGTCGCTCCGCGTCTCGCGTCTCTCCTCGCTCTGTCTTCGCGTTTCTTTCTTTCTTTTCTTTTTCTTTTTTTTTGTTTGAGCAAACTAACGGAAAACACAAAAAAAAGTTAAAGTTAACCGAGAAGGGCACGAGGCGAAATGGGTTAAAACCTCAGGGGTACCACGCGAATTTTGTAAAAAAGTTGTATACCCGGCGAATTTTGCAATACCCCAGGGGTACCTGGCGAAATTTCCGAATTTCTAATGGGTTCCACATTAACGTGCTACTGTAATTTACCTATTTCAGTTTTGCCTTCAACGTAATGCTTTAATTAGCACATTTGCCTACTTTTTTTTTTTTTGGCTAATGTCATGGCCTTAATTAGCACATTTGCCTACTTGTTAATTTTGGATTGTATTTTAATCTTTATTTACGAGGGACAAATCCCGTCCCGTCCCGTCCCGAGAGGGATAAGACCCAGCGGGATTTGAAAAAAAATCATTCAATCCTGTCCCATAAAAAATACGCGGGACGGGACGCGAGATTACCCTAATCCCGTCCCGTCCCGTTCCATGCCCACCCATAGTTGTTTTCTATTGTACATGATGATTAGTCCATTCACCGGCTTGTCCGATTTCTCGGTTTCTCTATACTTGTCTAGTGAATCGAATTCTTATATTGCTTCAAAAAAAAAACAAGTTTTTTTAATTGATTATTTACTTTTTGAATTATTAAAAAATTTGTAATTTTTTAAAAGATTTTATTTTTAAGGTGGAAAAGAGAATATTATAATATTTCTTTCAATGTTGATGGATTTCAATCTAAAACTAATGTAAGCTTTATTTTGCATAATACTATATATTTAATGACATACGCTAAGAATTATGAAACCACTTCTCAAATTCAAATGAACAAAACTTATAAAAATATTTTTTAAAATTTTTAGATAGGTAAAAAGGATAAACTTAAAAATTGTTGATAATATTTGATGCAAAACTCAATAAAAAATGGTTAAAGAAATGTATTTAGGATATCTCATAAATTTGTGAGTTATTCATTTAATAATATTTGATGCAAAATTCAGTAATAGTTATCACCCTTTTTTCTTCTCCCTTACTCAAAAAAACTGTGTGGACTTCTGACTTGCAAGTTGCGATTCCCAGATCTCCGTTGTTCTTCGCCATTGCCAGGGGTTCTACAGTGATCCAATCGGATCTAGGGTTTGCGGATTTTCCGCCTAGTCGAAAATCTTCTCCAATTGAAGCTTTCGGCAATGGCGAAAGGTGCGAGGTACGCCCGCTATCCGCCTCGCAAATCGTCCTACACTACTCTCATCCTCGCTCTCCTCATCGCGTTCTCCTTCGTCGTCCTCATCCTCCTCGCTCTCGGAATCGTCTCCCTCCCCAGCGGCAGCTCTTCGGGCGGTTCGCACAATGTGCACGATCTTAGCTCCATGGTTCGCTCCTCTGTGCACAGGTATGATCTGCTGGTATTGGTTCGGATCGTTGCTGGTTTGTGGCTCAATTTTGTTTGATTGGAACTGTTTGTTGACTATTTGGTTCGGATGTGTTTGTGATTGTTTTGGAATTTCGGAAATTGTCGGTGCAGGGGCGATAGAGATGGGAATAGAGATGGACAGTGGGTTGAATTGCTCTCTTGGGAGCCCCGAGCCCTCGTTTACCACAATTTCTTGGTCAGTTTATCGTTTTTTTATTTGATAATTTTGTTATTTATACGATTCTATCTCACTTGTATTGTATGCTTGGATTATTTACATTGCTGGTCTTGGTCGATGGTGGGAACGTCAGCCATCTTAAAGTGGCAAAGGTTCACTGCTCAATGTTAAAAGTTAAACCTGCATGATAATAATACAGATCTGTATTGTGGTGATGCTGATGGTATCATACAGCCATACAGGGAACCAAATGACTGATGGGTGATGACCATTGAATAAGGGAAATAGATTTGAAAGATATGCTGGTTGATAATTCCATTAAAGTAGCAAAAGGAATAGTTGGTGTATTAGGTTTCTTTAACAAACTTGTGCAAGAATTGAAGTTCTTTTAGATGTGAAAAGGCAACATAATTGGGGGCCTAACAGTGTTTCTACTTTTGCTTAGTTAAGCTGATCTTGATATACCATGTCCATGTTGTTGGTGACTTGGTGCCATAACCCTAAAAATGGAGAGAATTTGTATCAATTCAGTAGAATTTTGGATTCTTGACAGAGCGTCACTGGCAATTTTGAAGTAACTTTGTGATGTTAGTTGAATCAAATAAGTTAGTCCTTGGTTGGATTCATGGCAATCTAAATCAAAGTATTTATTAAACCTTGATGTTGGTATAAATTACTGCTTGCTTTGGTAGGTAGATGGAGTTGTTTTCTACTTCCAAGTCAGTGCATCCAGCCATCCACATGTTCTCATCCAAATGGATTTGGCCATGCATGCCTACGAAAATTATATTGTTTTCTGTTTTTATTTTGAAGCTATAAATAAATTATTTGTTATGTTGGCAGTCAAAAGAAGAGTGTGAATATCTTATTGAGCTTGCCAAGCCTCACATGCAAAAGTCTTCTGTTGTTGATACTGCGACGGGCAAGAGTGTTGATAGCAGGTCTATATTTGTATCCTTGTCTTTCGATTAATGTTGTTAGCTCTTCAATATATAACTTCCTTGTTCATTCCAGTTATTCCATGTCCTTTTATTTACCTTCTCTTGCAGGGTTCGAACAAGTTCAGGTACATTTCTTCCCAGGGGACGGGATAAGACCATTAGGAACATTGAAAAGAGAATTGCAGATTGGTCATTCATTCCTGCTGGTACGTGATATAAGGATTTTCTGTGGAGCATTGAGTTCTAATACTTTGCATTTTCTGGCCTACAGAATTCTACCCTTTCAAACAGTGTTGAACTGTAAACTGTTGCTTGTTTTTAAAGAAAAACTTGTAAAGCTACCAGTTGCAATTTTTTGTCAAAATTGTTTATCATATGCAAATATTGCTCCATACATGTTTTTACAAAGAAAAAGTTGTACATATGTTGAATAGCGTTCTTGGTGGAATGATTGACTTTCACTCTAAAATCTGTCAGTTGAACTAATTTTTTAGATTAAGTCTGTTTATTGATCCTAGGTTTATAGGTATTGCACATTCCACTTTTGTATCAGTTGCCAACCTACATTTATTCCTCCTTAATTGCTTTTTAGAACTTAAGGCTATATATAATTTTTTATTGTACAGAGCATACCAAGAAATGTCTTACCTCAGGCTGCTGGTCATTAGGGAAATTTGGGCATTTCTGCCTAGTCTGGGGAATAAGTGTTTTGCAGATCTCAACTTGCCTCAGGGTCTCTTGAATGTTTCATTTAATGAACCAAATACCTTAATTGAGCAACCACTTCATAATATGTTAGCAGATCCTCAAGGGTCGAAATTCTAGGAATAGAACTTTTGGTGTCGAAATAAGAGATGTCATCACTTATCACATTGCTGCCTTTTTCATATTAGTGTTTCTTATTTTTTCTTGATTGAGGTTTATCACTAGAGATGCGCCTCAAGGGCCGTACTTGAAATATACCTAGATAGCAGATCATGTTCTCATGACTGGAGAACCTGCTGTAATTATTATTCTGTGACAAGCATGTGTCATTATTCCATTACTAGTGTGAAATACCAATAACAACATTGTGACAACGCAAACGACCACTCTTTCTTCGTTAAAGAAAAAGTCCCTTGTTTGTCCTATATTTTATAATCTTCGGGCTATTGCTGAAAGGAATTCTTTTCTAATTCTTAGTTGAAATTTTTACTTTTGACTGCACCTGTTTATTCTGGGAAACTGTTAAGGTATTTGTCATCTGTCGCTTGTGTCTGACACAATAACTTCTCCAAAATGTGAACTGTTTTCCACAGATCATGGCGAAGGCCTACAGATTCTTCACTATGAAGTAGGACAGAAGTATGAACCTCACTTTGACTACTTCCAAGACGAGTACAACACCAAAAATGGTGGCCAAAGGATAGCTACAGTTCTCATGTACCTGTAAGTATTGTACAATGCTTAATGCTGACATTTATTTGTTATCTAGTTAGTCAGCTGGTATGGGCTGAAGGTATTATTGATTATGGCAATATCTTCGATTATATTTTTGTCAATAATGGTGCGTATCTATTTGTGATGCACCCCACAAGTTCCATTTGTTAACATTTTTTCCCTATCTATTCATCTCTGTCCACAGTTCGGATGTTGAGGAGGGAGGTGAAACAGTATTCCCTAATGCCAAAGGAAACCACAGTGACGTCCCTGGCTGGGATAAGTTATCAAAATGTGCTAAAGAAGGGCTCTCAGTTAGACCAAAGATGGGTGATGCCTTGCTTTTCTGGAGTATGAAGCCTGATGCAAGTTTAGATCCTTCAAGTTTGCATGGTTAGATCTTGTTTTAATAGCTCTTTATGATGCAACACGTCTGTAGTGACACAGTAACTCATTATATGCTTTGTCAGTAGGTTATAACATCTTCATGGTGTATTTGCTCTGATTGATATTCATGTGTTTCCTCAAAATTTTAATTGATTTTTTTCCCGTTTTGATAGGTGGTTGCCCTGTGATTAGAGGGAACAAGTGGTCGTCTACAAAGTGGATGCGTGTTAACGAATACAAAGCTTGAATTCTTCTGCTTAAGGTAAGATTGTAACTCAACCTATAATCTGTCTCTATCCGCATAAGAAATGTAAAATTTATTAGTGATCCTGCTTTCCATGCTGAACATAACTTGGTAATTGAAAATGAATCCTTAGGCAATGCTATATCCTTGACAAGAGAAATCATAGCTCAAACTCATAATTTAACTAGGTTAATGGCTGAGAATGCAGAAAACATTTTACACCAATTGTATCCTGATCATCTCATTTATTATGCCACTGTTCCATTCATGATTATTCACAAAAGCTTGTAAATCTCAATCATGAGGCATTCTTTGCCCTTCACAAGCCTATAGAAACATGAAATATTCCAGCTGATGAATCAACAGTCTGCATTTGCCTTCATCTTTGAGTTGCTCATCTTTAATGAGGCTGGGCTACTTCCTTTGTTCTCTCCAGGCATACGTATGTTCCTACGGGCTACAGTGGTTGTATCCCAATGCCATATGTCGTAGACTCTGAGACCCATGCTTAAGGAGGACCGACACATTGCAAAAGGTCCAGTCCCCTTTCATCTTCTGCTCTTCTCGACGTCTTAGTTTTTCATCATAGTTTTATCACCCGTTCATTCAATCAATAGAATAAAACAGAAAATGGAGATCATGAACAGAGAAAATGGTTGCGTTTATCATTCATCTTGCCTTAGTATTGCTGGCTGACCTTTCCTGCACTTAAGTTCGTTATACAAATGATTTTTCTTTCTTTCTTTTCTTTCTGAGCTCTGACTAAACATCACACAGATGGTTGTAAACTGCGTCCACGTTGATGATATGTAGGCTGAGTTTTGCCCTTAGCATTTTTCAAGCCCTTATTTATGCTTTTTTTGCTGATCATCTTGTGTTGCTAACATCGTTTCTTGAATGAACGAAGTCGGAAAATTATCCGGTGAGAGTAGCGAACGATCATATAACCGGAAATTTTATTGTAAAACTTTCGCTCTGTTTCTTCCATAACTGAGAGATTATTACAAGGTACTACACGACGCAACTAGAAGTGCTACTTCCAGGCAATGAACGACAAGAGACGACGATGAACTCCTAGTACCCCCTCACTGAAGCTGTTCTTCAGATGCTTCCTTACAATTTTTTTCCCCTCTTCAGCATTTAAAAACTAATAAACACGCTATTAGAGTTAAACATTTGATATTTTACAATAAAGAATTTGAGGCACTGGTTTCTTCAACCTACCGAGCTGGCTCTGATGGTTGTGGTCAAGGAGCAAGGGTTTTGGAAGAGATGTTGACTCCGCCCCCTCTGAGCGACACAGTGGGGCCCCTTGCCGAGCTGGCTCTGCTGATCAGATCGGTGTCGAGGAACAAGACGATGACCGTGATGTCGTCGTGGAAATGCCGGCGAACGCCCCGTTCGATCTTCTTTAGGTCGGTGTACCTCATCTCCCTCTTCTTAGCTGCTTCCTGCAAGGCAGTTTTCACAAGCCTCTTGGCACTTCCCTGTGAAGAGACAGTCTCATCAAAGTTGGCCTCATAGTTTCCATGAAATTCGACATCAACTTCATTTTGAGATTGCATAGGACAAAGTGCGAAATGCAATATGATTTCACTTACGTTACGAGAGTTATTTTGCACGATATCAACGGCCTGCTGATTGGTGAGATGCTCCCAGAGGCCATCAGAAGCAAATATAAGAAACCGATCCACAGGCTGCAGCTCGTGCACAGAGATGGATGGTTCAGAGCTCAATATCGGTTTCTTGAAAGGCTCTCGTAGACGAAACTTTGCATACAGAGGCTCCCTATTGTACTCAGTTTTTTTCAGATATACATCCCCAATGGATCTAGATATCTGCAACGCCGCAATAAGGCACCACCATCAAAGCATTAGACAACTCTTAGTCTCTTAAACTTGGCTGTGACACATCTAGAGGAAGATTTGCCTTGCAACATAACAATAACTTAGGAAACCCGGATAGAATTCGAACATAAAAATGGTTTTTGGCTACTACTGTTGTCTATCAGTACAAGCCTACAAGGTCTTCAAATCCAGATTTTCGCATAAAATCCTAAAAGGGCTAATCTGAATCCAGGTAGCAAGGAAAATGCGGTAAGAAAAACCTAACTCTTATTCATTTTAGGCACATAAAAAACAGTTCACTCAGCTATGCAGCAAAGTTAACTATATGAAACAATCAAATGTTCAGTCAAAACTAATACGAATTAGCATATGTGACCATAATCACTCATCTATCATCAGCACACTTGTTTTGGCTCCAATCTCAAACCAAGATATCATATTCATAAAGCTTTAGGCAGCCAAAAGTGGTCTGAATGGACTGAATGAATTGACTGGTTATGTGATTCCTTACCTGAATTAGGCCCTTGACGCGCCAAACATTGTGCTTGAGAACCACAATCTGTGAGTCGTCTGAATGCAAAGAACGCATCTCTTGTCTAACAGATTCGATGGCCACGTTATGTTCAGCAGAGAGCTGGAGGGCAAAAACTTCACCAGTTGCTTTGACAGCCCTCCCTAAAACTGCCCGTGAATCACCGACATTGGCAATATACAGTGATCCACTAGCTACCACCCCAACCAAGCAGCAAGATCCAACAGACGCAATCTGGGCATTCGTGGGCCATTGTTTGGCAACGAGAGAGAAAAACCCTTCTTCCGTTGCTTGAAACGCCTTCCGTATTACATCAGCGGACATAGACTGCTGCTCTGCAGCAAAGCCTGCAATGCACCAATTCAAACATCTAACTTACACCAATATGCAAAACTTGGTAACCACTATACTCCGTTGCAATGAAATGTACTCACGCTTAAGGTGCTGGAAGAGGTGATCATTGATGTAGCGAGATGTCTCCGGTCCACCATGGCCATCGTATACTCCTAAAAATGTTCCATATGGGCCGGAATCGAGCAAACTCAAACAACCTGACTCTATCTGGCTTTGATCTTCCAGCAAGTTATTAGCCTGAACAACTGCCATTGAGAATTCGCCATTAACATGCTGCCCAGTATCTTTGTACCAAAGTAGCCCATCTTTTCGACCTGTGGCATCCGAACCAGAGGGACCAGAATGGCCCGAAGCCGGTTGCCAACAGGTCTTTAAGAACAATATCAACTTTGATAACATCCCTCATTTCAACCAAGAAGCCTTTGATTCCTCCACTTCCACACTTGACATACCCACCTCCTAGAAACAAAATTTTCAGCCAGATTTCCTCCTAAAACTGCAAATCAGATACATCAAAAAATAACCCAACAAAGTAATCAATTTCATAAATATATTTGAGCTATCATTCCACTAAAATAACCCAACAAAGTAATCAAAATCACACACACACACATACAAAAAAAATAAAATGCTCTTCATAATCCACATATAGTCTAACAAGGCTCATAGTCATATATCATCTTTACATTTGCATCCATGATTGAATAAGGAGCCAAGATACATTCAAAACCCACACAGAAAAGACCATTAAAACTCAAACTGTGCCATCTCCATCTCAGTGTACCTTTGTGAAGAACTAGAGAGAACCCAACTCAGACAACAAGGCATATGTCCTATCTTCACCTTTACAGCCATAAATTTAACAAAACAATAAGAAACACTCAAAACCCCAAAAATCAAAGAACACCAAGACCAAAATTTCCTTGATTTTTTTTTCTTCCTCTCTCAGTTACCTTTGTGAAGAGGTGGGAAATGACCCAATTAATACTTGTATGATTGGGCTTCAATTAGAAGTTGTGGCAAGCAATTGAGCAACAGGCGGTGAAGATCTGAAGTGAACAGACAGTACACGTATACCCCTTGAGGAGATTAGATCTGTAGACCCAATAAATTTTTCAATAAAAGGGGGAAGAAAAGATAAAGATATAATCTTGCTTGTCTCCACACAACCCTAGCTCACTTTTACTAAAAGGTTGTGTTTTTTCTTCAACTCATGAGATATTGAAAAGAGGGATACATGAATAAGGGTCAAAGTAAGCTGGAGGAGGAGGGATTTGAGGTGGAGATGCAAGGGAGAAGTTCTCAATCAGTGTGGTTGAACAACAAGAAGCTGAAGAAGTAATTACTCCCAAATCTCCCCCTTTTATTATCTGTTTTCTCTAAGCAAAAAAATACCTATAAAATTGAGAAGTACACAGCTAGGTGGCTGAAAGACAGCTGTACAAAACGGGCAATAGGATCCATGGGAGCAAACAACAGTGTAAATTGGGGAAAGAGGGAAAATAAAAAAGGAACCTTTTTTTTCGTCTTTATTTTTGGGTCCAACTTCAGTTAGGTGTTTTGTGGGTGGGGGATGAAGGAGATAGATAAGATGTTCATTAATGAAGATTATTAGTGTGATCTGTGAAAGTAGGTATTCCTTTTACCCGCCTGAAATTTGGTTAGTGTGAGCTTAGATGGCAATAAACTAATTTGTTGCTTTTAATAGGCTGCAATTTTTCAAATAAGAAACCAGTTTTTTAAAACTTTTTTTTGGAATTAAACAAACTTATTTTTTGTCTTTTTTTTTTTGACGTAGGGGGTTAGAGGTTGTCGACTAATACTTCACGAGTCCAAGCTCTAGCCTACAAAGGACGCGAACCGGGTAAGCCACCAGACAGACTCACTCAAACCATTGAAAGCTTGAGCATCCACTAATTACACAAAGGTGTAAATAATGGGATTTTAATCCTTGACCTCTTGCAGGGTTAAACTAATTCTTTGTCTTGAATTTGTAAGATTAAACTCAATCACTCTTAATTACGGAGCATATTTTATTTCTCTATCCTGTTGGTTTTTTTTATCGAATAATAATCTTGAAATAATCAAGCGAAATTTAAAACACTATCACCATATATTCTCAGTTTGGTTTCGGCCTTATAGATTTCGGGTTGTTGTGGGGCTTCGACTCGTTGGTTCGTGGTCAGTTCCAGCTAAGAAGTAGTCTTACGACCCTGTTGATCGTGGCAGTGTCTATGATTTACGAAGATCCCTGATCTAGGAGAGAGAACGCCGTGTGATCCACACTTCCCCGGGAGTCATCCTTTTCCCATCATGGGTTTCTTCTTTTCGTCTCTCCACTGGTGAGACATCGTATCAGCGTCAACTTTCCCATGTACTCATTGTCCACGTTCTCTCGTCGAGTCTTCCATCCTCGCTCAACAGGTCTTCTGCCTCGTTCTTAGCTTTTGAGGGTTGTCTTCTTCGTTTTACTTTGGTTGATTGGTTCTTTGTTTATGGTTTGTTGTATCATGACAGTTTGCTCGTTTAGTGCTCCTTACGCTCTCTCGATTTAAGAGACTTTTATCCGGTATTTCGAATTGTTACTTATTCCAAAAAAAAAGGATTGAATACAGTTTTATAAGTTTCTTCATTTTTATTTTTACCAGTTTTACAAGTTTATATTATAAAATTAAAAAAAAAACTTTTTTCCATTAAAAAAAATAAAAACAATTTCTATACATCGATCAATATTGACTTTTATTTTTCCAGATCTATGAGCAGTGATAGCTTGTCACTTTTTTGACAATCGGTCACAACTTATAAGCTGACTTATTAGGCATGGCACTTATATGTGACTTCTCCCCCTTTTCCACAACTTCATCTCATCCAAGCTACACCTAATTTATAGTATATATGTAGAATTTGTATTATATAATAATGTAATAAATAATTAACTTTATTATAGTTATGTTGCATTTCTAGATTCACAAATACATAAAACCTCTCACGTGAAAGGTTTTAATTAGTTTCAGCTAGCTAACTTTTACTCGTTCATCAAACGTACAACTTCGTGCAACTTATATTGGTCTTCAATGTCCCAAAAGGTAAATCTTAAACGTGCAACTTATATTGTGAACTCTTTAATTTGTTGTGTTAGATTTATAATGTAGGATAAGAGCAAAAAGAAAAGAAAAAAAACGATGTAATGTATAGGAATGAGGTTTTTCGTATTGAAAAATATAAAGGCGATAGTTGTGAGCATTTCAATTCATTGAATCTATTTTGTCTACTATTTGATCAAATATTAATTCTTTGATCAACCCATTTTAACTCCCATGTAACATAGTAGGGTTAAAAAAAAAAAACTCTCATGTAACATGCTTAGCTTGTTTGATTTTTCAACAAGTTTTTAAATAGTTAAAAAGCTTTATAAAATGTTAATGTTTTTATATATTTTTAAAATATACAATATTTATTAGCAATGAGTATGAATTTATTTTTAAATTAAAAATATTTTTTATAGAATATTTTTAGAAAAAAGGTGTAAAAGTGAGTCAAATGACTTATATACTTTTTAGAATTTAATTCTAGTGTATACTTTTGCTTAAAAAAAAGTTTTCGTTCTCAATATTCGCTCTGAAATTTCTAACCAAGAGAGAAAAGTCTAATATTAACTCACTTCCATACACATAACTATGTCATGTGTCGGAATATAGTATATTAAATTTTTTCTAGGGGTCGGGAAAATAATTAGGATATTGCCAATCAGAGAAAATATATGACAAGCATCTTCGAGAAATTGAACCCACAATAAAAAAAATGTTAGCAACATTTAGACGAACGGGAAATAAAAGAATTTTTTACAATACAAACACAACAACAATATATACTAAACATTGAAAATTTTACAAAACAAACACTTATGAATTGAAAAAAAAGTATGAACAAAACAAACAGAACTAAAACAATCAATCCGATGATACCAAGGAAAAAAAGAAATATGAAGGAAAATAAACCCCCAGATGAAACATTCAAAATAAATTTTGATGACAACAATAACTTTACGGGAACTTCTGGTGCATGTTTCATTATTCGTGACCACAAAAGCGGTGATTGAATGCGGAGGTGCGCAGCTACGACTTCAACACTAATTGCGAGAAAAGCAATGGGTATGAATTTATTTTTAAATTTACAAAAAAAAATGTAAAAACTTTACAAAATGTTAATGTTTTTATATATTTTTAAAATATATAGTATTTATTAGCAATGAGTATGAATTTATTTTTAAATTAATAAAAAAAATTATATTTTATAGAATATTTTTACTTTTGAAAAAATGTTTAAAAGCTAGTCAAATGACTTATATACTTTATAGAATTTAATTGTAGTGTATCCTTTTGTTTAAAAAAAAGTTTTCGTTCTCAATATTCGCTCTGAACTTTCTAACCAGGAGAGAAAAGTCTAATATTAACTCACTTCCATACAAATAACTATGTCATGTGACGGAATATAGTATATTAATTTTTTTTCTAGAGGTCGGGAAAATAATTAGGATATGGCCAATCAAAGAATATCTATGACAAGCATCTTCGAGAAATTGAACCCACAATAAAAAAAAATGTTAGCAGCATTTAGACGAACCGAAATAAAAAAATCTTTTTACAATACAAACACAACAACATTATATACTAAATATTGAAAATTTTACAAAACAAACACTTATGAATTGAAAAAAAAGTATGAACAAAACAACCATAACCAAAACAATCAATCCGATGATACCCAGGAAAAAAAGAAATATGAAGGAAAATAAACCACCAGATGAAAAATTCAAAATAAATTTTGATGATAGCAATAACTTTACGGGAACTTCTGATGCATGTTTCATTATTCGTGACCACAAAAGCGGTGATTGACTGCGGAGGTGCGCAGCTACGACTTCAACACTTGCGAGAAAAGCAATGGGTATGAATTTATTTTTAAATTTACAAAAAAAAAATGTGAAAAACTTTAAAAAATGTTAATGTTTTTATATATTTTAAAAATATACAGTATTTATTAGCAATGAGTATGAATTTATATTTAAATTAATAAAAAAGTTTTTATATTTTATAGAATATTTTTACTTTTGAAAAAATGTTTAAAAGCTAGTCAAATGACTTATATACTTTATAGAATTTAATTGTAGTGTATCCTTTTGTTTAAAAAAAAGTTTTCGTTCTCAATATTCGCTCTGAAATTTCTAACCAAGAGAGAAAAGTCTAATATTAACTCACTTCCATACAAATAACTATGTCATGTGTCGGAATATAGTATATTAATTTTTTTTAGAGGTCGGGAAAATAATGAGGATATGACCAATCAAAGAAAATCTATGACAAGCATCTTCGAGAAATTGAACCCACAATAAAAAAAATGTTAGAACCATTTAGACAAAGTGAAATAAAAGAACTTTTTACAATACAAACACAACAACAATATATACTAAACATTGAAAATTTTACAAAACAAGCACTTATGAATTGAATAAAATGTATGAACAAAACAAACAGAACCAAAACAATCAATCCGGTGATACCCAAGAAAAAAAGAAATATGAAGGAAAATAAACCACCAGATGAAACATTCAAAATAAATTTTGATGACAGCAATAACTTTACGGGAACTTCTGATGCATGTTTCATTATTCGTGACCACAAAAGCGGTGATTGACTGCGGAGGTGCGCAACTACGACTTCAACACTTGCGAGAAAAGCAATGGGTATGAATTTATTTTTAAATTTACAAAAAAAAAATGTGAAAAACTTTAAAAAAATGTTAATGTTTTTATATATTTTAAAAATATACAGTATTTATTAGCAATGAGTATGAATTTATTTTTAAATTAATAAAAAAGTTTTTATATTTTATAGAATATTTTTCCTTTTGAAAAAATGTTTAAAAGCTAGTCAAATGGCTTATATACTTTATAGAATTTAATTGTAGTGTATCCTTTTGTTTAAAAAAAGTTTTCGTTCTCAATATTCGCTCTGAAATTTCTTACCAGGAGAGAAAAGTCTAATATTAACTCACTTCCTTACAAATAACTATGTCATGTGTCGGAATATAGTATATTAAATTTTTTCTAGAGGTCGGGAAAATAATTAGGATATGGCCAATCAAAGAAAATCTATGACAAGCATCTTCGAGAAATTGAACCCATAATAAAAAAAATGTTAGCAACATTTAGACGAACTGAAATAAATTAAAAGAACTTTTTACAATACAAACACAACAACAATATATACTAAACATTGAAAATTTTACAAAACAAACACTTATGAATTGAATAAAAAGTATGAACAACACAAACATAACCAAAACAATCAATCTGATGATACCCAGGAAAAAAAAGAAATATGAAGGAAAATAAATCACCAGATGAAACATTCAAAATAAATTTTGATGACAGCAATAACTTTACGGGAACTTCTGATGCATGTTTCATTATTCGTGACCACAAAAGCGGTGATTGACTGCGGAGGTGCGCAACTACGACTTCAACACTTGCGAGAAAAGCAATGGGTATGAATTTATTTTTAAATTTACAAAAAAAAAATGTTAAAAACTATACAAAATGTTAATGTTTTTATATATTTTTAAAATATACAGTATTTATTAGCAATGAGTATGAATTTATTTTTAAATTAATAAAAAAAAGTTATATTTTATAGAATATGTTTAATTTTGAAAAAATGTTTAAAAGCTAGTCTAACTTATATACTTTATAGAATTTAATTGCAGTGTATCCTTTTGTTTAAAAAAAAAGTTTTCGTTCTCAATATTTGCTCTGAAATTTCTAACCAGGAGAGAAAAGTCTAGTATTAACTCACTTCCATACACATAACTATGTCATGTGTCGGAATATAGTATATTAAATTTTTTCTAGAGGTCGATAAAATAATTAGGATATGACCAATCAAAGGAAATATATGACAAGCATCTTCGAGAAATTGAAGCCACAATAAAAAAAAATGTTAGCAACATTTAGACGAACCGAAATAAAAGAACTTTTTACAATACAAACACAACAACAATATATACTAAACATTGAAAATTTTACAAAACAAACACTTATAAATTGAAACAAAAGTATGAACAAAACAAACAGAACCAAAACAATCAATCCGATGATACCCAGGAAAAAAAAGAAATATGAAGGAAAATAAACCACTAGATGAAACATTAAAAATAAATTTTGATGACAGCAATAACTTTACCGGAATTTCTGGTGCTTGTTTCATTATTCGTAACCACAAAAGCGGTGATTGACTGCGGAGGTGCGTAGCTACGACTTCAACACTTGCGAGAAAAGCAATGGGTATGAATTTATTTTTAAATTTACAAAAAAAATGTTAAAAACTTCACAAAATGTTAATGTTTTTATATATTTTTAAAATATACAGTATTTATTAGCAATGAGTATGAATTTATTTTTAAATTAATAAAAAAAATTATATTTTATAGAATATTTTTACTTTTGAAAAAATGTTTAAAAGCTAGTCAAATGACTTATATACTTTATAGAATTTAATTGTAGTGTATCCTTTTGTTTACAAAAAAGTTTTCGTTCTCAATATTCGCTCTGAAATTTCTAACCAGGAGAGAAAAGTCTAATATTAACTCACTTCCATACACATAACTATGTCATGTGTCGGAATATAGTATATTAAATTTTTTCTAGAGGTCGGGAAAATAATTAGGATATGGCCAATCAAAGAAAATACGGAGTATATGACAAGCATCTTCGAGAAATTGAACCCACAATAAAAAAAAATGTTAGCAGCATTTAGATGAACCGAAATAAAAAAATCTTTTTACAATACAAACACAACAACATTATATACTAAATATTGAAAATTTTACAAAACAAACACTTATGAATTGAAAAAAAAGTATGAACAAAACAACCATAACCAAAACAATCAATCCGATGATACCCAGGAAAAAAAGAAATATGAAGAAAAATAAACCCCTAGATGAAACATTCAAAATAAATTTTGATGACAGCAATAACTTTACGGGAACTTCTGGTGCATGTTTCATTATTCGTGACCACAAAAGCCGTGATTGACTGCGGAGGTGCGCAACTACGACTTCAACGCTTGCGAGAAAAGCAATTGGTGAAATGCACAAACTAACCCAAAAATCCGGATTCATTGGAAGGTTAACCCAACCCGGTTTTTAATTGGCTGAAACCGGTTAATTGGAAAACCCTGTAAGCCAGTATTAGGTAAGTGCAACCTTGCAATGTGTGACACCTCATAGGAGAGAGAGGTAGAGAGAGAGAGAGAGAGAGAGAGAGAGAGAGAGAGAGAGAGAGAGAGAGAGAAGGCTGGACTTACCACAGAGGAGAGAATGAAAGAAAAGGCAACTTGGATAAGACAGAGAAAGAGAGAGAGAGGGAGAGAGAGTGCTTGGAGTTTGACACAGACTGGGTAAAACAGTGAGGGTATTCCATTTTCCCGCCAACCCATAGCGCCAAAAAGGTTTGAAGAGAAAGAGGAGGGAGGAGGAGGAGAGTATATAAGCATTGAAACTCCACCCCAGTCCAATGATTAATCCACATTAATGCACTGCAGTGGGAACATTAAATGGAGGAAGGAGAAGCGCCGACAGAGATTGAAGGAGGAGGGTTGGTGGCCAACGATGTGGGGATCTCTATAAGGATATGGAGGGAATGATGGGCGTGGCATTTAATGGGTACCAGATGGAAATAAATCTAAAGATTCAGAGAGAAGCAATCGTAGAAGAAGCTAGTGGGCCGGGGTTTATCTTAAAGCTGAGGTGTTACGAGTTAATATTAACTGGACACCCGAGAGCGAAAAACGTGACAACTACTGGAATAAACTGGACAGAGTCGCCACCGCCTGCAGATAGAAAATGGGTAAGTAGTCTTTCCATTAAGTTTATGAGAAGCAAAAATGAGTAAATCTTCCTGTAAAACTTAATGTATCCCCCCGATATGTAAATGAATAGGGGACAATCCACTCGTATGTGCGACTGTGGTGTTTGGAGGATGGTGGGCTTGTGAAGGGGGCGGTTGGGTCTTCAAGAGGTCACGGAGCTAGAAGGCTGTGCTAGTGGACGAACGTATCGACTACGTCGCACTGAAGAAACTCATGATGGAAAAGTTTAACGTCGATGGGAGAAGGCATGAGGTGGAGCTCACATATGTGAAGCCGAACAAGGAGGGGTGCAAGCCATATGCAATAGGAGATGACGAAGACCTGCAGGCTTTCAAGTTTGTAAACGGTCTAACTGGAGAACGGTCGTGGCCTATCGACCTCCATGTCTCCCTGCGAACAAAGCTTGCTTGGGATGTGGCACATACACAAGGATCGACAATGGGTGGCTCAGTCAGGGTGGGTATCTCTGCATCGGAAGGTGAGGAATTTATAGTATCGTTAACTAGGCCGACGGTGACCCAAGAAGATCACGCACGTACGGGCCCCTGATTGCCCGGTGGTGAAGAAGACGAAGTAGTGGTAGCCGAAAGTGTCCAGGCAAACCAAACCAGTGTCCAGTTAGATAAGCAATGCGTCTAGTTAGATCAAAGTACTGACGAGTTAGGGATAAATGACGAGTTGGAGTTGGAGTTGGCGCAGAAGGTAAAGAAAGCAGAGACAATCAGACGTGGGAAGCAGGTCATTTTTGTGAGCAGTGACCCCGAAGATGTTCATCCCACCTAGTGGGGATGGACGGGTGCCCATTGACATCGGGAGCTCCTCTGACGATGATGAAGTACTCCCAAATGCGGTGAAACTGGAGCTCGGGTGCGCAGTTCCGACGAAGTCATGGTCGTGGGATTTCGAGGTTGAGCAAGCTGTGAGGGAAGTAGAGGAAGTTTACGAACACGGAAAAGGGAAGTCGGGACCGACTCCGGAGCCTGTGGAAAGTGAACCAATGGTTGTGGTGAACCCATTGGATCCCCGCCAGCACACCGTTCAGCTCCGGGAGGGAAAAGTGTTCCGGTCGAAGGAGGAGGTCCAACAGACAATCAAGTGGGCGGCCCTAGCTAGGTGTTTCACGATCAAGGTGAAGAAGTCAATGAAGAGCTTGTATGTTGTGCGCTGCGGTGCTCCCAACTGCAATTGGGCATGTCGGGTTTCCACATACAAGAAAACATGGATTTGGATTATCACGAAGCTTGTGGACGAGCACACGTGCGACCTGAACGACATGATGACACAAAAGCGTCGTGCGACATACACCCAGATGGGGCAGCAGATAGTGGACATGTATATGTCCTGCACCCTAACCACATTAGTATCCATCCAATGCAATTCCCCAATACCTAACAATAAGTGTGCACCTTAACAATAAGTGTGCACCAGAACCAAAACAATCAATCCGATGATACCCAGGAAAAAAACAAATATGAAAGAAAATAAACCACCAGATGAAACATTCAAAATAAATTTTGATGACATCAATAACTTTACGAGAACTTCTGGTGCATGTTTCATTATTTGTGACCACATAAGCAGTGATTGAGGTGCGCAGCTACGACTTCAACACTTGCGAGAAAAGCAATGGGTATGAATTTATTTTTAAATTTACAAAAAAAAATGTTAAAAACTTTACAAAATGTTAATGTTTTTATATATTTTTAAAATATATAGTATTATTAGCAATGAGTATGAATTTATTTTTAAATTAATAAAAAAAATTATATTTTATAGAATAATTTTACTTTTGAAAAAATGTTTAAAAGCTAGTCAAATGACTTATATACTTTATAGAATTTAATTGTTTACAAAAAAGTTTTCGTTCTCAATATTCGCTCTGAAATTTCTAACCAGGAGAGAAAAGTCTAATATTAACTCACTTCCATACACATAACTATATCATGTGTTGGAATATAGTATATTAAAATTTTTCTAGAGGTCGGGAAAATAATTAGGATATGACCAATCAAAGAAAATATATGACAAGCACCTTCGAGAAATTGAACCCACAATAAAATAAAATGTTAGCAACATTTAGACGAACCGAAATAAAAGAAATTTTTACAATACAAACACAACAGCAATATATACTAAACATTGAAATTTTTTCAAAACAAACACTTATGAATTGAAAAAAAAAGTATGAACAAAACAAACAGAACCAAAATAATCAATCCGATGATACCCAGGAAAAAAAAGAAAAATGAAGGAAAATAAACCACCAGATGAAACATTTTGATGACAACGCTAACTTTACGGGAACTTCTGGTGCGTGTTTCATTATTCGTGACCACAAAAGCGGTGATTGACTGCGGAGGTGCGCAACTACGACTTCAACACTTGCGAGAAAAGCAATGGGCCTTGAAATGGAAATCTCGAAGAAAAGGATCTAGGACTGCCCAATATTCAAGTGAAAGGTGAAAGCTTGATCGTGATCAGTGCCCTCAAAGGTTGTTGCTCATATTCGTATCATCATCGCAAATATCCTTCTGAGGAGGTGAGCTTCACACACAACTTTCAGAAAACCAACAAGAGTGTCGATCCTATCTCGCACTTATTCCAAGCAAATGCTTCGCCAAACATCAGTTCAAACATGGATATCAACATCCTCATCAACAACGCAAAGATGCTCTTAGATAGTGGTCTAGTAGAGGTTGACCCCATTTAAATTCTTACTTATATATATATATAGCCAAATTAACTCTCGTGTAAAATACTCTATCCGTCTCAAAATATAGGTCGTTTAATTTTTTAACACATCTTTAAAGAGCTAAAACTTAATAAAATACTTATTTTTAATAATTTTTTTTAAAAGATATTAATATTTATTAGTAATGAGCATAAACTTATTTTTAAATATTAATATAAATAAAATATCCTTTATCGAGTCTTTTACTTAAAAAAATGTGTTAAAAAATTAAACAGCATTTTAAGATAATTTATCCATCTATTTTTTTAAATAGTAGTGTAATCCATTTTGTGACATGTATATCCAATATATGTGGGGAAAGTTGAAGCTTTTTCATTTTCTAACTAAGATAGAAAAGTCTAATATTATCCACATAACTATGTCATATTGCCATGGAATATAATATCTTAATTTTTTGCTAGAAGTCGGGAAAATAATTAGTATATGGCCGGATTATTGTATCAAGGCCGTGTGTGTGTATATATATATATATATATATATATATATATATATATATTCTAAAGTATCTTTTTAGATGAGAGTCTAGGGCTCTATTATCATTTCATAAGCTACTCTATCTACAACAATATTAACTTGTAAAAAAGGGATCTATTTTCATATTTGATTGAAAAAGTGCAATATTCCAACCCGAGTAAAAATCGAATGGGATCACCTGTGTCAAAATCGTCTGTCCTAAATGTTCCTCCTCATCAGCGAATTAAAAAAAAATAATTATTGTATAATTTTCTTTTAAAAATGGTTAAAAGTGAGAGATTATGTGAAAGGGATAAACAACATGGGAAGAATTCATTGGGGACATCACATCCTCACCGAGTAAAAACTTACTCTATCCGTTCGAAAAAAACGTGTTATTTAATATTTGAATGTTTTTTTAGGATGATAAAAATATATAAAATATCTATTTTTTTAATAAATTTTGTACTTATTAACTATAATTACAAAATTGTTTAAATTTTTTTATAAATAATATTTTACAGTATAATTTTTATCATTTAAAAAAAATATACGTGAATAATAAACGACATATTTTGACGAAACTTTATTTGTGGGATCCATAAACTCAATGATCCCTTGAATTATCAAAGAAATTTTTTCATGGCATGTTTCCTTTTGATAGTGAGGGGCAGTACCAACTTGAACTGCAATTTGGGGCTCCCAATGGCAGGAGGTAATTAATTAACTCGATTTAGACTTTCACATAGTACAATTAATACACACCCACTTTTTTTTAAGTAGGCAAAAAGGGTGGTTCTTAAGACAGAACGTCAGCCTGATTATCATTTCGGATGATGTTACATAATTTCCTATTAAAAAGGAGATTACCCACTAAAGCATGTGTGAACTGATGAAATCTGGTGCACCAAAAAAGGGGTCTTCAGCAAGTCTTATGCCTAGGCCACCTTGATCTTTTGGTTTACATTTTTTCCCCAGCTTATTAGCGGGTTATATCTTTCCGATTCTAATTTGTTTCAAAAGAAGTTTTTATTAACTTGATCAATCTGATGGAGGACCCCTTTCGGGAGCAAATTTTTTTGCATTAGATAGTTTGTTTTTGAGCTAAGATTTGCAGTGATTAGGGGTGTTATGTGAGACAAGCTACTCGTGATCGGCTCGGGTTCGGCTCGTATAAAACTCGACTCGAGCTCGTTCATTTTCTAAACAAGCCGAGTATGAGCACATTTTTAAGCTCGTTCCAAAGCTCGGCTCGTTCGAAATAAACTCGAATAGCTCGAATTTTATGAAATTTCTAAAATTTTCTTAAAGTTATTGTATAATGAGCAAGCAGAATTGCTTAAAGCTCGAAAACAGCTTGGCTCGAGCTCGCTCATTTCCTAAACGAGCCGAATATGAGCACATTTTTAAGCTCGAGTCAAAATTTAGGCTCGGCTCGAGCTCGTTCATATTCTAAATGAACTAAATATGAACAAGTAATACTCGGCTCGTTCGACTCGAATAACATCCCTAGCAGTGATGAGAGTTACCCGACCAGCCTGGGTTAAGGACGAGGCTTTCCATTTAGATAATTGTTTTTTGAGGTTTTGAATAGCATCTTGAAACATAGCATTCTTTATTCTTCCGCGGAGAAGAGGAATCCCTAAGTATTTTTCCAGAGCTCTAGAAACCGGGATAGACATACCATTTTTAGCGATCTTAATGCCCACTAAAGCATCATCTAATCTCGCTTCCTCCTGTAGTTTTGCTGCAAGGTTCTCCATTACAAGGATGAATATATAAGGTGCTAGAGGATCCCCTTGTCTGATGCCTCTTTCCGGTTTAAATTGAGGGCTTGGGCGATTGTTAACCAGAACCGAGAAGGTTGTAGTAGTTAGACAGCTCATGACCCATCTAATCAAACGAGAGTCAAAACCAAACTTGATGAGCGTGGCTTTAATGTAATCCCAATTGATCTTATCATAGGCTTTTTCCATATCAAGTTTGAGTGCCATCCAACCTTTTGCTCCTTTTTGTTTGTGAAAATTGTGGAAAATTTCATGTGCAATTAGCATATTATCATGTATGGATCGTCCTTCCACAAAAGCTCATTGAAAAGGATTGATGAGTCTAGGTAGAATGCTCTTCATTCTATTTGCAATAAGCTTAGAGATTATCTTATAAATGGTATTGCACAAGCTGATTGGTCTAAAATGATTTATGTTTGATGGATTATCCGTTTTGGGTATGAGAGCTATGAAGGTTTGATTGATCTCAGAAAGTAAAGTTCCCGAGTGGAAAAAGGCTTTGACAGTTCTGCATACAGATTGTCCAACTATGTGCCAGTATTTACTAAAAAATTTTGGTGGGTAGCCGTCCGGGCCAGAGGTTTTGTTTGTAGCCATGTTACTAACAATTTTTTTAATTTCAAGATTTGAAGAGATTGAGAGCAGGATCTTGTTCTCTTCCTCAGTAATTTGTGGAAAAGCATGAGGCAAATGTCCAGGGGTTATGTTTGGGCAAGTCGGTTTAACAAATCTCTCAGCAATTTCTTTAGTAATTTGGTTAGCTATATCCTTTGGATTAGTGAGCTAGGTTCTCACCATCCCTAAAAGTGAAAAATGATGTATAGTTTTTAAAGTTCTTAACTTTCACTATTGTTTGGTAGTAGTTAGTATTCTTATCACCTAGTTGAAGGTGCTTGGTATTAGCACGATGCTTTCAGAATTTATAGTTGTAATCAAGGAGAGCCATCTTTTTCTTTTCTAAGTTCATAGGTTTTCTAATACACACCCACTTGTTTCTTGGAATTAACACTATTCCAAAGTCAATTAAAATGATTTTTTTTTGGTATATAATGTAGAATAAAATGAAGGTGTACTCAAAATCAAAAGTGTTTGGTTTTACTTGGTCAATTTATAATTAAATTAAATTAAATTAATGCTTCCTGACGAAATCCAATAGGTAGCCACAGCAATTGAGAAAATGGAGACTATATAGTAGGGGGTGTGGAATATGACTGGTCAACCAAATCCATCCCTAACGTTTGGGGGTCGGTTTATTAATAAAATAAGTTATTAACTTATTAAATCATTTTTAAAAATGAATTAAAATTAAATTTTATATTTTACCATATTTTTAATAGTCTTTTTTCAATAAATGGAGAAATTTGTAGCTCAATGACAAATACTAACGAAAAATGCGAGTTAGATTTAGGTTGGGTTTGAATGTTAATGAGCTCGAATTTCTTGAAAATCTTGAGCTGAGTTTAAGTATAAAATTAGCTCAACGAAAAATTTGGGCTATACTCAATTAAAATGTGGTAAACAAATTTTTTTTATTTATACAATTAAATTGAAAATTATTTTTATGGCTCCAAAATAATTAAACCAATCCAACTCTCACACAAATATTATGTTGTTACATACATATATACCTATACATACATACATATATACCTATATATATATACATATATACCTATATATATATATACCTATATATATATATATATATATATTTCAAAGTACTATCATCTTATAATAAAAATATTACCATAAATATTTATACATAGTATTTGGACCACCCTAGCTAGCTTGCTCTCGGAGGAATCTGTTAACTATCATTTTCAAGAGACTAAAAACCGCCTCAAATTTTAATTTCAATTCTATGTTCCCACTAGGGTTGTGAATAATCAGCAAATCAGGGACGATACTTGATATGACTCGATTAATCGTGTTAGATACCCAAAACTTATAAGAAAAAATTTGCGAAATTGGCACATTAAGTGGACGTATTTGCGGAATAGACGCGGATTTGGACAAATTTGCGAAATAGCCCCTATATATACCTACTTCTCAAATTTTTTAATTTTTTTCCCCCCGAGAGTTGCTCCATCGTCTCTCTCCAATCTCTCTCTCCGCTCCCGATTGAAGGCGATTTTGGAGGCGAGATCTCGATCGATCTATGGCGGCGAGATCCAGTGGGGTTGGCGCCGGAGCCGCTGTCTGTTGGCGAGATCGAGGGAGTGAGGGAGCGCCGGAGGCGGTGGCGAGCGAGCGGCGGTGCGAGCGAGGGAGGGAGCCATCGGCGGAAGGAGCGGGGGAGGGAGCGGCGGAAAGAGCGCAATCGGTGCTGATCCGACCGTCCTCGCATCAACAGCGCCGGCGTACCTTCTCCTCTGCTACTCCTGGTTTGATCTTCTACTTGCTCGCTCTTTTTCTCTCCTCATTCCTTCAATCTTCCTTTGCTCGAATTGTTGTTTGGCGTTTTTTTTTTGTGCTTCATTCATGTCCATGCTTTCTTTGTTACAGAGAGGAGAATTTGAATTGAATTTTGTGAATTATCGGTTTGGAAGCGAAATTAGGTTTTTGATGTGGTTTGATTAGGATTTTTATGAGTCAGATGATGCTCATTGGCGCCTTGTGTTTGGTGGAGTGGTGGTGCGTTCTTCCATTCCTAAAACTCCAAACCTCATGCTGCTGTCTTACGAGAAGGTTGGTGTTGCTGTCTTACGAGAAGCTGTGTACACAAGCTCTGAACAGGTAATCTTTCTTTGTTCTTAATTTCTTGAGTAAAATATATGATACCTTTTGGTGTTTGCAATTATTTGGCATTTTTCTGGTGTTTGCTCTCTATTGCTGGTAGCTAATGTGTACATGACAATGTTTATGAATGATGACCATTAGCAGAAACTATATTTTCTTTGTTTGATATTGTCCTCTCTTAGATCTTCTAAATTTTAGTTATCTTGTTTGAGAGCTCATTTAATTTCCAGCAATTACTAATAATCAATATTGGTTACAAACTTCCAACATGGGAATATAGCACCGTGACGATATCAATTACTGTCATGCATCCTCCGAGTTGAGTTTTTAGTAATTCTAACTCCCCTAACTGCCTTAGCATCTTCCTCACATATAATTCATGAAGTTGTGCAATCGCTATAATACAGATATGTCAAAAAAACACTGCTACCAACTCTGGTTTGTGCAGGTACTGGTTGTTTGAACCTACATGAGCAAATTTGCTCATCTGGTTTATGCTTAGGTGTCAACTGCTTGTTGGCTGATTTTTTTTGTCTCGTTGTCGATAGGTGCAAGTGCCTGTGCTTTTTTATTTTATTTTATGGAAAACAGTCATATTTTTTGTATGACATCCATCTACCTGGTGCCTCTGACATTCCATTCTTCACTACATAACACATGGTATTTTTTCCGTCAAAACTTGCTGATGTTCTAGCCCTTGTGTTGCATAAGATTTTATGGTTTCTTTCTAGATGCACTTGTCAGTTTAGTTGCTAGCTTAGCTTTGATTTAAGTGTACAGAAATTCGAAGCAAGAGCAAGATCACACCCACGAAGTGCACTAATCTAGAGAAAGGAGTACAGCAGCATGGAATATCATTGAGGAGGTTGCATTTTAAGTTTTAACGCTTTGTTTGTGATAAGATAACTTAGCTTTACTCTTCAGGTTTACCCTTTAGTAGGTTATAACAAGTTTACAAATGAAAATATGCAGTATTTGATGCCTTTTGCGGAGAGTGAAAAATATGTTATTCCAAGGAGTTGCAGGCTTCATGCAGATAATGATCTGTTTAGAGATCAGGAGGAGAAAAAGATTAATGTAGATGTGAGTGAATGGCGATGTGGATATTGCAAGAAAAGCTTTGTGTCTGAGAAATTCCTTGACCAGCACCTTGATAGCAGACATAGAAGGCTTCTAAATATTGTGAGTGCAATCTGTCGTTTACTTGTTTAGCTGTTTGTATTTTTGATAGATTTATTGGTCTTAAACCTGTATGTTATAGCAGTATATGCTTAGTAAGTCTTTTATTTAAGAAAGAAGGTACTATTTAAGGGGATTCTCATATGATAGTTGCTTGTGACTGCAGAGTCAAGGCAAGTGTTTTGCTGATTCATGTGGGGCTTTGCATTGTGATCATGTTATGAAGTCAAAATCATCTAGAAGCAAGTGCAATTCCGCGACTGCTTTGAGAAATCGGCACACGTGTGAGGGCGTCGAGAAAGGAACATAACTTTGTGCACAAAATGCCGACAGATATTCCAGCTCAACTGGTACGTATCAAACAACTCTTACTGATCAAATAAAGGATTATGAAGACCAGGCAGCTGAAGCAGGTTTTAAAGTTGCAGCTATGACAGAAGAGTTGAATCATAGCTCTAAGGCTGAGTGTTTCCGCAGACATATATATGTGGTCTGTCAGTTTGTAATATTATGAAATATTGAATCTAGAAATAACCTTGAAACAGTAAATCCATCAGAGTGTCATATGGTTGTCCCCTGAATTTTCATCTGCTGGAAAATGGTCTTTCAGTTTGTAATATTATGAAATATTGAATCTAGAAATAACTTTGTGTCTGCAAAGCTTCATTTCAAGTTGGTTTAGTGATCATTTTGACTGATTGGAGTACTAATTGGGTGGGGTTTGAGTTCATTATCTTTTGGATGACATGTTTTGGGTAGTGTGAAAGGTAAATTGTGGAAACTACAACCTGAAAGTGGCTCAAGTTGTGCTAAATCTGATTTGTGTTATGACCCAAAACTGAGCTATTTGAATACGGGCTAGATGGCTAAAAGAAAGCCATGAAAAATATAGTGAACAAATGGACAAATGACTGTCATAGAGCGCAAAACTTATTTAATAAACTAACAAAGTTGTTGTCACTCCTAATAATGGTGTCAGCACTAACGGTATCACCCCTCATAGCGGTGTCAGCACTAACGGTGTCAACACTAATATATCTTATTTTTTCACTTTTTTTAATGCTATAGGATATGTTACAAGTATTAGATTTCTATCTCTCGTATAATACTTATTTAGCATTTTAAAAAGCCTCTTAGCTCAATGATATATGTGCACAACATTATGTTATATTTGCACAATATAGTGTTATATGTGCACAACATCAAGTTATATTTGCACAACAAAAAGCGCTGACACGAAAAGTGGAATTTTAGTTTGAATGTGCAATTTTAGTTGAGATTGGTTTAGATGAGAAAATTAGGCAAGAAAGTTGCATGACTATGTGTTAAGAGTTGCACGACTCTGTGTTAAAAGTTGCACGACTCTGTTTTAAGAGTTGCGCGACTCTGTTTTAAGAGTTGCACGACTATGTTGTAAGAGTTGCACGACGCTGTTGTAAGAGTTGCACGACTCTGTTGTAAGAGTTGCACGACCCTGTTGTAAGAGTTGCACGCATCTGTTGGAAGAGTTGCACGACTCTGTTGTAAGAAATGCACGACTCTATTTTAAGATTTGCACGACAATTGAGACTTGTGAATTTATTCTCAATATGATCTTATTTTAAAAAAGTGTTGACGTGAAAAAAAAATTATTTGAAAAAAGTGCTGACACAAATAGAATAAAAAGTGCACAAATTAGAATAAAATGCGCACGAATAATATTATAAAGTAAAAAAAATTGTTATCCATGTAGAAAAAAAAAACGGAAATTTCGCCTGGTACCCCTGAGGTATTACTTATTTCGCGGGGTGTACAAAAGATTCACTAAATTCACCCGGTACCCCTGAGTTTTGTAGGTATTTCGCCTCGTGCCCCCGCTCAGTTAAAACTAACAGCTCAAAGGTACTCCGTTTGTTTATATTCTCTCAGACGTTCAATTCCAAAAACAAAGCATAGAAGAAACGAAAGGAGTGAAGAGTTCGACCGGAGAAGCGCGAATCGCCGGCAATGAGAGCCCGCGGCCACCGGAAGGGGAGGTGGAGAAGGAGTGCGAAGTCGTATGTAACAGAGAAACGAAAAAAAAAAACGGAGGAATTGGAGAAGCAGGTTCGACGCCCGACTTGGAGGAGAAGGAGAAGGAGGGCCCGTCCTTGAATCGACGACAACCAAGGCAATCGTCGGAGGCATCACGAGGGGTGATGGAGGCACTGCTCGACTCGTCGGAGGGGGTGGTGGAGGTGCCAGCCTGGTACGTCGATTTAGGGTTTCGATTTGTGTTTGCAATTTAGGGTTGTTTCGAATTGGGTTTTGATTTGTGATTAGTTCGAATTGGGTTTGGATTGTTGATGGAGGCTCTTGGCATTGTATTTTGAATTGGGGTTTAGGCCTTAGGGATTAGATTTCGAATTGGGGGTTTAGAGAATGTATTTCGAATTGGGGGCTTAGATTTCGAATTAGTGATATGGAGTTGTTTATTTTGATTATTGAGTTGTTTGATACCTATTCTGCTGGCACGATTGCTCGCAATTGCATGTGAAGTAAATTGTACTCTTGTCAATTTAGCTGAATAAAGTCTAGAGAATCAAAATTTTATGGCATTGCTCATGTGAAGTACTTCCAACCGAAACCAAAATGGTAGAAACATGGGCAGTTAACATTTGGAATTAGAGTGAATCAAATAAAACCAAAAGAAGCAAATAAGGGACTTATTGAGATTGAGTACTTGATAAGCTACTACGTAGTATTGTTTTTTGAGTTGGTGAAATGGTTTCTGTTCTGAAATGGTTGTTGTAATTAGAATCTCATTGAATGAGACAACAAGTTTTTTCTGTTCTGAAATGTATGTTTGCTGTTCTTCGGTAGGTGGTAAGTTTAAAGTAGTTGTGCATCTTGGTTATTTGACCATGTTTTTATATCATGACCATTGTTAAGGTTGTTGTCAATTTGCCAGCTAATACTTGCAAGCCTATTAGCTCAAAAGTCAGAGCAATGTGTTAATACACATGGATGAGGGTTCAAATCCCTCATAGGCTAGATTTTAGTAAGTAACAAGAAGAAACATTAATTTTTTAGCAGACCTGACACCTAGTTTCTTTTTACTGAATTGAGGCAGGTTGCTGGGTGTGTTGGGCATGGCTAGCAGGTTTCATGATGCTCCTTGTCTCATTCCCTCTTGTAGCTTCTTGTTTTGTGTCATCATCTCTATAATAATTTATCTATTGCACTTAATATTTAGATCGAGTCCAAAGGAAAAAAGAGGAGAGTATAGACTCCTACTATCTGATAAAATTTCCCAGGATTTTCTTTAAAAGGGAATAAACTCCTACTTCTGTAAGCGGGTGCTCTACCCAACTGAGCTACAAGAGCTTGTTCTAGATCAAATTGGAAAGTTGTAGATTGCACTGCAGATTATTTTATAAACAATTAAATTGCAAACTAGGAAATAAACAACTGAATTGCAGCCTGGAGAATAAACAATCGAATTACTGTTTCTATAATGAATTGCAGACAAGAGAACTCACAGTTATTCAAGTATATATCATGTAGGGCAAAAGGAGTTGTTGTCCTGCATATCATGCAGGACAAAAAGGCATTCACTGTCATAGATTCTAAAAATTGTCTACTTGAAGGCAATAGAACTCCTTTTGAATATCAGCATCCACATTTCCATCTTGAAAGTGAAAAGTAGTAGCACTGACCAAAGTCAGGCAAGCTGTAAACAGCTACACTAAATGCATACAAAAGGGCAATATGCTCTTCCACAAATTCACAAAGAAAAAAAAAAGGAGGTGAAACTAAATAAAAAACCTGGTTCTAGTGGCTCCCTTAATTTGCTTCAACATGATATTGACATCACTGTTTCTTGTTAAGGAGTACCCAGTAAGCACTTGTCAACTTAGAAAAACTTCATTGTAGTAGAACAGGCCAAAGCCCGTCTCTACCAACATCTACGAGGCATGAGCAGGCTTAGGTTGATAAGCTAATGATAGTTATCTTCTCATTATGATGTTATTGACTTACTCAAGTTTCTGAACTTAACACAGTTATTGAAGAGTCGGTTTTTTGTTGAAAGTTTCATTGAGAGCATCCAATATACGTTTCTCGATTACTTATCTAGTGGATGTCAACTGAATTTTATGGTGGCAAATGATTTCACATGTAAGTTGTTAGCCATGTATTCCTGGATGCTAACGATGCTACGAAGGATTGATCTTTGTTTCTTATATGGTGTATCTCCCCTACAACCACATTATCATTGAGTTTTAACTAATTCTTTCTATATCAGCTTTTAATGGAAATCACTGTCATAGATTCCTTGCAGTATATTGATCCCTCCTGTTGGCCCAACCAAACTTGTATAAGGAATTCATTTGCATCATACAAGCAATCCCTAAACCCCCAATTCGAAATACAATCCCTAAACCCCCAATTCAAAATCTAATCCCTAAGGCATAAACCCAATTCAAACTACAATTCCAAGAGCCTGCATCTACAATCCAAACCCAATTCGAACTAATCACAAATCAAAACCCAATTCGAAACAACCCTAAATTGAAAACACAAATCGAAACCCTAAATCGACGTACCTGGCTGGCACCTCCACCACCCCTTCCGACGAGTCGAGCAGCGCCTCCATCACCCCTCGTGATGCCTCCGACGATTGCCTTGGTTGTCGTCGATTCAAGGACGGGCCCTCCTTCTCCTTCTCCTCCAAGTCGGGCGTCGAACCTGCTTCTCCAATTCCTTCGTTTTTTTTTCGTTTCTCTGTTACGTGCGACTTCGCACTCCTTCTCCACCTCCCCTTCCGGTGGCCGCGGGCTCTCATTGCCGGCGATTCGTGCTTCTCCGGTCGAACTCTCCTTTCCTTTCGTTTCTTTCTGTGCTTTGTTTTTGGAATTGAACGTCTGAGAGAATAAACAAACGGAGTCCATTTGAGCTGTTAGTTTTAACTGATCGGGGGCACGAGGCGAAATACCTACAAAACTCAGGGGTAACGGGCGAATTTAGCGAATCTTTTGTACACCCCACGAAATAAGCAATACCTCAGGGTACCAGGCGAAATTTCCGAAAAAAAAACTAGATTTGGATCATATTTGTGAAATTGTTATCCAGGCTTGATGGAATTGTTCGACATCATTTGATCGGCTTATGATTCATTTTTCATGTACTTTTTCGATTCTTTGTGAATAAAACTATAAATTTCATGAATAACACTATGAAATTTTAGAGTTGCACGACGCTGTTGTACGAGTTGCACGACTCTGTTTTAATAGTTGCACGACTCTGTTGTAAGAGTTGCACGACTCTTGTTTTAAGAGTTGCACGACTCTCTTGTAAGAGTTGCACGACTCTGTTTTAAGAGTTGCACGACTCTGTTGTAAGAGTTGCACGACTCTGTTTTAAGATTTGCACGACAACCGAGACTTGTGAATTTATTCTTAACATGATTTTATTTTAAAAAAGTGCTGACGTGAAAAAAAAATTATTTGAAAAAAGTGCTGACACAAATAGAATAAAAAGTGCACAAATTAGAATAAAATGTGCACGAATAATATTATAAAGTAAAAAAAAATTGTTATCCATGTAGAAAAAAAAAACTAGATTTGGATCATATTTGTGAAATTGTTATCCAGGCTTGATGGAATTGTTCGACATCATTTGATCGGCTTATGATTCATTTGTCATGTGGTTCTTCGATTCTTTGTGAAATTGTTATCCATGCTTGTGCAACTCTTAAAAAAGTGCAGACATGGGAAAAAAAGTGCTGACACGGAAAAAAGTGCAACTCTAAACTAAACTTGGATCATATTTACACAATTTATGGTTATATTTACACAAAGTACTCTTATATTTGCACGATAAAAAGTTAACAAAATAAAATAAATAAAACTACACTAGGGTCATATTTGCACAACTTATGATTAAATTTTCCCAACATCCTCTTATATTTGCACAACTTACTCTTATTTTTGCTCAACAATAGGTTATTTTTTGCAAAACAATCGAGATTTCTGAAATTGTTCTCAACATGATTTTATGTTCTCTCAATATTATTTTAAGAATTGCACGACGCTGTTGTAAGAGTTGCACGAATCTGTTTTAAGAGTTGCACGACTCTGTTGTAAGAGTTGCACGACTCTTGTTTTAAGAGTTACACGACTCTTGTTCTCTCAATATTATTTTAAGAATTGCACGACTCTTGTTTTAAGAGTTGCACGACTCTCTTATAAAAGTTGTACAACTCTATTGTAAGAGTTGCACGACTCTGTTGTAAGAGTTGCACGACTCTGTTGCAAGAATTGCACGACTTTGTTTTAAGAGTTGCAAGACAATCGGGACTTGTGAATTTATTCTCAACATGATCTTATTTTATCTCAATATAATTTCATATTTTCTCAATAAATTGTAAACGATTCAGAATAAATTGAAGCAAGTCTAGTTTTATTTTTTTAACATTTTGTCGTGAAAATATAAACCGTAAATTGTGCAAATATAATCATATGTTGTGCAAATATAATATTTTGTTGTGCAAAAATAAAAATAAAAATATAGATTATGGATCACATAATAAAATATAGATAATTTTTTTAATTTCTCATAATTTTAGGGTGATTTTTGTAATTTAGTCAAAAGGCTTTCTTCTTCCTCAGAGTTCTGCGAAGACGCGCTCGATGCCACCGCCGCCGGCCTCCGGCTCGCTCGACCTCGCTCGGCCGTTGCTCGACTCTCCCCCCGTCGCTCCGGCGTTCTCGCTCTCAGAATCAATTAATCGAATTCCAGATTTGGAATTCAGATCTGGAATCCGGCATTCTCCTCCCGTCGCTCCGGTATTCCCGCTCGCTCAGCCTTCCTCGCTCCCTCGCTCGACCTCGCTCAGCCTCGTCGCTCCACTCGTTCAGCCTTCCTCGCTCTCTCGGTCGGCCTCCTCACTCCGCTCGGCCTGCTCGGCCTCGCTCCGGATTCTCAAATCGGTCGTTGAATCCTCGCTCCCTCCCTCCGCCGCAACCGGATCTGAAACCTCCAGGCCACAGATCTCAAACCTCCAGGCCTCGTTCGACCTCGCTCCGGCGTCGAAGCCATAGATCTCGGCCTCCTCTTCAGATCTTGCTCCGCTCTATCGATCGGTCACTCTCGGATCTCCGAGGAAGGCGCGGATCTGAGGAACGGGAAGTGGATGGTGGAGATCGGAGAAGGAGAAGCACAGAGGAGAGCGCGTGCGGAGAGGAGAGGGCTGAGGAGAGAGTAAGGCGCGTGAAACAAAGGGAAGGGGGTTTATATTGTGTCTATTTCACTAAATTATCCCAAATCGTAACTATTTCACAAATTATGTCCAATTTCGTGGCTATTTTGCAAAACGCCCCAACTTATAATTATAAAGACCAAAACCCCCCAACATGAACACAATACGGTTACTACCGAGTATCAGACACGAAAACACGAACCCCAGTCTTATTGAATAATAGATAGCCGAGTGAGAGAAACCTCATAACCAACTGAGCCAATTAACTTGTTTTAAGGCGTTTTAGGATTTTGCACAAGTTTTAATAAAACACTCACCCTTCCATCAACACGAACCCCATTCTTGCATGGTGATCTTGAGGAGGATTTTGCACAAGTTTGGTATCATGTCCTTTTGGGTTCGTATTTGTTCATGTCATGTCAGCCGTGTCATATATTTCGACACCCCCTGATGACAAGTTGATCATGAACAGATCATGATCTGAATGCGGAAAGAGAAAGAGAATTGAAGGTGTAGAGAGATAGAACATAAATGAGAGAGGGAGAGAACTTCAACTTCTGTTCTTACTTCATGAATTGAATCAATTTGTTGTTACACATGATGAGGCTCAGTATATATACATGTATGAAAATGAATCTAAGTCATACAATTCTTAACTACCTTTATGAGCTAATTTCAGCTGTACATTTATTTCTAACACTCCCCTTCTTAATGCTCAAATCCTGCAAAACCCTTACCAACCATGTAATTTCACAACATGTAGCTGCCATAGATTTGTACTCAGCTTCAGCTCTTAACATGGCCACGAAAGATTGCTTCTTGGTTCTCCAGGAGATCAACGAGTTTCCCAACATAATGCAAAATCCAATTAGCTAGTGATCTTCTACTCATAGGACATGCCTGCCAATCTGCATCACAATAGGCTCTAGGCTTGAGATCAGATTGACTCGACATCATCAATCCTTTTCCAAGAGCATTTTTCAAGTATCTCAGCAGGTGCTTTACATCCTTCCAATGCTCATCGCATGGATTTTGCATAAATTGGCATAGCACTTGCACTAAGTAGGTGATGTCAGGTCATGTGACAGTGAGGTAGATTAGCTTCCCTAGCTACCATCTTCCTATACTTTTGTGATGACTTCAATGGCTCTCCTTCATTTGATAGCTTTGTATGAGCATCCAGAGGTGTTGCCAAAGGTTTTGAGTCAGCCATGCATGCTTCCTCTAGCAGCTCCATGGTATACTTTCTCTGATTGAAATATATTCCTGATTCATCTCAGTCTACCTCAATGCCAAGAAAGTGTCTCAGTTCTCCTAGATCCTTGATCTAAAAATTCTTATGGAGATGCTCCTTTAGCCTCTAAATTTCCTTTTGATCATTTCCTGCAATGATCATATCATCAACATAAACAAGTAGAGCTGTGAATGACTTCCCTTTTTGTCTAGTGAACAGAGAATAATCAGATTTGGATTGCTTGTACCCTCCTGCCCGCACCACTTGAGAAAACTTCACAAACTACTGTCTTGGAACTTGCTTGAGCCCATACAATGATTGTGTTAGCTTGCAGACTAGACCATTTTGCTCACACTAAGTCTCCCCTTGAACACAATGGTTAGAAGATTGAGCTTGCAGCTGTTTGAGAGCATCATAGGCTAGAGTAAGAGTCATGTAAACATCCTCCTCAAGATCACCATGCAAGAATGCATTTGTGACAT
The DNA here is from genome assembly GCA_037127255.1 of Persicaria tinctoria. Lineage (NCBI taxonomy): Eukaryota > Viridiplantae > Streptophyta > Magnoliopsida > Caryophyllales > Polygonaceae > Persicaria > Persicaria tinctoria. Next base: position 2,232,825 of record JBANSL010000005.1, on the reverse strand, counting down.
CCATCTGAGAAATATGCCACTGTTTTGAAGCAGCTATAGAAAGCAAAGTCCTCATTGTGATCATTCTTCCCACTAGTGCAAAAGTCTCCCCATAATCTATCCCATGTAACTGAGTAAAACCTTGAGCTACCAGTCTGGCTTTGTGTCTTTCCAAGTTGCCATCTGATTTGAAATTTAGTTTGAATAACCATTTACATGTCACCAAGGATTTATCCTTAGGAAGGGGAACAATTTGTCATGTATGATTTCTTTCAAGGGTATCCAACTCAACTATCATAGCCTCACACAATGCAGATTCTTTGAGAGCTTCAGTCACATTACATGGAATAGAATAATGTGCTACATTGTTAACAAAGGATTGGTAAAGGTGTGAGCAAGAGGCATAGTTACAAGAGGCTGTGAGATAATATAGAGATGAGAACTCAACAATGTTGATAGACTTCAAGGAGGCTTGATGAACATAGACCTTAAGCCAAGTGGGAGATATGCGATCACGAGTGGATTGCCTGATAGGCACGGGAGATTCCACAGGAGGAAGATCATCAAATGATGTAGATATGGGAGATGGAGATCATAGTCATCCAGAGAGTCATGAATGACAGATTCAGATATTTCATCAGGGACTGTAGTGGAATAGAGATCCAAAACAGGTGAGTTAGAATAGGAAGGTTGAATATAGTCAAGAGGAAAATTTGTATCAACAAAGTCCGAGAGAGACAATATTGGAGAAGATTGTTTTTCGTTGGTAAAAAGAGCATATGGAAATATGTGCTCATGAAAGTTGACATTTCTGCTAACCATAGTCTTTTGAGTTTTGAGATTTAACACTTTGAATCCCTTTTGAGCGTAGGGATATCCCAAGAAAATGCAGGGATCGGACCTTGGATGGAATTGCTTGAGATTCTTTTATGTCAATGTGGAGACAAAACACAAGCCGCCGAAAACTTTCATGTGGTCATAGGTAGGTTTGGTTTGAAAAATTATTAATTTCATGTGGGGATAAGTGTTTAAGAATGGGGTTAGGTAATTTGTTGATGATATATGTGGCAGTAAGAATAGCATCACCCTAGAAATGTTGAGGGATTTAAGATTGAAACATAAGTGATTTTGCTATCTCCGAGATGTACCTATGTCTCCTCTCAGCTTTCCCATTCTGTTGAGGTGTGGCTTTACATGAGCTTTGATGAATGATCCCTTGAGAGCTCAAAAACAAAGAGACTTCGGCATTCAAGAATTATGGCCAAGATCACTTCTCAAGGTTTTAACTTTGATACCAAATTGGTTTTGGACAAAGGTTATAAAGGCTTTAAGATGTTGACGCACTTCACTCTTGTGTTTCATCAAAAAAGCCCACACTCCTCTGCTTTTATCATCCACAATAGTAAAAAAGAATCTGTAACCCTCAATGGTAGGCGTGTCATAGGGGACCATACATCACAATGCAATAACTCAAAAGTGTGATCAACAGAAGACACACTAATAGGAAAAGTATTTTGTGTTTGTTTAGCAAGAGGACAAACTGTAAAAAAGTGATCATCTGCCAAAAGATCATTCTGAATACAAGAAATGTGTTTAAGTTTTGCAATAGGGGCATGACCTAGTCTTAGATGCCACATAGCACCATTATTAGGAATTACAAAATCAGACTTATGCAAAAACAAAGGTAAAACATATGAATTTGCTGAGATGTGTTTGAAAGCTGGTAGCTGATCACAGATGATTGACTCTCCAGTGTCATTAGGATCCATGTAATACAGGTCCCCAAGAATTTTGCCAACTGTAAATGTCCTCATCTTTCTGGGATCATGGACATAACAATGGTTATCAATGAGATAGCAATGAAAGCCAAAGTCTTTTACTAACTTGGTAAGAGATAAGAGATTGTATTTGAAGCTAGGAACACACAAGACATTGTGTAAGATGGTATTTGTTAAGTGAACAGATCCAAAATAGGTGATATCTTTAGTACTACCATCAGGAAGATGAATGGTATTGACATTGGGAATGAGAATAGCGTTGGTTAAGAAGAAGATATCACAAACCATGTGATCTGTAACACCACTATCCATAATCCACAAATTAATGTGATTTTATAGAAGCATTAGAACAAAGAATACATGTAAGATGAGATTCATGTATAGTGGGTGTCGACTTTTCCAAGAAGGAGATGAAGTTAGATAACATCTGTTGCTGCTCAGTTGTCAACTGTGACCCTCTCGGGCTTTGATTACCATAGAGGAAGTTCTGAGCTTCAGCTTGACCAGCTCATGCAACATTAGCTTTTGAGGGTTTCTCTTGCTTCTTGACATCAGTATACTTGAAATTGGGAATCTGTGTCTTTGTCTTGCTCTTCGAGTGCCAGCTTGGATATCCAACAACCTCCCGGCATTTATCAGTTCTGTGATTACCCCCACAGTGGCGGCAATTGTCTCTCCTGACTGAGCCACCATCATCATGCTTCACATTTGCTGCCAGAGGTGTAGCTGGAACCTTTTTCTTGGAGCTTTTGTGATCAACAGATAGTTTGGAACTCACTTCATCTTGTAAGAGCATGCATGGAATGAGCAACGCTGGGTGAAGGCAGGTGTTGTCATCAAGATCTGGCGTCTAGCATTGTCATACTTATCATCTAAACCCATTAGAAACTTCATGATTTTATTCTCTTGATCAGCTTCCTCAGCTTTCTTTTGCAGATTGCACTCACACTTTCCACAAGTGCACTTAATCGGATTTGAGATTACTGAAAGCCTTTGCCAAATCCCTTTCAGTTTGGTGAAGTAATGCGTGGGAGACATAGAATTCTAATGACATTCTTGAATTTCTTTGCTTACTTGAAAGGTCATAGGGCCATTTGTTTGGCCATAGCTTTCTTCAAAATCTTGCCACATTTCAATGGCAGTATCGTACTCATCAATCGTACTATATATTTCTTTTGAAACTGTGTTCAAAATCCATGAACACACTGATGTGGTCTAAACCAACACAAGAATAGTGTAGCCTGAACCAACCTCGCAAGAATACGAGATCAATTGCAGTATACGGATATCGATCACGGGGATTATATATGTATCAATTGTTATCTAGAACTAATAAGCTAAGCCAAGAAAGAGGGAATTGGGTTTTCAACTAAACTAAGACAAACAAGCAAGATTATGAAGAAAATATATATGAGAAATAATTCCAGGGTTAAGGTTTCCGACGGCAATGCCACAAAGAATTCAACCCGATGTTCACTCGAACTTCGTCTCCTTAATATGTCAAATTGAAGGTAAATTATCTAAAGTCATCACTACTCAGTTGTCGCATGTTGTAGTAATTGTGTCTAAATTAACCAAATCTAGACCCTTTAAGCTCTTTATAGACCTTAGGAGAAAATCAATTAAACTTTCGTTGCCGCGTTCCGCCTAACCGATTCACACCTAAGAATCTACGATAATTTATTAATCTTCGAGAGTCCTCAACAATTGTTTAAATGTCACAATAACAATTGTCAACTTTTCAAGTTTAATCCTAGGGTTCCAATAGACACAATTCCCCTTTCGGGTTCATGAAATCCATCCAAGTATCCAATTTCAATTCTCAGCAGTAGCATCTCGAATCTAAAAAGGATTCTAATCGATTGACATCAATTAGGTTAAGCAACTAGGATCAAATTAATTCATAAAATTCAGACTAAGTTCAAGCAAATATCGAAATCAAACAATTCGCGACATTGTCGGGTTCACCCTAACCCTAGAACGGAAAATTTAGGTAAACATAATATAGAAAGCAATTGAATAAATTAAAGACATGCTTAAAATAAAATGCAAACCAGAAATCTTCGTCCTCGATCTAGAATACAGTACCGAAAACAAAAGAAACAAAACAAAACTAAAACCTAAAACTATGCCGGCCTAGGCTACGGCGTTCCTCCAAAGTCTGAACAAGAGCCCCCCCTCAAGTTCTTTCTAATCACGCATTATATATAAATGAATTTCATAAAATTACAATTCAGCCCAATAATTTAAGGAATTAAAATCTAACCCAACACCTAATTATAATTGCAATCCATCATCCAACTTCCAAATCTGTCTGTTTCCGCACTTTAGCTTGCAAGGTTCGATCCAATCATTCTCACTCCTCCGTATTGACTTTTGAATTTTCATAATATTAGCTTCAAAATGCCTGAAATAAATAAAAGCTCGGTGTAGATTATGAAAATGCAAAATAAAATAAATAAAGTGTAAAATATGATAAATATGCATGAAAATGTTCTAAACTAATATGCAAATGCAACCCTAAAATATGACTAAATTAGATGACATCACACACCATGTCATTGCACCTATCCCACTGTGCAGCATTCTCAGTTGATCGACTGGTCGATCCATCAATAGTCCACAACTTGTTCTTCACATATAGGGCTTTCGTCATGGATTTCTTCCACCTTCTATAGTTTTCACCAACCAATTGAATAGTGGAAGGGATCATAGTAGAGTTATCCGATGAGTGGATGAATAGAGGATTCATCAGATCTAAAGCTGAGATCATCTCCCTTCGACACTCGGCAGATCCAGAACAAGAGACATACATATTGGACGACGATTTTCCTGCGAGAAATTGACGAGCGACTCCGGCCTCTCAAAGATTAATGCAGCTTTGGAATCAGAGATTAAACACGAATCCAGGATCGTGTGTCACTGCTCTGATACTATGATGACAAATTGATTAGGAATAGATCATGATCTGAATGCGGAAAGAGAAAAAGAATTGAAGGTGTAGAGAGATAGAACAGAAATGAGAAAGGGAGAGAACTTCAACTTCTGTTCTTACTTCATGAATTGAATCAATCGGTTGTTACACAAGATGAGGCTTAGTATATATACATGTATGAAAATGATTCTAAGCCATACAATTCTTAACAACCTTCATGAGCCAATCTCAACTGTACATTTTTTTTTATCTAAATGTTGGCCTAGGGGCCAATATTATTAAGGTAATTCAAAAGGTTCCGTGGTAGCAGCACACATCACAACATCCGACACACATACAAGAGGAACATCATGTTCAGCATAAGGATGAACTAAAGTGAATGACAGATTAGCTAGTTTATCCGCCATAGTGTTGGCTTGCCTTCATACGTGTTAAATTCGAACCTCCCAGCTAATATTGTCCAAGAGGCGCTTGCACCTTTCAATCAGGTTGGCATCCAGATGAGCAGTAACCGTCCTAGCCACAAGTAGCTCACAAACAACAGTTGTATCCGTCTCAACTATGAGCGCCATGATGCCTATACGCGCAACGAGATGCAACCCATGAAACATAACCCATAGCTCAGCTGCCAGCGCCAGACATATCCAACATGAGAAGGTGTAAGCCCTTATGAAAGCCCCCTGGTGATTGCGAAGGATGCTCCCGCCTCCTGCTCGGTCTGGGTTCCCCTTCGAAATTAAGTTTAATCCATCCTAAAGTCAGCAATTGCCACATTAAAGAAATCTGACCATCCTCAGCTGCAGGCCGTCTTTTGGGTGTTGGCATATGATCCGAGGCCTCCAAGTACCACTGACTTTGTTGCACCGCACACACAGTGATCTCCTCTATTACACTTGTACCTTCAAACACAAACTTGTTCCGGTCTTTCCAACATAACCATAACATGTTTGCGAATATCATACTCCATCTATCTCCCTTCTTAATGTTGTTATATATCCACTCTGCAATGCTTGTAGTCTCAAAGAAAGAATTGGTGAGAACTGCACCCCCAAGCTCCAAACATGCACGCTTGACCAAAATCCAATATCTAAGCACATGTAAACACGTCTCAGGGGCATCGCATTGAGGACATACATCTGGCCATGTGTCTATAGTATCTAGGGGCATTGCAAAGGAACCCTTCATGAGTTGCGATGAACACAAAATGGCGAACACGCTGCTAAACTTTTAGCTTCCAAATATGAGTCCAAAAGAGCGAGTTGGGGCAGAGATGCTTTGCCACAGAGCAGTTGCATGCATGATTTCGTAGAGAATTGGCCCGACGACGATGGCCCCCAGAAGAACCTATCATCATCTGATTCCAACGACGATACCACAATAGCTTTTAGTCTCTGGCTCTCTCCCGGACATCAGTGGGCAGCAAATGATCCAAGACATCCCATCTCCAACCCGAATCCGACCAAAGCTCCGTTGGATAATTAGATGCGCAACGGAAGTTTTAGAAACTATTTTCTATCATCTAATCGCAAGGATCTTCATGCATAAAATCGATAGATCAAATCATTGTTCATAGGAGATACCTCTTGATGCGTGAACCGGATCTGAACGGGGAGGATTTGGAAGAGAACTAGAGCCCCACGTGTTGCTCCTCTAATTGGTCCACAAGAGCCCGGTCTAGATCTCCTTTGCCTTCGACTGCTAGGACGAAGATCGAAAGGTGAACAATCAAATTGCTCTTGATTGATGATGGAGGATTTCAGCTGTACGTCACAAACCAAAACCTACGGCAAACTACTGTGCCTTTTTGGGATGTGTTGATTAGGTTAAATCATAATAAACCCATCTTTATAAGCTTATATATATACCCTACTTGATTAATTATTTATTTCACAAATAAATCTTATCCCATTATTATTAATATATATCTAATATACACTAATAATAAAATCATATATCTTTTGATCAAGCCCGTCAACTCTAAGTGTGTGACCGCATAGGACCCGTTTATAATAGCCATGGGTTTAACCCGTTTAAGCCCATTAATCGTAGTTGGCTTCTAGCAAAGCATTACGACTCCTAAAATAATCGGATTGAATATCTCTATCAATTGTCCTATTCCATAATTAGTCATTGCACATTAAATTAAAGGACACAATTCCTTCAATCTCCCACTTGTCCTTAAACAAGTGTGCAATTTCAGATACCCGTGTCTCTTAATGTCATATTTGATGATATGGTGACATTCATATCGTTTATCAAATATATTCCTTGAACTCCGAGTTCGAACTGTCAATTAAGCGGATGATTACAAATAATTCATCCGAGCATGGAGTAGGTGTCCTCCTTCTTCATGCATCACAGTATGCATGAAGAAGAAGGACATCTACAGTCTTGTATGACTATGGCTCCAACTCAACTTTGGGCAATCCCAACTACGACCTTTATAACCCCCTGTTACGGAAAGCGTTTAGCCGTGTCAAAGAAATACCAATCATCAAGAGAGACCATAACACACTCATGTATGAGGAATCTACTAATCATGGTTTAACTTAAAACTCTGCAATCCCTTTTGTAGAGTCTTAAGGTGGGTCTGTCCTATATGTATCATCCATACATATATATGTAATTGACTAGACATCTCCATGTCCCTATAGCCCATGAAACCTGGCGCTATCAGTCAACTTACAATATAGTCATTTAATAAAATCACCTATGTCCAATTTGATGATTTCAGACTACGGACTTGCGATAATTCGTAACTGCATTTCACCTAATGGGGTTTCATTTACCAGAACACTTATGATAAGCCCATTTGCGAACTAGGAATTATTTGGACATTTTATTTATCATTGTTCAAGACAATATATAAATAAGGATGAAATATCACATATATCAAGTCAAACATAAACTTAGTGTGTAACACTCTCAACATAAAATGTAATAGAAAGCAATCTCAAAAGCCATTCTCCAATGTGTTTGAGACCCTTAGCCCTAGTGTGACCATCATGCTTGGGCTAGGCATAAGCTTCGTCAATGGATTTGCAATATTGTCATATGTATGCACCTTACACATCTTAATGTCAAACAAGGTGATACATCCTCTTAAGATGTACGATCAACTTATCATCACCCTTAAGAAATCATACTTGGTTCTTCTTAAGAAATTCAGGATGTTCTTAGTTGCACACTAGTGTGCCTCTCATGGAATCAATTGGTATTTGCTACACCTGCTCATAACAAATGCAACATCAGGTCGTGTACACACCATGACATAGGTAAAACCCTTTCTTGGAATCTTGCATATTGAATATGTTAAGAATCTTATCTATATATAAGTTCCTTGATTCAGTCTAAGCAATCTCTCAGATCTATCTCTATAGATCTTTACTCCAAGTATGTACACTGCCTCCCCAAAGTCTTTCATTGAGAAACATTTCTTCAGTCATTCCTTAACGGACTCTAGCATCGGAATGTCATTCCCAATAAGTATTATGTCATCCACATACAAAACTAGGAAGACCACTTTACTCCCACTAAACTTCTTGTATACACAAGGGTCCTCTTCGCATCTAACGAAATCAAACTCTTTGATCTTTTCATCAAACCAAAAGTTCCAACTCCTGGATGCTTGCTTAAGTCCATATATATAGACCTCTTAAGCTTGCATACCTTCCTAGCATCACTTGGATCTTCAAAACCCTCGGGTTGTGTCATGTACACATCCTCTTCCAAGAACCAATTCAGAAAGGCGGTTTTGACATCCATTTGCCAAATCTCATTATCATAATAAGCGGCAATAGCAAGGATTATCCTAATGGATCTTATCATGACAACTAGTGAAAAGGTCTCATCATAGTCTATACCATGAATCTGTTTAAAACCTTTGGCAACTAATCTTGCCTTGTATACAGATACCTTTCCATCCTTATCTGTCTTAAGTTTGAAAACACATTTGCTCCCTTTGGGTTTTACCCCATCTGGCAAATCTATCAAGTCCCATACTTGATTTTCAAACATCGAATCTATTTCGGATCTCATGGCTTCAAGCCATTTCTTGGAGTCTGGACCCGTTGTTGCTTGCTTATAGGTATTAGGCTCATCATGTTCTAGCAGAAGAACATCAAGGTTTACATTTAAGATGAAATCATCATAACGTCTTGGTTGTACCCTTGGCCTATCTGATCTACGAGTGGGTTCAACTGGTTCAACAACTGGAGCTGGAACAGTTTCCACAACTATTTGTGAATCCTCTTGTTCCGATTCTTGGATGATTTGGGGCCCTTGGCCTTCCAAAACCATCAACTCGTCCTCGACATCATCTATGTCATCTCGTTGTTGAGTTTGTTGCTCTTCATCATGAACTGGTTCAAGATGAATATTTCTCCCACTTGACTTATTGGAAATGAACTCTCTTTCCAAAAAGACACTATCCCTTGCAACAAACACCTTTTGTTCAGCGGGATTATAGAAGTAATATCCAAAACTACCTTTTGGATACCCTATAAAATAGCATTTATCTTATTTAGGAGCAAGCTTATCCGTTTGTAAACGTTTTACATAAGCTTCACATCCCCATATCTTCATAAAAGACAATTTTTGGAACATTTCCAGTCCATATCTCATATGGAGTTTTGTCTACAGCTCTAGACGGAGTCCTGTTTAGTGTAAGTACGACAGTTGTGAGAGCATATCCCCAGAAGGATACCGGAAGGTCAGCAAAACTCATCATAGATCGAACCATGTCTAACAGGGTCCTGTTTCTCCTTTCAGATACACCGTTAAGCTGTGGTGTTCCTGGAGTAGACAGTTGTGTTACTATCCCACAATTTTTCTAATGATGATCAAATTCATGGCTCAAGTACTCACCACCACGATCTGATCGAAGTGCTTTTATTTTCTTGCCAGTTTGAGTCTCTACCTCATTTTGAAATTCCTTGAACTTTTCAAAGGATTCCGATTTATGTGACATAAGGTAAATATATATCCATATCTACTCATGTCATCAGTAAATTTGATGAAGTATTTATAACCACCTCTAGCTTCTGTACTCATTGGCACACATACATCAATATGTATAATGCCCAATAGCTCAGTAGCCCTTTCATTTGTTCCTTTGAAAGGTGACCTTGTCATCTTGCCCATCAAACATGACTCACATGTATCAATGGATTCACAATCCACGTCTTTTAGAAGTCCATCTTTATGGAGCTTCTTCATGCGATCTAAACTGATGTGACCCAAACGACAGTGCCATAGGTAGGCTTCACTCAACTTACTTGATTTTTGCCTTTTTGTATTTATGTTATATGATTCTGTTGTAAGGTCGAATACAAATATTCCATTAATATCTTGAGCACGAGCATAGAAGATATCATTCTTGTGAATAATTATACTTTCATCTGTAGTGCTAAAATTAAAACCTTCAGAATAAATTACAGCAGCCGAAACAAGATTCTTTGTAATGCTAGGAACAAAATAACAATTATTTAGTTCTAAGATTAAACCAGAAGGAAGAGATAAACTAAAATCTCCTACGACAAGTGCAGCAACGCTTGCTCCATTTCCAACGCGTAGCTCTATCTCCCATTTCTTCACTTGTCTCCTATTTCTTAGTCCCTGCACATTTGAAATAATGTGAGCACCACATGCGGTATCCAATACCCAAGTAGGACCATTATCTAATGTGAGGACATTGGTTGACAGTAATTCAATAACATAAATACCTGAAGTGTTGGAACTCAAAGTCCCATTCTTCTTGTCTTCTAGGTACTTGGAACAATTTCTTTTCCAGTGTCCCTTGGCCTTACAATGGAAACAATCATGGTCTGCAGCCACCCTTGGCTTCTCACCACCCTTAGGTTTTGCAACTTCCCTTCCCCTGGGTATTGTTCTTGTTATTGGCTACCTTCTTGAACCCTTTCCCTATGTTGACGTTAAGAACTTCCTTCTTGTTGTTAGTGGGAGTATTCTGCTCAGAAGCTTTGAGCATACCATGGAGTTCGTTCAGGTTTTTCTTAATACCATGCATATGGTAGTTCATCCTGAATGATGCAAAGTCATCATGTAAGGAGTGCAAGACGATATCTGTGGCCAACTCTTGATCATATGGGGTGCCCAATGTCTCCATACGGCTAAAAAGACTGATCATGTTGATCACATGGAGACCTACTGGCTTTCCCTTCACAAGCTTGCTATCCAATATAGCCTTGTGAGTTTCATATCGTTCAATCCTTACCTGTGCCTGAAACAACATTTTCAGGTTGGTGATGATATAGTAGGCATCCTGGTATTCAAACCTCTTTTGAAGGTCATGTTCCATGCTTGCTAGCATCAAACAAGTGACAGGTAAAGAATCACTCCTTAACTCCATTTCTCTAACTATCTCCTCATCCGATGAGGCATCGGTAATAGTAGGGATAGGGTTTGTTAGGACGTCCTCACGCCCTTCAGACCTGAGAACAATTCTCATATTCCTTTCCCAATCAAGAAAGTTCGTTCCATTCAATTTGTTTTTCTCAACTATTGAGCGCGGGGTGAAATTCAAGTTATCATTAGACATAATGCCTATATAAAAGAAAATGACATACAAATCAGTTTATGTTCGAAATGCAAATTACTTAGGATTAAACACCTTTAAAATAAGTAAATGCGTATTTTATTTAAATTGTTATTGTTCCCGGTGAATAAAATGATTCCAAGATCCCATTACACACAAGATCCCATTACACACGTTGGGTCTTGTGACAAGACCCAACGTACTTTTGCACTGCCTTGAGTCTTGTATGCTCAAGGTAAGTAACAATTACTAATTATAACTCCTTATAATTCTTGGTTGATGATCCACATCCAATGTAAAATCATCCTATGCCTCAAGATCCAAAACTTTGTCTTTTGGTCTCTCGTTGGGTACAACCATATCAAAGCTTATGAACCCCTTGTATAGATTCACCCTCATTAGCCCAAGATTTTGGAAAGACACCCTCACTTTTGTGAAGCCCATCCAACCAAAAATCCAGAACTTAATGGGTTATGATATGAAAAGGCATTGCCCCAATTTACCTTAGGAACATAAGTCTTTTATTTGTCTTTATTTATAAGTGAAAAAATATCATAAATAAAAACAACATAAAACTTAAAATAAGGCATTCAAAATGCAATTAAATTGTGATCCTAGTATGGATCCTACGATGCATAAAATAAAGATCTAATCTTCATGGGTCTCCACCCTCGCGCCCTTCATGGATCTCCATCCTTGAACTTCTTGTCTTCTTGTATATATTAATTACAATATTTTCTAATAATCTAATTACTGAAAATAAATTACAAAAATACATAACGATACGCAGATCATGTACAAAAAAACATAACGATACGCAGATCGTATTTATGGGCCATACTAGTCACCTCATGCAATAATATCATATATTAAAAATATTAATCACAATTAATTTAACATCAAAATATTAATCAAATTAATATAAACAAGAAATAGAATATTAATCATATTAATAAACTATTTAAATCAAATTAATTAAATTATCTAATAAAATAACTAATTTAATACTCTTGATATTTAATTCAAAATTAGCAATCATATATATGGAATAAATTTATGGTAACTTTTACCTTGTATAATTGGATAGAAAATTTTATTTTATTTTTAATTTTTTTTCTTTATTAGGGATAAGATATCTACCATATCTAATTAAGGTAATTTACTATTTTACACTAAAATCATAAATATCTTCCATAACCCTAATTCCGCCCCCATCCACTCCCACTCAAATTTTGTAACAATTACAAACTTTGACAATTGTAGGATTAAGATAATAAGTTTTCATAAAACTTAAACATTTGACAAATTAATATATGAATCAAATTCACATAAAATTTATCAATATGATTGAAATCAAAATAAAAACCTTGTTTTTTTTCCCGATCGATCCAATCGTGTTCCACTACTAAAAATTACATACAATTCCAAGAAATCGTAATCGCCAACTTTCGTACAATTCCAATCATGTGATCTTATCATGCGATCGGCAATTTCAGTGGAGACGTTTAGTAGTTGTACATTAAACTATTTAACATACATATATAAAAGTTCTGAACTCCGAACTTTCTAAGTGGAAACGTTTTCGAACATTATTTAACATATATATATTAAACTTGCCGGTCATATATTTCAGTGGAGGCTTGCGGCAATGTGTATCGGAATCAAATTCCGAACTTCTATCGATTCTTTGTATCAGAACAAAGTCCGAACCCGTATAAAATTCAACACATCCAATTCATCAAAATCATATTTTAATTATATAAATTATTCCATATATCAAATACTCCGGGTAGATTGCTAAATTAAATCAAAACTAACAAGAAAATCAGATGCATAAAATCGATAGATCAAATCATTGCGCAGCGGAAGTTTTAGAAACTATTTTCCATCATCTAATCGCAAGGATCTTCATGCATAAAATCGATAGATCAAATCATTGTTCATAGGAGATACCTCTTGATGCGTTAACCGGATCTGAACGGGGAGGATTCGGAAGAGAACTAGAGCCCCACGTGTTGCTCCTCTAATTGGTCCACAAGAGCCCGGTCTAGATCTCCTTTGCCTTCGACTTCTAGGACGAAGATCGAAAGGTGAACAATCAAATTGCTCTTGATTGATGATGGAGGATTTCAGCCGTACGTCACAAACCAAAACCTACGGCAAACTACTGTGCCTTTTTGGGATGTGTTGATTAGGTTAAATCATAATAAGCCCATCTTTATAAGCTTATATATATAAGCTACTTGATTAATTATTTATTTCACAAATAAATCTTATCCCATTACTATTAATATATACTCCCTCTGTTTCAAAATAAAAGTCGTTTGTCTTTTTCTGCACGTTTTTTTAGGAGATAAAAACACTAAAAAATATTATTTTTTTGATCAATTTTTTTTAATAATTTCATACTTAGTAGTTATAAGTATAAATTTATTGAAAAAAATTCATTAAAAAATTAATATTTTATATAGTTTTTACCTCATAAAAATGCGTGTAAAAAAGTCAAACGACTTTTATTATGAAACGGATGGAGTATCTAATATACACTAATAATAAAATCATCTATCTTTTGATCAAGCCCGTCAACTCTAAGTGTGTGACCGCATAGGACCCGTTTATAATAGCCATGGGTTTAACCCGTTTAAGCCCATTAATCGTAGTTGGCTTCTAGCTCAGCCACTGTATCACCCAACATACTCTCCTACACTGGGTGTAGCGTCAAATCCATGAGAGGGGTCTCGAGCAGCCATGAATGGGACCAAAAGAAGGTAGAGGTACCATTTCCTATGGACGAGCGCATCCCTTTGACCAGGGTACCCTGGACAATTCCTCTCCCGGTCCTTGACGAGTTGCGTTTCAGACCGAACATATCAATATCGTTCCTGCTATTGCAATATTTCCTTCTTATAAGTTATAACCCATGGCCAAAGAGACGTCGGATTTTGCACTAATCGCCATCCAAGCTTAATTAACACCTCCTTACTTCCCACCCTTGAAACTAAAGTAGGCCGCACAGTATGATTTACATTTAGCTATGTTTGTCTTAAAAAAATCAATTTTTTTTAATAAGATAAAAATTCAAAATTTTAAATTTAGTACTCCTCATACTTAGTTACTGAAAATTTTAATATTTTATAGTATAGATTTTAATATTTAAGTATGAAATTACGTATTTTTTCAAGAGGAAATAATCGAAATATTGTACAGAAACAATACTATCGTATTTCGTATCATCCTCGAGAAACAGAACGCGTCGGAAGATGGAAGTCAGTCGTTCACAGCCACTTCATCCAATCGTTACGACCAAAACCTCCACTCGGTGTGGAAAGACGTTGACTCGTTTGGCTTACGCAAGTTCTCAATCCCCATAAACCCCGCGCATCCACCACCTACCTCTAGATTTCATATTCCCAGAGTTCGATTTGATGCCGAAATCAGTTATTCGCTTTTAATTCCAAATCCGATCGATAATTTAACATTTGCAGTTTGATTGATCAATCATTCGCTTCGTTGCCAAATGCCTGGTACGATTTCCGCAAGTACCAGCACCTGCAATGGCCGCTGGACGCGTGTCGCCTCCCTATTGGTTGCTGTGCTCCTAGTCTTGGCCTCCGGCAGTTGCTGCGCTGCCGTTTCGTCGTCGTCGCTAGGGTTCAGTATCCACCACAGGTTCTCGGATGCCGTCCGGAAGATCTTCCCCTCCGACGGCGATGAATTCATGCCGGAGTTCGGCTCCGTCAGCTACTTCGCCGCCATGGCGGAGCGCGACCGCATCCACGGCCGCCGCCTCGCCGCCGGTGGCACCTACTCTGCTCCTCTCACCTTTATCGCCGGAAACGCTACTTTACGCGTTGCTTCTTTCGGATTGTACGCCTCCCTCTCTGGAATCTCGCCTCTTTTTAGATTTATTATTTGTTAATTCACACCAAATAGAACAATCGAAAAGCTCTTTCTCTGATTTGAGGACTTAGCTTATTAGATACTCTCATGAATCGAGTTTACTTGATTCAAATTTCGAGAAAAAAATAGAAGAATCAACTGTGACATTGATGATTCCTTTCATATGTGTTGAATTTTTCAGCTTGTATTTTGCAAATGTGTCTGTGGGAACTCCAGGGTTGGATTTCTTGGTGGCACTAGACACTGGAAGTGACCTCTTCTGGCTGCCATGTGACTGCCAAAGCTGCGTTACCGGCATCCGAACTAGCTCCGGCGTGGTACTGCAGTTTTACCACATCCATATGTTGCTTGAAGTTGTTCATTTGGTGATCTATAATATATGGTCATAACTTATGGTTTTGCTGTTCAGATACCCTTCAATATTTATGAGCTGAATACATCTTCCACGAGCAAACGAGTTTCCTGCGAAAGCTCGTTGTGCAATCAAAGATCATCATGCATTTTGCCAAACCAATGCCCTTATGAAGACATTTATTTATCGGCGAATACATCCTCTTCTGGCTACTTAGTGGAAGATGTCTTGCATCTCACTTCTGATGCAGATCCTTCCACGCCTGTAGGCGCGAATATTACTCTTGGGTAAGGTTCATTTGTTGGTGAATGACGAATCTCTGTGCTTTAAATATGTGCATTGAATGAATGGAAAACGAATGTGTCGAATCCTGTAGTGATGTTCCCTAACCGGTGCTTGATTATAGGTGCGGTCAGAGGCAGACTGGCGCGTTTTTGAGTAGCGGTGCACCAAACGGATTGTTTGGTCTGGGAATGGAAGATATATCAGTTCCTAGTATCTTAGCAAGTAAAAACATCACTGCGAATTCGTTTTCCATGTGTTTTGCTCCGAATGGACTAGGTAGAATAAATTTTGGAGATAAAGGCGGGTCTGATCAAGCTGAAACACCATTTAATCTTGAACAATCTCAGTAAGTTTATGCACTTCTCTTCCTAGAATGAAGAATTTCAACTTCGTTTACTTAGCTACGGAATTTTGGTCTCCAAAATTCGCTAAACATTCCTCTATGGCAACTTCTTACCAGTCGGAGATACAACATCAGCATCACCCAAGTAATCGTTGGAAAAAACACCAGTAACGTTGATGTCACTGCAATTTTTGATTCAGGAACTTCGTTCACAATCCTTACTGACCCGACTTATACCATCCTTACTGAAGCAGTGAGTGTTTCGACAAACAAAATTGCTGGTATTTTCTGACAGCATCTTCAGCATGTAATACATTTTTTTTGGCTCCTTTTGGCAGTTAAACGCTCAGGTGAAAGACAAAAGATTTAATCTTGAAAGCAGTTTTCCTTTCGAATTTTGTTACAAAATGAGGTATGTCTATTTTAAGCTGAACTAAGTAACTGATTAAGCATTTGTTTTATCTCCTGTCATTCACATTGTGCTCTATTGTGCAGTTCATGCAGTGCTGATATCAACCCGCCCTCCATTAATCTAACTATGAAAGGTGGCGCAAACTACAACGTTATCAGCCCATTTGTGCTGTTACGCTCGTCGGATCAGGTAACTTATATTCACGATAATGTCATTAGTTGGTCAGGTTGCTTCAAGGTTTGGGTTATTTATGCTATCTTGGTTCACAGAGTCAATGCTTCTATTGCCTGGGAATCGTTAAAGATCAGTCTGTCAACATCATTGGAGGTAAACTACGCAGTTTTGTGATTGTGTTGCTTCAATGGTTACTTGAAAAATGTTAAGCCAACTCTAATCTGGCACTTGACCATGTTGCTTCTGGTGATCAATTTTGTGATTATGTTTACTTGAACATTCAGAGAACTTCATGTCTGGATACCGGATTGTGTTTGATCGCGAGAAGATGGTGTTGGGCTGGGAGGAATCAGACTGTGAGTGCCAAACCCCTCTTTGTTACTCCTTTTTGACTCTCATCTCCCATTTTCCTGATCTCTAGCATGAACCCTGCCTCATCTTCTCAGGCAACTACACATTTGACACAACAAGTCCACCTATCAGTCCTAAGATCTCGCCTGTGAACTCGCCTATGAGTCCTCAGAACTCGCCTGTGAGTCCTCAGAACTCGCGTATGAGTCCTCAGACGTCACCAACTGTTCCTTCCACCTTGGACCCGAAAGCCTCATCGACAAGTACAAATTCTTCTGAAAATTCAAGAGCCCGGTCATCAGCAAGGAAGCAGTGGGCATTGGCATTCTTTTGGACTGCAATTTGCCTTGTGGCCAGTTTCTGATCACCATTTTCGGCCTCCAATGCAAACTGCAGCGTTTATATGGGACTCGATTCACATCATTTTATACAAGGATAGTGTAGATACTGGGGATACTTCACCCTACACTGCAACTTTGAATATACCTGTTCTATACAGATACGGTAAGATTCAGATTCTATACACAACACAATACAACAGTTTCATGTATTTTCACTGTATTTTCGTAGTTAGAGACATTATTGTCATAATTTTCCTTAGTCCTTACATCCAAGCTCATACAATAAGGTTTTAAATTTCATTGGATACACAATCTATACATGTTCTGTATGCCTTGTTATATGGTTTTATATTACTTTGCTTTAGAGTGAATGATCATGACATTATTTTTCAATATTTTACATATATAAAAAAAATACTTTGTCCCAAATTTTACTGTATTAGCTTGCATGAACTAAAAAAAAAAACTTTGAACCAATAAATTTGATCAAAGGTAAACTGTACAAAACACATCCCTTATTTATCTCATCTCTTATAAACTCATCGTTTATCCCACATCTTAGGCAATCCTCTCAAACATTTGGAGCTGCAACGTACCCGTTTGATTGAATGATTTTGAAGATTGATTTTGTTAATTTTCCATTACATTTTATTGTATGACTTAGAATAACTTTTAATTTTTGTTTCTTTAGGGTAGTATGTATGTCACAAGTCAGTTTAATATGTCGGGTTACATTTTGACTAGGGCTGTTATTCGAGCCGAATGAGTTGAGTATTGCTTGTTCTTATTCAGCTCATTGAGAAACGTGTCGGGCCTAAATTTGGACTCGGCCTTAAAAATATGCTCATGCTCGGCTCGTTTAGGAAATGAGTGAGCTCGAGCAGAGCTTTTTTCGAGCATTAAACATCCTTATTTACTCAAATATAGTAACTTAAAGGAAATTTTAGAAATTTCACAAAATTCAAGCTATTTGAGCTTAAATCGAGCAAGTTGAGCTTTGAACCGAGCTTAAAAATGTGTTCATACTCGGCTTGTTTAGAAAATGAACGAGCTTGAGCCGAGCTTTTACTGAGTCGAACCCGAGCCGAACTCGAGCTACTCGTCTCATATAACAACTTGGATTAAATGCAGTTATGCAGGTGGTAATTTGGTGAGAACAAAAAAAAAACGTGGTAGTTATTGCAAATAGATAAAAATGATGGGTGTTTTTTGAAAATTGTCCATATTTTAGTTCGAAGTTCTTCTTCTACAATCTTCTTTAGGCAAAACGGGTCTTCTTCTCATCTCTTCTTCAGTTCTTCGGCAGTCCTTGATTTCCACTCTCCAGTAGTTTATCAATGGCGCTTGCTCAGTGCTTGGTTACCGTGCCTGTTGAATCCTCCACCCCTGCAAAGCCTCATCTTTTTCCTCCGCTGTCTTTATCGTCTTCCCTTCCTCCTTTCTCTCTGGCGCTGTCTTCGTCTCTCAAGGTCTCCGCTCACGGTTTCTCCCTCTTCGCAAGGCCTCGTAGAATCGTTCGCCACGGTAACGTCTTTCCCCTTGGATGACCTTCGATTCAGTTATTCTTTTTATTTTTGGCTGTTGGATGGTCTCAAATTCGAATGTAGAGTAGGATTGGGTCATTTGGCTGCTGTAATTGCAATCGGTTGTTTTCAAAATCGAATAGGGAGCCGTTTTTTCTGATGAGGAATGTGCACTACTACTAGCTGGTGATTGCCTAATTGGTTTAAATTGATGGATTGGGCGACTTGCAACTGAGTTATGATTGTTTGAAGTGACCTAAGAAATTGGATGAGGATGTATAAACAGAAAACCTGAACTGGAAGTTGAAACAGAAGTTCAGCTGTAATTGTGTTTTTAGTTTTGGTATCTTATTGATTGAACTGAACTGATGCTGGTGTCCTCTTTGTTAATGCTTTATATTTTTAGTTCTATAGTATATCTCTGCATCTTCACTTTACCACTGGATGTTTCACTTAGTTCAAACTTCAAATTATCCCTTAAATTTTGTATTTGATAATGTGTTGTTTTCCCTTCTGAAGTGGGTAAAAACTAAAAACATTAAAAGAAGAAATAATTACAGGAGAACAAGAACTGAAAGCAATAGTGCTCCAAAAGAATTGTCTTTTGAACAAAGTGCCAAGTGTGAAAGAACAAAAATGAAGAGAAGTAATGCCCCAAAAGAATCATCTGTCGAATCCAATTCTCCAACAATATACCTATACAAACCCAAAAGAAAACTGAAGGTCCTATCGGAAGCTCATAACTACTAGAGAGGTTGCATTTAGAAGCATTAGTCTCTTTGCAAGCCATATAGATGTGTCTAGCACAAGCAACAGAGTTTAAAGCTTGGCTGCAAATCCACTTTCTATTTCGGGCATTCCTTGTAAAGGATACAAGTGCTTGGAATGGCATAAATAGGATATGAAAACGGGAAGACTAACTTATTCTACCAACCTCCTTGAGCCTCTGACCCCAAACAAACAGGTCCCCATCAATCCTTGGCACAAGGGCCCTTGCATTGCTCTAGACTTGAAGTTCAATAATCACGGTCTTTTGAGTTACTTTTATTCTTATATTTGTTATCAATAATAATGGATTGAACATTTCTTGGGCTATTTATTCCAGTTTCATGTTTTGAAGAAATTAGTTATTTATGTGGTTATTACTGGGGATTTTTAATTTGAAGCATCTGTCTATATGATACAGGATAACAGGCCATTTTTTCCTATATTATTCATAAAGAGATGCTGCAGTTTGTTTTATAATCAAAATTGGCGTATAACATTATAGATTAATAATTTTCTCGGGTTTGTATTCAGCAAAGGCCCAACCACAAGAATCTGGAGTGAATGTAGCCGCTGATGCCTTTACCCATTTCAAGCATCTGCTTCTTCCTATCACTGACAGGAATCCTTACCTTTCTGAGGGAACAAGACAGGTAATAGTTTTAGCTATCAATTACAGGTGGATGATCTATGCAGCATATGAGCTTTTCTCTCATTTATATCATCTGATGTGGTATTATGTACCAGTTTTCTGTTCCGTGTACTACATAAGATGGAAGATCTTTGTTGACTGATTGCTTAGGTTGATTGAAATTATGTAGACATATTGCATCATAGATGGTATTATAGCTGATTATAAATAACAAGTATACTTTTGATGGAAATGGAAAGTTTGCCTTGCCATCAAATGAAGGATTTGAAGCAAAAGATCGTGAACTATGTTGTTCTGTCATGTTCTGAACCATATTGTATCCTTCTTACTCATTGCTCAAGGGCTCTTCTTTATGCCAGTGATAACAAGAATACTTTTGATTAAGTTTGAAAACAAGAATGCTCTCCACCATTTAAATTCTTATAATTTCTTGATGATATGTGGTAGGCCGCTGCCACTACTGCAGCACTGGCAAAGAAGTATGGGGCTGACATAACTGTTGTAGGTGTGTGAATTGACTTTCCCTTTCCTACTCTCCTATGCGTGTATGCAGCCATGAAATCTTTTTCCGCAACTGGCCATTCATTGAAACATGAAACCGTTGCTATATTTTGTAGTTATTGATCAGCAGTTGAAAGAGTCAATTCCTGAACATGATACTCAACTTGCTAGCATTCGCTGGCACCTATCCGAAGGTATGTTACTTACCTTTGTAATTAAGGGATCATGTATACTTTTGCTTGAAGTTGGAGCCATTTCAGTTGTATTCCCATCACTTCGAATTTCCATTTTAAGGCATACAATGGAGTTTAGAGGGGAAAAAGGCATGTACACAATAGATATTTCAAATACCAAAACTGAAATTAGTGAAATATTTCAGGATTTAGTCAGTTCAGTTTCATGATTGCCTCAACTAGTTATTACAATATGCTTTCATATTCCATAAAGAAACCCCACCACACTTCTAAAGTGACATAGATTTATACTAGGTATTTGTCTAATGCTCCTTTCAGTATATTTGTTTCCCTAGATTGAGAATGCATTAAAATGGGTATGGGTTTGAGCAATAGAGAGGGCTACTGAAAATCAATACTTTGTACTATACGACATACATTTAAAGATGGAACTTCATTGACATGATTGGCGTGCATTGTATTTAAGAGTACCTCAGACTAATGCTTCTGTATCTGATTGCAAAAATGATCATGGAAACGAATTCTCACCCTCCCTTTTTGTTTGCAAAGGCACACATTGTTTGATATCATGAGATTAATTTCTGGAACCTATAATAATCCAAAACTCCTTTTCCCCCCGGAAATGCTAGGTGGATTCCAGGAATTCAAGTTGCTAGAACGACTAGGTGAAGGGAGCAAGCCAACAGCCATCATAGGTGAAGTTGCTGACGACATGAGCTTGGACTTGGTTATCCTGAGCATGGAAGCCATTCACTCGAAGCACGTCGACGCAAATCTACTGGCTGAGTTCATTCCTTGCCCTGTTCTGCTGTTGCCATTGTAAACTATTATCATCTGAATACTCTTGACCTAGGCAACTGATTTTTTTTTTTACTCCACCAAGTTTTCCCCTTGTCGGAATCTCCTCCGGGTTTGATCCTTCAATCTGCACTGCAGTCATCCTTCTGGGTTTTCCTCAGTTATGAAATGAACAGATGAACAAAAAGCCTCAGCGATGCCCTTGAAAAAATGTGATGCTTCACTCTCTTGAGCCATTGAATAAACCATTTAGAATCTTTCATTTACTTTTATATATATAAACAGTAATTTAACTTAAAGACCTCCAAAAATAAAAAGAGGAGCACCTATAACTATAATGCATGCCTAATGCGTTTAGCATACATAGTAACATACCTCCAAAAATAAAAATAAAAATAAAAAGATGAGCACTTTGTACGTACAAAGAGTGTTTTAAGATTGTAGTGGAGGCAATAATTTTTCAAAACAGTATATTCTTTATAAGCTTTTATAATTTTTCAAAACAGTATATACATTGATAGATTAAAAGCTTCATATGTTTTTTTTTTTATAAATCCAACTAGACTTCATTTTGTTCATTTTAAAAAAAAAAAATCGCTTTAATATATTTTTTCAAGGTATAATTAGCTTATGCACCGATACAATCTTGTTCATTTTTCATATATAATAACTTGTTTTTCTAATATATATTAAGTTATTTTTATATAATATATAATCTTGGAACTAATTTTTATAGTATAAAAGATTTTTTCTTTATTCTTTTCCTCTGTATTAAGGAATACTTTTGAAGGAAATTTTGTTTATAAGACTTATAGATAAAATCATCATAAAGTAAAGGGTAAATTGCAACTAATATCCCAACCTTTAGGGATAGTTGCTTTCAATACCCTAACCTTGTAAAATTTCACAAAATATCCTAACCTATACTATTAGTTGCACTTAACACCCTGGATGAGATTCTTAAATTTAAAAAATTATCCACATCATACAAAAATTACAAAAATCACTCATATTCATAAAATATTTTCAATAAACTCCTGATAAATTTTAAAATTTGAAATTAAAAAAATCTCTTACAATTTAAGCCCACCCAACTCACCATCCAAAAATAATTATATCACGTATATAAAATCTACTCCTTTAAAAATATAATATAATTATTTACTCATTTAATATTTTAATATATTTACTCAAAATAATTAATTATTTATCTTAAACATAATACTTTTACAAAAATAAAATAATGTAGAATTTAATAAATAAATGCTATGAGATATGATAACCGTTTGTAATATATAAATAGTTACATGATAAAGATATATTAGAAATAATATGGTAAAATTATTATTTTTTACCATATTATTTTTAGTTTAACTTTATTATATAATTATTGATTGAAAATGGTTATCATATGTTTTACCATTTATTTTTTTAAATCTACTTTATTTTATTTTTGTAAAACTATTATGTTAAACATTTCTTATAGAATCATTTTTTTAATACCATGGAATTTATGTGTGATACATTATAAGATGTTATGGATTAGTTTTAGTATATATAACATAATATTAACAAAAAAGACAGTATATATCGTATCAAATAATATATAGGGAATATATAGATGTACAAATCGACATGTATCGAGACAGACTTATATAAATTTAGATTTTAATTATAATGTATGTTTTTTAGATAAATAATTAATTATTTTGATTGATTATATTAAAATTTTAAATGAGTAGAAGCTAAAGTAATTATATTATAGTTTAAAGGAGTAGATTTTATATACCTGTTATAATTATTTTTGGATGGTGGGTTGGGTTGGCTTAAATTGTAAGAGATTTTTTTAATTTCAAATTTTAAAATTTATTAGGAGTTTATTGAAAACATTTTATGAATATGTGTGATTTTTGTAATTTTTGTATGATGTGGGTAATTTTTTAAATTTAAGAATTTCATCCAGGGTGTTAAGTGCAACTAATAGTATAGGTTATGATATTTTGTGAAATTTTACAAGGTTAGGATATTGAAATCAACTATCCCTAAAGGTTGGGATATTAGTTGCAATTTACCCTAAAGTAAAAATGTCCAAATAGGCATTCTTCACAATTTTGTGAAACTAGTACATTAAAACCCCCTTTTTTTATCCCAAAAAAAACTTTTTTTTTAATATGATTTATCTGCAAATTCGTTGATAAATATAGATTTGACCAAAAATATTTTAAATATATCAATATATCTAAAAAAATTTATTTGATATACCTATTTTTCTTTTCTAATTCTTACCTAGATTATAATCTAACCCTAAAATTACTTGCATTGATGATCATTGCTGAGATAGGGGCAAATTGGTAAATAAAGAAGGCATCAAATAGCCCTTCAACGGAAGAGAACAAATCAAACCCTCCGTTGAGGAAGAGCTTTTCGGTGTGCGATTAGGAGAGAGGGACAGGTGACTGTGATTGCTAACTCCGATCGAGGGAGGGTGTCGAAGACGAAGTAAAGAAACGATAGCGAGATTGAGATCGGATTGAATCCGGATCCGATCCCTCTTCCTTCCTCAATCGAGTTTCTCAAATCGCAATTTCAGCTTTACCTTCTCATTCTCGGGAGAAAAACACGGAATTTTGATCGAATTTCTTTTTTTTTTATTGTCGAAATCAGTCAGCCTTTTGACGATGGCGGCCACGGTCAACACCAATGCCAGCGCCGGAGAAGCCCTCGGCGGTCCTCACGCCCCGCCCCGCCGGACCTCGTCGCCGTCCTGGAATCAGATTCTTCGCGGTCCAGGATTAGAAGGAAGGGTCGATCCTCCGCCGCATTCGCCGGCGGTTCCTTCGGCGGCGGAAGAGCTTGTTTACCGCGTCGATGGTTACGAGGCGGACAATCTGTCGGGCGGTTGCGACAATGGAAGTGGCTCTACGAAGCCGGCTTGGAATAAGCCTTCCGCTCTTGATGGTGGCGTGGTCATGGGAGCCGTGTCTTGGCCTACCCTCTCTGAATCCGCCAATGCTCCTCTAAAGTTGTCGCTGGCTGATTCGTCTGTGAATCCTCATGATTCTCTGATCTCCGTACAACAGGTTCGCTTAATTTGTTCTTCGGTTTTATGGTTTTTATTTTTTTATTTGGGATAACAATAAACTGCAGCAAAAAGATCCGTAGATCATGTTCATCAAAAGCTTCATTAATAATCTTTCGACAAATCATCTAATTTTTTGACGGGAAATAGATTTCTGTGATCTTATGATGGAAGATTGAGTTTTGTTTTTATTTATTGCTGCACCTGCAAATAAATCTTATAATTATTGGTTAAACCTTGAATGAATTGAGGTAACAGAATTCGTGATTTTGATATTGTTCTATGTGGTTGTTATACCTTAGATTACCGCTGCAACTGCAAATGAATCTTCTTCGGTGGCATCTTCTGAGAAACAGATGATTAGTAACCCTAGCAAACCAATTCCTAATGCTACGCAGCATCATGGGAGGACTGCTCGCCAGAAATCGATGAGGCGTGAAGGTGGAAGTTCATCTTTGGATGGGGGCTTTTCGCAATCAAGTTCAGTGGGGGACATTTCACATCCTAGTCCTAGTCCAAAGACGAGCTCCGGGGGTTCCAGTAGCTCAGTCAGAGACCATGGAAATAACAATGTTACCAGGGAGAGCGCCCACAGGAGTGGGGGCGACCGTCCTCAGCAACGCAATTACAGGAGGAGTAATAGCGGGCCTCATTTGCGTGGAGATGGTTCCTTTGGTGGGAGGCGTGATCAGGACCGTAGGAACCATGACTGGAATCATCAGAGGAGTTTCAATGGACGAGATTCCGCCATGCCACCACAAAGAGTTAGTCCAAGTGGCTTTATAAGACATCCACCGCCTGTTGCTACTAACTATATCCCTCCACCACCTATACCTTATGGTGGTGGTCTTATGGGCATTCCTCCCGGTAAGTTGTTTACGAAATAGAGTTTCAGGTTATTAACATAAATTTAACATGGATTGCTCTAACTGGCTTTTCTCGTCAGAGATGCAACCGCTGTATTATGTTGCTCCATACCCAGGAATGCCTTTTGTTGCACAAATGCCTCCTGCAGTTTACTACCCGCCGGCGCCGCTGGATTCTCAGTTATATGTCAAAATTATAAATCAGATAGATTACTACTTCAGGTGACTTCAACCAGTTTAACACATTATTTGTCTTGTTATATGAGCATCTTTTCATGTCTTCAAAGTAAATTATTGTTAAATATGTTGTTTGTTTGCTGCAGTAATGACAACTTGATTAAAGATACGTATTTACGCAAGAATATGGATGAATATGGTTGGGTCCCCATCCAACTTATTGCAAACTTCAAGAAGGTAAGCGTAGTGAACTTATTAATATTTTACACTACACGGTTATTTTGTCCATCCCTATTCACTGGTCTTGTGTCTTTGACTTCTCTGTTTTGTATTTTTATGATGTTAATACTGGGCTGTGATGAATTTCACTCTCTTGTGAGATAAATGCATTGGGTGACCCACTTGGTATGACTCATCATATAGGAATACGATGATTAATAATCATATGCTTCTTATACACTTGATTGATTATGTGATAAGACTTTCAATAGAATTATTGGCTAATTGAGTGGGTTTACTTAGGCATAATATTTTGACTACACTCTGTTTTGCTTATTAATCTCCACCTCACTTTGGGGCTTCTTGCTTTGAATCACCTTCTTTGCTCTATTCCTTCCTAGAAACCTCCAAAACCAGGATCCTTGCTTTCTCAGTTGGTGAAATCTAGTCCTTCCCCCACCCTGGATATCAATATACAGTTTCTCTATATAATTAATCATCCATACTTGGGACTTTGTTGGCTCACCACCTATCTATAGTTGAGCTGCTAATTGTGGTGACTGGTGACGGGTGAGTGAACTCTGGGAACGTGGTCTTGGGCAGTACAGCATGAAGTGGTTGTAAGGCAGATATTTGACGCTTGGTTGGCAGTGTGTATAGAACTAGTGAAGGATGGGTTGAGGTTACCCCAATTCTGGTGTTCAATGAGGTGAATAAGGTCGGGTTGTGGTCCTTGTGGAGTTGGAGTGGCTGCCAGCAAGAGAAGTTTTTGGCTTGCATTGTTATGAGATTGGAGGGTTCATCCAAATCTTTGTGGAAATTATTAAGCAGGTCGTCATTGTGAGTAATAAAACATTAAAATTAATGATACTCCATACCATTTAGATTGCCAAGTCAAGGACTAAATGGATTCTCAGTTTTACAGAGACCTTTGTTGTTTGCTTTACATGAATCTTCCTTTTTAAGGACTCACTACTGTTTAAGAACAACGCGTTACTTAGAAGGTAACTTATCTTGGCTGCTGGATTTTTTCCTTACGGTAGGTGACATCTTGTGCCACAATTTAATTTTCTAATTCTCTTGTATAACGTATTCGGGCGGATACTTCCCTCCTATATACTGTATGTCCACTTGCCCTGCAAGTAGGAGAGGGAAAGGTGTTTTATTGTTAGCAACCTAATGATTGCCATTTTACATTTTTGGGCCTGCGTCGAACTTGCTGGACGCTTGAGTCAACAATCGAATGGGCTTGAGTCCTATTCATAAAATAATAGCATCTTCATTTTTTTATGTTCAATAATAATCCTTAAAGCTTCTGCTTCAATTTCAACGGCGTTGTTGGTTTGTTCCCAGGTAATGCAGTTAACTACTGACATTCAGCTGATATTGGATGCTATCCGAGCATCTACCGTTGTGGAAGTACAGGTTATTACAATGGCTTTAAAGCTTATAGTTTTGATTGCTTTGGCTATAATAATAACTAGTATAATTCCCGCGCCATGGCGCGTTTTTTTAAACTAAAATATTATACATAAAAATATAATAAATTATTAAAAATTATTAAGATAAAAGTCATAAAAAAAACTTTAGAATAAATGTACCTTATAATTATCTCATAAAATTATTTTTTTAAAATCTTATGTAAGGTATAATACATAAATATAGATATTTTAAATTATGCAGTAACAATAATATCAATATCATTATAACATTGTTTATATGTGATGTGTCACAATCAATAGTTATATTCAATGTTTTGAATTAATCCCAATAGTTATTAAATAAATTTGATTAAGCCCAATAGTTATATTATATTGAATTCAATGTTTTGAATTAAGCCCAATAGTTAGTAAATTTAAAGAAAAAAAATTAAAGGAAAAAGAAGAAAAAAGAAGAATTGAAGAAAATCAAAGAAAAATGACAAAAAAAAAGATTAGTTAAGACTCCTAAAATGCCTCTAAGATTGACACATCATCTAAAACTCTTCTAAATTAAGAGTTTATATAGATAGTTATATTATATTGAATTCAATGTTTTGAATTAAGCCCAATAGTTAGTAAATTTAAAGAAAAAAAATTAAAGGAAAAAGAAGAAAAAAGAAGAATTGAAGAAAATCAAAGAAAAATGACAAAAAAAAAGATTAGTTAAGACTCCTAAAATGCCTCTAAGATTGACACATCATCCAAAACTCTTCTAAATTAAGAGTTTTTATAGATAGTTAGTAAATTTAAAGAAAAAAAATTAAAGGAAAAAGAAGAAAAAAGAAGAATTGAAGAAAATCAAAGAAAAATGACAAAAAAAAAGATTAGTTAAGACTCCTAAAATGCCTCTAAGATTGACACATCATCCAAAACTCTTCTAAATTAAGAGTTTATATAGATAGTTATTAAATAAATTTGATTAAGCCCAATAGTTATATTATATTGAATTCAATGTTTTGCATTAAGCCCAATAGTTAGTAAATTTAAAGAAAAAAAATTAAAGGAAAAAGAAGAAAAAAGAAGAATTGAAGAAAATCAAAGAAAAATGACAAAAAAAAAATTAGTTAAGACTCCTAAAATGCCTCTAAGATTGACCCATCATCCAAAACTCTTCTAAATTAAGAGTTTATATAGATAAAAAAATCTGAAGTTACAACTTACAAGCGAATGTTATTTTCGTTTGACAGTTTTGTTATTGTGTTGCCAGGGAGATAAAATCAGAAAACGTGATGATTGGATGAGATGGATAATGCCATCTTCTGCTCAATTCCCCACCACATCTAGCTCTCAGTATCCTCGGGTGTTGCAGGACACACGCCCAGCTCATGTCCAAGGTCTGACACTGGAAGAAAACTTGGCTAGATTACAGCTCTGAAGGTAAGGGAGATGTCCACACTGGAATTTTGTTCAGAACATCTTTCATAGATACGAAGGCCTGTGAGGATGGAAGGAGTTTGAGTGGCTATTGATCACCCACTCTATGTAATGTTTGTGGGGAGACCCATAAACTTCCCTAGGTGAATATATTGTGTATAGATGAGAATGACTCGGTTGGTATCATCAAGCATGGGATAAAAGGGGGAAATTGGGGGGAAAAAGAGAGGGTAAGGAGGAGGTAAAATGGAAAACAATGACACGTGAGAGAACACCTTAAGAGACGTTTTTTTTTTTTTTTTTTTGGGATAAGTTGGTTTCTTGGTAGTCTCTGTAAAGGGAAATTTTGCTAAATCTCCCCGCACTGCCTCTGAAATGGTTTGATCATAAACTTCTGCCTCCGCTCTCCTCGCCTCATAGAAGGGTAGGCTGACATGACTGGGTGAAGGGTCGCATGATATCATCTTGGTAAATGTGCCATGACAGAGGAAAGCGGAGATAGTGTACTTGCTGCTGCTGCTAATGTTGCCTTGCTTTGGGATCTCTCAATGTACACTCCATGGGTGCATATTTACATTTGCTTTTCTCCTTTTCATTTTGAACTGGATAGAGACTAGAGATTGCTTTCTTTTATCTGTAATCTGTTCATGCCATTTTTCCGGTACTTCATTGCTTTTTAACGGTGTTAAGACGATTTTATTTGTTTAATTGAACGTTTTTAGATTGTAGAATATGCTCTGCGTGATTTCCTAAAGAGTAGTTTACAATTTGAAGCAGTGTTTAGCTTGGTTTTCTTCAAAACCGAATTCGATCAATGTCGTTGTAGGTTGAGGTTCAGTAATTGTGCCAAATGAAACTAGGCATCGATGGAGCTCAGTTGGTTCTGCCAATTGCAACACCAAACATCACATTATCAGTTTATCCATCTCAGTTGGTTCTGCCAATTGCAACACCAAACATCACATTATCAGTTTTTCTAACATATGCCCCTATCAACCAACCACAGTTCTGCTAATGGGTATCAAAAATGGGTTGGGCATGGTACATCATTTACAATGAACAGTTGATGGAAGAAACAAGATTCCAAAACAGTTCTGCTAATGGCCTCTTGCAGCTTTTGGTAACTTGATATCTTCAGCTAGCAAGCTACATTGTCATCCAATGACCAGATTAAAACCAATTCAAATGTCCAGAGAAGAACCTGACCCAAGTATCAGACTGAGCTTTATCAACCAGAGTTCGACATTCAAGCAGCAGTCCAGAGAGTTCTGCGAATGTGCAGATGTATCCTCCTTAGCACAAACTATGGGTGGAAGAAGAAACATCTGCACCATGGGGATTGAACCCCCATTAAAACTGCATCAAGCAGATCCTAGCCAAATGGAATTGCGCGATAATCATAAACCGTAACAAGGGAATCTCAAATGGAAAACTCATTTGAGATTTTGAGGCAATTTTGTCATACACTCATACCAAGTTGCAACATCATAATGCAAAGGAACTGATAACTCTTACCTCTCCGTACGGATCCGAAGAGGCTACCCAAGTAAACCCATCCTTCACAGTATGACAAAATTGCCTAAAAATCTCTGACGAGTTATCAAAATACAACTTATTGAAATATTCTGACAACTTTGGGCTCAGCTCATAAGATTGAGTGTAAGCAATCCTGCTGACCAGATCTTGTATTGCCCAACCTCAAAGTTTTGAGAGGACAAAAATACAGCTTTGAATGTTAGATGATATTCGTTTTACTAGCTAGTTGATTAGCTAGGTTTGTCCATCATTGCTAGTCCTCTTTTGTGGCAGATGAGTCAGCTGTTTGGTGTACATTTGATGCTTCATTATCTTGGAGTATTTTGCCATCCTTCGGAACCAAGCAGGGTATTCCATCAACTATCTGCATGCCATATGACAACAATTGAAACATATAACAAGATACAGAAACAAGCCATCAAAAGCACAGACTTAATCCATCATGAGCAACTGAGCCAAAAAAACTATCTTAAAATTTGACAATGGCAGGTCCAAGAGTTCAACAAGTAACTTGATGGGGATAATTTGGATTGCCAACAGGCAAAAGCAGGAAGATTTGCAACTGTATATTCACCATATTGTTATATTTCGACTTGAATCAAACTAGTCTAAACACGAGCAAAAATTGATATATCAAAATAAATACGCTCCACCAAAATCAAAGGAAATTTTATAACCGAAAACCACTTGATCTGTCTGGCTCATACAATGCAAGTCCATTGTTTAAATTACGAGTAAGAACGAAAGATTGACCGTCCAAGCTTCTCAATACAAACACTTCTCTATTGCAGAGAACTCAAATTGAGATCTGAAGGTGCTTTAGCTAATCAAAATAAATCAACAGCACAAGAAGAAATTCCTAAGGGGTTTGCTGCTAAATGAATAGAGCTGATCCTAACACATAAGAAATGGTTGATTCGACTAAAATCAGACATAAAACACAAAGCCCCAAAGAACATCACACATGACAAAGGCAATGTGGAGCAGCTTAAACAATTCATCCAATAAATCAAGAAGGAAAAATTGACCTAGCTGTAGGCCATAAAGAAAGCTCACTTCGAATCCCATACACATAAAACCCTAGATTGGAAGTGGTTTCATCCAATTGTCCATTGGCTAAATCAGTAGATGCAATTGGCTTGAATTATAAACTGCGAGCAGTCAACCACGGAAGGGAAAAGCAAATGATCGAGTTTGAGAGATACTTACCGGGAAAGAGACCCCGATTTCATCACTGATCAATGAATTTGTCTTCTCACAGTACCTGCTCACAAAAAAGACCGAAAACAAAATCATTATATGAAACGATTCATCGAGAGCCACTCCACTCCACCATCCAAACGCAAGCAGAAAATGGGGAATACCTCAGTGGATTCTTCGTTAGTGGACAGACGAGAATCTCAGAGATCGTCTTTCTCAGTCCAAATGCTGCATCTTTCATCAATGCTCTGCTTATTCTCACCATTTCCGACTCTCTCTCTCTGAAACAAAGCGAGAAAAGAGAGGCAGGGCTCTTCTCCTCTGTTTGATCCAAATGAATAAAACGGTGCCGTTTCCTTTGATCTTTTTTTTTTTTTTGGTGAAAGGGAAATTACATACTACGTAGAAGCTAGTCAAGGACTCGGGGCCCCCGACTCGGGGTAGGGGTGTTATTCGAGCCAAACGAGCCGAGCTAGGCATGTTCAAGTTTGTTCGTTTGTTAAACGAGCTCGAGCCGAGCCGAACCTAATTTTTTAAACGAGCTTTTTATTTTGTTGAAGTTCGGCTTGTTTAGGAAATGAACGAGCTCGAGCCGAGCTTTTTTCGAGCTTTAAGTAGTTATACTTGATTATAACTAGTACTTTTCCCGTACCTTGTACGGGTGAGTATTTTTATTGAAATTTACCGTTTTAGTTCCCCCTCGTACTATGAATATATTTCATTTCATTTGAATTGATGTCATGTTATCAATTATAACCCTCGTTATAATACAATAACACATACAATCACAAACAAAAGTCTCAGAACTACGGTCAAGTTTGATATCTTAAACAAAATATTCGACACATTAATTTTCTACTAACATATTGCTCTTGCTTCTTGTCATGTTATTCTTCGAAATCTTTGATTATCATGATGAAATACTTTTTTATTGAGACAATCGATACTTCAAATTTGACAAAAAAATAGTAAATCACCCGCTTCTACGCTTCTCCTAGTATCCATCCTAATTGAAGACAAAGAAAAGAAACCTTATAGTTTTTAGCTTAAGAAAGACGAATTCGGATCCTTTATGATATTTTATCTATTACACATCATTCTACACTTTTTAAATTGATCTAAATTATAAACCAATTTGATAAAGATACCCTAAGTTTAAATGTATAAACCCTATATAGCTAAAGAATTTTAAAAATGATATTTAGTGTGTGTTTTTATAATACTTAGACCCTTAATTAGAAAAAAAAAGGAACTCTATTTGTAAGTGTATAAACATTATGAGGCCAAAACATTAAGGAAATTTATAGATATCAAGAATCAAGGCTCCAATTATTGATCGGAAGAAACATAGTTTTAATTTATAGATATTTTTAGTTTTAAATTTCTGTAATTGTAATCTTAGAAAATTTTTCTTTTTTTACTGGCGACCCTCTGTGTAGGGTCATTCAAGCCATCTTTTGATGGCTTCAAGATTGCTGGGTCGATCTTCTAGATTGCTGGGTCGATCTTCTAGATCGCCGAGTCGATCTACTTCTTGCCTACTGTAAAAAAAAAAAAAAAAGAAAAAAAAAGGCCAAAACATTAAAAAAAATGTTATACCTCTCAAATTGATGGAATGTGAAAATTAGTTGGGCATGACTTGTGTATGTAGAAAAACAAATTATGAGTACTCGGTTAGGTTTGAGATGCAAGAAATTGATAGATCGTAAATGATAACTAATCAAAAAATAACATTCTTATAGTTGGTGTTTTGTATGAAAGATTTGACAAAAGACTGGCACATATAAGGAATTTTTTTTGGCATCCTTATAAAATTAGAAGCAGACTCTTTACAAAAAAAAAAAAGGGTCCACGTGTCCCTTTTTTAAAAAAAATTTCAAGTATTTATTTTTACATCAATTTATCATCCCACGTTCTCAATGAATTATTAGAAAACCATGTTCACAATTTATTTGTAAAAGCAATTTATCAAATTCTCTCAATTTCTTCCATTTTCACCATACCCACGCTTAATAATCGTCGAAGGAAACGATTCAATTCAGCATCCACAAGATGTGGTTATGAGATCCATTCAAATAAGACTACAATCACAAGGAAGAAGTGTGGTGGAGATGGAGATTGCCTCAGAATCACGACATCCGTAAGGGTGACGACAGATGATTGATTGTGGCAGAGTTCATGGTGGAGATTCAGCTTGGCTAGATCTCGCTCTCTCTCAATGACGCAGGTACTCAATGGGGAATTTACTATTTAATCAAGCCCAAAAATAAGGAGAAAAAAATTAGCTCCAATCCAAAATAGAAAGTAATACCAATCTCACTACTTACTAAATTAAAATCCAATGCCAAAAAGAAAAATAGAGACCTCACATCAGGGGATATTATCTCAAATCCAAAATGTAATGAATCAACATTAAAAAAATCGAATTTGGTTGAAAACAGTGATAATAAATGAAGAAACAACCAAAGTAAAGCTTGCATCATGAGGCAAATGAAGAGTGGTAGCATACTGGTCACCGTGACATCTTTTTGTGGTCATTGTCGGTCTTCTCTCTATTGTAATAAGGTTGAATCTCCAACGCAGTGCCTTTTTCACCGTCGGACATCATATTGATTCTCTATTGAAGAGATGACCTCCTTGCATTGAATTGTTTATCTACCGAAGCTTCATTAATTTTACCTAAAACAGCGATTTTGTTATGCAAACATAGAGAAAGAGAAAGGGAAAAAGAAACCTATCTAGTTGGTTTATTAACCAATTAGTCAATCTTAAACAAAAAAATAAGAAACCTATCTAGATGATATTGAAATCTGATTTTCATGATTATAATATACTTCATACCATGATTGTGAAAAGGGCTGAAGAAAATAATTGTTTTATGATTATACTCGTATTAAGTTCGTGTGTTATCATGGTAGTCCAATTATTCCAACTTAATCTACCATAGACTCATAAGCACCAACTAAATCTATTCAATAACAATTTTAAGTACATTAAAATTTGAATGAACCCTCTAAAATTAAACTAATGGAATCATAAAATTAAGTTCAAACAAATGAGTAACCACTCATTTCAATTTGACATCTAATAGACTATTTATTTTCAGTTATTCTTAATTTTATTGTATGTAATATTAAAACCTCATTTTTCATTGTCATAATATAGTTCACACATTGCCTGTGAATCAGACTAATAAAATACAACAAAACATTAAATAGTGATACAACACAGAAAGTAAAAGAAATGGGAATTGGATTTACATAAATAAGCTGATGGAGAAAGAATAATCAACCTAAACTATATAAATGAATTGAATTTGCATATGCACATGTTTTCCACATTAAGCACATGATAAGGAGATTTAGTTGTATAGAAATATTTGCAGCACAAGCAAACACAACTTTTCTATAGATTAAAAACTGTCTGAATTAGAGAATGTGAAGGAGATGATGAATTAGATATTTGCTTAAGCCACTGAGATCTTTGAGTCTATATAATATTCATTAATCATTCATTTTAAAATCTTAACCTCAACATCCATATCCAGATTGACCTATTTACTAAAGAATTAGATATTTGCTTCTCTATAGTCCATTCACAACATCTCAAGCAGCCTCATCCAATTCTTGTGTTATCCCTTTAGCATTTTCCTTTTCATTCACCTTTTCTGCTTGATTTCCATTCACTTGCTTCTTCTCTTCGCAATCAACGTTCTGCCCATTGTTTGCCTTAGTCTTTATTGCAGCAACCCCCCCCCCCCCCCCCAATTCGCATCCTATCCTTGGAAGTGTTAAATAGATTTAACAGCAATGCCATGAAACAAAGTATGGTCATAACAACAGTAATGAAAGATAACAACTCGACCCAAACTATATGAAACTCCCAAACTATATGAAACTATGTTAATTAAGATGCAAGCTACATTGAATTACAAATACACATGACCCAAAACAATTCTGGTGCTTAACAACAAACTAATGACTTTTACTCAGCACAGTTCACAACACAGGCATGAAAACAAATATGGCCATAACACATAACTCAGGTGTAAGTATTGGTAATGAATTTAGTTATTTTTTCATAATGAAATTTTAGTTATATATTTTTAAAACATATTTTTTCACAATGAAATTTTATACACATGTAAATATAAGTATATAAAACACAAATATAATTTTTAAATTTTTTTTCAAAGTAAAATTATTTGTAAATAATTATATGATGCACCGAGTGGTGCACCGGGCGTCACAGCAGATCCCCACGCTCCGTATTCCATTCACCATATTAATTCAGATCCCTAACAAAAACGCTCCAACAACAATGATACTCCGTTAAATCTTTGATCAAGATTGTAAATATTTGATAAAGATTTCAACAACAAAAAAATCAAACAAACTAAAATACAGATCCGTTAAATCTTAACCATTTCTTATAGAATCTCTCGATCTCCGCTCCACATCTATAGACTATAAATACCTCAAACTTAATAGCTCTCGAACTCACTCAATCATCACTCTCACCTCTTAATCCTTTTGAGAACTGCCTTCTATCACTCCAATAACGAAGATGAAGCCCACCACCCTTCTCTTCGCCACCGTCTTCCTCCTCCTGGCGGTGTCCACCACCGTCTGGCCGTTCTGGTGGCCGCCACACATCCCTGACCCCTACTACCATCCCTACCCAGTCTACCCGCCGCACCGCCCCATCTTCCGCCGTGGGATCCGCCTCTCGCCGCCGGTGCAAAGATGAACACTGCCGATGTCTCCAAGCAGATCCAGCAGTTGGTCCGCTTCATCCACCAGGAGGTCGATGTCGTCGGGTTCTTCACACCACCCAAACCACTTGCCCTAACCTTCTTCGGTCGACGCCCGATTGTGCCACACCTCCGGCAAAGATTACCGCCACCAGCCACATATCCGATTACGCTATGCCTCCAACCGATTGCCGCCTCACGCCGTCACCGACGAAGCTGCCTCCCGCCACTCACCCTCCTCCGGCAGCCACGCCTCTAGCAACGACTGCCACCACCAGCCACCGATGGAAATAACGATTGTGAGGAAGAAGAAAATATAACGTGAAGAGAAAAGAAACCAATTGCAAGAGGTGAAATCCATGGTTACTTCAATTTCAGAAAGGGGATTTGAGCACTTGAAGAGAACGTGGGTTGAGAAAGTAATTTGAGATACAATTTCAGTTTTTAGTATTGGTAACCAAAAGAACGTGGGTGAGATAAAGTGGAAAACTGCTTTTTATTTTTGCTCAGAAAAGGAGGACACGTGGCTCATTCTTTTACAAAGAGTCTGCTTCTAAAATAATAAGTATAAGGGGTGGATATGTTAACTTAAATGAAATTTAAGAAATTCCATAGAATTCGAGCTTTATTCGAACGAGCCAAGCTTTCAACCGAGCTTTAAATTTTGTTCAAGCTCGTCTTGTTTAAATAAGTGAGCAAGCTCGAGTCGAGCTTTTTCGAGCCGATCCCGAGTCGAGCGGATCAGTTCATATAACAGCCCTACTCGGGGGCTAAGGCTCCTCTGAGATCATATGAAAGTAAGAAGATATAACATGTAGGAGGTTAATCTAAAATATGGTTATCAAAAGGAAGTGAGGAGACAAATGATGCTAAAACGTCTGCTACTCTATTAGCTTCCTGATAGACGTGTCGAAGCTTAATATACTAGTTTCTACTTTCTACCGATAAAGCCTTGGTAAGATGATACTAGGCCGATAAAGCCTTGGTAAGATGATACTAGGCTATGTAAGGGATGTGAAGATAGTAGTTGGTGATGTGTTGTATGCCCTGTTCTAAAAACCCTTCAATGTCAGCCGAAACCCTCGCCTAAACCCTTAAACTCGCTTCGTCATTAAGGCCGTCAAGCCCCACCTAGATCGCAAAAACCCACCATGAAAACTGCATAGACCTTGTCTAGACCCTTTGATCCTACCCTACCACCAAACGTTCTTTTAGAACATTGGTTAGATGAGTGAGGCCTTAATGTGGGGAACAATAACACAGATTTATGGATTTGGTGCTTCATTGTTATATTATAGCTGGGATTCAATCTAACAAGTTCACTGCGATGTTTACTAGCCAATCAACATTTAGATTCGTTTTTATTTGGCTATAGATAGCCAATTTCACATCTTCTATATTTGGATCAGTTTTGGCTCGGCATACTCAATCTTAAAAAGCTTGTTTACTGCTTGGGCAAAAGACAATAAGCAATAGAACAAAAGACAACCAAAGACATTTAACTACCATTGCAATTAACAGAAACATCCACAGTGCTAGATTGAAGAGACATTATACATATTAGTTGGGAGGGCATTAAGAGGGTTTTGAGAGAAACCAAACATGAAACCAACAAAGTAGCAGTTTTGCATAAAAGTAAAGAACTCAACACAATGTAAAGTTCTCCACTCCCTTTGCTTCCGAAAAGATCACTCAAAAGCCCACTGGTTCTCTCTACGGACCTCCTCCTCTTCCTCAGGTGTGAAGTCGTTTTTGATGTTGAATGTCTTACGAATCTCCTCTGGGGTCTTGCCCTTGATCATGTCCGCAACAGTTTGGCAAGTGAGGTCCAATAAGCTCTTGATGTTCAAGTAATTAGCAGCCTAACAACAAATATCAATCAGTCTTAGCATACATCAATTATCAATAAAATGTATAAATATTATAGCAAAACAACCTTTAGTTTATTAGCAAACTACACCAGTGAGTGAGGGTAAGGCGGTGAATGAGTCGGTCTGCTTCAATTTGAGAAAATTACCCAACTATAACAGCACTAAGGCAAATAAGGTTTCAGATCACAACCCCTAAAAAGCTTCTAGCAACAATCCCAAATTTTCAGAGTAAAAGGAAAAACATGCTTCAGCTCATATGGGAGCACAATCAAATTTTAACTCAAAAACTTCTTTCAGGGCAGCTCACTAAATTAGCATTCTGAACAAGTATGTTGTACAATTGGATCAAATAAATCCTTGTTCAATGAACATTCTCCCTTCTCCTGAACTTTTTAGTGTGCCTGGGGCCTCAAATTTAGATTAGGTGTTCTTATTATTGGATGAGATGCATTGCAATATTAAATATATTTACCCAACAAGTAAGTTAGATACACTAAGATATTCCATCACAGGAACTTATACTACAAGTGGTGAAGAAACTTGTGATCGTAAACCATGAAATTGATTACAGCTAAAACGGAATATAATATCTCAATGGCCCCAAGCATCCACAAGTTGCACAATTCATGAGTCATGACTCTGCAGCGAGAAATCAGGATACAAGAACTAAACACAAACAAGCCACTACAAAGATTGCAACCTGAATCAAAATATGCCTTTAACTAACTACAAACAGCAACAGCAAAGAACAATCAAACGCATAAACAATTGAGAATTTCGAAACAAACAACAGACAGAATCAACAACAGACCGAACAAACAAAAAAAAAACTAAACTTGCAATTAAACACGGAAAAACAAAATTCGCTTTTAAAAAAAGAGAGAAACTTACCAGTATAAGATCGAAAAGGGTAGCCTGGTCCACCTTCACGAACTCCGCGTCCCACGACTTGAGATCGTCTTCAGCGGTGCGATCTTCGGTCTTGGGAGATTCGACATGCTTTTTACAGTATTCGATCACCTTAGCGAGGATCTTACTGGTGACGTTGGGGAGAGGGATTACATTGTCGGCGCATTCGTCCTCGATCATGTGCTTGATCGTCTGGGACTCGACTGCAACCGACTCCTCGACTTCGAAAGTCTCACCATCAGAGCTTTTCAAAGTAATCTTCTTCTCAGAGGCCATTGATTTCTATGGGTGATGCGTCGGAAAACGAAACCCTAACCCTAGAAATCGCCGAGAGAGATCCAACGAGGACGAAAAGGGGCAAAATATGAAAGGAAAGTGGTTAGGACTTCGGACGGAGCCTTTGGGCCCCCATTTTATATCACTTGTGGATAGATCTCGATTCGGGGAGGAATCGGCTGGTACGCGCTTACTGTGGGGGTTATGACGTGCCCTCCAATCCCAATAATTGACTACGATTTTATTTTTATTTTTATTTTTATTTTTATTTTAAGGAAAGTTGTTGCTAAATAGGCTTTGTTTGGTTGGCAATTCAAAATACACAAAGTAGACTTTGTGTATTTTGTAGACTTAGACACCTTAAAGAGGAGCTCAATTTACACTCTCCCTTATACGGGATCCCCCTTCACTTGGAGAAAGCACAAAGAGGATAGAGATAATACCTATGAGCGTCTAGATAGAGCTCTTGCTCATCAACATATCATCACCAAACTCACAAACCTTCATGTTCAGCACCACTCGTTTTCTTTTTCTGATCACTGTCCAATCACACTTCAAATAGGTAACAAACACAATCATAAAGGTGTCCCATTTCGCTTTGAAATGGCCTGGACTACTAATCCCATCTATGAGAAAATGGTGAAGCAAGTTTGGGAGAATAAACTCATTGGCTCTCATGCATACAAACTTATGAAAAAACAGAAACTTCTTAAGAACAACACAAAAAATTGGTGCAAAACACATTCAAATAATATCTTAAAACGGCTCTCTGAAGTGGATAAAAAAATCTTAACACTGCAAGCCAAACTTCCCTGGGGTAGGCTACCCAGCTGGGATAATCGAAAACTCATGAATCTAGAAAAGAAAAAGTTTGTCGTGCTAGACTACAATTACAGATTCTGGAAGTAAAGAGCTAAGACCAAGCACCTTCAACTGGGTGATAGAAACACAAATTACTACCAGACAATTGTGAAGATCAAAAACTTTAAAAACCATACATCATCCTTTACTTCCAAAGAGGGCGAGAACCTCACTGATCCTGAGGAAATAGCTAACCAAATTACTAAAGAAATGGCTGAGAGATTTATTAAGCCAAATCCTTCGAGTATAACTACTGAACATCTACCTCATGATCTTCCAAGAATCACTGTAGAAGAGAATAATTTCCTTCTCTCAATCCCTTCAAATCTAGAAATCAAAAACATTGTTACTAGTATGGCTATAGACAAAACACCTGGCCCGGATGGCTACCCTCCGGAATTCTTCAGCAAATACTGGCATATAGTGGGACAATCTGTTTGCAAAACTGTTAAAGCATTTTTCCATTCTGGGACCTTACTCTCTGAGATCAATCAAACTTTCATAGCCCTTATACCCAAAACAGACAATCCTTCAAACATAAACCACTACAGGCCTATTAGCTTGTGCAACACCATTTACAAGATAATCTCTAAACTCATAGCTAATAGAATGAAGAACATACTACCTAGACTCATCAATCCTTTTCAAGGAGCCTTTGTAGAGGGACAATCCATACAAGATAATACGCTAATTGCACATGAAATTTTCCACAGTTTTCACAAACAAAAAGGACCAAAAGGTTGGATGGCACTAAAACTTGACATGGAAAAGGCCTACGACAAGATTAACTGGGATTACATAAAAGCCACACTCACTAAATTTGGTTTTGACTCACGTTGGATTAGGTGGGTCATGAGCTGTCTAACCACCACAACTTTCTCAGTTCTCGTTAACAACCGTCCGGGTCCACAATTTAAACCAGAAAGGGGCATTAGACAAGGGGATCCACTAGCACCGTATATTTTCATACTTGTAATGGAGAACCTAGCAGCAGAATTACAGGAGGAAGCAAGATTAGATGATGCTTTGGTTGGAATCAAGATTACTAAAAATGGTACGTCTATTCCTTTCCTGACATTTGCTGATGACACTATAATTTTTGCACCAGCATCCCACAAAAGCATCCACACTATTCGGAACATGCTCAATAGATTCTCTAACTTGTCTGGTCTTACTATAAACTACACTAAGAGCTCTCTCCAAGTTTCTGGAAATATTAGCCCCTCCCTTGCAAACTCTCTAGCCAATGAAATGCATATTCCGGTCTCTAGAACTTTGGAAAAATACCTGGGTATCCCTCTACTCCGCGACCGAATCAAGAATGAGATGTTCCAGGATGCCATTCAAAACCTCAAAAAACAACTAGCAAAATGGAAAGCCTCGTCCTTAACCCAGGCTGGTCGTGTAACCCTCATTACTGCAAATCTCAGCTCTAAAACTAACTACCTCATGCAGAATTTCTTACTCCCCAAAGGGGTGCTGCACCAGATTGATCAAATTAATAAAAATTTCTTTTTGAACAAATTAGAGTCAGAACGTTATAACCCGTTGATAAGTTGGGACAAAATCTGCAAGCCAAAAGACCAGGGTGGTCTTGGCATAAGATTAGCAGAAGATCTAAATATTAGCCTTCAGATGAAACTTTTGTGGAAATTATACACTAATGCTGAGAATATTTGGGTTAAAGTCATTACAGAAAAGTATTTTAAAGATCAAAACAAAATGACAGCAATCCCTACTAACCCCTCTTGGCAATTCGGCTGCCTTTTACAGCTTCGTGATAAATTTTTGAAAGGTTTACATTGGATAGTGGGAAATGGGGAAACCATAAATGTCTGGAATGATCCTTGGGTGATAGGTTGTAATCTTCAAAGCTATCAACTTTCACATGATCCTAATTTAAAGGTTCACCAGCTTATCAATCAAAATAAAACATGGAACGTGCAAATTCTTCAACATCTCTTCCCAAATAATATTGTCGCCGAAATCCAAAAAATAAAAATCCCCTCCTGGGCGGCCAATGATAAACTAATTTGGAAACTTAATGTGGATGGTCATTTCACGACCAAATCGGTTAAACAGATTATAAACAGTCGCCATCAGAATGAGGTAAAAGGAAAATGGATTTGGAAACTCAACCTCCCTCCTCGGATCAAAAACCTTGTCTGGAAAATAGC
The DNA here is from genome assembly GCA_037127255.1 of Persicaria tinctoria. Classification (NCBI taxonomy): domain Eukaryota; kingdom Viridiplantae; phylum Streptophyta; class Magnoliopsida; order Caryophyllales; family Polygonaceae; genus Persicaria; species Persicaria tinctoria. The sequence continues at coordinate 2,190,207 of JBANSL010000005.1, read as the reverse complement.
ACAGGATGGAATTGCCACAACAGAGAGACTAAATCGTTTCTTTAATAGAGTTCCGTCCCAATGTTGCCTCTGCAATGACAAAGATGAAGACAATGATCATCTTTTCCAACAATGCACCTACACCAAAAGAGTCATAGCGGCTTATGAACAACTAACTGGGAAAACTATAAACTACAATTGTAACCAGCTGATTCCAATGAAAGAAATGCTACAGTCTAAACCTTTGATTCCGAACTTTGAAGACCTTTGTTTTGTCTGGCAATCAATATGGGAAACCAGAAACAATATAATCTTCAGAAATAAAAACATCGACCCTATCTCACAAATTGCGATTCGATCTTATATGCAGGTAAGGGATTGGCTGAATGCCAATCCCGACAAAGCCCCGAAACAAGACAGGCGAAGGGTTGTGATCAAGTGGAAGAAACCACCTAGGGCCACCTACAAAGTTAATGTAGATGGCTCAACTAAACCTACTGGCTTCTGCCAAGTAGGTGGGATCCTCAGGGATTGTGAAGGAAATGTGATGGATACCTTTCAGCAGTAGGTGGATAGTGGCTCAGCTATCCAAACCGAAGCAGCTGCATTTTGCGCATGTACGAAAATGGCATGGCAAAAAGGCTTACGTAGAGTTGTAATTGAAGGTGACTGTTTTGAAGTAATCAAAGCAATCAACGATAATGCAAGGCCCAGATGGGAGATACATTGGCAAGTCGAGCTTATCAAGAAGATGCAATTGGAAATTGAGCACATAGAGTTCAAACATTGTTTTCGTGGAGCCAACGGAGCAGCAGATTTCATAGCTAGATCTAATGACATTTGTAATATGGATACTCTCCCTTTGAATAGGGAATTTTGTAACATCATCCGAAAGGATGATCAGGGTTGTGTTCTGTCTTAAGAACCGCCCCCTTTTCGCCTACTAAAAAAAACAAAGTAAAAATTTTCAAAATTAAGAAAAATATATGCATTTATTTGGTATTTTTAAAATCTAAAAACTCAAAAATTGAAATTTTTAGGACGATAAATTTCTCACATTTAGAGGAAGTTCACTTACCTAATTCATTTAGTTTGGAAAATTTCAATTCTCATATATAATTCTCAGAATAAAAAAGATCAACTAAACATATTTTCACAATTTTCATAAATTGAATACAGAGTAGTATCTATTTCATTCATAAACTAAAAATACTACGAAATTTAAGAAATATAATGATGCGGGACCATCCCAGACACATTCGGACTCACATATACTTAGAAATGGACCTATGATTCGAGCTCACGAGAATGATGTCATCCTCAAGAGGAAGAAAAAAGTTTCACCATGGGAGAATGTGCAAAGGTGGAAGTTTGGCGTTTTTTAGATTCGTTCAGCATTTGACAGCTTTTTGACGTCTCGGTAAATTGAGTCGTACGGAGTCGATATTAATCGGATTGAGGCGTGCTATACCTTCTCGGAACGAGGACGAAGAGATCTACAACTTTGCTGTTGAAGATTTTTCCAGATTCGACATGGAGCTTGGCCGAAAATCACATTCTTTGAAGTTGTCACTGTTTTGACGGGAATTTGTGTTGGAACTTTCTTTTATTGCTATTTCTATAGACCTTATTTACTTAAGTTATTTTTAGTATTTTAGGAATTGAAGTTAATTTCTATTTTATTTATTATTTTTTATCTTAAATAGGCTCCTAGATTATAAGAAGGGCTGATTCCTCCATTGTAAGGCTGACGCCTCTTTTCATGAATGAATTTTCCTTTGTGTGAAACACAATGAGAGAAAGTCGATCGATTCGTAGCGTGGCTCATCGATTGCAAATTGGTTATAGATCTTGCTTGGTTTGCTTTGAGTTCATCAACCTCGCGAAAGCTTGGTGATCCTAGTAATCACAAGTCTCATCCTTGTGTCTCCAAGTTGTCCGCTTGGTTGTGTAAGGTTGTAGAGGCGGGTTTATAGTCGTTTATACTTGGTTCCTACCTACCCTCTTAGGAGGTTTGGGGTCTTTATCTCGTTCTATATTAGTTCGAAACACCCAATCTATCGGTCTTTCAATTCAATTTCGTGTCTTTGTTTCAAGTTGTTCGAGTTGCTGCGTCTTTGTGTGTTGCTAGTCGATATCGAGTAATTGTTTGGTGTTTTTGAGTCTTTTGCTTCCGTTCTTGTATTTGAGTATTGATTGCCGAAGATCGGACCATCCTACGGCTAACCCCGTATCATATAAACTCAGCTGTGAATGTGATAGTGTCATAGTGATAATATAAAAAATATAAATTCATATACAAACTATTAAATTATAATACGGACTTGAAATTGGACAAAAATAATACAAATATCTTCAAGCTTAAAATAATATATACTTCTAAATTTCTCAAAAAAAATAACATATATACTTCTAAAAATTTGATTAGAGGAGATTTGAAAAATTACTTGTTAATAAATATTAAATACTTCAACACACTTTTTATACATTTGACTAAAAAATACCTTTTATTTTGAAATTATATAAAGTTACATCATGTTATCCATCTTTTATTTGAAAAAAAAAATCAAACAATCATATCCTAGAATTCATATTTTATTTTTAAAAATATGCTTTGCTTTAACTATTGTTTTTGGTTAATTTTTAAAGTTTAGATCCTTGGTTAATATTTTAATAGTTTGTACATGGATTTAATTATAATGTTTAAACTTTATGTTATTTATATTTGGGTTTATTAAAATTCATTTTTCGTATATTCATATATATTATTACACTAATGAATTTGATTAGTAATTACTTGCTTCCAAAAATAACTCGATAATAAGGTAAATATAGTTTTCAAATTCCAAAAGCATGTATACTATTAAAAAAATAATTTGATTTTAAAAAATACTACATCCGTTCGGAAAAACTTGTTACTTTAAAAAATATCTAGTTTTTTTAATAATTTTTTTAATAATTTCATAGTTATTACTCCCTCCGTTCGGCAAAACTTGTCGTTTACTATTCATGCACGCTTTTTTAGAACGATAAAAACTATATAAAATATTCATTTTTTTAAAAAATTTTTTTAACAAGTTTGTACTTATTAATAATAACTACGAAGTTATTAAAAAAATTATTAAAAAAACTAGATATTTTATATAGTTTTTATCTTATAAAAAAGCGTGCATGAATAGTAAAGTGTCAAGTTTTTCCGAACGGAGGTAGTATTAATAAGTACAAACTTGTTTAAAAAATGAATATTTTATATAGTTTTTATCATTTTAAAAAAGTGTGTGTAAATAGTAGACTATAAGTTTTACTGAACGGAGGGAGTATATGTATAATGTGCGATGAGTACCGACGTTAGTTTACTACTCCCTCCGTATCGCAATACTTGTTGTTTTAGACTAGTAAAGGTGTATAAAAAAACTTGTTGTTTTAGCTATAATTATTATCTTTATAGGTAATGATTGCTCTTTTTATAGATAATAATTGTTGCTTTTAGGTGTTTAACCCTATAAAAGTAAAGTAAATATAGGTTTTGTTAATAAACGTGTACAGAGTTAAAACAACAAGTATTGCGATACGGAGGGAGTAGTATCGTAATTAGGAGATGAGATTTGGGGCGTGTTTGGCAACGGGGTGAGGGTAGGTGGACGGGGATGGATTTTTGGGGGTGGAAGGGATGGGGATGGAATTTCGGGGTGGACGGGGTGGAGATTTGAAGTCAGTTTAATCCCGTTCGTGTTTGGTGGTGTGTTAAAATATTTGAGGATAAAGACACCCCAAAAGACACAATTGCCCCCACTAATTGACATGAAATGGCAAAAATGCCCCTCCCAAACACCCCTCAAACCCAACCCATCTTCTTCAATCGTCATTTTCATCGGCCGAAAGAGCCCGTGCTCCATTGCGACATCTCCCTCAGCAGCTAGCGGCGCACTTCCGCCCAGCCTCCATTTCGCTCAAGGGCCATTTCCGATCGAATGAGCAGCACTTGTTCAGAATATAGCAAAATGAAGATGACAATACTATTTCACTTGATTCATTGAATTGATGTTGTTTTGCTGGAATTGATCCTCAAATTGCAAGAATCAAATATTTTATTAATTAGTTGAACAACTTCAGCCCTTTGCTTGAGATGGGAAAACTGTAATCATCGGGACTCTTTTGACAAATCTGCAACCATTCCTTGTGAACTAATCCGAAATTGAAGGAAATTGCAGACCTGAGCAGGATCATTGGGATCGGAGCGAGCGAGGATGACCTTGCCATCGCGAATGGCGAGCATGTGATTCGTATCGGCCTGGCAGTAGACCTTAACTGATGGCTTGCTGGAGAGGTCAGGACCGGTGGCTGGTTCTCGTAGGAAGCGAACGACGGTGGCGAAGGGGGAGGCTGGTCGTCGTAGGAGGAGAAGCAAAGGGGAGGGGGAGGGCGGTCGTCGTAGGGAGGGAAGTCGGGGCGGAATGAAGGAGGAGAGAAGGGCGGGGGAGGCTGATCGCCGTCGAATGCGTCAGAGTGGTGTTGGTGGGGGTGGCCGTACCGGTCAGCCATGGTTGAAAGGCGGCCGACGCTCCCAGTTGCTCGGATTCAAGGTTGAAACTTTTATAGCAGTAGTAGCAGCAGAAGATGGTATCGTAGAGACTAGTGAAGAGGGCAAAACTGGAACCCATCCCCTTCCCATCCCGTCCATCCTCCTTGAATCAGGTGGGTGTCTCACCCCGTCTCACCCCCCGCATCCCCTGTTTCGCATCCCCCTCCACCCCCTCGCATCCACTACCAAACATGCAGGCGCGCTTCCCGAAAACCCACCCCCATCCCCGGCACCCCCTCGCATCCCCTGCCAAACACGGCCTTGATAAAGTTGAGGATGGAATCGTCACTCATCACGTACGTACACAAACTCTATTGAAGCCAAACCTGGTGGTTATAATATATAGAGAGATAGTACTGAGAGATTCGGTATTGATTTTATAAATACAAGTTTCATATATTAAATTTGCAATCTTTTCCTATATCTAATCTCAAGTCTAATTTAACTTACACCTTTATCGTTACTGTAGGATAATTAGATGCGCAGCGGAAGGGTAGAAAACTATTTTCTAACATCTAATTCGGGATCTCATGCATGAATTGATATGAACATTATAGAGGGGAAAAGTCGTACCTTTCTTGTGCGGAACCTTGATTCGAAATCAGCTTTGGAGAAAAGAGCCTCAAGCGCGACTCCTCTACTTGGTCCACACGAGCACGGGATTGGATCTCCTTGTCTCCGTTTGCTAGAACGAATGATCGAAGGATTGCAATTCACCCTACGAGTTAGGGAGGCAGGCGATTTGTGGTGGGAGGAGATTTTGGAGACACGTATAATCCAATATATGGTTAAGACTTATTCTCAATAAGTCTCCTTATATATTGTAGAAACTAGGTCAACTTATTCCTAATAAGTCACCTTTATCTTTTATCTTCTATCCACAAACTATATCAACAATAATAACTTATTATTATTATTAATCAATTATCCAATTCCTAATACTCTTTGTGTGTGACCTTATAGGACCTGAATAAAATAGCAATAGATTAAATATAATTTAATCTATAAATTGTAGTTGGCTTCTAGCAAAGCACTATAATTACCTAAATTATTCAGATTATAAATCTCCATTTTAATCCTATTATATCATTAGTATTTCACACATCAATTAAAGGACACCAATTCCTTCAATCTCCCACTTGTCCTTAAGTGGATGTGCGGTTTCAATTCCTTTGTCACTTAATGTTCAATTTGACGATATGATAGCATCTCATGTTATCCATATCAATTCAAATTATTTCTCGATCCCGAGCTTGAGCTGTCAAATAAACAAATGATTACGTATTAATCCATTTGAGCATGGCCATGCATTTTACAGTTCTTACTCTTCGAGTGGCCAGAACATTATTCCTACTCAGATATCCTAATATCCAGAATAGGAGGACTTCTCCAATCTTGCGTGACTATAGCTCCCACTTAAATTTTAGCAACCTCAATCACTGCCTTTATGACTGCCTTTTACGGATCAGCGGTTGACAGTGTCAAAGGCTACCAATCATCAAGTGAGAGGGATATCACACTCATGTCTGAGGAACCTACTAATAATATTTTAACCTTTAATTCTTCAACTTATTTGAAAAATCTTAAGGCAGGTCTGCCTAACAAGTATCCACCATACTTGTCTATACAATTGATTAGACATCTCTATGTCCCTATAGCCCGTGAAACTTGGCGCTATCAATCAACTTGCATAATAGTCTATATTAAATCATTTATGTCCCATTTAATGATTAAGACTATGGCAAAGCATAATTCATAATATCAGTTCACTTAATAGGGTCTCAACCACCACGACTTTCGCAGCGATCCTATTTGATAATCATAAATTATTAGGACATTTTATTCAATTCTAAACCATAATTGAATAATAGTGAAATTTTATTTCAAACAAACATGATAAAAATATGTTTCAACAATCTTGATCAATATCTAAATGCGTTAAACATATAAATCAAATCCATTCACCAATGGACTTGAGTCCCTTAGCTCTAGTGTGACTATCATGCTTGGGCTTGGGAAGAGGTTTAGTCAACGGATCTGCTATGTTGTTATCCGTGTGTATCTTGCATAGTCTCACGTCACCTCTTTGAACATAGTCTCGTATGACGTGATACTTCCTGAGCACGTGCCTGGATTTGGAATTGGAGCTTGGTTCTTTGGATTGAGCAATGGCACCATTGTTGTCACAATAAATGTCAATGGCTTCAACCCCTTTGGGAACCACACCAAGCTCGGCTAAAAACTTCCTTATCCAGATAGCTTCCTTAGCAGCATCCACTGCAGCGATGTACTCAGCCTCTGTTGTAGAATCAGCTACTGTGTCTTGCTTTGAGCTCTTCCAGCTCACAGCTCCTCCATTAAGAATAAAAACGTATCCGGATTGGGATCGGAAGTCGTCTCTATCTGTCTGGAAGCTGGCATCAGTGTATCCTTGAACGATCAACTCATCATGACCACCATACACCAAGAAATCATCCTTAGTTCTTCTCAAGTACTTGAGGATGTTCTTAGCTGCACTCCAGTGTGCTTCACCTGGACTCGATTGGTATCTGCTGCACACACTTAAGGCGAATGCAACGTCTGGGCGAGTACATATCATGGCATACATAATGGATCCTATTGCTGATGCATAAGGGATCCGACTCATTCTATCCAGCTCAGCAGGTGTTACTGGACACTGCTTCTTGCTTAGATATATATAGACCATGTTGCATGGGCAAAAATCCCTTTTTGGAATCTTTCATTTTGAACCTGTCTAGAACCTTATCTATATAAGTTCCCTGACTTAGTCCAATGAGTCTCTTGGATCTATCCCTATAGATCTTGATGCCTAAAATGTACTCTGCCTCTCCAAGGTCTTTCATTGAGAAATGCTTCTTGAGCCAGTCTTTTACAGACTCAAGCATTTGAATGTCATTCCCAATGAGTAGTATGTCATCCACATACAAAACCAAGAATACAACTTTGCTCCCACTAAACTTTTTGTAAACGCAAGGTTCTTCTTCACATCTGATGAATTCAAACTGTTTGATCACTTCATCAAATCGAAGGTTCCAACTCCTTGATGCTTGCTTAAGTCCATAAATGGATTTCTTAAGTTTGCATACCTTCCTAGGATTTTGTGGATCCTCAAAACCTTCAGGTTGTGTCATGTACACATCCTCTTCTAAGTATCCATTTAGAAACGCGGTCTTGACATCCATTTGCCAGATCTCATAATCATAATGAGCTGCAATTGCTAGGAGTATCCGGATGGATCTAATCATAACGACTGGTGAGAAAGTTTCATCATAGTCAATACCATGAACCTGTTTAAACCCTTTCGCAACCAGTCTTGCTTTGAATAGATTTACCTTTCCATTCTTGTCTGTTTTGAGTTTGTAAACCCATTTGCACCCAATGGGTACTATCCCATCTGGTGGATCTATCAAGTCCCATACTTGATTCTCAGACATAGAATCCATTTCGGATACCATGGCATCATGCCACTTCTTGGAGTCTGGACTCATCAAAGCTTGCTTATATGTAGTGGGTTCATCGCTTTCTAACAACAAAATGTCTAGACTTGTATTCAATATGAATTCAGCAAATCTATTTGGTAGCGATCTTGCCCTTTCTGATCTACGCGTGGGTTGAGCAACTAGAGGTTCCACCACAACATTTTGTGGGTTATTGAGAATGGGGTCTTGCACCTCCAATTCCACCTCCTCCATTGTATGAGTTTGAGTTCCATCTTCTTCTGGAATTAGGTCCTCAAAGCTCACAACCTCAGTCATGGAGTGATCCATGTCTTCTTGCTGCTCGGTTTGTTGCTTCTCTCGAACCTCTTCGAGATCAATATTTCTCCCACTTGACTTTTTGGAAACAAACTCTTTTTCCAAAAAGACACTATCCCTGGCAACAAACACTTTGTGCTCGGTGGGATTGTAGAAGTAGTACCCTTTAGTTTCCTTAGGGTACCCTACAAAGAAGCACTTATCTGATTTGGGTGCGAGCTTATCTGCTAGTAAACATTTTACGTATGCTTCGCATCCCCAAACTTTGAGAAAAGACAAACTTGGAACTCTTCCGGTCCATAACTCATATGGTGTCTTTTCTACAGCCTTAGATGGAGTCCTGTTTAGTGTGAACATTGCGGTTGTGAGAGCATACCCCCAGAAAGATATTGGAAGATTAGCAAAACTCATCATTGATCGAACCATGTCCAACAGGGTCTTATTTCTCCTTTCAGATACACCGTTCATTTGGGGTGTTCCGGGTGGAGTTCGTTGTGATAATATCCCACAACTTTTCAAATGATGATCAAACTCTTGACTCAAATATTCACCACCACGATCAGATCGGAGTGCCTTAATTTTCTTGTCAAGCTGGTTTTCAACTTCATTCTGAAATTCTTTGAACTTTTCAAATGATTCAGACTTGTGCTTCATTAAGTAGATATAGCCATATCTACTCAAGTCATCAGTAAAAGTTATGAAGTATCTATACCCACCTCTAGCTTCTGTACTCATAGGTCCACATACATCAGTATGTATTAGTGACAAGAGCTCAGTTGCCCTTTCACTTACCCCAGTAAAAGGTGACCTTGTCATTTTTCCCATTAGACATGACTCACATGTGTCAAATGATTCACAATCAATTGATGTCAAAAGTCCATCTTTATGGAGCTTATTCATGCGATTTAAGCCTATGTGACACAATCGACAATGCCATAGGTAGGTGTTATCACCTGCGTCTGATTTTTGCCTTTTGGTACTTACGTTATAAATGCCGGATGTTTGATCCAAAATGTAGAGTCCATTACTCAACACAAAATCGGCATAAAAAATGTTATCTTTGAAAATAGACAAGCGTTGATCTTTGCAAGAATAATTGTAGCCTTCTAAATCCAAAACAGAAGCCGCAATAAGGTTTCTAGTAATTGACGGAACAAAATAACAATTATTAAGTTCTAAAACTAAACCAGAAGGTAAAGGTAGACTATAATCTCCAACAGCAAGTGCAGCAGCCTTTGCTCCAGTTCCAGTTCGAAGATCTACCTCTCCCTTGGCCAAGCTTCTACGCCTTTTTAGCCCCTGCACATTCGTAATAATGTGAGAACCTGCACAGCCTGAGTCGAATACCCAGCTAGAAGCATTAGCCGATAGGACTTCTATAACATGCGTACCTGAATTGGAACTCACAGTTCCATTTTTCTTATCTTCCAGATACTGACGGAGGGGAAACCTGTCGTTGATTCCGTCAAAGAAACTCAAACCTAAAACTAGTACAGTAATAAGTAAGAGGTCGATCCCACAGGGAAATTTATAACTCAAGTGCGATTTGAATGTTGATTAAGTAACCAGAGAAGGGGGTTTTTGTGTGAAAGTTTTTAAAGCAAATTAACGAAAGCAGAATAAGTGATTTTGGTTTAAACAATTTAGAGAAGCAATTCCACCTACAATTTTCCACTTTATCGGATTGAAGCGATCCTTGTAACTTCTTCTCGTCCTATTATGTTTCCTATGAATGCCCTTGTCCCGACCTAATATAGTTACTAGTCCAACCAATCCTAGCAACCCTTATCAATCGAACAGTCCCTAAAGAAGGATTTAACCCAATTGATAGCTTTAAGTTCAGAGATTAACCAAGGTATTTGCAGTCCCTAAAAAAGGATTTAACAACACATTCAACTTCCTACTTATTCAATTAGTTCAACCAGCCCTAAAGGAATAAGTTTGCCACTTAGGTTAAGGTTCACAACCAGGAATCTACAAAACCTTAGCGATTGAATTGATCTAACGAGTTGGCCAGACAAGATAGAACAAAACAATAATTAATTAAGCACAAAGAAGTTGAAGCATTCACAAACAGGAAACTAGGAGCGAGAATTAGAAACTCACAATCAATCCGAATAAAGCTTCAAATTGCAGGCAAAATCGATGAGTTTAGTTCCTCATGGAAGACATCGCTCCAAAAATCTCTAAAGAGTCTAATGGTTGAATGAATAGAATGAATGCTCAAGAAAATACTATAAAAGGCCTAATTAAAACATCCAATTCGGCCACCAAACAAACTAGATAAAAAACTAGGGTTTCAAAACACGCGCTGGGCGCTGTCCGTACGTGCGGCGGCCGCCGCAAGGGCTGCGGCGCCCGCCGCAACTGCCTTCCCAGGTACCCGCTGCGGCGGGCACTGCGGCGGCCGCGGCACTAGCTGCGGCGCCCGCCGCATCTAGCTTTTTGCCGTGACCTTGCTTCCTCTGCGGCCTTCTCTTGTCTTGTCTTGCTTCTTCCTTTCTTGTTCCTTCCCATGTATCTTGTGTTCCTCTTCGAGACATCGCATCTCCCAAATGTGTTCCGATTCAATCTGCGAGATAAACACAAAATTGCGCAGAATCCGAACTTTTCCAAAATAAACACAAGATGCAATTTAACGATAAAGCAAGCAAGAAATGCAACCTAAACTAAACTAAATGTATCTATAATGCCTATCTAAAATATGCATTATCAAATTCCCCCACACTTAACCTTTGCTTGTCCTCAAGCAATGACAGAATGAACATGAATCAATGTATCCCATAGGAAATCCCTTCAAGTTCCAACATTACCAAAAAGCAACATCTTAGCAGGTGAAACCATAAACCAAGCAAACAAATGTCATAGCATGTATTCAGGTGATCAGAGCTTAGAAGTAGACATCATCCAACCTCACCAGAAATATGTGTTTCACTCATGTGTTTAGGCATTTAGGTACAACTCTCAACTCAAACCAATAATGCACTAAGCTCATAGACATTGACCACCATATCACCAATTATCTACCGAAATGTCATTACTTGCGGGATAACATAAAGAAAATATAATGCAACACTTTATATTTTTTTCTTCTTTTTCTTTGGTTTTCTTTTCTCTTTTTTTTTCTCTTTTTTTTTTCTTGTCTTGGTGCTTTCCTTACGCGAAGCGCAAACATGGGTGTCATGAATGGCCCCGGTCTATCAACACCTTAACTGTGAATATGAATATGAAGTCCACTTGAACATCTTTTGACGCAAGTTGCAAACATGGGTGTCATGAATGAACCTGGTTACTCAATGATCAAGCTTCCTTTCTTAGTGGATAGCTTTCAACACCTTTTTGCGCGAATCATACCCATGGGTGTCATCCGTGGACCCGGTTACTCAGTGCATCAACCATTGCCACCTTATTTACTAGATATGCATAAAATTGAACAAAAAGACTCAAAATATAAACATAAACTCCGCAAGCAATAAAACATGTGCATCGGCCTTTAAAAATAGATACTGCAGTCAATGCCAAGAGGTAGCAACAGTAGGCGAGTAATTCACACAATTGAGTAAAAGAATTCAAATAAGGCCAAAACATCCTCACAGGGTCATGTTTTTAGGACTTCAATCACACTTTAGCTCAATCATACATGCTCAATTATATTTGCTAGCTCATTCTCTACAAAAATCAAATAGAAATAATAATCAAAACATCCAGAACTCCATGGGATTTTTATGAATCATGCTTGAAATTTAAAATAGAGGACAAACTAAGCAAGATGGATATTTGAATAACACATATATATGCAATGCATGCTCTATTTTACTATTATTTTCGAAATTTAATAATAATAATATTTTATTTTTTTTTATATTTCGAAAATGCAGAAAATAAATGAAATAAAATGCAGAAAATGCAGAAATTGAATTAACTAAATATTACAAACTTAAACATCTTCAGAAACTTAAACATGTCCTAAAATTTAATAGAAATGACATAAAATAACATAAAATACATATAAGTCGCCTCCCCCACACTTAAAATTTTCAGTGTCCTCACTGAAACAGTACAGACAACTAAAATAATCATAAAAACTCAGAGTGAAGGAGGGTAGAACTAACCAATCACGGAGGTGGAGGCTGGTAAGGCGGCGACTGGTATGGCGGAATGTGAGGGTACTGCTGGCGGAAGTAGTACTGCTGCTCCCTCCGCATCTCCTCTAACTGATAGTTTGTCACATTCCACCTTGCCTCCATGTTGGACTCAAACTCCCTCGCAGAGCGACCGTGGTCGCTAAGGGTGAACTCAATTGCGTCCTGGCGTAAGGAAATACGATGGAACTCATTGGCCAGATAGTCCTGCAAGTAGTCGCCCTCATCAGACGCGAAGCGATGGCCTCCAGACGGGCCATCATCCTGCTGGGCATCCCCCATATGATAATCTGTTGGTGCAGGGGCATCCTCCTCCTCATCTTCCTCAGGAACCTCCTCTTCAGCCTGCTCCTGATCGCCGGCGATGTAGAGGGTGTTGTCTGAAGGTCCATAGGGTAAGTTCCTAGGCAGACTCAATCGATGCTGTCCACCGTGGCCCGACTTCCAAATCCAGCCTCTGCCATCGGCACCCTCCAGCACAAATGTCCGCCTAAGCTGCTCTGTAGTGAAGGTACACCCACCAGACATAGGTGTACCACATTGGTCAGGCGACAGGTATTGGTAGGCAATGAGGCTAATCATGCCTCCCAAGCCAAACCTGCCTGACTTGGACCCCTGGATCCTTAGACAGTTCTCAATAAAGATCTCAACCCAGTCTGGTGTACCCCGAGACTGGGGAGCAAAACTCCATAACCAAGTGAGATCAGCAGCATATACCTTGTTGACATCTCCTCTGCCGCTGAAGGCCATAGCTAAGACCTTGTGGACAAGACGAAAGCAAGGGTGGACAAAGCTGTAGTTGTATTCCCCCTTGTGGCTATCAAAAACCGTTCCAGTAGCCTTGAACCACAGATCATGACGTTGTTGCTCGGTGGTCATAGAAGCCCAGTTTGGGGTGGCCGCCTGTGTTATCCCGAACTGCTGGCGGAGGTTGTCCAATGTGCAGACATGGGGTTGGTCCAACAAATTGAACCGGATCCTCGAGTCGTCCACTCTCTCAAGTGTAGACAGGAACTCCCATGCTAGCTCGGGGTATGTTGGAGCACTTTGATTTAGAAAATCCCCCAACCCACCATGGGTGAGCATCCGGTGGGTCACATCTAACATCCCCAAAGTCTGCAGTGCCGGGGTGTGGAAAAACTTCGTCTGAACGAAGCGCTTAGTATCGAAATTCTTAAAGATCTTTCTCTGCTCGTCAAATGCATTCCGTAACCTGCGCACCATCTGTAACAAATACCAGCAGTATATATAAACAACCCAAACAGATTCAGATTTCAACACAACCAAGCACAAGTCAAACATAATCCAAGCCAATCAATACACACATACTCAAAGCACATCACAAGTGGCTCAAGATCTCCAATAAGCAACCCAACTCAAGAATATATCAATAATCACCCTCATATATTCAATTCACACCAAAAAGCTAACTTCAATGTTAACAACCACAAAAAATTAGCCTCCACAACAAAGAGAAATCAGCCCCATATTTCATATGTGCACAAATTCACCCTTAGAGAACAATAATAATATTCCACACAAATATCTCCTTTTCTCACAAAAATTTCAACTCCAAACTTATAGTCCTAACCAAAATCAGCCTTTCCATCATGTAAAAATGCATTCCCCTAATTTCCAAACACATGTAAACCACAAATTCCCATTTTTATATAATGAACAAACACCCAAAAATCAAATCTCTACCTAGTTTCAATCCACATTTAAAATCCTCAAATATGGAGAGAAAAGGTTAAGAAAATCATACCTTGAGAGTTTAAAGAGTAGGGAGCTTGAAGATCGTCGGAAATTTAGGGCTTTGTGGCCTCGGATCCGGTGGAGGAGCACAGCGGCGGCCGCTGCAGTGGAGCGGTGGGCGCAGCAGGTGCACAGCGGCGGGCAGCGGCGGGCTTTCGGGCTTGGATCCGGTGATGGGGAAGAAAGAGGATTTGGAGGTTGAAGAAGGGTTTGGGGAAGATGTCAATGGAAGCTTGGAGTGGGGCTATGGTGAAGAGAGGCAAAGAGGAAAGAGAGAGGTGAGGTAGGGTTTGGGAAGAGCATCCCGTGATAGGTATGTATGTATGTTATATATTTTTATTTTTTTTATTTTTTTTTTAAAAAAAAAAAAAAAAAGTCCGAGATGGGTACCGTTGCGGCGGGCGCCGCAGAGGGTGCGGCGGCCGCCGCAGAGGGTGCGGCGGCCGCCGCAACACCCTTGGGTTTACTTGCGGCGGGTGCCGCGTGAAACAGCTCCCTGGCGGCGGGCACCGCAGCGGCTGCGGCGGGCGCCGCAGGGGTTGCGGCGGGCGCCGCTCCTGTACTCGGGGTTTTTACTTATTTTTTTTTTTTTTTTTTTTTTTTAATTAACTACCTATGTCTATGTGAATACTTCTAAAATAGCTAATGAATATTTCCTAAGACAATAATAAAAATGAGAAAGAAGGGAACTGACCTCGGGTTGCCTCCCGAGCAGCGCCTTTGTTTTAAGTCGTTGGCTCGACGTGATGGCCCCTTGAGTGGCCTAGTCGGTTGGTTCAGCAAGCACCAACTCCTCTTCTTCATCATGCGGTATGTTCTCAAAGTAAGGCTTAACTCTATGACCGTTGACTTTAAATAGCTCATTAGACTTGAGATCATAAAGTTCAATTGCTCCGTGAGAGAATATCCTTGAGATGGTGTAAGGTCCTTCCCACCTTGATCTAAGCTTTCCAGGGAAGAGTTTCAAGCGTGATTTGTATAGGAGCACCTTGTCTCCCACATTGAGTTCCTTCCGCAGGATATGCTTATCATGCCAAGCCTTTGTCTTCTCCTTATAGATCACTGCATTATCGTAAGCATCCAGACGCAATTCCTCCAGCTCTTGCAATTGAAGTTTTCTGAATTCACCCACTTCATCCAACCTCATGTTGCAATTCTTTACAGCCCAATACGCCCTATGCTGAAGTTCTACAGGGAGATGGCATGCTTTTCCAAAGACAATACGATAAGGTGACATACCAATAGGAGTCTTATAAGCTGTCCGATAGGCCCAAAGAGCGTCATTGAGCCTTAGACTCCAATCCTTTCTGTTGGGTGCCACTGTTTTCTCCAGAATGGTCTTTATCTCCCTATTTGATATCTCCGCTTGACCATTGGTCTGAGGATGATAGGCAGTGGACACTCTCTGTGTGACATGATATTTCTTTAACAGGGCTGTGATCGTCCTGTTGCAGAAGTGTGTCCCTCTGTCACTAATTATAGCCTTAGGCACCCCAAATCTTGCGAAAATGGTGTCTTTTAGGAAATCTGCAACCACTTTAGAATCATCAGTTCTGGTGGCCTTTGCCTCCACCCACTTGGAGACATAGTCCACCGCAAGCAAAATATATAAATTCCCAAAAGAACTAGGGAAGGGACCCATAAAATCGATACCCCAAACATCAAATATTTCACAAAACATGACAGTTGTTTGTGGCATTTCATTCCTAGCAGATATGTTCCCGACCCTTTGACATCTATCGCATGATTTACAGAAGGCATTAGCATCCCTAAATAAGTGAGGCCAAAAGAAACCTGCTTCTAAAACTTTCCTAGCAGTCTTTTGAGGACCAAAGTGGCCACCACATTCATGAGCATGACAAAAAGTAAGGACAAATTGTACCTCATTGTCCGGCAGACACCTCCTAATCACCTGATCAGCACAATGTTTCCAAAGGTAGGGGTCATCCCAGACGTAGAAGCGAGAGTCATGTCGAATCTTGTCCTTTTGAGCCTTTGTAAATTTCGGTGGAAATTCTCCCGTGACCAAGAAATTCACCATATTGGCGAACCAAGGTCGAGGAGTATGGACACCCATCAACAATTCAGAAATATCAGGACTTACCTCATCAGGACTCTCCGTCCTTGTTTGTTCCTGCAGCTGCAACGAAGATGTGTGAGTTAAATAGAACAGTGTATCATCAGGGAACTCACCGTGAATAGGTCTTTGATCTTCCGGCTTGTCCTCTTCTTGGATAAGTCTGCTGAGGTGATCCGCTACTAAGTTTTCTGCACCTTTCTTATCTTTGATTTCAATGTCAAATTCACTCAAAAGTAAAATCCATCGAATCAATCTTGGTTTCGCTTCTTTCTTAGTTAATAGATAACGAAGAGCAGCGTGATCAGTGAAGACAATTACCTTAGCTCCTAGGAGGTAGGAGCGAAATTTCTCCAGTGCAAAGACCACAGCCAGGAGCTCTTTCTCAGTGGTTGAGTAGTTCCTTTGCGCTCCATTCAGAGTCATGGAGGCATAGTAGATGACATGCGAGCTCCTTCCTTCCTTTTGTCCCAAAACAGCCCCCACAGCGTAATCGCTAGCGTCACACATAATCTCAAAAGGTTGCGACCATATGGGTGCTTGGATTATAGGAGCGCTAGTTAGGCGACCTTTAAGCTCATCAAAAGATGCTCTACACCTGTCATCAAACTCAAAAGCTACTTCCTTTTTCAATAAATCACAAAGAGGTGCAGAAATTTTAGAAAAATCCCTAATAAACCTGCGATAGAACCCTGCATGGCCTAAAAATGAGCGAATCTCACGCACATTAGTGGGGTAAGGTAAAGACTGAATAACATCAATTTTAGCCTTGTCTACCTCAAGACCCCTGCTAGACACAATATGACCCAACACAATTCCTTGCTCAACCATAAAATGACACTTTTCAGAATTAAGAACCAAATTGGTGTCTACGCACCTCTTAAGCACAAGTGACAAATGATGTAAGCAAGTATCAAAATCATCACCATGCACAGTGAAGTCATCCATAAACACTTCAATAAAATGCTCCACATATTCAGAAAATATGCTCACCATACACCGTTGGAAAGTCCCAGGTGCGTTACATAGCCCAAAAGGCATTCTGCGATATGCAAAAGTGCCAAAAGGGCATGTAAAAGTCGTTTTTTCTTGGTCCTCCGGTGCTATGGGTACCTGAAAATATCCTGAGTAGCCATCTAAAAAGCAATAAAAAGAACGGCCGGCAAGGCGCTCAAGCATCTGATCAATAAAGGGAAGGGGGAAATGGTCTTTGCGAGTGACTGCATTTAATTTACGATAATCAATACAAACTCTCCATCCAGTTTGAACCCTACTAGGGACCAATTCACCATCCTGATTTTCAACAACAGTAATACCTCCCTTCTTAGGGACAACCTGAGTAGGACTCACCCATTTGCTATCAGATATGGGAAAAATCATACCTGCCTGAAGGAGTTTCAGCACCTCCTTCTTTACCACTTCCATCATTGGTGGGTTGAGTCTTCGCTGAGGTTGTCTAGATGGCTTGGCATCATCCTCTAATAATATCCTATGCATGCAGAGGGTAGGACTGATGCCTTTAATGTCTGCTATCGTCCATCCTAGCGCCTCCTTGTTCTCCTTTAGAACAGTCACCAATCGCTCCTCCTGTCCAAATGTCAATTTGTTAGAAATAATGACAGGTAGAGTATCATTTTCACCAAGAAAAGCATATTTAAGGTGGTTAGGAAGCTGTTTCAATTCAACATCAGGCGCTTGGATAATAGATGGAAGAAGCTTTTCGGTGGGAATTGTCAGCTCGATGCGGTCTCCCCTCGGTGGTACATACGTGGGAGATCGATGGTCCAAAGCTACTATAGCCTCCTGCAAGTCAGATGACAATACATATTCTCTAGCAATTTCATCTATAGGAGCCTGTAAAGCAACTTTCATCTCATCAATACATTCCAAATCAAAGCAATCCTGTGCCATAGTATCAATAGCATCCATAAAGCACAGAGAAGGATCATCAGATGGGAATTTCATGGAATCATAGATATTATATTCAACTCGTTGACCATCAAACTCCATAGTAAGAGATCCCGAATAGACATCTATCTTAGTCCTAGCAGTTTTCAAGAAGGGTCTGCCCAACAGAATAGGGCCTTCATTGTTACCAGGACCCATGTCAATCACAAAGAAATCAGCAGGGAATATCAAATTGTCAACCATAACCAAGACATCTTCAACAATCCCTTTTGGGTAGATAGTAGATCGATCAACAAGCTGAATTACTACCCGAGTGTCATTCAGAGGTCCCAACCCCAAAGCATGATAAACAGTAGAAGGCAAAACATTGATAGATGCTCCTAAATCTAACATGGCTTTGTCAAATTTAGTGTCACCTATCACACATGGAATAGCAAACATACCAGGATCACTACACTTTTCAGGCATACGCTTTTGAAATACAGCAGTGACATGTTCGCTTACCTTCACCTTTTGCTTACCTTTCAGCTTCTGGTTCCGCTTGATAGTGCAAAGTTCCTTCAAAAATTTAGCATATCTAGGAATGCGCTTGATCAAATTAAGCAAAGGAATATTTACCTCACACTTGCTGAATGTCTCGAAGATTTCCTTGTCGTTCTCATACCTCCTTGTATCCCTCAAAGCTTCCGGGAAAGGCGGAATGGGCTTTGGAGTCTCCATAGGTAGGGGGAAAGAAGGAGTAGGAGAAGAAGAAGAAGGAGGAGAAAGAGAAGGGTGAGAAGAGGAAAGAGGTAAGGAGGAAAACTCACCAGGAGGCGAATCGGCGACGGGTGAAGGTGCGGCGGGCGCGGCAGAAGATGCGGCGGGCGCCGCAGCTCGCTGGGTTTCTCCTGCGGCGGGCGCAGCATGGAACTCGTCTCTGGCGGCGGGCACCGCAGGTGACAGCGGCGGGCGCCGCAAGGGCAGCGGCGGGCGCCGCACCACTGTTTGCCCGTTTTCATCTTCCCTTATTTCTATTTCTTCGTCCATTATC
Organism: Persicaria tinctoria; assembly: GCA_037127255.1. Classification (NCBI taxonomy): domain Eukaryota; kingdom Viridiplantae; phylum Streptophyta; class Magnoliopsida; order Caryophyllales; family Polygonaceae; genus Persicaria; species Persicaria tinctoria. The sequence goes on along the minus strand of JBANSL010000005.1, from coordinate 2,170,955 downwards.
TCCTCATCGTCCTTTTGATTTGTGACAACCAGTTCCTTGCCACTCCTAAGGGTTACAGCACTGACGTTCTCCTTGGTCGGATTCTCAATGGTCTGCGACGGAAGCTTTCCTGAACTATTTGCCTCTTTAGCACTTAAGATTTGAATGAGCTGACTCATTTGATTCTCAAGCTTTGTCATCCGATCGGATTGCTGCTTATCTAGGTTCTCCAGCCGCTCTGACTGTTGTTAATCATTCCTCATAACCAATCGTGACAGTTTCTGCAATGGATCCTCATTATCCCCATTTGATTGCTGCTGACCTCCCTGTCGAGGTTCATATTGTTGTTGAGGCCTTTCCTGTTGCCCCCCCTGCTGATTGAAAGAGGCTTGATAGTTCCCATAGCCTTGCTGATATCCCCTATTGTAATTGGTGTTGTTGGAATACCCAGGATTTCCATAATTGCCTTGCCTAGGCCTTTGTTGCGTGAAATTCCCAATGGCATTCAGATCAAAATTAGGATCTTGTAGAAGCGGGCACATGTCCATGGGATGAGTGTATTGACTGCAGAGACCACATGCCTTCAGTTGAACCTGTTGTTGAGGAGTCCTATCAATAACCATTTGTTTCATCATCTCCTTTACCTCTGCCATATCCGTCTGAAGTGCAGCCACATTAGCATCAACAGCGAGTACACCCCCAGCGCGAGGGCCCTTGTTGAACTGTCTGGAGCCCTCAGATAGCTCCTTAAACACCTCCCAAGCTGCGGCAGGCGTCTTGTTCAGCATGTTACCTCCACAAGCAGAATTCACTGTTTTTCGCTCTATATCAGTCAGCCCATTAAATAGAAAGAGAACAAGATCCTTTTGAGAGTACCCATGGCATGGGCAGCTGGCGCAGAGTTTCTTGAAGCGCTCAAAATACTCATGTATAGACTCTGCCGCGTACTGCTCAATGCTTCTGATTGATCTTTTCAAAGCATTTAGCTTTGTTGCAGGGAAGTACATCTCTAAGAAAACTCTTTTCATCTCAGCCCAAGTGGTAATAGATCCCGGCGGTAAATAGAAGAACCATTCATTGGCGTCATCCTTTAGAGAGAAGGGAAAAGCTCTCAATTTGATTTGCTCTGCAGTGACGTCCTCAGGTTTCATCCCAACTACCACCCTATGGAATTCAGCCAGATGTTTGTGGGGGTCCTCCCCACTCAACCCATGAAACTTGGGTAAAAGATGAATTACCCCAGACTTAAGCTCAAATTTGACCCCTTCTGCTAGCGCAGGGAATTGGATTGCCAGGGGTTGTTGTGCCAGATCAGGAGCAGAAAGCTCCTTAAGAGTGCGGTTTTCGTTAGCCATCTCTGTTGTGGTGTCTCCTTGATCAAAAGGGAGTTCGCGAAAGCGATCACGAGCTTCTCGCCTTAGAGCGGCAAGGGTCCTTTCAATCTCTGAATCTAACGGCAACAAAGAAGAATTAGTAGCACGGGTATGGACCATATAAGACGGTCCACACCAAGATCAACACTAAAAACACACAAGAATTAAATAATAAGTTCCCCGGCAACGGCGCCAAATTTGACGGAGGGGAAACCTGTCGTTGATTCCGTCAAAGAAACTCAAACCTAAAACTAGTACAGTAATAAGTAAGAGGTCGATCCCACAGGGAAATTTATAACTCAAGTGCGATTTGAATGTTGATTAAGTAACCAGAGAAGGGGGTTTTTGTGTGAAAGTTTTTAAAGCAAATTAACGAAAGCAGAATAAGTGATTTTGGTTTAAACAATTTAGAGAAGCAATTCCACCTACAATTTTCCACTTTATCGGATTGAAGCGATCCTTGTAACTTCTTCTCGTCCTATTATGTTTCCTATGAATGCCCTTGTCCCGACCTAATATAGTTACTAGTCCAACCAATCCTAGCAACCCTTATCAATCGAACAGTCCCTAAAGAAGGATTTAACCCAATTGATAGCTTTAAGTTCAGAGATTAGCCAAGGTATTTGCAGTCCCTAAAAAAGGATTTAACAACACATTCAACTTCCTACTTATTCAATTAGTTCAACCAGCCCTAAAGGAATAAGTTTGCCACTTAGGTTAAGGTTCACAACCAGGAATCTACAAAACCTTAGCGATTGAATTGATCTAACGAGTTGGCCAGACAAGATAGAACAAAACAATAATTAATTAAGCACAAAGAAGTTGAAGCATTCACAAACAGGAAACTAGGAGCGAGAATTAGAAACTCACAATCAATCCGAATAAAGCTTCAAATTGCAGGCAGAATCGATGAGTTTAGTTCCTCATGGAAGACATCGCTCCAAAAATCTCTAAAGAGTCTAATGGTTGAATGAATAGAATGAATGCTCAAGAAAATAATATAAAAGGCCTAATTAAAACATCCAATTCGGCCACCAAACAAACTAGATAAAAAACTAGGGTTTCAAAACACGCGATGGGCGCTGTCCGTACGTGCGGCGGCCGCCGCAAGGGCTGCGGCGCCCGCCGCAACTGCCTTCCCAGGTACCCGCTGCGGCGGGCACTGCGGCGGCCGCGGCACTAGCTGCGGCGCCCGCCGCATCTAGCTTTTTGCCGTGACCTTGCTTCCTCTGCGGCCTTCTCTTGTCTTGTCTTGCTTCTTCCTTTCTTGTTCCTTCCCATGTATCTTGTGTTCCTCTTCGAGACATCGCATCTCCCAAATGTGTTCCGATTCAATCTGCGAGATAAACACAAAATTGCGCAGAATCCGAACTTTTCCAAAATAAACACAAGATGCAATTTAACGATAAAGCAAGCAAGAAATGCAACCTAAACTAAACTAAATGTATCTATAATGCCTATCTAAAATATGCATTATCAGATACTTTGGGCAATTTCTCTTCCAGTGACCCTTGGTATGGCAGTAGAAACAATCATGGTCAGCAGCTACTTTAGCTTTCTCAGAAGTGTTCTTGGGTTGGGTAACTGGTTTACCCTTCCCTTTTGCATTCTTCTGCTGCCCAGATGCCCCTTTCTTGAACCCTTTTCCCTTTTGGACCATCAAGATCTCCTTCTTGTTGCCCATAGTTAGATTTTGCTCAGCGGTCTTAAGCATCCCATGCAACTCTTCAAGCATTTTTACAGCTCCGTTCATATTGAAGTTTAGCTTGAACTGAGCAAATCCATCGTGCAGAGAATGAAGTATGATGTCTGTAGCCAACTCTTGGCTATAGGGGTGGCCAAGTCTCTCCATGTTTTCAAAATGACCAATCATTTCAAAGACATGAGGACCAACTGGCTTGCCTTTCTCAAGTTTGCAATCAAGTATTGCCTTATGAGTCTCATACCTCTCCATCCTCGCTTGTTCCTGAAACATAACTTTCAAGGTGCGAATGATGGTGCAAGCATCCATCTTTTCGAACCTCTTTTGAAGGCTCGACTCCATAGAAGCCAGCATAAGACATGTGACAATCACTGACTTATCTCTGCTTTGTTTTTCCTGATCCTTCTCAACTTGAGTAGAGGCATCAGTCAATTTTGGGATTGGGGTGTCAAGTACACTCTCTTTTCCTTCAGACCTGAGAACAATTCTCAGATTTCTTTCCCAATCGAGGAAATTATTGCCGTTCAACTTATTCTTCTCAAGAATTGAACGCAAATTGATGATGGTTGGGTTATCGTTTCTGTTCATGATATCTACAACATAGAACATGCAAAATATGAATCATGTTTGTCATGCAAAAAGCTTAAAATTTGAACATGCTTTAAATGTAAATAAGCTAATGCCATTTTATCCATCAAATAAATTTCCCTTTGAATAAAATGATTCCAAGATCCTATTACAGATAAGACATTAGCGTGCTTTGGCACTACCCTAACTCTTATGTGACAAGGTAAGTAACTTTTACTAGTTATAACATTTATAACTCTTGGTTGATAGATCACATCTTATGTAAATCTATCCCATGCCTCAAAATCCAAAACTTTGTCTTTTGGTCTTTTGTTGAGTAGAACCAATTCAAGGCTATAAATCCCTTATATAGATTTACCCGTACTATCCCAAGGTCAAAGCATGGACACCTTGCTTTGGCAAAACCTATCCATCAAATTCCCAGAGCCTCATAGGTTATGAATTGGAAAGGCATACTCTCAATTTTCTTTTAAGGGAACTAGGTTTGTCATGCAAGTCTAATTATCAAGTGAACAAACAACATAATCAAACATGCAAGCATAAACCAAACACATGCACAAAAAATAAATTGTGATCCTAGTATGGCCCCTAATGAAAAGAAAACCAAAAAGATAAATCTTCAAGGTTCTTCTAACTTCTTGGATCCTCATCCTTGATTCTCCTTTTGGATCTCCATCCTAGAATCGCCTTTTGGATCTCCATCCTAGAATCGCCTTTTGGATCTCCATCCTTGAATCTTGTAACATCTTCTTTTGTACAATGTATAAATAAATTTACTTTCAAAAATTAAATTACAAAAATACATAACGATACGCAGATCGTGTACAAAAATACATAACGATACGCAGATCGTATTTATATACTACTTGGGCCATACTAGTCACCGCATGCAATAATATCAAATATTAAATAAATATTAATCACAATTAATATAATATCAAAATATTAATCAAATTAATATAAATAAAAATAGAATATTGATCATATTAATAAACTATTTAACTCAAATCAATTAAATTATCTAATAAAATAATTAATTTAATATTCTTGATATTTAATTCAAAATTAGCAATCATATAGATGGAATAAATTTTATGGTAACTTTTACCTTGTATAATTTGATAGAATATTGTATTAGGGATAAGATACCTACCATAACTAATTAAGGTAATTTAGGATTTTACACTAAAATCCTAATAACCCTATCTTACCCAAAGCCGCCGATCCAAATTATTTTATTTTACTTTCAAAACCAGAAAGAAAAGATAATAATAATTGGATTCCGTCTTCGTAGAACTGTAATCAAGTGATCCAATAACGTGTACATTCGAAACCAGAGGTCTACGTACTTGAACTAATTTCAAGTGAGTAAATCCACACAGTATCCAATCAATAATTTCAAATGATCCAATCAATGGAAACCAAGGGTGGCGACGGTCACGTGAACTAATTTCACACAGTATAATTTCAAGTGATCCAATCAATAGAAATCAAGGGTGGCGGCGATTACGTGAACTAATTTCACACAGTATCCAATTAATAAAATTTATAATTTTAATTATACAAATTATTCCATCTATCGACTATATTGCTAAATTGAATCAAAACTATCAAGAAAATCAATCGATCATATCAATTTATGCAAGAGGCTCTGATACCACTGTAGGATAATTAGATGCGCAGCGGAAGGGTAGAAAACTATTTTCTAACATCTAATTCGGGATCTCATGCATGAATTGATATGAACATTATAGAGGGGAAAAGTCGTACCTTTCTTGTGCGGAACCTTGATTCGAAATCAGCTTTGGAGAAAAGAGCCTCAAGCGCGACTCCTCTACTTGGTCCACACGAGCACGGGGTTGGATCTCCTTGTCTCCGTTTGCTAGAACGAATGATCGAAGGATTGCAATTCACCCTACGAGTTAGGGAGGCAGGCGATTTGTGGTGGGAGGAGATTTTGGAGACACGTATAATCCAATATATGGTTAAGACTTATTCTCAATAAGTCTCCTTATATATTGTAGAAACTAGGTCAACTTATTCCTAATAAGTCACCTTTATCTTTTATCTTCTATCCACAAACTATATCAACAATAATAACTTATTATTATTATTAATCAATTATCCAATTCCTAATACTCTTTGTGTGTGACCTTATAGGACCTGAATAAAATAGCAATAGATTAAATATAATTTAATCTATAAATTGTAGTTGGCTTCTAGCAAAGCACTATAATTACCTAAATTATTCAGATTATAAATCTCCATTTTAATCCTATTATATCATTAGTATTTCACACATCAATTAAAGGACACCAATTCCTTCAGTTACCTCCTATTTTATCCAACATTTATTTAAGGTTTACATATATATACCAATTTACTCCGGGTCAAAATTTCCGGGTTCGGGTCGAAAATTTTTTGGGCGTTCGGATCGGGTTGTGTTTTGACAGGTCTATCCATACCTGTTATATATCTCACCTATATGTTTTTTTCCGGAAATTTCGCGAGGTACCCCTGGGGTATTGCAATTTTCACGAGATATACAACTCTTTTGCATATTTCACGTGGTACCGTACCCCTGAGGTTTTCAATCTTTTCGCCTAGTGCACTTCGTTGTTAAATTTAACGGATTTAGTAATCCTTTTCAATTTTGAAATTGAAAAAAAAAAAAAAGAATGGACAGAGAGAAGCGAAGAGGGAGAGAGTGGGAGACCATATCTGGCCCCTGGCGGGGAGGGAGAGGAAGGTGAGCCGGGAAGGGGAGGGCTGGTGGCGGAAGGCGGTGTCGGCGAGGGTGACGAGGAGAGGGGTACAGGAAACGTCTGGCGGTGGCGGAAGAGAAAGAGTCGTGTTGGAGGAGGCCGATTTTGCCCAGGAAGAGGATGTCGGCGACTCCCTGCCCCTCCGTTCCCGGTAGCCACGCCGCTACCGGCGCATCCACTTGGTCCACGTACGGCTCCAGCACCACCGGCCTCCCAGCCACCACCACCACCACGCACGGCGGCTCTGGATCCGCCATTGCCAGGTTCTGGCTGTCCCCCTTCGTCTACGCGTACGGCGGCTCTCCCACCAGGCCACCACTACCACCGCGTACAAAGCCCCCAAATTCGACACCGGAGCAAAACTGGGATTTGGTGAATCGACCTTGGCGCAACTTAGATATCTTGCCATCGTCGCTATACTTCCTGTTCTTCCCCAATTCAGAGACTAACCAATTAATCATCTCCAATTTGATATACAGAACAGAAGAATTGATAGAAATGAAAAAATTTCAATCGCATTCAAAGAAAATGGAACTGGAATTTGACAAATTGCACTGAATGATTACTAAATCCAACACTCAACGCAATGAAATTCTAAAATGTCAATTAACAACACTTTCTCCAACTTCACTTCAACTTCTATTGTTTAACCATTGCAACATCGAAACACAATCGTATCATCAGGGACTCACATTACGGAAATTCATCATCCAACAACAGGGATGTGTTCTCGCTCTCCTTATTGAACGAAATCCACCATGGCTTAGCTTTAGATTCTTGAGAAATTTCGAGATTTGGTGTTTGAGATTTGGCCAAATCTGGTCTCTCCCGGGTCCAAATCGTGTGTCCCCATTTATGTCCCCTCCGCATGTCCCTCCTCACAAATTCTCAATTTCTTTTTATTTTAGTTTTTTATTTTTATTTTATTTTTAATTTAACTTTTATTTTTAAATAAGATTTGTGAGTAGGGGACGGGGAGGGGGACAAGGAGGGGGGACAGGTGATTTGGAGCCGTCTCCCTCTTCCCTTCTCTCTCTGTCAATTCTTTCTTTTTTTTTTCTTTTTTTTTTTAATTTCAAAATTGAAAACTAACGGAGGATTACCAAATCCATTAAACTTAACAACGAAGGGCACGAGGCGAAAAGATTGAAAACCTCAGGGGTACCACGCGAAATATGCAAAAGAGTTGTATACCTCGCGAAAATTGCAATACCTCAGGGGTACCTCGCGAAATTTCCGTTTTTTTTAATCACATAATGAGTCAAATACACTAAATTTAAAGAATTTTTTTCAATATGTTTTTTAACGTGTGCTCGTAGAAATAACATATACATATTTTAACAAATCCGCTAATATTTAGGGTGTGTTTGGATTCCATTGCATTTTCATTATAATGCAAATATTTTACCTCGTTTAAACTGAGGTAAAATAATAATTTAACCAAATAATCACATAAATCGAGATAAAATAATTGTGACTCGGACCAATGACTGGGGGTTGTGTGCACGGGCGCACATGCGTTAATAGCCTAGCACACAAGTCGAGTGAGGTTCAATTCTAAAACCAATTGGCAATAGAAGGAGTAGCCCACCGACTCATATACTAGGACTTGTTATGTTCAACTTTCCGATTTGGGACACTTTTGGTCTCATTCACATTTCTAACAATAGTGAAATCCAAAAACTTCATAATTTAAACACCTTTAAAATTTTGTTAACCAAACACCGTCTTATCTTACATTATAAACATAATGAATTTGGAATCCAAACACACCCTTCATTCCTGATACTATTAATAGACTCACTCTATCAAGTAAACAACACAAACCTCTTGTTCGATAACTTTCATAAGTTACTCAAATTCATACAGTCGATCGGTGTTTATTTTTCCGGTTTGCTATACTCATGGTATCATCTTTCCGAATGTACGGAATTATCACCTGGTTCTCAGTGTTGATATACGACCTGTCGACATTAGTCGACAAAAATCTCACTGTCGGTCATTTTTTTCGAAGGGTTTTGTGTGAAGAGTAAAGAGCTATTGGAATATAGCCTATATGGCTTGGAATTTTTCTATTCGCCACTCAATCATGTCATTATAATAGCGATAATAATTGGTGGAAAATTGACACACACAAGCTGCCGATGTTTGTTTTCGTAGTCAGACGCCAAGCCATCAGGCAGACTCACCCAAACCAATGAAGGTTTGAGCACCCACTATTTATACTAACCAATGAAGGCTTGAACACCCACTATTTATACTTTACACAAAGTGTAAATAATGAGATTTGAACTCTTGATCTCATGTAAGGGTTACCTCTCCTTTACCACTAGGGCAAGGGATCATTGGTGATGTTTTCATGTATGATGTATCGTACCTAATTAACGACGCTTTTCAGTTTTCACTAGCAAAATGGCGGGAGCACTATCAACAGCACAATGGAAATGAAGGTGCTCTTTAATTATTTCTCAAACTCGATTCATCGTATATTACTACATTAATTATCTTATGTATGAAGGTGTAAATGCTATGCTTAATATTCAGTGTTTCTAAAAAAAACTCATTATGAATCTTAGAAAAAAATCATTAGGAATTAATGTATTGAAACTAGGGAAGTACACTTTTTTAAGAAGAATTTTCCTTTTTAATTTTTTTAATGTGTGTCCATTAATATTATATCACAAATGAATTTTACATTTATAATATATTTGCATTTTTTTTAACTAAATATTTTGTTATTATTCCTACAAATCAATGTTTATTTATTTATTATTTATTTCTTGACTTTATATTTATCCAAAGTTATTATCTATTTCCTTCAATTAAGATTGTCTATAACATAAATGAACTTTACAATTTGCTAAATTTTATTAATCATTTATCTAATTTTATAATATTATTTTGTTAAATTCTCAGGGTTTTATTTATAGATATAAAATAAAAAAATCCCTTCCTGATAGGCTATATCAATGATCATAAATAAATCACACTATCTTTTCATGGCTAACCTTATTTGAGAAGTTTAAGCATTTCTTTGTCAAGTATGGTCAGTAAAGACAGTAAACACATGAAGTTTGTGGTTAAAAAAAATCATCTCTACTGTATCTTCAATCTGTTCTTTCAGCCATACCCATACCCTATGAAAACACCGGTTATCGGATATCGAGCACAAGGTATAAGAAGATGCAACACAAACATTTCTTAGAAGATGAAACGCAAACATTTCTTAGAAGATGCAACACAGAAAGGAGGCAGAGAACAGGAATTAACTGCAGTGGCAGCTCAGTGTCATTTTCCTAACTGGGTTCCCCAGTGTATTATGCCAGTACATAAGCAGAAAGAAGAAAAAAAGAAGCATACCGAAGGCCAGAGCTTTAACGAGTCCCATGTACGCGACAACAACCAACTGATGTCGCGCATAGACCCAGTACATTTGCGATTAGGACTATATACTACGGCCTCTGCCTACTGGCCTTACTTCCCTCGAGCATTAATAGGAAGACAAAGGAAGGGAACACGTGTCGATAGACCAAAAGGGCTCGTCTCTTTACACGGTGTTTCTGGGCTACAATATGGAGCAAAGGGACCTCTTTTTTGCTGGCTTGGGTGGTGCGAGGACGACCTTGATAGCAGCATCGAAAACTGACTTTACGTTCTGCACCCACCAGAATAGTTTGGCTTAGTAAATAGCATGTAAAATACTGGCATCACAAAGTAACATTCATACCTGTTGTGATTTTGAGCTACACTCGACGTAAGCAAGTGCACCAATCTGATCCTTCAACTCATTTCCCTTAATGACAGAGTTCACAAGCCAATGAAATTAATGGTTTTTTAATCAAGAGAAAGAATTGATGAGTCTACAAAGTTGTCATCTATTACCTGGGCTGATGTGATCGGCACAGAACCGGGATGATCTATGAAAAATTGTTTGTCATCTCGAAGATCTGGTGTTATACACATACATTGTTCACTTAGATCACTATTTTCAGATCCATCATCAATAACACAAGTTACACAGTAGCTGACAGATGCAAGCATGATTATATAATCATTGATCAACAACCAACAGAATCCAAAAGAGCAGTGTTCGGCTGAGTATAGAGCAGTTTTAAAAAGCAAAATGCATTAAAAATTGGCAAAATTGAGAAAACAAACAAGCTTGCAAAAAAGCAGTTTCAAAGTTTAATGATACAAGTAACAATGTGACAACAAAATCAAGAGAGTAAGCGAAATTCCAACCTATCTTTGTTCCCACGAGAACTATAGGAACTCCAGGTGCATAATGCGTCAACTCAGGAATCCACTGAAATTGAAGCCATAAAAACTTCAACAGGTTGGCAGAAAAGTAATAAAAGTTTTTTTTAAAAATGAAGATTGATCAGTCAGAAGATATTTGGGCAGCAAAGACCTTCTTGGCAACATTTTCATAACTCGCTTTGCTAATCAGAGAGAAAGCTAAAATGAACACATCTGCACCACGATAACTCAGTGGTCTTAGTCTGTTGTAATCCTCTTGCCCTGTTCAGCAAACAGCATATCGAAATCAAAAGCAATCAACTTTATTGCCCCACTTAAACAAGAACATGATATGTAGCAAAAACCTGCAGTATCCCATAGGCCAAGATTAATTGTGGCTCCATCAACGACCACATTTGCACTGAAATTGTCAAAGACTGTAGGCACATAATCCTGCAGCAATCAATAGCCAACGGCACCTATTATAACTAAAAACTTTGTTCAACCTCAGACATTGACTTCACCTATCTCAACATAATCAATTGATTCCTAGCCAAAGAGGGAAATTAACCGGACAAACAACTCAAACAGGTAGCGCAACTAAATACTAAAGATATCCTGATTAAAAATCTCTATACACCAATCATGAACAAAAAGAGTATTTCTCACACAAGGGAAAAAAAAACAAAAATGATTTATTTCAAACAAGATCACGAGAAAATCAATGATAAGCAAAGGGATAACTGAGAAATGAGAATGAACATGTATCACAAATTCACAATTAAATAAAGGCATACTACTTTTCATCAAATCCAAATGATGTAGATTGAAAACTGTTTAAAAGTCGATCAGATTAAGTTTTCATTGTCAAAGACGACTAGGTAAGAATATCCGGAGAAACTTCAGATGATAATATTTTATAACTAAGCATTTTCTCGCCTATCGAGTGTGGAATGAGCTTTATGATCATGGAATTGATTAGATCATCAGATTTCGAATAAAACGCAACCAATCAAAATTCAAATCTCACCGTAGGGAAAGTGTTGCTGGTGTAAGAAATCAACAGACAAGTTTTGCCAACGGCACCGTCACCAACAGTGACACACTTAATGAATCTGGAAGCGCTCATATCTCCACTCCAAGACCTGGCCAAAACACCAGATCACCAATTCCTCCTAATAATAATAATTCGTAAAAAAATCACTTTCTCTATTACTATTGGCGTTTCAGTCCTTCAATTAGACATCGTAAACCACTGAATTCGTCACGAAATCCACCAAATAAAACCGCAGATGACATAATCCGAATTCCAAACTGAACCGAGAATGTGCGATTAATGACTAACAATGATGGACAATGAAGACAATATGAAACGACGAAACCGTAACCCTAGAGCCACTAAGATCTGGTTCAAGGGAGCGAGAAACAGGAGGAGGGAGATCGAGAGGGAGGAGGAGGGAATACCTGTGAAGCCGGGAATCAATGCCGTTGAAGCGTTCGCTGAACGTAGCAAATGGTTTGCCGAATAGAGAGAGAAAGAGAGGTAAGAAGGAGCGATTGGCCTTTTTTTAACGTATTGTGCGCTTTTCACTCTCTGTTTTGACTCATTTTTTTAATTATATCTGAATATAGTTTATTAAAATCAACAAATATCACAAAGGCCCATTAGCTCAGTTGGTTAGAGCGTCGTGCTAATAACGCGAAGGTCGCAGGTTCGAGACCTGCATGGGCCATATTTTTTTAAATATATTTCCCCCCATTTTTTCAATTCAATTATTCGACTTAACAAACATATACAATACAAACCTGTTATATATACACTTGTATGAATCTCAAGTTCCACAACAGCTTACGCGATGAACACACACAAAGGAGGTGTTGCACATTTACTAAAAGAATGTATCATTAGCTTAGTTTGGTTTGGAGTCCCTATTGACTTTGTATTCATTAGCTGCGGCTTCGGCAGCACATTTGGCGAGGGTGGTTGTCTTGAAGGTGCTCTTCGGTTTCAAGGCTTTCCGGATCTTGAACACAGTCCAAGCGGTCCAAATCGCGTTCCCTGCAGCGTCTAGCCCTTCGTGCGTTGCCTCGCCTGCTTGTTCTCCGTACCTGCATTGTCGCAAAACCGGATCAACTCACAAACAAATCGGATAATTTGTATAGAATTGTGTTGATGGACGATCTCGACAACAAGACGCGCACTTGTGGGTTACTAGGTTGGTTGTGACTGTGGTTGAAGTTGACATGACGCTCTTCCCGGCTACTTCAATAGCGTCGCATATTTTATCTAATGTCAACAACACAAATCAAGATCATGTGTAAGATAAATACATCAAACTTTATGTATGTGATAGTGTGTCGAATTGGAGTGTAGAGTTAAGAGAACATTACTGAAACCGTCCAAGGATGCGAGGAGGATTTCGCCAGGTAGCTTGCTGAAGAACTCCTCCCCTACTTCGGTGTTTGCAACTGAGCTTGTGAAGTGCTCCGCGACCTTCACAGCACCACTCAACACTGCCTCTGCTACTTTCTGTGTCGTCTTCGTCACCCTCTTTGCCCTGTTCAACACACGCGACACATTGCGTCAATCAAACTATGTAGACATTGCTTATTATCAAGGCCACATTGCAACATATAAAATTCTATCAAGTGTTTTTGGATTATTGATCCTTGGGTAACATCAAACTCAATGATAATTAAAGCACTATTCACATTTAGTTGTGAATGTATAAGCCTAGTAGATGTCAATTGGTTTTAGGTAAGACTGTTATTCGAACTGAATGTGTATTGCTTGTTTATATTCAGCTCGTTTAAAAAATGAACGAGCTCGAGCCAGACTTCTTTCGAGAACTAAGTAACCCTACTTGCTCATAACATAGTAACTCAAAAGGAAATTTTGTAAATTCCACTAAATTCAAGCAATTTGAACTTGAATAGAACCTAAAAATTGTAAATTCCACTAAATTCGAGTTATTTGAACTTGAATAGAATCTAAAAATGTGTTCATACTAAATTCATTTTATAAACGAATGAGCTCGAGTCAACTTTTACCGAGTCGAGCTCAAACTAATCGGCTCATATAACAGACCTAATTTTAGGTTGGAAAGGAGTAAAAACAAACCTTTTGATCCTCCTCAATGTCTTGGGGCTAATCTCACGTTGCTCACAATTAGTGATCCTCTTCTTCAAAACCTCATTTCCCCATTTGAGCCTCTCCACAGTCACATCCCCACACCAAAGGATCCCCCTTATCAGCTGCCCGGACCCGACGGCGATAAGCTTCGCCGCTGCCCCGCTGTACTCCTCCACGTTCGGGGCCAGCGCCGTCCAGTACGCCGCGCACTTCTCCTCCATCTCCTCCCTCTTCTCCGGCGTCCTTAAGTCCTCCGGCGACGCCTCCCCCACCAGCATTCCGTCCAGGCCGCCGCCCTCCGCCGCCACACTCTTCACCGAGAAGGCGCTGTAGGTTTGCAACACCTTATCTAGCTCCTCTAACCGCTTCTCCTGCCCCTTGCTCGCGAAGCTTAGCCCGTAGTTCAGCATATGGTAATCCGGTTCTTTAATCGGATATCCGAATTGAAAAATCACCAAAACAATGGCACCATGATTTATGATATATGGTAATGAACATATATTATCACTAATTAAAAAGTTCGATTTAATTAAACTTAATAATTGATGAAGCTAACTCGGAACATATCATAAGTGATAAAAGGGATAAATTTCTCCTTCTATAAGACCATCTCCAACAACTTCTCTAAAATTTCTCGAAAACAGCGAACGAAATACATATTTTTTAAATTATTTTTGCTTCAACTTCAATAACTTCTCCATTTTAAAGATTTGGAAAGTCATTTAACTTTGAAGAATGTTATAGATGAGAAACCTCTCCATTTTCTAGTTGCTTCCCCATTTTGTGAATAGTTTTATTAACATAACAATGCTCTTTTATACTCCATCCGTTTAATAAAATACGTTTACTTCCTTCTGTTCATGGAAGTCACTCTTCTGGTTAAACTTGCTTAATTTTTTTGATCGAAAAAAAAGATGGTGCTATCCGCGCATCTAACCGTGCTTTTATTGAATTTGAAAAAGACTGAGTAGTCATCTAGCCGCGCTTAATTTTACTCAATAATTTATATTTAATATCGTTTACTATTTAAATATAGCATTGTAGATTATCGATCTTAATTGATTTCTTTCGAATTACACCATTTTATTATTATTGAATCAATATATTTTACAATTATAAATTTATAAGTATGGAATTGGCCATCAAATTACCTTAACCACAAAATGCTAAAGTGAATGTTTCTCAATTAATGCAATATTTTGGTCAGAATTTATGATCAAATGGAATAACAAAATAAAAGTAAAGATAGAGATCGACTCGATGAAAACTCACTCTCCTCCTTGTTCTGGTTCTTTCCCTTCTTCGTCTTGGCGTTCTTCTTGCCGTCGTCGGAATCCGATCGAGATCCGAGATCCTTAGGAGATCGGAGGGAGAAGAAGTAGTGGGAGTCATCGAGCTTCACGGCGGCCTCCTCCTTCATAAGAGGCCATTGCACCTCGTCGCCTACGCGTGCCAGCACCGCCACCACCACGCCATCGCCTTGCCGAATCCGGACGACGGAGAAATCCCCGCCGTCGAGCTCCACGCTGCGCTCGTCGTCGATCAGGTGGACGATCGCGCCAGTCACGGTGATGACTGTTTCCTCCAAGGAAGCGGCCGGGTTCGGGTCAACGAGGTCCGCGGGAGAGGGGTAGAGAGAGGGCGGTGGGGGATTGGGGTTGCAGGCGAATGGGGACTGCGAATCGGGGTTTGACTGGTCAACACCGGGATAGGGTGGAGGGCGACGCTTGGGGAGATCTTGAGACGCCATTGATGGCGCGGGAAGGAGGGAGAGGCGTTGAAGGAGGAGAAGCAGCAAAATATGGAGGGAGAGTGGATGACAAGTTACGTTGGGAAGTGGGGCCCGTATAGATGACATATAAATGATAAAAAAATTATATAAAATAGTGTCAAAATTTTATTTTATTTTTAAAAATAAGTTCGTATTTATTACTAATCAATATTAAATTAGTATAGTTCCTGCGCCATGACGCGATTTTTAAAAAATAAATTGATATTATACCATTTAATAAAATATTATTTAAATATTTTGAAGTAAACATATAAAAACAAACTCACAAAAGTAAGATATAATAAGCTCAATCAAGATTGACTCCATTGTGATAGTATCGAATATTTGCAAATAGACACGGATTTATATTAATTTATGTTTTGAATTAAACCCATTGATTATTTTAAAGATGAAAATCAATTGGAAGAATTAAAAGGGGGAGAAAAAATGATTAGTTAAAAATAAGAGAATTAAAGTAAAAATAAAATTAAAGGAAAAAAAGAAAAAATGATAATTAAATTAAATGAAAATTAAAATTAAAAAGAAAAATAGGATTGGTCAAAATTCCTAAAATCACTCTAAGCGTCGGCCTAAACTTTTCTAGATTAAGAGTTTATATATAAATATATAGATTATTGGGGGAGAAAACCTCCTTCACGGAGATGGAGAACAACGGCGTTTTCTTATGAAATCCCCTTTAGATCAATTCATTCATTGTAAATCCCCAATCCCAAATCTCAATTTGTCCTCAATTCGCCCCCATCCTTTCTCGTTTGGGCTCGATTCGTCATCACCATCGTCGTCCCGGCCATGGCGGTGTTGTTCCACTCTCTCTCCGGCTCTCCTTTCTCGTCCCTGGCCCTGCTGCCGGCGGAATCAGTTTCCGATTCTCCGGACGGGGTCCATCTCCCCCATCCGCCCAAATCAGGGCCCTGGGCTGCGTCGTTGGTGCTCTCTGCTGCCTCGATTCCCCTGTGAACTTGGTCTTGTGCTCTGGTTAGCCCCAATTTTGAACCCCCTTTGCTTCCACATCCCCTCCTGGTTCGGTAGTGGCACGTACTGTACTACTACTCATCGTCGTTGCCTCGGTGACCTTCCGATCTCGGCCGTTTCCGTCTGGTTGTTGCCTTCAACAGCCGGTGACTTTCCATTCTCGGCCTCTTGACTGTCCCGTGCGCCTCAAGGTTCCCTGGCCTTGGTGGTTTCGAGAACTGTACAGTCCTTGGCGTGCAAGCTTTGATTTGGCCTTGCACACCAAGGTTACTCACCAAAAAAAGAAAAAAAAAAAGAAAGGTGTTAGTATATATTTATATCAATCCCCAAAATCCCCCGAAAGGGTTGAACAAATCCCTATATGGTATGAAAAATAATTTTATCTATATGGTATGAAAAATAATTTTATTGGCGCTTTCGATCGAGTGATGATGTGTGGCTCCGCATCCGACGTCTTTAGGAGTTCTTCTGCTTGGTTGAGGTCGTGGAGTTTGGAGTCGGGACTGACTGGGGTCGTGGTGGTGCGCTCTAGGCGACTCCGTATCTAGGAAGGAGCTTTCTTGGAGTTTCGTCTGCATTACCCATTGGAGATAGGTTCCTGCTGTACTGCTGGCCCGCGGTGCTACCGTTCGGTGGTGCTTGGCTTCGTTCTTCGCCGACGTCCTCAACTTATTAGGAGTAGTTCTGCTTGGTCGTCTTGTTGTAGGGCTTTTTTCTTTTTGTTTCAATTCGTTGCGCCTGTTTGCTATTTGTATTGTATGTTGTTTAGGCGGTTCTCGCCTGCCGATTCGTCGGCCTCTCGAGAATAAGGCTTGCCTGATCTCGAATCTTTACTTAATCAAAAAAAATAAAAATAAAAAAAATAAAAAATATTAAATTATTGGGAAAATTGCATAAAACCACCCCTTAAATGACTCTTTGCATAAAATTACTCCTTAAAATTGAAATTGCAGAAAATCACCCTTTAAACTTGTTTTGTCTGTAAATCGTCACCCACAACCTTTTTTCCGTTAACTTGCCGTTAAAAACGGTGAAAACTCATTTCTACACCTCCCCTTTAATGTTATTTTAATGAGAGAAAAATGTATGAATTGAAATAAATTAATAAAATCTATTTATCCATCCCTTTTAATGTTATTTTAATAGAATAACATACCTTTTTCTCTAATTAAAAGGATGAATAAATAGATTTTATGAATTTATTTCAATTCATACATTTTTCTCTCCTTAAAATAACATTAAAAGGGAGGGATAAAAATGACTTTTCATCGTTTTTAACAGCAAGCTAACAGAAAAAAAGGTTGTGGATGGCGATGTACAAACAAAACAGGTTTAAGGTGTGGTTTTATGCAATTTCAATTTTAAGGGGTGATTTTCTGCAAAAAAAATCATATTTAAGGGGGGATTTTCTGCCATTTTCCCTAAATTATTTTAAAATTTAATTAAAAATTGCTATTTTTTTTATAATTTTAATTATTTTAAAAAAATTTGGGCAAAGAATAAGTGATATTTTTCGTAACGAAGAGAATAAATACTAACAAATAAGGGATCTTACTAAAAGTCGAGACAAATAACCCTTATGTATCCAGCCGGCAGCCACCAAAACAACAAAATATACAATAAGCAAACAAAAACACAACCAAAATTAAAATTACAAGCCAAAAATCAGGAAAATACAAGCTCGATATGAGTAAGGATTGTCGAAGCAGCATTGCTCATTCATCCACCATGAATCCGCAAACACCAAACTCAAACCGCCTAGAGATTGAGCTCGATGATGGCTTGTTGCGGTTCAAGTCCAAACATGAGGTCTCCGCTGTTGTTCTCGTTTTCCAGGACTTTGCCCGTGTCACCTCTCCCCTCTATGACTTCTACGATTGAGCTCATGCGGTCTTTACTTCCACACTCTGTGTCTGATATTTGTGCCGTCCTTTGTCCACTTTTGTTTGTTTCTATTTTGTTTGGTTGATTTGTTGTTGTCTCTGTACTGGTCCTTTCGGTCATCGATTTTTTAGTCCCTCGAGTACCAAAGTTGTTTGATATCTCAAATTCTGTCCTGTTCAAAAAAAAAAACCGCCTAAAGATTGCCACCGCCACCACCACCTCTCCCGAATGCACAAATTAACAAACCTCTCTCATTCTTCCGCCACCCAAAAGCCACAAAAGAGAGAAGGGAAACTATGTACATACTCCTAATAAAAAAAAATAACTGGTGGGCCTCTCTTTTGTTTTAATGAAAGCTGAACAAGAAAGCGCTCGTGGCCTAATGGATAAGGCGTTTGACTTCTAATCAAACGATTGTGGGTTCGAGTCCCACCGAGCGTGAACTGTTTTCGTGCTCTAAAATTTAGTAATGAATTTGTGTAATTTATATACCCAGTTGGGCCTTCTCAATAGTTTAAAGTGAAGACGTTTTGTTTGTTTTTTCATCGCCCTCTAATATAAAGTTAATTTGGTCATGTAAAAATAGAAAATGATGAGAAACGAAGTTAATTTGGGAGCTGCACCTGCACCCTCCATGGAGAACTTGTGATCAGATCAGATAGATGTTTTCATGAAGCATTCGTCGTTGCTGTCATTTTGGTATTTGGATCTCAGTCAGACAAGTGAAATAGCTTATGAGTGGAATCATTCTTGCATTCTAAAAATTTGATGAATTTTTTTGTTGCAATTCAGTTGTCTGACAGATTTTTCCTTGCATCTGTGTCTAAAGTCTAAACCCATTGGTTATAGTTCCTCGCATCGGATTTGTTATGCAGTTATATTTTTGTTCTGAAATTGAGATTGTCGACGAAATTGAAAATGGTAACTCAGCTCCAATTGGAACACACATTAGATTCTGTGTTAAGTTATGCAATCACAATCTGATATTCAGCCTAAGTTTGACAACAGTTACTACTGCAATATGTCTCTTTTATTCAACTACTTACTTTGAGTTTTTGTTTAGTATTGTTTTCTTCACACCAGATCATCGCTTATGAGGGAGAAAGATCATGACAATGCTTACAATGAGAAAGACGAGGCCTTGCTCGTTAAGATCAAGATTCTCTTCTTTGCAAGAGCTCGGGATCTAGCTGGGACAGCTGAGATGCCACTGGAAGTGTCATCAGGCAGCACAGCACGTGATTATCTAGATAAGATCGCGGCCATGTTCCCAGGCCTTGAAGAGATCAGAGGATGTGCGGTGGTGGCCCTTAATGAGGAATATGCATCTGAGTCAACCCTTGTTACAGAAGTGGGTGAATTGGCCATCATCCCTCCTATCAGCGGAGGCTAAGAACAACTCTCGGACAATAACATTTTGGAATACTCTTTGTTGTTGTACAAAAACACTTGATGAGCTTTGCAATAACATCAATACTTACTAAGATTCATCCACTTGAACACATTTCTAAGATTCATCCACCCAAACGCATATTTCTGTTGATCATTAAACATGCGTGCGAAATTACATAAGAGTGCGAAGATGGACCTTATCGTGAGTTTCGGAAGACATGAATATAAATAATCTACAGTTAATTCAAGAATGATCTGAGATGATACAAGCTGTACAAGATCCTACAAGGGTGTCAATGCAAGGATTTTCCTGACTTGAAAATGAGCAAAAAGAGGTTCTTTCTTGATTCCAGATGGACAACTTATCATCTACCAACTAACCAAAGGATCTGTTTTTGAGATAAATGAGCAATTAGGGCATTGGTGTACCACATCCTCCCCTACTGTGACATACTATCATAATAATATTCATCAAGAAAATTAAGGACGGACTCACCACCAATGTCATCATCACTTGCGCTTAGACTTGGAAGCAGCCCATCTGAAGAAATCACATTTTGTTTCAGGGTTTGACGAGGGTCCCTGCATCGTGTGAGGACTTCCCATTAGAAAAGGACCTTCAAAACTCTTTCCAGCAATGAATGACACTTTAGGTTATCTCAATGACAGTGTATGAAGGAACAAAAAATACAAGTGTGCTTATAAGGTTTGGGGGTTGACGACTCTGCTCAGGTTATATGGTTGGGCACCAGGGGAGAAATGGGAGCTTTCATATGGGCATCCTCAGAAGCATTAGCAACCGTCTAGGAGTGGATACCTTTGGAGCCAGGTTGGATCATATCATATTTAGTATATTTTGAACTTGACTTGTTTCAGCTAGGATATATAATTGGTTTCAATGAACCCAACTGGAATCAATGAAGATGGGGTCGTACTGGATTGGGTTAGGTCAATTTCAAATTAAGTACTTTGATACATTATCAGGCTTTTGATGTGTTAGACAATGGGTCAAGTTGAATTTACAGTTCAGATCAGGTTTACTAGATCTAGCTACATATGCAAAAGAACTGAAGGGAGCACATATGAAGTAAGTTGGTATCATGGTGCAAGGAAAGCTGTATACTAATAAAGTGGTTGGCTCATAATGCTAGATTGCTAGGGACATTAAATAACAGTTGAGAAAACAGACCATAATAGCTGTAGAAAGTAGGTCAAAGGCAATTACCTCGGAGCGTGCACAAACATAGAACCGATGACCAAAGTTCGGACCTTGTTTCTTCACCACCCTGGAAACACAAGGCTCATTATGCCCGTTGCAAAGGGGAATACTATCCTGCATGAATTGCTGAATCCTTCTCCACTCCAGTAATGCTGAATCCTTCTTGTCTTTCTCAGAAGCACAAAATGCAGCTGGCAGGTTTTGTTCCATTGTCGTAGTACTTGTACAGCAATCAGATTTATCAAGCCTGTCAGTCACATCACCTGATCTTAAAGTATCCGTGGAGTTATCGCTAAGCTTTGAAGCATCCTCAAGGTTCTGCATTGCATCTTTGCCATTGGTGACTTTTGGGACTTTCTGGAAGAAGGATTTCAGGGAGAGTTGATATGGCTGATTTCCTTTCAGCTTCCTCTTCTTTTCTAAATTTGGTATTGATTTGGTTGGTTTATAATCAACTCCAACTGGATCATGTCCTTCCTCCAAACTTTTGGAGACACCTTTCTCAGCATTCTGAAGAGAGCATGGTGACTCATCAGAGAGAATACGGACTGATGAGTAGTCTTGATGAGGACTCGATTCTTTAGTATCTTCACTGGGTGGACTTCCAAACTGGCTACTATTAATTTGCTCTGTAACAGTCCTTTTCATCAAAATCGACACTGTTAAGAATACAAGGACAATGACAGCAACATCAGTTACAGCCTCAACACTTGGCAGGAATTCGATTGAAATACAAGAAGACGTTTAATTGAGGGACTATTGATGTGACTTTGATCTCCAGAAAATTGCATTCAATTCTTTTCCAGTAAAAAAATATCATCCATGACCAGAGAGAAAAAGACAAGGGCAAAAAAGGCTAGATGATAGATAACTAAATTATCTTTTTTATTCTCTGGTTATGGATGGTAATTTTTCTCTCTCGAATGCTGAAGACCATTGGTATGTTTGTCCTCTGAGAACACCTTACCACTTGCCACCCACATAAACTAGCTTAACAATCTACCAAAATATGTTTCAAGACTTTCAACTTTTTAAGTCTTTTTCACAGATGATAGATAACTAAAGCAAGTGATGATGATCCTAAAGATACAAAGACGAAATTGCTATTCAACACTCAATTCTTTCCCCACTTGTTAAGATTCTAAAACTGGTAAAAGGAATTACATTTTCGCACAAACTTACTGCAGTTACAATGTCCTTTTTTTGCTTATTACTGCAAAAAGTTGCATACATGTAACTTTATAGAGAGTAATGTATATTTAAATAACAGAAACATCCATACCAATGGTCTGTTGAGATCCACGAATCCCAGGAATATATCTAGTGGACAAAGATGGAGTGTTGTGCATGGGGCAATCATGAAGTTCCGTCAAAATTGCATAAACAGGAACATGATCAGACCCTTCTAGCTTAATACTTCTACCTGCTTTCCACCTGGTAAATGAAATCCATAAGTGACTGCATATAGATAGCAGAGCAATCTCAAACACAGGTTAAGCACAGAGAGGTTAGAGCAAAAGGTCAAAGAAAGACAGGCAGTGAAATTCACCTTGGTAAAGTTCCAGGTTTCCATCGTCTATATTGCAACATGATGTCACACTCTTCAGCATGGCAAGCCACAAAATCATGTCCTGATTGTTCAGATATTTCATGCAAACATAAGCCAGAGGCAAGAATATGATCAATCCTACTACCATAATTAAATTCTTCAGCGCCATTATGTACAGGCCAGCATGTGTATGCATCTTCCCTGCAGACATAGGAGAGAGATGTAGCATCAGATTATTCACTCCTGAAAAGCTAAATTCAAGATTCGGGAAAAAAGAAAAGTGAATTATAGCCTTTTATATGCTTCAACCACCAGAACAACACAGTCGAAGAATTCATTGCATGGTGCAAACCTTTCAGGATGCTTTTCTCTGAAAACGTCAAAGAAATTACCTCCATTCTTCGCTAGCAAAGATCTAAACCATTTCCGAAACCTACAAAAACATCAACATTATTTAAGATTGCATTTAGCAAGGGCAATATACACAGATATAAGAAGATGATGTTACTCGTTCTGCTCGAAATCAGGTCCAGCCTCACAACGATCTATGGCAGACGGAGCGATGTTGAGATCACCTACCACAATTATTCTTCTTCCTTGTTGCTGAAGCAACTCCCACCGTTTCTAAAGAAAATCATCTTCGTTTTTCAGTCAAAAAGCACATCAATAGGTTTAATTGGCACAGTAAATCATTGAGAATCTAATCATTTTATTTAGTAGCAATCAACAGTTTACACTATGGGAAGCTCCACCAACTTCCTAAAATGAAAGGTGGAAAGACTAGACATGTAGCAACATTAGGAACCAGAGAATCCAAATTTGCCAATCAGACAGGTTCATGTGGTACAATAGACAGATGTATGTGCAACAAAACTTAAGAGAGGCACCTGCAATACTTTGAAAAATGTAGCTTTGAAATGAATCCTTTCCACATCATCAGCACAAGCTCGAGGCCCATATATATTGAAAAGAACTGCCATTTCCCAACATCACAAAGGTACAAAAAACTAAGAATTTTGAGGATACAAAAGAAAACAAGAGCATTTTGCATCTATAGTAGGATTTTGACTAGAAATTAATATTATGAACAAGCAGACATATTTTGGGAATGCAAAAATATAACATTTAGTGGGAGTGTCAGACTTGACTATAGTAATGGCTTATTGACATACCAAAATGCCCATGATCTGTAATAATACAACGGCCCTCACGGTCAACCTCCAAAAGCTCATCATTTGTGAACTCTGCCAAGCATTCATTACTGCCAAATATTTCAGAATTTGCAGCATCAGATACCCGAGAAACCTCAAGAAGGCCAGTGAATCCTTCTTCAGCTGCAATTGGTAAAGCCACTTCTGTACTTGAAAATGCTGAATTTACACGGCAAAAGGTTGTCACCCCTGCATAATAGTCAGAGTGTGCAAATACAACCAAGTTAATGCACAAGCAAAGTATACAATGCACAACGTGCAATCACTGATAAATGTTACTACCTACAAGAATAATAGAAAAAGGAAAATTTACAGAACAAAGCATATCGGTCGAGAGTAATTTTAAGCAACTTAAAACAAGGTCACAAACCACGCTATGCTTTAAAGCTAACACGGAAATCTGGGAACCTGAATGTTGCCCTAAAAAAATTGGCATTGTTACACCTCAGTTTGATCTGCAAAAGCATTCATCTAATCCCTTTTAGACCAAAAGGCAGAGAGAACCATTAAGAAACAGCATGCCAAAATGTGGCTCACCAGTCCTCATCTCACCAATCCAAGCATAATTTCAGATTTGGCGCTCCATCCGTTATTCCCAAACAATGAAAACAAACTAACCCTAATGGAAGCAAATACTCAATCTTACGGATATATAACTAAACTAACCTGACAATTTCCAGTTAGCAAGGAACAGGGATCAAGGATTACCAGAGTAGCCAGTGCGGCCTTTGCCAGTGGTACGAGTACAGGAAAAGAAAGACTCGTAACCCTCCGCCATTGCCAAATCAGAGGTGAGCTCCTGCCTTGTCAACTTTGTCTCCTACATTAACCCTCCCAATAAAACAACCATCACTACAACAAACAGATCGACGAACCCTAAGTAGCATTTAAAAAAAAAGGGGGAAAGGGAAAAAATCGATGATAATTCGAAAGAAAGAGGGAGAGAGAGAGGAGTAAGACCTGGAAACAGATGATGTCGGCGTCGAAGGAAGTGAGCAATTTGAGGAGAGAACCGTACTGAGAGACTCGTTGCCTGAGGCCATTGACGTTGTAAGTGACAATCTTCAACATCCCGGAGTTTCGATTTGCGGGGGAATTATCATGCCGGGGGAGGTGAGGTACCGAATTTGAAGAGCGGCAACAGGTCGGAGGAAGGGGAGACGGAGATTTTAGGGGTCGTCAGAGGACGAGGTTACGCTCTCGGCCGGGAAAGCGCGGGCCAAATCGCTCTGAGTTGTGACCCGTGAAGCTAAAACCCGCCTAATTTTCGAGGTTGCCCATCAAAACGCATCGGATCATTCCCATCTTACCATCTATTAAACCTAATATTCCCGTTTTATAAAAACTATTTCTTTAATTTAATTATTTTAGTCAAATTTTAAATTAGATTCTCAAGATAGATTTATTTTTAATAAGGAATCTTTCCCAAATTGATTTTTTATCATATGCCCTTTATAGAAAGATTGTTGAACATTTCAATTTGTTGATAGTTTTGCTCAAAATAAAATTTTGTTGATAGTAAAAAGATTTTATAAATTCTATAAAATTTAAGGTAGATTGCAACAATTATCCTAATCTTCTAATATTTCGTTAAATATCTTAAACTTATAAACCAATCGAGTCCAGATTGAGTATAAATTTGGAGTCGAGTTTTAAAATATATTCTACTCGTTTATTAAATAAATACTTTTACGAGTCGATCTAAAGTTACTAAGCTCATATAAAAGCTATGCCTTTTTATAACTCTAGTCATCTATGGATCACTTTATAAATTCTACAAATTTAAAAATAACAAGATTCGAGTCAAGCCTCAGTTTAAATCGAACTTTAAAATGTGTTGTTGTATAACTTGTTTATCGAATGATCGCAATGTTGTCAAAATGGGATTCTGGATCGGATCGATAAATAATACCGGAGTATGTAATGATTGTATCGTAGGATCGTAATATCCCACCACATGATAAATTTTTTAAGTGAATTTAATATGTCTCATATTAGATAAATATTTATGTTAAATCATAAACAAGATAGGCATAAAAGATTGTGAAATTTTAAAAATAAACTAAATATAATGTAGACTAACTAAATATATTAAAAATTTATTAGATTTAAACTGTAACTATTATAAATTTCTTATAATAAATATTTTATAAGATCGCTAGAATAGTAAAAAAGTATCGAGATCGTTTTCCCTTTTTTGGATCGTATGATTAGGATTCTAACAACATTGAATGATCGAGCTTGAATTACTATGCTTGTATAATAGTCCTACTTGCATTGTTATTAGTGTTATAAGATCGCTAAAATAGTAAAAAAAGTATCGAGATCGTTTTCCCTTTTTTGGATCGTATGGTTAGGATTCTAACAACATTGAATGATCGAGCTTGAATTACTATGCTCTAATAATAGTCCTACTTGCATTGTTATTAGTGGAAACAACTGTGAAATCAAAGTTGCTGGTTAAATTGTAGGTCGAAAAGCTCTCTTTGAAAAACCCATGTCGCCCCCCAAAAATACAATCAACCAAATCTCATCTCCCACCTCCAGCTCCGGCGCCACCCCGGCGGCTCAGTTTGTTGGTGTCGACCTCGGCACCGCCCCCACTCTCTTCCAAACACCCAAAAAACCCAACCCACAAACCCAACCCAAACACAAACCCTAAGCTCAGCCGCCGCCGCCGTCTCCGGTTTCCTCCCCGTCAGCCTGAACGGCCACCCACTATGTCGCCCTAGTCCTTCCCCTTCATCCCTCCTTCATCAGCTATTGAGAAATACTGGATTTATTTCCAGTAAAACCCACAAAATTAAACTCCCTCTTTCCAACCCTAGCCATCTGATCGCATCCGCGCCTCGTTTTGCTCATGGTCCGCTACTGGCGGCCAATCCTCAACTGGCCCCACCTCATCAGCAGCGCCGTGCCCAAGCCTCTGTCGTCGCCGACAACGGCCCCCGCGGCCTTGCTCTGTGGGCGACGTGCGGCCTTCTTCAAGAGCAAGATCCTGAGGCTCCGACCTCGCCATCCATGCCTCGCACTCCTCTACAACCCTTGAGCACATCCGCTCCACTGACCCGAGCACATCCGCTCCACTGACCCCTCCTAGATCCAACTCTTCTTTCCTCGGATTCAATCGGAGTTGTCAATATGCAAACCCATCTCCTTCCCCCAAATCTGATTGTATCCCCTAATCCACAAAATCAAAAAACCCAAACATGATTTTATCCCTCTCCTTCCAAATATGACAACCCCCAAAAACCACAAATTTGAAAATCCAAAAATTACCCAATTGATGGTGGCATGAAGTTTTGAAGCTGTCCAAAATCATATCAATTATTGCTTTGTCGTGCATGTTAGCCGCCTTCGGACAAGATCTCAAGACACTAGGGTTCTGTTTTTCGAGTTGTTTTAGTTTTTTTGTAGTTGTTTTTTCTTTTATTTTTTTCTTTTCTTTGGTTTGCCGACCCCCTGCATATGGTCTAACAAGTCATCTTCGGATGGCTTCAAGATCGCATGTCAATCTACTCCTTGTCCACTGTAAAAAATAAAAATAAAATATAAAAAACTGTGAAATCAGAGTTCTTAACTCGGACGCTTAAGGCACGTGTTAAAAATATCGTTTTAATTAATACGAGTAATTTTTTAATTCGGGAAAAAAAACACATAACAAAATCTTAAAGATATTAAATTTTATGGGATCGGACATAGATTTAAAAAACTGATTGAAAATGTATTTGATTGATTTTTTTTATTTTAGATGATTAAAAGGGGAATTGAAAATTTTCAAATACAAAATGATGGAAGTGAAACTTACCTAAGGGGGATTAGGTAAGTGAACTTCCTCCATTTTGAAGAAATTCAACTTCTCGACAAGTTGAATTCCTGCGTTTTTTAATTTCAAAATATCAACCAAACAAATGAATTTCTCCTACTTCATGGGAAGTTCTACTTCCTGGATTTTTGGGTTACCAACCAAACGAGCTCTTGGACCTTTTGATTTTGATATTATATAGTTGTAAATGAAATAAATATAAAATTTTAGTTTAATTAACTTTTAAAATGAGAACATTTCAACAGCTAAGTCACTGAATCTTTTTGGAGGTTATGATTTTCTATTCACGAGTTTCCATCAGCTACTCCAACCGCTAGGTTTACTAAACATCATACTCGTGAAACCTATCAGCTTAAGTTGAAATAGATAACCATGTTAATTTTTTTATAAAAAAAACTCAATGATTAAATTAAGAAAAATCTTTTCAAATTTGAACCTTAACCTAGCCCTAAAACTTTACTCCCACACATCATCTTTGTTATTCACTTACAAAAGGCAATATGGACCGCAATTGAGAATAGATCAATTTTATTAGGAAACATGTATTGATTTTAGTTAGTGAAATCAACGGTGGAACCTCACTCGGCTGATGTGCTAGGCTAGTAGTACACGAGAATAGATCAATTTTATTAGGAAACATGTATTGATTTTAGTTAGTGAAATCAACGGTGAAACCTCACTCGGCTGATGTGCTAGGCTAGTAGTACACAAGCGTCTGCGCACATGACCTTTAGATCATGAATCTCAACGAACTTTAGTATAAATGTATAATATCACGAGTCTCAACAAACTTTAGTATGTTATCATATCGGTAAAGCCAAACAAACCAACCTTCGATCATGTACATATGCTAGCTAAAAAGATAATGACATGTTAAATCTGTTGTCAAGTATCAGCAAAGCAAGTGTGTATAACTTAATGGACTCCTCATCCCATTGTAAATTGCAAGGCCTTCTTTGAGAAATTTGGGGCCTAAAGCGATATAAGAAAATTGGGGCATTTTAGTAGAATATGTGGACTTCTTTTTTAATAATATATACACATGGGCTTCTTCAACATTTATATTCGATTTATTTGTTGTGCTATGAGCACAGAAGCGCCCGTGCTAACGAGTGCAACAGACTTAAGTAGTGTTGATCTCTTTTATATCATTTTCATTTCTTAATCTTTAATGTGTGCCTCTATGCATACCTTATAAAGATACCAAAAAATGAATAACTTTTTTTAAAAGAGGTAAATGAATAGAATGAAACTGTAGTTACAAAAAAGACAAGATTAGAAAGTCTCGCCGTAAAAGTGGTTGTTACCTAACACGACCAGAATGACCGGTTAAATCTCAAAAGGAAAGTCTGCCCTTGTGTTCTCCATATACCCAATAAACCCCCTTCTCATATGCACACTATACTAATCTACAAGCAACTTATGTAACCACCGAATTCCTTTAGGCGACTTGTCTTTGCACTTAAAAAAAATACGATACTTACAAGACTCAATAATACGTGAAGTCCAAAATCCAAACTTACATAGTTCTCCATTAAAGACTACTACTCTATAAAAAGAATAACTTCTTTAGGAAGAGAAAATCAAACTTGGTAGTCGCCACTACAATGATGGGCAACTCCATGTTAATAAGGTACATTCCAAAACTCATAAATGATGTGCAAGTGTAACGATAAGGCCACCACCTCCAACATATTTTATTTGGATTTTACCCTTTGCCTCCTGGAGGCCTGCCCCAATCCCTCACATAGTCACTCCTGGCGGCCGGCGATTGAACTTAACTAAATTAAAAAAAAAAAAACATTATGTCATTCGTTTGAGAAAATATGTCGGTTATTATTCACGCACGCTTCTTTAAAATAATAATAAAAACTATATAAATATCCATATTTTAAAATTTTTAATAAATTGTTTAAAAATTATGAAAAATAGATATTTTATATAATTTTTTATCCCATTGACACAAATAGTAAAATATAGAGTATTAATTTTGTTATTATTACTTTTTAATAATTTTTACTAATAATTTTACAATTAACATTCTTAGTATAATTTTTTTTTTTATGTATACATAAACAACAAACGTCGTTTTTTAAACGAAAGGGATACAAACTGTTTACATTTTATTATATCTACCATGATTTTTTAAATCTGCCATAGTTGAAATGCATTTTATGTTTAAATTGATTAAACTGCCATAGTTGAAATGGATTTTATGTTTAAATTGATTAAAATAAGTATTAAATCTTTTTGATGAACAAAATAAGTATAACTCTTTGTTTGAGATAAATAATCAAAATTGATGTCGATAATTATTCATATCTTATTATTCTTATTATTTATCTATAGTTTAATTAAATATATAAAACTTATCATGCATTAAATACAGCGGAGATCACTTGCTCCATCTTCCCTACTACCCTCCCTACATCACAAAACATTTGAATATTTATTTATTTATTTTTTAAAAATAAAAATTATAATTGTATTACTAATATATACTTTTATATATTTATTAAATTTAATTTTTTAAAATCATATTTATAATATTTTAAAATTAAAAAGACAATATTCTACAAAATATAATTTTAAAACATGATTTTTTAAAATTAAATTTTATAAATATATAAATATAGATGTTAGTAATATAAATATAATTTTTTAAATTTTTTTTTGAAGTTAAATAAAGGTAAAAAAAAATAGTGGAGTAGGGAGGGTTGTAGGGTAGGGTGTAGAAATTCCGGACTGATTAAATACAGGTAAAAAAATGGTCTTGTTTAGAACCTCGATTTTTTTTTTATGCAAGATAAAGTTTAGGTCGGGTCGGCCGCAGCAGAGGCCCTTCCTAGCGCATCCTTCCGGACGAGAACTCGCAGTTCTGGATCATCCTCACAGCAAACGTCGGCAGGGGAGACATGGGCACTACGCGCAAGGTAGTTAGCCACAACATTCGATTCCCTGAAAATATGACGAATAACAACATGAGTAAAGGACGAAATATCAGACAGTATATCCGCTTGTAGCATCTCAATTGACCAGGGGCATTTCCAATCCCCCAGTAGAACTTTTATCACCAATAGATTGTCTCCTTCGATCAGAAGTGTAGAAAGGTTTAGCTCCTTTGCCCGTAACAATCCCATCTTGAGGCCGAGATTTTTGGCATAAATTACCGAGATATTTGTGCAAACAGATCTGCCAGCCGAGACAACTAGACCAGCAGAGTCGCGGATGACAAAACCATAAGACGAGTTACCATTCTGGATCACCGAACCATCAAAATTGAGCTTGTAACTATTCGGTGGTGGTTTGTCCCACTTCCCGGACCGATCCTGAGGCCTGGCTTTCAAAGCACTATCCCTATATGGCTGGTAGTGCTGACCTCTACGACAGCTATGTATGGGGATCAATGGTCCAGTCGGATCATCATCTAAAAGCTTTGATTGTTTCCAACAGTGAGTAGTAGTGCTGTGTAACAGCAGAATTTCATTAATGGTTACCTTCTTAGTATGATCTAAAACAAGTTGGTTTCTAAAGAACCACATGGCCCACCAAGCTGAGGCTAGAGTGGCAAAGGAGCTAGTCCCAATTGCACATTTAATAGCAGTAAGAGGAAATACATTTCCCATGCCTCCAGCAGAAATAAGCCTTGGAATATGGATATGTAAAGCTTTAAGTAAAGCAGTATTAAGTAAAGCAGTAGCCATAGGACAACGAAGGATAATGTGATCATTCGATTCATTTGTATTGTCACAGAAAGCGCAACCAGCAGGTACAACGACATGCGACCTCTGAAGTCTGGTTTTAGTCGGGAGACCATCCCTGGAGATTTTCCATAGAAAGTGTCGCACCTTAGGGGGGACATCGAGACTCCAGATCCAAGCGCAATCGAAATCCGGCGACCCGGTGTGTGCAGATTTGACGGAGTGTGCAGAGGCTGTTGAGAACCATCCATTTTTACTGGGCCCCCAATACAGACGGTCCATGATTGGGTTACTTGGTAATGTTATACCCATGATGTGGTTAATATCATCTTGTTTCAGAATGTTTTGTAATGAATCCTTTATAAATGGTTTGTTCCACTGGCTGTTGGTGATGAAATGAGCCACCGAAACGCCCACAAGATCAACCGGTATGGGTATGAGTGTTTTGGAACTCAACGGCTTCTCGAAAGCCCAATTATGGGACCAGAAATCAATAGTTTCCCCATTTCCAACCCGTCATTGTAGACCCGGGAGGAACTGAGGCCTGATGGACATAAGGCGGGACCATTTCCATGAGGTATTACCTTTTTTGTTATAACTGGAAAGGTTCTGGCCTTTAAAATATTTTTGTGAGATGACACGAACCCAGATGTTGTCTGGTTCAGAAATTATTTTCCAAAGAAGCTTCATCTGGAGAGATATATTCATAGACTCCGCCTTATGAATCCCCAAACCACCTTTCATAGTGTCCGAACAGATTTTGTCTCAGCTAATCAGCGGTGGAGCTTTAGAGGTTTTGTTCCAAAAGAATTGTCTATACACTTTGTCAAGTTCATGAAGAACATGAGAGGGTAGCAGGAAATCTTGCATAAGAAAAATCGGTTTGGCACTCAGATTTGCTTTGATAAGAACCCGTCTCCCTTCGGCAGAAAGATTTGAAGCTTTCCATTTTGTGAGTTGATTTTTGGTCTTGAGAACCACATCAACGAACGTGTCCTTATTGGTCCTACCGTTAACGATAGGGCAACCTAAATATTTGTCAAAATTGTTAGCCTGGGGAATGCCAAGTACTGCAATAGTAGACGCTATGGCGGTAGCAGTCGTGTTAGGAGACGCTTGGAAGCTGGATTTGTGCAGGTTCACCTTTTGTCCCGAAATTAAACAGTTTCTGTCTAAGATAGATAGTACAGAAGTACATGCCGAGTGGGAGGCTTTGCATAAAATAAGAATATCATCAGCAAACGCTAGGAAGGGAACCTTGATACCTGGACGACCGAAAGAGATACCCAGGTCCTTACTAGCGAGCCCTTTGTTATGCAGTGTACGTGCTAATACCTCCGAGGCTAGGATAAAGAGAAAAGGAGAGAGGGGATCTCCTTGTCTTAAACCTCTGGTGGGTTTAAATACTGTAGTTGGTTCATCATTAACGAGGACCGAGTAGCATACAGTTGAAACACATTCTTTTATTCTGTTAATAAAGAGGTCATTGAAACCATACTTAGATAAAACTTGGAACAGAAAGGCCCATTCGATGCGATCGTATGCCTTTTCCATATCTAACTTAAGAGCAACCATGCCCATTTTGCCTTTCTTCATCCGAAACGAATGCAAGGCCTCATGAGCAATCAGAATGTTGTCCTGGATAGATCTCCCTTTGGTGAAAGTTCCCTGGAGGGGGTGTATAAGTTTTAGAACCTCGATTTTAACCTCACACACATACAAAAAAAAACACTTAATTTTAAAATTATTTTCTCCAAGTGAAAATATTTAAATCCTATTTTTAAATGATTAAAGTAGGAATTAGGAAATCTAGAAAAAAAAATGAGTAAAAAGACAAAAAGGTTTTAGTGCGGTGTCCAATGGAATCTTTCCACTTTGCATGCTTACAAGTGGCTCGTCCTCTTCAGCCTTCAATCAACCAATCAGACGTGGAAAGTGAGACCACCCTCCTTTCTCCCCGGAGAGTGACACCACGCGCAGTCTCACAAATCTGTATTCAGGGAGATATGTGTTTGAATTTCAAATGTATTATGTTTATAATGCAAAATAATAAGACGGTGTTTGGTTAATCAAAATTTTAAGGCTTTTAAATTATAATATTTTTTGATTCCATGATATATTACTTAAAATGCAATTATTTTATCTCAATTTATGTGATTATTTGGTTAAATTACGATTTTACCTCGGTTTTTACGAGATTTTTTTTTTTTTTACAATCAAACGAACACATAAAATGAGATAAAATAATTATATTATAATGAAAATGATGAGTATCAAGTTAACCATTCGAGATGATCAACCCATTAATGAACTTATATGGTGTCTTGATATATTTAGATATTTTGGTTTACATTATTATTTTTGTTTAAAAATGTATTTACATCTTACGTAAATCAAATCACTTGTACAGTTATACGTGGTCAAATTAACTACTCTATAATTAATACTACCTCCGTTCGACAAAACTTGTCATTTTAGCTTATTTCACAAGTTTTAAGGAAATTAACAAATAGACTAATTTACCCTCAATTATTACCCTTCTTTTTTACTTTATCGAAAACTACAACTAACAAATAATCAATCATATCAAAGGCATTTTTGTAAAGTGAAGTGCAAAATACCTACAATGACAAGTTTTTTGAACAAAAATAACACCCTAAAATGACAAGTTTTGCCGAACGGAGGGAGTATTGGGATGTGAAATTGAATCAACTTATATACAAAAATCTAAACCAAAACACGTGTTACCCCAAAATTTAGTATTCAAATCCATTCGACATGTGTCAATTTAGGTATTTTGATATCCACTTTACAAAATTGTCTAGTAATAATTAGATAATTGTGAGTTGTAGTTTTTTGATAAAGTAAAAAGATAGAGTAATAATTATGAATATAAGTGTATTATTATTTATTTTCTTAATAAGTGTGTAAATTTCTAAAATAATACTCATTCCGTTAATTAAAACTTGACGTTTTACTATTCACACACACATTTTTAGGTGTTAAAATCTATATAAAATATTAACTTTTTAAATATTTTTTAAAAATAATATCATACTTATTACTATTAAGTATGGATTTATAAAAACAAATATAAAAAAGGGTGATTTTGGTAGAGGGTCTTTTTTGAATATTCAATTAGGCACCTAGCCCCTAAATCAATTTAATTAGTTTTGCCCTAGACCCCTTCCCAATAGGATGGGTTGGTCAATGGTCAACCGTTTGACCATTGACCGGTCAACGTTGACCAACCCATTTTGATGCCAACTTTTTTTTTTTTTGATGCCAACTTTTTTTTTTTAGTGATGCCATATTTTACCGTTTTGATGCCAAAATTTTACTATATTTTATTTTCACTTTGATGCCACTTTTTTATGTCAATTTTTTGATAATATTTTTTTACCGTGATGCCATATTTTTGATGATATTTTTTCAAAGTAGTATTTTTGATGACATTTTTTTCTTTAATGTGATACAAATTTTTCAAAATGGCATCAATGGTCAACGTGACATTAGAGTAAACAAAAAATGTCATCAAAGTTTAAAAAAAGTGTCATCCAATAATTTAATTAGAAAAGTGGCATCAGAGTGAAAATAAAATGTAATAAAATTTTGGCATCAAAACGGTAAAATATGACATCACAAAAAATGTCATCAATGTTTTAAAAAAGTGGCATTAAAAAAAAGTCATCCAATCATTTCATTAGAAAAGTGACAATAAGGTGACAATATTTTGATTCCACGTTTTAAGCTCTTATGCCATCAATTATATAAAATTGTCACCACAAAATGTTGGCATCAAAACGGTAAAATATGGCATCACTAAAAAAAAAAAAAAGTTGGCATCAAAAAAAAAAAAAGTTGGCATCAAAATGGGTTGACGGGTCAACGGTCAACGTTGACCATTGACCGTTTAAGAAGGCTTAGCATGCTAAAAAAAACAATTAATGGGCCTATCTAAGCTAAAAAAACAATTAATGGGCCTATCTAGCTAACCAAATATGCTTAAAGGTCCATTTGAACAAAATCCCTCTATAAAAAACGGGACCGTTAATTAAAACTTGACGTTTTACTATTCACACACACATTTTTAGGTGTTAAAATATATATAAAATATTAACTTTTTAAATATTTTTTTAAAATAATATCATACTTATTACTATTAAGTATGGATTTATAAAAACAAATATAAAAAACGTTAATATTTTATATAGTTTTTATCGTTTTTTTTATTCAAATTGTAGGCTACTCCCTATTTATTATATAGAAAGAGTAAGTTAGCCCTCAGAAGGGATTACAACAGTGTCTACGTTGATAGAAGTAGGTAAGATAACATATTCAGTGAATGCATTCTACAGGGATAGTTGTTGTTCGCAGGAGGATGGTCAAGTATGAAATAAATATAAAATAAAGTTCAGATTGACTTCCCTGTCTCAGCAAATAAATACAAGACTTCCTCCCGTTGTAGTAAGAGAAAAGTCAGGATCGAATCCACGAGGAAGCACGTCAGCAGTTCTCAAGTAGCTGTAAATTCTCACAGGCAAAGCAGCAGAAAGACAGAAACACAGCAAGAAACGGAAATAAAAGCAGAAAAGAAACAAAGACAAAAGCAAAGATCTAAATAAAGACAGAAATAAAGCAAGAAAGTAAAGAACAAAGCAAGAAATAAAAGCAAAGCAGAAAGTAACTCGAGGACACAGAAGCTACTCGATCTCGAGTAAGCTGTCCTGTATATCGACAAAGAAAAGTGGTGAAAACAGAAAACAGAAACGAAAGCAACAACTCGACAAACAACAGGCAACTTGACCTCGACGACCCCTACTCGAGATCGACAAGGGCATGCAAGGACAGAAACTTCAGAAATCGACAAAAGACATAAATTTCACTCGACTAAGACAAACCCCTACTCGAGATCGACAAGGCACTACTCGATCTCGACCAAGCTTCGTCTAGGTCGACAAGAATGCAGAAACTTTAAAATGCAGATTTCGAACCAAAACTCAGATTTTTGATGAAAATAAATCAATATATTAAAAGACTTCCAAAGCCAGGGTTTCAACACCACAACGATAACCATGCAAAGTAACACATAAAGGCATAAAAGATCATGCTTTTCATCAAATAACTTTCGTCATTAACAAATAGGCATATAGAGGCTTTCGCATAAACCCTAATTGTTACTAACCCTTATTCACATAATTAATCCAAGTTGCATTAAGATCACTTTCGCTTCAATAACACAAACAAGGATCACCTTCAACTCTCGCAAAAGAATCATGCTCATAGGGATAGAAGATGAATCGCACAAAAAGATCTGACCTTTATCGCATCGCCTCACATGGCCACCTTCGGGCTCACCCCAGCCCCATAAGTGGGTGGACTACTCACACCTCATTGCAATAACAGACATTGAATGAAAAGAAATAACTTGCATAAAACTATATTCAAAAGCCTTTACAATCTCGGCAATCAACTTTCGCAGAAAGCCAAAACCTTAAAAACCTTAGAACTCCTAAACTTCTCTGTGGAACTAACTAATTGTGTGTCTTGGAATCGTTGATGGAAAATATAAAACTGAGCCCCCTAGGGCCTTATTTATAGTCTTCTTTCCCTAGCTAATCTAGGAAAGAAATATCTATCTCTATCTAAAATTATATCTAAATTGCTAAAAGATAAATAAATTGTTTTATGGAAATAAATCTAAAAGAAAAAGATAAAACTAAATAGGGTAAGTCTTCATGATGTTGATAGATCTTATCTCCCATGGATAGACTTGATGGAATCGGATAGAATCTTCCTCCTTCGGCCCCAAGGAATCCCAAGTCTACTCGGACAGGTCTTCGTCGAGAAGTTTCTGGAATCGGCTCTACTCGACTTCGACCACGGCTCGTCGACCTCGACAAGGATGGTTCGTCGACTGGACTCCTCGGCTAGATCTGCTCGATGTTGCTCGGACTTGGTTCACAGTGCTCGTCGACCTCGACAAAGCCTTGTCGATCTCGACCAGGGCGGTCTTGCCGACTGGGCTTCCTCGGGCAGGTGTGCTCGACAAGCTCGGATCTGGGCTCAGGTGCTCGTCGATCTCGACCAAGCTTCGTCGAGATCGATTAGAGGCGTGTCTTTCTTGGTCGAGCAACTCTTCCTCGGCAAGGACTCGGACTGGCACGGTGGGTCTTGTCGATCTCGACTAGGCGTAGTCGAGATCGAGTAGGGTTGCTCGGCGTCCTCGTCCTCGACTTCTCTCCTTGTCGACTCCGGGTGTGGTGTCTGGGCTTCGTCGATCTCGACTAGGGCTTGTCGAGATCGAGTTGGGTCCAGAGCCGGGTTGGTCTGGCTTTCTCGATCAGGCTCTGTCGACAAGGCTGCTCGAACATGCTCGTCTAGGTCGAGTAAGGTCTACTCGAGATCGAGTAGTCTGGTTCCTCGGCTCGATTTGACTGGTTCCGCTGCTTTGACCTTGGACTTCTGTAGGGGTTTTCCGAGCTTTTCCGACCTTTTGTAGAATTGTTGTAAAACGCCTCGATTTCTGCGAATTAAACAGAAACTGGTGTAGATTCCATAATTTGGCAAATAAACATAAACTACATAGATTCTGTACTATCTAAGCCCAAATGAATGCAATGTATACAAAAATCGATATAAAAGTTACTGTAAAACATGGCAGATTCAGCTTACAACAAACACCCCATACTTAAGCTTGCTTGTCCTCAAGCAATACTTTTATTTGTCATTCAGGGGAAGAATTCAAAAACTCTCAACATCTTAGATTCATTCTCATATAACCCTGCAATCAATTACCATCATCGAAAAGGTACTTATGTCACAGATCCATGCATGTGTAATATAAAGAGCAACATCTACTCACAAAAGGAGGGTTATACAAAACATAATTCATTCATGACAAAGCATTGATAATCAAGAAGACTTTAATTAAGCTCATGAAGGAGTAGATTGGTAAAAGGCTAAAGGTGGGCAATATTTGGCAATGTGGTGCTTTTGATCCGGGGAAATGGAGTATTTCCAAATTGAATTTCATACCACATTCTTTCTCATAAGATTCATCACCTTTCATATTGCTTTTCTCAATAATAATGCTTTTACCTCTCTAACCTCAGCATTGCCTTCTCGCGAGTCGCAAACATGGGTGTCATGAATGGCCCCGGATACTTAGTGCTTTGGACTCCTCACAATGTGTCCCATCTCTCCAAACTATTATCTCAGAGAGCAGGGTCAATCTACCTTTATCTCCTGAGGTGATTGGATTTTCTTTCACTCATTAAATTTTCCATATATTTCAAATAATTTCCAGCCAAACTCCAATAATGATAATAATCACAAACACCATATAACATTCTCCATAATGTAACATCATTCTCAACATAATCCCCGGATAAGGTAAAGAATGGCAAATATTTAGATCATGTGGAGCAATATTTGAAATAAGGCATATCATGGCTTTTGTGATGCATAAGGATAGGTAAGGCTAGGATTATAACAATATGAGCATTATATGGAAATATAAAGTCCTCCATCATCTTATCATGCAATATGTCAAAAGCAACTTCAAATTTTACCTCCTTTCATGGTTTTCAAGAAATTATGCATTTCATCGTGACTTCCCTTTACTAGGCAATTTCATGCTATATCTCTAATGAATCCAATTTTGCATCGTCGAGTTCAATAAAGCTTCCATGACATTCTTCGAAATTTTAATGGGGGTCATTTTTCTCAAATTTTTGGAAATTATGCATATAAGCACATAAATCGATAATGCATTCCAAAATAGCCATGTAGCAATTCAAAGAAATAATGCACACATAATGTCAAATATGGCAAATATGCATGAAGTAAGCCCTTCCCCCACCCCATACTTAAACATTACAGTGTCCTCACTGTATAAAAACAAGGGTAAAGAAAGAAACTCACAAGACAGGTGTGCAGGGCCTCAAAATTTCGAATGGAGCACCTCCTAGGCCGAGTTTGAATATAGCTTGGTTCTATCCATGGACCTGAAAAGTAGAAGACATATACCCATAACAACAAAAACCAAAGAAATGTTCAAAACCAAAACAAAAACAACAAAGTCTCAGATGTCCTAAAAAGTCTATGTACATGCTCTAGATTTTATAGTCGCTAGGCCGACTTTCCATTTATGCTCAAGGTGGCATTTGCAGGGCCCATGTAGCTTGGGCCTCAAATAAGACTCCATTCTTGTCCATCAGCTGCAATCCTCCAGAATGGATCTTGTTCACCACGAAAGGTCCCATCCGCTTCTTGTTGAATTTGTTGGGAAACCAATGATCCTTTGATTTAGAGACATAGAGCTTGTCTCCAACTTCATATTCCTTAGGCTCACCATTGGAAATCCTGCACAATCGCACATACCAAGGCAGACCTCTCCCATGTATAGATAAATCTTTAATGGAAATAGGAGAAGAAAGATCCATACCTTGGCTTACCTTTGCAGAGACGGAATCGGGGACCACTGTGTTTGGTCGATCTCGACTAGGGCTAGTCGATCCCCGGCAACGGCGCCAATTTGTTGTTGCAGGAGGATGGTCAAGTATGAAATAAATATAAAATCAAGTTCAGACTGACTTCCCTGTCTCAGCAAATAAATACAAGACTTCCTCCCGTTGTAGTAAGAGAAAATCAGGATCGAATCCACGAGGAAGCACGTCAGCAGTTCTCAGGTAGCTGTAAATTCTCAAAGGCAGCGCAGTAGAAAGACAGAAACACAGAAACAAGGAAAGAAACAGAAATAAAAGCAGAAAAACAAAAGCAAAGAACAAAGCAAAACAGAAAAGACAAAGCAAGCAACAAATAAAACGAGGACACAGAAGCTACTCGATCTCGAGTAAGCTGCCCTCTATATCGACAAAGAAAAGTGGTGAAAACAGAAAACAGAAACGAAAGCAACAACTCGACAAACAACAGGCAACTCGACCTCGACGACCCCTACTCGAGATCGACAAGGGCATGCAAGGACAGAAACTTCAGAAATCGACAAAAGACAGAAATTTCACTCGACTAAGACAAACCCCTACTCGAGATCGACAAGGCACTACTCGATCTCGACCAAGCTTCGTCTAGGTCGACAAGAATGCAGAAACTTTAAAATGCAGATTTCGAACCAAAACTCAGATTTTTGATGAAAATAAATCAATATATTAAAAGACTTCCAAAGCCAGGGTTTCAACACCACAACGATAACCATGCAAAGTAACACATAAAGGCATAAAAGATCATGCTTTTCATCAAATAACTTTCGTCATTAACAAATAGGCATATAGAGGTTTTCACATAAACCCTAATTGTTACTAACCCTTATTCACATAATTAATCCAAGTTGCATTAAGATCACTTTCGCTTCAATAACACAAACAAGGATCACCTTCAACTCTCGCAAAAGAATCATGCTCATAGGGATAGAAGATGAATCGCACAAAAAGATCTGACCTTTATCGCATCGCCTCACATGGCCACCGTCGGGCTCACCCCAGCCCCAGAAGTGGGTGGACTACTCACGCCTCATTGCAATAACAGACATTGAATGAAAAGAAATAACTTGCATAAAACTATATTCAAACGCCTTTACAATCTCGACAATCAACTTTCGCAGAAAGCCAAAACCTTAAAAACCTTAGAACTCCTAAACTTCTCTGTGGAACTAACTAAATGTGTGTCTTGGAATCGTTGATGGAAAATATAAAACTGAGCCCCCTAGGGCCTTATTTATAGTCTTCTTTCCCTAGCTAATATAGGAAAGAAATATCTATCTCTATCTAAAATTATATCTAAATTGCTAAAAGATAAATAAATTATTTTATGGAAATAAATCTAAAAGGAAAAGATAAAACTAAATAGGGTAAGTCTTCATGATGTTGATAGATCTTGTCTCCCATGGATAGACTTGATGGAATCGGATAGAATCTTCATCCTTCGGCCCCAAGGAATCCCAAGTCTACTCGGACAGGTCTTCGTCGAGAAGTTTCTGGAATCGGCTCTACTCGACTTCGACCACGGCTCGTCGACCTCGACAAGGATGGTTCGTCGACTGGACTCCTTGGCTAGATCTGCTCGATGTGGCTTGGACTTGGTTCACAGTGCTCGTCGACCTCGACAAAGCCTTGTCGATCTCGACCAGGGTGGTCTTGCCGACTGGGCTTCCTCGGGCAGGTGTGCTCGACAAGCTCGGATCTGGGCTCATGTGCTCGTCGATCTCGACCAAGCTTCGTCGAGATCGAGTAGAGGCGTGTCTTTCTTGGTCGAGCAACTCTTCCTCGGCAAGGACTCGGACTGGCACGGTGGGTCTTGTCGATCTCGACTAGGCGTAGTCGAGATCGAGTAGGGTTGCTCGGCGTCCTCGTCCTCGACTTCTCTCTTTGCCGACTCCGGGTGTGGTGTTTGGGCTTCGTCGATCTCGACTAGGGCTTGTCGAGATCGAGTTGGTTCCGGAGCCGGGTTGGTCTGGCTTTCTCGATCAGGCTCTGTCGACAAGGCTGCTCGGGCATGCTCGTCTAGGTCGAGTAAGGTCTATTCGAGATCGAGTAGTCTGGTTCCTCGGCTCGATTTGACTGGTTCCGCTGCTTTGACCTTGGACTTCTGTAGTGGTTTTCCGAGCTTTTCCGACCTTCTGTAGAATTGCTGTAAAACGCCTCGATTTCTGCGAATTAAACAGAAACTGGTGTAGATTCCATAATTTGGCAAATAAACATAAACTACATAGATTCTGTACTATCTAAGCCCAAATGAATGCAATGTATACAGAAATCGATATAAAAGTTACTGTAAAACATGGCAGATTCAGCTTACAACAATAGTGACCAGTCGGCTAACGAGTCAGCTACTGCGTTCGCCCTCTGTCGGATGCTGCAAATTTTCACCTCCCATCTTGGCTCGCAGATTAGGCGCCGTAATTGAGTAATCAGGTGGAATTCCGGGCATGGACTCGTATGTGGCCTGCTGAGTTGATCTTTCAGAGTTGTCGAATCTGTCTCGATAATAAGGTGTGTTAGCCCCATTCGTCTAGCCATTCTAATCCCATGGAAAGCAGCCCATGCCCCCGCTGTTTGCGCTCGACAGAAACCGCACTTAAAGGTAAAAGCCTGTAGCATATTCCCTGTTTCATCTCGACATAGCCCTCCTCCTCCTGCCATGCCTGGATTGCCTTTTGAAACGCCATCAAAATTCAATATATTTTGAAGATGTAGTAAACGACAAGTTTTAATTAACAGATGAAGTAAGTTTTAAAGCGGATGGAGTATAAACTTTGAAAGAGTGTTAAAAGTTGGGTAAATTATGCCACTAGTCCCTAACGTTTCGTACTTTTTTCTTGTTAGTCCCTAACCTTTTATTCATTCTATTCAAGTCCTTAACCTTTTATACCTATTTCATATTAGTCCTTAAACTTTTATTCATTTCATTCAAGTCCCTAACCTATTGAATTTGTTGCACTATTAGTCTATATTATTTTTTAAATTGAAAATAAATTCAGATATTTTATTTTAAAAATAATTTAGACTAAAGTGTAATTTTTAGGTGAATCTTTAAGATTGGTTAAGAAAAATTGAAAAAATTTAATTAAATAATCCCATTTTTAATACCTATAATTTATAATTTTTTAGTAAAAATACACTCCTTTGTCCAAAAAAACACACAAATTTTTTTCCAAAATATTGTGGTTCAATTATTTAATACAATAATTTAGATCAATTAACATTAGAAATGTTCATTATTTAAAATCTACAAATCTTAGGCATTCACCTAAAAATTTCCGATTTATTCTAATTTTTTTAAACTAGAAATAGTAATCTTGGTATAAATAATTTTTAGTCACACACACACACAAAATTCACAAATAGGAGGTTTTTAAATTTAGAAAGTTGAAATTCAGTAGATTTCAAATACTAAAAATTTCTAAAGTCAATTTATCTACATTTTTATTAAATAAAATTAGCTACACTATAGAGTGAACTTATTTTATTTATTTATTATTATTATATTTAGAAGTTTATGAAATATTATTTAATTAAAATTTTAATATTTTTCTTAACCAATCTTAAACATTCACCTAAAAATTACATTTTAGTCTAAATTATTTTTAAAATAAAATCTCTTGTTTTTTTCAATTTTAAAAATAATTAAAAGTTTAAGGACTAATATGAAATGATTAGAAGTTTAAGGACTAATATGAAATAGGTATAAAAGGTTAGGGACTTGAATAGAATGAATGAAAGGTTAGGGACTAACAAGAAAAAAATATGAAACGTTGGGGACTAGTGGCGTAATTTACCCGTTAAAAGTTAAAACATATTGGGGTAGAGAAAATGAAATCGCACGCGGTGGAAGAGCGGGTGGGATACAGAAAATGAAAGCGCACGGGCGCAAGCCTCCACGAGGAGCGCTCGTTTTGGCATCTTCCATACACACTCTGGCGGCATTCCTCCACGCTCTCTTGCCCTTTTCCCATTTGTTCCCCCTTAAACTCGTCGTTTCGTTCCTCTTTTTAGGACTGCTCACCACCACTAGTACTAATAACCTTGCTTAATAATCGTTGTCCTCCACACTTTTTTCTAAGAAAATTAAAAGATTTTTTTACACCAATAAAGCACGACCACTCCTAATGTTTTTTTATGTGTCAAGTCCTTTTTACATGAAATAAGAGATGTTTGATGAATGATGATCTATATTCCTTTTTCTTTTTTTTTGGGTGAAATGATCATTGTTGTTCTATGTTTTTTTTTTTTTTTTTGACAACA
The DNA here is from genome assembly GCA_037127255.1 of Persicaria tinctoria. Classification (NCBI taxonomy): domain Eukaryota; kingdom Viridiplantae; phylum Streptophyta; class Magnoliopsida; order Caryophyllales; family Polygonaceae; genus Persicaria; species Persicaria tinctoria. Next base: position 2,126,869 of record JBANSL010000005.1, on the reverse strand, counting down.
CATAAAGCTTAATATCTAATTTTTTTAGTAGCTTAATCATATATACTTCATCCGATCGAAAATGGTTGACATTTTAGGAAGAACAAATACAAGTTTTTTCAGGGAAAATAGTTTTTTTTTTAATATAAATTGAAAGGTTTAATCAAAGTAGAGAGTGATTAAGTCGAACGATGTAAAATTATTATATCAAAAAAATTCAAATTGGAAGTTAGGGATGCATTTTTAATCTCCATCCTGCAATACAAATGAGATTTAAAAGACCCGAGTTGTAAAGAAGTTGTGTTCCGCTGACTTAGCAACATTTATATGTAATCCTATCGATCACCATATTGTATTTGCGAAAGGTGTACTAGAAATAGATCACTTAGATTGTGGACAAATAGCTTTGAATATCCGTCATAACCATCTTGATTTCGTAGGAACATTTCAAGTTTCCTCTCCAAATCGATACTTTAATAATGACTTTTTTTTAAATATTGTTAATTTTTACGATGATTTATCTACCTACCTGATCATTTTATCTCATACTATTATATCATTAGACTTGTCTTTTTTTTATCTTAATCCAGTTGCATCGACTCATCGTCGATATGCATGATATAATAATTCGAGACCTTTTTGGCGCAACAAATCTCTCTCATTAAAAGGGAATAAATAAGACACATAACTCTCATCAACGAATCGTCCCTTCACAAACTCCTCTTTCTCTTTCTACCTCTCCCTACTACCGAACCATCGATGGCTCAATCCGAACCCAAACCCGACCCGTACGACGCTCCGACCCGCCCGCTCCTCGGGCCCTCACACCAGCCCGACGACGGCGACGAAGAAACCGCCTATGACGACAGCGAGAAAGTCCACGTCATCGGAGTCAGCGGCGAATCCGACTACGACCTCAAAACGCCGCCGTTTTCTTGGAAGAAGCTCTGGCTCTTCACCGGCCCCGGCTTCCTGATGAGCATCGCCTTCCTGGACCCCGGGAACCTCGAGGGGGACCTCCAGGCCGGTGCGATTGCCGGCTACTCGCTGCTGTGGCTCCTCCTGTGGGCCACCGCCATGGGCCTCCTCATCCAGCTGCTGTCGGCTCGGCTCGGCGTCGCCACTGGCCGCCACTTGGCCGAGCTCTGTCGGCTCGAGTACCCTAATTGGGCTCGGCTCCTGCTTTGGGCGATGGCTGAGCTGGCTCTAATTGGAGCCGATATTCAGGAGGTTATTGGCAGCGCCATTGCTATCAAGATCTTGAGCCATGGCGTTTTGCCCCTTTGGTCCGGTGTCTTAATAACAGCTGCCGATTGGTAAAGTTTGTACCTTTTTCCCCCCTTCTCTCTTCAATTTGATTGAGATGATGCAATTGATACAATTTGGGCTAATTTGTTTCTTAAATTTGATCCTTTTCCCCGTCAATTCTGGGGAATGTTTTGAGACAGGGTAAATTACAGTTCAACTCCCACAGTTTGATTGGATTTGCACTTAACCCTCACTATATTGAAAATTGCAGCAAACCATCTGTTATTGTAGGACCTCTTTAACCCAACCATCTGTTATAATTCCACATTAAAAATTTTCATAAATTATATTTATGTTTTAAATAAATATTAATATATTTTAAAAAATTTGATGAAAAATCATGTTTTAAATTATATATAAATAAAAAGATGGATTATTTTGCAATATAATTTTATAATACTTTTAAAACATGATTTTTCATCATTTTTTTCCATAAAAATACACAAATAGTTGTTTAAAACATTAATATAATTTTTTATTTTTTTTTAATGTTACAGGTTTTCTGGTTAAAACAATGTGAACTAACATAACCTTGATGATTTTTATTTATTTTTGTCACTGTCATACTTAATTCCCACAATTTAATCTTATTTGCACCAGTGACTTAACTTCACCACTAGTTTTATTGAAAATTGTATAAACTCATCTATTAGTGTACTTCAATTGTTCATACACCATTGGGTTAAAGAGTAATTGATCTTTAACCCTCCTATTATTTTTACTGGATTTTGAATAGTTTTTGGGCATAGATGGTGAATTGATAGGTACAATAATGGAGTGTTTTCTATGAATATAGCTTGTGTTTAGGTTAGGTGCAGAGTGCAAACTGTACTAAATTACAGGAGTTTATCAGTAATTTCAGTCCTCTGTAGAGATTACTGTATTTATTTAGCGGAAAAGTCTACTTTTACACTAGGTGTAAAAATAAACATTTTACACTACCAATTAAATTGCATGTTTTCCACTCATATGCCTAAAGAGGAAAATGATTCAAAAAGTAAAAAGTAACTTTATAATTGCCATCATTATTTAGTTATTATTTTAAAGACTAATAAACTTTATGATATATAGAAATATTTTATTTTTATTCTTACAAAAATAAATTGTAAGTACAATAATATAAAATCATAGATTAAGAAAAAAAAATGTCAATTATTCCGTATAGTTCGTCTAACAAAGACATCAATCACTTGTATTAAGCAAAAAAAAATTTGTAAAAGAATACTTGTTCAAGGGAAAAAAAAGATGTGGTAAAACAAACGTTACATTATACTTCGTATTGTTTTGCTCGCAATATTTATTCAATGTATTACTGTATATATTATAGGTGGGCACAATCCCGCAAATCTCGTCCCGTCCCGATCCCTGTGGGATTTAGGAAAAAAAAAAATCAATCTCCTCCCGTCCCGCATATATATAAAATTATATATATAATTAAAAAAATAAAAACATACAAGAATATATTTATAGTATACCTTAACATTTATTTAAACCCAAAATTTAAAATAAAAAGGATGGGAAATTGCACTACTGTATTTGTTTTTTTTTAATCGAAGCTACTGTATAATTAATTTTACATCATTACTTAGTTATCATTTTCAAAACTAATACTCCGTAAACTATATATATTTTTCAAACAGGCGTATATATCGAAATGCAATTCAACATCAGCTATATTTTTTGAGCTCCAACATGTAAATGATGTAATTAACTATAACCAACTATACATGCAATAAGTACGTATTGAATTATCATATTCTCAGCAGTTATACAAGTTACTATACTTAATGGTAATAAATCTAAACATAATAATTTATAATTACATGGATAGAAAATTAATGAACCTATATTTGAATATAATTAAGAAAAAAAAAATCATAATAAAATGAGTTGTTTGTAAATTGTGGGTAATGTCCACAATTATTAGTAAGTTTTTTTAAATAAATGAAAACCTATATTGAATGGGACCCACGTGAGTTGTATAGGTTATCATAAGCAAAAAAAAAGAAGAAAAAAGGTAGACTTGACTTGTAGTTACTTTTTATATAACTTTTTTTTGCCACATGTCATCTTAGTATTTGTGGTGTAAAATTAAAACTTTACACCTAGTGTAAATGTATCATGGTCCTTATTTAGCTCAGTTTGATCTATATATGAGAAGTGCTATGTTTGCTGAATTTGATCTCTGTCTGTTAAAATGATAACAGTTTCATATTCTTGTTCCTGGAGAACTATGGTGTGAGGAAACTAGAGGCAGTTTTCGCAGTCCTCATCGCAACCATGGCGCTCTCATTCGCGTGGATGTTTGGCGAAACCAAGCCTGATGGAAAGGAGCTTCTCATCGGTATTGTCTCGTTACTCGTTTTTCTCTTGTGAGGGAGCGCTTTAACCCTTTTATTAATACGACTGAGATATACTGTCATAGGACTCGTCGTGCCAAAGTTGAGCTCCAAAACAATCCAGCAAGCCGTGGGAGTTGTCGGTTGCATAATCATGCCACACAATGTGTTCTTACATTCGGCATTGGTCCAATCGCGAGAGATTGACCGCTCCAAGAGAGGGAGGGTGCAGGAGGCGATCAACTACTATTCCATCGAGTCCACAATTGCCCTTGTCGTCTCGTTCATCATCAACCTCTTTGTGACAGCAGTGTTTGCCAAGTCCTTCTACGGAACCACACTGGCCGACAACATAGGCCTCTCGAACGCAGGGTACTATCTGCAGGAGAAGTACGGTGGTGGCATGCTTCCGATCCTCTACATCTGGGCCATCGGCCTCCTTGCTGCGGGACAGAGCAGCACCATCACCGGCACCTATGCAGGGCAGTTCATCATGGGCGGGTTTCTTAACATGCGTCTGAAGAAGTGGGTACGAGCATTGATCACTCGGAGCTGTGCTATAATCCCGACTATCATCGTCGCCCTCATCTTTGACACGTCGGATGACACGCTGGATGGTCTGAATGAATGGCTTAATGTGTTGCAGTCCATCCAGATCCCTTTTGCCATAATCCCTCTTCTTTGCTTGGTCTCCAAAGAAGAGCTCATGGGTGTCTTCAAAATCGGCCCTCTTGCCAAGGTACGATACACCCGAGCCCGTTTGGTATTGATATCGAGATATCAGATATCAGATATCGTATACACCCGAGCCCGTTTGGTATTGATGATATCTAATATCTGGTGTTTGGTTAAGTGATATCGATATCGAGCGTTTGGTATCCCCAAGATATCAAGTGATATATGATATATGTGTTTAATATCACCAGATATCGATATCACTGATATCAAATTTGGGCTATTTTGATACACTGGTTTTCAGGGAGTTATCACTCAATATCGATGCTATTTTGATACACTGGTTTTCAGGGAGTTATCACTCAATATCGATGCCAAACAGGCCTATAGCCATCGGATGATGCTACATTGATCCCTTGTGTTAACTCGCTCTCGTGACAATGTGTTGTTGCAGGTGGCTTCGTGGCTCGTGGCTGCCCTAATCATCGTGATCAACGGCTACCTTTTGTTGGAGTTCTTCTCATCGGAAGTCACAGGAGTGGTGTTCACCTCATTTGTGTGCATATTCACTGCTGGTTACGCCGTCTTCATAGTGTATCTCGTCTCAAGGGGCATTGCGTTTTCGCATTGGTTGAACTATAATAGGAGTTGTTCCAAGGGTGAACCGAGCTCACTGAACTGAGGATACATACGCTTTTCGCCTCACTTACACATCAAAGACGATTAGGCTCGTTAGGGAATCCGATAGGCTCGTTAAGATCCTTAACATATGGCTAACTGTTGTACACATTGATTCGGAGAAAGTAGCTCCTTAACCGGGGTTCACTCTTTTGAATCGCGAGTATGTTGGTCTACTTTGTAGGCTCGACTAATCTCACTGGAGACGAACTGGGTTCGCTCTCGTGCCATTGAAGAAAACAGTAACATGTCTTTTTTTTTTTTTTGCCTCTTGACATTCTCTATGGTGTGAATTTGTAGTTGTGTAATGTCAATTGAATCGTTACTTTTGTCCAAAAATGTTGTTAAGAAAGGTGAAAATATTAGTCCGAATTTGAGATTCCTATATTTTTCTTTTTAATTTCTATTTTGCATTAGGCTGTAAATATATAAACTCGACACCAAAAATAATTCGAACTTTTAATATTATTGATTGATATGTTTTCGAGTAAAAGAATATCTATTGAAGATCTTTATAAAAAATCAATTTAAAATAATATCAACCATTGCATATGATTTAAAATTGTTGATTCGATATAAAAACTAAGCTCAATTAAACCAATTTTGATACAGACAGACTCTCCAACCATTTTGCTAAATAGTTTATAATACTCAATCCGTTAATTAAAACACGACGTTTTACTATTCATATACGCTTTTTTAGGTGTTAAAAACTATATAAAATATTAATTTTTTTTTAATAATTTTTAAAATAATTTCATACTTATTACAATTAACTATGAATTTATAAAAACAAATGTAAAAAAATGTAAATATTTTATATAATTTTTATCATTTTAAAAAAGCGTACATCAATAATAAACGACAAGTTTTAATTAATATTTTTTTAAAATAATTTCATACTTATTACAATTAACTATAAATTTATAAAAACAAATGTAAAAAATGTTAATATTTTATATAGTTTTTATCATCTAAAAAATCGTGCATCAATAATAAACGACAAGTTTTAATTAACACATGTAGTATTATTTTTAGTTGTTTTTCCTATTATAAATTACAAATTGATAATGTTGTGAACTTTGATATTAGTCAAAATACCCTAAAAAAAATAAATAAATTAAAAACAATTGATTGTGTAAATTTAAAAGTAAATTGGTAAAACAGAAATCTGCTAATACAAGCTCAGCCTCACCGCTCACCACCGCTCCAAATCTCAGACAGGAGGACCATCGCCTTCGGCCTTCCTCATTGTCTCTCCATCTAGGGTTTGTATTCACAGCCTTCAATTCATCAAGGTGGGAATCTTATTTTCTCTGCCTTTTCGTCCTTTTCATCTTTCATTATTGTTAATTCATCGTTTCAATTTGAGCCTAGGCGTCTGATTTTGTTTCCCTTGCTTGTGGAATTAGGGGTAGTTTCAAGGCCTTTTTCGTCTTCAGATTTATTAATTCCTATTTTATACTAGCATCTGCAATGAATTCTCTTCGTATACAATTGAATTGAATCGATTAAGTTGTTAATTGGGGGATAATTGGGGGAAATTTCAATGCTTGAGGCATCAGGGCGGGGCTTCTGGCCGCTTTAGGTTGTTCTGAACAATGGAGCCGCTAATGGAGAAATCTGGACATGCTCGTGAATTGTTGAGACTACAGAAGAGATTATGAATCGATTCCCCCCACCCCAAAAAAAAATTGTGGGGTTTTGTTGCAGTTTCAGCTCGAGATTTTGTCTTGCTACTAGTTTCCGATTGTTTCAATCTGTTGGAGCCTGGAGGGATAGGTGATTGACGAGCATTGATGTATGTTGTGTAGAAGATTTGAACTGCATGTATGAATTTTCTTGTGGAAAAGTAGATTCATGCTTACTGTAATTTATCTGTGATTGATATTAGTGCCTTATTTTCTATATGAAGAGATTTCCTGACTGAATTTTCAACATTTCGTGTATTTCTGTGAATATGTGTTCTAGAATGGGAGCTGTAGATGACTCGGTTTCTTCGGTTGAGTTGGCTTCGTATCTAATACGGCAACTTGGAGAGGCATTTGTAAAATTAGAAGCTCACAAGGATGCCTTGCCTTCGGAAGACAAGTTACAATGGAAGGACATTGAAAATCATTTTCATCAAACGGAGTCTGTGTTAAAGAAAAAGCTTGAAGATCTCAAGGCCAAAGAGGAGGAATTTACCAAGAAGGAAGCTGAGATTCGTAGTGTCATAGCTGAACGGGAAGCAACGGTGGCTACCAAAGAGCAGGATTTTTTGGATCACATGCAGGAGCTAAAGGATGCTGCGGTAGCTGCCATTGTTGAGGCACGAGCAAGTCATGTGGAAGAATCGGCAGCAACTTCTATTGTTACTGATGGAAATGACAACAAGGTAAGCTGCTCCCTTGATGCTGAAAATGCTCCTCTCTGTGTCCCGGACGAGGGGCTCCCACATGACGTGGGTAAAATTACAGAAGGTCTGGATGTTAAGGCTAAACGTTATTCAGACCTGATATGCTCTTGTGAGCTGATGGATGCTAATGGGCTTGTCAACCTTATAATGGAGAACCAAAAAGACCTGTCTGCTGTCTGTAGTGAACTCACCGTCGCACTATCTAGTGCGACTGAGCCAGCCCGTTTGGTGCTGGAATCGCTGGAGGGATTCTTCCCTCTGGCCAAGAATACCAACAAAGGTAAATTTACCAAACAAGGGGTTAACTTCAATGATGCCCTTAAGGGCTTACACCAATCTTGTTGGGTAATTACGGAGGCCTTGGCTGCCATGCTGGCAAAGGCTGTCCCACGTGCGGATTATTTTCTGACCCATGAAATCAAAGGGCAAGCCAAGGCAATCGCTGATGAGTGGATGCCCAAATTGGCTGATGTTGAAGGCAATGCTGCTGCCAGTGAAAATGAAAATTCATTGGAAATAGGGGGTTTCTTGTGGCTTCTTGCGGCTTTTAGGATTGGGTCGGAGTTTGATCAAGACAAACTCTGCAAGCTCGTTCTTGCAGTAGCTCATCGTCACAGGGAGGCTACTGAGCTCTGCCTTTCCCTTGGCTTGACAGAAAAAATGCCAGGTTGGTGTTCTTAAAACTGACTGACCTGATGGGTCTCGTGTGGCGCTGGATCATACAGGAGAGATATCTTTCTAGTTTATATCCTTTTTGCTAATTACAATTTTCCATGGAATTTAATGAGCTAATGGAAGTTCTGTTTTGCGCTTAAATCATTTGGATTTCTTTATTATTAACTGTGTTTCTATTTTCATTAGATTAACTTGTAGTACTTTTTTCCCCCAGGGATTATCGAGGTGCTGATCGACAATGGGAAACTGAGTGATGCTGTTCATCTCATTCAAGCTTTCGAACTCTCTGAAACTTACCCTCCCGTTCCTCTCTTAAAGGAGTACTTAAAAGTTGTTCGGAGGAACTCACAAGGAAAGGGTGCAAGGGGAGACGCTTCTTCGCAGGTTTATTTTCTTACCTAGTTTTTAACCATTTTTCTAAACACTGAAGTGAATCAAGGATAAGTCATGTATTCCATAGCACTAGTATTTACAAACAATATCTGACATGTTTGTGCAGATGCTTAACAATACTCGGGAGCTTACAGCATTGGAGGCCGTGGTCAAGTGCATCAAGGACTACAATCTCCAACATGAGTATCCTCTCTTTCAGCTTGAGGGTAGAATTGCTCAGCTGCTGAGATCAAAGGGTATGGATCCGAAGAGGATTCGTGGCGAAAAAAAGTACACTCCGCCGAGTCTGCAGGTACATATACATCACCAGCCAAAGAAGGCCAAAACCAATGGTGGATACCGCAGCAACCACACTCACGGTTTCAGTGGTAGGACTGGTGGCATTACAACTAAGAGACAGGTCCATGTTCCCTACCTCACTGAAAGGGCATCTGCTTACGCAGAGACTCCCCCAGAGAGGCATCCTCACGCCACTTCAATCTCGTATGCTTATCCAGTTTCAAACCAGTCTGCTTATGCTACTCCTGAAACGCAACAGAGGTACACTCATCCCACTGCGAGCACGTATCACTATCCGGCTGCAAGCCAGACTAGTTATGCTGCTCCTCTGGCAGGTGATCAAAAATCATACTATTATGTGCTGGATCATACCACAACTAGCACAGGTTATGGCAGCGGAGCGCCTGGCTACACAAGTCACACAGGCAGCGAGGTGCCTGGCTACACGAGTCACACAGGCAATGTGGCTCACACATCGCACTCCCACCAGTCATACATGTAATGTAGGGCATTCGCGTTTATTGGCGATTGCTTTTGAAATGCAATTGCATGAGTCTGACATCCTAAGTATGTAAATGAACTTCTGTTGCCGCTGCCTGCACTTGCCATTCAATGTCATTGAGGTTTCGGGTTTCGTGGTTTTCAGTTTCTTAATGCAGGATCGTGTTCTTTAGTGCTGTTCTTTTGCTAGGCACCAATGTTATGGCGAATATGCCGGAGGAGCACGGGGATGACAATGTCGGGTGAACTGAGCTGTGGGAGGTGGCCCTCGGACAACATGACCTCAACGATGGAGTCACCGCCGAGATTCTGACGGAGGTACTCGGATACCACAACGGGGACGGCCAGGTCCTTGATGCTCTGGATGATGTGGCAGGGGACTGTGATGTGGGAGAGGATGTGGCGGAAGTCGCACTGGAAGACGGTCTGGGCGACGCTGAGGGAGATGTCTGGCCGCATATTGAACAGGGTGCGGCTGAATTCTTGGACCCCCGCGGAGTTCATGTCGCCACCTACTGCTAGTGGGGCGAATCCCGAGCACCAGGCCTTGTAGTTGGACTGCATCGCTTCGAAGAGCTGGTCCAGGTCTTGCTGGTCGAAGCCTCCGCAGTAGTCCTCATCGTTCAAGTACCTGGAAAAATCATACAAGTTGTCAGATGAATGATCCTTCCACAACAATCAAGCATCAAATGTGGTTTGAAAAAAAACTCGAAATCCAAATCACGTAGTTTCAAAGAATTTAGAAAAATAACAAGTTTTTTTCAAATTGAGCTTGTTTTAGCAGATGATTTTGATAACAAACAAACATCTAATTATATTCAGAAAACCTCGAAATCCAAATCAATCAAGTTTTTTCAAATTGAGCTTGATTTAGCAGATGATTTTGATAGCAAACAAACATCAAATTAGATTCAGAAAACCTCGAAATCCAAATCAGGTAGTTTCAAAGAATTTGAAAAATATCAGTTGTCAGTTAAAAAATGTAACTTGAAATCCAACTGATAAGCATAAATACAACTTATCACATGATTTTGATAGCAATCAAGCATCAAATGCTATTCAGAATAAATTCAAATTCAACTGAAAAATGTGAATAAACAGAATTTCGATCGGTGAAGCAATCAAGCTGAATTGAGCGCGGCGATTAACCAAAATTGATGCGAAATCAGGAATCGGCAAACAACGGAGGGGCGAAACGCAAACCTAGGGGAAGCGGAGATCATGACGAGCTTGGAGAAGAGATCGGGGCGAGCGATGGAAGCGAGGGCGCCGACGATGGAGGAAACGGAGTGGCCGACGAAGATGCAGGATCGGATCTGGAGCGCGTCGAGGATGGCGAGGAGATCGAAGGTGTAGCCATGGAGCGAGGAGTAGCGGTCGAAGTCGAAGTAGTCGGGGTTGGTGGTTCCGGCGCCCATGTTGTCGAAGAGGACGACTCGGTAGTCGGCAACAAGGTGAGGAACGAGGTGCTTCCATACCGACTGGTCAGTGCCGAAGCCATGGGCGAGAACTACGGTTTGGTCGCCCCTCCCTGTAACCCTCACGTTGTGAGCTTCTTCCACTATACCCATGGCTTCCTTGACTCTCTGATCGAACGAATTGAAGCTTTTTTGAGTTTTTTCTTTCTTTTTGTATACATTTGGGCGGTTTACGCGCGCGATCTCTGGCCACAGGATTCGTCAAACCGTTCCCTCTTTTTTTCATATCAAAAGTCTAGAGGTAGATGGAGAATTATTATTATTATTATTATTATTATTATTATTACTCCATCGGTTCGACAAAATATGTTATTTTTATCATCTAAAAAAGTGTATAAATAGTAAACGATATATTTTGTCAAACGAAGAGAGTATTATTTTTATATTGAAAAATGTTCGATTTTTCATTTGTTAAAAAGTAACTATACTACCTTCGTCTCAAACTAAAGTCGTTTATACTACTTTAGGACTCGTTTGGTATCGATATCGATATATGTTAGAGATGTGGATGAGACCAAAACTGTCACACATCGATAGTTGAACATATCAAGCCCTGGTATATGAGCTGGTGAGCTATTCCATCTATTGCCAATTGGTTTTAGAATGGAACCTCACTCGGCTTGTGTGCTAGACGACTATATGGTCATTCCTAGTTGCACTTGAATGAGCGTGTTAGAGATGTGAATGAGACCAAGATATCGGATATCGGTATCTAGATATCACTTGATATCAAGTGATATATTATGGATACCAAACACTAGATATCGATATCAGTTTGAGTGATATCGATATCTAGTCATACCAAACACTAGATATCAGTACCAAACGACCCCTAAGTTATATCAAAATATGTCGTTTTATAATTATAGAATATTTTTGTTGAGGTATACACCTCCAACTCACCACAAGCTTGATCAAATCATGATGATCGATCGTCACTAGAGCTAAGGTCCATGATATGTTCATAGTGCTGTGTATAGGAGAGCACTGCTTGTGTAACTAATTCTTCTCTTCTATAAATAGAACAACATACCATGTAACTGAACAAGAGGATGATCAATGAAATCGTTTCTTCCACATTTCCTCTCTTCTGCAATTCTCTGATTTCTCCATAGATGCAGAACTGAGCTCCATCATTGATTCATCATCACAGCTCACTTGATTCCTTCGAATTCATACAAAATCAACAATTTTAATCTCACTAACTATGTCATATTTCAATTTCCAGTGCATAATTTTTCTTCTCAATAAAAAATAATTATTCTTACCATTTACCACCCAATAAAGTAATAAACAATTCAAATTTTTTTACAAAATAAAGATAAATATGTATGTAATCTAAAACGACTTAAATTTCGAGACGAGTGGGTTTTTAATAGTTACCCAATGTAAATTCATCTTTGAGAATTGAACCATTAATCTCGAAACGAGGAGATCAATGACTCTTCATCATTACCATTAAGGTTTAATATTATTAATCATTAATAAGTTTTTTTTTTGGATTCAACCATTTTACATATGGATTACATAATATACATGTTATTAAATGGAAAAGAAGTTGGAGCTATGGTGTGTTAGGAAAAAGTTGACAAGTGGTTAAGTATTAGGTAATTTAGGTTGCAAATTGCATTGCATCCACACACGAATCTGAAAAATGTCTCTGTTAATGTATAGATATTTGATTACATGGTAGATTGGTAGTGCATTGGTGATTTTTATAAACTTAATGCAATTAAAACTACAACTGAAATGAATAACTCCGATTTGCACTCTTAAAACACATCATGACCTCAAAAGTCAAATCTAAGCCATCAAATTGTTTACAGAGGATAAATTATGGAAACAGATACAGTCAAATTAAATTATTCACTTCGTTAAATTTAGCGCATTATCTCCAAATTTAAGCACACTGACTAATTTTTTATGCATCAACCTGTAAGGTTAAAGCAAGGTAATAAATAGTGGTTATGGGGCTACATCTCATGCCTCGAGGTTCGAAGTTCGAATCCCCGTGGAAACATGGAGACGCTTGTGAGTGGGAGGGTCAACCCGTTAAATGGGCCTACAGTAACCCGATCCAGATGTAGAGTGGGCTAAGTCCACTTGAACTGGAAAGGATAAAAAAAAAGCAAGGTAATATAAACTAATACTCCCTCCGGTCCAAAATAAATGTCGTTTTAGCTTTTGACACAATTTTTAAGTAAAGTATTAATTATAACTGATTTTAAACATTTTTTCTAGATATTATCATTTATTAAATGCATATTAATTTTTTCAACCAATGAATAGAGAATTTAAAAGAAAAATAGTCAACAAATACAATTTTCATTAATCAGTTTATTAAATTACCTAAAAAAACTTAAAACGACACTTATTTGGATCGGAGGTAGTAATAATAGACCCAAACTCGGAACACATTGTTGATTAATGTGTTTATCCAATTTCAGGCTATTTGCAACAAAGAAACAAGTTACAACATCCAAGTATGGAAAAACACCATTTCGAAAGAAACCCGTGAAACCATATTGCACATAGCTGGTAGCTTTGACCAGGTGAACAAGCACGAGTAAGCTCCCATATAAATAGTAGGTTGATAGCACGCCGAGGATGTTTCATGATGCAGTCATAAGTTGATAACGGTATGCGAATGTTCAGATATGCGAATGTTCAGAATACAATCTGAGGAGCTACTGTTTTATGCACGGCAGTAATGTAAGCACGCAGTCAGCAGGTGCTACTGTGTACGCATTCGGCTACTCTCCGCTGCTCTCACTTGGAAGAAATAAGGATGTGCCTGCGACGAAGGTACACAACTCGGTCATCATCACACATCACAGAATGACATGAGAAAAGAAACGAAAAATAACTGTGCCGACCAAACCGAACAGAACTTGGATATGAGAAACTCAATAGTTAAATATGTTGATGCGTCAATGATGAGATGTGAAGGCAGAAATGGACATCTAGATGATTATATTCTATAAAATTACCATTGCTTCTCTTGCTGTAAGTCTGTCTTGGTGATCGTACCGAAGGAGCTTATCAAGAAAGTCAATAGCCTGCAGCAGAACATAGCTTTAAAGGTTCAAGTCAATCAGCAAAATCAATTTTCCCACTCATTAGAGTAGTGAAAATAAAATAAAAACCAGAGATTCAATGAGGTAATATTTGAAAATTTAATAACCTCGGGAGAAACTAGATGCTGATTGTCCGCATTAATAAATTTGGACCAAGGCTTCCTGCTATGTCTGCGTACATAGATTGAATATATGAATCAGCTTGATTTGGTTATAGAATTAAGTTCTGTTCAATTTCATTGAATTTTATAGATGCTATTTTGTGGACTGCAACAATATAAATGCGTCAGCTAACCCCAAATATACATTATCAAATTTAGATACATACCTCCCAACGAGCGTATCAAGTTGCGGATCAAGCTCCAAGCGGTATTTGTTTAAGTATGCATTTAACTCATCAGTCCCAAGGACCTGAATGTAAATAAAAGACCATTGTAAAGCTGCGTGCTTTTGTTAAAAGACTCCATTCTTAAGGCAGCGTATGCCCTTTTCTGTACCTTTATAGTTCTGAACTCAAATAAATCCACTATAAGATAGTACAAAAAAGTGATCCAAACTGAGGGATCATTGTAAGAGGAGACCATCAAACACCCCCTATGGCACAACAAGTACAGACCACAACTAAGAAAATGTGCGTAGAAGCGAGAAACACTATTACAAACCAGCAGCACAAACACCACACCTCCCATCTACCTTAAGTCACAAGCTGCACAGTATGAAAAATAACACTGCTTTATCTTAAAATAGTGAATGCACACATCACCTAAAGTTAAGAATGAAATGTAGGCTGAATAAGGTGAACATGGAAACAATCAGCACCAATTCAAATTCATTGTAGTTTTAAAGAACAGTATTTGCATGGTATTCAACTGTGGAAATATCTAGTCCATGTTTAGGTTAAGAATGTGCACACGTGATACTGAACTGTATACATGATACTTGTGCTTGCAAGTACAACCAATGAGAAAACATCACGGTGTCTCAAAAAGATATCAAATGTGTGCAAGCATTTCAACCATCATTGCTTCCCTTGTCTTCCCATACATTGTGTGATAACTAAGATAGTTTCCAACATAACATGCATTTTTCAAGGAGAAGGTTTTAAGTGTGTTTAGGTCCATGTCCAACCTCATACCTTTTATGCAATGAAAAGAGTATTCTTCCCAATTCTATCCAACTTCAGCATGAAACATACTTAGACCATTTTGTATACACATTCAAAATCATCTGTTTCTATTAATAAGGACATGATTCATAAATGATTTATAGTCTTCCTCAAAGAATTTTAAAATTCCAGATTGACCTCATGCTTGAAAACATAGTTCAATTTCCCAGTTAACTAAGAAGAGTATAACCTTGGTTACATCGTACTTAAGAATTCCCATTAAGATAATATCCTACAGTACATAAAACATTAATTGAATAGGAAACAAGCAAATAAACATGACAAACCATAACTATCAAAATTCAAAAGTTCACACTGGAAGCAGCTTACCTTTGCAATTTTAACAAGCTGATCCTGATTGTCATGCCCATAAAAGAAAGGTTCCTTGCGGAATATCTAGATGAAGGTGATGATTAGAGTTTTGAAAACCATACCAATTTACTTTGAGCATTAATGCAAAAATAAGCTCATGTAACTTGAATTATGTATAGAGAGAGCAATATTTATTGATCCTTACCATCCCAGCGAACATGCAACCAAGACTCCACATGTCCAAAGAATAGTCATAGTCTTGCAGATCAACAAGGAGTTCTGGTCCCTTGAAGTATCTGGGAAGAAAGGGAAGAACACTCGTAACTACGACAAAAAATTTTGGGAAGATATAGTAATCAATTGCACAACATCTGCTCTGCATCATCAAATTATCTGACTGAAGTTGACTTTCTTTGAGCATAAATGCACCAAAATAAAATGGGACTACATATACAGCAATTATATTGAGCATACATTCTTTTCTATAGTTCCTTTTAGCTAAGGCCCAAGAACTTCTATCATGAAACTGCTAAATTCTTGTTATCAGATCATTTATATTTTCCATTTCTTGCATGCATTTCATTCTCGATACCAACCTAAATCAACCACTCACTCAATCATTAACGAAATAAAAACTCAAAACCACCTGAATGCAATGTAAAATCTGCACGAGTTCTACTTGTCTATAAAATCCAAGACCTTAAGCAAACAGGAACGATCAAGATTAATGTAAAAAAATTCAAAGTTAAAGACCACCCAGTGGATAGTGGATACCCTAAGATAATTTTTGCAGCCTCTCAACTTTACAACAGAACTCAATTTGAACATCATGAATAACCTATGACAGAGGACAAACAAGAGTGGACATACCTAATAATTTAAAATATAACTATAAAATGGTGGCTTGAGGGTCTTTTAAATATTAAGAAGGCTTGTTTACCTTGAAGCCACACGAACATTGTACTCCTTGCCAGGATGATAGAATTCTGCAAGGCCCCAATCTATCAAGCGAAGTTTTCGCAGCTCGTGATCTATCATGACGTTATGAGGCTTGACATCTCTATGCATTATACCTTGTGAATGGCAGTAATCCAAGGCCTGAAACAGCAGGGCACTTGAGAGATCAATCGATATCAAAGAAATTGGGTGAAGAAAGACACCTTCCAAAAGCATCAAAGGTTTCAATCACATTATAATGCATACTTCCTCGAAAATTTTCATGATGTTTACCTTTAGCAGCTCATAGATGTAGTAACGGATGTCATAGTCTGTCAATGTCGGATACAAGACTTTGAAATCTGTACTATTCACATACTCAAAAATTAAGCTCGGTGTCTTAGAGTGTTGATCTCTCACAATATCAAGCAACTTTATGATGTTTGGTCCCCCACACAAATTCTGAAGTATTTTAATTTCCCTTTTTATCTGCCAAAAGAAGCATGGCAGACCATATGGTTAGATTAAAATGTTGTAGCAATCTGAACAGGGCTATAAAAGAATCGGCAATATGAATCATAAAGCAACAGCCAAAGCAACAAACAATAAAGATGTGTGGTTAGAAAACACTTAGGGAAATGATGCCGTAAAAACAACCAACCTTTTTCTTCTTTACTGGCTTGAGGATCTTGATCACACACCGTTCATTAGAATTTACATTAATGCCTTCAAAAACCTCACTGTATTTTCCCCTTCCTACTTTCCTCACAACTTCATAATCATCTTGATCACTGGACAAATAGGCAATACATAGATTGATTAAATATTTATGACAGCAGAAAAAAAAAGTAACGTAGATCAAATCAGACAATGAGAAAAGCTTCCTTCAATTTCAGCAGACACGTGAATTGTGGCTGGTAGTAAGAAGTGCATCCATTAAGGAAGGAACCCAAAAGAATACAACTCCCCTTCTGTTTTCCAGCACTATTAATTTCAAAAGCTCAATTTTAGTTGTTTGATATTGTTAGTTTGCTTGATATCACAACTTCAACTTAACAGGAAGCTACTTTCGATAGTAATCAACAGTTCCAACACATGTACTGCCATGAAACTAAATCAATTACCAAAATCTCAGCAGAAGCAAAACCATTAGAATCAACCCTAGCTCATGAAATAAATAAATAAAAATCACTGCATCTCCGTTAGATTTCCCAAATATGAAATTCTGATACCGATTCTAAAATTCCACAGATCAAACTCGAATTACTAGCCAAAACACTCTTTTCACTCCAAACCTCACACCATCACAGTCAAAGGCAAATCGAATTCCCAACGAAACTCAAACAACTGAAAGGAGATTCAAAACAAAGTCAACAAAAACGAAGCTCTAGGGCTTCCAATCTTCCTCCAAACTCTCACTTACCCCCACTGGACAGCGAGCGATTCGTAATCCCAGTATTCCCTGGGCCGAAGAACGTTGACGTCAGGGTAAACGCGAGCTTTGGACATGTCTCCGGACACGGGGCGCTGCTCGATCTCAAATAAGCCGATCTCCTCGGATACTCCGGCGACGGCGGAAAAAGTTGAAACGGCGCAAGTTCTGCGGCGGATAGGGCAGAAATTGGAAGAGGGCGAGTGCGAAGAGGGAGCGATGGCGGAGGAGAGAGAGAGGAGGAAGAGGAAACAATGGCGATGGAGTTGGGGCTGAGAAACGCGAAGCCGATATCTCATTACATGTGCCGCCACCGCCACGGCACACTCCCCGTATTCTTTATGTACATTTAATCATTAAAAAAAATACTAGAAAATTAATTAAATTTGATATTTTATGTGGAATTGTGTATTAAGTGGATTTATTTTAGATTTTTAACGATAAGAGTTTTTTTTAAAGATTATTAGAGTTTATTTAGTACGCAAAAAATAAATTTTTTCTCAATAATGATTAAATAAGTCCAAATATTTATAAATAAATTTATTTTTGCCTCGTAAAATTATACTTTCTCCGTTGCAGGATATAAGAGCTTTTGCTTTTTGACACGTTTTTTAACAAGCTAAAAACTACATGAAATATTAAATTTTTAGCTCGTTAAAAAACGTGCCAAAAAGCAAAAGCCCTTATATTCTGCAACGGAGTTAGTACTTTTTTTTTTGATTAAAGAAGAGGCAGAGCTCTCCGTCCCCTCAAGAATGCCCCAAAGCTCGTCGAGAGTCAGATTCGACCAATAGCCTTTGTCCCAAGCCACCTTGAGCCCGTCGAGAATGCCCCAAAGCTCCGCCATCGGCACCAAACACAACCCATCACTCTTCACTTTTTTTTGAAAACAATTTAGTTGATTTATAACTTCGATCCATTTTACAAATTTGTAGTTTACGAAACCCTGGTATTAATGTAGTGATTATGAGGTATGTTAAGATATAAGGTGGGTAAGTCCAATCAAACTGGATTAAGGCTCGATTTGGCACACAAAATAGTTTTTAAGAACTCGTGGTTTTGATATTATATAGTTTTAAATTAAATAAATTTAAGATTTTAGTTTAATACTCCTTCCGTTTACAAATATTTGTCATTTTGGATAGCTGACACACAAATTAAGAAATGGGAATAGAGTTGCTTTTTTGGCTCAGTTAGTACAATGACTCTGCAAGTTCCATTCTTTTCCAAAAAAAACCCATCTAATTAATTGGAACTCCGTCAACTTAATTGGCTCTGATGGGCAAGTAGTACGCAATGACTCTGCTAATTCCATCTAATTAATTGAACAACATCTAATTAATTGTGAGTCGTACACTGAAATTGAGTGGCACCTTTCAAAACGACAACTATTTATCAAAACAAAAGAAATGACTAAAACGGCAACTAATTGTGAACGGAGGGAGTAACCGTAGTTTTTCATTTGCTACTCACCAAAACTTTTTAGAACTTATGGTTTGTTATTCACAGGTTTCTATCAACTATCTCAATAGTTAGGTTTCTTAAACACCATACTAGCTTATTAATCTATATTTAACACAAATAATTCATCAATTTCAGCTACTCCATCAGTTACTCTTTTGCCAAACATAGCCTAAAACTAAAAAAAGAAAAAGTTTATACTCTATTTTTTTTTTTTTGATTAGGAAAGAATTCGGGTGGGCTGGCCATACCCGGCGGCATCTTTACGGATGAGGTCAAGGAGACCCGAGTCATTTCAATATTGACTCATCGGGCAGAGTGGCAAAGGTGTGCAACCTCATCTGCCACTCTATTGCCCATACGAGGAACGTGATAGAATCATAGAACACTACTTCTCTCACAGTCGATAGCATGACTTGAACGTCATAAAGAATTAGTTCTATCTCCCAAGGGCATTTAGATTTCCCTTTTAAATGGTCTATGATTATCTTACAATCACCTTCAATTTGGATCCTATCTAAATTGAGTCGCAATACTAGATGGACCTCCGTTTTGAGGGCAAGAGCCTCTGATGTAAGTGGATTCTGTTTACCCAATTGGCCAATTGCTGGTGGTGAATGGAGACTGGGCGACCTTCTCAATCTCTAATAACGACACCGGAAGAACTGTCGCCATTAGAAAGAGAGGAACCATCGAAATTAAGTTTGAACGTACCCCTTGGAGGCTTACGTCACTGAATCTTTTTTTGTTTGTTGCTCTTTTTTGAAGATACCCCCCGATGGGGGCGTATAACCTCCTTGAATTCCGCCTCGGCATCGAACGATTTGTTCCAGTTATCTATGTGAGATTTGATCAGTCGTAGGACCAAATCTTTTCGCGGGATAGTGGTCTCTTGAAACAAATGTTGGTTCCTGATGTTCCAAGTCGTCTACCAAGCAAAAGCGAGGTTTGACAGGACCGTAGGTTGTAGACTCTTCCTAAGCGCGGATAGAATGGGTTTGAAATCCCGAGATTGGACAATCAAACAAGCAATAGTTGATCGGTCTTGGGTTGAAACAAGTGTTGGTTTCTACTCTATAATTTTGAAACCAAACGTTGAGACAGACAATAGATGAACAACACAATCCAACTCAACAAGGTAAAATATCCTAATTTACCGGCTTTATTATTTACAGTTTGGATTTTTGTATTTGTTTTCAAATCCATAAAAAATAGTAAGATGAGGTGCTATATGTAGGGCTGTTACTTGAGCCAAGTAGCTCGAGCTCGGCTCGGGCTCGGCTCGAAAAAAACTCGACTCAGGCTCGCTCGAATTAAATATGAGCCAAGCTTGAGCAGAATTCTGAGCTCGAGCTCGGCTCGAATAGCTCGTATAGCTCATTTTATGGGTGAAATTACAGTTCTCCCCTATGTTTTATTTAACCCCTTGTAAATAGGGCGTATATCTCGTTTCGTAGGCGAAATTACAATTATGTCCCTAGGTTTTATTTAACCTCTTCTTCTAAAGAGTCTGTCAGCCGTTTTGCCTTTTGGACTCCATTCACTTTGAATCACAGATCCACATTTTGTGAGTAGCTCGAGCTCGACTCGGCTCGGCTCGAGAAAATGAGGATCGAGCTCGAGCTCGGCTCCTTTGTAAACGAGCCGAGCTTGAACACCCACTACTCGAGCTCGTTAGCTCGTATATCAGCCCTAGCTATATGGGATTATACACATTGGATGCCTCCCATCTTATTACAAACGTGATGGCACAGTACAAGTTCATTTACCATTTTACACTACGATCCTATTCTCTTGTATTTTCCCTTATCCCTCTCTTCCCCTTCATCTTTCAATCTTGAAAGGGACTTCTCCGGGAATTCAATTTTATTGTCTAATGAATCTTCAATTGTTACAGAATTGTCCTTTTCTCGGTGTCTTCTTCTTGCTTCTTACCCGGTTTATTACCCTCCCCATTCCTCCATAATCCTAACTTCTGGGTTTATCACGTTGTCATATGTCTTGATTTCGGCTTCGTTTGTTAAACAAGCTCGAGCTGAGTCGAGCCCAATTTTTAACTGAGATTTTTTTTAATCAAGCTTGACTTGTTTTGGAAATAAATGAGTTCGAGCCGAGTTTTTTTCGAACTTTAAACAGATCTACTTAGTCATAACATATTAACTTAAAATAAATTTTAAAAATTTCATAAAATTCGAGCTATTCGGGCTTAAATCAAACGAGTCGAGCTTTCAACCGAGTTTAAAATCATGTTCAGGATCGACTTGTTTAGCTAAACGAACGAGCTCGAGTCGAGTTTTTTTCGAGCCGTTCAGTTCATATAGCAGCCTAATTTCAAGTCATGAACTCACCTTTGTTACACTCATTTACACCCAGAAAAGATGCTAGAGTTGAGCAAAAAGATGTTTTTTACTACCAACTATGGTAAGAAAAAAAATGGCCATAAAGGGGTCATTCTATGAGGCTGGGGATGATCCAATAATTATCCAATTGATGCATAAAAGATATGCAGGTTTACCTCCTGTTCATGTACTTATAGTGAACACAATGGGGAACATGAAAAGTACACATCGAATAACCAACAGCGTCCATGTTTTCACCACAAGCTATCGACGAGCAATCACTGTCTTCGCTAGCCTTTATGATTGACATCGCGTTGGCGATGATTTAAGCTGATCCTTCTAAGAAAAGTTTAGCAAATTGTTGCTGCAATGTCTTCGTCAAAGAACGAACTCCTCTCCGCTGCCATGAAGAGGACCAGCGAATGGTGTCGGTTGATCAGTTCCTTACTTGTTAGTGTGCTTGTTTCCTTTCTATGATGCCTCTGAATCGGTGTTTTTTGTCCAACAGGGTCTTCTCTTTGGAGGTTCCTAGCGATGTCACTGTTCGAGTTGGCAGCTCTTCGTTTTCGTTGCATAAGGTGACTTTGTTTGATTGTACTGTTACTTACCGAGTCTTTCGAAAACACTATCTTAGGTTTGATGCTTTTTCTGTATGCCAACTGCAGTTTCCTTTACTGTCAAAGTGTGGATACATCAGGAAACTGTTGTCACAGCCAGCTGAAGCAAATCTTTCGGCTGTCGAAATCAATGGTCTTGCTGGTGGCGCGGAAGCTTTTGACTACGCGACAAAGTTCTGCTACGGTGTTAACTTTGAGATGAATGTAGGCAATGTTGCGATGCTTCGTTGCGTGGCAGAGCAACTCGAGATGACAGAGGAATGCGCGGTTGGGAACCTCCTAGGAAGGACTGAGGCTTATTTGAGTGAAGTGGCTCTAAAGAGCCTCTCAGGTGCAGTTTCTGTGTTGAGTGCTTCAGAAAGTTTGCTCCCTGTGGCGGAGAACATTAAGCTGGTGCGTCGTTGCATCGATGCAGTGGCCTATCTTATATGCAAGGAAGCCGAATCTCGTGTCAGAGACGTGGATTGGTGGGTTCGGGATTTGACTTGTCTGAAGATTGAGTTCTTTCGACGTGTTGTGGTTGCGATGATGGCCAGAGGGTTCAAGCAGTCTGCGCTTGGTCCGGTCCTAATGCTATTTGCTCAGAAGACGCTAAGATCGAGTGCTTTCAATGGTGTTTTCGGGAAGGCGAAGGAAGAGATTGAACCAGGAGAGGAACATGAAAAGAGGCTTGTTTTAGAGACCATAGTAAGCCTTTTACCCAAGGAGACGAGCGCCTTGCCCGTCAGCTTTCTCTCGATGCTGCTCCGTTCTTCAATATACCTCGACACAACTGTTGCTTGTAGGCTCGATTTGGAGAAACGGATGGCTCTACAGCTAGATCAGGCTGCTCTTGATGATCTACTCATCGCGTCTCATTCTCATTCTTCCGGTGGAAGCACTTTGTTTGATGTGGATACGATGAAGAGGATCACGATGAACTATGTCAAGTATGCGTCCAAAGGCAGTCATAGCGCCGAAGAAGGCCATGTTTCTCTACCTCCAACCGAGTTGCTAAGGGTCGGTAGTCTACTCGAAAACTACCTGGCTGAGATTGCCTCTGACGAGAACCTCTCGGTTTCGAAGTTCAGTGGCTTGGTTGCACTTATTCCGAAGCGAGCAAGGGTGACCGAGGATGGGATATATAGAGCTATAGACATCTTCTTGAAGGTGCATTCTCTTGTTCTTAACTGATCAATACAGTATTATTTTGTTCCTATAGATCAAATCCTCAGCTATGAAAACATCTGTTGTAATCAAATGTGCAGGCTCACCCATATTCAAGTGAAATCGAAAGGAGAAAACTCTGCAGCTTAATGGAATGCCGGAAGCTATCAAAAGAAGCTCGTGCACATGCCTCCCAGAACGAACGCCTTCCTGTCGAAACAGCAGTACAACTTCTTTACCACGAGCAGCAACGGCTCCGAGAAGCCATGGCTTCCAATGGCAATGAGGACCCTTCTAATTTACTGCTGGCTCAACATCGGACCACCATTGGCCGGGTAGCCTCTGATAATACCACAGCTTTGCGAAGGGAGAATGAGGAGCTGAGGATGGAGCTTCTTAAGATGAAGACGAGGATGAAAGAACTGGCGAGATCAGCCGATAATAAGCCTCCTTTGCCGAGGAAATCATTAATGGAGTCGGTGTCGAAAAAGCTCGGAAAGCTTATTCCTTTGGCAAGGGGCAATGCCATGGCCCCGGGGGCTGATTCTTGGGTCAAACTCAGTAGAGACCGACGCCATTCAATTTCATGAAAAGACACCATTGCCATAGTTCTGTCTAACCGTCATGGCGATCTGCTTGTGTTTTTCATTTCTTTCTTTTTTCTGTCACTTACTGGATCATTTGGCAGGATTAGCTTATTTACTATAAGCACTATCAGTACATATTATACATTATAAAGCTCTTTATCAGTGTATACTATAAGCTTAAACACCAAAGAAGAGTTTAAGACCATCAAACTAGGAACTGAAACTGAAGGATTTGCTTACTACTCTTCTTTCTATGTTTTCTAAGAAACCATTTTTGCTAATGATGCAATTCAAAACAGATTCAGTCTCAACAACAACCAACCCAGTCTCAAATTCAAAGATCGTAAACACAGCAGATGCAGCTAAGTCTTTTTTTATCTGAACACTCCATGGGTACACTGGTGAGAACTCGCAGGAAAAGGGTGGGTGCTGAAAAACACCAAATGTGATTAAAATGATGTTGATATGATTGACAAACAAGTTAGAGGTCCCTACAAAAACAACCAACAAGATCCTCCTCTATTTAGGAATCACTCAACTCGAGTTATGACAGTTACCCGAAACCCCATATGAATGCAAATTCTCTCGAAGCATTTCTACACCCTAAGCAAACTCAACTCGAGTTATGGTGGTATCTTCACCCCCACAATCAAACGGAAGGAAGGAAACCAAACTAATGCAAATTTTCATAACGCAAGAGCCAGCAAGGTCAAAGGAGAATAAAGTCTACATCAACAGCCAGTTTGTAATTCTACACACAGCAGTTGTTTATGGGGTATCAAACAGAGTATGGGGAGAAAAAATATAAACAGCCAAAATTGTGTATCCAGACACATACTAATACTACCATCATTGTACATTTGCTAACAAGTTTGTCGATTTACGTCAACTAAGGGGAAACTGTAAGTTGAAATACAGTAGCAATCAGGTTCAAACAACAAATATTCACTAGAGCATATTGTCTATGGAATCAAAATAAAACTACTAAACACGATCCAAAAAGTGAACACAATACAATGAACAAAAAAGAACTTTAAAAATGCAGCTGTAGAAACACTAGATACACAATCAACCTGAATGTATCATTATAAAATTGTAACCTTAGATTTACACTAAAAGATGCAGATGAAGCTATCAACGACAGTAAATGCTGTCAAACCCAGACACAACAAGGACAAGAAGGAATGCTTGCTTACAGCTTTGTGCTTAATCAGTTAACTTCTTTGAGTCTTTTAATCAAAGCATCCAAGGACTTCGTTTTGGGGTTCGGCTTGGCACCCCTGGTAGTGAAATACCTCCGTTCTGCAGGATCTTTTAGCTTTTCTGAAACAGTCACTAATTTCCGATAGTCCAAAGCACTGTAACTCTTCTCCCGGATAACTGGGTTGAGGAAATTCTCCGGGTTATTACTTAGGAATAGATTGATCAACTGCCTGGACTCTGAGAGTGCAGACCTTAACTCCCTAGAACCTGTGTCTGATACAACAGAGGCCTGACTATCCGCAAACAATTCCAACTGCTGAATATCCTTGTCCAGACCCATGACAGCATTGATAGTAAGCCTCTTAACAGACTCTCCAACTAGAGTTCCGATAATCTTATCGGATATGTGGGACAAAACATCTTGCAAAACCCTTTTAAGAACTTGAGCAGGCAATATTTGTTGTGCAGTAGAAACCAAAGTCTCCAAAAATATTATCACTTCATTGACATATTCATTCTCAATCTGTGGAGGTTCATCAGCTACCCAGCTCACATTCTCAAGCAACATCAGAAAGCCATCAATCTTTGCCTTCAGCATCCCAGAAAGCACCTCCTCAGCAGCATCACGAGCCTTCTTCAAAGGGAATTGCCTTTTCCCCCTCTCCGCCATTCGCACTGGTAAACCAGAGAGCTGAGCAGCATTCTTGAAGAAAAAATCACAGGCGCGCTCAAAAACTGCCATATTTGCTGCAGCCTGCATTGCCTGGGAGACCCCATGGATGGAAGAGTTTATCAACTTCACCAAGGCCTCATCCAGAACATCACTCAAAAGCCTATCCAAATACTTCTTCACCACTTCATAAAAGTCGAGCTGCCCACCATAAGACATGAAGCTCACAGAATCCTCAATAAAGGATCTAACAATTCGGCAACAATCAGGCACTATAGATGAAAATGGAGCAACATAAGGGAATGCAGGTACTATGTCAGATGTTTGCAATTGAAAAGCTAAGACATTCATGGAATACTCATACTCTTTCTTCATTAACATCTGCTCAAACGTATCGGCTCCAAGAGAGTCGGAAATTTGCTTACGGCAATCCGATAACAACAGTTCATGGTATTTATCTCGGTGCTTACTCAGTACATCAAGCAAAGGATCAACAGGGTAGCCATACCTCCGCAGAGATACACCGAGCAAACTCACATAATCCTTGATCAACAGCATATGGTTTGCAGTCTGCATCCTAGAGAACTGATCCTCCAAAACTGAACACATCTTGCTCACCGCAGTCTCCCACAGGTTCTCCACCTCCCATTTAGATATCAATCCCCCACCAGTCCTCAAAACCCCATCCTCCACGATGAAGAACCCCGCAATTTGAGCAAAAAACGTCTGGTGTGACTCAAGAAACGGTGTCATTGATGCGACTTGGAAATCGGATGTCAATTGCAATTTCCTGTTCTCGAAATAATATTGCTTGAACCGATCCCGAAGACCTAGAGATTGATGTATATGATAAGCTCTATACAGAGGAGTCAAATCAAACCCTAGACTCGCACCTGCATTGCTCCGACCGCGTTCAATTCCACCGCCAGCACCAATCAGATCCAAGCTATCGTCCTCCTCCTCCAGGGCGTAAACACAATCTCTGACGCTCGACCTTGACTGCTCCTCGGCCATCCTCTGCTTCATCCTAAGCTCCTCCTCCCTTTGCCTAGCAGCCGAAGCCTGTCCAATCGCCACCTGGCCGAGAGTTCTACTCACAACCCTAATATCAACCAGCCAATCTCCAAATTCCTTGCTCGTCTTCTTCTCCACATAAACCCTAATTGCCGGAATCTGCCTCTCCAGCATCCGTTTCAGCGTCGTCGACGGCGTGAACTTCAAGTACGACCGCTCTATCTTATCCACGCACTTCAACGCCAAGTACAGATTATCGGATTTCAGATGGTCGTTCGCCCGGGCACATAGATCTGCGATCTGAGCGGAGATATTAACAGATCGGAGGCAGAGGATGATATTATCGGAGACAGTCGCGGTCTCGATGACGTGATCGAGGGACGAGAGGAGAGGGCCGGCAACGGATTGCAGATGAGAATTGGAGGAGCAGAGGGAGGACTTGAGGGAGTCAACGTCGGAGAGGAGGGATCGGAGGTCGTCAACGGCGTTGATGAAGTCCTGGTAGTGAGCTTTGCAGACATCCTCGATCTCCGATTCCTTGGAGCGGGTAAAGTGGCGGAGGAGCTGGAGGAGGGAATCGGGCTTGCCTGCGGCGAAGGCCCTGCGAACGAAGGGGGATAGATCCTCGCCGTTGCAGATGGCGGAGGAGAGGAGGAGTTGATCCTGCTTTTCGGCGGAGTCGCTGTCTGGAGCCACTTTCCGGCGACTCTTGGTTGACTGCATCGCCGTGAAGAGAGGTGGCGGTGATGGATTGACGGGGGAGGAAGAAACGGGGATTTGGGGGATTTTAGGTCTAATGGATTGACGACAATGCCACCACTGAAACAACTTCAACGTGGGAAGAAGGTAGGGAACGGTAGTTTAGGTAATTGAAGAGGGGTGATTTGGTAATTTACGATAAATTAATAAGATAGCAGGTGGTGACTAGGTGAGATATAAATATATTTTTTTAAAAGAAAAAAAAATGCAGTTTAGGTGGTGCTTTGGTGGCAATGGTGTGGCCGTGTGGGCAGTTTAGGTAATTGGAGAGGGGTGATTTCGTAATTTATGTTGTAGTTTGAATTATTTTTTTAGGAAAAATGGACAAAAATAATACCAAGTATCAACTTTTGGCCAGAAATAATACGAACTTTGAAATTGAACGTTTCATATACGAAATATCGCCATATTAACCAAAAATAATACATATGTTTATTTCGGTGAACTTTCCGACCAAATACGACACGTGGACGCCGGAAAACACATGTGGCATAAATTTTTGTTACGTCGCCAAACTTGTAAGTTATGCCATGTCATAAATTTATTTTTGTCCATTTTTCCTTTTTTTTATAAGGTTTATGTTGTAGTTTGATGTGCATGGTTGTTTAGTTGTATCACTTGTGTCGTGATACGTCTGTCCTTTTTTATTTACTAAACTTTCGTTTGATATTTTGAATTTTTACCTAATAAAAAAATGATGTCACCACGAAAAAAGAAAATATGTGTGTTATCACTTATAAATACAACACCAGATATTGAAAATGCTCATAGATCATTAGATTACTGGTTTCTGACATGGGATGGACCTCACATTATCTCAATAATGTTTTTGTTAGTCATATTTTCAAGGAAGTTAATGTTGTATCAATTAGGTTTGCCCATCTCATCTACAATACTCTTGTTGAAGGAAGCCTTGATGATGTTGCGAAACTTCAGGTTCTCTTCCGCAAAGGACGATCTAGGGTGGAGCACTGTTAGGAGGCAGGTTGCAGTCCTAATTTTTTCATCGCTTCCAAAAAAATGGTGTGGTCGTGTGGGTCAGATATCGGACACTCAAATAGTCCTGAATTTTGATTATTTTATGTTTATGTAATCTCGTGTTTCGATTATTTCAATTTTATTATTTTAGAATTTTATTTTGGTGATCATTTCAAGTCTTATTGGATTACAATTGATTTGAACTGTGTTCAATTAATTTGGGTCAGTTTGGATTATTAAGTTATTTGGATGTCGATAAGGATGAAAACGGAGCAACGAGCCAAGGAGTTTCCTCCTCATTTACCAAAAACATCCTTTTTTTTACAATAGACACACATTAAGATGTCTTTGTCGAAGTAAAGATTATCCATGACAAAAATCATCCCCTTTTATGACTTGAAAATCGTATCTTTTTGCATAAATATCCCAGTATATATATTTCCTACCTTCATGTGGATTTCCCGATTTAAAATGCAATGGTCTTTTCTATCGGTCATAAACCGAAGGTCAGATATGGAAGGTTTGGCCTTCAATGGTGAATTGAAGAAAGGAAGGGAAAGAAGAAAGAGATTTCAGAGAGAGATGGAGAAGAAGAGAGGTAAGAGAAGAGAATGAGTTATGAAATTATGTACAATACAATTCGTGGGTATTTATAATCCAATACCCAACTTCATAGTAATTACACTTATTATCCCTACTATACTAATTCCTAACACTAGCCTATGTCCTACAACATTAAGAATCTAATTCGAAAAAAATTCTCTATTAAAAAAATAATGGACCCTATGAATCTAATTAAAATTTGAAAGAAATTCTAAATTAAGACTATTATCATACGCCTACCGTTTATTAAAAAAAACTAGTATATAATATGACTACACTTTAAGTCAAATACTTTATATATATATATATATATATATAATATTAGTGTTACATATAATATTATATAAATTTATATTACTATAAACCATGAATTTGAAAATGAATCAAAAATTGAAGGTTTCCATTCAAGGTTTGCATGTCCTGCTTCCTACCAGTGGGTCGAGTCAGTCAGTGCAAGCCGGTTTACCTGGTACGTGGCTTTTGCCGGCTGGGTCACGTGTTCGGGGTTTACCGTCAAAGGTGGGTTCCTCGTTATAAAAAAATAAAATAAAATTGAAATTAATCAAACTGTTTTAAATTATAAATGGAGATTTCATATTTTTCAATGCAGATTCCCCGTGAACATCAATAAATACCTATCTCATTATTATCCTTAAAAGCCAAGTTAAATAGAACAAATCGAATCGATTTCAAATGATGCAGCTAATTTGTCATATACTCGGATCGATCTACTTTGGACGATTTTCAAATGATGCAAGAATTCGATATTAGAGAAGAGCTCAAACACGACATTAAAAAACCCAGGAAATAAAAATTCTCAAGAATTAGAGATAATATCAGTGCTTTGTTGATTTTATTGTTACAGAAGAATTCAGAAAGTTCAATTCCTGAGAATTTAAATTACCCTATTTTGAAGAAAGTCAATTATGTTATAAAGTCATTAAGAGGTGGATGTTTCACCTCCTCTAAACTCCCACACTTTTGCCCTTATCTTGTAATATACTCCCTCCGTTCCAAAATACATGGATTTTGACTTTTCGGCACGTTTTTTAAAGAGCGGAAAACTATATAAAATATTATTTTTTTAATGAATTTTTTTACATAATTTGATACTTATTACTAATAAGTATTAAATTATATAAAAAAATTAATTAAAAAAATAATATTTTATAGAGTTTTTCGCTCCTTAAAAAACGTGTCGAAAACTAAAAACCCATGTATTTTGGAACGGAGGTAGTATATGGGTCTTTAGAACCCTAATAGAACACACAGGCATTTGGTTTCTCTCTTCTCTTTGCCTCATCTTTGCTCTCTTCTTACCGATATTCTAATACGTTATCAGCACGAAACTCTACCCAATAAACCTTAGTCGATTATTTTCCACCGCCACCATCTCTTATTCATCTCTAACGATCCAACTTAAATCCACCACTGGAGGGAGGGCGGATTCCGTAGATATGGGGCACATCTCAGAGATGTTGTATTCAGGAGGAATGGCGAATTCCGTGGAGATGCGCTTTACCTTTGTTCTTCTGCTACTCTTAATCTTTCAAAATTATTGATTAATTTGGATTACCGTACATCATTCGATTGATTGACCTCTATTTCTTTTGATCCAAGTGCGATATTGGAAGGGTTTTGAGTAGCATGTTATGGGCATTTACGGCGTGTCGTTTCCGTCAACCAGGGCCAGATTCATCGTCAGGATCCGATCCATATACGGATCCGTTATCGCCGCGCTTGGAATCAGCGGACTTGACCACCCATGAGGTCGGAGTCTCTCCATATGGTCCGCTGTAGCCGTTGAGTTCGAAGCCGGAGATAGACAAATTGCTACGTCGCCTGGAGTTCTGCGCCACCGTCGCCTGGAGTTCATTGCATGTTTTTTTATTAATTACAAAAGGCCTGAAATATTTAAAAATCACAGATCGCCGGAGGCGGAAAGCGGTGAGCCGTTGGTGGAGTGGTGGTCACGGTCACGGACGAGCGCTTGAACTCTTAAAGGCGGTGGCGAGACTCTGCTAAAACACAACGAGGAAGAAAGGTTTTGTATTGTAGATTTGGGCTAAATTACAAAACCAGCCCCAGAATTTTAGAAATTACGAACCAGTTTACACTTTTCTGATAATTACAGAAAAAAGACCCAAACTTACTGGGTTGCAAATTTTGTCCGGTTCCGATCTCCATCACTGAAGTGATGAGATTTAACTCGTAAAATAGATAAACACATCCTATATGCAGACATAAGTTATATGAACACCTGAAGTGGTAAGTTTTATCCCTCGAAGTGGATATGACTAATCTCAAATCAGGAAATTGTGAAATTACTTGATCGTGAAACGATAAATCTCGTCATGTAGCGATGAAACGATAAATTTCATCCCCGTAGAGATGAAATTATATTTATTATTTATGTTTAGTTAATTCATATGCATGTTATTTTATTTTATTTATTTAAATTATATTTGTTTTCTCTCATCTCCCGAAGTAGATGAACGAAACCATCACATCTCCCGAAGTAGATGAGCGGGCACATCTCTCGAAAGAGATTAATGTTCTCATCTCCTGAAGTAGGTGAATGAACAAGTCGTGAAGTAGGTGAATGAACAAGTCGTCTCTTTGAGATAGACCGATTAATTTTATCCCTTAAGAGATAAACCAAATATTTTCATCCATGTAGTGATGCATCAATGATTAGCCTTTTATTTTATTTTATTTACTTGTATTTGTATATTATATTTTTATTCTTCATCTCCCGAAATAGATGAATAGACATATCTTTTGAAGTAGATGAATGATAAACTGCACCCTCGTAGGGACGAACCGGTAAACGTCATCCTTGTAGTGATGATTCGTATATCCAGATAAACAAATCAACTGTGATCCTTAATGTTTCTCAATCAGTTTCCCACAGCAAACGATAAAATTGCATATAAGAATACCGTCTCCTGACGTAGGTGATAAAAGGTCTCGAAGATCTATGTTAAACTTTCTTGTCACTCGAAGTTGGCATGAATTTTATTTACTTATTTAAGATTATTGTTGTTAATATTCATGTTTCTTAATAGTAGTATGCTTTACTATTTAGTATTATCTTTTATATAGTTTTATTATTATTATTCTCTGAATGCACCATATTGTGAGTTTTCATCAAAGCATGCATAAGAGTTTGAAGACTCTAATTTCATATTCTTATAAACTCTAGAAGAGTATAAGATCTTATTTTAAACATTTGTACTCCTGAAGAAGTATATGGAATATGGGTTATGGCATATTCATAACTATTTTTATTTGGTTAGTACAACCAATATAAATAATCATAAAACATGGTCTGGTTTACAAGGCCACTTTCTGACAATCCTCTAAGCATTTCTTGAAGCATGCCCCTCTTGTAGAGGTGTAAAAGAGGTAATGGTTAAGCGCGCAACCAATTAAGTTATTGTTGTGGCTTATAACTAGGTCATCGTTGTACGGTTAATTTTTATAATGTCTTGAATAACATTATGAATAAAGTAAATATAGTTGGTCGTTAGTTTCATACCTGTAGTATGACACCAACAGAAGTTCTGA
The DNA here is from genome assembly GCA_037127255.1 of Persicaria tinctoria. NCBI lineage: Eukaryota > Viridiplantae > Streptophyta > Magnoliopsida > Caryophyllales > Polygonaceae > Persicaria > Persicaria tinctoria. The sequence continues at coordinate 2,094,297 of JBANSL010000005.1, read as the reverse complement.
AAATACCCAGTTAACGACATCCGATTAAATAAACCGATCACCATGTACAAAGTTCAATGGTTAGAATGTTTTATCATTGAAACTTATGACACTAGTACAAATGTGTAGAGCATTTGTAGATTAATAGCGAAAATTTGAAAGCGTTTATTAAAAAACGTTGTTAATCAATAGGAAGCACATCGCTTTTATGAAATAACCGCAATTTACTACATCTAACAGCGGGTTTAAAAGAAAACCGCTGTGCATGTAGAAGAAGGATAGTGTTGCTCTAAATAAAGCGTTGTAATTGATAATTAAATTTAGTTAAAAAAAAACCTAAAAACTAAAGCGACTGCTGCCTCTGGAAAATAAAAACCTAAAACTAAAACGCCTCCTCCACCTTCTTCCATTCCCATTCTCTACAAAAAATTTCCTCCCTAACCACTGTTATGCCAGGCCTCCCACCAGATCCTCCGGTCTCCATCCTCGGTCTGGCGCCGCCGAGCCAGGCTGCTTTCAATGGAACGGAAGCGCCGACGCCACATGCACCTACCACCGCTTGTACAATCTCGGCTCCTCCTCCTTCTTCCATCCGCGCCGGCCTCTTCCGCATCCGGCCGGTGTACCAACGAGCCAGGCTCCCAGATCGAATTTAGGATTTTTATTTTAGGATTTTTTATTTTCTAGGTTTGTATTTGATTTTGTGTTTGTACAGTTGAAGTTCTATTATATGGCTGATTTTGTAAATAAAGTGGACTGATTTTCGTTGATTTGTTGTACAATTTCTTCAGTTCCATTTTTTTAATAAGTTAATGTACTACTGGGTAATTTATCTTGAATGATACGTAGCCTTTGAATGTTTGGTGGAGTTTATGAGTAAGGTAGTGGATATATGTTTAATGGATATACCGACCCAGATCAAAGTGGGATTAGATATGGTTGTTGTAGCTTGTAGGTAGAGGTGGGGGTACTGCACTACTGCAAAAAGAGAACCGTCGTCCCTATTAAACAGCAGCAGTACATATTTTTTCCTATTTTCATTTTTTTTACAAAATTAAATTAGACAGCGGTTGTTTCAAAAAAGCGCTATGCTTGTATTTTCTAACAACGCTTTTTAAATACCGCTTTCAATAGTGTTGATAGCGCTTCCGTTAACAGCACTTTGAAAACCGCTATGCTTCCCAATAAAAAACCGCTTTTAATGTGATTTTTTGTACTAGTGTGATGTCGATCACTAACCAGAAGTTATTTGATGATAAAATCTTATTCTTTGTGGCATTTGGTCGCTCGAGTAAAACGATGATTTCGAAGATCATTAAAATTCACATGAATACCCACCAAAAGGACTAGAAGATCCTAGGACCCGAAGATCCTCAATAAGGGTGACCATACATGTACGGTTTGTTCTCTTGGCAAAATAATAACAAGACCGTCTATAATAAAGAGTAAATGCAAAGTCTCTTATGTCTCTTGACCGAGTGCAATGAGACAAATATGAACATAAAACATCATCATATGGACCAATGTTATTCCAGTATAGATGCCTTAACACATTGGTCATATGAAAAGACAGAGAATGTTTGTGGAGCATATAATAGCTCACAATGACCTAGAAGAGTCGGTAGTCAAACGGGCCCATGCAGTTTTGCATTTCGAATTTGACACAATAACTTCTCACAAATTATCTCCAGAAGAGAGTATATGTTCCGAGGCCTCCTCCATAATTAATTAAAAGACCACAAAGAAGTTGAATGATACATGGGGCTTTAGTCCCTAATGATATCAAATACCTCGAGTTTTATAAGGGTGATCAAATGCTCGGTATTTAGGGGGAGATGAAATGAGACTATATTAAGAAAGAGATTGCATGAAAGCAACTTCTCTATATATCATTTGGGATCCGCGGATAAATGAAAGTGAACCAGAAGTTCAGCACTTATGTACACCAAATGATAATTACATGGTTTAGCGAAAAGCCATCAAATGCATTTACTAAGGCCAAGAGAGTGACTAAGTCATGTATATTGCACTAGCTAGCTCATTTGGAGGTTCTAGAAGTAACTCCGAAACAAACAAAAATCAAGCGATTCTCAAATATACGAGAAGTGTTGAAGATGACTAGGCTCTCACTTTAGGATTCCCCGGAAGTGGAAAGAGCTCATGGGAATATGATGATCATCAATCAAATAATGGATGTCGACATCGAAATGATGGTAAAAGAGGTAGAAAGAATGAATTCATGCAAAGATGATTTCTTTAAGCATGATGTTGTTGGACCCGTAGTTCCAACATCGGAAAGTATAACATCATTGGTTTTAAGTGGGTGTTTATACAAAACCGCAATAAGCGAAATGAAGTTGTAAGATGTAAAGCAAGATTGATTGCACAAAAGTCTAGAGTGGATGATATGAAAACATATTCACCAGTAGTGGATATAATATTTGGTTGTCGATGAACCGACTCTAACCGTAATTGACGGGCATAGTAGTTGTATACTCCGATTGATCATTCATAAAAGAATATATAAGTGAAAATGATTGATTAATTTGAAATGCCCGAAGCATCAATATGAAAGTCTCGACATATGTACACGATTAAGCCAAAGGGTGCTTATAGTACTTGAAGTATTGTGTAAGTGGTGACATAGTGTATTGAGTCCTGAAGTACTATACACAACGTTGTACTCTTTTCCTTAATCTTGGTTTTTATCCCACTGGGGTTTTCCAAGGTAAGGTTTTTAATGAGGCAACTTATACACCATATGTACATCAGATCCCCCATATCAGACGATGAAAAGCACACTAGGTCATGAGGTACCTTATATTTGTGCATTGAAAGCAACTCATCACCAAAGACATGGAAGTCTATTGCATCGAAGTCGAGTGTGATACACGAAGGCATTTTAATTTGCACATATCGAAGATATTATTCAGACTCGACCATGCAACTCATGGAGTCAGTATTATCAAGAAGTTCGATGAGCTTATCAAATAGAGAAAGCTGCAAGAAGAATGTTGAATTCAGGGGGAGAATTTACACACTGCACTCTTTTTCCCTTCGATTAGGTTTTGTCCCACTGGGTTTTCACGACAAGGTTTTTAACGAGGCAGTATCACCAATGCGTATCAAACGACAATTTTACTCTTTTTTCCCTTACCTCTAGTTTTTGTCCCATTGGGTTTTCTAGGCAAGGTTTTTAACGAGACAGATTGTAATGTTAGATGTGTACATCCAAGAGAGAGTGTTATAAAGTCATTAAGAGGTGGATGTTTCACCTCCTCTAACCTCCCACACTTTTGCCCTTACCTTGTAATCTTCTATATATATGTGGGTATTTAGAACCCTAATAGAACACACAGGCATTTGGTTTCTCTCTTCTCTTTGCCTCATCTTTGCTCTCTACTTACCGATATTCTAACAAATTCCACCATTTTTAATAGAAAAATTCTATTTTCCTATTTCAATTCATATAATTCAAAACCAAACTCAATTTCTCAATTCGCATGATTTTCAATTTACGGGAATTGAATTCCTATGAAGTTAATTTCCTTGGAACTATACTTCTCACATTTAACCAAACGAGCCCTAAGTCTGAATCTCAATAGGTCGAGAAGTGCATTTACATTATTATTTTTTCGGAAATTTCGCGAGGTACCCCTGAGGTATTGCAATTTTCGCGAGGTATACAACTCTTTTACATATTTCGCATGGTGCCCCTGAGGTTTTGAAATTTTTCGCCTAGTGCCCTTCCTTGTTAAATTTAACAGATTCCGTTAGTTTTCAATTAAAAAAAAAAAGAAAAAGAAAAAAAGAAAGAAAGAAGGAACAGTCAGAAAGAAGCAACGCCGTCTCCAGATCTGCCACCGCCACCGTCGTCTCCAGATCTTCCAATTGCCGGCTCTAGATCTGGGCGGAGGAAGAGGAGACGGAAGAGGAAGGGCGCGAGGAGCGGAGGAGGAGCGAGCATTGGAGAGAGCCTTCTCAGCAACGCCGGCTCCAGATCTGGGCTCGCCGTTGGAGACGGAGGAGGAAGGGCGTCCCACCTTCAGGTTTCAGCCATTGGAGAGAGCATTCTTAGCAACGCCCCGTCTCCAGATCTGGGCTCGTCGTCTCCAGATCTTCTCATTGCTGAAGGAGGAAGATGTGCGCAGAAACCCTAGAATCGAAGGAAAATTATCGGAGTCAATCAAAGCCCTCAATCAGTGCTACTCCACCGCAACCTCCGGCGCCTACATGGGAGACCCATGACAAGGAAGCACAATCGAATTGAATCTAGGAGACCCATGACAAGCTCCGGCTACTCCACCGCAAGCTCCGGCGTATCCAAGAGACGAAGGAGAAAGGGCGTGAAGAGGCGGTGAGCGTGGCGGCGTTGGCGAGGACGGCGTCTCTCCCGGTGGAGACGGAGGAGGAAGGGCTCGAAGAGGAGCAGAGGAGGACGACATCGCTTAAGGAGGAAGGGCGCGAGGAGGAGCGAAGGAGTACGACCGTCGCTTCTTTCTCTTTCTCTTTCTGTACATTCCTTCTTTCTTTCTTTCTTTTTTAATTGAAACATAACGGAGTAAGTTAAACTTGATAAGGAAGGACACGAGGCAAAAAGTATCAAAACCTCATGGGCACCACACGAAATATGCAAAAGAGTTGTATAGCTCGCGAAAATTGCAATACCCCAGGGGTACCTCGAGAAATTTCCGTTTTTTTTTTGTCGTAATAGGAATTGACGATTTGATCGATCTAATTGCCTCTTTATCCTAGCAAAGAGCCCTTTTGATCACTAAGCACACGTTAACGTAGAAACTACAAAGGCTTGAGTTTCATGGCAATTAACTTCAACTTCATGGGTCCCACCTTCTCCCTCCACCATATAACCCCCACCTCCTCCACCGCGTTTCCCCCCTTTCCCCTCCTCTCCCTCTCCCTCCCCTCCTTTTTCCGGCCACATGCCATCCCCTTTTCCGGCCATCTTCCCGTCCTCCGACGGAGCTCCGATCCCGGAACTCTCCCCAACCCCTCCTCACAAACCAACAGGACCCGGTTCAATCGAACCGGTCTCGATCATTGAGGAGCGGAGCCGCAAACGGAAGCTCTCGAACCGGGACTCAGCGAGGCGGTCACGGATGCGGAAACTGAAGCACGTGCAGGGCCTTGTGAGCCACGTGACCCGGCTCAAATCCGAAAACCGTGAGTTGGCGAACCGGGTCAGGGCCGTGAACCACCACCTTTTATTCACAAGGAGGGAGAACCAACGGCTCTTGGAGGAATCCGTCATTCTCCGAACCAGATTAACTTATGCTAACCAAACTTCGTTCAAGCAACTCCAAGCCAACCCCTTGCCTTACTAAATCTCCGGTTGTTATATTTTTCGACATCGATCCAAAATCCACCTCTTGTCGATATATTGATCGTCCGTTTGAATTGATTTGGGGGTAATCAATCGACAGATTTATATGCGAATGGACGATCTAAATCGATCGACCTTTTTTTATATCGATCGGTTGTTCGTCTTATATAGTGTATATATAATTATATCATGTGTTATATATGTATATTCCATGTTACGTGCATCTTTTTTAAAACGGAAAGAAATTCGACTCACCAGACATATTCAACAACATATAGGCCGTTAGGAACAAAAACTAAACAGAACATCAAAGAATACTAAATCGAGACAACTAGAGAACGAAAGACAACATTGACATAGGCAAACAATATTAGAACCAGCGGCATAATGTGAGGCTTCTTTTCTGAAAGTTTGTATACTTTGTAGAGACAACGCAGAGAACAAATGGAAGCATAACTTATAAATATTTCATTTGCCTTTGTAAAAATTCAAATAAAGATTTTTCATTTGATTTTCAAAGTGTAGTAGCTGGAATTTCTGAAATTAATTATTGGAAGTACTTCGATCGATATTGTAAATTAGCGAAAATCTATATGTATATTGAAAAAATGCATATAAAAGAGTGAAAATCTACTCATTTTTCAATTAAAAAAAAACTAATCAGTTTGAATTAATTATTTCGTGACTAAGAAGTGAAAGCGTTGGCAGATTATTAATTGTACACATATAGAGAAACATACAAATGATAAATAGTTAAATACACCTCTTAAAATTGGTTGGGGGTGGCTCTTGATCATCCCAAACGTTAAAATTATTTCAGGTTTAATTTAATTCATTAAAAACTAATCAGATAGTTCCAGCAGCTAGTCTATTTTAAGGCAACAATATAAGTAGAGTAATTTGTTTAGTGAGTTACATCATCCACTAAAACCATATCCAACCGCTTAATTTTTTTTTAAATTAATTTTGTTTAAACTCCATCAACTTTTCAATTTCAAAATTTTGAAAAATGGATATTTTGCAAATTCAGATAATCTTCTTTATTTTCCATGTCGCTACTCTAGAGTCTAGAGTCTCTAAACTAGAGAAACTAAACTAAATCAATCACAGGTTGGTGTAGTGGTTATGGAGCTACATCCCATGCCTCGAGGTTCGAAGTTCGAATCCCCGTGAAAATATGGAGACGCTGGTGAGTGGGAGGGTCAACCCCTTAATGGGCCTACAGTAACCCGATCCAGATGTAGAGTGGGTTAAGCCCACTTGAACCGGAAATGATAAAAAAAAAAAGAGAAACTAAACTAAAAAAGGACTTGTGGGTAGTACCCAATGGTCCCCAGTTCAAACCCGGCATGACAGCTCTTTATTTACCATGGAGAAACTAAACTAAAAGTAAAAAAATGTTTATAATTATCTAATAACTCTATATAATGTTCTAACAATTCGCTGATTTGGACTGATATTGGCCCAGTTGTTATGATCCACAACACTGCCATACCCAAACTCAGCCCGGCCCATAACCGATTTTGACTTGATAAATACGTAGTACAAGCAAAAACATGCTACTCAGTCCAATAATAGTTGTCATTGGACTATTCATGAACGCTTTTTAATGAGCTAAAAACTATACAAAATATCTATTTTAAAAAATAATTCTATACTTATTAGTAATATGTATGATATTATTTAAAAATATATAATAAAATGTTGATATTTTATATAGTTTTTAGCTTCTTAAGAACACGTGCATGAATAGTAAAAGACATCTATTGTGGGACGGATAAAGTATTATTTAAGGATTTACACGAGAGATTAGCAAATACTCCGTATATCATTATATCCTTATTAATTATTTTATTTTTTCACTTTACAAGAACAATTTTGTACGTAAACATTGAAATATCTAAAATGACATCTAATAATAATAATAATAATAATAATAATAATATGTTTTGTTTAACTAGGATTATTTTTTGCCCTTAATAGAATGGGGCTAAAATGTCCTATATTATTATATTTTTTTTTTTACAAACATATGAATTGTTTAAAACTTGAAAATAATTTATGAATTTGTTTTTAACATGGATTTATTACATATATATATATATAGTGTTTGTAAAGAAACAGTCACTGGAGTATCGAGTGATTGATGAGTTGGGGTCCAGGGAGGGAGCTGACTAGCTGAGGTCCTCCCCCACCCACCCATGACCCACCGGCCCACTGCCTCTCCCCTCATTATTTGATTTTGTTTTGAATTTCAAACCAACTCAACCACCCTCTTTTATACGTTTTGGAATTATTGTGTGATATACTTAATTGTTAGGGAAAATTACAGAAAACCACCCTTTAAATATGGGTGTTTTCACTTAACCACCCCTTAAATTCAAAATTACAGAAAACCACCCTTTAAATGGTAATTGTTTACAACTCACCACCCATTCAACTATTTTCTTTAATTTATCATTAAATATATTATATTTTAATATTTTTAAACTCAAATTTGATTGTAAATATATCCAAATTTTGAATTTAAGGGTTCGATCATATTTTATGGATTATTTTATTTATTTTTAAAAAATAATAATAAATATAGCCTAAAATTATTATCTTGATTTATGGTTGAAAATGTTTATAAAATTTTAAAATATTATGGAAATTACTCTTATTTATTTATATTTTAAATAAGAGTAATTTACATAATGTTTTAAACATTTTCAAACATAAATTAAGATAATAATTCTCGTATTTACTGATTATTATTTTTAAAAATAAATACAATGATCCCTAAAATATAATTGGGCCCTTAAATTCAAAATTTGGATATATTTACAATCAAATTTGAGTTTAAAAATATTAAAATATAATATATTTAATGATAAAGTAACTAAAATAGTTGAATGGGTGGTGAGTTGTAAACAAATACCATTTAAAGGGTGGTTTTCTGTAATTTTGAATTTAAGGGGTGGTTAAGTGAAAATACTCATATTTAAAGGGTGGTTTTATGTAATTTTGCCTAATTGTTATTGTTGTTCATTAGTGTGCACGATTAGATCATTTTTCGTATGTTATTGTTATATACACTGCAAATCCACGTATTATAAATCTATGTTCAATTCCAATGTTATTCAACACTTAAACAAATGTGGAACAACTTTCAAAACAATGTTGCTAAGATAGGGTGTGAACGTTATGAAAATGACAGTGGTAGGAGAGGGCTGGGTCGGGGTTGGACCACGAACAATGTTGAGAGTTGTGAATGAAACCATAAAGAATCCACATCGAAAGTTGAATATAACGAACCTTAGTATATAAGTCGGTAGGCTACTTCTCTTATTACTAATTGATTTTGAGATGGAACATCATAACCCAATGTGATTTCGTGTCTAGGTTGATATTTTGGACCATAACGTCAAGTTTATTTTAATTATAAAATATCATCGAAAGAACAAATGCAAATACGAATACCAATGTGATATATAGTTTTTTTTTTTTGAAGTGGTAAATCTATAGAAAGTAATACATAATTAAAAAATGACAAGACAGAAAGGGGCCTCACACCTATCTACCTGGTGTGAAGACCCAAAAAGGTATACCCATTCTCCTATGAAACGGAGATTTCCAAAGAACTCACTATACCCTCTAAACCCCCAATCTACTCTCTAACAGTCTAACTAACTATTTCAAGATCCCCTCAACCATCTCTTCTCCTTGGATGACTTGTCCTTACATCTCAAGGAGATTCTAAGGGTAACAGATCACATAAATATATACTTGTAACTTGTAAGGGTAACAAATCACAATCACAAAATATAAATTGTTGAGTTAAATGATACTATTTGAGTAGCAATAGCAATCAGAGATTTTAATTTTTTTTTAACTAAAGCACACAAACTCAGAATCTAATAAGCAATGTGAAAGTCACAGGCATTCTTGAATTAGAAACACAAATGCAAATATGAATACAAGCATGATAATGAAAGGGATCTCAAGCTGCGAATTTTCGACAAGCTAAACCAAAAAACGATCAACAGCTTCAAATCTCAGAAACAAAAGAAAGGGATGTCAAGGATCATACGAAAGTCACAGTTTCTGGCTTTAGTCTCACGGTGCGGGAATGGAGGGCGAGGTGGCATGAGCTGAGCCGAGCATCTCATCACCACCGAGGCAATCCCCTTCATGGGCCATTCTGCTCTCTCCCCTGGGGCTGCTCCCGGAGGCACTGTTCGAGAGGGAGACTGAGGCTCCTTTTTGGAGAACGCCTGTGGGTGAGGAGTCGAACTGAGGGCTACCGTCATAGGCATCAGTCATCGGATTCAGAGAGCTGTCTGCATTGTTGTTTAGTACCTCTCCCAGAGGACCTCCCATTGGCTTTCCCCATGACATTGGTGCCCAGTTCGAGCCTGCTTCGTTGAGTGCTTCCTCCTGGTTGGAGGAGGATGATAACTCTGACATGGGGGTCGACATTGACAGCTGAGTCCAGTCGGATTTCAGCTCGTTAGGCCAAGGAAGGGTCGAGTGGTTGGATTCGTCAACTAAGGGATGAATCCGGTGTTGGTCTTGGGTGTGCTGATCGTTGAAGCTCAAGAAGGAATTATAGGTTTGACAGTTCAGGTTGGCTCTCGGCGATGGATTGAGGAGAGATTCAGACGAAACAAATCCAAACTCAGACCGAGGAGGTTCTTCATACGGGACATGCTGTTTCGGAACGGGAAAAGGTGAAGCCTTAGATGTTGGCATCATGGAGAAGCCTTGTGAGTCTTGCAATCTGTTGACACAAAACATTGTACAGTAAGCAAAAAGGATTGTTTTCAAGACATGGATTCGAAGTGTCGGTTTATAAAAGAAAACGCTAAATGTATTAGAAAACTACTCACCTTTTTTCGGTACATAACAAAAGCAGAAAGGAATGTATCAAGGCAAAACATGTAAAGAAAACTATACCGGAATCGTAGAACCAAATCCTGATGACGATGGAGTAATCCAAGAGTGGATCTCAAATCTCAAAAACTAGGACTAGTCACTTTCAAAAAGGCGAAAAAGATGAAACAATGGTAGGTCTACTCTAAAAGTCTAAAGTGGAAGCAAAGAAAGCAATAGCATATGCATTTCATAATTCATACACACCATCATTGTAACCGAATTTGTCGTTTCTTACCGGTTAACGACTGAGTCTGTCGCGAGGCTGGGGGCACTGACTTGCAAGTTAGTAAGCTGGTGTGCCGCAATAGCTAGGTTATTGGATGAATTGCCGCTGGATGTTGCTGATGATGACGTAGGAACCACCTTAGGATTGGTGGGCCTAGAGATAGCTTGGTGGCCAGTCTGACCTTCCACAGGCTTTCTTGAACGATGGCGGCCCCTGTTTATGTGCCTTTCGCAATACTTTTGATCGGGGACAGCGTCCCTTGAGCACCGCCATTTCTTCCCATCTGTCCGGCGACACCTCCCTGGCTCAGGATCAGTGCTGCTGCAGGAGTATCCTAGATGAAAAGAGCCCCACCCATCTACAATTTCAACGGTATCATAAACAAACAAACAAATCTGAAGTCATAACAGAAACAGTACCAGCGAAATTCCAATATGCAACACTGAAGAAAAAGGAAGATCTGTGCAATACACAAATGGAAATCTTATGTAGTCTTAAAACTGTTTATTCAAGCAGAAGAAGCAAGCTTACATGAATGAGCAGAAAAGCCGGGAAACCCAGATGAGACAAGAGCTTTCCTTATCGGAAAGAGTAAAGTAGCCGGAACAGGCACATTTGCAGTGAAGTACTTGTAGATCAAAGCCTGATGCTCCAGCTCAATCCATTGAGCTGGAGTGAACGGTCCTCGGATCCCGGTGAATGACCCATGTATGCTTCCAGAAGCATAGCCTGAAAGACAACATAACAAATCCAGAATCTTGATAGTCCAACAATATGTTGCTGAAAACAAACACATACACAAAATACTTGCACAGTAGCAAAGGACCCTAAACTATAGGGACCATGCCTATAAAATAGAATCAGATAAAGAATGAACAAGCAAAACAGTTGATTAATGATAAATTCCTTAAATAAATCCTCACCAAATCTTTCATAAATGAAAAGACATTCATATTCCAAAGACAATAAAGGGGCCAACCACCACATAATCCAAAAATAGCAAGTTCTTTCCCCAGGGAGGAATCAAAATTCAAATAGATCATCTTCAAGTCTAATTACAGATTTACTACTGTCAAAACCATCATCCTAATTTCTGTAGATGCTAAGATACCACTCAGAAATTACTGATCTTTTACCCTTCACCAGATGCAGTTAAAGTAATTAGAGAGATTGCCCATATAAACATGTCAAATCCACATAACTAACCAAAAGATCAAACTGACCCACAATCTGAATAGACACCAAATCAATCCAAAACAACAGCATGATACCTTAAAACATGGGCAAAATTGAATCTGGGTAGAAATTAAAGTGCAGGATTTAGAACATATATGTAGATTGATTTCTAAATTCACCTGCATTTCTAGGGTGAACAGGAGCTGTACTTTTACCCCCTCCACCGCCACCGCCGCCGCCACCGCCTGATGTGGGTGAAGAAAAGCTCAGCATCTGAGACTGTGGGGGCCCACCGACACAAGAAGAAGTAGATCTCAGCAAAGGCATTTGCTTTAGAAGCCCCAAATCAGGGGCATTTGCTGCCATTTTTGAAGCCCTAGATTGGTCATCTTCCACAGATCCCTCTTGGTTTAGGAACCCAGATCCACCGAACTTCCTCTTGCTGCTTGGTTCAGGGGACCCACCTTGCTGGTGTTGACCCTCCATCCCCATCAACCCAAAATCCATCAAGGAATCACAGGGGTTTGGGTATCAGTGACCCTAAATGGTTTGGGTCTCTTTGAGTTCATGAGAAGCAAAACATTTTATAAAGATAACCATTTGACTTGCTTTTTAAAAGAGGAATCTTTCTGGGTTTGGAAGAGATTTGAAGATAGAGAGCTCAAATAAGAACAAGAGGAGATAGTAGCTAAATTAGCCAAATGCCCAGAGAGAGTGGTAGATTGAGCTCAAGGTAGCTCCAAGTTTTCTGTATCTCTATCTGAAAATGAAGATTTTGTTTTGGGAAAAAAACTAAACTTTAAAGTAATTTCCGAAAAGGGAAGTGCAAATAAAATACATGGAAAATATCAGCTCAAGCTCTAGTTTTGGCCTTTTTCTCTTCTTCCCCGAAATTCCATTTGAGGAAAACTTGCAATTTAGTGTATTTAATGTAGGAAAATTTTCTAAATGGAAATGTTTAAGGCATAATTTAGGAGAATTGTATTTTTTTTAAAAAAATTATGTTATATGTATGAAATCATATTTATGCAAGATTATTAATAATTAAAAATAAAATGACTGTCTAGTACACAAAGGCCAAACGATATCGATAAAAAGGATATTAGAGGTAGTTTTTAAGGTTCGTGTTTTGTTTGATTTTTTTTGGGTTTGTATTTGACAAAACTGCGCCATTTCAAGGTTTAAATCAAAAGTGAATCAAGATAATATTATATAATTTTCTTAGGATAATAAAGATGTTATTAATAAAATTAAAAAATGATAACGCGATATTACACTACCGTGATAGGAAGAAGTTATATTTTTAAAATATTAAATGGTATGAATCAGTGACGGAGACAGAAACTTATCGAAGGGAAAGCGAAGTTTTGCACAAATTATTGATTCGCTTTTCAATAGATTTTTCTACAGTTTAGAGAACCAAAATTATAATATTGTAGATTAAAAAATTATACTGTATATTTTAGTTTATGACAACGTTTTTTTAGTTCAAAACACAATTTTTTATTCAAAATTGTGGTGTTTTAGTTTAAAACCATGCCATTAATTCATATATTTTTTTTCTCTTTAAACGAAAAAAATGATATATTTTAATCTATAACAACATTATTTTCGTCTAAAAATATATCGCTTGAAACCTACAATGTCAATATGTAACTTGTTATTCTCTTCAATATGTATCATGTAACAAGATATATAAACTTTAAACTAGCATAATTTCTTATATAATTATCGAATTTAGTAATATAACCTCTTGTTTCAAATCTCTTGGGTTAAATTATATTACCAAAATATCAAATTAAGTAAAATATAAAAGCATTGTGATTTATTAAAAGACATTTGAAATAATTAATCTGTGTTTAACTTTCAAACGTTCATAACTTTTTACTCGAATATCGGATTGAGGCTTATAAATTATAATATCTCCCCCCTAGCTCTGTCTGTGGTATGAATTACAACAACGGCGACCTAGTATATCCCACAATAAAGCGGGGTATGGGGGGTCAGGATCTACACATTCTTTCCAGTTGAGAGAATGTTTTCGATAAATCCAAAAATAATAGAATATGTGTATGGAGTGGAGGCATGAAGAACAATAAATCAATTAAGAGTCTGAAAAGCAGTATAGATGCATCAATAAAATAGATGTATCAAGAAATTATTCTTCTATTCCCAAAATTTTAAAATAAATTAAATTTGAGGTAGAATGGCCGGGTTGAATTTGATTTTGTAACTTAGGAGCTCTTGTTTAATTACTTTGATTTACATATTTATATTTACTGCATTGTGATTAGACCTGTGAAAACACAACTCGACCCGGTCGACCCGACCCAAACACCCGAAAAATTTCCGACCCGAACACGGAATTTTTTCCGATCCAAACCCAAAAAAACGGGAATTTTCCGGGTAATCTGGGTTTCGACCCGGTGACCCGATTGACCTCGTAATTTTGACCTGATTGACCAGTGACTCGATTGACTCGGTTGATTTATAATTATATACAATTAATTTTTTATATATATAATTAAAATCTATCGCAAAATTATCAAATCATGATTTTTTTAATTTAAAAAATAAAAAAAAATTGGCAAACCCGAAATGACCCGAAACCCGGTCAAACCCGGGTTCGAGTCAATCCGGACAGGGACGTCCAATGAATTTTGGAGGCCCGGTTCATAAGTTTACTATTGATAATTTTTGTCTTTTAATTTAGGAGAATTGTATTTTTTAAAAAAAAATTATGTTATATGTATGAAATCATATTTATGCAAGATTATTAATAATTAAAAATAAAATGACTGTCTAGTACAGAAAGGCCAAACGATATCGATAAAAAGGATATTAGAGGTAGTTTTTAAGGTTCGTGTTTTGTTTGATTTTTTTTGGGTTTGTATTTGACAAAACTGCGCCATTTCAAGGTTTAAATCAAAAGTGAATCAAGATAATATTATATAATTTTCTTAGGATAATAAAGATGTTATTAATAAAATTAAAAAATGATAACGCGATATTACACTACCGTGATAGGAAGAAGTTATATTTTTAAAATATTAAATGGTATGAATCAGTGACGGAGACAGAAACTTATCGAAGGGAGAGCGAAGTTTTGCACAAATTATTGATTCGCTTTTCAATAGATTTTTCTACAGTTTAGAGAACCAAAATTATAATATTGAAGATTAAAAAATTATACTGTATATTTTAGTTTATGACAACGTTTTTTTAGTTCAAAACACAATTTTTTATTCAAAATTGTGGTGTTTTAGTTTAAAACCATGTCATTAATTCATATATTTTATTTCTCTTTAAACGAAAAAAATGATATATTTTAATCTATAACAACATTATTTTCGTCTAAAAATATATCGCTTGAAACCTACAATGTCAATATGTAACTTGTTATTCTCTTCAATATGTATCATGTAACAAGATATATAAACTTTAAACTAGCATAATTTCTTATATAATTATCGAAGTTAGTAATATAACCTCTTGTTTCAAATCTCTTGGGTTAAATTATATTACCAAAATATCAAATTAAGTAAAATATAAAAGCATTGTGATTTATTAAAAGACATTTGAAATAATTAATCTGTGTTTAACTTTCAAACGTTCATAACTTTTTACTCGAATATCGGATTGAGGCTTATAAATTATAATATCTCCCCCCTAGCTCTGTCTGTGGTATGAATTACAACAACGGCGACCTAGTATATCCCACAATAAAGCGGGGTATGGGGGGTCAGGATCTACACACTCTTTCTAGTTGAGAGAATGTTTTCAAAACACAATTTTTTATTCAAAATTGTGGTGTTTTAGTTTAAAACCATGTCATTAATTCATATATATTTTTTCTCCTTAAACGAAAAAAATGATATATTTTAATCTATAACAACATTATTTTCGTCTAAAAATATATCGCTTGAAACCTACAATGTCAATATGTAACTTGTTATTCTCTTCAATATGTATCATGTAACAAGATATATAAACTTTAAACTAGCATAATTTCTTATATAATTATCGAATTTAGTAATATAACCTCTTGTTTCAAATCTCTTGGGTTAAATTATATTACCAAAATATCAAATTAAGTAAAATATAAAAGCATTTTGATTTATTAAAAGACATTTGAAATAATTAATCTGTGTTTAACTTTCAAACGTTCATAACTTTTTACTCGAATATCGGATTTAGGCTTATAAATTATAATATCTCCCCCCTAGCTCTGTCTGTGGTATGAATTACAACAACGACGACCTAGTATATCCCAAAATAAAGCGGGGTATGGGGGGTCAGGATCTACACACTCTTTCTAGTTGAGAGAATGTTTTCGATAAATCAAAAAATAATAGAATATGTGTATAGAGTGGAGGCATGAAGAACAATAAGTCAATTAAGAGTCTGAAAAGCAGTATAGATGCATCAATAAAATAGGTGTATCAAGAAATTATTCTTCTATTCCCAAAATTTTAAAATAAATTAAATTTGAGGTAGAATGGCCGGGTTGAATTTGATTTTGTAACTTAGGAGCTCTTGTTTAATTACTTTGATTTACATATTTATATTTACTGCATTGTGATTAGACCTGTGAAAACACAACTCGACCCGGTCGACCCGACCCAAACACTCGAAAAATTTCCGACCCGAACACGGAATTTTTTCCGATCCAAACCCAAAAAACCGGGAATTTTCCGGGTAATCTGGGTTTCGACCCGGTGACCTGATTGACCTCGTAATTTTGACCTGATTGACCAGTGACTCGATTGACTCGGTTGATTTATAATTATATACAATTAATTTTTTATATATATAATTAAAATCTATCGCAAAATTATCAAATCATGATTTTTTTAATTCAAAAAATAAAAAATTGGCAAACCCGAAATGACCCGAAACCCGGTCAAACCCGGGTTCGAGTCAATCCGGACAGGGCCGTCCAATGAATTTTGGAGGCCCGGTTCATAAGTTTACTATTGATAATTTTTTAAAAATAATTAAAATTAATGATATCATGTATATCATCATATTAAATTATTTGTATTGTATTTTTGTCTTTTAAATAAACTTTAAGTTATTAAAAAATTTGTTTTAAGTTTTAACTTTGTAGATGCTTATTTTGGATAAATTATTTTTGATCTTTTTTTATTAGAAAAGAGGAGTTTTAGTTTTGAAAAATATAAATTAGAGGCAAATTTTGAGTAATTATTGTGAAATTGAATATATGGATGAAGGGCACTTTGATCAAAACTACATATTTTTTTTTAAAAAAAAAACAAATTATGTAACAATCTAGGTGGTTCAATTTATCTCAAGATATTATATAAGATGGTTTTAAAAAAGAAAATTTATAAAAGATGGTTTGTTAAAAAAAAATAGTCTCGTTTAAAAGGAGATTTTTGAGAAATAACCCTAAACTTCATATATAAAATTTTGAACTTAATAATCTCTCATAGGGCAAGAGAGAACTTTTGTTGTTTCGGAAAACATTTTACAATACTCCATCCGTATCACAAAACTTGTAGTTTTAGAGTAGTAAACTTGTATAAAAAAACTTGTTGTTTTAGCTATAGTTATTATCTTTATAGGTAATGATTGCTATTTTTATAGGTAATAATTAGTGCTTTTAGGTACTTTATCCTATAAAAGTAAAAGAAATATAGGTATTATTAATAAGCGTGTAGAAAGCTAAAACTACAAGTTTTGCGATACGGAGGGAGGTCCTGTGCGAGCGCACACTTCGCACATGCTCAGAGCCTGCCCTGAATCCGGAACCCGTTTTACCTGAGACCCGATGTGACCCGACCCAAATAACCCGTTTAACAGGTCTAATTGTGATATTATGTCTTTAGCTTCCTTTTTTTAAGTTGTTTTGGGATCCATCTTGCACTCTGTGTAAAACCTAATTTTCTGCAACTGAAATGACTCAAATGAGGAAAATGATGGGAGGGTAATCCTGTAAATAAGAGTAAAGCGGAGGTCGAAGTTAAGGCCATGTGGCGCACACCCTCGCCCGGCTTAACTACCCCTGCGCATATTTGAAACCTCCCTTTCTCGTTCGATCCTCTCATCTCCGCACTTGCTCTCCCGAGCGAAGTTCTCCGATACGAAAATGTGGCGCTGCATCTCCACTCGCCTCCGATCGCACTCCTCCATCGCTAAACGATCTTCATCATCACCGTCTCCCGATCGTCTCCTCTCCAGATTATTCTCTTCCCGATCCGTATGATCTCGCAATTTCTTGTTCGATTTTCCTTTTTTTTTTATATATATATTGGTTGGAATTAGCGATGATCGCTGCGACAAAATGCGATTCAGGAGTTTTGATTTTTGGATTCGTTTTGCAGGATTCGGATTACAAAATCGTTGATCACAGCTACGATGCGGTCGTGGTGGGAGCCGGCGGGGCTGGTCTCCGTGCAGCTATCGGTCTCTCCGAGCACGGATTCAATACGGCCTGCATCACCAAACTGTTTCCAACTCGGTCTCACACTGTCGCAGCTCAGGTATTCGGCGATCATATCCTGATCTGACATGTACATTTCGTCTTGGTTTAAATGCCGCGCTTTCTTATCGATGCCATTCGAAAAACTCGGGGTTAATATTTGAAGACATATATGGCTTTGATAGTTTGATCTATTGACTGCACTCACTAGAATAAAGAAGAGGGAAGCAGGGAAATGGAATTGAGACCTCCCTTTACTGTAACGCTTGTTTCATAGTGAAAATTTCGTCTTGTTCTCTATGTATTGTATTTTTTTGAATAATGTTGCTTTAATTTCTAGGTTTCATGAGTGAATATCTCATTTGCTTAATAGGCATCTTGATTGTGTGTGCAGGGTGGGATCAATGCGGCTTTAGGTAACATGACAGAAGATGACTGGAGGTGGCACATGTATGACACAGTAAAGGGAAGTGACTGGCTAGGTACGCTGTTCTTTTTACTATACATTCGTTCTTATTATCTGGGACTCTGATGAATTCTAAGGTTAATTAGTACAACTGAATGCATCTAGATTCCGCCATTCCTGGTTCGCTAGAATATATCTGCCTATCCTGTATTCTGTTTGCAATTTGATCTCTTACTCTCTTAGGTTAATTACTGTAGCTGGGAATGTATATTATTGTTTCTTTTCATCTTCAATTTCTTTTAGCACACTGGACTGTCTGTTTGTACAGGTGATCAGGATGCAATACAATACATGTGCAGAGAAGCTCCAAAAGCCGTTTTAGAGCTTGAAAATTACGGGTTACCATTCTCTCGAACTGATGAAGGGAAAATTTATCAGCGGGCTTTTGGCGGCCAAAGTTTGGATTTCGGGAAAGGTATGAAGATGAATGTTTGAGTTGAGACGTGTCATCAATAATAGCCTTAAACACACTGCTTATGTTGCAGGTGGGCAGGCATATCGCTGTGCATGCGCTGCTGATCGTACAGGCCATGCTTTGTTGCATACACTTTATGGGCAAGCTTTGAAACACAATACACAATTTTTCGTGGAGTACTTTGCATTGGATCTCCTTATGAATGATGAAGGTATGCTAGTATCCTAATTAAAATGCGGCGCTGGATGCATTGAAACAATCTTCTATCACTTTTTACTTGAATAAATGTAACATCCCCAAAAGCGTGATCACTTACTAACAATGGCCTTGTTTCTTTTCTGATGTTTACCCCTGTTTTAGCTTACCATATTTCTGTTAAACTGTTTACAGGAAATGCATTACCAGATGTTGCATCCAAATTGTCTTAATGTTGTGAACTTTTGCTCGAAGCTTTCTTATTTATAATTCTAACTTATTACATGTACAATTTAGAGCTTGTGTTTCAATCTGCATTACTTGTGTTATAACTTATAACTATGAGGCATGGCACTGGTTTTTGTTTATAGTTATGGGACAAGAGACATCGTGGAGTTTTTTCACCAAACTTAGGCTGGATTAGAGTACAAATCTAGCATGCTGTTGTTTTGGTGAAGTTGCTTAACCATTAATTTTTAAAACAGGTGAATGCCAAGGGGTTATTGCATTAAACCAGGAGGATGGGACCTTACATAGATTCCATGCTGCATCAACCATTTTGGCAACTGGGGTATTGTATCTTTTTCATTCCCATTTATTCTCTATTTCTCTACTCCACTCATCTCTTTTCCAGCAATAAGCAGACTCTCAGTTGCTACCTTCTGGAACGTTGCAGGGTTATGGCCGAGCTTATTTTTCAGCAACATCAGCTCATACATGTACCGGAGATGGCAATGCCATGGTTACGCGTGCTGGGCTTCCATTGCAGGTCTTGTGCTAGTTTTTTCCCCTGACAGTACGATTGTAAGATGATTGTGTAAAGGGATGTTCATGTTGCCGTGTTTGCCATTGTTGCTTTTCTTTTATGCAGGATCTTGAATTTGTGCAGTTTCACCCAACTGGTATATATGGTGCCGGGTGCCTAATCACAGAAGGTATTTCATTTCATTTGTTTTAGCAACACATCTACCCTTATAAGAAAATGTACAGAGATATCTAATTTTTAACCTAATGACTCTTTTACTGTCAGGTGCTCGTGGAGAAGGTGGGATTTTAAGAAACAGTGAAGGTGAGCGGTTTATGGAGAGGTACGCCCCTACAGCCAAGGACCTTGCATCAAGGGATGTGGTTTCCCGATCTATGACAATGGAAATCCGTGAAGGCCGTGGTGTAGGTAAGACCACTTCACTTGATTTTGACTGTTCCCAATGTGGAGGAAATCCTAAAATCATTGCCTACCCTTTTGTGGTGTGATTTTGAAGAATAGCATCATATAACTAGTATCACTCCCTTGGGCATCAAACTAATATGCATAAATGTACTTTGTTGAATGATGGCCCTTCCTGCATCAAACTAATATGCATAAGTATTGGGAGTTTATTAATTTGTGTCTACTTTATTTTGTCTGCACTGGTTATAAATTATCATAGCTTACATATTCAGTTGGATCTTTTCCTGTTTTCTTCAATAAAGAGTAATTCTCTGACTCTGTTACCTATTCCAGGACCCATGAAAGACCACATCTATGTTCACCTTGATCACTTACCCCCTGAAATTCTTAAGGAGAGACTTCCTGGTATATCTGAAACAGCTGCTATTTTTGCTGGTGTGGACGTTATGAAGGAGCCTATCCCTGTTCTGCCTACCGTTCATTATAATATGGGAGGGATTCCCACAAATCACCATGGAGAGGTCAGAATTAACCGAATAATGTATCTTAATGCTAAATATCACACGGTTTTTAATCTGAGTATCATTTGCACATCAGGTGGTCACTGTCAAAGGTGATAACCAGGATGCAGTAATTCCTGGATTAATGGCGGCTGGAGAGGCAGCATGTGCATCAGTTCATGGTGCTAACCGGCTTGGAGCTAATTCTCTTCTTGACATTGTGGTGTTTGGTCGAGCTTGTGCAAATCGTGTTGCAGAGATCCGCCGACCAGGCAAGTCACTGTTCAGTAGTGATATCATTTCAATTTTGTATAAGAGATATCAATTTCCTTGTGATCAGAATGTGAATGTTTCGTAAAATGTCATGATATTATCACCATACTCCTATGTATAACACAGTTCATTCGTCTCTTTGTGGACTGCAGGGCAGAAAATGAAACCTTTACCCAAGGATGCTGGGGAGAAGACCATTGAACGGTTAGACAAATTAAGGAACTCAAATGGCTCAATTTCAACTGCACAAATTCGTTTGAATATGCAACGGGTAATGCAGAATAATGCAGCCGTATTTCGCACACAGGAAACATTGGAAGAAGGTGTGTTTTCCTTGATAGGACTGCTTGATGAATGATAATCATTTTAAAACACGCTTGATATGTCTATGTATACTTGCACATATTTTACTGCTATGGCAGAAGTCGTAAAAAACATCGCTGTTGTGTGGTAATATATACGACAGCACTGCAAATAAGGATTTCGTTATATTGCTCTTTACCTGAAAATTTGTCTACCTGTGGAAACCAAAACTCCCAAGACAAATGTAACAAGTAGATGTGAATTTGACAACCTTTATGGGAACAAGAAGAAGAATTTATACAATCTTATCTAGGCTGCCGATGTTTAGTAGTTTAGGCTTTGTTGTTGGGTCCTATTGTCTGTGCCTCTTTTTTGGCTTCTTTACTGTCATTTTACTTTCTATTCCATTGTGATCCTTGTGCCGTGTTTTTACGGGTCTCTCGGAAACACTCTCCCGACCTGATCGGGGTAAGAGTGCGTACATCCTGACCCCTCAGACCCCGCTTAATCGCGAGATTAACTGAGTTGTTGTTGTTATATACAATCTTATCTAGATTATAGTAGCTGATTGTCTAAATATGCTACATTATCTGCATGTTGCAAGATTTCATATTTCGTTTCACCTATAATTTTACGGGATTTTGTAGTTTCTTAATTCCATGACACCTCTATTTCTTTCAACATTCAATTTCTTATCTGTACTAAAAAAAAAATTTCCTCTCATATGTGCAGGTTGCGAGCTAATTGACCAGACCTGGGAGAGCTTCCATGATGTCAAAATAAGTGACCGTAGTCTCATATGGTAATCACGGATGACTTACTATGCGTAATATTAGTTTTGATACTGCTTGGTTGACGACAAATGACTGAGCCGGTTTTGAAATTGCGATACTGTCCAGGAATTCCGATTTGATAGAGACCATAGAGTTGGAGAACTTGCTGATCAATGCCTGCATCACCATGCATTCTGCAGAGGCCAGGAAAGAGAGTAGAGGAGCACATGCTCGTAAAGATTTCTCGGTTGGTTCATGTTTTGAATCTTATTCTGTTCCGTCATATAGTATAAGAACCTGTTCGTTTACCCTTTTGGTTTAGCATACTTATCTATCAACTAACACTGTAAGAATTCGGATTACACAGACAAGAGATGACAAGAACTGGATGAAGCACACTTTGGGGTTAGGCCGACTCATCTCTCCCCCGGTTAATGGAATTTATCTTGTTTTTGTGCACGGAATGATACTGAAGCACTGTGGTCTCTTTGATCTGCAGATACTGGGAGAATGAGAAGGTTCGGCTGGACTACAGACCGGTCCACATGCACACACTGGATGATGAGATGGAGACAATCCCTCCTAAAGCCCGCGTGTATTAGTTGATCCACATCACACGATACGTGGACACGACAACAACAACCACAACAACAACAAACAGACACTGAGGCAAGTTATTTATTTTCCATGGCTGAAGCTGGGTGATGATAGGGACGTAGGATCACAATAATGTTAAAAATAATTCAATTCCATTGATAGGAAGCTTCTGATGGCTTGGCATCAGAATTTTGTTGGCTTCTTGATGATCTTAGGAGGATGGATCATGACATAGAGCTCTTTCTTTTGCTTATGAAATCGACATTTTTGCCCTTTTGTTTACAAGTCCGAGGTTTTAGTAAATGAGTTTGCTTAGATGATTAGATCGGTAACTAAACATGGATTGGTCTCTCATCTGCACCAATCTTAATACATCAAACTCGACATATGTTTGCACACGAAAACGATTGAACGATTTCTAACTAGACAATCCATTAATACAAGTTGAAGATTGTAACCCGACTCACTTCCTCCTCCGTACCCCTTCTCTTGAAGCCTGTCCCAATGCTTATTAGACAGTGTTCTAAAAATAGCGCCCAAGACCTAGGAATTTTTAAGTCTAGACGGCCCTCTGGCCGGGAATCCGCCTATGCACCGTCTAGTCCCACCTATGCACCGCCTAGACTCCGCCTAGGCCCGCCTAGTCTTGTCTAAACGCCGCCTAGGCCCGCCAAGCCCAACGATTATTCAATTTTAGCTTCTAGGCATGTGATTAATTGACTTATGTTTTTTTTATCCCCAAAGTCGAGATGTATTTGCCATTGTGTCGAACCTATTGTTTTAGATTTTTGCGTTTATTTACTTTAGTGTTAGTTAAGCACCACAAATTTGGGTTTACGAGTGATATTATGAATTATTATTACATTATACTCCGTCTCCGTTCGCGAAAACTTATCATTATAGAGGGTTAATTTTGTTCAACAAAACATGTCATTTTAGATATTTTGACCCATACTTTACAAAAATGTCCTTGTAATGATTAATAGATTGTTAGTTATAGTTTTCGATAAAGTAAAAAAGTAGTGTAATAATTGAGGGTATAATAGTATATTTGCTTATTTCCTTAAAACTTGTGAAATAAGTTAGAATGACAAGTTTTGTGAACGGATAGAGTATAAGTTATTGACATGTGGTATGCGTTAAAATATAAGTAAATAATCCAGTTTGTTCTAAGTTCGCCTAGGCACCCACCTCGCCACCTAGGCGCTAGGCGGCCACTCACCGCCTAGCGGCTGTCTAGCGCCTTTTAGAACATTGTTATTAGACAATGTATCTAAAACGTGAAAATGGTGAAGCATGGTACAAAATGATTTTCAAATTTTAAATTATTTTAGTCAATTTTTTAAAATGATTTAGAAAAATTGTATCAAAAATAAATAAAAATTCTAAGCATAAGAAGACTAGTAATAATTCTTTGAAAGAAAATCCATTTTATGGGTGATTTGTAAAACTTCTTTAACACAGGGATGTTTTTTGTGAATAGCCTAATTTAAGAGTGGTTTGTGAAATTTACCCTAAATAACAAACTCCCGAAAACATTTATGAAGATCCATTCATACCTACCAGGCTACCAGTTGTCCATTTGTCATCTTCGTTTTCCCTTTCTTCCTTATCCCAAAAACAGTGGGAGAAGAAATCAATGGCAGCTTCAGGAACCAAATCAGCACCTAGGGTTTGGTTTTTCGTGACGTTGACCGTCTTGAATTCGCTGGCTTTGGAGGTGGCCGGAGACGGAGACCCAACGCCGAAGCCCTGGCCGGAGCAATTCCACTCGGTGCTGGTGATGAATTACAGCGGAGCTGTAGATATAATCGATCTCTGGTACGATTGGCCCAACGGCCGGAATTTCAACATAATCCAACACCAGCTAGGGAAGGTGTACTACGATCTGGAGTGGAACAACGGCACCTCCTTCGTCTACACTCTGGACGGCGACAGAGAGTGCGAAACCCTAGATGTCGGCTTCGGCCTCCTCCCGCCGACCTGGCTCGCCGGCGCCAACTACCTGGGGCGGAGGCAGTTCGCCGGGTTCCTCTGCGACGTCTGGGAAAAGGTGGAGTTCATCTGGTACTACGAGGACGTCGTCACCCGCCGCCCCGTCCACTGGCAGTTCTACACCGGCCGAAGCGCTCACGTCATGACCTTCGAGGTCGGCGCCGCCCTCCCTGATTCCCACTGGCAAGCGCCTGTTTACTGCTTTGATGGCACCGCCGGAGTCAACGCCAATCCGTACGACCGCGCCGGAATCACTGGTTCGATTGCCTCGCTTTAAAGGTCGGAGCTTGATTTCTCCCTTTGGAATAAAATCATCTGTTAGGTTGTTTAATGGTGATATGATTCAATTGCTGCTAATTTCTGAAAACCTGAAATTTCTTGAATCGAACGAGGAAATGAGCTGAACTGCTAACTGCATTTCTTATTCGAATGTGAATGGTGAGAGTATTTCCAAAGGGCCCTATGAAGAGTAAAGACTGCGATGACAACTACGGATTGGAAGCCGACGAACTGTAAAGACGATGCCAAAATTGAGTAAACAGGCCAAGAAACTACTACTACTCTAAGTTGAACTCGCCACTTTTTTCTTGACGATTCTTTTTCTACGAGCCTTAGGGGCTGGAGCGTCGTTTTCACCGATTGAATCGCCTGTTGACTGCCTGATCCCAAGAAGCCCAAGTCCTGATACAATGGCGCTCTTTGATATGAACCATTTTGAGGAATCGTTTGATGTGGGTTCTGTTCGCCTGCTGTAAGCCCTCAAGAGGTTTTCGGAATCAACAAGTGGGTCTGCTTCGATTCCTAGCCACGCCAGTCTTGACCTCTCCCCTAGCTGAACGTTCAGCATCCTGGATACAGACGCATTCGACAAGGTCAGAATAAACAATCCTAGGATAGTAGGATTGAAACATTGACACCTTTTACAGCATATCATCAGACAAACCTAATTTCTTGAGCATCAGCATACTAAAGAAACATCAAAAGTGGGCAACTGCATTTACTGTCATATTTTCGCCGTTTTGTTTCATTATCCGACTCTAATCACATTTGGCTCGTTTGTTTAGATAACTAGGGAAAGGAAAGGTATTAAATTTTACACATAAAATGTATATGATCACCATTTTTTTTGAGCTTGGAGGAGAGGATGTGAGGGATTATTATCCCATCCTAGAGGTATTAGTTACCCCTCCAAATTAGAGAATAGAAGGGTAGCACATTTGTATGGAAAATGGGTGAAGAAGGGAAATGATTAGAATAGTTATCAATGAATCTTAACTTAAATATGGACTAGATTCATAAGGGTAATCATTACTTTTCCCTACCAAAAAACAAACGGGGGTTAAATTGAGAAGGTGAATACGGACCTCAAAGCTGTGCTGAAGAATAGTGACACCCCTATAACATCAAAATGATTTGTCAAGGCTCTGTCGACGCCACATAAAAGCTGATACCGTAAGTTGGCATAGATTCCGAGGAATGCTCCATATCCAAGTGCATTGCTACTCGCAGATGGAATTGTGATAGATAGCCTGGTGACATATAACAAAAATCGGAAACAGGCGTTACAGCCTGAAAAATGTAAGGGTAATCAAACAATCAACCTGTCATAACATAAAACACTTGCCTATCTTTCTTTTTACTGGCACGAAGATTTGATAAGGCACCTTGTGTTGCTCCGGCAGTCATTCCCACAAGGCACAACTCTGCGGCCTTGTAGAAAAACGAGTGGACTCTCTTTTGCAAATCGAATTCTCTAAGAGGATAGCTCTTCTCGAATATGTTGTTTGGGAGCTTTTGAAGGGTGTTCTGCAAATCGAACTGGAACGTATTTCCATAGGAACGACAAGGAGCTAACGACCAAACAACTACAGCATTGCATGCTGAAGCTGTAAGCACATTGACAAGGGCCAAATCCCATTCCTCCTTTATTCTTCAATTACAAAACAAGTAAAAGCTAATGAGGACAGCCAAAAATGAATATGGAGGGAAAATCATACTGTGGTGAGCTGTAATGGTTGCTACGACAATAAACTACCTGCCCTTGCGGTTTTGCACCTCCCACCAAACAGAAGAACCAATGGTAGCAGCCTGTTCCAATAGAAGTCGATACAAAAAGGCTGGATCTGCAATCATCCTGCACATATATGACAATATCATACTTGCACAAAATATACTCCAAAAGGACATACATGAGCTCTTGTGTAATACAAGATACTTAATATATCTACTCAAAATGATCATCATAATTTGCCCCCTGTGATCATTGTCGATCAATGACTCAAGATAAGAGAAATCGCCAAAGATATGGAGATGACAATCCATTAGATAACTGGAGAGAGCATGTTATCAAAAAGACAAAAACCATTTTCTTTCACAATTCAGACAGATTTACTTAGACTCATGAATCAAACAGATAATGATTATTGATTATCATATTTTCATTCACAATTCAGATATATGAAGACCAATATCAGCACCACAGGTTTTTTTTTTTGGATTTACCTCCCAATGAATGCCCTAGAGATTGACTGAGGGAAGGTCCGAGAAATAGCCCTAACAGTGGTTGGTCTGGCATCGATCGCCAGGAAATTTACCATCTGAGCCGAGCTGACCAATCCCTGAACACATCTAAACAATCAGCATATATATTGATAATTATATATTTAAATAAGTGATAAAACGAAGCGCTGTAATAAGTGTCCTACCATTTCATAAGCTTGTCGGAATCCAGCAGGGAGATCCATTATTGTCCTTTGCCACTCATTCAACACTGCATCTACAAATTTTCGATCAAACAACTGGAACATGCACAAGAAAGATATCAAGGATCATGAATTATAACACAACAAAATAAAAAGAAACAACTTGTTTAGTAGGCATGACTCTAATACACTATGTTTTAACCGTTTAGCCTACCTCTTGTAATACAATTCGTCTCCTGAATAATCCACCCTCATCCCCTTCCTCATCATCATCGAAGTCGTCATAGTAATCGTCGTCATCACCGCCATCGTCCCCACCATCTCCACCACCATGATTAATCTTCTTTCCAATATCGCCGCCACCTCCACCAGTGGCAAGCTGCAAAACACACAGATTAGAACCCAGAGCAGCACCAGGTTCAATATACCATGATTAATCTTCTTCCTCATCCTTTTTCCCCTTCCAATATTTCATTCAATATTAGCATCTACCTGGAAAGATTATATCCTCTTCCCCCTTCCAATATTTCATTCAATATTAGCATCCTTTTTCCTCCCATTCAAAAACCCTCTCCAAAAGCTATCCAAATATATCCATATGAAAAATACTCCCTCTGTTAATTAAAACTTGTCGTTTACTATTCATGCACGCTTTTTTAGAACGATAAAAACTATATAAAATATTAACTTTTTTTTAAATTTGTTTTTATAAATTCATACTTAATAGTAATAAGTATGATATTATTTAAAAAAATTATTAAAAAAGTTAATATTTTATATAGTTTTTAACACCTAAAAATGCGTGCGTGAATAGTAAAACGTCAAGTTTTAATTAACGGAGGGAGTAGTTTTCAGAGGGATATCACATATGAGATATGGCAAACTAACTCAGTAGGGAACAAAAGAAATCAATTACATAAACTTGTTCACCGCCTTCGTCTCTGAGTAAAGTAATACAGAAGCCCGTTGGTGATTCAAGCATACTCCATTTTAGTGTTGTGAAGCATCTAAGGAAAGAGGGGGGAAATCTACAATTCTCTAGGAATTACGTGGTTTTAAGAATGCACCGTATCTCAATACACACAAAATTTCCAAGCAATTATAATCCTAGTTAAACAGCAAACACAGGTCCTGAGTCATTCATCATCAAGTATATTTATAAATGCATTTGTATAAATCCCCTTTTCTAAAACAACTAAGAGGCTAGGGGGAAAACACAACCTCTCAATACAATGATAAACCCATCAAGGAATTCTTAATGCCCCTTTAAAGACACCACTACGCTCAATTACGATCATTCCAACACACCAAATACAGAATTCCAAGAGTAACCAGCTCAAAAGCAACCCAACGCCACTGTTATGTAACAACTTACATTACACTATCATCCAATTTTTACACTCTTCCATTCCTTCTGATTCCTCTCCTTGAATGCTTGGTGAATTTCCCTCAGGGAAAAATAGTATCCGAAGCTAAATAACTACAGCTACATCAGAGAAGAACACTTTCATTTACAAGTTTACAATAAATCAAAAATATTTGGGTGTGTTGAACCGCTGATTTCCTCATAAGTGAACAGCAAGCATTACAAAGCAAAAGAACCTTTGCAATATGTCATTGTCAATGTCACTGGATTCATCAATTTATCAAAGCCCCATACAAAACAATGTCATCGGATTCATCAATTCGAAACCAATTCCTCATCCTTGAATGCCACCAACCAAACGCAACCTAAAAGCTCAAGTCAAAGATAGCTACCATGGAGCTCCTACACGTCTTCTAAGACCACAGCACATCCAAAAAATTTAAGAAAAATCAACAGATTACAGAAGAAAACACAGGATAAACAAACCTCGGGGCTGGACTTGGTTTGCTTCTGGGACAAATCAAGCTTCGACTTTTCAAGCGTAACACCACCAAAGGATCCAAACTTCCCTCCCCTCATAACCGGACCGCACTCCACCGAAGACGACGCCGGCGAAGAAGAATCAGCAAAGCACCGTTCTAAATGAGGCATCGCATCACCACCGCCTCCGTCGATAGAAGCCGGTAAAGCAGCAAGCGAAGACGTCGCACGATTCATCATCAGCGAAACCTTCCGGAGCCGCACGGAGGCAGCCGCCGCCGGGGGCAAGAGTACCTTGGAGGAATAGGCCGAAGTAGGGATTTTCGCGCTCATCGGCATGATTAAAGCCGCCTGAAACGCGGCGTGAGACATTGCGTTGGAAATATCTAGGGTTTCGCCGAATCGGTTGTTAAGAAAGTGAGAGTTCGGAGGGATTCCTTCAGCCCTCTTGAGGAAGAACGAGCTCAACCGCTTTCTCTCTCATGGAGTTAGAGAGAGAGTGAGAGAGGCGATGAGAAAGAGGGATTGGCGGAGTTTGAAAGGGGGTTTTGATAACCCAATCCAGGTGGCGAGTGGTATGAGTTGACTCGGCCGGTTCCGACGCGTCAACCCGTTGGGCTTTAAGTTGTTCGATTTAAGAGGGAAAAAAATGGTTGAAATGCAAGAATTTTTTTTTCCAAATAGTCAAAATTCTGAAAATATTTAGAGAAATAATCAAGATTCGAAAGATTTTAGGGAATTAGTCAAAGTAGGGTATAGTCGCTGTTTGAAATAGCGATTTTACCCCGGATTTAAAAAAAAAAGAATAAATAGGTAAGTCGCTGTTTCAAAGTTCAAACAGCGACTTACTATTTTTTTAAAAAAAAATTAATTTAAATTGAAAAATAAAGAAAAACAAAAAAAAAAATACATATGCCTTTTTTATTTTTTTTCAAAACCCTAAAGGCAAATATGGAGGAGGCTGTGAATCAGACGGGGTAACCATTGCAAATTGAAGATTGGAAATCGAACGGGGTGGTGGATCGGACGGAGCAATTAATCGGACGGGGCAACAATTGGATATTGCAAATGCAAATTGCCGGTCCAAGGCCAATTGCAATTTCCCTTGGACACTTCATTCATCGCCACAGAGACTTGGATTACACAAAATCAATAGCTTCATTAATTAGAGTGGTTACATACTTACATTTTGGTAAATTGATTTAAAATTAGTTGATTAATTGCTCATTTTAATTACCGGGTTGTTGGCCGCCAATCCGCCATCGATCAGGTGGAACTCCCGGATTTATCCGGCGTGTCTGACTTTTACGTTGAAGTAATGGGCCGGAAGGTATGTCAGAGCAGATGAAGTTCCGATCTGCTCGACCGCAAATCGGCTTCCACGCCTTCTAATTGGGCTTCCTCGCCTCCGAACATATTTCCGGCGAAGAGATTCCCCTTTTTTTTTTTTTTTTTTTTTTTTTGAAAAGGAAAAAATTTGGCTTAGGGGATCAACCCTAATAGCCAATAAGGATGAGACTACAAAGCAGAGAATCGTCAGGAGCGATTGTGTTGTGGAAAGCATAGGTCAGATGCGATAAGCGATCCGCTACCTGATTAGCCTCCCGATAGACCTGACGAATCTCGACGGAAACAAAGGAACCCAACGAGACTAGACTGTCTGAGACAATCATTTCAGAGTCTCCAGTAGGCTTCTCAATACCTTTAAGACTATTTATTATGGTGAGATTGTCACCTTCAATTTCAATGTTTGTTAGGTTCAGTTCCCGAGCTGTTGATATCCCTTTCCATAGTCCAAGGCATTCGGAACAAGCAACCGAAGAGGCTGGGCAAGGCCCTGAACCATAGAAAACTGGATATCCTCTATAATCGCGGATGATGAAGCCATAGGATCCAGAATTACTAGTTGAGAGAGCGCCATCGAAATTGAGCTTATAAGCTCCCGGCTTTGGTGGTTTCCATCTTGCTTGTTTTCTTTTATGTATTGTCGTTGCTTTACTCGTGGGTTTTGACGTTTCAAGCTCATCGTGATCCTCACTGGTTTTAGTGGAATTCCACATGATCATTTGTTCTTTGGTGAATGCGACAATACTTCTCAAATCTGGTTTTATGTTCTCAAATAGTACTTTGTTTCTGAAGTACCAGATGCCCCACCAAATGAAGGCTAGTTTGGCAAAGCAATTGAGGCCTAGTGTTTCTTTTGCCATGCTGATGATTTGGTTTAGGTCTGTTCCGTCCATGAAGTAGTTGTTTAACTTGATGAAAATTATTGGGTCTATTGATAGTATGGTTTCACGAGTAACTGGGCAGCTCCAGAGTAGGTGTTGTAAATCTTCGTAGGCACTGTCACAATGTGGGCAATTTGTTGGTATACCCATACGACGAGAAGCAAGCTTAACTGCGGTGGGTACCCCGTTTCGAGTGACTTTCCAAAGAAAAGCTTTTACTTTTGGCGACGCGTCAAGATACCAAATCCAACTGACATCGGAACGCTGGTGGTGTTTCTTATAGTTTATCATATCAATGGCTGACTTGGTGGAGAACCATCCATTCTTGCTCCATTTCCAGTATAATCTGTCAAGGTGAATATTTTTGGGTATAGGGGTTAGTCTTATGGAGTCTTTTACTTCATCAGGTAGTATATCATGTGTGGTCTCATATATTTTTTCCTGGTCCCAGGTTTTGTCTGGTTGTAGGAGTTCAGACTGAACTTTGATGTTTATGTTTATTGACTGGATTGAAGAGGCCATGTCGATGAGAGGGCCATTCCCAAACCAGTGGTCAGTCCAAAATTTTATGTCATTCCCATTACCAATCGACCAGCGTAAACCATCTTTAAGTAATGGTATTAATTTTGTAAGTTGTGTCCATTGCCAGGACGAGTCCCCTCTCCTGACGTAGTGCAGGATGTCTTGTTGCTTTAGGTATTTTTCTTTAATTATAGTTACCCATGGGTTGTTTGGTTCTGCAAGGATTTTCCATAGTAATTTTAGCTGTAGTGCCTTGTTCATGTCCTCTGATTTGCGGAGACCAAGTCCTCCATCCTTTTTAGCCTTACAGACATCGAACCAACTTATGAGTGGTTTATGCTTTGGCCCCTTATTCCATAGGAAGTTTCGGTTGATTTTATCAAGTTCTGTGTGGATAGCCTTAGGCAGCATGAAGCACTGCATTATGTGAAGTGGTTTTGCCGATAATGTGGATTTAATGAGTGTGCATCTTCCTGCTTGGGATAAACCATTAGCTTTCCATCGATTTAGTTGTGCTTTCGTGTTGATAATGAGTTCCTTGAAATCCTCTTTAGTTGTTCGTCCATTTATTGTAGGACATCCAAGATAGTTCCCTAGACTTGGTGTGTAGGCTATTTGTAATTCATTGTGGATAAAGTTCTTTTGACTGGTGTCAATGTTAACAGATGTTTGGAAATGAGATTTATGTCTGTTCACTCGTTGTCCCGAAATTGCCGAGTATTCTGTTAGAATGTTGTTTATTTGGTTACAGGCTGTGTTTGTGGCGGAGGCAAAGATGACTATATCATCTGCAAAAGCTAGGAAGGGGATTTTAGTTCCAGCACGCAAGATTTTGATTCCTAGGTGACTTTGGGGTTTGGTCGATTCCTGTTGTAGTCCCCTAGCGAGGATCTCAGATATGAGGAGAAATAGGTAGGGGGATAGAGGGTCCCCCTGACGAAGACCTTGTTGTGGGGTAAAGAGATCAGTTGGTTCGTTGTTTACCAAAACCGAGTAAGTTACTGTTGTTATGCACTCCTTAATCCATCCAGAGAAACGATGGGAGAAGCCAAATTTTTCTAGGACTAAAAAAAGGAAGTCCCAATCCACAAGGTCAAAGGCCTTTTCCATGTCTAGTTTTACTGCCATCCAGCCAGACTTTCCTTTTTTCTTTGAGAATGAGTGAAAAATTTCATTTGCTATTAGTATATTATCTTGTATTGACCTTCCTGTAATGAATGCACTTTGGAGTGGGTTAATTATTTTAGGGATGATTTTCTTCAATCTAATGGCTAGAATTTTGGAGATGATCTTGTATGTTGTTGAGCATAGACTTATAGGCCTATAGTGGGATGTTGTAGTCGGGTTATCACATTTTGGTATTAAAGCTATGAAGGTGTGGTTTGTCTGTTTGAGAATTCTTCCGCTTAGGAAAAAACTTTTAACAGCCTTAATGACAGAAGGCTCCACTATAGGCCAGTATTTTTTAAAAAAACCGGCAGGGAAACCGTCAGGGCCAGGTGATTATCATTTGCCATGCTGAAGACAACGCTTTTAATTTCTGAGTTTGAGACTGGTCTCGTTAACCAATTATTATCCTCATTTGTGATCTCTCTGTCAATATTGTTGAGTAGATTACTAGAAGTTTGTGGCCTGGGTTTTTTGGAGTATCGCTTTTCAAAGTCATTTTTAATTATCTCCCGAATTTCCTTTTCATTTGTTATGGATACACCCGCTGTTGTTTGGATTGATTTTATAATGTTCTTGTTCCGTCTCCCCGTTGCTATTTTATGAAAATATTTTGTGTTGGCATCGATTGATTTTATATGGTTTCTTTTAGCTCTTTGCCCCCAGTATTTATTCTGGAATCTCAGAAGTGAAGAATGTTTGATGGATAACCTTCTTATCTTGGTGTCTAATATAGCATCATAATTATTGCATATTTTAGTTTGTAGTTCTTGTAATTCGGTTTCTAGTTGGTTTATTTGACGGAATATATTACCGAAGGTAACCTTACTCCAAAGTTTGCTCTTTTTTTTTTACTTCTTGTAGTTTCTTCGTGAGTTTATACATATGCGACCCTGGGATATCCATTCTCCATGCATTTCGTATAACCGTTTCATAGTCAGCTCTTGTAGTCCAAGCCATTTCAAATTTGAAGGGTTGTAGTTTCGGTTTTTGATTATCCATTAGGTCTAATGTGATTTGTGCATGATCAGATTTTATGAAGGCATGATTTTTTGTGTGTAGATTCGGGAATATCCGGAGGAGGTTATGACTTACCATAGCTCTGTCCAATTTTTCATAAATATTGCTTGTCCCATGAGAGCGTTTTCTCCAGGTAAATTTGTTCCCAGTTGTGGGGGCGTCAAACAAGTTGTGTGTAGTTAGGAAGTTATTAAGACGACTTAACCTTTGAGTGCTAGGCATATTACCTCCTAATTTCTCACTAGATTCTAGTATGTCGTTTAGGTCTCCCATTATTATTATAGGGTTCTGTATATTTGCTATAATAGATGTGAGGTGTAGCCAAAACGCATCCTTATCCCCTTCGTGGGGAGGTGCATAAATAAAGAAAATTTTGATTACTATATTCTGAGTGATGTTTTTATAAATTGCTTGTATTATTCGGTTATCTGAGTATGTCACGGTGAAAGTTTCATTTTGTAACTGAGCTTCCTTCCACAGGAGGCATAACCCCCCCGAGAAGCCGGAGGAGGGGCATAAGTGCATTCTGTCGAAGCCCGGTTTTCGCCAGCAGTTATCGGGAGGAGGAAGTTGTGCTTTTGTTTCTGCTAGCATTAGTATTTTGATGTGATGTGTTTTGGTAGTTGATTCTATATGAGTCCATAGGTTTCGTCTTTTAATTCCCCTAACATTCCAATAGCTAAATTTCATTATAACCTTTTTTAACTGGAGGGGTAAAGCACGGGTTAAGAACATTTGGAGGATCCCAATTATAGGAGCTCTTACTTTGCCTTTGTGTTAGATCAGTGTTAAGGTTATAGGGATTAAGAATTCTATTTTGTAGTACTATTGGGAGAGTCAAAAGCATACAAGAGTTGTTCATAGTACATGGGGTATGATTTAAGTAGAAAAAGGTTTTAATTTTGATAGCATAATCCGTAGGTGCAAAGTGAGAGCTAGGGATTAGGATGAACTCTAAATACTTCATATAACCCTTTAATTTGCATAAGATAAGTTCAAGACACAAATACATGAGATGCCAATGGAATCTGAATGCAATGATGTTAATATAAAAACAGGCAGATTGGTGTCCAATAAAACAGGGTTTAGTGTTTGCATACAGCAAAATCCAGAATGAAGACATGTCAGATGGAAGAGCAAGATGTGCAGAAGCAGCAGTCGTTTTTGTGATGCTGTGAGCAATTTCTTGAGTGCTTTGTTCCATGGTATAATCCTGCAAAGTATACAGGGATTTCGAGAGCTCGAGAGAGCACCTCTCTCGAGCAAAGTCAATGATAACGTTGTTAATACATATATAACAGAATAGCAAGGAATTAAGCTGTTGGAGTAAGCTTGTTTCATTTTTGTTAGTTTTAAAAGGATGTAAACTCGATAGTACAGAGGTTATAGGATTTAAGATTAAGCATATATTGCAAACTGGGTTAGTAACATATAAATATAGAATAATGTGATTGTTCAAGGTAATAGAGGTTTTTACAAAATGAGGGTTGTTAATATTGATAGAATATATCTTAATAGTCCCGTCCTTAAGATTACATGGTGAGATTTCAGATTGATTGATAAAATCAAAGTACCAGTGCCTCATATGAAAAGCGTAGAAGCCGATATGGGGCTTGCTTGTATAGCGGAGCAGGTCTTGTGCATTCATCAGGTGCCAAAGAAGACTTAAATGCAGAATTTGATGAGCAGTTGCTGCTGGGCATGAATTAACAGCCAAGGCATGATGATAGCAGATGTGGAGGGTTTCAATAATGCAGAAATGGAGATGCTGCAGTTGGTTGAAGAAAGAAGTGAGTTCAGTTTTTGCTTTTCCTTTATCACTTTTCAGTGAATTGGATGGTGTTTTAGGTTTAAGGGTGTCACCCGAAGGCTTCCCAGTAGGTTGATTTTCAGTGGGTGTCGGTGGAGCCCCGGAGAGGCTCCCCTTCCCTTTAGGTGGTTTGTTGCTCGCCATTATAGCAAAGCAAAGGTAGAGTTTGGATAAGAAGATGTAGGATAGGATATCATACCTATAATGATTTGAAGCTTTGCCCATCGGATCTATGTATGTATGCAGTCCTTGTCGGTGAGGACTAAATATGAGATCAACCTCATATACATATTTATAATCACAGATTAAATGATTAAGATAGATAAGCAGATGTTGAGAAAAAAAGTAGTGAGAGGGGACAAACCTGGCCGAGCGCTTCAAAGGCAGAGAAACCGCGCTCCACCAGAAAGCAAAGCGCTAGGAACGTAAGCACCAGCAGGCAACGCAAGAGGAGAAGCCAACCGCAGGTCTCGATTGATGAAAGTGCAGCTTCAACCTGATATTAAACAGACCAAAAGAAAAATCATGGTGTTCAATAACAGAAAACCATTTTGTGGTGCTGTGGGCAGATTCTTGATTGTTTAGATCCCTAGTGTAAATCACATGTAGTAGAGTGTGGCGATTAGAGTTTTGATGAGTGTTATCAAGGTATAGCGTAAACATAACCTTAAAGTCATAATCAAGGATATACCGAAGGCATAGTTTACTAATGATGACAGAATCTCGGTGTGAAGGAGACAGTAGGCAAAGATAGCATGCTGAAATTACAAAAGGAATCCCTCCAAAAAGCCCATGCCCGTTGAGGATAGAGGACCCTAACCGAACACCCAGCCAAAAGGAGAAGGAAAGAGCATTGAGATAACAAATAATTTGCAGAACTATTGTTTTCATCCAATCAAATGTCATGGCCAAGATAGAATCTAAGATAGCCCATGTATACCTCATGCTTGTCCAGTGCAATAAAACACAGTGAAAAAACATAACAGTATACATAAAACGATTGCAGAGAGATTGAAGTTCAGTATACATTACAGGATTGCAAAGTTGCAGTTTGTGAATATATTTTGGTTGAACAAGAGTCCAAACAAAGTGATGATGAATAATCAGATTCCATATTGTGATGGTTTTATAAATAGATTGTTGTTTTGAGTTCATCCTATGATTACAAGGAGATAGCTTGCAAGTGCATTTTGTGGGTAATGCATTCCAAGTAAAAGAGCAATAGCTTATTAAATTCCAGATTATGGATTTAGTTTTCTGATTGGTAATAGCAAAGTTTGACCATGGATGATTCTGAAAGTTTATACTCATATGAGTACAGATAGTTAAAGCACTTATCTTTGGCTTGGTTAGATGGTTTTGTAGACAGATGGTTTCAGAAAACTTATATGAAATGCAAGCAATTAATGAGAAGTATAGCCGAGATGATGTGGTCATTATATGAGGGGATCCATTAGAGCCGTAAGCAAATTTGTTTTCATGTAATATTTTTAAGCCATGATGGATTAGCAATGAGTTGAGTGCTAATTTTGCAACTTTACACCAGTAGTAAATAAT
Organism: Persicaria tinctoria; assembly: GCA_037127255.1. Classification (NCBI taxonomy): domain Eukaryota; kingdom Viridiplantae; phylum Streptophyta; class Magnoliopsida; order Caryophyllales; family Polygonaceae; genus Persicaria; species Persicaria tinctoria. Next base: position 2,056,673 of record JBANSL010000005.1, on the reverse strand, counting down.
TAAATCAGGGTGAGGAACAAATTGACACCAGAACATCAATCGGTGTACAACCAGCTCACGCCACTGTAAGGTGAGTTTTGATATAATTTTAGCCACATCGATCGGAGCCCCAAGGACACGACCGAACAGAAGGCAGACAGAAGGTAATGGTTTGGTTTGGGTGTCGCATTTCTGCTTCCCAGTGGGTGATGATTTGGGTTGGGCGAAGAGATTCCCCCTTGTTTTGCTGTAAATCAACCAGTTTGGGGAAAAAAAAAATTAAAGAAGCGACTCTCCCATATGTTTTTTTTTTTTTGGTTTTTCTTTACTTTTCAATTTAAAATATTTTTTTTTTAAAAAAAATAGTAAGTCGCTTACATTTTTTTTTTTTTTTTAAAACCCGGAACTACTTTGACTAAATCTCTAAAATCTTGGCTATTTCCCTAAATATTTTCATAATTTTGGCTATTTGGAAAAAAAATTCGAAATGCAAGAACATTGGCTCGGGTTATTGAAGCAGCATAGCTTGGGTTTGGTGTACTAAGCTCGAGCTTGTTCATTTATTCAAACAAGGGGTAAGAGTATATTTTTAAGCTCGATTCAAATTTCGATTCGGTTGGATTGGAATTCAAATAACTCTAATTTTGTGATAATTTTAAAATTTTCTTTGAGTCACTATGTCACGAGTAAGTATGATTGTTTCATATAGTTGGAAAAAATTCGACTTGAGCTCGTTCGTTTACTTGAAACTTTTTATAAGGTCAAATAGGAAGAAAAAAAAAATTGCATAACATATGGGTAATAAAATTAGCAGATACTCCATTCATTCGGCAAAATATATCGTTTATTATTCATTCACATTTTTTTTAAATAAATATATATATATATAAATATATAAATATATATATATATATATATATATATATATAATATTTTAACAATTTCGTAGATATCACTAATAAATACAATAAAAATAAATATTTTATAATTTTTATCATTACAAAAGGGGGGGGGGGGTTGTTATTCATATGGCCAGCTTCTCGCCATTCGCCATTCGCATAGTGCCGGATTTAGTCATCGAAATCGGTAAACACTTCATCGGTCCGGCTGCAGGAGTCAAGGAGATGCCCACCACCACCGGAGTCGATGACCACCTGGGCATCGCCTCTTCTTCCATCTGCACGCCTCTCCAATATGTCATGTGCAAAGTTCCCCGGTCAAATCAATCAGCCCGGTGGTCCCGGCTTTCGGAGTCGGCAAGCCCAACGGCCAGAGAATATGCATCTACAGGGAATCTCACTGGAAAAACTGCAATATTTCAGGAGTTTGTACCAAAACTGCTGACTCTGGCTTCTGGTATCAGCAAACCTCTTACCGACTCCAGAGAGCAGACTAGAACCCTTGCATATGTCATATATAGGTTTATAGATAATATGGTATTAGTATATATACCCTTAATTGTAATTGTGGGAGTTATCCAATCAATAATCAATCCAATTACTCTTTCTCTTAAACCCTTACTCTCTCTCTCTCCCTTTACTCTTTTTTATCCCTAAACTCCTTCCTCCATAATCTCTTCCTTTCCATTCAATTACACATTAAGTATGTTTAGGACCTAACAAATTGGTATCAGAGCGAGCCGATTTGGGGACCAAATTCCAGATTTTAAACTTTCGATTTCATATCTAAGGGGAACTCTAGAAGCCATTGTCGGTAATGGAGGCAAGCAAGGAATTCATGGAGGCAAGCAAGGATTTCGAATTGGCCAGGCTGCAGATCATGGAGGAGAACTGGCGAAAGACTCACAACTAGCTCCAACAGTTTATCGCCGCTACGCAGCAGGCGTTGCAAGATTCGGCGAACCACCGGGCCGACACGGATCTGAAGATCGACGCGTTAACGGAATTGGTTAAGAAATTCACCACAAGAGTCAAGGAGTGAGCAATCTCCGTTCTTGGCTGATCACATGGTTGAGAACACTCCAATTTGGCCATTTGGGTTGTTTCAATCAAGTTGTAACTATTACAAATAGTATGGAAGTCCCTCGGTATATAGCTAAAAAGAAGCTAGATGTCACCATATTGTTTAGCCATTCACCATGTACCTTCTCATTGCATTAGCGTTAGCTATATTTTTGTGATTTGTTAGTTTTGTGATTGTTTTTGTAAGCTTTGAGGACAAAACTTTTATAAAGGGTAAGTATTATCATGTATAGGGTTATAGATAGTACAATATAGTATTAGTACATATACTCTTAATTGTAATTGTGGAAGTTATCCAATCAATAATCAATCCAATTACTGTTTACTCCTTCTCTTATCCTTAAACTCTTTCTTCCCTAATCTCTTCATTTCCATTCAATTAAACATACACATTAATCATGTTTGGTACATGACAATTTCCATTCAATTAAACATACACATTAATCATGTTTGGTACGTGACAACATATGGTGATACAAGACCATGCAAATAGCAAGACCTGAAAAAAATGGACATATTAATGGGAAGGACAAACTATGGATTTTTCTGATAAAAATAAAAATAAAAACTATAGATTTGAGCAAATTTCTCAATTAAGAACTCAGTTTATACTTTTTTCTGCGTCTGCAGTTTCATCTCTTCGTCTTCTTCCCTCCCCGGCCAAAAAAAAACATCAGCTGCAGCGAAAATCAAAAGCCGAAACATGAAACTCAAGCAACTCGAAGGTCTTCTTGGAAACATAGACCAGTTCTCCCAACCTAAGGTCTCTCTCTCTCTAAACCCTTCTACCTTCTTCTGGTCGACTTCAATTGGCTGTTTACAAATTTCAACTGCAAATTTGCAATGCCTTTCGTTTCATATCTCAGATTGAGCTTGAGCAGTACCCAACCGGACCTCACATCGCTTCTCGTATGCTTTTCACTGTAAACCCTCTTTTTACCCCTTTCCGATTTCCCAATCCATTGTTAAAAAAAATCCCTTAATTTATGTTCCTTCATCTGGTTGCAATTTGTTGTTTTTGATTGCTTGTATGTGAAATTTGTATGAATTGGGCAGGCGGAAAATTCATTTGGGGATGTGAGCGATAAGGTGGTGGCTGATTTTGGATGTGGTTGTGGCACCTTGGGCATTGCTGCTGCCCTCTTGGGTGCACAGTGAGTGCCCTAATTTGTCAAAGTTTTCATCTTTGAATTTGTTGATTTAGTAAATAAGTGTACAATCACCATCAATTTATCACTTTGCATAATACCACCCCTTTAAAGTTGTATTCAACCACCCATTATTTCAGCACCCAAAATCTGTTAGCAAGGAGTAAAACATTAAGAAAAGGTATGAAATGTCCAAAATATTTCTTAATAAAAAAAAGAGGGCAGTACTATAAATTTCCTTCTTTTTTTGAATCATTTTTATATGGGTAAAATATGTATGAGTGATGAATTGCTCAGGGGCTAATGCAATTTTGCTTGTAAAGGATGGTATTATGCAAAGTGAGCATATTTAAGGGTTGTTTAATGTAATTCACCCTTTCTAAAATGTTGATTTTATTTCAACTTTATGTACTTTCATTGTTTCTCATAGGCATGTTGTGGGTTTCGATGTCGATTCTGATTCAATTGAGATTGCATCTGTCAATGCAGAGGATTTGGAGGTACTTACTGTGATTTTGAGGGGCTGGTCAACTTATACATGTCAAGATTTTTGTTTTGATTGCTTTCTTTCACTTAATAGATTGCTTTGCCTTTGCAGTTGGATGTAACTTTTGTTCAGTGTGACATCCAGAATTTGAGATTGAGAGGTAAATATATCTCACTTCTTTCCGGTAGAGTATTGATCCATCTGGCGTTTAGATTTGTCATGCTTTAAATGAATCCCCCACATGACCCATTTATTACTGTTTATTCCTTTGCAATTGATAGATCTCACTGATTTGCCAAGGGATTTTTTTCCCGGGTTCTTTGTTCTGGCTATCTATTCTACTGTTTCAAGTTATATAGTACTACCTTCAGATTTTTATTGGTTACATTTGATGATGATCTACTTAGGTAAAACTATTGACACGGTTGTCATGAATCCTCCATTTGGCACCCGAAAGAAAGGGGCAGACATGGATTTTCTTGCAGTTGCATTGCAGGTAATGTGGTTGAATACTAACTGATTTCATTGTGCTCCATTGATGGCATTTTTTTCTCCATTTGAACATTATTTCAACTATTTGGAGCCAGGTTGCTTCTGGAGCAGTTTATTCCTTGCATAAGACCACAACCAGAGATGTAAGCTTACTAACCTTCCTGCTATGCATACCACTTTGGAATCGCTGTAAATTAAATTTTGTTGTAATCTCCTCCATATAATCAAGTCACTTGAAAAAATGTAGTTCTTGATACTCTGCATCGCACTTGGTTAGGTTCTCATTGCACTACTGGTGTGACGAGCAGTATGTTTGAAATGAACCCTCCTTAGATGTATTCAGAATGTTCGAGCTTTAAAGAAATCCACCACATTAGCGAATGATATTTACACCAAAGCTCTGTTGTTTTGGTAAAAAAAAATTGAACAAAAAGGAAATGTGTAATTGCGTATTATACTATAACTATGATAAAGTCTGTCTTTTCTTTGGTAGCACATCAAGAGGGCTGCGTTACGAGATTTCAATGCCATCAGTGCAGAGGTATTATGTGAGGTAGGTTAGATCATTGTTACCCATTCGAATTTCGTATCCCTATGCTTTCCCATTGTTACATTATTCATTCCACTTGCCTTGCAGCTCCGTTATGATGTACCACAACTCTACAAGTTTCATAAGAAAAAGGAAGTTGATATAGCAGTGGATCTTTGGCGATTCGTGCCTGGGAATTGAGGAGTTTCAGCTTATATTTACAAAATGATCCTCATCAAAAATCTTGAAACTGTATATTGTTTGGCACTGGATCATCAGGGATCCTAAGATTAGATATGCTGAATTCAATCAATTTATCATCAAGTGAATATTGTTTGGTTGGTCGTTTTCTTTGTCCCGTCAAGACAAGGGTATAAAGGTCGTTTGATTTTTATCAAATTGGAAGCATCGCTCCTCTAACAATCGGTAGGTTACATCTCGAAGGAGAATGAGATCTCTTACCGCTCTCTATTTACCAAAATCAAGGTATAAATTTCTAGAGACTTGCTATGTGTAAATAACTAAGTTAATGATTAAAAAATTAGTTTGGTTGGTTTTTGACCAAATTCTACCTCAAATATGCCAATTAAATTCTGATTTTATAAAAATGTTAATCTTAAACTTGAAATAAAAATGAAGTCATATAATAGACGACCTAAAATTCTAAATCTAGACAGAAAAACAAAACTTTTAGAGAGTGTTCTAACATGTTGGACAAGTAGCAGTGAGCATTTAATCATTAATGAAGCTTAACCCACAATAAATCCATTCGATGTAACATAAAAAGGAATGAATAACCGAGGGCAAAAAAGATTTGCACTACTACATAATATTAAAAAAAAAACTTCACTTACATATTGAAGGTACAAAATCCCACTCCTTAGGAGTCCTTACTACAAAATCTATATTAATCACTGGCACATTTACAAAGCAAGGAAGTTTTTTACTTGCAGGAAATAAACAATCAAGACAACGCTCAGAGGATCTTCACTTACCTTGTGTAGTGAAAGGGAGCAAAAAAACCAATGTTCACCCTTTCTACATACCAAATGCAACACATTAAACCAGCAAAAAGGAACACATTAGATGATCCATGGCTTCTTCATGAAGCACATCCAAAAATGAGCATTTGCCTTTTGACATGAAGCTTCACCACTGAGGCAATCTTCTGCCTGAGTCATTTTGTACCATGTTTAAATCCGAGATCTTGGCAAGTTCCTCATCATCAATGTACATATCGGCATCTATAAATTCAGCGGAATCATCCAACACTATGGGATGGATGGGATCAGAGCTCATGTGGGACACTCTTGCAGCTCGCTTATTTGATCTTCCTGTGCTGTCCATGAAGTCATCTTCGTCCTTGGAGCTTCCACTGGAGACCTTGAGAGAGTCCCTTCTCCTTTTGGCCGAATCGCTGCTCTCTGTGCTGGTTGAGCTGGGTTTCTCTAGGTTGTAGTGCTCGCAGACGACGGATTCGATTGTTGCTAGGATACGATCCCCATACTTGGTCACCTTTACACTAAAATCACACATTCAAAAAAGCTTTCGGATGTAAGTAATCAATTATTTTTAGTGTCATAACATAACTGAAAACTGGAAATGTTTTCGTATACTTACTTGCCAATGCCATTGATTTCCAAAAGCTCCTCCTTTTTTCGAGGAATCTTCTTGACAATTGCCTGCATTGTAACGTTTCTGGGGACAACCAAAGAGGATCAGAAGAAACACACATCAGCATTTCAACAAGGAATCGATAATTAGATCTCATTTAACAAAAGCTGATCCTTGATGAATAAAAAGACATTAAATTGGTGGTGATAAGCAAATGTTAATTTATCAGGCTTGGCCAGGATAAACAGGCAGCAGACAGAAGATCAGGATTTAGGTTTAATATTGGTAGTTTTGAGCTAAACTCATTAAGTAAGATAGTTTAATATCACGGGCTCAATCTTAAATTTCTTAAGCTGGGTTTGGTTAGCTGAGATTTACAGTTCTATATCCACAGCATTTCATCTGCTCGATTATTGATCCAATATTTTTTACTTGTGATTTGAAAATGTTTGATCCTAAGTCAAAATATCTCAAGTGATGCAAGTTGGGTCACATCTTGACAGACTAACTAATTATGCAGGGAACAACCAAGTACAGAAGAGACTGTCAAGGAATAGGAGCTCACGAGAAGATGTGGTATGCATTGACCCCTTCCCCAGCATCTTTTGCAATTGTAGTTCGCAGTTTTCTCAGAGCTGGATACAATTTGGCAGAAAGGTCCTGCACGAGATTTTCAATAAAGCAGCTTAATACTTGAGACATTCTTTCAACTGTATCCTTGAAGCACGCACATAATGAGACCGTAAGCTTTTAGCTTTAAATATGAGAGTATATATGCAGTTGTTCATTACCGTGTCTTCAGTTTGAGCTTGACCGGGATTTTGTCCCTGTTGCGAACTCATCTTCACAGAAGGTTGCAAGCCCTTTGCTGGCGCTACTTCAGCATTACTAAACTTCAATGTTGATTTTGTGTATGAAGGGAATCTGCAAGGGAGAATCATCGCATTTTAATAGTATCCAGCAGACTAAATAATGCAGGGCAATCATTGTCAATTTAGTACTGTATTTGCTAAGCTTTTCCCTAGCTAAATAAATGAAACGACCGCCATAGCATATCACAAATTTTGATGGTGCAATCTGTTGACTGAACATTAAACCCAGATCTTTAAATTTGAAATCAGATATTATGCAGCGTGAGAAACTGGAACGAGTAAATACTCCATACTGAAGTAACTGAACTAGAAAGAATGTTGGATAACAAAACCAGGTTTCTGTTGAGTTCAATTTTAAAAATGACATTTGACTAATTAGCTCAAATGTTGCTTACATCGAAACACATTTCACCCCCATATGCTAAATTAAGATTGAGTTCATGACTAGTATGAAATGTTAACTTCCTATTTAGTCCACGGAATTGCAACCTACCCACAGGCTTGAAGAAGACAGAATATACCAAAAGAATGAATGTCTAAAAGCTGCAGAAGGGATTATTATGCTAATTATAGATTAGCAAAAAAGCACACGAAAACAGAGACCACAACACTCATTTCAGAAGTGAATACCTCAAGACAATATGTTGCCGGCCAGAACAAAGTTCGTGATATTTGGATTCATTCACCTGAAAATAAGTATAAAATGTTGTAGGGAATTGGAGAAATAAGTATAAAATGTTGTTTATGGAGAAGGTGAATGCCTCATCAGAAACCTATGTTCATAATGGAGGATGGAATCAAAAAATTTATACCTTCAGAACTGAAGAGACGGATCCATAAAGATCGCTTTTCTTAACTTCTTCCACAAGAATATTCTCAGTGACAAGATGACGCAGCACTCTTGATGCTTCGCCTTTGGCCATATGTTTTCCAGCTGCATGTAACTTCAGTGTATCATGCTTGTGTTTCTTCACCTGGAGTTACTGAGGTTGATCAAACCAGTGCACGGGAGGAAAAATGGATCCGAGATCAGACGAACAGTGCAAATGTGAAAATTAATACCTGTTGGGCTAAAGATCCTCGATAGACTTCTAGTATGTGAGATGATGAAAACTGTTGTCTTGTTAGCTTCACTAATTCAACCTACAAAGAGTATAAATATGATGTTAAAGGAGTGATCGTATTCCTGGGAACAAAAGACACTGACAAGATAAATATGATATATGGCAGATGTTTTACCAGCTGCTTTGCAATATCTGTCACATCTTTGTCAACAGAATTTTTAACCTTGGTACAATTGTCGCAGGTCTCTCTACAGTTGGCTGAGTCAAAATTTTCTCCAAAATGAACAAGTTGAAGAAGACGTCGACAATCAACTTCGTTCTCACAATAGCTAACCTATATCATTGGAAAGTCCCTCATATAAATCAAGCAAACAACTTATAATAAAAACAGGATTATAGAAATAAAATACTGTGTGCAAAACAAGAAAGTAAGCACCAGATATTCCCATACCATACGAAGTAGATTCTCCATATTACTCTCAACCATTCTCCCCGAGTTTGTGGTCACTGCACGCTGATATCCCGGTGTAAATGAACTCTGTTCAGCTACTCCTTGACTAAGCATATGTTTCACACGAATCTAAAAGGCATAAGTGCAAAAGATGGAAAACACGTGAGAATCAAGAATAAAAAAAATGCCTTTAGTTGTTAATATCACATTCTTGCCCAATAATCTTATGGTGGAATATAAATTTCAGAGGAAAAGGAATAAGTTTCGCATATATAGAGGATATATCAAATAAACATTAAATTCATATTGTCTTAGAATTTACAAGTAATTGAAAAAATAGAATAATTATATTTGGTTGATAACTTCATGCCACATTATGAATTTAAAACCATCTTGAATTAGTTGTTTAGGGGTTTTGAAAATTCTTAGGAACTTACTTTGGGAAGGGTACTGTTGGGGTGGGTACGTTTTATGGCTTTAGCCAGCAGAAAGTAGTTGATAAATTAGATCAAATGATCGTATAAGAACCATTCAAGACTCGGGTTATCTTGGGTATGAATATGAGTGTAATGCTATTATAGACTTATAGTGTCACTCAAATTTAGCAAAGAAATTATGTTAAACATCTTCCGAAAACATAATGGGAAGCAAAACTTACATAATCACTATAATTGTAGTAGAGCCTACATGATGCTAACGAACCATCTCTTCCAGCACGGCCACATTCCTGTAAGATTTTTTTTTTAAAAAAAACACAATCAACTGGGATACATGGGGATAAGTTATATTGAAATGGACAACGTTCACAATTTCTAATCCTGCATGGCCACGCCATAAAATCTAACACAAAATCACAGATAGCAGAATTCTATACAGTAAAATACTACGTATGAAATTTGTTTTATTAACCACAAGCCACATATCTTAGCATTTGACTCTTGTTACAAGAAATGTCATCACTGGCAAAACTAAATTTAAATATTTGAACCCTTGTTTCTTTTCCTAAAATAATAATCATGAAAGTATACCTAACTATATAGGATTAATAGGAACAGAAAATAGAAATCATAAACTTGTACAGGAATCACCTGATGATAGCCTTCAATTGATTTTGGAAGAGAGTGGTGAATAACAAACCGCACATCCGGCTTATTGATACCTGAAAAATTCAAACATAAGCAAAAATATTTTTGGTAGGTTACTCGCTCAATGATCAATCAAGTTAGCAGAAGATACCCATTCCAAATGCCACAGTGGCACATATTATGTTAATTTCATCTTTACTCCACTGCTTCTGAATATAAGCACGTTGTGCAGCATCCATGCTTCCATGGTAAAATGCAGCTTTGTGGCCTAACTCCTGGACAGCAGATAAACGGATAAAGTACTGCTAAGTGCTAACAGCTACAATTGAAATTCATAACTAGAAAACCAGGTAGAGGATTCAATAAACAGAAAATTCTCTATATCCCTTTCATCATATCTGAAAAGTAAAGCTACAAAAGACATACTCCCTCCGTTCGGCAAAACTTGTCATTTTAGCTTCTTTCACAAGTTTTAAGGCAATTAACAAATGTACTAATTTACCCTCAATTATTACCCTCCTTTTTTACTTTATCGAAAACTACAACTAACAAACAATCAATCACATCAAGGGCATTTTTGTAAAGTGAAGGACAAAATACCTACAATGACAAGTTTTTTTGAACAAAAATAACACCCTAAAATGACAAGTTTTGCCGAACGAAGGGAGTAATAACTATTAGAAAAAACAGCCTAGGAAATATAAACTCACAGCTAGAAAATTAACACTAAAGCAACACATTAAATGCAACAACCAACTAACTTGTGACATAAAAGTAAAACCAATTTATCCAACAATATGCCCTTCCAAAATTTCATCACCAAGAAATAAGAACCTTATAGTCTTAAACATGTCACGCAAATATCTGAATTCATTGGAGGATTTACATTTAGATGACCTGATATGAACCCCAACTTCCCATATACGACAATCATCATACTCCTCGATCAATAGTTATGCATTTCAGCGAAGTTGGCTGATAACCCACATGTAATCAAACCACATGATTTTCTATAAATAGAAGAAATTATTACTCATAGCACCAAGAAACTATCACAAGATACCAAACATCAACAGAGCAGGAATGCAGGATGCAAGTGAACAGCCATTGCTGACTCTGACAGATTTAATATTATACTCATGGCGAAACCAGATCTCGGGCATAGGACATTAGATGAAAAGAGAAAAGGCTACCCTTATCATCATATGATAATTCTTGAGAGAAATAAACTTTACGGCTGACTGAACTAACTAACAGATGTCAAAAGAAATTAAAATCAGGGAATAAATAACCCTGACATAAAGTTTAAGGAGGTGTCATATCATCTACGAAGCATTGGATCAAAAGCTGAAGCTGAAATCTAATAATGATGTGAAAAGCACAAAACAAAGTTAAGAATACAACACAAAGTTTGATGGAGAACGAATTTTAAGAAACTAAATACAACATTATCTTGGCAATCCAGGATAATACAAGTATAAGTACATACTACATGCAGCAACATATTTGAAAGACAGTAAATGATTCATGTAAAAGGGACAAACCTGTAACTTCTCAGCCACTTTTTCGCAATCCATCTTTGAAAGACAATAAATAATTCCAGATTCATCGTAATATTTACGGTCTCTAACGAATTTATCAATGTCCTCCACACACTTTTTAGTTTTTGGAACAACCGAGTATCTGCAACAATTAAATAACAAATTAACAATTAATTTAAAAAACAATAACTCAATCCAGCCCCTTTTTACTTGTTTTTTATGCAAATCCAGCACTTACAATAAGTTTGGACGATTGAAGCTCTGCCGGAAAACAACACAATTAACAAGACCAAGTGCTTGCACAACATCTTCCTTGACAACAGCTGTTGCAGTGGCTGTCAAAGCCAACACTGGAGTATTTGGGAATTTTTGTTTCAAAATTCCAAGACCCTGGTGGTAATTTTATATTAAAAACTCAGTGCGAAAAAAGAAACTGTGGCCAATTCTTTGTCAAAAAATAAAAATAAAAATAAATACCTGATAATCTGGCCTAAAGTCGTGTCCCCATTGACTTACACAATGAGCCTCATCAATTACAATTCTAGAAAGCAACTCACGACTATTTAGAATGTCCAAATGGCGCAGCAATGCATCACTCCTGCACCCAAAAGGACACATCATTTTAGTATCTCAATGGCAACAACATGGAGGTTAATGAAATAAAAAACTATATCGTATGCACCCTAGCATAGTCAAGTCAATTGTTGGAATAGTGCATTCATTGTGTTGTGGAGAGTCAGAGCATATGATGCCGTTCGTAAGTTGAAATCACCTAATATTCTTCTCTTTTTTTTCAGTTACATTTTTGGGTGACAATGTATTAGCAAAATCACGAAGGCAATAAGACTCACCTGGCTATTTTCTCAGGTGTGACATACAAAAACTTGTATTTACAATTCTCCGAGCAAAGCTCTCGCATTATCTCTTGTTGTTCGGCCCACTCCATGTTGGCATTCAGGTAAGTAGCAGATATGTTTGCCTGACAATAATTAAAATGAGGAATCATCAAATATCCATACAAACTGAAAGTACATAATAGCTGCAGTATCTTTGAAGGGTGTCAGAAATTACAAAGCACCTGCAAAAGATGCATAATCTGATCTTGGATGAGAGACACCAGCGGTGAAACAACGAGGGTGACACCATCATTACATAGAGCTGGGAGCTGCAAGGAAAAGAAGTTTTTAAGTAATGATTAGCTGCTACAGATATAGAACAAGTTGCACAAGGAATGCTAATCCATATTCCATAGTCACTAAAAGTTGCAAGATTTGGTAATCACATTTCATTTCGTATCACGACATTCATTTACTAAAGCCAATAACAATGAAATTGTGAATATCATAATCACATAAGATAATAGCTGAAGACGAATTTCATATTTTTAATTAAGCAAAGAACAAAATGATTCAAATGCCAATAGATTTCTTTCCTGATATGTCAAACTTTTTCCTCCTCCAGTTGGCATTAAGACGAAAACATCACACCCACTCAGTGTAGCATTAATTATTTCTCTTTGGTTAGGACGAAACGAAGGATTCCCAAACACTTGTTTGTTATTGACCTGAAAGTTAACTCAGAAGTGTTAAAATAGCATACGTGACCTTTACAAGTAAAATGTCATGATAAAAACGTATGTAGCACCTCCAACTTCTTTGTCCATGAGAAATCCCTGCTACTCCACTTCTTGTCATTTGAACCTTCAATATAGTTGACTTTGATAATTTTAGGGGTGTATGGCTCCCTCTCAAAAGGAACTGAGGAAAAACCAAACCTGTCTTCAGGAGGGACAGAAGCAGGGAAGCTGCATCTACTATAGCTACTTTGATCATTGTACATGTTTGGCCAGTTGTCCAGCCGCACTGGATCAGCATTGAAGGTTGCCTTATGAGGGGTATTATATCCAATGTCCCCGAAAGTGGTCGTTGATGCTGTAAAATGTGAACTCCGTCTCTCTTCATCAGCAAAATTAGATCGAATCTTTTGCTCTAGCAGCTGAATTTGCTTTTGAAGCTGTGACCTACAAAAGAAGTAAAAGAAATGATTAAATCATGGATGAGATGTGATTGAAGAATGTGATAAAGCACAGAACCTTCAGGCAGAAAATGTACAAGTTTTGCTTTTCAAATACTCAGATGCCTCTTTCTCTAGTCAAACTCATATACTAGATGAATCAGAATCCTTTTTCCATCCATTCTCATCCCCAGACCCAAAAGTCAGAAGCTAGCTTAAAGAGTTAGAGCAAACCTATCATTGCGAAGCTTTTCCACCTGTCCAGGACTGAGGTCAGCAGCATTATCAAGAAGTTCATTTGATATGACTATTAATGTGTCCTTCGTCTCTTGTAAGTGACCTGCCATGTCAGGACAAAGTCCAAGCTGGAAAATGCCAGAAAATCAAACATCAATATTTAGTAGTAACAAAAATAATTTTAAGCCCACATACCCTTTAGACAGCATAGACAGAGGGAGAGGGAGAGAGAGAGGGAGGGAGAGAGAGAGAGAGAGAGAGGGGGAGAGAGAGAGAGAGAGAGAGAGAGAGAGAGAGAGAGAGAGAGAGAGAGAGAGAGAGAGAGAGAGAGAGGAGCAGCAGCAGCAGCAGCATGCTCTGAACTTTTATTTGTCTTTGGACATTGGAATGGACTAATGGAAATAAGAGAGAATAGAGAAAGCAATGCAACCTTATATCCATGACAGCAGCTTGAGCACAGCTCTGATGGCAAGCAGGCATCATCATGCCCCGTTGTATTATGAGCAACTATGGGGGTGATTGGTGGATTCTTAGAAATGGATGGTTGAGGTGTGCTGGTTGCATGGTAGTGTTCCATAATTATTTGGTCCACGTCAATATTCTGACAATAAGGTTAGGCAACTAAAATTGTTAGTTAACCAAATAAATAAGAAGCATACCTATCATTAAGAATGCATCACTAACATGAGCTGAGAAACACTTATTGATGGGTGTTAGAAAGAGACAGCAATGAGTATGATCCTTATAGAGCACAAATATCTCCATTGATAATAAACTCTTAGCATCACATCATTTATTTCATGTGAAAATTCATCACGCATTTTGCTCTGCATGGATTTAATGGGTATGTTTTTACGAGGTGATGAAGGAAATCTAGATCAGGCAAATCTTGACAGGATTAGCAACTTCTCCAGAACATGATTATGAAGCACAAGCTCAAAGCATATGGTTAAGCAGAGAATAGTATCAGTCAGAATCAATTACCCCGAGAATGTCATCGTCACTAAAGCCATCAGGTGCTGCTTCAAATTGTTCATTTACTTGTCCTTCAACCATGCCATCGTCACCTGATATCCCTTCCCTGACTTGTGCATGAAGGCTCTGCATTCGCTCATTCCTCTTTTGCCCTTCCTGAGCATTTTCAGCATTACCCACAGAACCTGGCTGAGAATAATTAGCTGAAGACCTGGTTGAAGTGCTTAGTTTATGGTTGTTTATTCCAAGGTTTTTATCTATCATGCCAGATTCGAAAGGTTTGCGATGGCTATCGTGAAAAATCCCTGCTGTCCTTTGTCTAGAAACACCGTGATTAATGCTGCCATTTTCTGAAGGCGGAATACTTTTTCCCGGTTTCACAAAGTTCCTGCAGGATATCTTAAGGTTGGAGAGAGCTTGCCATGCCTGACAAATGCACATTGCAGCAGAAGTGAATATTCAACCTTGAAAGAAGCCAAGCTCTATTTCTTTGTGAAGTGGAAGCTATCTCATAAGTCATAACCTTGGAACATGACTATTCTCTATGGGTATAGATGAAAACCTTTAAAATATAACAAAGGGATTAATTTCTAGTTATGAAAGTGTAAAAGTAGAGCATTACCTTCTCCACAGGAGGACTTGGCAACCTTCCAATAGTTTGGACATGACAATTCATAAGCCTAAAAGAAAAGACAGGCCATAAATCTGGTCTCAGTTCAATACATAACATAGATAACAACTTTATATGAGGGAATAAGCACTATCCACAGCAAAGCATTTAATTAGGTTTGTACAGATAATTCAAAAGCCACACTTCAATACATTTTGCACGAAACCATCCTTCGTAAAGAAAACTGCATTTAGCCACCTCTTAGTCATGTTTGGTTAGCAATTCAACATCCATATTCCATACCACATTTTATTTTATTTTATTCTTATTAAATTTATACGAAAATGAATTAAAATTCAAATACACCTCTCACTGAACTCCTACTAGAGAAAATACCTGGCGCTCATTTCTCCTTCGAAAGTGGGCTTCTGGACAGGGAGAGTGAACAGGAAATTCGAGCTCAAAAACTTGCATTGATTGGAGAAATTAGCATGAGAAACGGCATGGTCGGACCAATTATCTTTAGGTTTTCCAGAACCTTTTTCAAATGACGAGCCACCGCGTGAATCACATCCACTGATTTCAAACCAGAATCGCAAACGACCGAATCAGGAACACGGAGATTAAGAATGTCCACATCCTCAAATACAAATTAAAAACGCAATGGCGAAATAAATCAATAAATACACAATAAACACAGCATTTCACCTCATGTGCAGTGGCGGATTCATGGATTAACATGACCCACTCCGACCGAACGAATCAGATAAAGAGGGGCTTCCGATTTGAGAAAACGGCGCTTCGATTGGGCTGATTTGGGGTCGAATTGGAGCTCGGCGAACTTCGATTTAGGGTTGAGTACTCCAGAAGCACAAACGTAGAGGCCGAGAGAGGAAGATGAAGAGAGGTTTTGGGGAAATTTGATAAAATGTTTTGCCGCGCTCACGCGCCTTTATAGGAAATTCAATTTCGGAATAAGGTGCATATTTTTCACAAGAAAAAATTCGAAAGAACACGTTAGATTACCGCTAACCCTTATACCATCTGCCACCGTACCCCAAAACCCCCCATTATACCATATAAACTAGAAAAAATTTAGCCAGATGTCCATTTTATCAAACTTTTTTTTTTGCAAAATGTCCACTTAACAACAGTTTTTGCTAAATGTCCTAATTTTTTTTGAAAACCCCATAATGCCCCTGCCCTTAAATTTCAAACAATGTCAGTTGCAGTGCGGTTTTTACTTTTCCATCATCATTCCCGTCCTCTCCGGCTCTCCACTTCGTTCGTTGTCTCTCTTCCAGACGATTCCACGCTGTTTCACTCCTCGTCGGTTTTCCTTCCTCCGTTTCTCTGATTTTCGCTGGTTGCTCTGCTGCTTTCATCTCTCATTCCGATTTCGTGTCGATCTTCGTGCTTCTAATGGCGTCGTCATCAGGTATTGCTCACTGTCGTTTCAAATGAAATCGGTTTCTGTTTAGGGTTTTGCAATTTCTGTTTGCATTTGGACATCTCCTTCCATTTCCTGCATGTTCTTCTCTGGTTGTCGTCAATTTGTTGTTTAATTTGGTTTTGTTTTTGTGATTTTACCCTGTTAAGCAACGGTTAAGTTTTGTGTTTTGTTTTTATTTGTATGTAAGGGTTATGGGTTTGTGATATGATGCATTGTTTGTTTCTTGAACTGATTTCGTTTCAAATTTAGCATTTATGCACATTTTTTTTTTTTTTTTTTTGATTAGGAAATAATTCGAGAGTCAGGCATACCTGACAACTCGAGAGGCCGACGAAGTCGGCAGACGGTGAGACCGTCTATACATATATAAAAAGGTGCAACAACTACAAAGTGGGAGGCGTAATCCCAGACGAGCCAGCGAGCCACACCCGTACACGCTGGAGACAACGTAGACTAAAATCCGGTGCCAAGCATCCCCAGGGGGCGACACCGTTGGCCAGCGGTAAATCAGGAGCCAGTCCTGTGGGCAGTGAAGACGATCCTCCAAGGAATAGCCTGACGCGGAGTCGCCTCGATACACACCACCACGACCCTAGCCAACCACACCGGTTGTCAGAGCTCCAGCACGGAAGAGGAACACCAAGCAACAGGGATCATAACCCAGAACCAACCATGAAGATGCGCACCATTATTCTCATTCACACGAATGAGAATTTATTTAACCCCTAACGGGAGTTTCAAACCCTTACGGGATTTATGCCCTTTCGGAAAGGTTTCAACCCTTTCGGGTAATTTTTATTTTATTTTATTCTATTTTATTTCCACCTCAAACCTTGGGCCCCAAGGACCCGAAGCTTGGGCCCGAAGTACCCGAAGCTTGGGCCCCAAGGACCCGAAGCTTGGGCCCCAAGGACCCGAAGCTTGGGCCCCAAGGACCCGAAGCTTGGGCCCCAAGGACCCGAAGCTTGGGCCCCAAGGACCAAGGAGGAGAGGGATGGTTCCAGCCATGGCAGCCTAGGCGGACGGCGGAGACGACGGCCATCGCAAGGCGACGGGAGCCGAGGAGGCGCCGGTGGACCCGAGACCTAGACGGACATATCTCATAACGGTGAGGCGGCGGCGGATTGAAGGGTTTGGCAAGGGGAAAAGATCCGAAACGAAATCCAAACCACCAAGGATAGGTGGTGGTGGAGAGGAGCCGGGGTTTAGGCCGGGCGGCAAGGGTGGTGGTGGTGGTGGACGGCGAGGATGGTGGTGGTGGTGAAACCGGGAGTGAACGACGGATGAAATCAACCCCTATGTATGAAGGTCGAGGTGGTGGGGATGGTGTTTGGATTTGGGGATTTGGTGGTGGTGGTGTGTGGATTAGAGGATAGGTGATGGAGACGGTGGTGGGTGGGTGGTGATGGTGGTGTTTGAATTCGGGGGTTAGGGTTTTTAGGTTTGGGTTTTTTAGGGGGAGGGTGGTGCGACGGTGTTGTGGTGGAGTGGCGGCGGTTGTGCGGTGGCGACGGTGGTGCGGTGGTGGGGTGGCGACGGTGGTGCGGTGGTGTGGTGGTGGGTAGGCGGTGGTGCGATGGGTGTAGCGGTGGGGATTTGGGGCCGGATAGGGTTTTTTAGGGAGAGGGTGGTGCGACGGTGCTGTGGTGGAGTGGCGACGGTGGTGCGGTGGTGGGGTGGCGACGGTGGTGCGGTGGTGCGATGGGTGTAGCGGTGGGGATTTGGGGCCGGAATCTAGAGAGAGGGCAGAGCCCTTCTCTCTAGACGGATGCTGCAGGCCTATTTGTTTGATCAATTTTACATGCATGGTGACAGTAGTTTCCCTTTTTGGTTCCAGGATGTTGTAAGCCATTGTTCTGTCTGTTTTGTGATTCTTGTGTTTTCTATAAGGTTTCTGAGTTTGTGATATGATGCATTATTTCTTCCTTGGACTGATTTTGTTTTGAATTTAGTATTTATGTATTTCATCTATTCCTCATGCGTGGTGACAGTAGTTTATATGTTTGGTTACAGTCTGTTCTATGTCCATTCATGGTGGGAGACCATTCATTGCTTAGAATTATCCTTTTAGTGACACCATATATTCCCACTGTTTTAATGTTTTACACCACATTAAGCTTTGCTTAGCATTAGCCCCATAGGGTTGTTGCTTCCCTTGTCCTAGGGGTATCCATTTGGTGACACAATTAATTTTGATGACACTATTACTCCTGCTGACAGAGTATTTGCTTAGCATTAGCCCCTTTAGGGTATTTGATTCACTTGTCATAGGGTTGTCCTTTTGGTGACACCTTTACGTGTGGTGACACCCCTCATCTCTTAATGAAGTATTGTACATAACATTTTAGGGTTTAGGGTTTAGGGTCTTGGCCCTAAACCTTAAAGACTCAACCCTAAACCCTAAACCATACTATACACCACATGTCCTTGTGATGACAGGATTATTTACACAATTACACTACACATGTATCTTTGCTTAGCATTAGCCCCTAGGGTTGTTGCTTCCCTTATCCTAGGGGTATCCTATTGGTGACACCATTACTTTTGGTGACACATTTACTTCTGCTGACAGAATATTTGCTTAGCATTAGCCCCCTTAGGGTATTTGATTCCCTTGTCATAGGGTT
Organism: Persicaria tinctoria; assembly: GCA_037127255.1. Taxonomy (NCBI): domain Eukaryota; kingdom Viridiplantae; phylum Streptophyta; class Magnoliopsida; order Caryophyllales; family Polygonaceae; genus Persicaria; species Persicaria tinctoria. The sequence continues at coordinate 2,037,514 of JBANSL010000005.1, read as the reverse complement.
GTCCTTTTGCTGACACCATTACTCCTGCTGACAAAGTATTTGCTTAGCATTAGCCCCTTTAGGGTATTTGATTCCCTTGTCATAGGGTTGTCCTTTTGGTGACACCCCTCATTTCTTAATGAAGTACTGTACATAACATTTTAGGGTTTAGGGTTGAGGATTTAGGGTTTAGGGCCTTGGCCCTAAACCATACTGTACACCACATGTTCTTGTGGTGACAAGATTCTTTACACTGTTTTTTATGATGCCCTTGTTCTTTGTCTTTTGTGTATTTATGTATTTGATATATTTCTTATGATTGGTGACAGTAGTTTATCTGTTTGATTACAGTCTATTATATGCCCTTGTTCTTTTTCTTTTGTGTATTTATGTATTTGATATTTCTCATGCTTGGTGGTAGTAGTTTATCTCTTTGGTTACAGTCTGTTATGTTTCTCTTATGATGATACTGTATTATCTTCCATATGGTGACATTTCATTTTTATTTATTTATGTTTGAATTTGATATGTTGTTAAGGTAAAGATATTGTGCTATTTAGTGAACCTTTGGAGACATCATTTCCTCCTGAAGAAGTTGGATTTGAGTTCATTGTCCTTGAGAAGAAGTGTTTTCGTGCACATCTTAATGTATACTCAAAGCCTGCTATTATTGATATCATTCGGGAGGGGTTGTCTTCATCTGATTGGGCTGCCCTCATTGATGGTTGTTTTGGGTCAATTGTGCGTGCTGGTGATCGCCTGTTTTTCTATTCACAACTTGTCCATCAGATGCTGCTACATGAAGTAGAGACTAAGAAAAAGAATGAAATGTGGTTTAAAGTTGGACGACATTTGTTAAGGTTTTCGCTTGCTGAGTTTTGCTGTGTAACCGGGTTGGTTTGTGAAGATAATGGTTCTGATAAGTCAACCTCTCCTCAAGTTGATATGAAGGAGTTTTTGGGTGTTTCTGAGTGCAGTTTGGATGGTCTTATTGCAATTTTTAAAAAGGAACCAAAGTTGTCTCAGAAAAAACTATCCTTAGCATACCTATCACTAATTGAGGGTGTTTTGCTCCCCCAGAGGAAAAACTATATTGTCCGTCAACAATATGTTTATCTTGTTTCTGATTTGGTCAGATTATCGCTGTATCCTTTTGGACGTCTTGTCTATTTGGAAAAATTGTCTTTTTTGAAGAAAGGCATGCGATCAGAACAAGCCAACAGATGTGAGAGGTTTGGCTACAATGTTTTCGGTTATCCATTGGCATTTCAGGTAGTTCCCTTCTACTTACTTTTAAGTTCTAATTTTTATTGTGTATGCCTATTATTTTTATATTATTGTTCTTTTATTCTAATTTTTGTCCTTATTGTTGTTTTGATCTCAGGTTTGGATTTTAAAAGCAATTCCTCAAATTGCTTCGATGACATGTTGTAACTTTGCATTTTGTGAAGGATTACCTACCTCTATTGTTTGGTATAGTGAAAATGTTGATTTCTGCATTAATTATGACAAGTGTGCTGAATTTTTTTCAAAAGATTTGGTAAGCATCCTTTTTCTTCTTTTGTTTTATTATTTTTATATCAGTTCATTGTTCCATCTCCCAACTGTCATTCTGTAATGTTGTTTCTTTTTCTCTTGCTAGGGTGCTACTGTCTATCCTATTTATGTCGAGTTTATGAATGGCCCTCAACTCTCTTTTTATGATGAAGTCTCTAATGACGCCATTGATTCATTTGTTTCTTCTTTCGTTGGGTTGGGTACTAATGACAGTGATGTAGTATCTGCTAGAAAGTTACGTCTTGAAGCTCATGTTGTTAGGTAATCAGGTGGTCCCATATTTCATGGTGGAGTTGAAGCTACTCTCCATTCTCTTAAACTTCCTACTTGAAAGAATGACTTAGTCAGAAAGTCACCATTGGGGAAAAAGAAGTTAATTACCACTGATGCCACGTCTGACTTTGAGAGTGAAGACTCCACCTTGATTGTAAGATCTTGAGAACTAACGTGCGGGTGATCTAAAGGATGATGAAAGACAAAAAGGCTGGGTTTCAAGGTCTTGAAACCCAGACTAAAATGTTTTGATCACTTATGCATTTGTCTAGTACAATTTGTTCTTTTACAGGAAAGAAATCGAGGCCAATATTTTTGGGCCTAAATTATAATGGGCTTTATATTGGGCTTGTGATGAGACTTGGGCTTTATCGGTTTATGTTTAAATATCTCATCTAACCCATTTTATGTACTAGATACATTTTGTATATTCTTTCTTGATTTCACCTTTTTATACAAGGAAAGAATTGATCCATGGCTGATCATACTTGATCATGAAGAAAGTCTAAGGAACATCTTGGAAGGCACACAAGGATTTGTTTTGGAAGGAATTCAAATGTCGATCTGTTTTGGAAGGAATTCAAATATCTTGGAAAGAATTTGAAATTCAAACGGTTCTCCCTCCAAGAAGCTCTACAAGGATTTCAACTATAAAAGGACGAAAGCTAAGAAGGATGAAAGAGACAAGCAATCACGCAAGCATTCATAGCATCCTAAAGCATTCGTCAAGTTTCTCCCACATTCTCATAAAGCTTAAGTTGGTGATCATTGTTTAAGTGTTGAGAGAAACACTAGCGCTTATTGTACAAGTCATTTGTTTTACACTTAGAGTTGTCATACTTGATCAAAGCACACTTAGTGTGTGGTGTGAGCTTTTATTTCACTTGTAAGTTTGAGAGCTAGAATAGAAGCGGTGAGGCTTTGTATAGAGAAAGGGAAGTTTCTCTAGGAAGTTCTAGGCTCAAAGGAAGTGAAATAAGAAGTGTTTGAATCCTACGGATTGGATAATCCTAGGCGGGGACGTAGGCAAGTTGGTGCCGAACCTCGTTAACAATTCGTGTGTTCATCTTTTATATTCCGCATTTACTTGGTCATATTCGATTTTCCCTTGTCAAGTTCTGATAGCCTATATCAAGGTCTTGACAAGTTGCAGTAAATTTCTATTGTTGCGAAAATCGTCCATACTCTATTCATCCCCCCCCCCTTCTAGAGTATTATTCGTCGCCTTATAGACTCTTCAATTGGTATCAGAGCTTGGCTCACTGTTTTGATTTAACAATCTTGTGAGTTTTCAGCATGTCTACCATAGGTGATGGAGGTTTTGCTCAAGGAAGGTCAACCAATAGACCTCCACTATTCTGTGGCAATAACTTTGTCCACTGGAGATCACTGATGCAAATGTTCATCATTGATCAAGACCTTGAGCTATGGGGCCTGGTCAAAAATGGACCACACGTTCCTAAAAAGACTGTCGATGGAAAGCAAGTTGATAAGATTGAGTCTGAGTTCGATCAGACTGATCTTGAGAACATTGCTAAGAACTACAAAGCTATGAATCTATTATATTGCGCTCTCGATGCTAATGAGTTTAATCGTGTCTCAGCTTGCAAAAGTGCTAAGGAAATTTGGGATAAACTTTTAGTTACTTATGAGGGCACAAGTCAAGTTAAAGAGAGTAAGATTAATATCTTTCTCAGGCAATACGAACTTTTCAAGATGAATCCTGATGAGACAGTAAAGGAGATGTTCACGAGATTCACTCAAATTGTTAACAACCTCGACTCACTTGGGAAAACCTTCTCTAACCCAGAAAAGGTTCAAAAGGTTCTAAGAAGCCTTCCGAAAACCAAGTGGGGTCCCAAGGTTACTGCAATTGAGGAAGCTCAAGATCTCTCTACACTTCCATTAGATGATCTTCTCGGAAAACTTATCACTCATGAGATGATATTAAACGAGGAAGATGGAGAATTACCCTCAACAACAAAGAACCTTGCTCTCAAAGCAAAGAAAGATCACTCACAATCTGAGAGTGATGAATCAGACGACGAAGATGATCCCTTTGCTCTCATCACAAGAGGATTAGCTCGAATTCTGAAGATGAAAAAGCAATTCTCCAACAGAGAAAATACCGATTCATCTAGATTCAAAAGCAAGTCTCCCAACATGTCAAAGAAGCCAAAAGTGCTAACATGTTTTGAGTGTGGAGAGACAGATCATCTCGTGAAGGAGTGCCCTATGAAGAAAAGAAATAAGTTCAAAAAATATGAACAAAAGAAAAAGGCTATGCTTGCAACCTGGAGTGACTCAGATTCATCATGTGAATCAGACACCGAAAAAGAACAGGCTAATCTTTGTCTTATGGCCGAACACGAAGGATCACAGACTCAAGACCTTGAACAAGTGGTAAGAAATCTAATGTCTAGTCCTCCCGATGTTCTTTCCGAAGTCCTAAGAAATATGATTTCTAATGAAGATGCCTACAACAGTGAAATCAACATCTTGAAGGAAAAGCTGATAGATCAATAGAAATGCATCAGTGATATGTCGCTGGAAATGAAAAATCTTGAGACATCTCGGACAGCCCTTGACATTAAAGTCAAGACCTTGAGCTCAGAAAACTCTGATCTCAGGCAAAGCCTCTCATCTCTAAAGAATCGTAATGAGGATTTAGAGAAAGAGAAGGCAAAGCTATCCGACAAGTGTCAAGACCAGCAGACTTCACTCATTCAATTCACCAGATCTAAAGCTAATCTTGATAAGATGTTAGGTGAACAACAACTCTCTATAAATAGAAGTGGTATTGGATACAACAAGAACTTTCCAAAGAAACCTAGTACCACTTTTGTTAAAGCTAAAGGCTATTGGCGTTCACCTACTTGCTTCCATTGTTGTAAGAAAGGGCATGTTAGAGAAACTTGTCCATATAGGAGAAAGGATCCCTACATCATTAGAAATACATTTCCAGTTCGACTTAATGAACAGATAAAACAAGTTTGGGTTCCTAAAGGGACAAGACTACCCAACATGGTCTATCCTCATTATGAATCTAAAACTATGTATTGGTCTTGCCGGAAAGGTTGATGTTGGTATTGCAGGATATCATCAAGAGCAAAGAGCCAAAATGGATAATGGACAGTGGATGCTCACGACACATGAGTGGAAAGAAATCACTATTTCAAGATCTTAAGGAACAAACCACTGGAACAATTACTCTTGGTGATAAAGGGAAGTGCAACATTATTGGTATTGATAATATTGGTAATTCAGAAAGTTGCATTAAGGATGTTTATCTTGTTGATGGATTAAAGTATAACCTCTTAAGTGTCTCTCAGTTGTGTGACAAAGGAAACAAAGTTGGCTTTGACAGACACAAGTGTGAAGTCAGAAATGAAGAGACTGATGATCTAATTCTCACTGCTCACAGGCACAACAACACTTACGCTGTAAATGCTAATCATATTACAGGTACAAAACTCAAGTGTCTCAAGGTCTTGACAGAAGACCCCAGCCTATGGCATAGAAGACTAGGTCATGTAAGCATGCACACCCTCAATAAGCTCAAAACAAGAGATCTTGTGAGAGGTTTGCCTGATCTAAACTTCAAGAAAGAAGATCTATGCAATGCATGCACAAGAGGCAAACAGACACGCAGTTCCTTTAAACCTAAAAAGGTTGTAAGTTCCTCTCGTCCTCTTGAGTTGTTACATATGGACTTGTGTGGACCTATGCGAGTCAAATCTCCAAAGGGCAAACAATACATCCTGGTTATTATTGATGATTTCTCTCGTTTTACATGGATCTCCTTTTTAAGAGAAAAATCAGAGGCTTTGCTTGAGTTTTCTAAACTTTGCAAAGAGTTGCAGACCTTGAAAAACATACTTATTGTCTCTATTAGGAGTGATCATGGTAGAGAATTTGATCAACTTAAGTTTGATTTGTTCTGTGCTAAGTATGGAATTTCTCACAACTTTTCAGCACCTAGAACTCCTCAACAAAACGGAGTTGTGGAACGAAAGAACCGCACTTTGGAGGACATGTCTAGAACAATGCTTTTGGAAAATGGTTTGCCAAAAATCTACTGGGCTGAGGCTGTTAATACAGCCAATTACATTTTGAATCGATGCTTAATTCGTCCTATTTTGAAAAAGACTCCCTATGAACTTTTCAAAGGAAGAAAACCTAGCATTTCCTACTTCAAACCTTTTGGTTGTACTTGCTTTGTTCATAACAATGGCAAAGATAATCTTGGAAAATTTGACGCACGAAGTGATGAAGGTATCTTCCTTGGATATTCGGTTACTAGCAAAGCTTATAGAGTTTATAACAAGCGCACCAAAATTGTTGAGGAGAGTATCCATGTGGTATTCGACGAAAGCAACAATGGTGTGTTGAGTGAAGGTTTTGCAGATCTCAATCTAAATCATCATGATTCGGATGGAGAAGAAGAGGACAAGGCCGAAAATAAGCAAGACCAAGAAAGAAACATGCAAGGTCAAATCCAAGACATCAACGAGCTATCTCAAGACCTTGAGAAGGGATTACAGGATCAGGACTCAGTCATTGAAGAATCCAACACTCAAACTATCTCTCAAGACCTTGAAGAGAGACCTGCTACTAGTTCAAACAATCAGGGTCCAAAGCTACGAAAATTCAAACATGCCTCTTCACACTCAGCTCAAGATATCATATCAGATCCATCCTCTGGGGTACAAACTCGATCTAGATTAAAGAATCTCTGTGCCTTTTATGCTTTTGTTTCTCTTATAGAACCAAAGACCCCAGCTGAAGCACTCAAGGACTCGGATTGGATCACTGCCATGCAAAATGAGCTAAATGAGTTTGAAAGGAACAAGGTATGGACTCTTCAACCCAGACCACAACACCAATCAGTCATAGGAACTAGATGGGTGTTCCGAAATAAACTGGATGAAGCAGGCAAGATCATTCGAAACAAAGCAAGACTTGTTGCTCAAGGATACAATCAAGAAGAAGGTATAGACTACGAGGAGACATTTGCTCCTGTAGCAAGGTTAGAAGCTATACGTATATTACTTGCTTTTGCATCTTTCATGGGTATCAAGCTATTTCAAATGGATGTCAAATGTGCATTCCTAAATGGGTTCTTAGAAGAAGAGGTTTATGTTGCCCAACCACCAGGCTTTGAAAGTGAAGAATTTCCTAATCATGTGTATAAACTGGACAAAGCTCTCTATGGTCTCAAGCAAGCCCCAAGAGCTTGGTATGAAAGATTGTCCAAATATCTTCTTGAAAATGGTTTTCAAAGAGGATTGATCGATAAAACTCTTTTCATCAAAACTCGTGGAAATGATCTTTTGATTGTTCAAATATATGTAGATGATATACTATTTGGTGCTACTAATGATTCCCTTTGCAAGGAGTTTTCTGAAATTATGTGCAGGGAATTCGAAATGAGTCTCATGGGAGAATTAAACTTCTTCCTTGGCTTACAAGTCCTTCAAACGAGTAAGGGTACCTTTTTGAATCAAGGGAAATATACCAGGGATCTACTAAAGAAATACAAAATGGAACAATCAAAGGTAGCAAAGACCCCTATGAGCTCCACTCTCTCTCTTGATCAAGATAAGAATGGTAAGAATGTGAACCAAAAAGAGTACAGAGGTATGATTGGTTCACTCCTATACCTTACTGCTAGTAGGCCTGACATAATGTTCAGTGTCTGTATGTGTGCTCGATTCCAAAGTGACCCTAAAGAATCTCATCTTATTGCTGTAAAAAGGATCTTCAGATACTTAAATGGATCTCAAGACCTTGGGCTATGGTATCCCAAACAAAGTAACTTTCATTTAAAGGGCTACTCAGATGCAGATTTTGCAGGATACAAAGTTGATAGAAAAAGCACTTCCGGGTGTTGCCAGCTCCTAGGATCATCCTTGATAAGTTGGCACTCTAAGAAACAGAATTCAGTAGCCCTATCAACTGCAGAAGCCGAGTACATTGTTGCTGGTGCATGTTGCTCTCAGATTCTTTGGATAGCACAACAACTCAGAGACCTTGGAATTGATCTTAAAGGTATTCCTATTTTGTGTGATAATACTAGTGCTATTTCAATCACTAAAAATCCAGTGCAGCATTCGAGAACCAAGCACATTGATGTGAGACACCACTTTATAAGAGATCATGTGGAGAAAGGTGATGTTTCTATATCCTTTATATCCACTGACTTTCAGTTAGCTGATATCTTTACTAAACCACTCCCTGAAGATCGATTCAATTTTATTAGATTGGAGTTGGGTATGCTTAATAAGGAAGCACTTTCTTAGGGGGAGCAATTGCTTCTTATTTGAAAGTCATAAATTCAATTGAAATCTCAAGACCTTGACTTTATAAGGTTTCTGGATAATCATTCGAATGAAATTATTTTGGATCAAACTCTTGTTAATATCTTATGGATGTTCAAGAAGAGTATCTTTTAATGTTCTGAGTTTATCTTGATATCTTTTACCCCTTTCAAAAATCGATTTTCACATATCTTGGTTTCCGTTTTTATTTTTTGAAAATCTCTCTATTTTGTGCAAGTGGATGTGACTCTTTGGGTTTAGAATTTTTAGAACATCATTACTTACTATTCACTTGAGTAAATGAATCTGTACTTGCCTTTTGAACAAAGAGAGAAACGATTCAATTTCCATTCTTTTTGCTTTATAATCCTCTCTCTCTCTCTCTGTTTCATCCACTCCTCCCTCACTCTCTATGTGTTCATTCGCTCTCTCTCTCGAAATCCCCAAAGCTCTCTCTCTCTCTCTGTTTCTGTAACAAAAATGGCGGGATCAAAGCGCTCCTCAGCATCTCCATCTCCAGCCCCCTCTGCCAAGAGATACAAGATGCCAGCCAACAAGGGGATGCAAGTTATGGAGGAAGTGGAAGAAAACTCAGAGGATTCCAGCGAAAGATCACCATCTCCACCACCTCTGATCAGGAAATCCAAAGGCAAAGCTCCAGCATCTACAGCCACTGCTCGTCCTCCTCAGGTACCCTCTAGCATTTCCCCCAATTGGTTTTACAGTAAAGAGGTTGAGGAGTCCTGGAATCAGGACTTCTGCAACCGTCGCTTATGCTTCTGTGATGCTGTCGATTTTAACCTTCTCCAATCCATGCCCTTGCCTTGCATTTCTCTCCTTAAATCAACCTGCCTCTGGACCTTGCTCAACCCTGGCAATTTTACCTATCCCCGACTCACCAGACTCTTTTACGCCAACCTTACTGTTCATCGAGTGAATGGAACCCTAACCCTAGTTTCGAAGGTCAAGAACACCCGAATTCGCCTCTCTCCTGAAAGCCTTGCTATCATTCTTGATCTTCCCACTGAGATCCCCACAAAAGAATTCCCAAGCCGATTTGAGTGTCTCTCTCGAGCACGAGAAGAATTCTTTCTAAAATCTCAAGGCCCTGGATCTTCATCCAACCTTAAACCCACTCACACTGTCCTAAACCTTCAAGCCAAGCTCATCTTCACCATTCTGGCTCGCTGTATCTTCCCACGCATCCATTCCAGGGAATTGGTGACTGAGAATCTTCTTGAGATCCTTTTTCTAGTCATGAATGGATACGAGCCTAATTTACCCAAACTCATCCTCGACTACATGACCCATGTCTCCTCCTCCTCTCGGCCTATGCCCTTACCCTATGCAAACCTTTTGCCCAAAATCTTTGAAGCCTTTGACATCGACACATCAGGAGAAGAAAAGCAAACCTATAGTGGGATTGTTGATGAGGGCTGCCTAGATAGATTGGGCATTGCCAAAAATCTGAGGGGGCAATGGTTTCTAAGGAAGGATTCAAAGGGAAAACAGGTTGCTGAACCTAATATGAGTGAGGATAGATTGGCTGCTGTGGAGACTGAGATTCAAGACCTTAGGTTTGATCTGAGTAGGATGTGGTCAGATGTGGTGATTCGCCAGGACCAGACTCATGAGCTCCTCTCTGTGGTGAACTGCAAGCTTGATCAGATGATGCTCCTCAATGCTCTCACCTACACTGCTACAGGCTCTATCATGCCATTGGAGCAAGAAACCTACGACAATGTGCGTGAGAAGACTGGGAATGTAATCCTCAATTGTGAAAATCAGGTGAAGAAACGCCCCATCCTGCGCCCCACACATAGTGAACCCACCATTCTCACAGTTGAGCAATATGGTGTGGTTAAGAAATACAGGGATGTGGAGCGTCAGAAACAACTTGCAGAGATGGAAAGGGACAAGGTCACCAGAGATGCTCTTGCAAGGTGGAGGAAGAAGTGCAGAGATGAGGTTAGAAGGAAATACCTTCCACCCAACAAACAGTACCCCACCTTTGGCGAATGGGTTGAAGAAGGAGCTGGAATTTGTCCTCCTGAAGACCCTGATGCTCCTGGCGCCCCTGGTACATCCTCTAATGCTGGACCCTCTTCTGCTAAGAAAGGCAAGAAGGCTCTTAAAGGCAAGAAGAAGAAGGCTGCAGATGGGGATTCTGACTCAAGGCCTTGATCTCCCACTCTCTTTTCTCTCTGAAAACTCATCTTTTGCTGCTCGTATTTTAAAACTGCTGGTACTTTGGTTGTGTTTTGTTGGTGGTTTAAACATTTTCACCTCTCTGCCCTTTTGTTGGAAGACAAAAAGGGGGAGAATGTTTTGGTTGCCCTGCGTTTTGGCACTAGTTGGTTAAGTGCTTGTCGTTTTTAAAACTTAGATGATCCAAACATTTTATGCCTATATTATAATATGCTTATTTCCTCTTATGATTGCTGGAAATATGTTATGAATATTGACACAGGTTTTGTCTTCCATCAAGGGGGAGATTGAAGACTCCACCTTGATTGTAAGATCTTGAGAACTAACGTGCAGGTGATCTAAAGGATGATGAAAGACAAAAAGGCTGGGTTTCAAGGTCTTGAAACCCAGACTAAAATGTTTTGATCACTTATGCATTTGTCTAGTACAATTTGTTCTTTTACAGGAAAGAAATCGAGGCCAATATTTTTGGGCCTAAATTATAATGGGCTTTATATTGGGCTTGTGATGAGACTTGGGCTTTATCGGTTTATGTTTAAATATCTCATTTAACCCATTTTATGTACTAGATACATTTTGTATATTCTTTCTTGATTTCACCTTTTTATACAAGGAAAGAATTGATCCATGGCTGATCATACTTGATCATGAAGAAAGTCTAAGGAACATCTTGGAAGGCACACAAGGATTTGTTTTGGAAGGAATTCAAATGTCGATCTGTTTTGGAAGGAATTCAAATATCTTGGAAAGAATTTGAAATTCAAACGGTTCTCCCTCCAAGAAGCTCTACAAGGATTTCAACTATAAAAGGACGAAAGCTAAGAAGGATGAAAGAGACAAGCAATCACGCAAGCATTCATAGCATCCTAAAGCATTCGTCAAGTTTCTCCCACATTCTCATAAAGCTTAAGTTGGTGATCATTGTTTAAGTGTTGAGAGAAACACTAGCGCTTATTGTACAAGTCATTTGTTTTACACTTAGAGTTGTCATACTTGATCAAAGCACACTTAGTGTGTGGTGTGAGCTTTTATTTCACTTGTAAGTTTGAGAGCTAGAATAGAAGCGGTGAGGCTTTGTATAGAGAAAGGGAAGTTTCTCTAGGAAGTTCTAGGCTCAAAGGAAGTGAAATAAGAAGTGTTTGAATCCTACGGATTGGATAATCCTAGGCGGGGACGTAGGCAAGTTGGTGCCGAACCTCGTTAACAATTCGTGTGTTCATCTTTTATATTCCGCATTTACTTGGTCATATTCGATTTTCCCTTGTCAAGTTCTGATAGCCTATATCAAGGTCTTGACAAGTTGCAGTAAATTTCTATTGTTGCGAAAATCGTCCATACTCTATTCATCCCCCCCCCCTTCTAGAGTATTATTCGTCGCCTTATAGACTCTTCAATTGGTATCAGAGCTTGGCTCACTGTTTTGATTTAACAATCTTGTGAGTTTTCAGCATGTCTACCATAGGTGATGGAGGTTTTGCTCAAGGAAGGTCAACCAATAGACCTCCACTATTCTGTGGCAATAACTTTGTCCACTGGAGATCACTGATGCAAATGTTCATCATTGATCAAGACCTTGAGCTATGGGGCCTGGTCAAAAATGGACCACACGTTCCTAAAAAGACTGTCGATGGAAAGCAAGTTGATAAGATTGAGTCTGAGTTCGATCAGACTGATCTTGAGAACATTGCTAAGAACTACAAAGCTATGAATCTATTATATTGCGCTCTCGATGCTAATGAGTTTAATCGTGTCTCAGCTTGCAAAAGTGCTAAGGAAATTTGGGATAAACTTTTAGTTACTTATGAGGGCACAAGTCAAGTTAAAGAGAGTAAGATTAATATCTTTCTCAGGCAATACGAACTTTTCAAGATGAATCCTGATGAGACAGTAAAGGAGATGTTCACGAGATTCACTCAAATTGTTAACAACCTCGACTCACTTGGGAAAACCTTCTCTAACCCAGAAAAGGTTCAAAAGGTTCTAAGAAGCCTTCCGAAAACCAAGTGGGGTCCCAAGGTTACTGCAATTGAGGAAGCTCAAGATCTCTCTACACTTCCATTAGATGATCTTCTCGGAAAACTTATCACTCATGAGATGATATTAAACGAGGAAGATGGAGAATTACCCTCAACAACAAAGAACCTTGCTCTCAAAGCAAAGAAAGATCACTCACAATCTGAGAGTGATGAATCAGACGACGAAGATGATCCCTTTGCTCTCATCACAAGAGGATTAGCTCGAATTCTGAAGATGAAAAAGCAATTCTCCAACAGAGAAAATACCGATTCATCTAGATTCAAAAGCAAGTCTCCCAACATGTCAAAGAAGCCAAAAGTGCTAACATGTTTTGAGTGTGGAGAGACAGATCATCTCGTGAAGGAGTGCCCTATGAAGAAAAGAAATAAGTTCAAAAAATATGAACAAAAGAAAAAGGCTATGCTTGCAACCTGGAGTGACTCAGATTCATCATGTGAATCAGACACCGAAAAAGAACAGGCTAATCTTTGTCTTATGGCCGAACACGAAGGATCACAGACTCAATAGAGGGTGATGTTGATTGCACTGTTGATGGGACAGATTTGGAGTCACTAGAGAAAGCTGATGACATGGTTCTTCCTTCTGCTGATGACATGGTTCTCCCTTCTCCTGATAAGATTGCTAATGACAGTGCTATTGTTACTGCTAAAGTCCTTGCTTCTCTGGCTGAAACTGGTGACATTGTTGTTCCTCTTCTTGATGTGTTTGTCTCAAGTGAAGTGAGTGTTTCAGATGATAAGCTTAATCTCAGTGGTGTTCCTGCTGACAGTGGTGTGCCTCCAACTGTTGTGTCACATGGTGGAATTGAAGCTTCTCCTCCTGCTTCTACTGATGAAATTAATGACAGTGGCTTTGTTACTCCTACTTTAGTCATTATCTCAACAGATCGAACTGATGATTCTAGTGTTGCTCCCACTGAAGTTATTCTATCAGATTCCACCAATATTGCTCTTTCTGTTCCTCCTAAAGTTGTTCTTTCTTCACAGGAGTGCATTGCTGACATTAACGTGCCAGAAGATGTGCCCGGTGACAGTGTTGGAGCTGATACTGTTGTTTTTGTTTCGACTGATGAAATTAATGACAGTTCTGCTTCTGGTGACATTGTTGCTCCTACTGTTGTTCTTTCTTCACTTGAGTTCAATAAAGACAGTAGTGTGGAAAAAAAGGTGGTTGTTGACGTTGTTGGAGATGATACTGTTGTTGGTGCTTCAAATGATGCAGTTGATGACAGTTCTGGTGTTGGTGTCATTCTCGGTTATTCATCTAATGTGAATGATGAAAGTGTTGTTGTTGATGTTAATGTTTCTGCTACAAAGAGTCTACTTCATAACATCACTGATTTTATGCAGCTCGTACCGTCAGATGAAGAAGAAGAGGTTCCAGGAGATGTTCCGTTACGGTGTTCCCATATGGGTTGGGAAAACTGCCCCTGCAGTCCATACTCCTTATACAAATCCGTGTAAACCAAAGAAGCCTCACCTTCCAAAAGAACCGACTAACTCTTTTATAACCAAATAGGCTCGTACTGATTTTTATACTGCTTTAGATCTCTTGGGTAATTATCTGTTTTTTTTTATCTATCTTCTCTTTTTTATATTTCGACTTCCTATTATAATTTTATTTATCTTTGGTTTTATTTTTATATTTTTTGTGTTTTTGTAGGCATGATGGGATGATTTATGGGTTTACTGCTGACATGAACAAGTCGTTTTTCACTGAGTTGGTGGGGAAGGGCAGCTGGCTTCTTGATGTTGTAAGTTCATATTTGTGTTATTTGGTCCTATGTACATGTGTTTTTCTTGTTGATTACAGTTGGTGACAGTAGTATGGTGACAGTTGGGAATTATTCTTTTTCTTTTCACAACATATTGATGAATCACTTTATCATTTGAGAAATCGCCTTCATGACTTTCCTCATCAACATTCAAACAGTCTTATATTAGACACCATTTTTATTACCAAGATTGGGGCGTACAATCCTGATTTAATTACAAAGCACTCTACAATTGATGAGTCTTTCTACAAGTATTTCATTGGTCTCTCTTCTCCTTGTGGGAAGCCTTGGAAAAGTGTCAAGAAGGTATACACCCCTTTTAATATTGATAACAAGCATTGGGTTGCACTTGAGATTCAGTTGGATTCGAAACACGTTATTGTGTATGACTCCCAGTGTAATTACTACAAAGAGGAAGTTATAGCTCAGAAGCTTGCTCAGACTTGCCAAATGCTTCATATTCTAATGATGAAGAGTGGTCTGTTTCCTGATGTTGATGACACTCCCTTTGTTGTTGAGAGAGTATCGGGTTTGAAACAAAATGAAGAAGGGTACCTTCTGTTTGCCATCTTTTTATTCTTTTTATTTATTTATTTTCTGTTTCATTAGATTACATCTGCTCACTTTTTCTTTGTGTGTTTATTATGTAGGGGTAGCTGTGGGGTTTACACCATAAAGCACATTGAGCACCTTGAATTGTATTTGATAGTGACATGGATCTTATCAATGACGACTATGTTCAGGCCTATCGTGAGAGGATTGCAGCTGATCTCTTCGCCAAGCAATGGACATTTGTTTAGTTTATCACATAAGCTTCTGTAGTTGGGACATTGTAGCTTTGAAATTCCTAAATACATTTACTTATCTAATTATGGGATATTTAGTTGATGTAAGTTGCATGGTGACACTTTGAAATACTTGAACCAAGTTAGCTGTATTTTGGAATGAATGTTTTCATATAAATATCTATGTTCCTTTTAATCATTTTATGTATTATGCCTTTTATATTTGTTAAGTCTCCATAATTTCAATTTACTTTCAAAGTTTGATGATTTCTGGTGACAGTCTCACTGTTTTTACCATGGTGACAGTGCTGATGATATTGTTTTCCCGTGTGCTAGTTGTTACCTTTGGTGATAAAAGATGCATCTCTATTAATTGAATTGCTTAGCATTACCCCTGCTAGTGTTTGGTGACACTAACCATTCTGATGACAGAATATTTGACACTGTTTTCAGTGTGGTTACATCATTTTCCCCACTTTTTTTATTTTTTATTTATATTTTTTATGTTTTAAACCACATTTTGCTTTGCTTAGCATTATCCCCTTTATGGTATTTGCTTCCCTTGTCCTAGGGTTGTTCTTTTGGTGACACCATTACTTGAGGTGACACCATCCATTCTGATGACAGAATTTTTGAAACTGTTTTCAGTGTGGTGACACCATTTTCCCCACTGTTTTTATTTTTTTATTTTTTTTTATTGTAAACCACATGTAGCTTTGTTTAGCATTATCCCCTTTTGGGTATTTTTTTTCCATTGTCCTAGGGTTGTTCTTTTGGTGAAACCATTTCTTTGGTGACATACCACATGTCCTTCTGGTGACAAACTCCTTTACACTTTTTTCAATTGTGGTGACAGAGATTGTGGTTACACCTCAAGTGCTTTGTTGGTAGATTATATGTACTGAACAACACTTGAATCAATTTGTTTCATTTTGAACAGAAACTAAAAGTTGGTGATAGTTTATATAAAAGCTGGTGACAGTGTAAGAAACTGATTACAGCTAACATTCTATTCAATATAAGAAGAACAAAAACATAAAATGTACTAAAACTCAATGTAGCATAAACTGTCTAGCTGGTCTGATGACTTTTTTATCCTTTTCATCTATATTCTCCAGCTGAAGGCTTCCTTTTTTTTTATGAGGTCGGCCGCATCTTTTACGCACCAATGGTGGGTGACATCTCTGCTGTTTGATGTCATCTGGCACAATCCACTCAGCTTCTTGTAACACTGGATATATTGTCTCTTGATAAGCCAAGGTCCAAGCTTCATTTGTGTAATAAGTGCTAATATAACTCAAAACGGTCAGTTTTTTCTCTCTGATGACAGCAAGCGCGTGTACACAAGGTATCTTGTCGTAATCAAATACCTTACATGTGCAAGATTTCTGATTCAGATCAACAAGAACCCTATTCATGCCATCAACAACTTCAAACTGGAAGTCATTCAGTTGTTTGACAGTGTACATTCCTGATTCACTGCATCTTATGTACATTGTATCACTGATTTTTTCTGGAAGCTCAAAGTTGTTATCCTCAGATTCTGTTCTGCGGTCATTGAACCATTTTGTTAGTTTCTCTCTGATTGCATTCAGTAGTTCTATAACTAGGAATGATCTATCTTCACCGAATACACTATTGATTGTATCTGCATTGTTTGAAGTCATCATATTGTGTCTGTCAGCTTTTGAATAAGCTCTTGCCCATTTCTCAAACTTCAGATCTTCAAGAAATTTCTTCATCTTGTTGTTGGCATTAGTAATGCATTCAAAGTAGGTGTTGAATCCTGATACTGTGTAACTGTTTGCAGCTTGTTCAAACCACTCACACAGACTCTTCTTCTTGAATTTTGACATTATATTCTGCTTCAAGTGCCATCTGCAGTAATAGTGCTTAGCATTTGGGTAAACCAACTGTAACGCTCTTGCAATGCTTTGATGACGGTCAGAAACAAAAACCAGTTCTTCACTTGATGGGATGACTGTTGCTAGCTTGTTGAAGAACCACTCATAAGAGGCGTTGTTTTCTGAGTCAACCACTGCAAAGGCAATAGGGTATATTTGATGATTTGCATCTTGTGCAGAAGCTGTGAGAAGAGTCCCTCTGTATTTTTCTTTTAGAAATGTACCATCTACCACTAGTACATGTCATATTGAGTCTGATTACAGTTTTGTAGGTATCAAACTTATCTAAAAAATATTGGAAAATATTTGGTTACAGTAATCAAGCTCACTTTTGATGACATGCATGTAATTTAGATACTGAGATCAAAATTGATGACAATATTCCAATCTCAAACAACAATTGTACTCGAGATTACATAAAAGACATGTAGCAATTATGATTAAATCTAAGAAATCAATTGATGACAGGCATACAAATTAATCAAACCCAGCTATCATAATGTAAGAATTTGTACCTTTCACAAAATTGGGAATTTACGGATACATTGTCTAAATGCAATGAACAAATACTTGAACCTTGATTGGGAGTCAACTTGAATGAAGGTGACTGATATCATCATATTCTACATACTATAGGTAATAGTTTATAGTCATTTTTAAGTCATTTTTATATGGTTTGCATGTCTTTTATATAGGTTTTGGTTTAGTTTCTAGAATAGATGTCTACACTCGTGTTCCATTTGTTTTCAGGGGATTTGGAGCCTGTTCGATGTCAATTTGGAATCATGATGGAATAAAATTCATTGAAGCTAAGTTTGAGATGTTCATGGACGCCGAAAGAGTCTTGCATAGTGGTCTCAAGTGTTAGAAATCAAGCTAAGAAGAGCCCATTGTCGAACCGACATATTTTGGACAATTCCTGCTTGGCGACGTCTTCATTGAAGCTCAGTAAGAAGAGCCCATTGTCGGATCGAGACGTTCTATAGCTTTTTGGAAAGCTGATTCAAATACCTACAACTTTCATGTTGAGCACTTTTGCAAATTCGGCCTGCAAAATGGAGGAATCGAGCCAATAAGCTGACGCTGAGTCAAAGTATCGACCCGGAACTTTCACATATCGACTCGATACCCACATGTATTGACTCGATACCTTCACATTCCGAGCCAAATTGCTTTACAGTAGCCAAGTAACGACTCGATACTATGAAGTATCGACTCGATACTTTCCTTTCCGCGTTACTACTTCGGGATTTTTTATCAGCTTTTATCTATTGTTGGACGACTTTTTGGAATATTTTATTATTATTTTAGGATTATTTTCAGATCTTTTTTTAGAACTATATATAGAGAATTAGGGTTTGATCATAAGGACGTCCAATTTTCACGTCAGAAACGATAGTTGCAGACATTGAGAGCTTTAGGCTCTTTCAGAGATTTCTTCTTGAAGGTTTGTTTTGCTGGATTCAAGAATACGTTTTGTTAATCTAGTCTTATATTCTTTCATCATGAATTCTTTGATTGTGTCTGAATCCATGTCTGGCTAGTTTTCTTGTTCTGGGGTTGGAGTGATCCCAACGATGCTGAGATAGACATGTGCGTGAAGATTGCTTGAATGAATTCTATTGCTTGTTTGATTTGATCCATGAGTGCTTAATCCGATCAATTCTATGATTGATTGGAATCCTTTTGATGTTCAACATGCGCCATCTGCGAATTGAGATTGGATATATAGATAAAGAATGGTTTATTGGAAAACATGGATTGAACTTGAGAATTGTTTATGAGCAATCTATTTAATTTTCTTGAGGATAATAAACTATCGTAGACAACCTAGGTTTGAGTTGATTATGCAGATCGCGCATGCGATTGTTTGATCGATTTGCTCGCTAGGGTCTAAGTGCTTAATGAGTCCAATTTGATTGATTAACCTACAACAAGCGCAAGCTGAGTGGTAATTAAATGAAATTAACATAGTTATTGCGAGATGCGTAGGCTGAGTGATAATGAATTTAGATAGTTTACCTTCAAATATTTCTTTTCAATTTGTTCAGACATGAAAATTATATAGTCTATCGAAGATGCATTGTTGTGGTAAACCCTGACTCTGGAATGTTTCTCATCATATATTCAAACACTTGCAATTTGTTATTTTTCCTCTTGTTATTTGCTCATTCCGTCAAAAATCACTTCTCTTATTTGGCTTAGTAAACTAGTTGAGGTTCTGCAATTGGTATTCACACGGTCCCTGAGATTCGACACTCGATTACTACAATTGACACCGTACGCTTGCGGGGTGTTGGTTTTAGACCGATCAGTGACAGTTCTAGCATTATGTTGCTTTAGGACACAACAATATTCTGGTAATAATTCATAGCTTCCTTCTAAGGACCCCTTTACCATCGTTATTGCTGCATCATGAGCTTTTCATGATTTCCAGTAGCTCACATTTATTTTAAAGTCAGTTCTTATGATATTTCTAATCTGACTTGGAGTTGACCCCTTTTTGATGTCTTCATATCCGTTCATATGATGTAAAAGAGTCAATAAAATATCAGAGGATGAGTGATTACAGGAAGGAATTACAGTGTATTTCACCTTGGTTTGATCTTTTCAGCAACAAGTTTGTAGTTAGGAGCACGGCGTTTTCCAATCCTTACTTCCAAACTGCAACTATGTTCTTGATTGTATTTCAAAATTTGAAATATAGTTTACCCAGCTAATATGGCACCGTGAATTTTCCATTTGCAACTCTTATCAACACAAATTGTTTTGTAATAACTTGGTGTTGTCTTTTTTCACCCTGTAAGCAAACGTTTCTTGTGCAACCAACAATGCAATAGCATCTTTCAGATCTTCTTTTGTTCTGAACAGTTGTCCCACAACTATAATAATGACCCCCTTTCTTGAACTTATAGATTCTACATAATTTGTGGACATTGTAGTGTTACTGATGCCACTCTCAATCTCGGTATCATCTCTATTATCATCTGTATCATTGGCATTATTTATGCAGTCTACATCATCATTCTGCACACAGAAGCTCTCTTTCATCACATATGTATCCTTGAAATAGCTGTCAACATGTAAAACCAACTGATTTTCATCATTCATAGAGTGTGTAACCCGATCTTCAATGATTTCCTTTACAACAGTAGCATATAAAGGCAATGTCCAATTCACTTCCTTCACTTCACTCATTTGAAAGAAACTCCTCAAATCACTGTCATTCTCAATCAAAAAAGGCTCCATAGTTTTCTTGAAAGGATGCAAATGACTGAATTGAAGATTAGGAGCCAAACTATCACTGTTGATAAATCTGTTGATTATCTCAGTCTTCATCTCATACATACTCATAGGCTGATTGATGACAATCACTTTTGATGACACATCCCCAACAAACACTAAATCATCTTCTTCCATTTTCCATTTTCCTCCAAATTTTACTGTTAACAGATTGACATCCATTATACTTGTTCCCTGGTGACATCTCTTAAGTTTAATACATATAATCTGATGGAAAAATTTGAATCAAACTCAGATATTGTGATGACAGGCATCCAATTTTATTCAAACACAACTATCATAATCAAATTGCAATTAGCTATTGTGATGACATGCATCCAATTTTATTCAAACACAGCTATCAAAATCAAATTGCAATTAGCTACTGTGATGACAGGCATCCAATTTTATTCAAACTGAGTCCAAAATCAAACTCAGATACTATGATGACAGGCATCCAATTTTATTCAAACACAACTATCATAATCAAATTGCAATTAGCCACTGTGATGACAGGCATTCAATTTTATTCAAACTGAGATCAAAATCAAATTTAGCTACTGTGATGACAGGCATCCAATTTTATTCAAACACAACTATCAAAATCAAATTGCAATTAGCTACTGTGATGACAAACATCCAATTTTATTCAAACTGAGACCAAAATCAAACTCGGATACTATGATGACAGACATCCAATTTTATTCAAACTGAGATCAAAATCAAACTCAAATACTGTGATGACAGGCATTATATTTTATTCAAACACATCCAATTTGAAATTAGCTACTGTGATTACAGGCATCCAATTTGATTCAAACTGAGATCAAAATCAAATTTAGCTACTGTGATGACAAGCATCCAATTTTATTCAAACACATCTATCATAATGAAATTGGATTTAGCTATTGTGATGACAGGAATCCATTGTTATTCAAACACATGTATCAAAAACAGAATTCGGGATTACAGTACAAAAATCACCAAATTTGCTACTGAGATGAAAATCATCAACTAAGATCAAAATCAATGACAATATTCACATATCAAACAACAAACGAGCACAAATTCGATATTTACCTCTTTTGA
Organism: Persicaria tinctoria; assembly: GCA_037127255.1. Taxonomy (NCBI): domain Eukaryota; kingdom Viridiplantae; phylum Streptophyta; class Magnoliopsida; order Caryophyllales; family Polygonaceae; genus Persicaria; species Persicaria tinctoria. Next base: position 2,016,306 of record JBANSL010000005.1, on the reverse strand, counting down.
AATCTGAATTCGGGATTAATGTGCTATAGCCGAGCACAAATTCGTTCAGGTTTGATGACTGATGGCGAAATCGACAATGCCTGATGAAGAAATTGGCGTTCCTGCTTCAGATCGAGATCGAAATCTACGAAATCAGGGAGATCGGGGAGGCCTGGTGAAAAAACTAGTGTTCCTGCTCGTCGTTCCGTGAAGCAGAAGAAATTGGCGTTCCTGGTGCAATAGGAAAAAGAAGGGTATTGAAGCTAGGGGTAAAAATGTCAATTTAGGACATTTTGCAAAAGTCATTATGAAAATGGACATTTTGCAAAATAGCCCCCTTATTTTGGACGGTTACCAAAAAAATCCTATAAACTACTCCAACCGTAGTGTATCTCACATCTCTAGGGCTGTTATTCGAGCCGAACGAGCCGAGTATTGCTCGTTCATATTCAGTTCATTTAGAATATGAACGAGCTCGAGCTGAGTCTAAATTTTAACTCAAGCTTAAAAATGTGCTCATATTCGATTCGTTTTGGAAATAAGCGAGCTCGAGCCGAGCTTTTTGCGAGCTTTAGGTAATTCTACTTGCTTATTATATAGTAACTAAAAGGGAATTTTAGAAATTCTATAAAATTTGAGCTATTCGAGTTTAATTCGAACAATCCGAGCTTTGGAACGAGCTTAAAAATGTGCTCATACTCGGCTCGTTTAGAAAATGAATGAATTCGAGTCGAGCTTTTATCGAGCGAGTACGAGTCGAATTCGAGCTACTCAAGTTCACATAACACCCCTACACATCTCCCCAATTTTTTTTTTTTTTTCCAATTGTCTACAGGAACTTGCTATATATTATATGGCATTTCAACTCATATGCTATAATCCTTCTATTTATTATTCTTTTTTCATTTTTTCCCTTTTTACCCCCCTTTTTTATTATACTTATTTCACATGTATACTTTGTTAATTTTATTTTTGTCCTCTAATTTTATGCTATTAAATTTTGATAATAATAAAAATTATACCAATACATTATTCATAACAAGTTTTTTCATATAAGCCTAATATTGAACATAATTGGACCAAATGACTTTAATACATAATCATTAATTAATTTGTCATAATACAACATACAAAAAATTACACAATATGATAATGACACCTTCATAACACTCTGTAAAATAATAAAACCATACAATAAATTAATAATTATGTATTTGAGCCTGATAATGACATCTTTCGATCGATAATAGTCGACGTATGGAGTCAGCGAATTAAAAAAATTATAATGTTACAAAACTCAAAAACAGGCTTGTAAATTTGAGCCTAATATTTGAATATAATTGAACCAAATTAATTTAATACATAATCATTATTTAAGGTTTCTTAAAATAACATATATATTATACATTATAATTTTGTAATGTATAATATAACCGGTATTTAGTTTTGTAAACTAGCTTTGTTCATAATTTTAAACATATAACCTACCATTTTATACACTATGGTGGGAGGAGTTAAAAAGATCTTAATGACTATTTTTAAAGTTAGCCTTTTCCATATGCTAAAACTAAAGATATAGCCTACCAAATTTAAGGTATGGTGGCAGATGCTCTTAATAACAAAATTATTACTCCGTATTTTTTTTTTTTAAAAAAAGCAATGATTTGAAAGGCATCAAATATGATTGATCCGCCAACCAATAGCAGTTTGAAACTCTGGGTGTCGAGTCAACGAGATTGATGGAGCCAAACGACGAATCATAACACCATTATCCGCAATCACGTTGATTTTCCGGGAAATGTTTTTAAAGAAGATCTGAAAATCTTGAGTCGTCACTAAGGTATCTGCAATCAGCATGTCAATATCTCACGACCAACTCCTGACATTCTGAACAACATTGATGGGGAAGATGTTGTCCCCTTCAACTTAAACATTCATAAATCCAAGTTCCTTTGCACACCGAATTCCAACATGGAATGCTACCGCCTCTAAAGCCAACGCACTTTTAAAAAACAACGTCGTAAACTTAGAAGTATATATGACTTTGATTTTTTTGATTGTCGGAATTATTATTTTAAAAAAAATACTCTCTACGTGTTGTTTGAACTTTAGTGCACGCTTTATAAGGGGAGTTTGTGAAATGTCCAAAAAAGTTGTCCTAATTGATGAATTGTCCACATTTTTTGACAAATTTGTAGAGTGTCCATCTTGCCAATAGCAATTTTATCGTCTTGACTATAGCCTCACTTTTTTTTTTCTTTTTCTTTTTCTTTTTACATTTTGTCGTGAAAAAATACGAGTATATTGTGAATGTGTAAAAATAATCGTATGTTGAGCAAATATGACCCAAGTTTTTTTTTTTTTTTACATTTTGTCATGCAAAAATAAGAGTATGTTGTGCATGTGCAAATATAATCGTATGTTGAGCAAATATGACCCAATTCTACTTTTGTTTTATATATTTTGTCATTCAAATATAAGAGTACAATGTGCAAATATAATCGTAAGTTGTGCAAATATGACCAAAGTCTAGTTTTTTTAAACATTTTGTCGTGCAAATATAAGATTACGTTGTGCAAATATAACCGTAAATTGTGCAATTATGACCCAAGTGAGGTGAAAAGAACGGTCGAGAGGCGGAGGGCTATCAAGATGGTGGTGGTGCAATGGTGGTGAAGAGACTAGAGGAGTGGGCTCTGCCGTCGGTGGCGGAAGTTAGGTGTCTACTGTTGGTGGCGGAGAGGAATGAACGGTGGCCAAGATTGAGGCTAGGTCGGGCGACGAGGGCTACGTCGGCGTATTAACTTGTGGACTTGTACTAATTAATTGTTGGTTTCAATTCAAAATAGGATATTGAAATTTTGGTAATTGATAATTGTTTTGCAATTAATTTGTAACACCTAGTTAATTGATAATTAATTGTGTTGAAATTTGACTGACATGGACTTTTGTTACTTGTTCCGAGGAGCATTTTCTGATCAGTTTGAAATTTTGAATGCTCCATTGATGACGGACTGATAGAGTTAATTCGTTGTTTCTCAAAAAAAAAAAATATTGAAACGTCCAGCCAAATTGATCGTTTCAATTCAAATATAGTAGTGAAGTTTGGGATGCGGTGGTCGACGGGAGGTGTGGAGGGAGGTGAAAGGGGAGGCGGCGATGTAGATTACCCGGAGGAGATGAAGAGTTAGATAGAGTCAGTGTGCAGTTTGATAAAGTTTATCTTGTCAATAGTCATTTTATCATCTTGCCTATAGCCCATGTGTATTCGTTTTAGTATTCTAATAAAATTGATGATTGATTGAGTGATATTAATTTTGATTTAGAAATAATTAATAAATAATATTGAGAAATTTTGGTGAAATATCACCTTTGCTAATTCAATTAGTTAATTAGCATCTCTTAATTTTTTTATTGGCCGGACTAACACCCTTTTAATTATTTTCAGCCACGTAGCATACTTCCTCACGAGCCGGTACCGATTTTTTGAGGAAATTAATTGGGTTTATTTTTGGAGTGGGCTGATTTGTAATTGGGCCTATTTTCCCATTGAATGGTTGAATGCCGAAAGAGGTCCAACCTCTTTATTGTAACATATATCTTTATATATATGTTGTAATATGGGTGACCTAACCTCGTTTTTTGGTGTTTCTCATTTAGGGGGTGTTTGGCTGGGGGATGGGGGTGGGCCTTGGAATTCGCGCTTGCGTGTTTGGCTGTGGGATGGGCGGGGTGCGACGGATGCGAAAATGGGGATGCGACGGGGTGCGGGAGTGATTTTTCTCCACCTCCTATGAGGAGGATTGAGGGGATGCGGGAGATGGATAGCCCCGAAATGCCCCTCGAAATGTCTCTTCAGCTTCTCCCTCATCATTAAATACAGATCCAACTCCACCATTTCTCTTCACTCGTACCCAACACTCTTTGGAGGGCTCGACGATTAGACGACACCTGTGAAGGCCGACGACCCGTTCTCCATTGCCGTTCGATGTCCAGGTACGACCACCCCTTCTCCACCATTGTCGTCGATCGAAATGTATGTGGTTTTTAGGGTTTTCGATCGATTTGGGGGTTTTGATTTTTTGAAATTGAAGATGCATTGTGGTTTTTAGGGTTTTCGATCGATTTGGGGGTTTTGATTTTTTGAAATTGAAGATGCATTGTGGTTTTTAGGGTTTTCGATCGATTTGGGGGTTTTGATTTTTTGAAATTGAAGATGCATTGCAGTTAGGGTTTCCGTTTCATGGCTTCTATGTTCTTGATAGGGGTTGTACATAGGTTAGGGTTGATGCTTGTTGCGGAGTGTGGTGCTTTGATTGTCCTCGGTGTTGATGACGAGAACAGTTAGGTTTGTTGCTGTCTGCAATAGCCTCTTAACATACAGTTAGGCCAAAAATAGAAATCTTTGATCCTTATCCAATGAAATTGAAAATAGTTCTTCCTAACCATAGACAAACATAAACGTTTTTGGAATCAAACAATGAAGCATACTTCATCTGTCATGTTGCTATGAAGAAAAAAGAGTTCACATCCACTAGGCCACAATCGCAACTTTGACAGTAAACAATTGATTTTATATTTGTTCTTAATAAGTATAGGCAAACACAAACATTTTTTTCGAATCAAACAATGAAGCATACTCTCAATCTGTCATCCTTGTCCAATCAATTGACAAATATTTCTTCCTAACCATAGGCAAACATAAACCACTCTGTTAATAAAGGCAAGTATGATCTATAAACAACCAGATAAATGTGTTTATACATATCAGAAGCTTTGAAGTTTGAGTTTCTGTCTACAAAATGGCAAACATGCCCCATATCACCTGTCACAACATCATCATATCACAACTAATCCAACTTAGAAGCATGGAATAAGCATTACTCAAGAGTAAAAATATGTTAGCAGTTTATATTTTTTCCTAGAGCTAGAACAACTGTTGTGTGCATGTGTACTCCGTTTATTATCTCCTATAAACAAATTCAAGCAAAAGACCCCAGAAAAGTTGCTACAAAAACAAGAACAACTGTTGTTGCTACCAAAAGAAGCCCATGAAAGGTCATAGATTAGTAGCAACATTATTGATCCTCCTATTCTCCTTTACTTTGATTTATTTAGAACATATAGAAATTGCACATGGCTATATATTATAATTGACGTATTTTATATCATATACCATTAGCCCTGCTAACTTATGTATTTGTTTATATAATGATGTATATTATAAAAGTGTTATTACTGGAAAATATTGTCCTAAATACATTCTACTGTGAAAGGCAAAGCTTCCATGACTTCCCCTTACAACACTTTGCTCTGATTTCCATTGTCCTGATTTCATTGCCTTGCAAAGTGTCATTGAATGCTGTTCTGCAGTTTTTTCAACCTTTGCAATCGCTCAGTTCATCCATATTTGATCTATCTCAGCTCTTGTATGGAACTTTGGGTTATCTCTGATTTATGTAACTTTTATTTTATATTTCTTTACTTGTGACACTTGGATTTTATATTTCTTATAACACTTTGCTCTGATTTCTTTGCTCTGATTTCATTGCCTTGCAAATATTGTCCTAAATACGACTAACCAAACAACTGCACAAAAAATAAAGCAAACCTTCAAAATTTTCAACCTTTGCAACCTGTCAGTACATCCATATATGATCTATCTCAGCTCTTGTATGGGACTTTGGGTTATCTCTGATGTATGGGACTTTGGGTTATCTCTGATGTATGGAACTTTGATTTTATATTTCTTGCTTGTGAAACTTGGCTTTCATATTTCTTATAACACTTTGCTCTGATTTCTTTGCTCTGATTTCATTGCCTTGCAAATATTGTCCTAAATACGACTAACCAAACAACTACACAAAAAAAAAAAAAAAGCAAACCTGCAAAATTTTCACCCTTTGCAACCTGTCAGTACATCCATATATGATCTATCTCAGCTCTTGTATGGGACTTTGGGTTTTCTCTCATGTATGGAACTTTGATTTTATATTTCTTACTTGTGAAACTTGGATTTTATATTTATTATAACACTTTGCTCTGATTCCTTTGCTCTGATTTCATTTCCTTGCAAATATTGCTCTGATTTCTTTGCTCTGATGGAACTTTCCTTGCAAATATTGTCCTAAATACATTTAACCAAACAACTACACTTTGCTCTGATTTATTTGAATGGTGTCCTGCAATTTTTGTAAACTCTGATTTCCATTCTCCTCATTTCATTGCCTTGCAAAGTGTCACTGAATTGTGTTCTGCAATTTTTGTAGCATCATTGACAAGGATGTGTCCATTATCGGACACAGACAACGACTCTGACAGGAGCTATCAGAGTGGGGACCCCCGCAGGTACTACTGGCTCCGTTCTGACTACTCATACAGACGAGACCGCCCTGGTCCTGAAGAGGAGGACGACACAACGTCCCAGCCCCAAGACCTCGTTGACCCTTTACTCGACGCTGCAGAGGATGAAGACATGTGGGACTATTGATGAGACCCAAGGACCGGATCGACCAAGGCTCGAGCTTTTGAACACTCTTTTTGTGGGGCTAGTTTTTGGAATATTTGGAAACTGAAAAAAAGGGATATGTGGAGCAAGATTCACAGGCCTCTCACCCTTGAATCTCCTACACTCGATCTCAATCCTCTCAGAATCACACTCCGAGGATCTCGACCCTTTGACACCTTCGCCTCTCACTAGGGTGTCACCCTCGGCCTCTCACCAAAGGGTTCACTCTTAGCCTCTCACCAAGAACTCGATCCTTAACCCGGAATCATAGGAAGCTATTAGTGGCTCAAACTTTAACTAAACTCAACTTGACTTTTTTTTAAAATGAAAGTTTTACAAGCAATATATAGGATGAAAATATAGTCTCCCAAGCATCTATAATCGATCTGGGATTTATTTGATAGAAATGAAAGCATGGAAAAACGTCTATATTAGAGTTGCTGGAAAGAACGTCCAATTCGAGCATCTTCAAGGCTGATTTAGGAGAGGTGTCCTTCATGCAAGTTGTAGCCACTTAAAATAGCTTTCCAACAAGTGCTCATTGGCTTCAATCGGAATTTTATGCAGCACGAAAGAGCCAAAATACCACGGTGTCGCCAAGCTGTTTTCTCAAACGAGGGTTGATGTTCGGCCCCGGCAACACAACTTTGTAAGATAAAGGATTCGAGCTCATTGACGAAGAGGATCACATCATCCTCCTCCCCTTGAAAAGGATTCCTCCTCGAATCCGTGATGGAAACAAGTGACTTCTTTGAATGTGTTCTTTCTTCCTTTATCGGATCTTGAATCCCCTCTTCTTCATGAATCGTGAAAGGCAAGCAAGAGGGAATGAAAGGGGTTGCATCCAACCACTTAGTCGACATGGAATTCAGAAACATAGGTACCTCGATTGAAGTCTGTTTCTCCTTCTTCGAAAGCGCAACATTAGGAAGTTGGATGATTTCCCCATCTTTCTTAAGCTCAGACATAATTGGAACATCTTCGGACTTGCTTTCTTTAATACTAAGTGTCTCGCCCATGGCCGTAGAGGATGTTGTCTTTGAAGAGGGAGGTGGGGCTGTTTTGGGCTTCGATAGCGTCGACCCCAATTTGTTGACGACTTTTTGCATTTCCCGTACTTGTTGCATTGAGTCTTCCGCGAGCTTGCGGATCTCTTGCCAAGGTGGTTCAACCTTCTTCTTACGTCGAGCCTCATCATCTCGAGCCCTTCTCTTTCGATATCTCCTCCGAAGCTCTTGATCAACTACATCATATGTAGCATCATCCATGTCGCTCCAATGAAGATACCCATCATCATAGGCTCGAATGGCCCATCGGATGTACTCTTCCGACAAAGGCTTGGAACTTGCTTTCTTGAACATTTTGACTGGGAAGAAACAACTCAGTTATCGAAAGCTCGATGGACTCGAGTCGATTAGCTCTGATACCACTTGATGAGACCCGAGGACCAGATCGACCAAGGCTCGAGCTTTCGAACACTCTTTTTGTGGGGCTAGTTTTTGGAATATTTGGAAACTGAAAAAAAGGGATATGTGGAGCAAGATTCACAGGCCTCTCACCCTTGAATCCCCTACACTCGATCTCAATCCTCTCGGAATCACACTCCGAGGATCTCGACCCTTTGACACCTTCGCCTCTCACTAGGGTGTCACCCTCAGCCTCTCACCAAAGGGTTCGCTCTTAGCCTCTCACCAAGAACTCGATCCTTAACCCGGAATCATAGGAAGCTATTAGTGGCTCAAACTTTAACTAAACTCAACTTGACTTTTTTTAAAATGAAAGTTTTACAAGCAATATATAGGATGAAAATATAGCCTCTCAAGCATCTATAATCGATCTGGGATTTATTTGATAGAAATGAAAGCATGGAAAAACGTCTATATTGGAGCTTCTGGAAAGAACGTCCAATTCGAGCATCTTCAAGGCTGATTTAGGAGAGGTGTCCTTCATGCAAGTTGTAGCCACTTAAAATAGCTTTCCAACAAGTGCTCATTGGCTTCAATAGGAATTTTATGCAGCACGAAAGAGCCAAAATACCACGGTGTCGCCAAGCTGTTTTCTCAAACGAGGGTTGATGTTCGGCCCCGGCAACACAGCTTTGTAAGATAAAGGATTCGAGCTCATTGACAAAGAGGATCACATCAACTATGCTGCGGACGAGCTCGGTCACCTCCGAGAACGCATTGCCGAGCTGGAGGCTAGGGACGTCGCTCGGGAGAATGCTATGAGAGACACCCAGGTTGACAACACCATGATGCAGAACGAACTTAGAGCGACCTGGGCTCACAACCACAGTCTGGCCGACAGGCTGGTGGCTTCAGAGGCCAGCAATGACCACCTCGTTCAGAGGATCGCTGAGTTATGCTCCTACCTCTGCGCCAGGTGGGTGGACCACGCCTCGGAGCAACTGCTCACCCATGAGCTGACCGGGGCACTGAGGCTCAAAGGCTGTGTGACTGTCGTGGTTGTGGTGGCCTGTCTCCTTCTCCTTCTAGTGGCCACTATGGTGATGGGGTAGTAGCTGAAGCTCGGGAATCCAAGCCATTTTTTGTGAATCTGTAGCATATTTGTTGTAGCTTGCAGATACTTTGTCTTATCGCGGCCTCCATTTTGTGCATGTCGGGGTCGTCTTTTATGGTTTTGTTTATGGCAGATGTTTTAACTCTCTTAACGCATGTAATGGTTGACATTATCCTTACCAGTCGACAAGTATTTGTGTTGTGTAATGTCGATTGGTAAGGAACCCTTTTGCCCCTACATATATGCAACCACTTAATATTACGCATTTGAAGTAGCGGTTACCATTTTTTGTAAACAATTCACCACACTGGCATCAATAGTTAACAAATTCACCACACTGGCATCAAATAGTTAACAAATTACCCAACACCATGGGGGTTGATCCCCTTAACCCAAAAAGACCACCTTAACCGGGCATCAAATAGTTAACCAAAGTACCCAACACCATGGGGGTTGATCCCTTAACCCAAAAGACCACGAACAAAAAACGCATGACGTGTTGTTCATAACCAACTACCCTGCCCCAATTGCACATGCTACTTACCTCCCCCCGCGTCGGTCGTTCCATATCTAGCGAGCAATCTCGTCTCTGAGTGCCCTGATCCCTGACTGCGTCAGGCCAACGTCATCGTCAGACACGTATAAGGGGTCGTCATCCTCATGTCCAACCTCCTCCTGGTAATCGTAAGCGTTCTCCTCATCCTCACCGTCTGATAGAGCGTCATCGTGTATTGGCTCCTTGAACCTCTCTTCATCTTCGTCTTCGGAGTCCGAAGCGTCACGTGAATCCCACGCGTAGTTATGAAGGGTAAAGCATTCAATGACTATGTTAATCTGCTTACGAATGGGATACTTTAGGAGCTCATGGAGGATCTTCCACTTCGACTTTAGTATGCCGAACGACCTTTCGATCGCGCCTCGCAGTGAAGAGTGTGCTTTGTTGAACGCTTCCTTCTCATTTGTTGGTTGAGTAGCTGCGAAGTTGGGGTGGTGGTACTTTGTTGTCGAGAAAGGGATCATGTAGCCACTTCGGAAGGGGTACCCTTTGTCGCAAAGATAGTACTTGCCAGGGGGTGGGTGAGGGAACCGAAGTTCGGTCGTCCTGAGGGCGTGATGGAAGACACGAGCGTCGTGGGCACTACCCTCCCACCCCGCAGAGATGAAAGTGAAGCGAAGGTCGAAGTCGCATACCCCCATCACGTTGTAGGTACATGTTCCCTTCTTGCATCGGAACCTCATCTGGTCACCTTTTGGTATCTGGGCCTGAATATGGGTCCCGTCTATTGCTCCAATTGCCCCCTTGAAGTATGGCCAGTACCGGTTGTCGTTCATGATTTGCTCGGGAATTTGCCGGAAATGAGGGTCGCGTGACCGAATCAAGTCACCTGCCAGGCCACGGTAACCGTTACGTTTCCCCTCGCAGATGGCCTCAAGAACCTCCGTAATGGTTCACGATATAGTGTAGGTGGAGCGGCCGAAACGTTCACATGAGTTCCGCTGACTGGAACCCCACGCCATTGTGTTCACGAAGATTGCCACCTTCTCCATCACAGAAAGCTGATCTGATCCCCGTAGGCCGTACTGGTGCTCCAGCATCCCGCATAGTCGTATGAAGGACCTCTTATCCATCCGGAAGACGTTTACGCACCTTGTCTGCGATCTGTGAGTAACAATTTTGTCAAACCAACCGCGCCCCGGTGAACGGGCCAATGTATTGCGGTACCTTGTGCACTTTTTTGAAGTAGTGATCACGTATGGGGATCGACATCTTCTGGAGTAAGACATATCCAATGATCCCATCGATTGCTTTACGTCGACGCCGGAGACGTTGGTTCTCTTCATTCACCTTCGTCCTGCGTGGGCAAAGGACACCTTAACAGTCACGTGAAGAAACAAGTGTTTGGAAGTATTACAAACGCAGCAAACACTAGCCACGTAAGGAAGGACACATGATTACATGAACACAATGCAATACAAACTGTTTGAGCATTACAACCACCTAAGTCGTTATTGCCGCCACACAAGGCCAACCTAAAATGTCAACGAAAATTCAGAAACAACCAATGCGTTGTGGACACCATCCACAACGCATAATTATAGGGTGCTGGAAAACAAATACGACAGTTACTAAATCCTCAAAAACCTCAAGAGCATAACAGTATTGCAACAACATAAAATAGTCTAAGAAGAAACAAGTGACATGATCAAGCAATGGCATAGGTGTAAAGACAATCGGGGGGGATGGCGCCGAGCTGCTGGTCGTCGTTCGTCGAGTACAACCACCGAAGCCACTTCAAACGAGCAGCGTTTGTATGAAGCTGTACGAAGACCTCACAGCGCTCGGGTGATTTGATGAGAGCTAGACTGAAACACCATAGGGGATCGCCTTCCTCGAACAGGCCATCAGCAACCATCGCCTTCACAACGTCAAGCACTGTCTTCGTGGTATCTTGGGGGTGGCTGACGATGCCTCATCCCGGTGAAGATAGTCAATCAGCGCCTGTGACGTGTCCTCCATGCAACCGACGCTGCGGTTGTAAAGCCTCGTACCCTCCGACAATCGAATACTGCGCTTCGAAGCAGGCTGTGTAGAGGTGGAGGACGCCCCGGGGCCTCGCTTCGACCTAGCAGGCTGTGAAGGGCCAGGTTCACAAACGCCCCTTAGGACGTCTTGCATAGAGGGCGTTCCCCCTCGAGCGCGAGAGGTGTTGAGAAGTTCGTCGAACTCGTCTTCTACCGCCTCATATTGCGATGCAATGGGATCGGCATCCGCTCGTACATTCCCGTCTTCTGCTACGTCTTCTTCTTCTTCACCCAAGTCCTCTTGCTCCTTCTCTTGTGGTTCATTGGTCGCCTGCGAAGCCCGCACCTCCGGGTCCATGGATGGGGTGACGCAGTACTCGCTTGTGGCCACGGTGCCTCCGAAAACTTGGTGGAACAAGTCTTCCAGATCCGGCGGGATCCCCTTCTTCCGAAACCTGCTGTAGTTATGATCCTCCTGCGCAATGTGGTTGTGATCACGTCTATTACTTCCCTCATGGGACATCGAACAATACAGAAGGAAATACAACGACATACCGCGATTTTCTTTTCCCACCACTCGTCGGGGGCCATGATGGTACCTCTTTGAGGATCCCATCCGAGACTGGTCTCCCCGTTCTTGAGTCCCTTCCAAGAGTTCCACAGAGTTTTCATGTCCCGAGTTCGGTTCTTCAGGGTGTATGCGTTGCATTTCTTACCAGTAACCTTTTCGAATGCTTCTGTCAGGGGTCCCCATTTGAAGGCCTGCTCCTTTCCATTATCCTTCTGGTACGCAAGGAGCACATGCATCAACTTCTTTGTCAGTTCCGATGACCAGTAGAACGCCACCGGTGTTGGGATCTTCTCGACATCAGTCGTACCCACTGTGTTCTTACCCTTTCCTTTTCGTTTCCCCTTACCAGTCGGAGCAGCCGGGTATGCCATATGTCGCTAGTCTCAACAACACGAGGAGTTGCAGTGGTATCTGCCTCTCACTCCCCGCAATCGCAACTGACAACAAAAAAAAAAAAATGACTCTCGATTCCGTCGAAAAAATGCCCCAATTCCTCTAACCCTAAAAATTTCAATTGTGCAGCATAACCGCAACAAATTTCAATTAAAAGGGGGAATGCCCCAGAGTTGGGCTATTATTCAATTGGGCAGCATAACAACCACAAAATCCCTAACAATTCAAGCATCAATCACTTCCCTTCGCACAATTCCGACAATTTTCGACGCTAAGGGGGTGAATCCCCGAAAAGAGGAAGATGCATCCAAATAGGGCGGGTGAAGGGACTTACATGGGGACCGGGCGAACTGGGTGAACCGCCGATAGGAGTTCCGCCGACTCTGATCCACTGCTTATGGACGAAGCCCGGCCGTCGCACCTGTGTAGGAGCTCCTCCTTCTCAGAACTATGGAGGTTTGTCGAGGCTGAGGCTGAGCAGGGGTAATTTCAAAGTGGGAGGGGTATTATGGTAAAATGAAGTGGGTAAGTGTGGGCAAATTGGACTTTTTCGGTTGCTCCATCCACCAAAAAATCAAAACACGACCAAACACACACGGGCTTATTTTGGTGTTTATAACCTCATCTCGTCCATCCCGAGAATCCATCCCCATCCCATCCATCCCATTTATCCATCCCCATCCACTAAAATCCACCCGTTGGCAAACACCCCCTTAATGGGGGTAGTGGGTGGACTTTTGTAGTGGTAAGGCATAGTGGTGGGTGGTTTTATACTTTTATCCATTTCTTACACAAGACCCTTGGTTAAGTAAGGCATAGTGATGACATCAATAAATGATGTCATCAATCAAGTTAAATTATATTTTATGCTATTTTTTCATTAATTGTGTTAAAAAAACACGTCATCACAAGTGATTGCATTAATGAAGTGTAATTACAAACGTGTCATCGGTTAATAAAAGTAGAATCGATTAAAATATATCGATATACAATTGATTAAATTATAAAAAAATAGCATCAAACGATTTGATTAAAAAAGTGGCATCTGACATCAAAACACTACTTTGAAAAAGTTGCATCACATTGTAGAAAAAAAAATGTCATCAAAACACTACTTTGAAAAAATATGACATCGCGGTAAAAAAAATATCATTAAAAATTTGACATCAAAAAAGTGTCATCAATAGCCAACGATAAAAAAAATGGCATCAATAGTCAACGTGAACAAAAAATGTCATCACGGTAAAAATATCATCAATGGTCAACGTGACGTCACTACTTTGGAAAAATATGGCATCACGGTAAAAAAAAATATCATCAAACATTTGACATAAAAATATGTCATCAATAGTCAACAGTAAAAAAAAAAGGCATCAATAGTCAACGTGACATCACATTAAACAAAAAATGTCATCAAAGTTTGAAAAAAGTGGCATTTAAAAAGTGTCATCAAACCATTTCACTATAAAAGTGGCATTAAAGCGAAAATAAAATGTAATAAAAAAGTGGCATTAAAACGGCAAAAAATGGCATCACAAAATATGTAACCATTAAAAAAAAAATTCCGAAGGAGTTGGTCAACGTTGACCATTGACCATTTGGAAAGGGTGCTAACCCAAACCAATCCCTACAATATAAGAGCAAAAGCATTGTTTATGCAAAAGAAATTGCCACGTGTCGAGCCAAGAGATTTTAGGAGAGTTTTTAATATTTTTTTCTTTTGAAAAGAATACGCTTGGAACTTGAAGCGGTTTCTTTTCTATCCTTCCCTGCTCACAAGTCACACCCACGTTCCCACAAACTGCTCCCTACGTCCTCTCAATCCTCTCAATCAGAAGCGGAAGGAGGAGAAGATCGAGGCAGAATGATTCAAGGTCGACGACCTCTGAGGGTGCCACAACAAATCCATCCACAGGTACGTGCTTGATTTGAAGATGTCATTTAGGGTTTAGAGGATTCAATTTGGGGGATTTAGATCCAACTTTATCAGAAAAAATTATTGATATAGTTGTGCTTTAGGGGGTTCGAAGTCTGACCGATCTACTGCGAGTGGAGGCGGTGGACGGAGAGAAGGCTGTGGACAGAGACGAGTCGATGGCGCGGCGGCGGCGATCGAGGTCGTTCTGCCATGGCCGTCCAGATTTGGGATGAAAAGGGCTTCTCTTTCTCACCATGATTTGCAAGGTATGAAATTTTTCTCACCATGATATTAATGATGGAATTTGAAGGTTCAATCTTTTGCTTTTGTTTATGCCGATTCTGAATTAGGTTTTTTCCGGCTTCGCTGCTAGTGCCTGAATTCAGAATTTGAAGGTTCAATCTTTTGCTTTTGTTTCTTCCGATTCTAAATTAGTTTTTTTTTTGGTTTCGCTGCTAGAGTCTGAATTCGAAGTCAGTGTGTTGAATGTGAACTTGATTTAGAGAAGTTGATTCTCTATTCGACACTTGAATTTGGGAATTCAAAAACGTTGAGCCGCTCGAACCGCCGCCTTGCTTCTTGCAAGTAAGCTATCCTCCATTCCTCCTACATATTCATGTTCCTTCCTTGCTCCTGTAATCCTATTTTCTTTCGTAACCGCCGACTAACTTCTCCTCTTTCCTCTATGTCTTCGTTGTGCTCACAATCACGTCTAATATTTTCGACCCAAATTGAGTTTAGATAGATCAATTGCTACTCTCTGGCAACTGCAAGCGCCGGAGGCTGCTGCTGGAGTTGCCGGCGATGATGGCGGACAGGAGCGTCGCCAATGCCAATAAGGCTTCTTTCTGTCTCTTCATGGTGTATATGCCCAGGTTTGGATGGAAACCTTAATCTCAAATCTCTCATCTCTTGTCGCTCATACATTCATTCCTTTTTCATTTGTGTTGATTTTGTTGTTTGACCTTCATGTTGATTTTGTAGTTTGACCTTCAGATTTGGGCCTCTGGCATCTTCGACCTTATACTACTGCGATAACCTAGTGTAAATCTTGATCCCAACCTTTAGATATTGTTCTGGATAGAAAAGGATTTGTGTTTGTTTGGACATGAAGCTGTCTATTCAGAAACGATTTGGTTGTTGTTTAGCATCTCTACCTGTGTCTGTTCAGAAACGATTTGGTTGCTTTTTTTTTTTTTTCCATTTTTTCAAGCTCAGGTCTCCTTGTCTCTGCTCTTTCCACTGTGTTATCTTATTTCCCCTCTTAGATTTGATGTTTCTCGTGTATACTGAGTTGAGTTAATGCTTAATCTTGATTCTTACTCCTCTTAGCATTGTCGTCTATTTTTTTTTTGGGTTGGACATGAACTTCTCTGTTCAGGAAAAAAAATCATGAAAAATCTCAGTTGGTGCCATATTTCATTAGGTGAGATGAATTTTCAATTTTGGCTTACTGAACCAACCTAAGTTAATGCTTAATCTTGATTCGTACTGCTCTTTGCTTCATTTGTAATTTGGTGTTTTTCTTAGTTTTGACCATATCCATTTAATTTTGGTGTTCTCTGCCTTCTTTTTTGCTCTTTTATGTATGTGTTTTTCCAATTTGTAAGAAGTTATGTCTCTTCCTAGGTCATTATGGCATATTCACAAGCTGGCATTGCAGCTTTCTATTGACCTTCCATCTTCTATAGATATGTGACTTGGTAGGTATATTTATATATGCATGCTGCAGATTCAATGGCCTGATAAGAATCTTTACTACTTTGTTCTGGTGTCATTTGCATTTAGTATATCATATACATAAATTGGTCATCTAATTTATGATTCATTGGTTCTGGATTTGATTTTTGTATTCATAAGTTATTGGAATAAGGTTGAAATTGATAGCTCTCTGAATGTCTAATTTTCGTGGGTGTATGGACAGCTAGCTGTTCACAAGTGCTCAGAATGTGGGCATCCATTACCTGAAAGCTATGAGCCCCCCAGCTGATGAACCCTGGAGTAGTGGGATTTTTTGTTGTGCTGAAGATACTCAAAGTTGTAAGTAGCTAGAGACATTTTTTCCACATCTTCTTTCCGTTTACTTTATGAATGGATTTCACCTTTTATCTTTTGAACCCAGGTTCAGCAAATTTATGCTGTTTTTAAATATGCATATGAGCAATGAAAGGTTAAATCCAACTTTGCCATCCGCTTTACCTAATCTGAAAATATTTCCTTTCTTTAAATTTTCTGCATCTATTACCTATTGGGTCGTCTCAAGACAGTGACCTGATTGGAGTTAGAAACCTTTTTTCCTTTGTAGCATGCAGAGTGAGAGAGCAATAGTTATAGAGATTGCTGGAACAACTAGGGATGTTGTCGAGGCTAATGTAATAGTTGAAGTTATCCCTGTGACGCTTCTGGATACAACTGGAATTTGTGAAACTGATGACATTGTGGAAAAAATTGGTAAGACTGCTTTAATACAGTTTAGTACTCTTTTTTTTTTTTGTTGTCAGCTAGGTCCCTAGAAAACTAGATATTGGAATCCTCAAACAGGCGTAATAATATTAATGTTACTCTAATTTACCCTTGCTTGTGTGGGGCAAAGCGGGGGCAAGGAACCTAAATCAACGTGTTAGAATGAAGAGGATCCAAATACATAAGCACAAACACAATATTTATGAATCAAACCCTAGAAGCTAGAAAGCTCTTACCTCTAATATTTATGAAATTGTTATGATATGAATTTAAGCTACCACTCCTACCAGCAGAGTCGTACTTTTTGGCATAAGGGATAAACGCCTAATACAAAGTAGGAAATTGCATATAAAAAAAAATACAACAGGAGCATTATTATAATCTCACAAGCTGTTTATAATCTCACTTCACAACTTGTGAGAATAGCTTAACTATTTCCCCCCCTGCTAATTACTCTTAAACACTTAGCCTGTCACTTCAGCTCCACTTGGGTCAGTTACCTGCTGTGCCTTCCTAAAGGTGTCAACTGTTTAATTTTAATGCGTACGAATATTGGGTGGTGGTTGCTGTTTAACTAACATTCCTTTACATTTCAGCACCTCTGTGTAGCTCCAGCCCACTGCCCAATTCGATAATTGTTTGATTAACAAACAATTGTTAGGGTATGGAATTCATATTGTGCTTTCGATTACTGACTATATGTTGTGTTTTGTATTGTTGTTTAGCTGTCAATGTTGTCCATTAGCTGTTTGACGTCTCTAAGGATTAACTATTTAAGGTTCGTACTCTCTCCATACATGTTTTATTATAATCTTTTAGATGAAATCAAGTTATTCGTCTAGTACGAATTTCAGTTCTTTATATTTTTTATTATTTTGATGTCATCAATTGTTAAAGGGTTTCAATGGATAACACATCAATACGGTTAAGGTAAATTAGTCTTTATCTGAAATAGATATTACGTGAGAAAGTTCTTGGAGTTGTAGTGTCAGTACTGTTGCATTATATTGCTAAGAATCCTAAGGATTTTTAGATATTTGCTTTGCTGACTTTCACGTGGACAACATGGAAAATGAAAAAGGGTAATCATCAGTGTGCACATTTTAAACTTCTAATATGTTTTAATAAGATAACTTCTAGGAAGTCTTGTGTTTGGACCTTTTTTCCCTTTAACTGATATGGATGAAAGCAAAAGGGTAATCATCAGTGTGTTGTTTTCATTCCTTGATCGATCAAATGCATGTCATTTGTCTATTTCTTTTACTGATGGAAGATTACCAGCAGATTGTTCCTACTTCACAATGTCAAGCCCTTGCTGATGAGTACGTGATCAAGTTCTTTGAAAAAGCTAGGTCATTTAAATGGAGGCATTTAAACTAATAAAAGGTATTTTATTTTCTAATGATGCAGAAAATATGAAATCCCGCAGAGTGCTAAGTCAAACCTCCTTTTCTTGACTCAGCGAGTTCAGAAGGTTGCATGTAAATTTTAGTCCCTCGCCTTTTTCTTATGTATTGGCATTAGATTATTGCACACTTCAGCTTCTACGTTTAATTGACAAGTCCGTGATGAAATAGATCATCTAATGGATGATGTGGGGATATGGCAGAGATGTATCTGACTGAGAAGAAGCATAGAGAAGAAGTTGGTGATTCATTTGGCAGAGATGTATCTGTGTCTGTTTCACCCTCAGCATTGCCTCATATCTCTTGGACGTTGGCAAAGACTTTTAGGAGTATGAGTCCACGCAAATGTGGAAGTGTTGTTAGCTTAGCCACTGACAACGAGGACATAACAGAACTTGAAATGTTGCTTTGAGGCATATTTTGTTTTGATTGACTACACTCTGTGCAATTTATTATGGGTAAGGAGTCCTTATGAGCTATGAATCACTTGCCAATTATCATGAAAGTGTGTAAACCATGTTTATTATACAAACTGTTTTTCATCTTTCTCAGTGTCAAGATAGACTTTGCATTTTTGGCTTAGTTCAAATTTTCATTACCTTTCTTTTTTAGGGCGGTTGTTGTTTCACAACTGCACTTGTGATTTCTATGGCTTCACAGAAAATGTGGGTGTAGAAGCTCAAAATCCATAGGTCATTTTGTTGAAAATGTGTAAATTTGGGTGTTTTTCATCATTGGGTGAAGGCGGTCTTGCTGTTTGCCTCTGGTAAAGGACACATTTCATGAAATTGCTCAATTACTTGATAATTTGCCTTGGTAAGAATTTTTTTTTATCACATGTCAAGTTTTAATTAACGGAGGCTGTATTTGTTATTCGTGTGATTATTTTTTTATTAAATTTTGTGAAAATGAAAATATTTTATAAATATATAATAATGTGAATTTGATTAGGTTAAATAAGATATAATTTTTGTAAGTTAAAATATTTATAAAATAAATAATTTGATTAGTCAAATTAATGTAAAATGTTTATAAAAATAATTAAGGTAATCAAATTCACGTTATTATATATTTATAGTCAAAACATGTTTTTTTTCATATTGATAAGTTAAATAACTCAAATGATAATATAAATATTTTGATGATGAACTAGATTTTATTGTTCAATAGATAATTAATTAATAATGAAATCTTATCATTAGTTATAACTTATAATGAACTAAAATAATCAGTTTTAATGACTAAATATAAAATAATTTAAGGTAAAATATTTATAACCACTTTAAGATATGAGATGAACAGATAAAATATCGGATGATACGAGGATAAATCTCGTATGTGTCGGACGGGTATCGCGCTAGAAATGATACACCATATAAAACACATAGATTAATACAGATATCATCCAAAATATATAATTAGTATGATTACATAGTAAATTTTATAAATCCCGTGCGTAGCGCACGGGGTATAAGCTAGTTAAATTAGTTTGGGTGCTAATCACTTAATAAAAGGTTCAAAATAAGCTACTTAGCAAAAACACCCAATAATATTTCATGTTCCATCATGCGGTGATGCGGGATAGAAATTAAACTATTGTACCAAATCAGATTACATGCTTATAAATCGATATAATTTATTTAAAAAGTTTATTTTATTCAAATAAGTGTAAAATATTATCAAAATGTAACTAACTAATATATGATAATAGTTTATTATTTAAATTAATTGTGATACCTTAAATAAGGTGGATAAAAGATAAGGTAAAATTCATAATTAAGTATCTATTGAACAATAAAATATTATCTCTTAAAAAAACAATGAAATTTTATCATTAATAGATATAATCTATACATGGAGTATAAATAACGTAATTAAATAATTAATCAATTAAGTTATCATGTTCTTATTCAATTGATAAGATCATATTTTTATTAAAAACTAATTTTACTCATCAATTAAAATTGACACTGAAACGTGGATAAAATAGGTTGAATAATTGCCTAATGTGACTTAAATTTATTGGATTATCATTAATTTACGTGATAAAAAAATAAAAATAGATTAGATACAACATCTAGATAAAAAATTAGGTTATTATTTGTTCCAATTAAACTGTAACCATGGGTAGATAAAAGATTAGGTTAAATTGGTAATAGATAAATTATTACAAATCTCTTTAGGGGTCGTTTGGTATTGATATCTAGATATCAACCTCGATATCTGATATCTAGTGTTTGGTAGGGTTAGATATCGATATCACTTGATCGAACTGATATCGATATCTAGTGTTTGGTATGCATAATACTCCCTCTGTTCGGCAAAACTTGTCATTTTAACTCTTCACACAACTTTTAATAAAGTTAATAATTACACTTCTTTTTTACTAATTTACCCTCATTTATTACTCTACTTTTTACTTTATCAAAAACTACAACTCACAACATATCAATCAAATCAAGGGCATTTTAGTAAAGTATGAGCAAAAATACCTAAAATGACAAGTTTTTCCGAACAAAAACAAAACTCTAAAACGACAAGTTTTGCCGAACGGAGGGAGTATATCACTTGATATCAAGTGATATCTGATATCTGTGTTTGGTAAGAGCCAGATATCGATATCAGTTGATATCTAGATATCAAATTTGGCCTATTTTGATATACTCATTTTTTGGGAGGCATCACTTGATATTGATATCACCCGATATCGATATCTTGATACTGATACCGATATCTTGATATCAAGATATCACCTGGTATCGATATCTTGATAACGTTACCAAACGACTCCTTAGTGGTTATGGTATTATAAATAATTAAATTTAATCTTCAATTAAAATAGACACGGATGACACATGTATAAATAGATGATTTAATTGTCTAACGTGGCTTAAATATATTGGATCATTATTAATTGACGTGTCAATTAATACCCGGGCCAGATTGCACCCGAGTACGACACGTAAGCGAATCGCACTAGAGTCGGCCACATAGGATTTTCACGTCTCTATTTTTTTATTATTATTATTATTATATATATATATATATATATTGATTCTAACTACTCTTAATTATAAAATACTATTGATAATTTTATTTATATGTGTAAAATATTAGTGATATAAAATTTAAATGAAAGTAATTAAATAATGAAAAAATAATTTTCTAATATAGTTACCAAAATTTGATTTTTTGTTAATTTGACTAAAAAGTAGTTATGACTTCTTAATGACTAATATTGATTGGAGGTGTACGTAGAATTCTACATATACACTTGACTTTTTATTATTATTATTATTATTATTTTACAATGGATGATTAGGGTGGTGTACGATGTTACACAGATCCCTATTAATAAGGATAGTCGAAATATTACACTTATAAGTATTTTTAGCTATGTAGTCAGTAATTCTATTTGCCTCTCTGAAGCAATGTCTAAATTCAATGTGATCAAAACCGGTTTTCAGCCGATCGATCATCTCTAAATAGCGTGATATTTGGTCTTATCATTAATAGATTGAACTACTTTTAAACGTCCCCTTCGATGACAACCTTCTTGATGATGCTCTAAGAAGTGTCTGTACTTGACTTGGTGTGTGTAGACTTGTCCCTTTTTTTTGACAACCTTGATGATGCTCTAAGAAGTCAATTTCACGTGGTACGACTACTTGTAAGACCCCTTTATATATTACTTGTAAAATCTTAACGTGGACAAGCTAACAGTTATATAAAAAAAAAAGAAGCTAAAATGGATTCCAACATCTCAGCTGCAACCCAACCCCAAACCACAAACAAAGTCAAGTCGTTTCGATCTTATTACGTCTTCTTCTTCCTCGTGCTTCCAGTATTTGTCGCATTCATCTTATATCGGCTCGAACCATCTGACCCGGTGGCCGTACCCGACCACCGGCGCCACCCGGTCGCACAACCGAAGGTGGTCGATGGGCAGATTATCGGGAGTCTAGAGCGTGTCGGATCGGGCCATGTTGGGGGCCCGGAGGATCTCGTGTACGACCCGGTTTCGAGAGTGATCTACACGGGATGTAAAGACGGGTGGATAAAACGGGTCGTGCCGGGCGGTGGGTCGGGCTTTGAGGATGATACGGTGGCGGTGGAGGTGGAAGAGGTGGTCAACACCGGCGGGCGGCCGCTCGGCCTGGCGCTCAGCCGCAACGCCGATGGTTACGATCTCATCATAGCTGATGCGTATAAGATATTCTATACGTAATATTTAGATTAAATTTTTTTTTGAGTGTTTTTAGGGTCCAACTTCCAAGTATTGACTGTTGAGTAATTTATGGGTTTGGTTTTGTTAGAACTTAGAAGGAGTATTTTTTAAAATCTACTGTATTTATTTACTTACATACTCCCTCCTTTTCGAAATAAAAGTCGATTGTTTTTTTTTCTGCCACGCTTTTTAAGGAAATAAAAACACTATAAAATATTTTTTTTGATTAATTTTTTTTAATAATTTCATATTTAGCAGTCATAAGTATAAACTTATTGAAAAAAAATAATTAAAAAATTAATATTTTATATAGTTTTTACCTTATAAAAATACGTGTAAAAAAATCAAATGAATTTTATTTTGAAACGGATGGAGTGTTTATTTTCAATTTAAGACACGTGAAAGAAAGAAGAGAAAGGGAGTTGGAAGATAAAAAGAGGGTGTTGAAGTTTTATTCAAAAATAAAAAAACAAAATTTTTGAAGAATATATAGACAACTATCGCCTTAGTTCATCCTCGTCTCCTTCGCTCGCTGATGGGTTTTATGGGTTATTTGGGGGTTTCTTTCATTTTGGTTGATTTGTGTTGTTTAGTTTGTTGTATGTTGACGGTTGCCCGTCTGCCGATCCGTCGGCCTATTGAGTTATCAGACAGCCTGTTGTCTGATTCTCAAATTCTTACCTAATAAAAAAAAAAAAAAAAAAATCAAGAAAGAAAGCAAGATTAGTTGAGACATAAAATTTTGAAGAATGGTCTGTAATCGAGTATGCTATTCACACGGTGAGTTTTCATCAATAGCATAGTGAGAGGGTGTTGAGTCTGTTGACACTAGCTTCCGGTGACAGTGGAGGCTCTCACTTGATCAGTTGTATTGTTGTGGAGTCGGCAAAAGGGTGGGGCTGGTTGCCGGTTGGCTGGTTTTGTCGACTTCGACAGAGGAGTTCAGCAATGCGACAGTTGTGCTGTTGTGGAGTCGGCAAAGAGATGGGGGCTGGATTATCGACTCCAACAAGAGGAGTTGGTAACGCGACCATGCATTTGGCGAGATATTGGTTGTCCCAATAATATATACGAACTTAAAACAATCAAACTAATACGAATTATTTCACATTAAATCAATTTTGATACAGAAAAAATTCCAGTCGATTTTTCGATCAATTTTTGGCGTGTGACCCTTAATGTTCGAAAATTTAATGATATGACACCATATTATTAAATGCATAAATATAATGCTTGAAAATAAAAATTAATTATCAGTACAAGCTGGATTTTATAAGTTTAATTTACTCATCTAATTTCCGAACGTTGTGATTCAGCGACATTAAATTATCAGTACAAGCTGTTTTTTTTTAACAAACAAAATATATTACATGCTTAACGTTGTGATTCAGCGACATTAAATTTCCGAACGTTCAATTGCCATGGCCGAAAAATTGACCAGATTTTTTCCGTATCAAAATTGTTTCAATATGAAATAATTCGTACTATTTTTGTAGTTTTTAAAGTTTGTATTAATATTAGTTTATTATTGATAGTTAATATATACGTAGTATTATTTTTGTTATATATTTTCCCAACCATAAATTAATACTATTGCCTATCAAATGGGCCCATGTGTGTGTACACTGAATTGAATGTGTAGGGCCTTCTTAGACTCACCAAAGACAAGGAACTCGTTCTACTAACCAAAGAGGCAGAGGGAGAAGAATTCAAACTAACAGATGGTGTGGCTGTAGCCAACGACGGCACAATCTACTTCACCGACGCCTCCTCCAAGCACACCATTGCTCAGTCCACCCACTACAAATTTAATTGAATTTAGCTATGACACTAGCCACATATTTGTCACACATTTAGCCATTTATGGGCCATGAAATTAGCCACACAAAGGGTTTAGTCATGACTTTAGCCATAGAGGCCCAATCCGTGGGATTTTCGCTAGTGACTAATCTCTGTCACAAGACAACAGTGGCACTAGCCACGACAACAGACCACACCTAAGTCGAGTTAAATGGCTATGACAAATGAGTGGCAAATGATATGAGGCTATTTGCAACGCTTTGGGCATGACCATGGTCATGGCCAATAGTGTATAATATTTATGCGAAATCGTATCTTTAGCTACTACTTTTCGCTACAATTATTTGTATTTGTGGCTATAGTGTTATATGTGATAACACTAGCTTGCAGAAAGGTGTGACTGAATTTATGGCTTAATCGACAATGGGTATAAATTGAACCAATATGTTGTGGCTAATGCTAGTTTTTTTTTTTTTTTTTAAATTAAAATAATGAATAAAATTTTCTTGTCATAATGGTTAACTATGACAAAATATTCACAAGCAACATTTTCTTTTGATTAAAATAGTGAATAGAATTTTCAGGAGCAAATATTAATTTATACTATGAAATAAAAATTAATTGATCGATGTCTATATATTGTAAAAAAAAAATACAGTATAATTTTTTAAACTTATCGTAACCTTACAATTAAAATATCCAGACCTATCCTAACCAAAACCAATAACTTATCACCAAAGCCTTGATCTTCAACCTCATGATCGATCTTTTCCAGATGGTCGGAACTCGGAACTATTTGGAACTTGTCACATGTTTTCCAGTTTTCTCACGTCTCTTTTCCCAATCTCTTGTTGATTAACCCAATCAAGCTTGCGTTACGAAAAATATTCTGCAAATGCTCGCCCACTTTCAATTTCCAAATGGCTATTGCTTCATAATTGTTCTTGTTCTCATCCCCAAGCATAAAGAGAGATGAAGATGAAGCAATCTAAAAACATGAAAAACGTACAAGAACAAAATTATATTAGAAGATAGATTTTGGATGAAGAGAATGATAGACTTTGTAAGAAACAATATATATATCGATCGAGATGATTCGCATACCTCATGCAAGAGGACATGGAAAGGAGGATGGAACCATGAAAGCAAAAGACCAGCCAAAGATTTATAACTCCGATCGATTCAAGGCGGACGGATTTTTTGTAAAGAATCTCGTGCTTTTATGATTTTATCTTGTCAGAATCATTACCGATCTAATTTACCGCCCTCCTACCTCAAACGAGGTTTTTAATATGAAAGAACTAGAATTTAGGGATTACAATCGATCTATTTAAGTAAAGTATCTATATTTCTATCCTTATACACGGACAAGAACGATCACCCTTGAATTTTCCTTCCTTGTCCCTTGAATTTAAGAACGATCACCCAAAAATAATCAACTTTATTGTGTTTCTTATCTTTGACTCTTTTAGTTTTAGCAATTTCTATTAGTCGACTCATCAAGGTTGTGTCTAAATCCGCTTCAAATATTTCATAGTCACTATTTAATGGTGTCTAATTATTGTAGCAAATTTACATGCACGCTCTGCCATAGGATGGATGTAGCAAAATGCAGGCTCTAATTTAGCCACTACTATACAGTAGCGATAAATCTAATGCTAAGTTTTATCCATGTCTTGTATGTGGCTGATATATGTGGCTAAATTTATAGCAATAAATTTTAATGTCTGTGTCAAAAGTCATGGCTAAACAGCCTTGATTTTAATTACGTGGCCAACACTTCCATGGCTGTACCCAATTTAATTTGTAGTGACCTTCGCGTTTATGGTGGGTAGGCCAAATGGAAGGCTCCTTAGCTTCGATCCGACCACCGGAGAGACTAGGGTTCTTCTCCGAGACCTCTACTTCCCCAACGGGGTAGCGCTCTCCCCCGATCAACGCTCTCTCATCTTCTGCGAAACCATGCTGTTAAGCTTCTTAACTTCACTCTATACGAACATATATTGTCGTTTTTTATGATTCTTATTGTAACGTGATCGCGTTTGAATTGACAATGCAGGAGAACTTGCAAAAGATACCACATAACAGGCACGCTAGCGGGATCTGTTGAGCCATTTGTCGACGACACGTTGGGTGCACCCGATAACATCCACTACGATGGAGAAGGTCATTACTGGATCGGATTACCCATGGTATCGTATTTAAACACATTCACCTCATTCATACCAAGTGTTCTTAAAAAGGACAATGTATAATGTATGTGATTGTTTCGTTTTCATCTCGTGTTATTTGCAGATTCATTCGACTTTCCTGACCAAGTTAATGAACCATCCATTGGTTCGGAAAGGGCTGATCATTGTGTTTAAGTACATTGGTATTCAAAGTATCACGAAGCCCAGTGGAGTTTTGGGCGTCGACTTGGAAGGGAGCCTGGTTGCCCAATTTTACGATGGAAGGTTGTCGGCAATCACGAGTGGGATAAAGATCGGGCAGCAGTTATACGTTGGGTCGCTCATTAATGAACACATTTTCCGTTTGAATCTTACCAAGTTCGCAGTTTAACCTGTCCTGTCCATCTATGAATGGTTTTGAGTTTAGCTTTAATGCGACTGAACTACATGTCTACCATACTGCAATTGAGACTGCTCTAATGTATTTCGACTATCTTCAACTACAAGTCTACCATATCACAACTGGTTGATGTCTGGGTAGTTTGGAATATTACTTGGAAGTATAAATGATCCAAAAGTTACCTGAAATTGTGACGTACCTCGCCAGTAAGATAGATTAAGATCGCCTAGTAAGCATAACAATCATATAAGTGAAGGAATTGTGTCCTTTAATTTATTGTGTAATGACTAATTATGGAATATGACAATTGATAGAGATATTCAATCCGATTATTTTAGGAGTCGTAATGCTTTGCTAGAAGCCAACTATGATTAATGGGCTTAAACGGGTTAAACCCATGGCTATTATAAACGGGTCCTATGCGGTCACACACTTAGAGTTGACGGGCTTGATCAAAAGATAGATGATTTTATTATTAGTGTATATTAGATATATATTAATAATAATGGGATAAGATTTATTTGTGAAATAAATAATTAATCAAGTAAGGTATAAATATAAGCTTATAAAGATGGGCTTATTATGACTTGACCTAATTAACAATTCCAAAAAGAGAGGAACGTGAGTTGGCCGCTTGTGACGTACGACTGTTCCACCATCATCAATCAAGAACAATTTGATTGTTCACCTTTCGATCTTCGTCCTAGCAGTCGAAGGCAAAGGGGATCTAGACCGGGCTCTTGTGGACCAAGTAGAGGAGCAACACGTGGGGCTCTAGTTCTCTTCCGAATCCTCTCCGTTTAGATCCGGTTCACGCATCAAGAGGTATCTCCTATGAACAATGATTTGATCTATCGATTTTATGCATGAAGATCCTTGAATTAGATGATAGAAAATAGTTTCTTAAACTTCGGCTGCGCATCTAATTTCCATCAGTGGCATCAGAGCATCTTGCATAATTTGATATGATCAATTGATTTTCCTTTTAGTGTTGATTCAATTTAGCAATAATTTTGATATATGGAATCCTTTGTATGATTAAAATTTTGATTTTGATTAATTGGATATGTATAAAATTTAGTACAGCAAATTGTTTTCATGATCGGAATGAGATTTCGATTGGGTTTTTTGCACACGTTCGATCGGAATATGATTTCGATAACCACCGTCCACCAACCTTGTTCTAATTAATTAGTAATCAACCATACATATGCTAATTTGATTAAACATCTACACGACTACACCTGTATAGATGTATAGTGGATCCACCGTACATATGCTAATTAATTAGTAATCAACCTTGTTCTAATTAAGGGTATAGACGTATGTATGGTGGATCACGGATGATCGATCGGCTCGGCTTTATTTACTACGGAGTATTTATTTAGATTTGGAATATGATTCCGACTGAAAAGCCGTCAGCCTTATTATTTTCTCGATCTTTAATCAATTGGCATAATTTATACAAGACAATATGATTTCTTTTATAAATAATGAAATAGATGATTTCATGTTGAAATTAATTTTGAATTTTAGAAATTCAGAATTTTATAATTTTGATCCCTAAAATTGATATGAATCTGATTCATGTTTTAATTTATCAAAATTTATCATCTTAAAAGTTTATAATTGTTACAAAATTTAAGTGGGAGTTGATGGAGGTGGAATTAGGGTTATGGAAGATATTTATGATTTTAGTGTAAAATCTTAAATTTCCTTAATTAGATATAATAGATATCTTATCCCTAATGAAATATTCTATCCAATTATACAAGGTAATAGTTACCATAAATTTATTCCATATATATGATTGCTAATTTTGAATTAAATATCAAGAATATTAAATTAGTTATTTTATTAGATAATTTAATTGATTTGAGTTAAATAGTTTATTAATATGATTAATATTCTATTTCTTGTTTATATTAATTTGATTAATATTTTGATTTTATATTAATTGTGATTAATATTTTTAATATATGATATTATTGCATGAGGTGACTAGTATGGCCCATAAATACGATCTGTGTATCGTTATGTTTTTTTGTACACGATCTGCGTATCGTTATGTATTTTTGTAATTTATTTTCAGTAATTAGATTATTAGAAAATATTGTAATTAATACAAGAAGACAAGAAGACATAAGAAGTTCAAGGATGGAGATCCATGAAGGGCGCGAGTGTGGAGACCCATGAAGATTAGATCTTTATTTTATGCATCGTAGGGGCCATACTAGGATCACAATTTCATTGCATTTTGAATGCCTTATTTTAAGTTTTATGTTGTTTTTATTTATGATATTTTTTCACTTATAAATAAAGACAAATAAAAGACTTAAGTTCCTAAGGTAAATTGGGGCAATGCCTTTTCATATCATAACCCATTAAGTTTTGGATTTTTGGTTGGATGGGCTTCACAAAAGTGAGGGTGTCTTTCCATAATCTTGGGCTAATGAGGGTGAATCTATACAAGGGGTTCATAAGCTTTGATATGGTTGTACCCAACGAGAGACCAAAAGGCAAAGTTTTGGATCTTGAGGCATAGGATGCTTTTACATTGGATGTGGATCATCAACCAAGAATTATAAGGAGTTATAATTAGTAATTGTTACTTACCTTGAGCATACAAGACTCAAGGCAGTGCAAAAGTACGTTGGGTCTTGTGTGTAATTGGATCTTGGAATCATTTTATTCACTAGGAACAATAACAATTTGAATAAAATGCGCATTTACTTATTTTAAAGGTGTTTAATCCTAAGTAATTTGCATTTCGAACATAAACTGATTTGTATGTCATTTCCTTTTTATATAGGCGTTATGTCGAACGATAACTTGAAATTCACCCTGCGCTCAATAGTTGAGAAAAACAAATTGAATGGAACAAACTTTCTCGATTGGGAAAGGAATATGAGAATTGTTCTCAGGTCTGAGGGGCGTGAGGACGTCCTGAACACCCCTATCCCTACTATTACCGATGCCTCATCGGATGAGGAGATAGTTAGAGAAATGGAGTTAAGGAGCGATTCTTCATCTGTCACTTGTTTGATGCTAGCAAGCATGGAACCTGACCTTCAAAAGAGGTTTGAATACCAGGATGCCTACTCTATCATCACCAACCTGAAAATGATGTTTCAGGCACAGGAAAGGATTGAACGATATGAAACTCACAAGGCTATACTGGATAGCAAACTTGTGAAGGGAAAGCCAGTAGGTCCCCATGTGATCAACATGATCGGTCTTTTTAGCCGTATGGAGACACTGGCCACCCCATATCACCAAGAGTTGGCCACAGATATCGTCTTGCACTCCTTACATGATGGCTTTGCATCATTCAGGATGAACTACCATATGCATGGTATTAAGAAAAACCTGAACGAACTCCATGGTATGCTCAAAGCTGCTGAGCAGAATACTCCCACTGACAACAAGAAGGAAGTTCTTAACGTCAGCAGAGGGAAAGGGTTCAAGAAGGTAGCCAAGAACAAAAACAATACCCCAAGGGAAGGGCAAGGAAGTTGCAAAACCTAAGGGTGGTGAGAAGCCAAGGGTGGCTGCAGACCGTGATTGTTTCCACTGTAAGGCTAAGGGACACTGGAAAAGAAATTGTCCCAAGTACCTGGAAGATAAGAAGAATGGGACTTTGAGTTCCAACACTTCAGGTATTTATGTTATTGAATTACTGTCAACCAATGTTTGCACATTAGATAATGGTCCTACTTGGGTATTAGATACTGCATGTGGTGCTCACATTATTTCAAATGTGCAGGGACTAAGAAATAGGAGACAAGTGAAGAAAGGGGAGATAGAGCTACGCGTTGGAAATGGAGCAAGCGTTGCTGCACTTGTCGTAGGAGATTTTAGTTTATCTCTTCCTTCTGGTTTAATCTTAGAACTAAATAATTGTTATTTTGTTCCTAGCATTACAAAGAACCTTGTTTCGGCTGCAGTAATTTATTCTGAAGGTTTTAATTTTGGCACTACAGATGAAGGTATAATTATTCACAAGAATGATATCTTCTATGCTCGTGCTCAAGATATTAATGGAATATTTGTATTCGATCTTACAACAGAATCATATAACATAAATACAAAAAGGCAAAAATCAAGTAAGTTGAGTGAAGCCTACCTATGGCACTGTCGTTTGGGTCACATCAGTTTAGATCGCATGAAGAAGCTCCATAAAGATGGACTTCTAAAAGACGTGGATTGTGAATCCATTGATACATGTGAGTCATGTTTGATGGGCAAGATGACAAGGTCACCTTTCAAAGGAACAAATGAAAGGGCTACTGAGCTATTGGGCATTATACATACTGATGTATGTGGGCCAATGAGTACAGAAGCTAGAGGTGGCTATAAATACTTCATCACATTTACTGATGACATGAGTAGATATGGATATGTTTACCTTATGTCACATAAATCGGAATCCTTTGAAAAGTTCAAGGAATTTCAAAATGAGGTAGAGACTCAAACTGGCAAGAAAATAAAAGCACTTCGATCAGATCGTGGTGGTGAGTACTTGAGCCATGAATTTGATCATCATTTGAAAAATTGTGGGATAGTAACACAATTGTCTACTCCAGGAACACCACAGCTTAACGGTGTATCTGAAAGGAGAAACAGGACCCTGTTAGACATGGTCCGATCTATGATGAGTTTTGCTGACCTTCCGGTATTCTTCTGGGGATATGCCCTCACAATTGCCATACTTACACTAAACAGGACTCCGTCTAGAATTGTAGACAAAACTCCATATGAGATATGGACTGGAAAGCTTATGTAAAACGTTTACAAACGGATAAGCTTGCCCCTAAATCAGATAAATGTTATTTTATAGGGTATCCAAAAGGTAGTTTTGGATATTACTTCTATAATCCCGCTGAACAAAAGGTGTTTGTTGCAAGGGATAGTGTCTTTTTGGAAAGAGAGTTCATTTCCAATAAGTCAAGTGGGAGAAATATTCATCTTGAACCAGTTCGTGATGAAGAGCAACAAACTCAACAACGAGATGACATAGATGATGTCAAGGACGAGTTGATGGTTTTGGAAGGCCAAGGGCCCCAAATCATCCAAGAACCGGAACAAGAGGATCCACAAATAGTTTTGGAAACTGTTCCAGCTCCAGTTGTTGAACCAGTTGAACCCACTCGTAGATCAGATAGGCCAAGGGTACAACCAAGACGTTATGATGATTTCATCTTGAATGTAAACCTTGATGTTCTTCTGCCAGAATATTATGAGCCTAATACCTATAAGCAAGCAACGATGGGTCCAGACTCCAAGAAATGGCTTGAGGCCATGAGATCCGAAATGGATTCGATGTTTGAAAATCAAGTATGGGACTTGATAGATTTGCCAGATGGGGTAAAACCCATAGGGAGCAAATGGGTTTTCAAACTCAAGACAGATAAGGATGAAAAGGTATCTGTATACAAGGCAAGATTAGTTGCCAGAGGTTATAAACAGATTCATAGTATAGACTATGATGAGACCTTTTCACTAGTTGTCATAATAAGATCCATTAGGATAATCCTTGCTATTGCCGCTTATATATTATGATTATGAGATTTGGCAAATGGATGTCAAAACCGCCTTCCTGAATGGATTCTTGGAAGAGGATGTGTATATGACACATCCAGAGGGTTTTGAAAATCCAAGTGATGCTAGGAAGGTATGCAAGCTTAAGAGGTCTATATATATGGATTTAAGCAAGCATCCAGGAGTTGGAACTTTTGGTTTGATGAAAAGATCAAAAGAGTTTGATTTCGTCAGATGCTAAGAGGACTCTTGTGTATACAAGAAGTTTAGTGGGAGTAAAGTGGTCTTCCTAGTATTGTATGTGGATGACATACTACTTATTGGGAATGACATTCCGATGCTAGAGTCCATTAAGGAATGACTAAATAAATGTTTCTCAATGAAAGACATTGAGGAGGCAGTGTACATATGTGGAATGAAGATCTATAGAGATAGATCTAAGAGATTGCTTAGATTGAATCAAGGAACTTATATATAGATAAGATTCTTAACAGATTCTATATGCAAGATTCCAAGAAAGGGTTTTACCTATGTCATGGTGTGTACACGACCTGATGTTGCATTTGCTATGAGCAGGTGTAGAAAATACCAATCGATTCCATGAAAGGCACACTGGTGTGCAGCTAAGAACGTCCCGAAGTTCTTGAGAAAAACCAATGATGATTTCTTAAGGGTGATGACAAGTTGATCGTATATTTTATGAGGATGTTTCACCTTATTTGACATTAAGATGTGTAAGGTGCATACATATGACAATATTGCAAATCCATTGACGAAGCTTATGCCTAGCTCAAGCATGATGGTCACACTTGGGCTAAGGGTCTCAAACACATTGGAGAATGGCTTTGAGATTGCTTTCTATTACATTTTATGTTTAGAATGTTAGATACTAAGTTTATGTTCGACTAGATGATTTTATGATATATGATATTTCATCTTTATTTATATATTGTATTGAACGATAATAAATAAAATGTCCAAATAATTCGTAGTTCGCAAATGGGCTTATCTTAAGTGTTCTGGTAAATGAAACCCCATTAAGTGAAATGCAGTTATGAATTATCACAAGTCCGTAGTCTGAAATCATCAAACTGGACATAGGTGATTTTATTAAATGACTATATTGTAAGTTGACTGATAGCGTCAGGTTTCATGGGCTATAGAGACATGGAGATGTCTAGTCAATTACATATATATGTATGGATGATACATATAGGACAGACCCACCTTAGGACTCTACAAAAGGGATTGCGGAGTTTTAAGTTAAACCATGATTAGTATATTCCTCATACATGAGTGTGTTATGGTCCCTCTTGATGATTGGTATTTCTTTGACACAGCTAAACACTTTCCGTAACAGGGAGTTATAAAGGTCGTAGTTGGGATTGCCAAAAGTTGAGTGGGAGCCATAGTCATACAAGACTGTAGATGTCCTCCTTCTTCATGCATACTGTGATGCATTGAAAAGGAATGGTGTCTAGGCCACTTGGAGAGCAAGAACTGAAAATGCATGGCCATGCTCGGATGGATTATTTGTAATCATCCGTTTAATTGACAGTTCGAACTCGGAGTTCAAGGAATATATATTTGATAATAGATATGAATGTCACCATATCATCAAATATGACATTAAGAGACACGGGTATCTGAAATTGCACACTTGTTTAAGGACAAGTGGGAGATTGAAGGAATTGTGTCCTTTAATTTATTGTGCAATGACTAATTATGGAATATGACAATTGATAGAGATATTCAATCCGATTATTTTAGGAGTCGTAATGCTTTGCTAGAAGCCAACTACGATTAATGGGCTTAAACGGGTTAAACCCATGGCTATTATAAACGGGTCTTATGCGGTCACACACTTAGAGTTGACGGGCTTGATCAAAAGATAGATGATTTTATTATTAGTGTATATTAGATATATATTAATAATAATGGGATAAGATTTATTTGTGAAATAAATAATTAATCAAGTAAGGTATAAATATAAGCTTATAAAGATGGGCTTATTATGACTTGACCTAATTAACAATTCCAAAAAGAGAGGAACGTGAGTTGGCCGCTTGTGACGTACGACTGTTCCACCATCATCAATCAAGAACAATTTGATTGTTCACCTTTCGATCTTCGTCCTAGCAGTCGAAGGCAAAGGAGATCTAGACCGGGCTCTTGTGGACCAAGTAGAGGAGCAACACGTGGGGCTCTAGTTCTCTTCCGAATCCTCTCCATTTAGACCCGGTTCACGCATCAAGAGGTATCTCCTATGAACAATGATTTGATCTATCGATTTTATGCATGAAGATCCTTGAATTAGATGATAGAAAATAGTTTCTTAAACTTCCGCTGCGCATCTAATTTCCATCAATAAGTCCATATCCAAACATACAAGCATACATAACTTCACATAGTTCACGTAATCCCAGATTTCATCTAATCGTAATCTTTCATATCACCATCTTCCTCTCAACTTATCTCATAACTCATCGCATCATCTCATCATAACTCATCGAGTACCATCTCAACATAGCATCTCAATTATATCATCATGCATTAACTCATCATCATATAATCTCTCAACATAAATCAACATACATCATCATCTCATATATAGATCATATTAATACTCACATCATCTCATCATGCATTAAATACTTTTCATAAGAGCGCCCCGAATGGTGGGAACTAACCTCCCTCATTTTATTTTTTCATCTGACTTGGACAATCCAGCAATTGTGATCCTTCCCCACTAGTCGGGTGCTTCGATATGCTGGGAACTTTTTCAAATTTGAAATCAATTAAATGAGGCCACATATCCTATAATAAATCATTTTTCTTGCTTTGTTATTTTAGGTGAGATATAAAAAGTGATTTAGAGAACCCAATTATCGTGAAAAATGAATTGAGGAGAGTTGAAAATATATTTACTAAAAAATGAGGTGGATGAACGAGGAAATGAGTGAGAGGTGGTTTTGGATCACCGAGGATGACAATTTCAACCCCCCACCCCCCACATACACACATCACGTTTAAAATATTACAGTAAATAATACTCTATCCGTCACCAAAAAAATAATATTTTATCTAGTAAATGAGCTCGCTTGTGATGCAACTTGTTTATTTGATATTATTAAATTATAGTTGTTTACTTGTTGAAGCGTTGATCATTGGATTTGTTTTTGTAAGTTTTCTTTGTGGAATTTGATGGGATGTGGTTCATATGAATTTTTCCCTAATCCACCCGATTAACCATTGGATGATGGGTGGACGAAGTGGATGAAACTAGAAGCGAGTGATGAGTTGGATTAAATGAGGGTTTTTGGGTGATGGATCGAGTGACAGAAGTAGGTTATCCATTCACCATCTGACCCATGATATCTTTATGGGTCACCCCACCATGAGATGATATTATAGACATGTCAATCAGGTCATTCAGGTCGGGTCATTTTGAGTTTCGGATAAAGCGGGTTTTGGGTAAAACGGGTCTCGGGTATATTTAAGTTAACTCGAACCTGGGTTTTGTGACGGTTCGAGTTATACAACCCATGTTACATTTCGAAGGAGTGGGTGCCTCTGTTCGGATCTTACAATCCAAGTACGAGTCGAAAGTTTGAAAACAAAGTGTTAGAGTTGGAAAAGGGGATTTCGAACCCCATAATCGCGTAAGGTCCGTTGGGGACCCAGTGTTAACACACCTATACATTTCCTAAGTTCCAAGTCACGAAAGCATTTTAGTTTAAACCAAGCAACAATATCAATTTGATACAAGGTACCACGACAAAGTCGTGTCAAAACTATAATATTACATGTTCAAATATGGAGTTCACATTTAGTTTCTATACATGCTCCCATAGCAACTCTTGTCACATCAGCACAAATCATTCATTTATTTCAAAGCATGCATATATACCTATATCCATTTTCCGACTTAAATCCATTTTTATACTATTTGTTTTAAAAATATTACTTCAAAACTCGATGTCTCTACATGTTTGACATGATTTCGCGTCA
Source organism: Persicaria tinctoria (assembly GCA_037127255.1). Lineage (NCBI taxonomy): Eukaryota > Viridiplantae > Streptophyta > Magnoliopsida > Caryophyllales > Polygonaceae > Persicaria > Persicaria tinctoria. The sequence continues at coordinate 1,979,874 of JBANSL010000005.1, read as the reverse complement.
AATCGGGTCAATTTTGGGCTTGCCAATTTTTTCTTATTTTTTTCCATAAAAAATTGAATTTTGATAACTTTGCGATAACTTCAAAATGCTAAAGTTAAAGACATGGTGATGGTTGTCGATCAATTTGTTCTCTTTGAGCCTTATAATTACTAGAAGATGTCATCCTAAGTTCGAACACTTGTAATTATATACTACTTCCGATTTAAAATGTTTGATTCTTACTATTACTCATGATTTTTATTTTTTTTTATTAAAATTTAAAACTTAATAAAATATCAAAGTTTTAATTAATATTTAAAAATATTTCATACCAATTAATAATGAGTAGAAATTTATTTTGAAATTTTAGTTAAAATAATTAATATTTTATAGAGTTTTTTTTTTGCTTTTTAAAAAATGTGTTTAAAAAAACATTACAAATCAGAGGGAGTAATATACCATACAAATAAATATAAAAATTATTTTGAAAAGGAAAGATCGAGTACTTATAATTATAAAACGTAATAAATTAGAATCTCCATGAATAATTTTAATAATATATAATTATGAAACCTAATATAAGTTTGGAATTTTCTTAGATATAAAAAAAGTTTTGATTTAACGGATCGAATCATCGAAATCCAATTTATTCAAAATAATTCGGGTAAAAAATCCTTTCGGATCAAAATTTTACTCTTAACTTTTTCAAGCATTCGCATTGGATTGATTGGATGAATCATGTTGGTTTTTCACAACTATGTGCTCTAAAAGAACTCAATTTCACGCGGGAAATTGAACTCATCTTGTCTGATGTACAAATTCTTCTATCGACTATGAAAGATGCACCCCGTCTTGACAATAGAGTGGCTGATAAGGTTGCACACCTTAGCCATTCTGTCAGGGTATTAATATTTCTAACGATTCCGATCTTACAAACCTCATTCGCAAGGATGCTTTCGGGTAGAGCGTCCTCACCCAAACTTTTTCCTAATAAAAAAAAAAAAAACTCAATTTCACGGGTACATGTTGGACGGACCCACTCAGATCTCAATTGGCTAAGTTCCCTTTATATATTAAAATCTTAATGTGGCCAAGCTAACAACCTCAGAAAAAAAAAGTTAAAAAAAAAAATAGCTCAATGGATTCCAATATCTCAGCTGCAACCCAACCCCAAACCACAAACAAAGCCAAACCACCTCGATCTTGTTACGCCTTCTTCTTCCTCGTAATTCCTGTATTTTCCGCATTCATCTTATATCGGCTCGACCCATCTGACCCGGTGGCCGTACCGGACCACCGGCACCACCCAGTCGCACAGCCGAAGGTGGTCGATGGGCGGGTTATTGGGAGTCTAGAGCGTGTCGGATCGGGCCATGTTACGGGCCCGGAGGATCTCGTGTACGACCCGGTTGCGAGAGTGATGTACACGGGATGTGAAGACGGGTGGATAAAGCGGGTCGTGCCGGGCGGTGGGTCGGGCTTTGAGGATGAGACGGTGGCGGTGGAGGTGGAAGAGGTGGTCAACACCGGAGGCCGGCCGCTCGGCCTGGCGCTCAGCCGCAGCGCCGACGGTTACGATCTCATCATCGCTGATGCGTTTAAGGTATTCTATATTTCTATATACGTAATATTTAGCATTTCAATTTCCTTTTTCCCCCCCCTAAATTAATGAAAATTCGATCATTTAGATTAATTTTTTCTTTGAGTTCAACTTCCAAAGTATTGACTGTTGAGTAATTTATGGGTTAGGTTTTAGGAGGAGACAAGAAACCCCATTTTTTCTATTTTTTAAAATCTATTTATTTGTTTATTTTTAATTTAAGCCACGTGAAAGAACTCAAAGAAGGGAGGTTGGGAGATAAAAGAGGGTGTTAAAGTTTTATTCAAAAATTAAAAAAAAAAACAAATTACATTAAATAAGAGTCATACTAGGTATCAAAAAAAAAAAAAAAATATCCTAACCTTTAGAGATGAACATCCATAATATAAAGACTAGTAGACTATTGTCAAGTAAGAAAGCAAAATTTAGTAGAGATATAAAATTTGGAAGAATGGTTTGTAATTGGGTATGCTATTCACGGGACGAGTTTTCGTCAAATGCATGGTGAGAGGGTGTTGACATTGGCTTTCGGAGATAGCGGAGGCTCCCATCTGATTAGCTGTGCTATTGTGGAAGTTGGTAAAGGGTATGGGGATAGTTTTGTCGATTTCGACAGAGGAGTTGGAAGTCGGAATTGCGACAATTGCGCTGTTGTTGAGTCCACAAAGGGACGGAAACTGGTTTGTCGACTCCAACAGAAAGAGTCAGTAATGTGGTCGTGCGTTTGACGAGATATTGGATTTACCAATAATAGCCCTTTGTAAATGATTAAAAGGCTTGGATGTTACTTAAAAGTCATTAATTATATTTTTTAAAAGAAAAGCTAAATATAAATATGAATTGACCTTCTACTTTTGATTTTATTTTTTTGAGTTATGAATGACCTTTATAAAAATTCACTTTTAATAATTTATTTTCGAGGGAGACAAAAACAATTATTAGATTAGATGAACTTGCATTTAGCTGGTTCAACTGTCTTCATTAAATTGGGGTTTTGGACTTTTGGAACTATAGTAGTGTATAAATTCGAGTGGCTTATAATCATTTCGGTAACATGAAGAAAATAATAAAAAATAATTCAAAATAAACCAATATTAATACGAACTATTAGATATGAATCAATATTAATACGAGCTTAAAAAAAATCAAAATAACACAAACTATTTCATATTAAACCAATTTTGATAAAAAAAATTCCGATTGATTTTTCGGTCAATTTTTTGACGTGTTAACCTTAATGTTCGAAAATTAAATGATGTGACACCATATTATTAAATGCATAAATATAATGATTGAAAATAAAAATTAATTATCAGTATACAAACTGAATTATAAGGTTAATTTATTCATCTAATGTTTTTTTTTACAAAAAAAACATATTGCATGTTTGATGTTGGGATTTAGCGGCATTAAATTTTCGAATGTTCAATTGTCACATAGAAAGTTTGAGCGAAAAATTAACCAGATTTTTTTTCTTCGTATCAAAACTGTTTCAATATGAAATAATTCGTACTACTCTTCTATAGCTTTTGAAGTTAGTATTAATATTGGTTCATAATTGATAATTCAAAATTATTTTTGTTATATATTTTCCCAACCATAAATTAATACTCCATCCGTCTCGAAATTTAGGTCTTTTTAGGCTTTAAATCTTGTATCAAAATTTAGGTCGTTTTAGGTTTTCTAGTTAGGGGATATTAATGATTTGTATCGATTTGTGTATTGTTGATTTTTTTAAAAGATTTTGATTGGTTAAAAAATGTAGTGGGTGTTAAAAAATAATAAAATTTATGAAAAAGTTAGTTGAATGATGATTTTGATCGATGGGTGAGTGTTTTATTAAAACTTGTGTAAAATCCTAAAACGACTTAAATTTTGAGACGGGGGAGTATTGCCTATCAAATGGGACCATTTGAGTGTACACTGAATTGAATGTGTAGGGCCTTCTTAGACTCACCAAAGACAAGGAACTCGTTCTACTAACCAAAGAGGCTGAGGGAGAAGAATTCAAACTAACAGATGGTGTGGCTGTAGCCAACGACGGCACAATCTACTTCACCGACGCCTCCTCCAAGCACACCATTGCTCAGTCCACCTTCGCGATTGTGATGGGTAGGCCGAATGGAAGGCTCCTTAGCTTTGATCCGATCACCGGAGAGACTAGGGTTCTTCTCCGAGACCTCTACTTCTCCAACGGGGTAGCGCTCTCCCCCGATCAGCGCTCTCTCATCTTCTGCGAAACCATGCTGTTAAGTCCCTTAACTTCGATATATATGTACATACGAGCATTGTCGTTTCTTCGATTGTTGTTGTAACGTGATCGAGTTTGAATTGACAATGCAGGAGAACTTGCAAAAGGTACCACATAACAGGCACGCTAGCGGGATCTGTGGAGCCATTCGTCGACGACACGTTGGGTTCACCCGATAACATCCACTACGACGGCGAAGGTCATTACTGGATCGGATTACCCCTGGTATCGTATCTAAACACATTCACCTGATTCATACCTAGTGTTCTTTACAAGGAAAACGTATAATGTATGTGATTCTTTCGGTTTTGCAGATTCAACCGGCTTTCCTGAACAAGGTAATAAACCATCCATTGGTTCGGAAAGGGCTAATCATTGTGTTTAAGTACAGTGGTCTTCAAAGTATCACGAAGCCCAGTGGAGTTTTAGCCGTCGACTTGGAAGGGAGCCTGGTTGCCCAATTTTACGATGGGAGGTTGTCGGCGATCACGAGTGGGATAAAGATCGGGCAGCAGTTATACATGGGGTCGCTCCACGATGAACAAATTTTCCGTTTGAATCTTACCCAGTACGCAGTTTAACCCGCCCATCTGTGAATCTTTTTGAGTTTCGCTTTAATGTGACTGAACTACATGTCTACCACACTGCAACTGAGACTGCTCTAATGTATTTCGACTATCTTCAACCACGTCTACCATATCAAAACTGGTTGATTTCTGAGTAGTTTGGAATATTACTTGGAAGTATAAATGATCCAAAACCAACCTGAAATTGTGACGTACCTCGCCAGTTGACACAACCTTCATCATCATCAGCTCCATCACTCCACGAGCAAGGGGCAAGGGTCCCATACGTGTCGGGTACTAGTTAACCTGGTTGCAGACGATCCAGAACTGGAAAAATATGACTAAAATAGTAAAATCAAACTTGAAACTTAGCCAGCAAAACTACCAAAAGAGCATTTAAGCATAGCAAGTTTTATCGATGCATAACTTGAAGCTACATGATGTAATCTTTTCAACTGAAGCTACACCTCTGGCGTTCTCCATGGCATATTTCAGCAGTACAAACAGAAGTTTACCCAAAAAGCAGTTAAAATGAATAGCTTGTCAGCAAGCAGTAAAATTTCGTTCAGCCTGCTTCAATTTTTATCCACATGTGATGATGTCTCCCAATGAGACGTGGTTATTTAAAAAACATGAATTTTCGAACAGTGAAGAATAGGGAAAACATTGATTGAGCAGAGAAACAAACTTGTCTCCTGTCACGTTTGTGAAGTTTTTGGCCAGAAAGAACAGGAAGGGCGAAAGAGAAATCCATATCCTTAGTCCAAAGCTGCAATTACGGCATCCACGACCTCTTGGGTAGTGCTGGTGCCTCCAAGGTCCTTTGTCCGGTACTTGCCCTCGGCTATCACCTTTTTTACAGCTGATTCAAGTCGATCTGCAAAGGAAGGAAACTGGAGATGCCGTAGCATCATGGCAGATGAGAGGAGAAGAGCCACTGGGTTTGCTATCCTTTGTTCCAGGATATTGTCATTTCCCACATTACCAGCTGAAGCACCCTGCTCAAAGACCGCAGTCTCTGATCCCACGTTTCCTGAAGCCGAGAAGAATGCAAAGATGGTGAGACAACACCTATTTGAAGCTAGTTATAATCTCAGGTCAAGTCTTCAAATTGGAAGGTGAAAAATAAGTATAGGAATTTGAGCTTAGTTTTCTTAGCCTTACTCATCAATGGGTTAAGCTTATATCCTTCAAGAATCCTAACCATTTCTCGAATTCATCATTGATATCAATGAACTAAATTTAACTATTTAAGCATATCAGCAAAGTGAAAACAGCTTATTCATTATTTAAGTTGTAAATACACGGGATTATGACAGGTCCAATTACAAGGTTACATGAGTCTTGCAATAACACGCATTAAGCAACAACAAAAAGAGTAGAATTGAAGTTAATACTGTAATTTTTTCTAAGACCATAAGTGTGGTTTTGGAAAAAAGGCACCATAAAATGTGACCTTAAATAAGTGTAATCATGTACAACTGAAAATTATGGTTTAATTGTATTCTCTGCACATACTATTTAATGCATATTTAGAAGTTCTAAACACTTCCAATAATATTTAAAATGAAGGATCTTACCTCCAGGCATGACTCCCGTACCACCAGCTATACCTGCGGCTGTATTTGCAACAAGATTTCCATAGAGGTTTGGCGTGACCTACAAATGAACCTCAAGGGCATCAGCAGAGCCTTCTCTAAATACTTCAAAGAGATATACTGGCAAATCATTTAGCCATACAAAAACATCATATGTTATATAATGTGGATGGTATTAATCCCTTTAGTCGATTTTGGGATGAAACTGAAAATAATTGACTTTGTTGTTTGACCACGTCTATTATAAGCAAACACTCTAACATGCTGAGCTCTGTAAATGCTTCTGCAAAAGTGCGCATAACATCGGAGAGTCATTGCTCGCTCTGTGCGAGGCTGACAACATTTACTTTTCTATTCATCATTATTTACTGTACAATTATCTTGTGGAAAGAACTAGACCACTGTGCTGTTCAAAGATGAGAGAAGCTCACTAGGCTTCATTCTGGGTGATTTTCCTTCTAAAAATTTCAAAAAACACCACATAGGAATAACATTAATTTCCATGATATCAAGTGATTGAGAGAATGAGCAAGTTGCCAAGTTAGGCACATCATAAATTTCAAATATTCAGGACAAAATTTATATGTAATGTCATCCGTAAGTTGCATAAACATACCATCACGTCAAACTGTTCAGGTTTTGATACCAGTTGCATGCAGCAATTGTCCACTATGATTTCATTATATTTGATTCCAGGATATCTTTTAGCAACTTCACGACAGGATTCCAGGAAAAGGCCATCAGCAAGCTTCATTATATTTGCCTTGTGAACAGCAGTTACTTTCTTTCTGTTGTTGAGGTATGCGTACTCGAAAGCATACTTTGCAATGCGCTCTGAGCAAAACTTTGTTATGACCTAGCAAGTGAAGGGGTATGTAAAAAGAATGCTCAGCAACTACATCCAATTATGTTTACACCATGAAGAAATTATAAAGAAAGAGATGCTACTCGGTATCTGCACACTAAAGACTAGGCATAAAGGCAGGGTAAGAAGAAAAAAAACAAACAAGAGATGATACATGTACACTATTAAAAATACAGGAGATGTGGATTTTTTGTATCACAGCTTTTGAGAGTAATACTTAGCTTCCTTATTTTGTAGTTATAACCAATTTCAAAATACAAATCATTTCTTCACCCCACCATCCCCACCATGAAAGAAAGCCTTTCTATCCCAGTAGGGCCTGTTTTCTTAGGGTCTTCAGCAATTAAATCACAAAATAACATCCAGACTCATAGTCTGCTAAATGACATGAAGACATGAAGTATGATGTTAGCCGTTTTCAAGCATAGCCTGCCCTACTGGAAAATAAACTTGATGGCCTGATTAGCATCATGTAAGTGTCTAATTATTACTAAAAGAGAGTTAGTATTGAACTCCAGTTTAATCCATTTATCTTGAACATAAAAATAGATTAATCCATTCCCACTTGTCAGCCACACAATGTCTGTCTTTATGAACATCTCTTCGTGAGCTTAGAACTGGGAATTAGAAATGGTTAGCACCTAGTCAATGGTGTCTAAGTAAGCAACATTCTATCCGAAGGAAGGGGCTTTCCTTACCAAAGGAGGTTTAACTACTAGATGAATAAATTTTCTACTTAATTACACTACCTAATACAGAACCTATCAAATCTCGGATCATATGTGGCCATCCATATTATTAGTTCACCATTATCCAAATACCATTGTAATCTCACTTTTGATCTAAACAATAACCACACAAGAAATACAATTATTAGGCTTGGAACAATAACTATGCAGAAGAATGGCAGTTGACATCCTTTTCTCATAAAACTTACACACAGAAAGAAGTCAAGGAACCGAGCAAGTATGACAGAATTCTCATTATGTTTCGCCTTTAGCCCAAGCCATCAGACTGTATACTTTTGCGAAATGCACAAGACAAGTAGACATGTAGGAATGAATATATTGACCAATAAATGAATAATTAACCTGTTAATGTAGTCTATTAAGACCCAGGTATGCTCTCCCTTATTCAATGCTCTATCAACTATTCAATAACCAAGTAGGTTATAGCTCCAATTCAGGAGCTAATTAATGATTCAAAGGTAAATAGAAGAAACCAGCGGAAAGATTGTCTTGATCTTTACTTCTCAACACTATCACAATTCACATGGAATCAGATCAGAAGGAATCAGTTCACATGTGGCATACTGGCATGGCGGCCAAGCCAGCCAAGGGTGCAAATACATACACAGCAGCCAATGGTAAATTACACCAAAACTTGGATAGGAGGTGGTTAAGAATGGTCATGATGCTGTTGAGTGACTAACGAACAGGAATCCGATTCATCTCAAACTAAGTCATGAACAATACGAAACATCACCAATTTGATCCACGCAAAAGTCAACGAGCAGTCCTTCACATACAGAAATCGAAATTCACAGCATAAACCACAATTTTAGATTACATTAGCAGGGGAGGAAAACCCCTAAAATACCTTGAGACTCTCGACGACGCCGGGAACCACCTCGTGCTCGAGTCCGGAGTACTCTCCCTCGGTATTCTCTCGAATCACGACAATATCCACATTCTCATGGCGCGTAGGCAGACCATTAAGATTGAAACAATTCACAAGAGAAGCGAACAAATCAAGCTCCTTCCTCAGCTGAACGTTCAACGAGCTCACACCGCCACCGACCGGGGTGGCCAGGCCGCCTTTCAAGCACACCTTGTTCCTGCGAATCGAATCGATCACCTCGTCCGGAACCTTGCTCATGTCTCCGTGCACATCGTACCTCTCAAAGTAGATAGGCGCGTGCATCGCCTCCATAGCCTGCTCCACGGCGCCGGTGACCAAGGGGCCGATACCGTCGCCGGGGATCAAAGTCACCGTCCTCGGAGCGCCGTCTCCTGGACGGGGCATGTAGGTGACGGAGCGAGACCATGACTTGAGGAGACTGGAAGTTTGCTGGCGAGCTGAATGGGATGAAGAGGAGGAGGCACCGTGAATGAGTTGCTTTAAAATCGGAGCTGCTCGGCGGGCCGCCATCGATTACGGAACTCTAGAAAGGGCGGATTTCTAGGGTTTGAGAGATTTGGAGGGCGAATTCTATGGAGAGAGATTCCAGCTTTTCAGCAGAGCTGCCATGAAAGACGATTGAGATGAGAGAGAAATCGTCAAGACTCCCCAAAATCCACTAACTCGCGCACTTCGGGCTGTTTTGCCCTTGCCCGCCCCTCTTAATTACACATTTGCCATCGTCTGGCTCTTGCGGTCCGAAAAGGTTCCCTTTCAAGCTCGGCTCGGATAAAATTCAACATTGCTACTGTATTATTTTATTACTATAATTTTCCAAAATATTGAATCTGAAAATTAAATGGAGTAGATTTTATTTCATAAAACTAACTTTGACATTTTGCAACACATTATTAAAACTCAATTTTGAGGTTTAGTTGGTTCATTTTGTTGCTTTTAGGTTAGAGTTTTCTTAAAAAGAAAATGGGAAAATGGCGGAAAACCACCCCTTAAATATGATCTTTTCCAGAAAACCACCCCTTGAAATTGAAATTGCAGAAAATCACCCCTTAAACCCATTTTGCCTATAAATCGCCACCCATAATCTTTTTTTTTTCCGTTAGTTTGCCATTAAAAAAAGGTGAAAAGTCATTTTTACCCCTCCCTTTTAATGTTATTTTAATGAGGAAAAATGTATAAATTGAAATAAATTAATAAAACATATTTATCTATCCCATTTAATGAGAGAAAACGTATGTTATTCTATTAAAATAACATTAAAATGGAAGAATAAATAGATTTTATCAATTTATTTCAATTCATACATTTTCCCTCATTAAAATAACATTAAAAGGGAGGGGTAAAAATGACTTTTCACCTTTTTTTAACGGCAAGCTAACGGAAAAAACAGTTGTGGGTGGCGATTTATAGGCAAAATGGATTTAAGGGGTGGTTTTCTGTAATTTTAATTTTAATGGGTGGTTTTCTGCAAAAGGTCATATTTAAGGGGTGGTTTTCTACCATTTTCCCAAAGAAAATTGACTTTAAATAATACTCCATCCGATTGGAAATATAAGACATTGAGATTTTGTGCACGTAGATTAAGGAGTTTAAAACTATATAAAATATTAAATATTTTATATAGTTTTAAACTCTTTAACTTATGTGCACAAAATCCCAATGTCTTATATTAAAAATCGGATGGAGTATGAAGTATCACCTTTAAACGAATAATAATAATATAAACTCTAGAAATGTTAAAGTTATATATACAAACTATATTTATATATATAAAGAAAAGATTTCAAAATCCAGTTAAAGTTCCAAGTGACAACCAAAAAAGGACTTGAATATTGGTTCATAATTGATAATTCAAAATTATTTTTGTTATATATTTTCCCAACCATAAATTAATACTCCATCCGTCTCGAAATTTAGGTCTTTTTAGGCTTTAAATCTTGTATCAAAATTTAGGTCGTTTTAGGTTTTCTAGGTAGGAGATATTAATGATTTGTATCGATTTGTGTGTTGTTGATTTTTTTTAAAGATTTTGATTGGTTAAAAAATGTAGTGGGTGTTAAAAAACAATAAAATTTATGAAAAAGTTAGTTGAATGATGATGTTGATCGATGGATAAGTGTTTTATTAAAACTTGTGTAAAATCTTAAAACGACTTAAATTTTGAGATGGGGGAGTATTGCCTATCAAATGGGACCATTTGAGTGTACACTGAATTTAATGTGTAGGGCCTTCTTAGGCTGTGTTTGGCTGTCGGGTTTATAAGCTTTGGTGGATGGGGTTTCTGCCTCGGGAAGACCGCTGCGTTGTTTGGGTGCTGGTGTTTATGGTGTTTGCAGTGTGCGATTGATGATGTTTGCTGGATGGAAGTGGATGGGGTTTCCCCCCTCCTCCACCAAGGTTTGGTGGATGGGAAATCCGAAACCCCCCATTTTTCCCTTTCGACTTGCAGTCCCTCATAAATACTTCCACTTCTCGTAACTCTTCTCTCACACGATTTCTGGAGAACGAACAAGGAGACGATTTCAGCGAGCGAAACCCTAATCGCCGACGATCCACACCACCAGTCCGCCGTCGCCGTCATCATCAGGTATCGGAAAACGCCCTTCGACATTGTTCTCTTCGACTGTGTGTACATATCTTCTCTTTGTTCTCTTGCACTTTTCGAATTTTGGGTTTGTTCGACTGATATTGCTGGATTTTGATTTTCTTGATAGATTTTAGGGTTTTTTTTCTTCATACATTTTGGGGATTTCATTTTAGGGTTTCTGTATTTGCTATTTCGGGCTTGTCTTTGATCTCATCATCGGGTTGTCTTTGTTCTCTTCCACTTTTCGATGTCCTTCTGAAGCAAATGCATTTGCTTTTTCGGGTTGTCTTCGTTCTCTTGCACTTTTCTCTTAGGTAGTATGTTCTTCTGATTTTGGGGATTTTGATTATCTTCATAAATTTTAGGGTTTGTTCATATGATAATTTGGGGCTTTTGATTTTAGGGTTTCTGCATTTGCTATTTCTGGTTTGTTCATCAATTTTGGGGTTTCTTCTACTGATTTTAGGGTTTATGCAATTGCTTTTTCGGATTTGTTGCTATTTTGGGTATGTTGGGGATTTTGATTATAGGGTTTGTTCATTGATGGGGAACATGTACTTGTTTGTCGTACCCATGCTCGTGTCCTCCATTTCCTTTTTTGAATACTTTGCCTGAAGTCTTGTCTTTTACCCAAAAAGCACAACTGAATGCACACCATCTCCCACTGTCACTTGTTGTCGCTTACCCCTTTGGTTGTGTTCATGAATGTGCAAAGAATTTGTTGCATTTACTGAACTGCTTTCTAACAGAAATGCAGGTTGTGGTTTCATATATATGTATACAGTGAGGGCCCTATGATGTCTGTGGCTTACCGCTTTGCATGTTCACATGTTTACATGAGTTGTATATGGAAGTGAGGGCCCAATGATGATTTCACGTTGCTTTGTGACATTGCTTATTGCACTGACTGTGAGTGAGGGCCCTATGATGTGGTCCATGCCCTCCTCTTTCGTTTCCCTCACTCTCAGTTTTGAATTGACATATGAAGTTGGCAGTCATTGCCTCTTCCATCTGTGTTGATCAACTGATATTGAGAAGGTCACCAGTGCCATTACTTATGCGTATTCTGCTTGCATGTTGCCCTCTGCTTGCATGTTGTATCGTTTTCATCCATATCCCTGAGGGTCCAATGATGTTTTCATTACCATCCTCATGAGTTGAGGACCCAATGATGCTTCATATTTCTTGCATGTAAATTGAGGGCCCAATGATGCTGTGATTTCATATTTCCTTTCCCTTTCCCTGTCTCAGTTTTGTATTGACATGTGAAGTTGGCCTGAAAGCCCCTTCCCTAATGTTGATCAACTGATTTAAAGGTTTATGAATTGAGGGCCCAATGACGTTTTCATGAAGCCTATTATTATTGCATTTCAACTGTTGCGTGCTGGATGGAATGTGATGAGGGCTCAATGATGTTTTCATGACTTGTATATGCAGCTAGGGTGAACTGTTGTTGCCCTGTCTCAGTTTTGCATTGACATGAGAAGCTGACATTCACTGCCAACCTCTCTTGTTGATCAACTGATGGCAAGGTAACTTTACTTTGTAGCTTGAGGGCCCAATGATGCTACCCACCTGTGGGGCTGCCTGAGGGCCCAATGACGCTAAGCACATTTCCCAGCTGCCTGAGGGCCCAATGATGTGTTCATCATCTTGTTTTATCTTCTATTGTTGGACGACCTCGTTCATTGCAGGTCTGTACATGACATTGGGGGCCCTATCTATGTTGGAAGACAACTTATTTCCGCTTCAGGGTGTATTCAAGTCACCTGTCACATTATTTTTTTCATGTGAATTTCACTTGTTCATTTTGAGTAACTGTTTGGTCATTGCCACTTCACCTCATGTGTGTGGGACGACAGCTGCCTGAAAGGTAACATGTGCATTTCAACTGTTTGGTCATTGATCTGAATGAAGTAGAACTTCCTTGCCTCTTCACTTTGCCTTTTCCTATCCCTGCATCAGTTTTGTGTTGATCAACTGACTTTCAAGAGCTATGCCTATTATGATTGCTGTGATTTTATTTCGTCATGTCAACTGCTCTTATCCCTGTATCAGTTGTATATGAGCTGAGGGCCTTATGATGCTGTGATTTCATTTTGCCTTTTCCTATGATGTTGTGATTGTCAAGAGCTATGCCTATTATGATTGCTGTGATTTTATTTGGTCATGTCAACTGCTCTTATTAGTTGAGTTGTGTATGAGCTGAGGGCCCTATGATGCTGTCATTTCATTTTGTCTTTTCCTATCCCTGTAACAGTTTTGTGTTGATCAACTGATTTTCAATGTTTATGGTTTTGTAACTAGTTGAGTTGTATATTGTGGTGAGGGCCTTATGATGCTGTGATCCTCCATTGCCTTTTCTTACCCCTGTATCAGTTTTGTATTTTCCTATCCCTTATGATTGTTGTGATTTTATTTGGTCATGTAAACTGCTCTTATTATAGTTGAGTTGTGTATGAGCTGAGGGCCCTATGATGCTGTGATTTCATTTTGCCTTTTCCTATCCCTGTAACAGTTTTGTGTTGATCAACTGATTTTCAATGTTTATGGTTTTGTAACTAGTTGAGTTGTATATGTGGTGAGGGCCTTATGCTGCTGTGATTCTCCATTGCCTTTTCTTATCCCTGTATCAGTTTTGTATTTTCCATCCAGTTCCCTTTTGACGTAATTTGTCATTTTCTTTCAGGATGTATCCATACTCTAACACCGACACCGACTCGGACACCTCCTACCAGAGTGGCGACCCAAGGAAGTACCCCTGGCTTCATAGCGACTATGACTATGGGCGTTCACGCGACGAGAGGGACCTGCAGGACGACGCGACTTCGTCGCATCGCAGAGAGGACGCCGCGACTTCGTCTCAGCGCAGAGAGGACGCCGAGGAGAACAACGCCCTCGTGGACTTCGCCCAGTCCGAGCTTGCTGTTGTGAGGGAGCGCAACAGGACCCTCGTAGCCAATGATGCTACCCGGGTCATGGAGCTCCAGGCGACTAGGGGTGAGCTCAACAACACGAGGGTGGAACTCCAGACGGAGAGGGCCCACAGCTCCAGCCTTGCCGCCCGCCTAGTCGCGTCAGAGGCCAGCAACAACCAGATGGTGCAGAGGATTGCAGAGCTATGCGCCTACTTGTGCGCAAGGTGGGTCGATCACGCTGGGGAGCAACTCCGGGGCGCTGAGCTTGCCCGTGTGGCGAGGTTCCGAGGGTGGCTCCTTGTCATGGCGATTGCGGTGATCGTCGCCCTCTGGCTTATGGCGTAGCCAGTCCTCCCCGGCTTCAAGACCTTTTTTGGAAGATCTGTTTGGCATCCTAGCCGTTTCTCGTCCATTCAGATATAATGTTTGTGGTTATTTGCCCCTCATTTTGTGCATGTAGTTGGGGTTAGATGATGTAAGAACAACTTATTTCTCCGTCTCTGTAGCTTGCCTGCGAGCATTCGTGCAGGTTGTTGTGTTAGAACAAACATATCCCTCGTCCTGCTTGCCTGCGACCTTTTGTGCAGGTTGTTGTTTCCGTCTTCGCAGGCAAGCAGGGCCGGCATGTTAATGCTATAATGATTATGTAAATTTGTTATCTCATTGTCTTTGTGCAATCGTTGTCATTTTGCCGTTTGTATGACTCTCAGTTTGTGACGGACGACACGAGTTTATAATTGGTACCAAGCCATATTGCAAAATGGGGATGGCCTGAAAACCATATTGCAAAACGTTTGAAATTACACAACCATGTCTTCCATGGTCGTGATTACTTGTACTTACAAAATGACATTACTACACATGGGATACGTACACAACTGCAAAATGCCATGAACGACATTCGTCACAGATCGAACGAGTGCGACGAGAGGGTCTGCCATGGTCGTGAGTACTTCTAGTTACACAAAAAACTTGCATATGAGCTGAAGTGGTGTTCCTGGATCATGGCATGCGCCTGTCATTCCAAATCTGGCGAGCGATTTCGTCCCTCAACCCCTTCATACCTGTGACAGGGCCTCCATCCGCGTCCGAGTCATACAGGGGATCGTCATCCTCGTGACCAATTTCCTCTTCGTCGTCGTAGGGGTCATCGTCGTCCTCCCCGTCTGACGTCGAAACATGCATGGTGAACTCCGTGAACCGCGGGTCGTCGTCGTCGACGAGCTCGGGCTCCGCACAAGATTGCCTGACGTAATTGTGGAGCGCAAAGCAAGCTATGACGATTGCAATCTGCTTCCGAATAGGGTACTTCGGAAGTAATATTAGTATCTTTGACTTGGACTTCAAGATCCCGAATGACCTCTCGATAGCGCCCCTGAGGGACGAGTGCGACTTGTTGAAGGCCTCTTTCTCGGTAGACGGTTGTGAAGCGGAGAACGTCGGGTGATGGTACTTCGTCGTCGAATAGGGAACCATGTAACCCGGCCTGAACGGATACCCTTTGTCGCATAGGTAGTACCGGCCTGCACACCATGAGTGTACATTCCTGCGCATTAGCGACCACGTTGGACCATCATATGGTTTTGATAAGGTTATATGAAGGCTTCATCTTACCGGTTGGAGGGTGTGGGAAGCGCATCGTGGTTGTCCTTAGGGCGTGATCAAACACACGTGCATCGTGTGCGCTACCCTCCCACCCGACCGATACGAACGTGAATCGCAAGTCAAAGTCGCACGCCGCCATCACGTTGAACGTGCATGTGCCCTTCCTGCACCGAAACCGTATCTGGTCACCCCTGGGAATCGCCGCTTGAATGTGTGTCCCGTCTATTGCACCGATAGTGCCCTTGAAGTACGGCCAGTACCGGTTGTCGTTCTGAATGGCGTCAGGTATGTTGTTGAAGTGGGGGTCCTGAGGGCGGATGATGTCGCAAGCGAAACCTCGGTAGTCATTGCACCTCGCCCCACACACTGCGTCTAGAACTTGTCCAATGCTTTCAGATATACTGTACGAGGATCGTTGGAACCTTTCACAGGCATTCCGATGGCTTGCCCCCCAAGACATGGTGTTGACGAAGATTGCAACCTTCTCCATAACAGACATCTGAGAGGATGGTCGAAGACCATATTGATGCTCCAGAATCCCACATAGGCGCACGAAAGCGCCCTTTTCCATCCTGAACGAGTTGACGCTCCGAGTCTGCGACGAATGCCTCACAATGTCATCGACCCAACGCGCACCTGTGTACGGACCGATGTATTGGGGCACTTTATGCACATGCAGAAAGTTAGGGGTGTAATTGGTACAATACCAATTAGTTTTTTGTCGTTACCACGTACCAACCAATTATAATTGGTAATCCTAAAATCCAAACCACTACCAACCACCGAAGGGGTTGTACCAACTTAATTGGTTACCAATTAAGTTGGTTGGTACGTGTTGGTAATGGTATTTTACCATGTTTTGGGTGTTGGTGAAAAAAGCATACAAATAATCAAAGACAATACAACTTAATAAAATTTAAAATTTATAAGTAGCAACAACATAAATACGTAAATTGTTCATACATTTAAGCACAAAAGCAATATAAAGACTTAAATTGTCCCGATAATATTTAAAATAACATGTCCACTAGCTTCCGAATAAAATTTAGGTTTTAGTCTGAACCGAAGCCGAGCTAGTATTCCTCTCTTGATTATAAACAATTTATAAAAATAACCAATATAAAAAGAAATCAAGTTAATAGGTAATACCAGTACCAAAAATAAAATAACAAATAAAAAAGAAATAGGAAATACGAAGTACTTATTAACTTGAATAACAAACAACAAGTCTTATAACCCAAAAAAAATACTCCAACTTAATGTAATCTTAAAACAATTAAAATATAATTAAAAAAATACCTAAATGTATATTGGTAGTAGTTGGTTGGTAATTACCGTACCAACCAATTGCAAATCGGTTGGTAATGGTAATCCCAACTTTTTCGTTTCGATTACCATTACTGTACCGACTTCTGACAATTGGTTCGGTATACCGAACCAATTAAATTGGTTACCAATACAATTGGTTACCAATTTAATTGGTTCGGTTGGTACGTGTTGGTACGGTTTTCGTGGGAAATTTTCCCCAGCCCTACAGAAAGTAGTGCTGAAGAATGGGGATGGACTGTTGTTGGATGAGGAGGCAAGCGATTACAAGGCGTCGCCGTCGTCGACGCCTACGACGACGGCGCTCGTACCCCTTGGGTTGCAGCCTGCAATATCAAGGTAACCATAACAATCAAGCGTCATATATAATAGCATTTCAAATACAATCTGCACAACTACTCATGCAACGAAACACATAATTCGCAAACACAAACGTTGCAAATTCCAACAACACACACATTATTCACGGTATGGGACTTATAACGCAAACAGTTTGACAATTTTCATAAACTCAAATGATGGAAACGAAAGTCGAACGCAAAGTATTGTAATTTCAAACTAACAAGTTCAAGGAACGAAAATTTTGAAGTTGTAGAGGACGCGCTCTTATTGGCAGTCATGGGGGACAAGCGCCCAAATGCTGGCCATCGTTGGTGGAGTACAACCACTTCAGCCACGCAAGACGGGACTCATTCGTATCAATCTGTATGAACACCTCCCGCCTTTCGGGTGTGAGAAGGGCCAAGCTGAAGCACCACATGGGATCCCCTGTCTTCATGAGCCCATCCGCCACCATGGTTTTCACAATGTCCATTACCTCCCGGGTGGTCCCATGAGGTTTGTTGGATGACACCTCCTCCCTCTCCTCCATCGCCTCCCTCGCATCCCTCTCCAGCATGGCCTTCAGTAAACTGTTGGTATCTTCCGCCAAATCAAAATGTCGCGAAGCAAGCTTAGAGCCCTCCGACTTCCGAATGTTGCGTTTTGGAGCGACGGTTGATGCACCAGACCCGGAACTTGATAAACCCCGCTTTTTGCTCCCGGATGGACATGCAACTGCCACATGAGATGGACCCGAGCCGTGGCCAGTTGAAGGACGAGACCTTGCCCCATTTGAAGCGTCGGAGGCAGGGAACTTGTGAGGTGAGCTCCCGTCCTTCGGCTCTTCGTCGCAGATGCCGTTCATTGCTTGAGACATAGATGGAGTCCGGGTCTGACTAGGGAACAGCTCATCAAACTCCTCCTCTACCCCATCATGTTGGGAACCCTTTGGGTCACTCGCGTTGTCTCGGCCATTCCCATGACAACCATCTTCGTCATCGATGGAGATGCACTCGGGCTGTCCTTCATCGCGGGGGGGCTCCTGAGATTCCCGGGCCGATGGGTCCATGGATGGGGCCATGCAGTACTCTCCGGTGGCGACGGTGCCACCGTATACTTGGTCAAACAAGTCCTCCAACTCGGGAGGGATGCCCTTCTTTCGGAACTTCCTGAAGTTATGGTCGACTTGCTCAAGGGGAAATGAAGGCAATGTTGTGGGACGTTTTGACAATGGCGGTGTGCACTATGAAGACATCATTTGAAACACAAAAGGAGAACGTACCGTAATTTTCTTCTCCCACCAATCGTCAGACGCCATGATTGTTCCTCTAACGGGATCCCAACCCAACCCCGTCTCATCCTTCTTAAGCTCTTTCCAACAATTGTAATAAGCTTTCATATCGCGAGTGCGATTCTTAAGAGTGTTGGTGTTGCACTTTTTCCCCGTCAATTCCTCGAACTGGGCAGTTAGGGGAGCCCAAAGGAAGGCCTGCTCCCTTCCATTTTTTTTCTGGTAAGCTAAGAGAACATGCATCAGCTTCATCGTGAGGTCGTAGGACCAGTAGAAGGCGGCTGGAACGGGGACCTTGTCGTCACCACTGGCGGGTGTCTTAGCTTTTCCCCTTCGGTTAGTCGTCTCCTTTCGCTTACCTTTGTCATTGGGAACGGGCGTGAAATCCATGGCAATCTGGATTGGATAGCTGGCGAGGTATGGTATGGGGACGATGGACGGCGATGCACAACAACAGTCGAAATATCTAGGCCAAATTAATATTCAATTCAACTTCAATCGAAACGAAACAGTGGACACAAAACCAACAAATTGAGGAATCACAACTCAACAAAACCCATATGAACAGCCCTCAACAATCATGCAATTCAATTTCAGGATGTCTCAATTCAATTCATGAGGTGGGTTGTGGTTTCAATTCCCGCCCTCAGCTATAATCGCCTCATGAACAATCGACTCAGATTTCCCCCAATCAATTCACACAAACACATGCAAACCCCCACAAAATCAGACACAAATTCCCCCCATTTCAATTCCGACTTAACCCTAACCATATTCCCCCATTTCGATTCGAGCTCTTAAAGTGGAAAAAGGGGAGAACTTACATGGAAGGAGACGAGTGGGGGCGACGTCGTCGCCTGCCGTCGCAGCTGTAGGCTCACCGGCGCCGGTGGTGGGGTGCAAGACTTCGTCGGTTGTGGAAGGCTCTTCTATCGCCAAGGAGGAGGTGGGACTCGGACGGCTGGTGGGTCGCAATGCTACTGATGAAATGGCTGTCGGCATGATTGAAATCAAAATCAAGAGGGGTATGTTTTGGGGGCAATTTCGTCATTTCATATGGATAAGTGGGGGTAATTCGGTCTTTGCCCGTCACTCCATCCACCAAAAAATGAAAATACAACCAAACACAAAACCCAAAAATTTGGGTGTTGAGTTTTCATCTTTTACATCCCAAAAATCTATCTCCGTCTAACACATCCCCTAAAATCCCACAAATCCCCAAAAATCCATCCAGTTCCCCAACACAGCCTTAGACTCACGAAAGACAAGGAACTCGTTCTACTAACCAAAGAGGCAGAGGGAGAGGAGTTCAAACTAACTGATGGTGTGGTTGTAGCCAACGATGGCACAATCTACTTCACCGACGCCTCCTCCAAGCACACCATTGCTCAGTCCACCTTCGCGATTGTGATGGGTAGGCCGAATGGAAGGCTCCTTAGCTTTGATCCGATCACCGGAGAGACTAGGGTTCTTCTCCGAGACCTCTACTTCCCCAACGGGGTAGCGCTCTCTCCCGATCAGCGCTCTCTCATCTTCTGTGAAACCATGCTGTTAAGTCCCTTAACTTCGATATATATGTACATATGAGCATTGTCGTTTTTTCGATTGTTGTTGTAACGTGATCGAGTTTGAATTGACAATGCAGGAGAACTTGCAAAAGATATCACATAACAGGCACGCTAGCGGGATCTGTGGAGCCATTCGTCGACGACACGTTGGGTTCACCCGATAACATCCACTACGATGGCGAAGGTCATTACTGGATCGGATTACCCCTGGTATCGTATCTAAACACATTCACCTGATTCATACCTAGTGTTCTTTACAAGGAAAACGTATAATGTATGTGATTCTTTCGGTTTTGCAGATTCAACCGGCTTTCCTGAACAAGGTAATAAACCATCCATAGGTTCGGAAAGGGCTGATCATTGTGTTTAAGTACCGTGGTCTTCAAAGTATCACGAAGCCCAGTGGAGTTTTGGCCGTCGACTTGGAAGGGAGCCTGGTTGCCCAATTTTACGATGGGAGGTTGTCGGCGATCACGAGTGGGATAAAGATCGGGCAGCAGTTATACATGGGGTCGCTCCACGATGAACAAATTTTCCGTTTGAATCTTACCCAGTATGCAGTTTAACCCACCCATCTGTGAATCGTTTTGAACTACATGTCTACCATACTGCAACTGAGACTGCTCTAATGTATTTCGACTATCTTCAACTACATGTCTACCATATCAAAACTGGTTGATTTCTGAGTAGTTTAGAATAATACTTGGAGATATAAATGATCCAAAACTAACCTGAAATTACCGAAACCAGAGGGAGCTGAGCAGGGTCAGTGCGACATTGTGATGTACCTCTACAGTTGACACAACCTTCATCGCCATCACTCCACGAGCAGGGGGTAAAAGGGTCCCATACTTGTCGCATACTAGTTGGTCTGGTTGCAGACGATCCAGAACTGGAAAAAATAAGACTAAAATAGTAAAATCAAACTTGAAACTTAGCCAGCAAAACTACCGAAAGAGCATTTAAGCATAGCGAGTTTCATCGATGCATAACTTGAAGCTACATGATGTAATCTCTTCAACTGAAGCTACACCTCTGTCGTTCTCCATAGCATATTTCAGCAGTACAAACAGAAGTTTACCCAAAAAGCAGTTAAAATGAATAGCTTGTCAGCAAGCAGTAAAATTTCGTTCAGCTTGCTTCAACTTTTATCCACATGTGATGATGCCTCCCAATGAGACGTCGTTATTTAAAAAAACATGAATTTTCGAACAGTGAAGAATAGGGAAAACATTGATTGAGCAGAGAAACAAACTTGTCTCCTGCCACGTTTGCGAAGTTTTTGGCCAAAAAGAACAGGAAGGGCGAAAGAGAAATCCATATCCTTAGTCCAAAGCTGCAATTACGGCATCCACGACCTCTTGGGTAGTGCTGGTGCCTCCAAGGTCCTTTGTCCGGTACTTGCCCTCGGCTATCACCTTTTTTACAGCTGATTCAAGTCGATCTGCAAAGGAAGGAAACTGGAGATGCCGTAGCATCATGGCAGATGAGAGAAGAAGAGCCACTGGGTTTGCTATCCTTTGTTCCAGGATATTGTCATTTCCCACATTACCAGCTGAAGCACCCTGCTCAAAGACAGCAGTCTCTGATCCCACGTTTCCTGAAGCCGAGAAGAATGCAAAGATGGTGAGACAACACCTATTTGAAGCTAGTTATAATCTCAGGTTAAGTCTTCAAATTTGAAGGTGAAAAATAAGTATAGGAATTTGAGCTTAGTTTTCTTAGCCTTGCTCATCAATGGGTTAAGCTTATATCCTTCAAGAATCCTAACCATTTCTCGAATTCATCACTGAGATCAATGAACTAAATTTAACTATTTAAGCATATCAGCAAAGTGAAAATAGCTTATTCATTATTCAAGTTGTAAATACACGGGATTATGACAAGTCCAATTACAAGGTTACATGAGTCTTGCAATAACAAGCATTAAGCAACAAAAAAAACAGTAGAATTGAAGTTATATTGTAATTTTTTCTAAGACCATAAGTGTGGTTTTGGAAAAAAGGCACCATAAAATGTGACCTTAAATAAGTGTAATCATGTACAACTGAAAATTATGGTTTAATTGTATTCTCTGCACATATTATTTAATGCATATTTAGAAATTCTAAACACTTCCAATAATATTTAAAATGAAGGATCTTACCTCCAGGCATGACTCCCGTACCACCAGCTATACCTGCAGCTGTATTTGCAACAAGATTTCCATAGAGGTTTGGCGTGACCTACAAATGAACCTCAAGGGCATCAGCAGATCCTTCTCTAAATACTTCAAAGAGATATACTGGCAAATCATTTAGCCATACAAAAACATCATATGTTATATAATGTGGACGGTGTTAATCACTTTAGCCAATTTTGGGATGAAACTGAAAATAATTGACTTTGTTGTTTGACTACGTCTATTATAAGCAAACGCTCTACCATGCTGAGCTCTGTAAATGCTTCTGCAAAAGTGCACATAACATCGGAGAGTCATTTCTCGCTCCGTGCGAGGCTGACAACATTTACTTTTCTATTCATCATTATTTACTGTACAATTATCTTGTGGAAAGAACTAGAACACTGTGCTGTTCAAAGATGAGAGAAGCTCACTAGGCTTCATTCTGGGTGATTTTCCTTCTAAAAATTTCAAAAAACACCACATAGGAATAACATTAATTTCCATGATATCAAGTGATTGAGAGAATGAGCAAGTTGCCAAGTTAGGCACATCATAAATTTCAAATATTCAGGACAAATTTTATATGTAATGTCATCTGTAAGTTGCATAAACATACCATCACGTCAAACTGTTCAGGTTTTGATACCAGTTGCATGCAGCAATTGTCCACTATGATTTCATTATATTTGATTCCAGGATATCTTTTAGCAACTTCACGACAGGATTCCAGGAAAAGACCATCAGCAAGCTTCATTATATTTGCCTTGTGAACAGCAGTTACTTTCTTTCTGTTGTTGAGGTATGCGTACTCGAAAGCATACTTTGCAATGCGCTCTGAGCAAAACTTTGTTATGACCTAGCAAGTGAAGGGGTATGTAAAAAGAATGCTCAGCAACTACATCCAATTATGTTTACCATGAAGAAATTATAAAGAAAGAGATGCTACTCGGTATCTGCACACTAAAGACTAGGCATAAAGGCAGGGTAAGAAGAAAAAAAAAACAAGAGATGATACAATTAAAAATACAGGAGATGTGGATTTTTTGTATCACAGCTTTTGAGAGTAATACTTAGCTTCGTTATTTTGTAGTTATAACCAATTTCAAAATACAAATCATTTCTTCACCCCACCATCCCCACCATGAAAGAAAGCCTTTCTATCCCAGTAGGGCCTGTTTTCTTAGGGTCTTCAGCAATTAAATCACAAAATAACATCCAGACTCATAGTCTGCTAAATGACATGAAGACATGAAGTATGATGTTAGCCGTTTTCAAGCATAGCCTGCCCTACTGGAAAATAAACTTGATGGCCTGCTTAGCATCATGTAAGTGTCTAATTATTACTAAAAGAGGGTTAGTATTGAACTCCAGTTTAATCCATTTATCTTGAACATAAAAATAGATTAATCCATTCCCACTTGTCAGCCACACAATGTCTGTCATTATGAACATCTCTTCGTGAGCTTAGAACTGGGAATTAGAAATGGTTAGCACCTAGTCAATGGTGTCTAAGTAAGCAACATTCTATCCCAAGGGAAGGGGCTTTCCTTACCAAAGGAGGTTTAACTACTAGATGAATAAATTTTCTACTTAACTACACTACCTAATACGGAACCTATCAAATCTCGGATCATATGTGATCATCCATATTATAAGTTCAACATTACCCAAAAGCCATTGTAATCTCACTTTTTATCTAAACAATAACCACACAAGAAATACAATTATTAGGCTTTGAACAATAACTATGCATCTTTTTCACGAGGAAGAATGGCAGTTGACAGAATCATCATTATGTTTCGCCTTTATCCCAAGCCATCAGGCTGCATACTTTTGCTAAATGCACAAGACAAGTAGAAATGTAGGAATGAATATATTGACCAATAAATAACTAGTTAATCTGTTAATGTAGTATTAAGACCCAGGCTCCCTTATTCAATGCTCTATCAACTATTCAATAACCAAGTAGGTTAGCTCCAATTCAGGAGATAATTAATTATTCAAAGGTAAATAGAAGAAACTAGCGGAAAGATTGTCTTGATCTTTATTTCTCGATACTATCACAATTCACATGGAATCAGTTCAGAAGGAATCAGTCACATGTGGCATGGCAGCCAAGCCAGACAAGGGTGCAAATACACAGTAGCCCAATGGTAAATTACACACAGACTTGGATGGGAGATGGCAAGAATGGCCATGATGCTGTCGAATTACTAACGAACAGGAATCCGATTCATCTCAACTAAGTCATGAACAATACGAACCATCACCAATTTGATCCACGCAAAAGTCAACGAGCAGTCCTTCACATACAGAACTTGAAATTCACAGCATAAACCACAATTTTAGTTTACAGTAGCAGGGGAGGAAAACCCCTAAAATACCTTGAGACTCTCGACGACGCCGGGAACCACCTCGTGCTCGAGGCCGGAGTACTCTCCCTCGGTATTCTCTCGAATCACGACAATATCCACATTCTCATGGCGCGTAGGCAGACCATTAAGATTGAAACAATTCACAAGAGAAGCGAACAAATCAAGCTCATTCCTCAGCTGAACGTTCAACGAGCTCACACCGCCACCGACCGGGGTGGCCAGGCCGCCTTTCAAGCACACCTTGTTCCTGCGAATCGAATCGATCACCTCATCCGGAACCTTGCTCATGTCTCCGTGCACATCGTACCTCTCAAAGTAGATAGGCGCGTGCATCGCCTCCATAGCCTGCTCCACGGCGCCGGTGACCAAGGGGCCGATACCGTCGCCGGGGATCAAAGTCACCGTCCTCGGAGCGCCGTCTCCTGGACGGGGCATGTAGGTGACGGAGCGAGACCATGACTTGAGGAGACTGGAAGTTTGCTGGCGAGCTGAATGGGATGAAGAGGAGGAGGCGCCGTGAATGAGCTGCTTTAGAATCGGAGCTGCTCGGTGGGCCGCCATCGATTACGGAACTCTAGAAAGGGCGGATTTCTAGGGTTAGAGAGACCTGGAGGGCGAATTCTATGGAGAGAGATTCCAGTTTTTCAGCAGAGCTGCCATGAAAGACGATCGAGATGAGAGAGAAATCGTCAAGACTCCCCAAAATCCACTAACTCGCGCACTTCGGGCTGTTTTGCCCTTGCCCGCTCCTCTTAATTACACATTTTCCAAAAATATTGAATCTGAAAATTAAATGGAGTAACTTTGACATTTTGTAACACATTATTAAAACTCAATTAAGAGGTTTAGTTGGTTCATCGCTTTTAGGTTAGAGTTTTCTTAAAAAGAAAATTGACTTTAAATAATATGAAGTATCACCTTTAAACGAATTAGGAGAAGAAAATTGACTTTAAACGAATATGAAGTATCACCTTTAAACGAATTTTTCGGTTACCCGTTAGTATTTTATTTTGGTTGAAATGATGGCTATATTTTTCCTTTAGCTAATTAGACAATTAGGAGAGATCTTTAAAGTTTATAGGATCTAAATTGTCAATATAGATATCAAAATTGTCAATTAGACAATTACAAACCAAAATTTACTGGAGGTAGGTGTCGGCACGCACAGGTGTGCCAACTAGTAAATCAAAGATTAAACACACGGCTAAGCCTAAAACTATCATTTGCGTTTTTTCTCTTAAAAAACACTCACTTGAAGGCGTCATGGAAGCCTGGAACGTCAGGCTTCCATGACGACTCATTTGAAGAGACGCGACAAGCTACGCACATTTTGTTCCGATTTGTTTTCGAGCTCCTTGTTTTGCTCGGATTTCTTCTCAGACGATGGAGCTAGTATCTGAATCATCTTTCTCTCCTGCATAACCTTCCTCTGCTCCTTCACCTTGAGCTTGTGTTTCTTGATTGGCTTCGGGGTCATTTCACCTTGCTCTTCGAGCACTGTATTTTCCTTGGGCGTCTCTTGAGACGACGATGAAGCAAGTTTCTCACTTGTTTTCTTCTTTTTTACAACCATCTTCTGCTCCTTCTCAATGAGGACTGTATTTTCCTTGGGCGTCTCCTGAGATGACGACGAAGCAAGGTTCTCACTTGTTTTCTTCTTTTTTACAACCACTTTCTGCTCCTTCTCAATGACCTTTTGCTTCTTGATCGGCTTCAGAGGAGTTTCGGCATCAGATGATGAAATGCTGCGTTTAGGTACTGTTGCACTGCTCTTGTCCGGGACATCTGCAGCCCTCAATGTGTCCTTGATAATTTTGCCAAGCACAAACTTTATTTCAAATATGTTTCCCTTCCCTAGCAGCTCGTGATTGATCTCGTATGATTTTCGTGTGTTGTTCACTGACTGGATATTGTCCGCCATATCATGAAAGAGACGGCGAACTTCTATATTAAACTTCTTTGGTATTAGAACCTACAGCCAGAAACATAATAAGCACATTACTAGATCCACATAAAGGGAAAGACCAATCAAATATAAATAAAGATTGAGGTGCAATCCTACCGATCCGGAACAATGATAAGATGGATATCTGGCCATTGCTTTAAGAAGACTATCGGAATCAGTCATAATATTTATAGACTCTTGAACAGTTGATGCAAATTTGGAAACCTTTTGTTCCAGTTTGTTATCTGATAAATGCTTCAAGGACTTTAAAAGCTCTGGTTCAAAATCAACTCTCTCAAACGCACGCTCCCTTGCAGATTTTACGCCTTCATCCCAGTTGCCATAATAGAGAACAGAAGCAAATGTCTGAACCACAAGCGCTTCTTGAGGTTTAGTCACCAAAGCCAGGTGAAATGCCAATAGACCGACCCTGCAAGTAGTAAAAACTTCAAAAAATGAAAATATACGACTGTTGGTTGATACTTGTAAAACAAAACGAGTGGATCTGAAGCCTTATTCCATGTCTACAGCGCAAAATCACTAGTTAAAAATACCTATGGGCGAACTAAAAAACCTAGAGGGCTAAACAAAGTTCACTCAAAGGGGAACTACAGGAAAACAAGCCCTACTAGTAGTGGCTTTGACAGAAAAACGAAAGAAAAGAATGCCCACGTAATTACTTCGAATGCTTACTTATGATAACATAATGCCTTAATATCACTAACCACACTAGCTGCTTCATCGAATAGCAATTGACGGAATCATCTTGAAAATTCTAAAGTGGGATTAAAGGCAATTTGCTCACCAAAGAAGACAATCACACGGTTTGCCACAGGTAGCCACCTTATCCAAAGAGGAAAACAATTTCTGCCAAAGCAAAAGCACATTTAGGTATCATTGCATTAGAAATTAATAAAAAGATATTGATATAGGATTCACACGAACCATATATGAAGACAAGATTTCGATTTAGTTAAAATTAGATGGGCATTATATGCTATACACCTATGTGCATGATGATTAGAACAACATTTAACTTTTCTATTTTGATACAAAAGTTATTCAACCTACCATCAGCATTGAGGAACTCTTGGATGCTGGATCTCCAAGATTGCTGAGGTATGCATCCTAATTCAGGTAAACAGTTAGATATCGGCCAATTTTATTTATACAAAAAATAAATAAAACAAGAATAAAAGGGACTCACATGAAAAGGAAGCATGATCTTAAGCACTCTAAATCTCCGAAGCAAGCTGAGAGAAGGCTCAGCAGCGCCATATGCCAGCATATAATTTAACTCCATCATCAACCTAGACTAAGCAGGCAAAAAATACAAACAATCTTATGTAGCTATCAAAATGTAGCAGCTGCAAAATACACTTGACCCAAAAAATGTAAAAAGAGCACTCCAAAAAAGCATATATGAAATGAAAAATTAATGCAGTTCTCCATTTTCTTTAAGAATTCCTCTCTATTTTAGCAGGTATTAAAGTGCAGCGTCATTCTGATAGACATTTGCCTCATGACAGGTCATAAATAAGAAAAGGATTCTAGCTAGCCTACAATGTTCTTATTCCTTAGGCTCTTTAGTTCTCCATTTTATTTAAGAATTCTTCTCTATTTTTTGGTTAAAAAGACAAAACTGTTGATTACAAATTAGAAGCGGGACAAGGACTTCGAAAGTTAATAATCTAGAGTCATCTCATTGAAAGCACTGCATAGAACTTGTAAAAACTACGTATTCAGGGGTAGAAAAGAAAAGCTATTATCACTATCACCGACCGAGGCCGGCAAAAAGAATGCAATAACAGAACCAAAATCCTAAAATAAAGCACATTAAACTAGCGAGATACCTTGGGCAAAGACGCAATGGAAGAAGAAAGTTCATCGATTGCAGTTTCTATCTCATTTGAAAATGAAAACCCCAGACGAGCAGCAATCCTTAATCCTCGCAAAATTCTTGCTACATGAATGAGAAACAATAACTTCAAAAAATTGGGTAGAATTGTTCAAAAACTAAACAACTGACACACTGAAATACATACCACAGTCTTCTGTAAATGACATCCTAGCAGGGATTAAAGTTTGCAGCTGAGACAAGACCATAACAATAGAGAATCAAATTTATAGCCAAGCAAATAAAAGAAACTGATAAGACAAGTACAGAAAAAAACGAAAGATAATTACCTTTGATGATTTCAAATCCGTCATTGCATTTGCATAGTCATAAATTTTATTGGTAAAAGGATCATAGAACAAACTGCTCCATAGTTTTGTAATACATGCAACCAGATGACAAAAGGAAGCAAGTCATTCATTGTCATGTAGAACAAAAGTAATATTAAGAACCATTTGAGGAAAGCAAACATGATTTACCTATTTACTGTAAAATCTCGTCTTGTACAATCTCTCCAACGTACATAATCTATTTCACTACAGCCCTTGGGCATTTTAGGGGGATGTGCTTCAGCTTCCTCTTTTTCATGACTGGCAGCTTTTTTGAAGCTGGATACCTGAAACAGAAAATTTCAACATTCAATAAATTAAAATAAAACAGTCCACCACATGTAATTGTGTAAAAGAAAACAGAAATATCAGCAGTCATGCCTAGTACATTAGAAGAAATTAAAATAAAATTGCCTTATCCAATTAGCCCAACCTAAAAGGATAAAAAATTGAAAACTGAAGATACTCTAAGATCTCAAAAGGAAGACAAACCTCAATAGCAGATCCTTTAAGATTCACCAGACATATTGGAAAACGCCGCCCCACAATAAAAGCACGATTAAATGTACGCTTGATCTGCAAATCGAAGCAAAATAAACCCAATTGACTGCAAAATCTTCTGGGGACCTAATCATGCATATAGATAAGTAGTACTTTTATGCACCAATGCAGAGATTAAAAGAACCATGTTACACCTGTTTAAGGTCAGCAGTTGTAATCACATCAAAATCTTTAGGAGTTCTCTTAAGGATCAAATCTCTAACGCATCCACCTACTAAGTAAGCTTCAAACCCTGGATACACAATTCCTTCATCAATACATATGCAAAACTCATTGCATTGGGGGTAAAAAAAACAATAAAACTCAGAAAGTATCATGTTCAATATCCAAGAGATATCAGCATTCCATCAAACAAATGTCAGTACTACAAACTGTTTAATAGCGACAAGGGAACAACATATCGTCATTACCTTCATTGTGGAGTACCTTCAGAACAAGCCATGATGACTGTGATATCATTGATGTTGAAATTCCAAAGCTCCTTGCATCCACCTTCTTCCATCTAGATATATCATGCTGACCTGTTCAACACCATCCATGAATGAAATGCCATTAGAACTAAACTACTATCAAGTCTCCTTGAATATTAAGCTTGGGACTAGATCAACAGTCCCAATAGAATCGAAAACTACAAATCGACAAACATTCAGTCCCATTCATCCACAGTCTAGCTACATTGACCCTATATTTAACTTGAAAATTTAGTCATCTTCAAGAAAAATTGCAACAAAGAGGCTGAGGTATTGAATGAACAATAACCAGTGTATTAAACCAATTCTAGACACCTCTGGTGCAACAAAGAGGCTCTCCACGCCGGAAAGAAGAAGCGTATCAAGCACCAAGCTTATGTAAAATTGAGGAATTAAGAAGAAAAAGTACAAACTATTAACCCACCAGGGACACCGCAGACTTTCTCCTGCATTCTTCCTTTAGCCACCGTGTGCGCGAACCTCTGAGAGGAAAACAAAACGTGTTTCTCGGGAATGAACACCAAGTGTTCGACGAAATGCCAGAGAAGAAAATAACAACACAAGGGCTGGAATGAAACGTGCAGGACAACACGCAGTACCTGTTGTAACCTAAGGAGGGATTTCAGCTTAGAGAAGTAACCACGGAGATCTGATTTAGCCGCCATGGAGAGACGAAATCATGATTGGCGCAACAGAGACATGCGAAGAGCGGGAAAGGAAAAGGGGGAAGAAGGCGAAGAGCGGGTGATTTTGAAAACCTCGTCGCGGGGCGTTTGGTACAGGTTCTCTCGCGGCCGCTCGCTGGACGTCTGCGAAGAGAGACAGGTCTATAACAACGGCCAACGCCCTCTGCCATGGCAGCCCCAAGCGGCCAAGCCTGCCCGGGTTAAGAGCTTTCGGGTCGGGTTGCGGGCACGCTCTGTTTCCGGATCTCTCTCACTATTTTTCCCCCGTAATAAAAGCCCAGTGTTTTTTTGGGTCAAAATAAAAGCCCAAATGTTAGCAATTTAGCATAATGGAGTTTGGCATTGTTATTCCAAATAGGGCTGGTATTCGAGTCGAACGAGCCGAGTATTACTTGTTCATATTTAGTTCATTTAGAATATGAATGTGCTCGAGTCGAGTCTAAATTTTGACTCGAGCTTAAAAAGGTGCTCATATTCGGCTCGTTTAGGAAATGAGCGAGCTCGAGCCGAGCTTTTTTCGAGCTTTAGGCAATTCTACTTGCTCATTATACAATAACTTTAAGAAAATTTTAAAAATTTCATAAAATTCGAGCTATTCGAGTTTAATTCGAATGAGTCGAGCTTTGGAACGAGCTTAAAAATGTGCTCATACTCGGCTTGTTTAGAAAATGAACGAGCTCGAGTCGAGTTTTATACGAGCCGAACCCGAGCCGATCACGAGTAGCTTGTCTCACATAACACCCCTAATTCCAAATCATTAATCTATAAGGCCTGATTAGGCGATTTTCGCCTACCGATTCGTCGGCTGTGAGGCGTCCTCAACATTATGGTTTTAGTTGCTGCTTAGTTTCGTCTTTTTCATAGTACATGTTACATGTTGATTGGGTCATTTTTCTTATTTCCTATGTTTTCGGTTTTTATTGTATGTTCGACAGTCATCCATTTGTCGACTTATCAGCCTCTCGAGTTTCAAGTATATCTGAGTTCGAATTTTTACTCAATAAAAAAAAAAATCTTCGACCTCCTCGCTTTTATCCATGCTTTCGAGACCATCTCTTTCTCTCACGTTTGTAGGGAGGGTAACCGGGTTGCTGACCATTTGGCCCGCCTCGGTCTAGAGTCAAACTTCACAAGTTGGAGATCTAGTAGCCAGTGTTGCGATTGAAAACCTCCTCCGAAAGGATATCCTTGGGTGGTGGTCAACCCAACCCCCAAAAATTTGTGTTGCATAAAAAAAATACAAAATAAAGCTCTTATGTAATAATAAATCTAAATACTTTAAAAAAAATTTATTAAATTAAAATAAATTGAAATAATTTAACATATTTTATTTAACATTTAAAATAACGTGTGATGAAACCGGACTTGAAAAAGACACACGTGTCCCCCCACGTGACCGTGGAGGGGTAAGCATGCAGAACCCTTCCCACTAGGGATGGGTGTCGCGGGCTTACCTGACGCCCTCGCAACCCCGGCCTGACACCCGATATGGATGACAGAGCCGGGGCTACGAGAACCCCAACCTGTGCCGCGCACTCCAAAGGATCATGCATACGGACTTACCCTCCCCCGCGATCCTCATCAGTTGTGGGGATTTCGAGGTTGGTGTCGCGGAGCCCTACGAGGAGGCTCGCGTCGTTAACTGAACGAGTTCATCGAGTGACCCAATGGCGAAGAGGACATGACCGCCGACTCAGTGAGAGTTGACGAAGGACCGGTTTACGTTTTTCCCCCTAGCTCTCATATCGCACGCCCTACTACCTGCGCAGCTTTGGTCGCCGTTAACTAGGTACTACAGGCGTCCGCGGATGTGACGGTTTTGAACCGAATGGAGATGGTCCTGGTGTGGAGATTTCCCTGACGCAATTCTTTCCTTCCTTCTCTCTCTACTCAGGACGTCAGTCCTCTCCTTTCTCTCTCTTCCAAAAAGTCCCCTTTTCTCTCCTTTTTCTCCCCCTTTTATACTGTGTTCCGTCTCGTTTGAACAGGGGGACGTTCCCCTCTTTTGGCCATTTGTCGGCGTTATGAGGCCAAGTGTTGGGGGTCGTGAGGACACTTGGTCAGGCGGCATGTTCGACACCTGTCCCTTTTCTTGCCACCTGTCGCTCTGAACGTGGACACTCTTTGTCCGCGGACGGGAGACCTTTACGGTTTTTTACCTTGGGGTTTATTACCTTTTTGCCCCCCTCGGCGCTCTTACGCGGCTTTCCGGGCCCCTTTTATCTCTTGGGCGTCATCACAGCTCCTCGGACCGCGGGGGGTCCGGTTAGGATCCTTCGAGGTTCGAAGAACACCTGCCGCTGGGGGTAGTTGTTCCCAAGGCGACGAGATAAACACGGGTAAAACCCTTGGGCTTTCGGGTGGAGGGGCCCATTTTGAGTTTTGCTGGGCCGATGTGGGTTGCGGCCCATTACTTCTAATTGATGGGGGTCCGTTTTTCTGACACGTGTCCTGAGGTGAGGAGGCGAAACGTCGTGGATTGTAGTGCCTATAAATAGGAGCTCTGACCCCCTCTCATTTTTACCGTCCCCGTTTTTTACCGTTCTCTCGACCAAGACGTCTTTGAGGTAAACCTTGACCCTTTACTTCTTTCTTTCCGCGACTCTAGCTTTGGTTTCCTTGATCTTAGTTCCCTTGTATCTTCTTGGGCTCCGGTCGTTGTGCGGGCCTTCCCTTGTGTTGGCGTTGGCCGCGGTTGATCCTTAGGTACCTTTCTAGACCCTTCTCCCCGTCGTTCCTTTCCTTGTTGGTCCTGCTGCCTCTACTATGTCGTCCCCTTCGAGTAGTTCGGGGAGCGTGCAAACTTTGACCGATCCCCCACCCCCCAGCCGCCCTGGAGGAAAGCTGCGGATGGGTGACATCGAGGTGCCTGAGGACGTTACCTTTAGGCAGCCTAAAGATCTTGAGGATCCCTCTTTCTATGCTTCCCCGGGTCGCGAAGTGGAGGGGGATTCTTCCCCAATCGAATCCTCTTCTTCGCGGTCGACCGGCAGAGGTTCACCATCAGACTCGGACTCGATACTGGAATCGCCAGAATCCCAGCACTCTTATAAGGAGTGGGACTCTCACACCGGCTTGCCTTCTGGCCCTGTCTTCATGCCAAAGGAGCGGCGTTCGTCATCCGTATTAGGAGACTTCCGGCCGGTGTTGTACAACGAAAAGGTGTTAGAGACCTGTCTTTTTAGAGGGGATTTTAAACCTTCTGTCGCGGGCCCGATACCGGTGGTCTCCTCTCAGCGTGTGATCCCCATCGCTCCCCCAAATGCTCAGAGCCGCGGAGGGGGAACCTTCACCACGGTGGAAGACCTGGACGTGATTGCCCGCGTTTTCCCTTGGCCTGAGGGGGTTGTGTTGTGTTTGCCGGCAGAGGGGGGAGGAAGTTTAGACGCTTACCCGGGCTGCTTAGTGGTATACATCGAGAGTTTGGTGCAAGGATTCCGTCTTCCTTTGCCTAGCTTGTTTAAACGCTATCTAAAAGCCTGTGGTTTGAGCCCTGCTCAGCTGGTGCCAAACAGTTGGCTTTTCCTGACTTCATTCGTGATGCGCTGTCTGGAAATCGGGGTTCAACCCTCTTTCGGGCTATTGAACCAAATGCTCACTCTGGGTCATGGGGTAATGTTCAAAAGCCTTTATCAGGCCAAGCTTAGCGTTCCCATTGTGGATCGGAATACTAGCAAACCGGAATGGCGACACAAGTGGTTCTTGGTTAGGGATCCTTCGCGCAAGATTTTGAATTTCCACACCGAGCCCCGTCTGTATGTGAGGCCAGAGAGGAAGACGTGCCCGGGCCTCAAGGAGATAGAGCAAAGATTCGCCGTGGAGACGAAACCGTCCTGGAAAGATATGGTTTCTCCCCTTCGGCTAGAAATGGCTTGATTGAGTCTTCCTCACCCTCGCATAGGTTGTAGCTTCAATTCAGAGATTGCCTTAGCCTCTCGTTTGTGTGGTGACAGTTTGTCATGTCGTTTCTCTGATCCTTTTTTCTTCGATTTTGCGTGGTGTTGTGTAGGTGATGTGGAGTTGAAAGCTATGGTGGACGCGGCTAAAATGTCCTCGGCCCCTCCGTCAAAAAGGAAGATCCCGTCCGATGTTCTGAGTGCTTTGAAACGCCCCAAGACTCCTGCCTCCAAGGCCAAAGGGAAAGCGGCTGTGAAGGATATGACTATCGTCGCGGCTTCCCCCCCTCGGGATGTCCCCGCGGAAACAAATCCCTCGATCATACTAATCGACTCCCCTCCTGCTGTTGATGTCCAGCCTCTTCCTCTGGCCCTTCCGGCGAAGCGTCAAGTCACGTCCCCTGGTGATGCAGGTCCTTCAAAATCTAGGTCGAAGAAAAGGAAAACGCGATCGTATCCGCCTTGGGAAGGCGTGAATTGGGATGTGCCGGTTTTCCATGTAGATGCCAACGGCCGACCCGCGTACCGGATGCCCGGCTTCCATTCCGACACTCTTGAGAGACTGGCCTTTCCTCCGGAGCTGGGGAAAGCGGAACTACGTTACTTAGATCATTTGACTGACGAGCAATTCACGCTTGAGCAGGAACGAGGGTGCAACTGGGTAAGTGAGTGGTGCTTTGTTTCTGTTTGTTCCATCTTTATGTGTGCCTCGTATTCTCAGCGAGTTATGCGTTTTATTTTTCACGGATAGGGTCACGTCTTCACCCACAGCGGCTGGGGCCGATATCTTCGCTTGGGTCAACATGCCGAGGAACTGGAAAAGAAACTGGAGCAGGTGGAGGAGAAACTCTCAGAGGCCGAGACGCCAAAGAAGGTGGTGGAATCCCTTCGGTCGAGGGTGAAAGAGTCGGACGATATCATAGCCGCTGAGAAGGCCAAGAATAGCAAGTTGTCTGAAGACGTGGAGACATTGCAGGCTCAACTCGAGTCATCCCAACAGGCGACGGACGCGCTGCGTGCTGATTTTGAGAATCAAAAGCAAGTTCTTGAGAGTCTGCGGCAGGGATTTGAAGTTCAGAAAAAAGAGTTTGAGAGCCAACTGCTCGCGGCTAACGAGGCGAGAAGTAACGCCATCGTGGAAGCTAATCGTCGTACCATTGAGCTGGAACGATATCAAGCCCGCACGGACGGTGACATTGTCCGGTCTTGGTTGGAAGTTCCGCACAACCGCACCAAGCTGGTAGACGACTGGCTGAGAACCCCGCCTGGTCTGGACTTCATGAAGTGCGCGGTCCCTGTTTGGTTGAATGAAGAAGCTGGGCAGGATTTTATCCAGGCCCGGTACAGAGACTGCTTTTTTATTGGGATGAAGGCCGGAATATACCAGAGTGTGAAGAAATCCGCGGAGAACCCGGGAATGCCTCTTCAGCCGTTCTCTCCCAGTGAGGATCGGGACGATTGGGGTTTGATGGACGACGACAAAGTAGATTTCTCCGGCGATGGTCTGTAAGTGTTCGTTTTCGCAGGCCGAGACAGTTTAAGTTTTTTAAGCAAACTTTGGTATGTTGTTTCTTTTGGGACGATGGGGATCCAAACTTCGCGACGGGAAGTGATGGAAAGAAAAAACTTGATCCGCGGTCGTTTTTTGGGAATGGTCCTCGCCTCTGGTTCCGCGGATGGGCCAAGCGAGGGAAAACAAATTTGCGACTTTTGTTAATAGTGGTTTTCTTTTGACGCGCAGTTGTCTGATTGATTCATTGCATAATTCTAGTTATTACAAGTTCTCTACTTGTCCGGTTACCTTGCTGCCTAGCTCGGAGTACCCTCTTCTTAGGGGGAATCACCGCTATCCTCGCCCTCCGGGGTGCTTTCTCCCGAGGGTATGTAAGTCGCCTTGAAACGCGAGTCGCCCAAGTATTTGAAGACCACGGCCCCTCCCACATGCACATTTCGGTATCGGGTGAATGCTCTCCATCCTTGGGTAAGCCAGAGCACCCCAGCGTCGTCCCTTTCTATTGATACGCGCGTGCCTCTCCTCCCCAGTCCGTTAGTTAAAATAATTCTTTCAACGCCAAACAGCCCGAACTCTTCTTCGAAAGACGCCGGTAAAGGCTGGGGCGGTTCAAAGGAGACGATCAATCGTAAGAAAATAATAGAAGTGCTTAACTAAAGGATTTCTCAGGAGAGTATTACCATTATTTGCAAGAAGGAGGCATTCTGGACCAAACGGATGAAATCTCTCCGGCGGCCTCCACCTGATGCCATGTCTTTTCCGGGGCTTTTTTAGGTGGTATTCCTGTCCGATGGGTGAATGTTTCTTTACCGGGCTATCAGATCCCATGCTTTTATAGAGGAGTGATGAACCTTGATCTCTACTGTAGGAGATCTTTAATATTTAATGCTTCCGATATTCGAGTATCTTTTCCGAACCGTCTCTTCCCCATGTTCCTAGGGAAGGAAACTCGGCCAGTAAAAGCAAAGGCAACTTTATTGGTTCTCGAATCAGAGAAAATAGAAAAAGGAAAAACTTTTGCTTGTTTCTTATGCGCCTCGGTATCCGTGGACTTGCTTTCTCGAGTGTTCGGTACCCTGGTGTCTCTGGTGGCTCATGGTCAGGGCTTTTTGAGCGACCACGGAAACCTCGTATAGGAGAACTCATACGAGATGGGTGATTCATGGGGCGTCGGCTGGCCGCCCGTGGGTATGCTTGATGATTTGTGAATCGTGAAAACTCTTTAGCCGCTTCTATGTGCGCGATTGTGTTTTTATGAATTATCTCCCTTTCTGGGATGCTCGATCCTTTTATTATTTAGGGAAAAGTAGCCGGGAACTGATATTCCCCACATCCAGCTTCTTTATGTCTGGCACATTAAAAACTGTAAAGGATACAAATTACAGAAATGATGGAACTAAGGATGGCTTGCCCTCATGCTTCTTCGCTGTCGGGATTGATGATGTCCACTTCAAAGATGGAATCCCCCCTGTAGGCGAAGATCAAAGCGGACCCTACTGTTACTCGGTTTGCCTGAACAAAGTGGTGCCAACCCTGGGTTAGCCAGAAAAGGCCGTTGCTATCCCTTTCAACCTTCACCTCGTGTTCCTGGTTGGAGCGAGACCAAAGACGGGCTTGCGATTGTGTGTCCTCGTCTATCAAGACATACACAAGTGGGAGGCGGAGTGTCTGGAGTTGTTCTTCCCTCATGATGACGCGACAGAAAACCTTGGGGGGCGTCCCTGGGTTCATCGTCGTTGTTGGAGGGCGTTGGATCCCTCAATTCGTCGGGCCTAGTTTTATACCCGAAGAACTGAGCCCTATCCTTGGTTTGGTCGCCCCTGGGGAGAAGAACCACGTTCACGGGTCTCCTTTCTTCCCCTCTGTCATTTCCTTTTAGTGGCGCAGGCTGTGATTAGCATGCGCTGTCCTCTCTGACGTACATCTGTCCGCCATGCTCAGCTTGGGGCAGTGATGCCTTGACTACCCTCGGGTTCCACCCTGGTTTCTTCTTCAGTTTTTTGATTTATCCAGGGGGCGCCTATGCAGCCCGTGACCTTTGATGATTCCCTTTAAAGGTCGAGGGCTGCTCGGCCTCTTTATTCCGTAAAGGAGACCCGCCATACGATGTCATCTTCAACCCCCACTACATGGGCCTTCTTTCGTTCTCTGGATTTCCCGGAACAGATGTATCACCTCGTATGTTGTGATAGTGGTTTTAGCCGTTTCGCTTTCTTCCTTTGCTAATTAGTCTTTCCTTGTCTATCTGGGGTGTTTGGGCAGCGGTTGCCTGCCCGCTTTGAGCTCGAGTATGGCCCCGATCTTCCTGAGCGCGTCCTGCTATCGTCGAGGATTCTACGGGATTTCCCTGTGACGGTGTACAGAGGTGACTACAGGGTGCCCTACTTGGGGCAGGGCTGGAATCATTTTGCCAGCTCCCATGGCGTCGACATAGGATCCGCCATCACCTTCCTGCACAAAGGGAACGCTCGGTTCGAGGTTCATATCTTGTCCGCGGATGGTAGTGAAGTCGACGCGGAATGGCGAGAGCCTCATCCTGAGGGTCCTCTTCCCAACGGAACACGCCTGTGTGCGGACCGAACCCGCCTGGTTTCGGGTCGCCCTCGGGATACTCCTTGAGTAGTCTGCGCGTTCCTTTTGAGTTACCTCTTCTCTTTTGCCGGTCTTAGTTTCTTCGGACATTTTCTGCGTTTCCTGTTTTTTCCTTGGAGGGATATCCCTCTTTGAATGTTAAACGCCCAGTTTCTTGGGAGGAGATTTTGGCTCCTGATTTAATGATCACTTTTCTAGCATGCCCTATACTGGAGTATTAATAGATTAGCGACGCACCCGGATGCCCGTCCACCGGATGTTCGACGTGGAGCAAGCTCCAGCGTCCTGGGACGAAGTTCCAATCTGGGAGCTCAATGCGTCCACCAGGTGTCCGACACGGAGCAAGCTCCAGCGTCTCGGGGCAAAGTGTCGACCTGGGAGCTAAATGCGTCCACCAGAGATCTGACGCGGAGCAAGCTCCAGCGTCTCGGGACGAAGTGTCGATTTGGGAGCTCAATGCGTCCACCAGAGATCCGACGCGGAGCAAGCTCCAGCGTCACAGGACGAAGTGTCGATCTGGGAGCTCAATGCGTCCACCAGAGACCCGACGCGGAGCAAGCTCCAGCGTCTCGGGACGAAGTGTCAATCTGGGAGCTTAATGCGTCCACCAGAGATCCGACGCGGAGCAAGCTCCATCGTCTTGGGACGAAGTGTCGATCTGGGAGCTCAACGCGTCCACCAGAGATCTGACGCGGAGCAAGCTCCAGCGTCTCGGGACGAAGTGTCGATCTGGGAGCTCAACGCGTCCACCAGAGATCGGACGCGGAGCAAGCTCCAGCGTCTCGGGACGAAGTGTCGATCTGGGAGCTCAACGCGTCCACCAGAGATCTGACGCGGAGCAAGCTCCAGCGTCTCGGGACGAAGTGTCGATCTGGGAGCTCAATGCGTCCACCAGAGACCCGACGCGGAGCAAGCTCCAGCGTCTCGGGACGAAGTGTCGATCTGGGAGCTCAATGTGTCCACCAGAGACCCGACGCGGAGCAAGCTCCAGCGTCTCGGGACGAAGTGTCGATCTGGGAGCTCAATGCGTCCACCAGAGACCCGACGCGGAGCAAG
Source organism: Persicaria tinctoria (assembly GCA_037127255.1). Taxonomy (NCBI): domain Eukaryota; kingdom Viridiplantae; phylum Streptophyta; class Magnoliopsida; order Caryophyllales; family Polygonaceae; genus Persicaria; species Persicaria tinctoria. The sequence goes on along the minus strand of JBANSL010000005.1, from coordinate 1,940,277 downwards.
CTCCAGCGTCTCGGGACGAAGTGTCGATCTGGGAGCTTAATGCGTCCACCAGAGATCCGATGCGGAGCAAGCTCCAGCGTCTCGGGACGAAGTGTCGATCTGGGAGCTCGATGCGTCCACCAGGGACCCGACGCGGAGCAAGCTCCAGCGTCTCGGGACGAAGTGTCGATCTGGGAGCTTAATGCGTCCACCAGAGATCCGACGCGGAGCAAGCTCCAGCGTCTTGGGACGAAGTGTCGATCTGGGAGCTCAACGCGTCCACCAGAGATCTGACGCGGAGCAAGCTCCAGCGTCTCGGGACGAAGTGTCGATCTGGGAGCTCAATGCGTACACCAGAGACCCGACGCGGAGCAAGCTCCAGCGTCTCGGGACGAAGTGTCGATCTGGGAGCTCAATGCGTCCACCAGAGACCCGACGCGGAGCAAGCTCCAGTGTCTCGGGACGAAGTGTCGATCTGGGAGCTCAATGCGTCCACCAGAGATCCGACGCGGAGCAAGCTCCAGCGTCTCGGGACGAAGTGTCGATCTGGGAGCTCAATGCGTCCACCAGAGACCCGACGCGGAGCAAGCTCCAGCGTCTCGGGACGAAGTGTCGATCTGGGAGCTTAATGCGTCCACCAGAGATCCGACGCGGAGAAAGCTCCAGCGTCTTGGGACGAAGTGTCGATCTGGGAGCCCAACGCGTCCACCAGAGATCTGACGCGGAGCAAGCTCCAGCGTCTCGGGACGAAGTGTCGATCTGGGAGCTCAACGCGTCCACCAGAGATCGGACGCGGAGCAAGCTCCAGCGTCTCGGGACGACGTGTCGATCTGGGAGCTCAACGCGTCCACCAGAGATCGGACACGGAGCAAGCTCCGGCGTCTCGGGACGAAGTGTCGATCTGGGAGCTCAACGCGTCCACCAGAGATCGGACGCGGAGCAAGCTCCGGCGTCTCGGGACGAAGTGTCGATCTGGGAGCTCAATGCGTCCACCAGAGACCCGACGCGGAGCAAGCTCCAGCGTCTCGGGACGAAGTGTCGATCTGGGAGCTCAATGTGTCCACCAGAGACCCGACGCGGAGCAAGCTCCGGCGTCTCGGGACGAAGTGTCGATCTGGGAGCTCAATGCGTCCACCAGAGACCCGACACGGAGCAAGCTCCAGCGTCTCGGGACGAAGTGTCGATCTGGGAGCTCAATGCGTCCACCAGAGATCCGACGCGGAGCAAGCTCCAGCGTCTCGGGACGAAGTGTCGATCTGGGAGCTCAATGCGTCCACCAGGGACCCGACGCGGAGCAAGTTCCAGCGTCTCGGGACGAAGTGTCGATTTGGGAGCTTAATGCGTCCACCAGAGATCCGACGCGGAGCAAGCTCCAGCGTCTTAGGACGAAGTGTCGATCTGGGAGCTCAACGCGTCCACCAGAGATCGGACGCGGAGCAAGCTCCATCGTCTTGGGACGAAGTGTCGATCTGGGAGCTCAACGCGTCCACCAGAGATCTGACGCGGAGCAAGCTCCAGCGTCTCGGGACGAAGTGTCGATCTGGGAGCTCAACGCGTCCACCAGAGATCGGACGCGGAGCAAGCTCCAGCGTCTCGGGACGAAGTGTCGATCTGGGAGCTCAACGCGTCCACCAGAGATCTGACGCGGAGCAAGCTCCAGCGTCTCGGGACGAAGTGTCGATCTGGGAGCTCAATGCGTCCACCAAAGACCCGACGCGGAGCAAGCTCCAGCGTCTCGGGACGAAGTGTCGATCTGGGAGCTCAATGTGTCCACCAGAGACCCGACGCGGAGCAAGCTCCAGCGTCTCGGGACGAAGTGTCGATCTTGGAGCTCAATGCGTCCACCAGAGACCCGACGCGGAGCAAGCTCCAGCGTCTCGGGACGAAGTGTCGATCTGGGAGCTTAATGCGTCCACCAGAGATCCGATGCGGAGCAAGCTCCAGCGTCTCGGGACGAAGTGTCGATCTGGGAGCTCGATGCGTCCACCAGGGACCCGACGCGGAGCAAGCTCCAGCGTCTCGGGACGAAGTGTCGATCTGGGAGCTTAATGCGTCCACCAGAGATCCGACGCGGAGCAAGCTCCAGCGTCTTGGGACGAAGTGTCGATCTGGGAGCTCAACGCGTCCACCAGAGATCTGACGCGGAGCAAGCTCCAGCGTCTCGGGACGAAGTGTCGATCTGGGAGCTCAATGCGTACACCAGAGACCCGACGCGGAGCAAGCTCCAGCGTCTCGGGACGAAGTGTCGATCTGGGAGCTCAATGCGTCCACCAGAGACCCGACGCGGAGCAAGCTCCGGCGTCTCGGGACGAAGTGTCGATCTGGGAGCTCAATGCGTCCACCAGAGACCCGACGCGGAGCAAGCTCCAGCGTCTCGGGACGAAGTGTCGATCTGGGAGCTCAATGCGTCCACCAGAGATCCGACGCGGAGCAAGCTCCAGCGTCTCGGGACGAAGTGTCGATCTGGGAGCTCAATGCGTCCACCAGGGACCCGACGCGGAGCAAGTTCCAGCGTCTCGGGACGAAGTGTCGATTTGGGAGCTTAATGCGTCCACCAGAGATCCGACGCGGAGCAAGCTCCAGCGTCTTGGGACGAAGTGTCGATCTGGGAGCTCAACGCGTCCACCAGAGATCGGACGCGGAGCAAGCTCCAGCGTCTCGGGACGAAGTGTCGATCTGGGAGCTCAACGCGTCCACCAGAGATCGGACGCGGAGCAAGCTCCAACGTCTCGGGACGAAGTGTCGATCTGGGAGCTCAACGCGTCCACCAGAGATCGGACGCGGAGCAAGCTCCAGCGTCTCGGGACGAAGTGTCGATCTGGGAGCTCAACGCGTCCACCAGAGATCGGACGCGGAGCAAGCTCCAGCGTCTCGGGACGAAGTGTCGATCTGGGAGCTCAATGCGTCCACCAGAGACCCGACGCGGAGCAAGCTCCAGCGTCTCGGGACGAAGTGTCGATCTGGGAGCTCAATGTGTCCACCAGAGACCCGACGCGGAGCAAGCTCCGGCGTCTCGGGAGGAAGTGTCGATCTGGGAGCTCAATGCGTCCACCAGAGACCCGACGCGGAGCAAGCTCCAGCGTCTCGGGACGAAGTGTCGATCTGGGAGCTTAATGCGTCCACCAGAGATCCGATGCGGAGCAAGCTCCAGCGTCTCGGGACGAAGTGTCGATCTGGGAGCTCAATGCGTCCACCAGGGACCCGACGCGGAGCAAGCTCCAGCGTCTCGGGACGAAGTGTCGATCTGGGAGCTTAATGCGTCCACCAGAGATCCGACGCGGAGCAAGCTCCGGCGTCTTGGGACGAAGTATCGATCTGGGAGCTCAACGCGTCCACCAGAGATCTGACGCGGAGCAAGCTCCAGCGTCTCGGGACGAAGTGTCGATCTGGGAGCTCAATGCGTACACCAGAGACCCGACGCGGAGCAAGCTCCAGCGTCTCGGGACGAAGTGTCGATCTGGGAGCTCAATGCGTCCACTAGAGACCCGACGCGGAGCAAGCTCCAGTGTCCTATGAATCTTTTCAAAGAAGGTATAAAGCACCCACTAACCGCCTTGATTTATTTACTAGTGGCGGGGGTGACTGGAATAAACGTCAGAGCAAACTCAGAAATTACACGTAGTACTTCTTTAGGTGTTCGGCGTTCCACGTCTTTCGAAGGATAACACCCTGAGGGGTCTGCAACTTGTATGCTCCGACCTGAACACGCTCGGCGATGATATAGGGCCCTTCCCACTTGGCGTCCAACTTTCCTCCAGCTAGGGCCAGACGCAGGACTAAGTCTCCCTTTTCGAAGCGTCGCTCTTGTAAATGCTGGTCCCTGTGTTTCTGGGTCCTCCTTTTGTATTCTTGGGCATGGATCTCGGCGGTCATGCGTTTCTCCTCCCGAAGGTGCATCTCGACCTCCAGAGCCTCATCGTTAGCCTTGGACTCGTAAGCTATGACCCGGGCAGAGGGAATCAGGCGCTCCACTGGGATGACCGCGTCTGACCCAAATACCAGAGAAAAAGGTGATTCCTTGGTGGGGGTCTTCGGTGAGGTGCGGTACGACCAGAGTACCAAAGGGAGAAGTTCCGCCCACCGGCCCTTGGAGGTTTTCCCCAGCTTCTTCTTGATACCCTCCAAGATTTGGCGGTTTGTAGTCTCCGCCTGCCCATTCGTCTGGGGATGAGCTACTGATGAGAATTTTAGTTTTATTCTGAGGCCTTCACAAAAGTCTCGAATGATCTCGCAATCAAATTGCGTCCCGTGGTCGGTGATGATGGCTTCGGGGACCCCGAACCGGCAAACCAGATTCTTCCACAGGAATTTCCTGACTTTATCTGCGGTAATCAAGCCCATTGCCTCCGCTTCTACCCACTTGGTAAAGTAGTCCACTAGGACCAGGACATATTTGAGCTGTCCGGGTGCTGTGGGAAAGGGGCCCAGGATGTCCATTCCCCACAATGCGAAAGGGCAAGCTCCGAAGATGTTTTGAAGCGGCTCGGCGGGTACATTTTTCAAGTTCCCATGTTTTTGGCAAGCCTCACAACTGCGCACGAAGCTCTGCACGTCCGTCCTGATCGTGGGCCAATAGTATCCCAACCTTAGTACCTTGGTAGACAAAGCCCTCCAGCCTTGGTGATGAGCGCAAACCCCGGCGTGTAGCTCCTCGGCGATGGTTTGTCCCTCCCGGCTGGACACACATAGCAAGTCCGGGAAATTGAAACCTTTCTTATACAACTTCCCTCCGCGGATTAGGAATCGGGCCGCTCTGCCCGTTAACTTCTTGGCTTCCGCTCTCTCCTGTGGGAGAGTCCCCTTTTCCAGATATTCAGTGATCGGTGTTCTCCAGTCTTCGGGCCCCTCTGTCTGGACAAAATACACTTCTTGTACCAGCCTTCGCTGGTTCCTTTTTTCGAACTCAAACTTTCCTTCTGCGTTTGCCGGCATTGCAGCCCCCACTCGGGCCAATAAATCTGCCTGCTCGTTGTCTTCCCTCGGGATGGACTCGAGGGTGAAATGTAAGAAAGCCTTCCTTAGAGCATTCACTTTTCGCAGGTAATCTGGCAGCAACCTTGTCTTGGCTTCATACTCTCCGTCCACCTGCTTAGCGACAACCTCCGAATCCGTGTACACGGTGACAGCCCGAGCCCCCCTCGGGCCAGAGCTAATTCTAGCCCCGCTATCAGGGCTTCATATTCGGCTTCGTTGTTTGTGGTTGGGAAGTTCAGCTGATGAGAGAAACAAAGCCGATCTCCCCCGGGGTTGGTGAGCACGACCCCCGCTCCACATCCATCCGAGTTGACGGCTCCGTCCACTTTTACCAGCCATAACTTCTGTGAGTCTTGCTCCTCCTCAAAACTGGTTTCGGCGATGAAATCAGCTAGTACCTGGGCCAACGCCGCTCTTCGGGGGACGTACGCTATCTCGAACTCAGAGAGCTCGATGGACCACTTTGACATTCGTCCGGAGAAATCGGGTGAGTGAAGGATCTGCCTCAATGGTAAATCTGTTAAGACCTCGATCCTGTGATCCTGGAAGTAAGGACGTAGCCTTCTCGCCGCGAATATCAGACAAAGGACTACTTTCTCGACTGGCTCATACTGGATCTCAGCGTCTTGGAGTACTCTACTCACATAGTAAACCGGGTACCGCCCTTCCCTGGCGAGGACTGCGCTGATGGTAGTTGTTTTGACCGCGAGGTAAATCTGCAGGTCTTCCGTTTTTTGCGGCTGCTGGAGAGTGGGCAGGTACTACAAAAAGACCTTCAATTCATCGAACGCTTGTTGAAGCTCCGTTGTCCACTGTATCGGCCCCTTCTTCTTTAGTAAAGCGAAGAAAGGCAAAGCCTTGTCTGCTAAGCAGGAGCAGAAACGTCCTAGGTAGTTAACCGGCCCGTTCAACGACTGAACCTCCTTGATGGTCCGTGGAGGACGTAATTCCTGGATTGCCGTTATCTTTGCTGGGTTTACATCTATGCCCCGCTGGCTAACCATAAAGCCTAGAAATTTTCCGGACTCAACTCCAAACACACACTTTTCGGCGTTCAAATTTAGCCCTCCTCGTCTCAGTGAATCGAAGGTTTCTTGCAGATATGCGGCATGGTCTTCTGCTTTCTGGCTCCTTACAACAATGTCGTCCACATAAATGGACACGTTCCGGACAGCTGTTCGCGGAAGATCTTGTCCACTGTCCTCTGGAATGTTGCCCCAGCGTTCCTCAGACCGAAGGGCATGACCTTGTAACGGAAAATCCCCTGATTGGTAATGAAGGTGGTTGCCCTTTGGTCCAAAGGGTCTAGCTTGATCTGGTTGTACCCAGAGTAGGCGTCTAGGAAACTCAGAGCCTCGTTTCCGGCAGTGATATCTACCAAATCGTCGATCGACGGCAATGGGTAGCTGTCCTTCGGGCAAGCCTTGTTCAGATCTGAAAAGTCGACACACATCCTCCACTTCCCGTTGGCCTTCTTAACGAGGACCACATTCGAGAGCCATTCTGAGTCCTCTGCCTCCTCAATAAAGCCAGCATCGAGCAACTTATCCACTTCCTCTTTCGCTGCCCGAGCCTTTTCCGGGGCCATCTTTCTTTTCTTCTGGGCCACAGGCCGCGCATCGTGACAGATTCTGAGTGTGTGAATTGCGATGGAAGTGGGGACGCCTAGCAGGTCCCTCGGGGACCACGCGAACACGTCCCTCGACTGTCGGATGATCTCCAGGACCCTTTCCCTCTCCCTTGCTCCGAGGGCTTGGCCCATATAGATTCTCTCCTCGGGATTAAGGAATGGTTGATGAACGGTCCTTGAATCCGCGGTTGGGACCTCTCTTTCGGAGGGCCGAACCTCGAGCTCAGCTTCCGATCCGCCCTCGTCGGTTATTCTTGCTGTTTCATCCCCGGGTGAAGAGTCTTTCTGGGCGATCGTGGTGCTGCTCTGAGCCATATCTTCGAGACACATGACCTCCTTCTTCTTCTTCAGCGATGTGACGTAACAACTCCGACTTTCTGGCTGGTGACCGCACACTTCCCCAGTTCCACCCCCGGAGACCGGGAACTTGGCTTTAAAATGGTATATGGACACCACCATCTGAAATTTAAAAAGGGAGACCCTTCCCAGGAGCGCGTTGTAGGTGGTCGGAATCCGGACCACCGTGAAGGTGATGTTCTCCATTCTCCGTAGAGGGGGGGTGCCTAACACCACTGTTAGCTCAATGGTGCCTGCCACCTGTACTTCATCTCCTGAAAAGGTAACCAAGGTGCCGTGGTAAGGCTTCAAGGCGGTCGCCGACACACCTAACTGGGAGAAGGCCTCCCACGAGAGTATGTCAACTGACGATCCTGTATCGATGAAAACCCTCTTTACAGTTTTGGTTGCGATCTCGGCGTGGATCACCAAGGGATCGGCGTGAGGCATGCGGACTTGCTCCGCGTCGGCCGAGGTAAAAACTACTTCCGGGTGTGGCCTCGAAGCCATTTTCTGACTTGCCAGGGACGGAGGATGTCTCGACTCTCTCTCATAATTCTTCCTCTCTTGCCGGCTAACTCCTGAGATCGAGGGTCCCCCTGCAAGGGTGTCGATAAAGCCTTCTGGTTCAGGAATCCGGTTGATCCGTGACCCTTCCGGGCGGTCCTCTCGGCGTGGAGCCTGATTGACCGATACTTGCGCGGGCTGGCCCCGCCCTCTGCGACCTTCTCTCCACCAACGCCCCCTGCCTCGGCCCCGGTTCCCCGGAAGGTACCGCCGTGGTTCGTCCCTCCCCCGAGGATCCTCCATTCGAGTGGCATGGGGGTGGTGGCTTCTTCGGTCCTCCGTGAACCCTCGATCCTGGTGATCCCGGGCCTGCCGGTAGTGACGAGGGTCGTCGTCGCGCTCATTTCTTCGGGCCGGAGACACTGGCCCCCTATGCTTGTGCACCTCTTGGTCAGCGCCCTGATATCTTGCGTTTGGTTTACCTCTCTCATGGCTGTAATGAACCTCATCTTGTCGGGACGCGGGCGTTCCGCCCGCGGAGTAGTTTCTCTTTGGTTTCATAGCTCCTTTGTCTTTCCGGAACCTTCCCGCGATCTTCCCAAGAAGGCCGCGCGAGCCCTCATTGGCCCTAGAACTAGAGGCTGCAGCTTCTTCTGCCTCAATCTGGGCGGACACCAGGTTTCTTAGCGTATCATAGTCCTTGGGCTTCTTTCTGAAAAGCCGGGTCTTGAAACTTCCATCCGCGATGTTCCCCATCAAGATTATGACCGCGGATTCGTGGTTAAAGTTGGGGATCTGGACTACCACAGACGTGAAGCGGGCGAAGAATTGTCCCAGGGTCTCATTGTGCCCCTGCCTGATCGGGTTGAGGTCTAACATGGTCTTCTTTCTAGACCGCGAGCTTCCAAAATGAGACTTGAAAATCTGGGAGAGCTGGAAAAAACTCGAGACCGAGTTCTGCGGCAAATTGGTGAACCACGTTAGTGCGATGCCGGTCAGTGTGGACGGGAAAGTCCGGCACATCATTGCGTCATTGTACTCATTGACCCCCATGGCTGTTGTAAAATGGCACATGTGGTCATCGGGATCCGTGGTGCCATCATACTTCATTAGATTTGCATCCCTCCACCGCTTGGGTACTGGCGCCAAACAAACCTCGTTTGTGAACACTGAGGGGATGAGGTCTACCCTTCTCCCGCTCTCTCGGGGCGAACCAGTTCGGGTGGATGTGGATATATCAGATGAATGTTCTCCCCTGTGCTGCTTGAAAGGGTGTCTGCCCTCGCCACGATACTGCGAACCGAAGTCATCGGTAGTTCTGGGCTGAAACTGATCCTGGTACATGCCCCCGTGCGCCTCGTGGTGGAAGAATGGGAATGGATTCACCGGGGGAGGCGGGGCATATCCATCATATCCGTAAAAGATACCCGGCCCCATGCCCTGGTGAGGGACATAGTGATTCCCGGGCATGAAGTAGCCTTGGGCCATCTGTGGTGGGACATACGGCGATACAACCGGATCCTCCGGGGCGCTGAGCTGTCCTGGGGAGTTTACGGGTCCCCCGGTCCCCTGCGGCCCTCCATGATCCTGGCTCATCATTTCGGGAGAAGCTTCCCCCTGATTTTCGCTCATTTTCCGACCTGCGCAAGCAAGGGAGTGTTAGCTTAAAGTAATGTTGGGAATAGCACGTCAATGCTTCTTTTTTCTTTCTTTTTTTTAAAAAACTCGGGAACCTCTCAGGGTGAGAGTGTTCCCACAGACGGCGCCAGTGATGAAACCGGACTTGAAAAAGACACACGTGTCCCCCCACGTGACCGTGGAGGGGTAAGCATGCAGAACCCTTCCCACTAGGGATGGGTGTCGCGGGCTTACCTGACGCCCTCGCAACCCCGGCCTGACACCCGATATGGATGACAGAGCCGGGGCTACGAGAACCCCAACCTGTGCCGCGCACTCCAAAGGATCATGCATACGGACTTACCCTCCCCCGCGATCCTCATCAGTTGTGGGGATTTCGAGGTTGGTGCCGCGGAGCCCTACGAGGAGGCTCGCGTCGTTAACTGAACGGGTTCATCGAGTGACCCAATGGCGAAGAGGACATGACCGCCGACTCAATGAGAGTTGACGAAGGACCGGTTTACGTTTTTCCCCCTAGCTCTCCTATCGCACGCCCTACTACCTGCGCAGCTTTGGTCGCCGTTAACTAGGTACTACAGGCGTCCGCGGATGTGACGGTTTTGAACCGAATGGAGATGGTCCTGGTGTGGAGATTTCCCTGACGCAATTCCTTCCTTCCTTCTCTCTCTACTCAGGACGTCAGTCCTCTCCTTTCTCTCTCTTCCAAAAAGTCCCCTTTTCTCTCCTTTTTCTCCCCCTTTTATACTGTGTTCCGTCTCGTTTGAACAGGGGGACGTTCCCCTCTTTTGGCCATTTGTCGGCGTTATGAGGCCAAGTGTTGGGGGTCGTGAGGACACTTGGTCAGGCGGCATGTTCGACACCTGTCCCTTTTCTTGCCACCTGTCGCTCTGAACGTGGACACTCTTTGTCCGCGGACGGGAGACCTTTACGGTTTTTGACCTTGGGGTTTATTACCTTTTTGCCCCCCTCGGCGCTCTTACGCGGCTTTCCGGGCCCCTTTTATCTCTTGGGCGTCATCAACGTGAATTTAAAATTTAAATACCACATATAAATTGTGTTAATTCAATGTGGACTATTATGTAAAATACCATCTAGTATTACCATGCTAAATGTTAATCCCTCCGTCTCATAATTTAGGTCATTTTATTTTTTTGACACGCTTTTTAATTTGTTAAAATTCTATGAAATATAAACTTTTTTTTTCCAAAATTTAGAAGTAGTTTCAAACTTATTGCTTCTAAATTTAAAATTATTTTTAAAAAATAATATTTTATAGAGTTTTTAACGCATTAAAAAAAACGTATGAAAAAGTGAAACCAATTAAATTATTGGGCCAAAATATTGCCTTTTTGGCCAGAAACTATAAATAGCAGACTAAGAACTTTCGCACCTCGGCACTTCGATCAGCCTCCCAAGAAGGACACATGACAACGCCACCTCCACCATGATCCAACTCAACTCCTTGCTCCCACTACAGCGTCGCATTTCCCCAATTGCCCAAACCCTAACCCAATTGATCTCCTGTTACTCCACAACCTCACCGTCTCTTCTTCAATCACCCCCCAATCTCCATCCCCAACGCTATCAGATTCCTGGAGAAGAAGACGAACTCGAGAGCATCGATATAGGCAACAGATCCTACTGGACCACGCGGATCCACACCCTCTGCTCCGCCCCCGGCGGCACCGACGACGCCCTCCGCCTCCTCGACCGCCTCCGCCTCCGCGGATACCGCCCTGACTCCCTCAACCTCAAGAGCATCATCCACGCCCTCTGCGCCGCCGGCCGCTACCCCGAAGCCCACCGCCGTTTCCTCTTCTCCCTCGCGGCCAACCCCGCCGCCCACGACGAGCGCACTTGCAATGTGCTTATTGCCCGCTTGCTTGACTCCAAAACCCCGTGCGCGACTCTCGATTTGGTTAATTTCATATGGAGAAAGGCGTGGCCGGAGTTTGTGCTTTCGTTGACGAATTTCAACCGGTTGATTGATGAGCTGTGCTTGGATTTGCGGCCGGATCTGGCTCACCGGCTGCTTGCTGATATGTTGTTGAGGGGCCATTGCCCCAATGTGGTTTCTTATACTGCGTTGATGAATGGTTACTGCAGGGCTGGTGAAGCGGGAGATGCCCTGAAGGTGTTTGATGAAATGTCTGAGAGGGGTGTGGCGCCTAATTCTTTGACCCTTAGTGTTTTGATTCGTGTGTTGGTTAGAGAGCATGATCTTGATCGCGTGAAGGGACTGATTACCGAGCTTTGGGAGAAGATGAGAAGCTCTGGGGACTCTTCTTTGATGGTGAACAATGCTGCTTTTGCCAGTGTTATTGATACATTATGCGAAGAAGGTTTGTTTCATGAGGTGTTTGCCATTGCAGAAAATATGCCTCAGGGGAAGAGTGTATCTGAAGGATTCGCGTTTTCTCAGATCATCGATTCGCTTTGTAGAGCTGGTAAGTTCCACGGAGCATCAAGGATTTTGTATATGATGCGAAAAAGGAGCTTGAGCCCGAGTTCGGTTTCTTACAATGCTATTATCCATGGATTAAGTCGAGAGGACGGATGCATGAGGGCTTATCAACTCTTTGAGGAGGGGATTCAGTTTGGTTACATTCCATCTGAATTTACTTACAAAATCTTGGTGGAAAGTCTCTGCCGCGAGGGCGATTTAGCCAAGGCCAATGCCGTGCTTCAGTTCATGTTGAGACATAAAGGCGCAGACAAAACTAGAATCTACAACATATATATGAGAGCAATTCGTCTTGTGGAAAATGCTAGCGAGCTACTTAACGTGCTTGAATTGATGGCTCGGATGAAAGATCAGCCTGATGTGATCACTCTTAATACAGTTCTTGATGGGTTATGTAAGTCGGGAAGGATAGAGGAAGCAGTGCGGCTTTTGAATGATATGATGACGGGTAAGTTCTGCGTGCCTGATGTTGTGAGCTTTACGACTGTCATTGGAGGCTTACTAGATGCAGGGAACATAGATGGAGCTCTGAACCTATTCAACAAGGAAATGCTTCAAAGGGGAGTCGAGGCTAGTGTAGTTACGTATAATCTGGTAATCAGTGGATTGTTTAAGCTCGCGAGGCCTATTGAAGCCATGGAAACATACTACGCGATGATCTCCAAGGGCGTGATTCCTGATAGCACTACGTATGCAACGATTCTTGATGGACTATTTGAGGTCGGCCAGGTTGATGATGCAAAGAAGTTATGGGATGAGGTCATCTGGCCCTCTAAGGTGCATGATAATTTTGTGCATTCATCCATCCTAAAGGGGCTTTGTCGTGTAGGTAAACTGAGCGAAGCCTGCGACTTCTTGTACGAGCTCGTAGATTGTGGGGTCTCTCCAAATGTTGTAAACTACAACATTCTTATTGATAATGCTTGCAAGTCTGGTTTGAAGAGGCTAGCTTATCAGATCCTTGGAGAAATGAAGAAGAATGGAATCTCTCCGGATGCTGTCACTTGGCGAATTCTTGATAAATTACATGGAAACACCAGAAATCATTGTTTTGTTGAAGGCTAACTGTCACTACACAACACACATATCCTTCCATTCGTTATTGATCAAAATGGAACCTTGTTGTCGCGAACCGCAGCACATGCCATAGTTGGCAAAGGATTTAGGCAATGGGAAGTTCAATGAATAAGCATTCAGGGATCTGAAACCTTTGATTGATTGTAGTCAGTTTGATTGAGTATTTGCGTTTGGGAGAGTTTGAGAACTTTTGAGCAGTCAACTGCAACAAGAGGAGGTGTTTGGCTAGGGAAGCGGTTGAAGTGGAGATTTTTGGATCACTTCCAAGGGTAACGCTCAAGAGCGGATGGTAATCTCTCTTCTTTTTTTGGCTGATTGTGCTCTTGCTTTCTCCTGAATATTATCGGAATTGTTGAAATATGTGTTGTTTGCTCCTAATTTCATGGTTTTGTTCATCTGCGTTTTCCATTCGATTTGAGTTTGATTTTTGCTGTTTGTTTTGGGGATTTTGGATTGCTGGTGTGGTTTGATTTTAGGATATAACTTGTTCAAACTATAAGTTTCTATGTAATACTAATAAAGATTTTCTTTATACCTCATCATCTAAAATACAGTAACTTATTTCCCAGTAGATCAATCCCCTCATGCCCAATTAGTACTGTCAATTCAAAATATTCACTGATTCAGAAGGAGCTAAGTTTGTAGAAGCCAACTTTGTAAAGGAAAAACCTGTTCAGATTTTCTTTGTATTATTTTTTATCTTTCTTATTTTTAGTTTGTTCATTATTCATAGTGGTGGTGAGTGGCAAACTGACCCCCATGTTCTTGTAGGTTTTGTATGAAAAGCAGATGTGATAATCGACTTAATCAGATCATTGAAAGGGAGGCATCGACAGACAAAGAGTGAGGAAGTTTCCAGCGCATCAATCTTGACAGTTGGATTCAGGCAGCTCGTGCCGTGAACTTGTGCCATTCATCAATGCTTTCAGCTTTCAGATTGATTGTCACTTTCCGGTTATCAACTCATCACGGGAAACTGAACTGTAATAGGGCTTCAAGTTTTGACCTTTCTTTTGTTGACGGTGTTACGATGTTAATTTTAGCCCTTTCTTTCTTGTATGCTTTGGTCTCTGAATAACTAAAGCCTCGTTTTAAATAGGTAGATGAGAATTACACACAATGGCAAATGATGTATAAGTTCATTCTCAACCAATAGAACTACCGAGTATTTTTTTTAGGTAATAATTCGAGTTCAGACAAACTTGAAGATCGAGAGGCCGACAAGTCGGCAGACGGGAACCGTCGAACATACACTAAAACCGAAAATACAAGAAAAGAAAAAAGACGCAATCTCCACGTATGGATACCTCCCACCCTATCCCCTTCCTTATAAATACGGAGTATATATTATTTTTTATATGGGAAAATATTCGAAATTTTAGGTATCAGTAACACCTAAGAGGCGAATGGATCGGGAGACGGACTAACCATCGTGATACAAAACAAACCGAAACACAAAACCAAACAATAAATGGGCAGCGGTACAACAGGACTCGGTCTCTTGTGGCCAGTGAAGATGAAACTCCAAAGAAGTACTTTCCGAATACGAAGTCGTCAGAAACACATTGCCTCAATCCCAATCAATTCCGACTCAGATCGTTGCACCTTCAATATAACCGAATAAATACCAAGGACCACAAAAAATTATCTATGAAAGAAAAACTACATCTCAAGAGGTGGCGATCGGGCGAGTCGGGTCGGTTTCAGGTCATATCGGATTTGAGTTGATATCGGGTGTGATAACAATTCGGGTCTTTTCGGGTTCGGGTCGGGTTTATTCGGGCATTAGTTTATCGGATACAATCAGGTTTCCGGGTCCTATTCGGTTCGGGCGAATCGGGTTTCGGTCTAAACGAGTTTGGGTGAATCGGGTATCGGTCTAAACTCTAAAGTTTAAACGGGTTCGGGTGAATCGGGCTTCGGTCTAGACGGGTTCGGGTGAATAAGGTTTTGGTCACAACGGTTTTGGTCGAATTGAGTTTAGTCAAATCGAACCCGCAAGAATCATATTGGATAAAACATATCAATTTTTTTTACCTATGAGTTATTTATCATTCTATATAGATTAAGCTAATGTTTATCAATTCTTAATCAATACTACATTCGTTAAAAAAATGTAAGTCTTCTCACTTTTTAGAATATTTAAAAAAAAAGTCAAAATCATATAAAATATTTTTTTTAACATTAATTTCATACTTATTACTCATAACTACGAAATCCACCCCCTTATACTTATTATTTTAGAAGCCGCTTCTTTGTAAAAATTTGTGCCACGTGTCCACCTTTTCACAAAAATAAAAAATTGTCTTTCCCTTTCTTCCAAACCCACGTTCTCCCCATCTTGAGACGGTTTTCTTCCAGACGGTTTAAACTTCGCTCTTTCTCTCCTTTCTCTTCCAACGCCGCTCTCTCTTTCCTCTCCTCCTATTCCTGGACCTAATCGTCTCTTTGTCAGGGTTGTCTTCAAGTCCGGTTTGAGGAATTCGAGCACCCACGCTCATCGGAGACGCGGACGATTGGAGGACGTCGTTCGAGTTCGGTTGTCTTGGAGGACGTCGGAGAAATGGCAAATCAATGAATGCTCTAACGATTTCCAGTCTGTCAAACCAATCGACCGCACTATCTCGCTTCCGGCGCCCGGGTTCGTGAGTGGTGTCGTCGAGAGGAGCTCCGATGGTTATGAGAGAGCGAGGCTCGGTCGTCGAGAGAGAACGTGAAGGGGGGAGAACGAAGAAGGCTCGTCGACTATGGCGAGAGGCTCCGATGGTTTTCGCCATTGAAGACGATCCTCCAGGTGAGCCGCCTTCTCTCATCTTTCCCTTTTTTTCCAGTTCTAATTGAATGAAATCAATTTCTTATTCAGAATTTGTCCTTTCCATTTCCAATCCAGCCTAGAATAGAGACAGATGGATGAAGATTTGAGGATTTTGATAAATCGCAACACCGAATTTCAGGTATTGTTTGAAAATCGTTCGTCCTTATTTGTTAGAGTTAGGGTTAGGATCCGTGGTTTCCAATTTCAGACATCGAAGAGTAACGAGTGAGATTTTCTAATTTCAGTGATTCTGGTGAACGTTCAGATCCTTCTCCGATCCAGGTTCGGTTTTCTGCTTGGTTTAATTTGTATTTCCTGGTGGATATCTATTTATTAAAGGGTTGGCAATTCGTAATTAGGGTACTTGGCGACTTCAATTTCGCATGTTTGTGCTTTGCAGGCCATTCATTGTGGACGAGCTTCGAAACAACGCTCCTCAGGTGTTGACCTACAACGAGGCTCAAAGAGAGGTTGTTTCTCATAATATTACGTGCAAACACATCGATGATGTTTTCCACTTTCAATAAGGTATTTTATTGTCTCAATTAGTGAGAATTAGTCTTATTAGGTGCGGGAATTGAGTGATAGATGTTGATATGAATTTTGGCCGCCTTTGCATTTAGGAGTTGGATTTTTGAGTGATAGATGTTGATATGAATTTTGGCCGATGACTCATACTCGAAGCCATGGATGCTTTGCTCCACGTTCTCTCCCACAAACTGCCCTCCAACTCCCTCTCAATCAGAAGCGGTAGGAGGAGAGACCGAAAAACGCCGGTGCCGGAGTCAGATTAAGTTGGCGTCAATCTGCTCGCCGTCTTCACCCTCTCGATGTTGAGGAATCGTTGCCCCGTTCGCGCCCCCGTCAGGATTTGTGGTTTGTTTCTTGACCTCTTTTCTGGTTATTTCTCGCTTGGATATACGATGGGATTGTGTTTGATTTCGTCTGTTTATTAAAGAATCTAAGATGCGTCTATTTGGAATTTTGCAAATATGCTTTATGGAGCTTTTAATTCTTCTTGTGCCATAGTGGTTGATTGGGGATAGGAAATTTCTGTTACAAGGGTAGAAATTAGGGTTACGGATGGGGGTTTTGCTTTAGTCGGGTTCTTTTATGGTTTTCATCTTTGATTGATTCTGGAACTTGGTCAATTTTGAGAAGTAATTGAATCTGGCTCTAAAGTTTCAGCATTTGAATCAGAGTTGAATGAGTTTTTCTTCCATTTCAGAAGGATGTAGAAATCAAATTTTCGGTCTTCTACTGAACCATATTTTGCTATATGTTCAATCATCCGTACTTCATTTAACAAGATTCGAAATATCTGTGTGCTATAAGACATTTCTTCTCATTACCAAATTTGCTAGGTATTAGTGTATCTCAATGCTCTGTTAAGCTCCTCATGAAATGTCTGGGCAATCAACACATGTCATTGCTGTTGTTATGGCCATATTTTTTATGAAGTCAAAAAGACCATTTGCAGGTGCTAATAGAGTCCTAATGAATTCATGAAACATTAAAAATATTTAAGCATGATCACATATATTTGAGTGTAGTTATCAATATCTGTAAGGGAGAGGAATGAGTTAACCAAACATGGTCCATTGCAGTCCGTGTTTTCCTCAATTGAAGCTTTCCTCCATCCATGTGATTCCTTCACTCCTTCCTCATGACTAAAAGAGGGCGCGGTGCTCCCTGTTTATTCTAATGTTATTGTTTTGCGAGTGGGGCTGAATTTTCATTAGTGATTAGTGCCCATCCTACTTGCTTGTCACTTGAGCTCATGAGTGCAAGGAAAATAAAGCACATGGACAATCGAATGAAATCTAATCTTTTTTTTTTTTTATCTATGTTGCTTGATTCTTTTAATTTCATATATTAAATTATATTGTTTACACGTTCTTATTTTTTCATTAGTTTTCATGTTTTTATATGTTTCTTGCAGCCTTTTTCACCGATGATGAAGATTTCTACCGGTATCGTTGAACATCGTATTGTTCTTATATGATTCTTATTCATGTGAGATTAATTTTTCAAAAAAAATTGTGTGGAGTTCTATAGAGAGCATTGGGAGTTTTGATAACCTCACAAATTAGGGATAGGATTAGAGTTTAACTTCAGATTCTTTTGATGTAGCTATTGTTAAATTATGTGAAATGTTGAATTGTTAACTACTAATTGATTTAACCTTTGTTGTTTATTATTTATGAAATATGTAGAGTTTTAGGAAACGTCTCCTGGATGAGCTTGAACAGGCATTCTCAGATGAGGTGAAAACTTATAGTGAGATTCGTGCTTTGTCTGATGAGTTTTGATTGCAAATTAGTATGTCACTTATAAATAATTATGATAGATAAATAACAACACTAAGAATATTCCTTCTAGCATCATATATAATGGATCATGTTATGGATTAATTTCAGGATATTGAAGTGAGTTGTGGTTATTTTTAAATGGTGTAAAGAATGATATTTCCACGTCGGGGTCGAGTATATTATTAAGTGCTAATGTGCTGCCCTTCTAGCATTTATAAGGAAAGCTTCTGTTTAGAAGATCACGCAAGAGGGGAGTTGTGAAGAGGATAAGAATGACAAACAACCTAACAAATTTGAGCGAGTGGATCTCTCTGCTAGGTATGTTTCGCATCTGTCATATCCATTATCCAGAGGGGTATGGTGTTGCTGCTACACAGGACACAATCGAGGGGTTGCGCCTCCACGGAACCTGAAAAGTACAGGATCGAAGTGCAATCTGGGGGATGCTTGTGAGACAACAAATTCGGGTGCACAGGGGGGTCACTCTGACAGTTTAGGCTGATTTGCAATGTACTACTGCTATGCTGATATGTTGTGCTTCTGCTGCTGGTGGGGAGCCATCACAAGCAGGTGATTCTAATCATGTTATAGTAGCAACAAAAATTTATTCAAAGGAGAAAGAAAAGGCGTCTGAGAACTCAGCGTTTGGAGCACAAATGAAAGCAACCCTAATCAAAGAGATGGTGGGTCTACAGCAGGTATGGGCTCCAGAAAATCAAAATGCCAATGCTGTAGTTTTCGGTATTCACCAGGAAAAAACATATGAAA
Organism: Persicaria tinctoria; assembly: GCA_037127255.1. Taxonomy (NCBI): domain Eukaryota; kingdom Viridiplantae; phylum Streptophyta; class Magnoliopsida; order Caryophyllales; family Polygonaceae; genus Persicaria; species Persicaria tinctoria. The sequence goes on along the minus strand of JBANSL010000005.1, from coordinate 1,921,777 downwards.
GATAGGGAGAAAGATATCACCATAGCCAGCAAAAACGAGTGCACCAAAGAAGGCTGAATGTGTGAATGAAAACTCATGATAAGGGATGTCGGAAGCAAGTATGACATTGACGTATCAAGAGGGGAATGTGAGCGCTGTAGGAGGAGCTGCTGTTGGCGGGGATTGCGCTACGCAGCAAGGGATAGAGATAAAGAATAAGATAAAGGAGTATGCACTGCGGCTTACCACCACGGATGATGATGATGACGAGCACAAAGTAGTGTGATGTTAATGGTTTGAACTTCTGGATTGTTTCCTTTATACATACACTCAACTCATTATCTTCTTGGTTCCTAATTTGTAGGTGTTTGCACAAATTTTGTTATTCATGGAAAACATTTATACACCCTCCTCTTGATCTTTAAAATGATCTAATTTTTAGATTTTTATCATTTGTTTTTATCAAGTCCAATTTGACTTCAAGATTAGTAACACTAAAAAAGTAAAAGGCATAAAAGAGAACATCCTAATGAAAATTGGGATTTGAAAGGAGATGAAAAAGTTGGTAGTTGGTCATCTTCCAAATATGAAGTTTAGTTTGGTTTATGGACCTTAAGGTATAGTGATATTCATCTGGTTTATGAAGTCAAAAAGATCATTTGCAGGTGCTAATAGAGTCCTAATGAATTCATGAAACATTACAAATATTTAAGCATGATCACATATATTTGAGTGTAGTTATCAATATCTGTAAGGGAGAGGAATGAGTTAACCAAACATGGTCCATTGCAGTCCGTGTTTTCCTCAATTGAAGCTTTCCTCCATCCATGTGATTCCTTCACTCCTTCCTCATGACTTATCGATTTATGAATTAAGATAGATAAAGTTGCTCTTAGATCTGTTTAACACATGCCATTGCTGTTGTTATGGCCATATTTTTTTTTCATGCCCGTGTTGTGAAATGTGCTGAGTAAAAGTCTTTAGTTTGTTGTGAAGGACGGAATTGTTATGGATCATGTGTATTTGTAATTCAATGTAGCTTGCATCTTAATTAACATAGTTTCGTATAGTTTGGGAGTTTGATATAGTTTGGGTCGAGTTGTTATTTTTCATGGTATGAAATATAGTTTGGGAGTTTGATATAATTCACCATGACAACCAAAGATTTCGAAAAACAACAAGGTGAGAAGTATATTGGTTGAAAATTGACGTTCGATCGAAAATATACCAAAGATTTCACCATGACAACCCGAACATGGTTCGGGAAAAGTACTAGTTATAAAAATAACCAAAAAATTAATATTTATATATTTTGGGCGTCTTAAAAAATGCTAAATTTTTTTTTTTTTTTAATGGAGGGAGTACAAAATTATATTTAATTATACTATATGCATGATAATATTACCATCCATTATTAAGTAATCAAATATTTAGGTTGTTTTGAGTATGTTAGGGAAAATGCTTAGATTTTTGTTGGTTTCAGATATAATTGGGTTTGGGTTATTTCGGGTATAATCGAGTTCGGGTAATTTCGGGTTTCGGATATGCTTGGGTCGGGCAATTTCGGGTCTCGACTGATTTCGGGTCGGTCCATTCGGATATAATCGGGTTCGGGCTCTTACTGAGTTCAGATTGCTTTCGGGTTCGGGCTTAACTCGAATCGGATCGGTCGGTCTCGGATCAAACTTTTTTTTTTCCCAATTATTCTGGTGTCGGACGGGTTCGGGTCGGATCAATCAGATCAGTTTTCTTGGGTCAGGTCGGGTATTACCAGCTCCTCAAAACTGGATTGGAGGGAGATATATAACGGGTATTATAGCTAGAGAGAGGAGAGTGGACTTCTCTTCTAAACGCGTCGTTTCAGTGCATGATATATTGAAAGGGCCTATTTAATCGGACGGGAACAGCCCCAAAGAGGCGAACTCACAAATATCGCAGAATTGAAGCTCCGCTAGGGTTTGCTCGTTCTCCAACCCTCGATCTCGATTCTCGGAACTCAGCTCATCTCGTCAAATCAATCAAATTCGAAGCCATGTACGGACCTTACGGCGCATACACTCCAAGGGGGTAAGTTTACAAATAAACTTTTCTTTGGTTTCGACATGTTTTGGATTGTCTCCGTCGTGTTGACAACCTTCTTGTGTGCTTTAATCATGCTTTTTGTTCGTGTTTTCGTTTCAATCGAATGTTCAGTATGCGTAATTTGTTGAATAGTAATGAAGAATACCGATGTTTTTGTCGAAATTGATGTCGTATCGTTTAGCTGCTTGTTATTTGTCTTTTGGCTTTCTGAATCTCTTATGCAACGGTTTAATTTAAACAGTTAATGAATTTCAGTTTTTTTTTTAATTTGAATCTTTTTGTTCATAATCTGCCTATTAGGTCAATAGTTTAATTGGTACTGTTGTTTTGAATGTGGTGTTATTGTTATTGGAGAATAGTGGAACAAGCATTCTTAGGGTTTCTATAGTCAGCAGTTTGGGTTAAATTATTAATCAAATTCATAGGCTGGAGACACTTGAACAGTATAATATGCATATTAGTCTTCTGTAAACCACACCGGATTCTTTGCTGGCTGTGTAATCCTCATGAAAAGCTGTCTAGATAGATTATTTGATTATCATGGTGCTCCTTTCCCTTAATTTCTGTTTTGCATTGGATTTCTTGTTAATGAAGAGGATAAAATGGAATCTACTTGATTTTTCTTTTCTCTTGAGATAATGAGGGGATTAATTAAGATGTTAGGTGTTAGAAATTGTGGGTTGGGATTGGTTAATATTAACTGGTTGTGGGGGATTTTTCTTTGTTGGGTATGAAAAGGGCAATGTTGGGAAGCGGGGGGGTTTCGGACGGGTACGAGGTCGGCTCAAAGAGACAAAGAATGATGGAATCAAATGCCTACTTCGCAGTGAGCAGCGGTGCTGGTGCTTACCGCCAGCCTTATGCTTACGGAAGCAGCAGCAGCAGCAGCTTCCGCCCAACTGGGTTTCCTGTGGTCCGCCTTAGGGGCATGCCCTTCAACTGCACAGACATGGACGTCTACAAGTTTTTTGCTGGACTGGACATTGTTGATGTGCTACTCGTCAACAAGAATGGAAAGTTTACAGGTGAAGCCTTTGTTGTATTTGCATCACCAATGCAGGCTGAGGTGGCTCTTCAGAAAGATCATCAGAACATGGGTCGTAGATATGTTGAAGTCTTCAAGTGCAAGAAGCAGGATTACTACAATGCTGTTGCTGCAGAGGTGAATTCTGAAGGTTTCTATGACAATGAGCGAGGAGGGAGTCCACCGCCTCCATCAAGCCGTGTGAAAAGGACTATTGACAAGGAGCAGTTGGATTATACTGAGATACTGAAGCTGCGTGGCCTTCCATTTTCCGTATCAAAACCAGATATTGTGGACTTCTTTGGAGAGTTCATGGTGTCTGAGGACAAGATCCACATTGTATGCCGTTCAGATGGCAAAACAACTGGTGAAGCATTTGTGGAGTTTGTTTCTGTTGAGGAGGCCAAGAGGGCGATGTGCAAGGACAAGATGACTATTGGGTCACGATATGTTGAGCTATTTCCCGCAACAGCTGAAGAAGTGAGACGTTCTGAATCAAGGTCAAGGCACTAATAATTGTTCACTTAAATAATCCCGATCCTTAAGATGAGCCCTCGCATAGTACACATCAAGATGTTCTCACAAGGCTCTACTTGGTTTAATCTAAGTCATCCTGTTCAAATAGGCTGTAATGGTAAGCTTAGATCAGCATTAGGATCCTATCCTCCAAACCCTTATCTTCTGTGTTTTGAAGCATAAACTTTGGGTTTTGCTCTTGTTACCTGTTATTGGGAATCTTGTGATGTAGTTACTTTCAAGCAGTTCAGAGATTTATGTGTTTGGTTTTTTTTTTTTATGAATCACTGTTATTTTTCTAGGCTACACATGGAATTTATTGCAGTACTGTTCGATTTGTATACTTCATAGTGAATAATGAGCATTAAAAATGGAGTATTTGAAACAAGGCTTAGAATTTTAAATTCATAGTTGTGTAGACATGACAGTACAAGTTTGTTCTTCGTTTATTCTTTGTCTAGCGTGACAGTTTTCTGTACGAGTCTTTTCTCTGTTTACTATCCCCCTCTTCCTTTGGTCGATAATGAATAGGAAGCAGTTTCCTCCTCCAGTCGCCGCTTGCAGATTTACTGTGACCTCAACTGTCGATTGAATGTGAGATCTCCCCTGTCTTTTTTTTTTTTTGGTTTCAATTCGATGAATTCAACGAGATTGAATGATTTTGATATTCGCCTGACTTGGATGCATTGAGATGGTTTCAGATAATGATTTTAATCCGATCTGAACAGTGGAACATGTTCAAACTCTATGATCTGATTTCCGATCTTTTGCTATATGATATGCAATGTTTAGTAGTCAACAAAGCAACAAGAGTATACAATAATTAGTAATTACTTAAGTTTGTTTATACAAGATGAACTTGACTGGTTTATATCACACATGTAAGCTTTGTGCAAACTATAGTCAAATTACACAAGTTTTACCATTCACTCAGTATTTTCGAGATCCAATCAAGTAAAATCAATCTTTTGCATTCATGAGAGGAAAATGTCATTTCAAGCAAGTTGCCAAGTACTTAGGGTTGAAGTGTAGTTGTGGCTTGACTTTGTTATACGCTGATACATCAAAGTTGTGGGATTGTGGGAACCATATATGTGGGGAAAACATTCGTATTCGGTGAGACATTCATAGGCATTGCCAGTTCCGACAAGCTAGGCAAGGGAGCTTCAACGTTGAGTGCCGCAATGAGTTGCTTCATTGATGGCCGGTGGCTAGGATCAGGGTGGCAGCACCACAATCCGACCACCATCAACCGCCTTGCTTGATCCTCCTCATCGAATTCAACATTCAGTCGGAACCCATTCGACTAGGCTTACTCTGCCCGGATCTTCTTCTTCCGGCTCAATTGGCCTCCTTCCACACACAATCTCTAGGGAAACTATTCCAAAGCTGTAGATGTCGGACTGTTTGCTAGCTTTCCCGGTCTTCATCCACTCGGGAGCTAGGTACCCTAGTGTACCAGCTGGGATTGTGGTCCTCAGGCTTTGACCATGACCCGTAAACCTGGCCAACCCGAAGTCTCCTAGCCTTGCATTGAAGTCTGAGTCTAGCATGACGTTGCTGGATTTAATGTCACGATGAATCACACATTGATCACCTTCCTCGTGAAGGTAGTGCACCGCTGAAGCAAGACCAAGCGCGATATTGTACCTTGTGAACCAAGGTAGAGGGGGTTGTACCACTTTTTCTCCATAGAGATGAAAGTCTAGGCTTCTATTCGGCATGAACTCGTAGACAAGCAATAGCTCTCCGCAATCACGAGACCAGCCGATGAGGGAAACTATGTTCCTATGTCTAAGCTTAATTACTAATGATCTTCACTTCGGAAACATACTCCTTTTCGCCTTGATTTGATCCACTCCTGAACTTCTTGACCGCCACCTTGATCTTGGGCCTCGCTAGCCAGCCCTCGTAGACATCTCCAAAGCCTCCCGATCCTAGCTTCCGCTCCTTGGAAAAATGGTTGGTTGCGCGAGAAAGTTGGGAGTAAGAGAACTTCTTCCCTCCAAGATCATCAAACTGGGTCTCATCAGCTTGAACCTTCCTGCTTAACCTATAGTAATACACGACGACTACACTTGTTAGGACCACTGCAACGATACCCGACAAGCCAATGGCCACAAATACTCCGACTTTGGAACCACCTTTGTTGCTGTGCCTACTTGGAGGGTTTGGATTCAGGCTTGAGTTTAAACTCCAAGAGAAAACTTGATGAGTTTCGTAAAGTATAATCGTGTCGGTTGTAGCGGTGAAACCAACATGTACCCTTTGAGGCAACACATCACTCAAGTCAATCACATAAGAAACATCATAAGAATCTGAACTTCCATCAAAACTCAAGTGTGCACTTAGGGTTTTCGTCATAGAGTCGTAACTCACCCACGCGCTTGCAGTGCCCCTGTCGACGAGCCCTTTAGGCACAGACACATGTCTTTCCGATTGTATGGAATTGACATCAATACCTATATGTTGACCATCAATCGTTGGATCCCATAAGTCAGTGTATGTTGTAGAGAGTGAATGTCTGAGACTTGAACAAACCGACTAATCCGCCATCAACAGACCTGTTTGGGATCTACCTCTCCTCCTCAGGAACAAGAAAGAATGCAAGTCCGTGTGCAGGCAGAACAGTCCCATTCACACTGGAGATGTTGAAGGAAAAATGAGTGGTAAAATCTACGAAGCTTGTCGTGTTATCTTGGACATTCCATAGCTGAAGTGCTTCTCGGTACGAAACTCTCCCCATTCTGTTGGCCAGTGAGTAGTTTTGGCTGTTGGTGAGCTTTATCGCGGCACCAGAAATAGTTGCATCGCCTTGGAGAATAAGGCCTCCTGCTTGGTTTATGTCGAAGTCGGAGAAGTTGAAGTTGATTGATCGCGTGTAGGGAGGAAGAAGCAGAAGGATGGATGTTAGCAAGTTTGCGAAGATGGCAATTGAGTACTTGAATGGTTGGGATAGAAGAGGATAAGCCATGGATCGGATGTTTCGAGACGGGTAACCAACACCGATCAAGTACTGCAAGTTGATGGAGAATTTGTTTATCTACTAGCTAAGTTGGTTGCATAGAAGATTTCCATGGTCAGATCTTGGTCACTTTCAATGTCAGTTTCAAATATTCGTTGATGGAGCCATCTAGATGGCAAATTCCTAATGAATTTTTCAAGGAGAGAGCTGTCATATGATTTTTGAATCCTTTGAAAATTTCGCATATCACGAACGTATACACTATGACTCCTTATATATTCGCATAAATAATTCCCTCACAATCCAAATAAAGTCATCATATACGAATCTTATTGTCGATATGAGATTGCAGTTGAGTTATTACAGGAGTTTTTGTATGAGCATAATTTGAAGCACGAGTCCAAATTTAGGCTTAAAACACGCCTGAATATGAACCATCAGTACTCAACTCATTCGGCTTGAATAACAATTAACGAAAGTTTTGAAAGTGTAAATACAAGTAAAGGGTGCACTTGAAGAGCCAAACCCAGTGAGATTACACAAATTGTAAGCCTTAGACAATATCAAACTAACTATATGAAATATTTGCATTGCATTCATGAGAATTAGGATAAGCCATGGATAAGGAAGTTGCAGGCGGATTCGGAGTACTATCTCGAGTACTTAGGGATCGATTGCGAGCTGCTACTAGCCGTGCTTGAAGTGTTGTTGTGACTTGACTTTGTTGCTACATCAATGTTGTAGTTGTAGGAATTACCATATGAATTAGGGAAAACATCCATACTCGACGACGAATAATTCATAGGCATTGAACTCACTTGCAACAAGCTAGGCAAGGGCGCTTCGAGTGCAGATATGGCTTGCTTTATAGAAGGCCGTTGGCTAGGATTAGGGTTGCAACACCACAGTCCGACCACCATCAACCGCCTTGCTTGATCAATGTCGAAATCAACACCTAGTCTCTTATCTATTGCTTCTAGGATGAACCCTCTCGCGTGTAGGTTTACCACCCATTCGACTAGGCTCACTTTGCCCGGATCCTCTTCTAGCGGCTCAATTGGCTTTCTTCCACATGTAATCTCTAGGGCAACTATTCCGAAGCTGTAGACGTCGGACTCTTTGCTAGCTTTCCCGGTCTTAAGGCACTCGGGAGCTAGGTATGCTAGCGTGCCAGCTGGGATCGTGGTCTTCAAGCTTTGGCCATGATCCGTAAACCTGGCCAAACCGAAGTCTCCTAGCCTTGCGTTGAAGTACGAGTCAAGCATGACATTGCTGGCTTTGATGTCGCGGTGAACCACACATTGCTCGCATTCATTGTGAAGGTAGTGCAACGCTGAGGCAAGACCAAGCGCGACATTGTACCTTGTTGGCCAAGGTAAAGGATATAGGTCTCCTCCATAGAGATGAAAGTCTAGGCTCCTATTCGGCATGAACTCGTAGACGAGCAATAGCTCTCCATGATCATGAGACCAGCCTACTAGGGAAACTATGTTTTTGTGTCTAAGCCTACTAATGACCCTGACTTCGGAAACATACTCTTTCTCACCTTGGTTTGATCCACTTCGGAACCTCTTGACCGCCACCTTAATCTTGGGGCTCTTCAGAACGCCCTCGTAGACATCACCAAAGCCTCCCGATCCCAGCTTTCGCTCCTTGGCGAAATTGTTGGTTGCCCGGGAAAGTTGCGAGTAAGTGAACTTCGTCGCTCCAAGATCATCAAATAGGATTTGATCAGCTTCAACTTTCCTCCGCGACTTATACCAAAACACGAGGATCGCGCTTATTAGGACCATTGCAAAGAGACCCGCCAAGCCAACGCCCACGAACGCTCCCACTTTGGTCCTACTTTTGGGATTGGGACTACCTCTTGAGACTGGGTTTATTCCAGGGTAGGGACGACTGTTTGGGCTGATGGCTTCGTTCGGGTTTGAGTCGAAACTCCAAGAATAAATTTGACTACCATTCAGAGAAAAGGAAGAGGTAGCAGTGAAACCAACTTGTACTCTAGGAGGCAACACAACACTCAAGTCAACAACATACCACACAGTATAAGAATCTGTTCTTCCTTCAAGAGCCAAGTGTGCACTTAGGTTTTTGGCAGTGGAGTTGTAAGTTATCCTCACATTTGCAGTGCCCCTGTTAAGAATGTCAATCACGGGGGCATAAGTTTTTGATTTTATGGAATTGACATCAATACCTACATGTTGATCAGGTGTGTCCCAGTCGTCACTGTATGTGTCAAATTCAACCGCCACAACTTGATTTCTGGAGGTGTCATTCAGAGCAGTCGCATCAGACTCGAACAAACCATATAACCCGACATCAGCATCCGGGAACCATTCGCCATTTTCAGGAACAAGGAAGAACGTAAGCCCGGGCGTTGTGGAGGACAAGATGCCGAAATCATTATCAATGATGCTGAAGGAGAAACGAGTGGAGAAATCTGTTAGTATTTTTGTGGAGCCTTTGACTACCCATAGTTGCATTGCTTCGCGGTATAAAACTCTGGCCGCGCTGGAGGAAAACTCCTCCAAGTTGTTGAGGAGTATAGCGGCACCGGCAATAGTTGCGTTGCCGTCGAGGATAAGGTCTCCTCCATCTCCGAGTTGGTTCTTGTTGAAGCTTGAGAAGCTGAAGTTGAGGGCGCTTGTAAAGGGAGGAAGGAGAAGCAACAAAAGGAGGAATGGTTTTGTGCGAAGAGGATGATTAGCCATGGCTGTCATCCAGTTGACCTAGAAGCTCTACCAATCATCAAATTACAAGTTTATTAATCTATCAAAAAGGCAAAATTTTGATATATCTCTAAGACTTCGTCAAAAATTTCACCTAGATGAGGGTTTCTATTTGTCTTTGAACTAATCGTATTTTGTCATTTTCAATCTGCACGTAACAGCACATACATTCATATATACAATTATACATGATGGATGATCCTGCAGCCATGTTTTCCATTTTTAAACGTGTCCGTTATATATATCTATACTAGTGTAGGCTCCGTCCCGTGTACGGAGAATAAATTAATATAATATTATAAATAATTTAGATAGATTTCACTAAATAATTAAATAATAATCTAAATATAAATTAATCATTTTTCCACCAAAAAATAACATAGGTATAAATAAAATTAGTTCGATTGATTATAAAAAACATCTAAACGTCTTTTATTTAGATTATCTCAAAATATAAATAAAATTCACATTTATAAGGTAAATAAATAAAATGATAATGTTTGATATAAATAAAATAATAATTATTAAATAATTAATTTTGATATAAATAAATTTTTCCACCAAAAAATAATCTAGATATAAATAATTATTTATCTATTAATATTTTTGGTAAGTATGACTATGAAATATTTGTTATTTATGCTTATGTCAATTAACTAAAATATAAAGAGGACGGATCAAATGTTTACAAGTGTTATTGTGTTTTGTGTTAACAAATCCAAGCCATTGGATGGGGGGAAATGAATGACCTAGATTATTTCAACATATTAACTTAATTATTAATGAATTAGAAAATAAACCCACCTAACCTCACCCCAAAGCGCGTGTATAAGAAACCCTAATCCAAGCCATACGCCTGTGCCCGCTTTAATTCATCTTCAACCTCTTGCTTTCCGTCTCTGCCTTCGATCTTCAACCCAAGCCATACGCCTATGCCTTCGAACAGATCGAGGCTCGATTCAATTTTTTTTCTATGGTGGCGATGGCGATGGTGATGGCGGATTTCGCAGTGGGAGGCGGCCTCAGTTGCGGTTTCGATTTGGCCCTCAATGGCATCGATTGCACCACCGCTAAGCCTCCTCGCCTCGCCGCACACCCCCACGGCCTCCCTTGCTCGAATTCGAGGTTGGATACACACAAATCTGGTGTTGCCGCTAATTAACCCTCCTCAACTGCCTCCATTAACGAAGATGGTGTCCGGCAAGCATCGACAATCAGAGAAGGGAGGCTATCCAACGGACGACAAAGGCGGAGTACGTGGACAATCGGCGATCGAACGACCGGAGGAGCGACAGAGGTGTAGTGATCGGAGGTGTGGTGGTGGTCGACGATCCCATACCTCGCCCTTCCTTCGTCTTCTCAATCTCGTGTTTTACTCTATCTTTTTCCTCTTCAATTGCTGCAAGTTTTTCGTTTGTTGATCTGATTCGTTTTTTGGTTGTGCAATGGAATTCATAGTTGATTTGGTTGCAAAAATGTGTTCGATTTCATCGGATCTCCAAGGTATATGATGAGTTTGTAATCTTAGAGCATTGTTTGAAGGAATTATTCATTGGTATGCAATAATTATTCGATCAAGAATAAGGAATTATTGTATATAGATTAGTGGTGGCTCATGATTCTCTTTGTTATTCGATAAGATTAAGGAATGATTCATTGATATGCAATAAATATTCGATGGAATGAGATAGGTTATTCGTTACTATTTGGTTATGATTTCATGTTCAGAGTCAATATTCGGTAAGTTCATAGTTTCTATTTGTTGATAATACATAATTATTCATATGTTGATAATACATAATTATTCATATGTATTTAGTTAATTAGATGGGGGAAATTAAGAATTACATTTACATACTCTTTCAACCCAACGAATAATTACTATCAACTTAGCGAATAATTACTATCAATCTAGCGAATAGTTGCAAAATTGACCAACCCTTTTGCTATTATCTAAATGATAACTCCTCTTTACGGATGAATAATAGCGATTAATTTAGCGAATAATTACTATTAACCTAACGAATAGTTGCAAAATTGACCAACTCTTTTTCTATTATCTAATGAATAATAAGTATAAGTTAACGAATATTTTTTATCACCTTATCGAATAGTTCAAACAGTGCATCACACAAAAAACAACGTTATCCCACCAAAAAAATGTTACGCAAAAAAAAAGTACAACACACGCACGTAATTTAGCAAGTGAGCAAGGAAAGAAGTGGTCCCATTGATTTTTAATTAAAGAAAAAAGCCAAATAATCTCAACCACTTATTTTATTCAATCAAAGGCCCAGATTTGTTAACACAAAACACAATAAGAGTTGTTAACACACGATCCACCCTCAAAATATAAATATCTATATATAGATAGATTATGGGTTATATAACTTTCTATAAACTATGATAACATATTATTTCATTAATTTTTATTCCTAGAATCAACCACAATGCGCCACCTAGGATTCCCCCCCCCAGAATCAACCACAACACGCCACATAGGACGCTATGCATCGATTTTAGTATATGTATATAGATATATAGATATATATAATCCTTTGTTACATACGAATAATTACATTTGTTCATACATACGAATAATTACAGTATTGTACCCGAATAATCGCTTGGTACCTACGAATAATTTCTCTGCTCACAAATTACACCATAAGGGTTGCTTACACGGGATCCAACCCCCCCCCCCCTCTCTCTCTCTCTCTCTCTCTATATATATATATATATATATAATGGATCAAAGGTTAACAAGTCTTACGGTGTTAAAAAACACAATCCCACGTTAAAAACGAGTGCGTGTAATTCAAGCCTAACCATATACCCTATAACTGCTGCCATAGAGGAGATCCAGAGTAAGAAAAGGGTGAACGGCGGAGGGCGACCAAAGGAAGGTCGATGATTTCACGAAGGGCGACCAAAGGCTGATGGAGTACGAGGCCGGTGGCGATTTGGAGGAGGCAAGTTCGGTTTGGGCGGCGGCGATTTGAGAGCGAACGACGGAGGGCTGACGGAGGACAAGGCGGCGACGATTTGGATGAGGCAAGTTCGACTTGGGCGGCGGCGATTTGATGAAGGACGATGACGGAGCGAAGAAATCAATTAAACAAAACCCTAATTGAAAGTTAAGAGAGCGAGAGAACTAGCAGTATCATAGGAGATGGCAGAATCGAAGCATGAGATGTTGGATTGCACGAAAATGAAATGAGATTTGGGAATTTCAGTTGGTGGTCGAAGGTTGAAGATGAATGAGAGTTTTGGAGGGAACCTTCATCTTTTGTACAGTTTACAGAATTGGTATTTATAACCAGCCCACAATACAAGGCCCAAACCCAATACACATAGCAGATTATAACCCGTGCTTCTTATACCCGGATAACTTGAACTCGGATCCTAACACCGCCCCTCAAGATGGAGGTGGTGAGGCAACTCCAATCTTGGATAACAAGGGCCGAAGATGGCAACCAACAACATTTTTGGTGAGGAAGTCGGCGAGCTGATCACGAGTAGGAACATGTTACAGGGAGATCAGACCCTCCATAAGCTTTTCACGAGCGTAATGGCAGTCAAGCTCGATGTGCTTGGCACGCTCGTGATAAACCGGATTCTTTGCGATGTAAATGGAGGCCTGATTATCGCACTTGACCGGCACCGGAGTAAGTCCAGGGACATCAAGCTCACAAAGCAATTAACCAGGTAAGCCAGGCAATTTCTGAACACACACGCCTGAGGGAGCGGTACTCTGCCTCTGCCGAGGATAGAGAAACACTTTGCTATTTCTTCGATTTCCATGAAAGCAAACAAGAACCCAGAAAGATGACAAAGCCACTGATCGACCGACGAGAGAAAGGGCAACTTGCCCAATCCACATCACAATATGCGCGAAGAGTGAAATTGGAACTCTTAGTGAGAAATAATCCCTTTGTTGCAGTTCCTCTAAGATAGCGCAGGACATGAATGCCAGCATCCATACGAGCGCTGCGTGGAGCCTGAAGAAATTGACTAAGGAACTGAACGGTAAAAGCTAAATCTGGGCGTGTGTGAACTAAAAAATTCAACTTGCCGACAAGCTTTTGATACACAGAAGGATCGGCCAAAGGCTCACCATCATCGGGAGCAAGCTGCAGATGTGGTTCAAGAGGACTGACAACCGATGTGTCTGAACAGGAAAACTCAGTGAGCAGCTCATTAACAAATCGCTGCTGGCTAAGTAAATACCTGTCTGTAACTTTGATGAATTCAATACCCAAAAATAAACTGATTTCTCCCAAGTCCTTGATGCAAAACTCGGCATCCAGAAAGGCCTTGAGGAGAAGCATCTCTACCTTGTCACTCCCAGTGACCAAAATGTCATCTACATAGATGGCAACAAAACAAACCAATCCTTTGTATTTCCTGAAGAAAAGAGAATAATCGCTAGCTGATTGTGTATAACCCCGACGTCTCAAGACAGAAGATAACCTTGCATACCATTGTCTGGATGCTTGCTTCAAGCCGTATAAGGATTTCTTTAATCGGCACACCATATGTGCTCCATCAACCACCAATCCGAGGGGAACTTTCATATAGACTTCCTCGTACAGATGCCCGTGTAAGAAGGCGTTATTCACGTCGAGCTGGAGCACTGTCCAGTCACGCTGTAATGCCACAGTCACCAGTGCACGGACAGTCGTCATCTTGACGACCAATGAGAAGGTTTCTGTGTAGTCGACACCCTCCTTTTGTGTGAAACCTTTAACTACAAGCCGAGCCTTGTATCGCTCTATGGATCCATCAACTTTCCTTTTGACTTTGTAGACCCACTTACACCCAATCACCCTCTTTCCTTGTGGTAGATCAACAATCTCCCAGGTGCTATTCAAATCAAGGGCCTTAAACTCTTCTTCCATGGCCTGCTGCTAAACTCTGAATTTACAAGCCTCACCAAAGCTTACAGGCTCATGATCAGGCAAGGAAACAATAGGAGAGGACGAAGAAGGAAATTGGCAGCTTGAAGTAATGGTGTGGAAGCAAAATTCAATGGTTGTGCATTGAGAACACAGATAATCTGATAAGTGAGCATGAGGTTGGTGTGACCTGGTGGAGCGCCTGAGCATTGGTGTCACAACCCGTGATTGAGGAAGAGGAGCAGGAGCAGGTGCCAACTCAACCCCAACATCATCCACTATCACCAACAACATCACCTTGATCAGGAAAAGCAAACTGAGGAACATCAGACACTTCTGATGACGAAGAGGACAGGAATGGGAATATTTCCTCATGGAAGACTACATCTCTAGAAACCATCACTTGGTGGCTTTCCAAATCATACAACTTGTACCCCTTTTTACCTCCAGGATAACCTAGAAGAACACAAGGCCATGGTCTGGCTCGTGGAGAAAACTTATCTCTTCCATGAGACTGTGTGGAGACATAACATAGGCAACCAAAACATCTTAAATGATCAAGGGAAGGTGTTGTCCCATACAGCTGCTCATAAGGGGATTTCATATGCAACAATCTTCTTGGGAGACGGTTGATGATGTGCACGACCATCACAACACTATCTCCCCAAAATCGTCTTGGTAAGCAAGACTCAAACATGAGGCTCCTAGCAACCTCCAAAATATGTCTATGCTTCCGTTCAACTACTCCATTTTGCTGTGGAGTAGCTGAGCAAGACTTCTGGTGTAATATCCCATGATCAAGGAGATACTGAGCATGCTCTGTGCTTCCACCTAGCTCTAGAGCATTGTCAGATCGAATAGCTAACACCTTCTTCCCAAACTGCCTCTCTACCATAGCAAAGAACTGCTTCATTGCTATGAATGCAACAGATTTGTTGGGAAGAAGCTGAACCCAGGTAGTGCGGCTATAGTCATCTACCAGGGTCAAGAAGTATCTGCAATTGTCATGTGTGGGAATCCGGTATGGCCCCCAAACATCCACATGTAACAATTCAAAAGCAAACTTAGTTTCGATTGAACTCAAAGGGAAAGGTAATCTGGCTTGCCTTGCACGAGCACAAATCAAGCAAGACTGTAAGTCTGAATTACAACCATTAACAATTCGAATAGAAGACAAAGTTTCAAGTATCCGAGGTGGCAAATGGCCTAACCTCTTGTGCCACAACGAGGCATCCACCACGCCTGGCCGCTTATTCTGAACATTCTGTGTATGAGTAGCAAGTTGAAAAGATCCTTTGTATCCCAACAGAAATAAATCCTTGACAAGCTCACCTATTTTCATAGGGCTCTTCATAGAAGGAGCCTGCAAATAACAACCTTTAGCAGTGAATAGCATGAAGCAATCAAGATCTCGAATCAACTTTCCCACTGAGATCAAGTTGCACTTGAAATCAGGTACCAACAATGTGTGGTTAAGAGTCAACCCCTGAGCAACTTCAACAGTCCCTGCCATGGTGATGTGAGATACCTCTCCAGTTGGCAAGGTAATTGTGAAAGGCTTGGTTAACTAGTAATGCGACTTGAACAATCTCAAGTCGCTACACATATGCCCACTGGCTCCGCTGTCTACAATCCAAACACGAACGTCTAAGATCTGTTGTGAAAGAGTCGTACATGAGAAACCGGCAAAATCATCTGCCACTGGCTCTTTGCTACGCGAAGAAGAACCGGTTGACTGTAGTAGCGAGATTAATTGAGCTATCTGTTCACTGGACATATCTGGTTTCTGGCTCTGGTTGGCGTTTCCAGCAAATTTACGGTCTCCTCCTTCTTTCTTCTCCCTATTTTCTGCGTAACCAGGAGGGAATCCGATGATGAAGAAGCACATGTCAATGGTATGATTCGTCTTTTTGCAATTAGTGCAGAACAATGGCTTCCTATCAAATCACCCTTTCTCCTTGTCTGTGTTTCCCTTGCCTGATGTAGAACTTTGAGAATTGCCATGATTCATGCCTGAATATCTAGATCCTCCGCTATTTGCCTTAGATCCAGAGTTAGATGCTTTAGCGTGCATCGAAACTCCTTCACTCTGAGCAGTAACATTAACAGACTTACTCTCTCTTTGATTTTCTTCTTGTGTCAACAGGAAATAGATGTGATCCATATTAGGCAATGGATCCATCAACAGTATAGAACCTCGCACAGAAGTATAGGACTCGTTTAATCCCATCAAAAGCCGAATAACTTTCTGATTTTCCTTATATTTTTGGAAATTTTCAACATAATTGCAAGTACAAGATCCACGCGAACATGCTGGCAGATTCTTCACACTGTCCAATTCATCCCACACTATCTTCATTCTAGTGAAATAATCGGAGAAGGAACTTATACCTTGCGTTGTGGAGGTCAGCTCTTGCTGGACGGAGTACAACTGCGTGCCTCCGACCTTGCTGAATCTAGAATCGAGTTGCTTCCACACGGCTTGAGCTGTATCATGATATATCACACTACACTTGATTTCAGGACTCAAACTGTTTGTTATCCAAGAAAAAACCATATCATTACATCTCTCCCACAGCATGTGCTTCGGAGAATTTGCATCTGGTTTGACGACAAATCCATTCACGAATCCAACTTTGTTCTTGGCTGACAAAGTGATTCTCATAGATCTCTGCCATTCTCCAAAGCCTTTTCCAGCAAACTGAGGTGTGACAAGGACAAGGCCTGGATGATTGCTCGGATGGATGAAGTATGGATCGTTCGGATCCAATTTCGCCAAATCTTCTCCCATCCTAGATCTGGTACCAAATTCCGCTGAATTCTATACAAAAAATGAACACTCGAGATTGGAAACAGTTCAGATCGTCAGATCTGCTCTGATACAATGTTGGATTGTACGAAAATGAAATGAGATTTGGGAATTTCAGTTGGTGGTCGAAGGTTGAAGATGAATGAGAGTTTTGGAGGGAACCTTCATCTTCTGTACTTTTCTTATTATTTAGAAATCGGAGAATGAGTTTACAGAATTGGTATTTATAACCAGCCCACAATACAAGGCCGAAACCCAATACACATAGCAGATTATAACCCATGCTTCTTATACCCGGATAACTCGAACTCGGATCCTAACATGAGAGGTGCAATCAACCATGGCCCCTTCTTCTTGCTCCCATGGAGATTCCGGTTGCGATGCCGGATGGCAGATGCGATGGTGATGGCTGATGACGGATTTTGCCACAGGAGGCGGATGCTGATCTGGTTTCGATTTGGCCCTCAATGGCGGTGATGGTGATGCCGGTGACGGTGATGGTGGGCGGCGAAGGTGATGGCAGATTTTGCTATGTAAATAAAATATGGAATAAGCTCACAAACGCAATCAACTCGATCAATCAAGCAAAAATAAATTACAAGACTCCCCCGTTGTAGTGTGAGGGAATCAAGATCGATGAACAAGGAAGCGTGTCAGCGCTCGCCAAAGTAGTCCTAAAAAGTCATTCTCTGTATCGATTAGAAGTCCTCAACGCCGACCAAGGAGTGGTCGATGTCGATCGGGGCAATCAATCTCTTCAGCAACAGTAGGTCCAAAGTGGTTGACGTCGATCAGAAGATTCAGAACACCGGCCTCGACGTCGAGTGTTGTGAGCTGAATCTGCCATGTTTTACAGTAACTTTTATATCGTTTTCTGCATACATTTCATGCATTTGGGCCAGAATAGTACAGAATCTATGTAGTTTATGTTTATTTGCCAAATTATGGAATCTACACCAGTTTCTGTTTAATTTCGCAGAATTCGAGGCAAAGTACAGCAGTTCTGAGAAAGGTCGGAAAAGCTCAGAAATCAACTACAGAAGTCCAAGGCCAAGAAGCAGTGGAACTAGTCGAATCAAGCTAGGAGCCCTGCTTTACTCGATCTAGAGTAAACCTACTCGATCTCGACGAAAGTGTCCGAGCACAGGCCTTGTCGACTAAACACTGATCGAGAAACTGAGTCAGAGGCAACCCGACTCCGGAAGCCAACTCGATATCGAGTAACTTTGTCGAGATCGATAAAACTTCGACGCCATATCCGGAGTCGACGAGCTGTGCCAAGTCGAGAAGCCGAAGACGGAGAAGCCGAGCACCACCTTTACTCGATCTCGAGGAAGTTTGTCGAGATCGAGGACTCAGAGAGCCAAAGTCCAAGCCATGACGAGCACCAGCTACTCTACAACACCAGGCCAGCCATCCTCGACACCAACCTACTCGATCTCGAGGAAGTTTGTCGAGATCGAGGACCCAGAAGCACACACTCGAGCTTGATCGAGCAGCTGCTACCCGAGACGTCCAGCCAGCCATGATCGACGTCAATCCTACTCGATCTCGAGGAGTCTTGGTCGAGATCGAGGAACGCCGTGTCTGAGCCGCGTTACGTGGTTTGCTGTCCTACGCGCTTTAGGAGTCCTTGGAGCCGAAGGAGTCCGAGATGGCCGAGATCTATCCTACAACTATCAAGTTCTATCTATGGAGAAGATTTACAACACATGGAAGATATTCTACCTATTTTAGATTTATTTCCCCTTTATAGATTTAATTCTTTAATTACATTTATTTATCTTTTAAGCTTTTTAGATATAGATAGATATATTCTATCCTTGAATAGCAAGGAATAGAAGGCTATAAATAAAGCCTTAGGGGCTGAGCATTAGGCATCTTATTCCAATCTGATTCCAATTGAATTCCATTCAAGTAAGTAGGAGTAGAAAGAGAGAGTTTGTGGCGAGGAAGGTGGAAAGGCGAAAGCGGATTTGGCTTGTTCGGTTGTAAGCTTTCTTTGGTTTATTTCAATTCAAGATAGTTTCTTTTGTTATTTGATGTCTTTCTTGATGATGAAGAGCGAGTAGTCCACCCACTTCTGGGGATGGGGTGAGCCCGACGGTGGCCATGTGAGGTGATGCGGTAAAGGTACAATCTTTTGATGCAATTCGTCTTCTATCCCTATGAGCATGATTCTTTTACGAGAGTTGAAGGTGATCCTTGTTTGTGTTATTGAAGAGAAAGTAATCTTAATGCAACTTGGGTTAATTATGTGAAAAGGGTTAGTAACAATTAGGGTTTATGCGAAAGCCTCTATATGCCTATTTGTTAGTAACGAAAGTTATTTTGATGGAAAGCATGATCTTTTATGCCTTTATGTGTTACTTTGCATGGTTATCGTTGTGGCGTTGATACCCTAGCTTTGGAAGTTCTTTATATATTGAGTTTATTTCTGTCGAAATCTAAGTTCTGTGTTCGAAATCTGCAATTTACATGTTTCTGTGTTTTGTCGATCTAGAGGAGGAGTTAGTCGATCTCGCGGAGTCTGTTGTCGAGATCGAGTAGGGTTTGGTCTAGATCGAGTTGATTGCCTGAGTTTCTGCTTCTGTCGTCGATTTTGAAGTTTCTGTTTCTGCTGAGTTTTGTCGATCTCGAGTTAGCTTTGTAGAGATCGAGTACTTCTGTCCTTGCTTTTATTTTCTTGCTTTTGTTTGTTATTTATGTCTTTCTTTCTTTGTTCCTTTGTTTTTGTTTTCTGTTTGCTTTTCTGTGAGATTTACAGCTGCCTAGGATCCGCTGACACGCTTCCTCGTGGATTGATCCTGACTTTCTCTTACTACATTGGAGGGAGTCTTGTAATTATTTGCTGGGACCTGAATCTGGTTTGATCTATTTTATTATATTTCATACTCGATTTCCTCCTCACAACAGAAAACAAAAACAGTCGACATCGACTGGGTAGCAGTCGACGTCGACTAGGTAACAGTCGATGTCGAGCACAAATATGCAGAAAACAGAAACTTGTTGACAAAGAAAGGTCGAAGAATAAAAGGATGATAAAGGATGAAATGATCAAAAATATCAAGGGGTTTTTGTTGGGTTTCTCAAACACAACCAACGACTTATAGAAGGGTTTCAAACAATATAATAAAAAGCTTCCAAGGTTAGGGTTTACCACGACAACAATCGTGTATGCAACACACAAGAATCATAGAAAGATCATGTTTTTATCATCACAAGACGACTTTCGCAATCAACAAATAGATAATTGATGGACGGTTTTTAGTCGCGTAAACCGTATCAAAATAAAACTCAAACCTACAAACTAGTATAGCAAGTAAGTAAGAGTTCGATCCTACAAAGAATCAAGTATTTCTCCGCAATGTGTATTTACCAATTAGTAGAAAGGGGGGTTTTGGTGATTGAAACAAGAAAGAAAGCAAAATAAACTATAAACAGATTGATGCAAAACAATTTAGAGAAGATCGATCTACCTACAACTATCTACTTTATTTGGTTGAATTGATATTGTAACTTCCTCTTGTCCTTTTAGTCTTCCTATGAATGCCCTTGTCCCGACCTAATATAGTTACTAGTCCAATCAGTCCTAGAAACCCTTATCAATCGAACAGTCCCTAAAGAAGGATTTAACCCAATTGATAG
Source organism: Persicaria tinctoria (assembly GCA_037127255.1). Classification (NCBI taxonomy): domain Eukaryota; kingdom Viridiplantae; phylum Streptophyta; class Magnoliopsida; order Caryophyllales; family Polygonaceae; genus Persicaria; species Persicaria tinctoria. Next base: position 1,901,124 of record JBANSL010000005.1, on the reverse strand, counting down.
CTTTAAGTTCAGAGATTAACCAAGGTATTTGCAATCCCTAAAGAGGGATTTAACAACACATTAACTTCCTACTTATCCAATTAGTTCAATCAGCCCTAAAGGAACAAGTTTGCTACTTAGGTTAAGGTTCACAATTAGGAATCTACAAAACCTTAGCAATTGAATTGATCTAACAAGTTGGCCAGACAAAAAAGAACAAAACAATCAATCAATAAGCACAAAGAAGTTGAAGCATTCAATATAGGAAATAAGGAACAAGATTCAGAAACTCACAATCAATCCAAATAAAGCTTCAAATTACAAGTAGATCGAAGAGAGTTTAGCCGCTCATGGCGAACATCGCTCTCTCTCCAATTTTCTGATAGAACCTAGAATAGAATAGAAGTTCTGGAAAATTAACTAAATTCGGCCTTAAATATGACCCAAAGTCGGCCATGAAACAAAATACTAGAAACTAGGGTTTTTAATATTCAAAACGCAGCGTCCAGCACTAATGCCAAATGCTACGGCCGCGGCATGGTTGCTGCGGCCGCGGCATCAGTCGTTCTCCCATATCCCGCTGCAGCGGCCCTGGCGGCGGCCGCAACATATTGTCTTTCACGGAAAATCTGTTTTCGAATTTGCTCTTCTTGTCAATAGGAAAGTTGTAGTTCTCTGAAAGAGCTTTCCAAGGCATGGTCATAATAGTCAATCGGACAACCGAGACCTTCAGAAGTGCAAAACAAGTTCAGCATGTCTGGCGACAACTTCTGCAGACTTGTTTTTCGTTTAGGTTCGCTTCTTCTTCTCAGGACCTCTTGAGATCTTCATGTAAGTTTCTTAGATCAACTAGACATTCTCATCTAATGCGTTATTAACCCATGTCTCCTCCTCGGATCCACAGTTACCTGAAATAATCAATAAAAGTGTGTAGATTCCAACTCCACCAACGTAGAGAGCAAATATGCAAATTCTACTTAAATCATGCATGATATGCATCTTAACTAAGCTAAATGCAACCTATTATGCCTACCTAAATGCATGCTATCAATAATAGAGGCTCTCGCATACAAAACATATTTGTTTCTATCTTTTCATAATTAGGGTTTAATCAACTTTCGCAAACCAATCATAATTACTATCCAAATTCACAATTAATTCACTTTCGCTTCATAATCGCAAACAAGGAATTTCCTTAACTTTCGCAAAGGATTAAGCATGAGATAGAAGATGATAATCACATAAGAGCATCATAGATTCAAGCATACACACATGGCTATTACCGAGCTCACCCCGACCCTAGAAGTAGGACGACTACTCACTCATGATCGCAATGAACACGTACGATCATAAACATGAAAGACATAAACTTGAATTAAAATCAAACTAAACTTACAACCGAAACCGTCTCGACTCTCTCCACCACTCTCGAATGTCCCTTTTTCTCTACTATATGGAACACAATTGCTTGTGTTCTTTGATAATAAAATAATAAAAATAATAGAAAGTCTCAATCACCTAGGGGTAAAAGGAAATTACCCCCAGAGAAATATTATATCTAATTATGGAAGATATATAAAGATCTCGTGCATATTTATCCTCAAAAGATTCGGCCCAATCCGCGCGTCTATTGTTCGCTGAACTCCAGGTCGACGTCGAGTGGAGTGGTCGACGTCGAAGGCCCCCCAGGTTGGGTCAATCTCGAGCGCTGGTCGACATGATGCATTAATTTCGACCAGTCTTCACTCCGATCCAGTAGTTTCACCTCTCAACACTTAGTCAATTTCTCCCTGATCGTTGGTCGACGTCGAGAGCATCCATTCGACGTCGAGCTCTTCCTTCAACTCGTGCTCTTCTTCTTGCAATTGCTCTAAAATGTTCCAAATCTTGCGAAATTGCACCAAAACTTGTGTAGATCTCTATATCTTGCAAATAACCATATACTCCGTACTACACAAATTCTCAGTATTCAACCCAAAGTGTAAATAAATGACAGAAATTGAAATAAAAGTAAGCACAAAACATGGTCAAATTAAATATGCGCACATTAGTCCGCATGTCGTAGGTCTCATCCGCTGCCAGCGGACACAACCTTCTCTTCATGTCTTCAACCGCTTGGTTTGTTGTCCTAGCGGATAGGTGGCCGCACCAGTGGCTCCTACAGACGAATTCTTCTTCTTGTTCTTTCCTTCTCGTCTTGTCTTCTCCTCTTCTCCCATGCTTTCTTCTTCTTCCTTCCTTGATGCTTGACTTCACTTGATTTCATTGGCTTCCTTGCTTTGGCTTTCGTTTGACTCTTGACCACATCGGATCCTTGAATCTACATAAGACACTAAAATATCGTAGATTCCGACTTCTTCCACAAAGAGTATAGAGTATGCACTTAACTAGAATGAAGACTATATTATAATGCAAATGCACCTAAAACTAGCCTATTATGCATGTCAAACTATGCATTATCAGGGACTCACCGGGATTAGACATAAATCTACTCAACACACTGATAGAAAAGATAATATATATGGTCCAGTGCAAAGCATAGCATACATGACAGATCCAACAACAACATCATAATACACTTTACTCATCTTTTGAATTTCAGTTTGAGATTTAGTACAATGTTTCTTAGACAGCTCTAAATGCCCTCCTAAGGGAACCACTGCAAGTTTAGATTTAGCCATTCAAAACCACATAAGTTTTCTTTTTCTGTCTCTATTGATTTTAATTCCAATGATCTTCTGAGCTTATTCTAAATCTTTCATGTCAAAATGCATTTTTATATCTCTCTTAACTCCAATAATGAGAATCTTAGAATTAGAAATAATAAGGATGTCATCAACATACAAGAGCACATATAAAGGAGATATAGAACCGGCACCCTTGAAATAAAGACAGTTATCAAAGCCACTCCTATGGAAACCAAGCTTAGAGATGCAAGAATCAAATTTCATGTCCCATTGCCTATGATACTGTTTTAACCCATAGATAGACTTTCTGAGACAAATAAATATTTTCATCAAGCTCTCCATGTAAAAAGGCAGTTTTAACATCCATTTGTTCAAGTTCCTAATCATACACATCAGCCATAGAATTTAACTCCCTTTGCTGAATTTCCTCCCTTAATTGATGAGTATGTGAACTCCCCTACTTCACTTGGATTTTTTGAAGTATCTTTAGAAGCCACAACAAGCTCAATGTTTTCATTTACTTCAGTCCCCTCTGAGAAGGGTTTATGAGTAGAGGAATCACCACTTGCTGATGCGTGAGAGTATTGACCAATGTTAAACTCTTCTTCGTCATTTTTTAGAGGTAGGTAGGTCATTCTGATTATAGAAGTGTCTAGGTGGATGAAGATGAACTGTATCATTTCCTGCATCTCCATTGGTATCTACCAGCGTAAGAGAAGGTGTTAGTACGATCCTAAAAAGAAATTCAAACTCATTGAAAAATCACATTCCTAGGAAGGATGACCTTATAGCCATGAGCCCATGAGAGGCTGAATAAAGAGGATTTTATGATGAAATAATACATTCACATTATGCTTTATATAATATGGTCATAATCCAAGGTCAAGTGATTAAGGCTTAGACACATGAATGTGTCTAAGGGTACTTGCAACCTATAGAGAATGTCATATATTATTGAGTATAAAATGGATATATTTCATTACCCAAATGGTCCCATAGTTTACCCATTTTAAGTGCTAATGTCACACATAAGCCTAACTATTACAATGAACAAGTTTAAAGATACACAACATATAAGAATCTTATTGTCGATATGAGATTGCACTTTACCATCTACAATTACTCATACTCAAGTTGTTACAGAAGCTGAGTGCGAGCATAATTTTAAGTCTAGACCCAAATTTAGGCTCAAAACGACTAAATATGAACAAGCAATACTCAACTCGCTTGGCTTGAATAGCCGCCTTAGATGTGATTAGGGAAGAAGAATTAAGGATAAAAAAATTAACAAAAGTACATCACATATTAATGAATCCAAAACTTTTAAAAATGTAAATACAAGTAAAGGGTGCACTTGAAGAGCAAAACCTAGTTAGATTACACAAATTGTATCATCCACTAAGCCTAAGACAATATCAAACTAACTATAGGAAATATTTGCACAATTGCATTGCATTCATGAGAATTAGGAGGATAAACCATGGATGAGGAAGTTGCAGGCGAATTCGGAGTACTAACTCGAGTACTTAGGGATCGATTGCGAGCTGCTACTAGCTGTGCTTGAAGTGTTGTTGTGACTTGACTTTGTTGCTACATCAATGTTGTAAGAATTACCATATGAATTAGGGAAAGCATCCATACCCGACGACGAATATTTCATAGGCATTGAAGTCACTTGCAACAAGCTAGGAAAGGGTGCTTCGAGTGCAGATATAGCTTGCTTTATCGAAGGCCGCTGGCTAGGATCAGGGTTGCAACACCACAATCCGACCATCATCAACTGCCTTGCTTGATCAATGTCGAATTCAACATCTAGTCTCTTATCTATTGCTTCTAGGATGAACCCTCTCGCGTGTAGGTTTACCACCCATTCGACTAGGCTCACTTTGCCTGGATCCTCTTCTAACAATTCAATTGGCTTCCTTCCACATGTAATCTCTAGGGCAACTATTCCAAAGCTGTAGATGTCGGACTCTTTGCTAGCTTTCCCGGTCTTAAGGCACTCGGGAGCTAGATATGCTAGTGTGCCAGCTGGGACCGTGGTCTCCAAGCTTTGGCCATGATCCGTAAACCTGGCCAAGCCGAAGTCTCCTAGCCTTGCATTGAAGTCCAAGTCAAGCATGACGTTGCTGGATTTGATGTCGCGGTGAACCACGCATTGCTCGCATTCATTGTGAAGGTAGTGCAACGCTGAGGCAAGACCAAGCGCGACATTGTACCTTTTTGGCCCAGGTAAAGGAGGCAGGTCTCCTCCATAGAGATGAAAGTCTAGGCTTCTATTTGGCATGAACTCGTAGACGAGTAATAGCTCTCCATGATCATGAGACCAGCCTACTAGGGAAACTATGTTTCTATGTCTAAGCCTATTTATAATATTGACCTCGGAAACATACTCTTTCTCACCTTGGTTTGATCCGCTTCGGAACTTCTTGACCGCCACCTTGATCTTGGGGCTCAGTAGCAAGCCCTCGTAGACATCTCCAAAGCCTCCCGATCCCAGTTTTCGCTCCTTGGCGAAATTGTTGGTTGCCCGGGAAAGTTGTGAGTAAGAGAACTTTGTCATTCCAAGATCATCAAATAGGATTTGATCAGCTTCAACCTTCCTCCGCGACTTATACCAAAACACAAGGATTGCGCTTATTAGGACCATTGCAAAGAGACCCGCCAATCCAATGCCCACAAACGCTCCCACTTTGGTCCTACTTTTGGGATTGAGACTACCTCTTGAGACTGGGCTTATTCCGGGGGTGGGACTACTTTTCGGGCTGATGGCTTCGTTCGGGTTTGAGCCGAAACTCCAAGAATAAATTTGACTACGATTCTCAGAAAATACATCGGATGATGTAGTAGTGAAACCAACTTGTACTCTAGGAGGCAAAACAACACTCAAGTCAACAATATACCACACAGTATAAGAATCTATTCTTTCTTCAAATGTCAAGTGTGCAGTTAAGTTTTTCGCAGTCGAATCGTAAGTTATCCTCACATTTGCAGTGCCCCTGTAACTAATGCCAATCACGGGGACAAATGTTTTTGATTTTATGGAATTGACATCAATACCTATATGTTGATCGGTTGTGTCGTCCCAATCGTCACTGTATGTGTCAAATTCGACCGCCACAACTTGATTTCTGGAGGTGTCATTCAGAGCAGATGCATCAGTCTCGAACAAACCATATAAGCCGCCATCAGCATCCGGGAACCACTCGCCATTCTCAGGAACAAGGAAGAACGTAAGCCCGTGCGCTATTGGGGGGGAGATGTCGAAGCCACCATCACCAGCGACGCTGAAGGAGAAACGAGTGGAGAAATCTGTTAGTAATTTTGTGGAACCTTTGACAACCCATAGTTGCATTGCTTCGCGGTATAAAACTCTGGCCGCGCTGGTAGAACCCTCCGGCGCTGACTTGTTGAGCAGTATAGCGGCACCGGAAATAGTTGCGTTGCCGTCGAGGATAAGGTCTCCTCCATCTCCGAATTGGTTTTTGTTGAAGCTCGAGAAGCTGAAGTTGAGGCCGCTTGTAAAAGGGAGGAAGGAGAAGCAACAAAAGGAGGAATGGTTTTGAGCGAAGAGGATGATTAGCCATGGCTGTCATCCAATTGACGTAGAAGCTCTACCAATCATCAAAGGAAAATTGTTGTCATCTATTTAATTACTAAAGCTTACTCTTCATAGAAGCTTTCCATGATTATGTAATTTTGAGGGTTTGTATTTGCGTTTGAACGAATCATATGTTGTCATTTTCAATCTGTACATAACAGGACATACATCATACATTCATATATACACGATGTTTTCCATTTTTAAACGTGCATGTCCGTTTTGAAGGGTCGTTGGTTTTTTTTTTTTTTTTTTTTGATAAGGTAGGAGTTCGAGGGCCAGAGAGATTTGCCACCTCCCGTGGCCGATAAATCGACAGACAGCGAACCATTGAAACATACAACAAACACTAAAGTGACAAATTAACATAGATGAAAGAAAAAACTCATAGGTCTCCGGTTCGAACTCCGGAATGGCTGTTCTTTATTTACCAATTCAAGAAAGAAAAAACTCATAAAAGTTGCCAGCCAACGGGGGAGTCGAGCAAGATTCAAGACGATCCACGAATGTCCTGAGAACACGAAGAATACAATGCCAAGAAGACAGAGAACAGTAACTCACTACCTAGAAAAAAAGACGAGACCTGTGAAAGTCCTCTCACAAAAACAATTTTTTTTATCCTTCCAATCATCTTTTTTTTTTTTGTTCCTTTTATTTTATTTCAGTTTTTTTTTGGCAAAACTACCAAATTAGTATTTAAAACTGGCAGTCTTGGACAGATGAGTATTTAAAATAACTCCGGTGCCAAATTGGTATTTAAAAAGTCACCGACGGACATATAGGTATTTAAAAAACCACCAACGGACATATAGGTATACTTTTTTACCGAAAGTTCGGTTTTCGTTCTAAATTTTTAAAGAACGCAATTTAGTAAGCTTGAATTATTTTTGTTGGTAATTAAAAAAAATTAAACTAGCTTGGTTGATAATTAATTTTTTAAAACTCATCAATGTATCTTACAATATATAAAATGATAAAAATAAAGTCTTTTTTTTAAAGAACTCATTAATGTATCTAAAAATATATAAAATGATAAAAATGTAGACTTTTTTTACCAGTTCTCATATATTGGTATCTTTATTGGTTGGAAGTTAGATTCTCATATATTATTATTTTTAAAACATATTTTTCAAAAATAAAAATTAGTAAGTTAATTACCATAATTAATCCCATATATTTTTATTGGTTGGAATTAGGTTTTTAATATACATGGTTTGATGATGATAATTAACTTGTTGAATTCTATTTGTGAAAAACTTAGGTTTTTAAAAATACTAATATGTAAGTATCTAACTTCCAACTAATTAAAATACCAATAGGTGAAAACTAATTAAAAAAAAAGTATGGATTTAATTTTATCTTTTTTATATAACATTTATAGATATATTAATGAGAATTTTTTAATGAATTTATCAACATAAAAAACCTCCGACCAAAAAAAATACTTATATGTCCACCGGTGACTTTTTAAATATCAATTTGGCACCGGAGTTTTTTAAAATAACCATATGTCCAAAGGTGCCAGTTTTAAATACCAATTTGGTAGTTTTGCCGTTTTTTTATTAGACTTTATGAAATCATTATAAACGGTTCTTTTATTTTTTTCACAATTCAACGTAGTTTAGGGAAGAAACATTCCTAATAACATAGTCTGTTCACAAACTTAAGGGGTGTCAACTAAAAACGTATAGTTTCAAATTTTCACTTCCCTCTTGATTTCCAAATGCGACAATACAACATTGATACAGGATTTGGTTCTTCATTGTTAAACACTCATTGCCTCACTTACCTGCGAGGTAAAATCTGTACACTCTACACAACAGACGCGTTTGAGCGATTGCATTTGTACATTGCAGGTCGGCGAACCTTTATTACCGTCTCATTGCCGCTTCAACACGACCGTGTAAACGATGCTTCCCTGCGAACTGGGGTTTGTGTTGTGATCTTGCCTATGAGCCAATTGCACAGTCCAGGCTCTTCGGTCTGCTTATTGACTCTACAGAGCTAACAAGTATGTACCACTCTAATTTGTACCCAGTCGCTGCTTTGCACGCTCGATAGAAATCGGTTGCCTGCATAGACCATGCCACGGCTTGTTGGAGTCCTCGTTGCACAATCTGAGCTTCTTTATCTGCTTATGAAGAGCTTCTAAGTTGACGAGAGGGGCCATAGTTGGCCGTCCATGGGCACACTGTAACAGTTAATCCTTCGTAAATGAAAACCGTCTCGTTGTTTCTTTCTAGGTATTTTTGTGAGGATTTCTTTCGCTATCAACTTTGTGTGAAGAATAGAGAATCTTGTTCGCAATGTTACCTGGAAACATAGTGATGTTCTTTTCAGCTCTTCGACAATGAGGGAACACTCCGATGGCAGCAGTGTGTCTCCAAACATTATTGCACCTTCATAGAACACAAAGTTGTCAAAGATATCCTAATCAAAACAAGTTACTCGCAAACTTTACTTCAAAAAGCAAGGTAGGATAATACGGGAAGTTATCGGTACAGGAGTATAACAACAATATTTAATGAAGGGTAGGATAGTAGTTACACACTACCTCTACATGCCTTGTTATTCAGGACACGAAGAACCGATGGTGGAACTATCGATGATCCATCGGTAACTGCAAGCTACATTTGCAGGCGACAAAAGAACAACAGAATTAAGCAAGAGGTAGTTGAAGAACATGGTCTCGAAAAGACAGAACAATGACCTGGATGGACAAAATTGCAAGGGAGATCTGTAACATACTTGATCAATAAATTCTAGCAGATCGGTATCGGACAAATTGACACCTAGAATACAGGGTACCTGTAAGTCAGCAGAAACAAGTCAAAAATAGGTGGCCACTCGCTCTTCGCTCTTACAACTTGTCAGAAAGTAATATCATTTGAAGATAGAAGACTCGACATTAACTAATGGTTGAGAATGTAGAAAGAAAAAAACACAGAAAAGAAGCTTTTCTTGAAAAATAAAGGATAAATTACATATCCATATTCAGAGGCTTGCCATGACAACAAACCAATGCCTATATGAATGAAGATCATCAATAATAAACATATCACCTAAGACAAGTAATGGAGGTTTGCTAAAATCTGGAAAGAGACAAGTAGCTGTAGAGGAAGGGGATTTTGATTACCGCGACAAGTCTAAGAGTGTCAGGCTGCCTGTTCAATGTATTCAAATTTCTGCAAAAATACATGTAAAATAAATCAGTTACAACAGCTTTGGCTAGAAATTTCAGAAATGGGTAGATACTGAAGGCGAAGATTTACTTGGTGAAAGATTGAGAGTCATCAGAGATGTTGCAGATCCATCCCCAGTGCCTTATTTGATCAGCATAGTTGTGTAATAACTGATAGACACTCTCAGGCAGCATCTATATGGAAATTTACGAAATTAGAATTTTTTTTTCTTTCTATTTTACCTTCAAATAAAAGGCTACATCAAACTAGAAATATGGCATACCATCTCTTTCTCTTCTTCCAGATACGTTACTGTCCTCATTTTGCCAGAAAGTACCTGAAGACACTGTATTAATTGAAAGATGAAACGGAATGTTAAAAAACACAAACACCCTGGTTAGAGGTCATGATGGTACCTTCTGACGTAAATCTTCAAGTCGAATTCTTTCATCCGCAGCATGCTGGAAAACATTTGAGGGGAATTTTTTTTTAAAATTCAACAAACTAGTGATAGAGCGGTACCTCATTTTCTACAAGGTAATCATTTTAAAAGGTTGTGGGCATTAGTGATCATAGAACTGAAAGAAATGCAAATAATGTCCTTCTAACAGTAACTTCAGACGTAAATCTTCAAGTCGAATTCTTTCATCAGCAGCATGAAATGCTTGGTTCAAGAACAAATAGTGCCTTCTAAACAGTAAGTCAAGAACAAAGCAACTAAATGTTTATAAGATGAAGGAAAATCTCTAAAACAGTGAGATCTTGTGAAAGTAACATGAAATGTGGTTCATAATATTTTTTTAAAAAAAAAAAACATTGACTGTTTAAATCATACCTGGTCAATAATAGCTAAAGTTTTACCCGCCACTACTGGAATGAATTTCTTATCAACTTGCTGAAGAACTCTGCTAGCCTCCAAGCAGTTCCGATTGATAGACTTTGGAACTATTGTGTCACTTGCAAGGCGCAGGAGCCCAGAAGAGACATCCAGTATAGTGTATTTGTCTCGACAGTTCGTTGATTTTTCCCTGACCTGCAATTGAGAATGAAATAGCCAATCAACTTCTCACTGGCTAGAACTTGTAACCTAATGCCTGCCATAAAAGAAAATTCTTGAAAGATTAACAAACCATTTTGGAGTTGTGAAGGTAATCATCACCATCCTGTGGACAGCCATTCCTCCACTTGACCCCTAAATCTGCTGTATCTTTTGAGAAGGCAACAGGGAAAATTTTCAGAACGCAAAAGGTGGTTCATAAGTTAAACAAAGAGTCCTTAAGCTAATAGGTTTCACCAATTTTCACAAGATATGCAGCTATACAAGGAATCCTGCAACATCCCTACTAAGAAAACGTAAAGTATAGGAAAAAAGAAAATCACAGCCCCCTGGTCAAATACATTGTTTTAGCTATTATGGTCATGTTGCATAGTGTTTTGTGACTTGTGAAAGATTTTTGGATAGGCTGCTTTATGAGGAATCTTACCATAAGCATGCAAAGGACCGTCAGACTTTGTTTTCTCTCCATTCCGAGTCTTAGCAACATCTGGCACATTTGCAGCTTCCTTCATCTTTCGACTGAATGGCGACCAAAAAGAGTTTTAGTTAAAGATGAGGACTAAAAATAATTCCAAAGATAAGGTACCCAAAAATTATACCCAGAATGTAATGAAAATCCTTTGATTGGACTTGTCTCAGGAAACTGATCAAACTGACTAGAAGACTGTTGTATGAATTTTTCCTTCTTAATCTCGCAACTACCTGCAGTAAACATAGAAAGTTTGTTTATGATGCAAAGAAAGGTACGAGATTCAACTATGTAGGATGATACCTGTAGGAATCCTTTTACCAGGATATGCCTTTACTGAAGTAGAACTGGCCATCATGGGATAAAATCTCCTTTTCCCTCTATAAATCGGCGGGGCTGAATGACTTCTTGTTCTTCTTGCTTTGTCGACATCTCGACGTTTGATATCACTCATTGGCTGGTGAATATTTGATATTCTTTGAACATGAATTGATGGATTCTTGTATACTGATGATGGCAATGTAAAACCTTCTTCGGATTGAGGACATGTACTGCCTGACAGCTTACCGCCATGACGGTGACCAAAAAGATAAGAATCATTGGTACCTCGATCACCCCCCCTTTTGGGACTTTCACATCCATTTCTCAAGTGCGAATTTGAGCAACCTTTAGATAAAGAGTCCTCATAGGTGAACCCATCCTTGTAGTGAAAGGAATGAAAATCTTTTCTCTCATGCTTAAGATATTTGAAATTTGCATGATTTCGGGATCTAGCACTCCCATCTTGTTCTTGAAGACTTCGATGCTCAAAATCATTGGTATCTCTATTATCACTTCCACACCCATTTCTAAAGTGTGAATTTGAGTAAGCTTTAGACAAATTGTCCTCATAGGCGAACCCATAATTGTAGTCACAGGAACCAAAATCCTTTCTCTCATCCTTAAAGTAATTGAAATTTGCATGACTGCTGGATCTAGCAATCCCACCTTGTTCTTGAAGACTTTGGTGCTCAAAATCATCAGCACCTATACTACCCATTTCACATCCATTTCTCACGTGTGAATTTGAGTAACATTTAGACAAAGAGTCCTCATACGTGAATCCATCATCACAGTCACAGCAATCAAAATCCTTCGACTGCTGCTTAAAATATTTGAAACTTGCATCGTTTCTGGATCTAGCATTCCCCCCTTGTTTCGGAAGATTTTGGTGCTCAAAATCCCAAGAATTTACACCAAAGATTGAATCTGAGATCACATCCTTGCATTCAGTATCCGATGACTCAAAACTGGCATCAAAATCAAAACCTCCAAACTCTTGCACTGAATGGCATTTATCATGTCCAGCAGTAGCAAATTCTTGACCAGAAAAAAGTGAACATTTTGATCTAGCACGTTCAGATTTAGATTCATTGAATGGGAAAGGAATAGACTCCTTATCCTGCGACATTGTTCTCTGAAATTCATCAAAACTCTCAGCACCATGAAATTTCATAGTATCAGCTCTATGGACCCTGTCATCACTTTGAAGTTTAGACCACTTTTGATCAAAGAATTCATTTGTATTTTTCAGTGAGGAGCAATGACGCAAAAACAACCCATTAACATCCTGAAATGGAGACGGAACGTAAGTTCTCAGACTTGTATCTGCCCCATTAACATCCATTTCTCGGGAACTGACCTGATCCTCCAGAAAACTACTGTATTTCCTGGTAGAAAACAGATCTTCTGTGAAGTCCTCCTGTGATGGAATCAGATCACTATCAATGTCTGCAAGTTCATCACCACAAGGGTCAATGTACTCTCCATCAGTCTCATGGTGATGACCGGGCAATTCAAACCTTTCTTCACCACTGCACGACACATTATGCAGATTTTCCAGTGAGGTACCGTTTCTGAAATATGTCCCATTTGCACTTTCTGGTGAAGAGCAATTTCGCCAAAATGGCTTCTTATAATCTTCAAACTGACAAGAGAGAAGAATTCTAGGACTCATTTCTGCCTTATTTCTCTCATAATTGGCTGTAATTCTTACCGGGGATTCAACCATCTTTTCTGAGCTGAAGCAATCATGTACAGAAGTTCCATTTCTCCCTATGGAAAACAAATTTTGGTCTTCACTTACCGTATTAAACTTATCCGTACTGGCCCAAGGATGGTTGCAAGTACTGTCCATATCAGGAAATCTGCAGCAAGGGTCAGAATGATTGTATGGTCGGGAGGGGGACATCCAATAGAAATCGTCTTTGAGTTCTCCTATAGAAGGGCTCGTTACTCCCTTACTTCCCTGATAATGTGAAGATTGGCTGATTTCTCGAGTTCCTGCTTCGATAGGAAATAAAAAACTGTTTGAAGCAGGTTGTGGCGACTGATTGTTCTGGATCTTGCACCTCTTTTTAGGAAGTTCGTATGTGTCCAAGAAATCTGCATCTGTAAAGAGCCAAAAGACTTTTCTTACAACATACAGATTTAAAAACTTGAAAAATTGGGCAAAGACCTATAGAAAACAGTGGCATATGAAACGAGAATATCAATGCATGCCTCAGTGCAACTAGAATAAGATCGTGTTGATCAAAAGGTACCTATTCTGGTTGATGTGCTGATATCAGCTTCCTTCCTAGTATGATGTTTGTTTGTTGGGTCAGCAGTGGAACTGAAAAGCTTCCCTGGAATATTTTAAAGCTTATTGAACAACTGTTTTATTGCGAAAGTTAGATAAGAGATACTCCTTTTTTTAAGAAAAAGGGTTAATTATGTAGGAATAAACTCAAAATATCTTTTTACTACCATTAGATGCTCTGCTGGTCCACAATGATCCAACAGATTTTTCAATCAACGAGAACACAGGCAACCAGTCCTGAAAAATTGCACCGCCAAATGAATTAGCTAGTGAAAAGGATTCAAATTCTCAAAGTTTTGAAGCTTATCCGATGTGTTAATTGGACATACATCACAAAAATATCAAAACATCAATAGACAATATAAGTAGTAAGCCAGCAGAAGCAACTTCAAAAACTATTCTCTAGACATCAAAGCCAAAATAGAAAAATAAAGGCTTACTATATGAAAATTGTCAAGAAACAAAATTACCTTGAATTCCACTGAAGTCTTCAACTGTTCAAAATGTAAATCATATGCAGATTGTGGGCAGGTTAAGTTCAAACAGTATGTTGCACATGCTTGAGGCCGACCCCTCTTTCCACCTTGGTTATTGTTCAATTGCTCCCAGTAGGTACTTGCTAGCCCATTAAGCAATTTATGAATTGGACTTTTGTCAATGAATCTTGAGTTAACGTCTGTTGAGTATTAAGGTCAAACTGAAGAAAAAGGTATTTGAGTAATATGAACACGACCAAGGAAGACCATAGAGGGATTTTGAACATTTGGATACATATGTATTGAATGCCCTGCAAAAGAAGTTTATAAGAAACCAATATGCTATCATAGTTGATGAGTACCAAAAATCATCAAGTAATAAAAAAACAGTTCTACCTTTGTCGAGAAAGAAGCAGGTGAACTGGAAATATATCCAGCAAGCTCATATGGACCTTCTGAAAGGCTTAAATCATGCAAAAGTGTGACCTTGATACCAAAATGACTAATCAATATCGGCAAAGGTGAAGAAGAAGCATGTGTTCGAAGCAATTCGTCATCACTACAATTAGAACCACAGATTGAGACACAAGTATATATTATGGTAAGGAAATGATGGAAGAAATAATATGTGCCCACCTCTCAATGTCAACAACAGAGAAGGGAACCTGTGGTCGCACAAGAGCAATTTGAAGCACACATTTCTTGACAGAGTGCAAAACTTTCTTTGGACTTCAAACACAATGGCTCCGTAAATCAGTGTAAGATCCACTAAATCATTCTTAAGTCTATAACCATCCAAAATATTAACAAAATTTTGAAAATTTCACAAGGTACCTGATCTGCATCTGTGTTCTCCGAACAGGTTGATTATAAAACATATCATGAACAATTACTGCAGAGATTTAAGACATTTTAAAGTCATCCAAACCAAGTAATGCTTCCGATGTCCAGATTCATACAATCTCAAATGTATAAAAATAGCAAACAATATAGTACCAAAATGCAACATAAACATTATTACATTTACATTGGGCATGAAAACAAAATCATTAATACATGTAGCAAAATTAATATTTAAAGCCACAAAGAGTGCACCCCTCTTTAGTCTTTACTGATCATAAAGAGACATTCCCTCTTACAGAATCGGAAGACCATAAAAAGTTTGAGCAACAAACTCGTATATTCAGTGCAAATGTTAAAGGGGTACCTGTTGTACCATTGTCCCACCTATCATCATCAATGCCTAAATATAAGCACTTAGAACCCTGAAAAGGCACCAAAAAATCCAGTTGTAAACAAAGTCAAATTGTGTAGAGAAATATAAGTGAAGCAACAACATTATTAACCTTCATGATTTTTTTGTATCCATTTGGCCTCCCTTTTGCTTTAGTTATAATTTCCAGCATGGAGACATCTGCAATAGAGCACAATACTTCTCCCCGATTCCCATAACTTCTCAAAACACTACCGGTATCAAGTAAGCTATGATGTTTTGATGTTGCTGCAGATTTAATATGTATAGCAATAAATGAGCAAATGAAGCATGGGGCAGATAATTTCTTTTATTCACGGTATCAGTAATTTCAACAAGATACAGAGGTGTACACGACGGTGGACTACATGGGGAAAAATAGTAAAATTTAGTTACCATATCGTTCTCCTAACAAAGCCAAACATTCTCGACTAACACCACATCCTGCACATATAGCAAAAAAGGCCAGATAGGCATTAACTGACAGGGGCAACTTTAACAAGCATTAAGTGAGTGAGTCATCTACTGACCATTATCTTCCACTTTCACATAACCAGTACCCACACCTACCGAGACAGATACCTGAAAATAGAGGCAGGAACAACCACCATGAGACAGCACAACACAAGCTAATGCAAAGTATACATAAAGACTTCTTTACTCAGTAAATGAAGCCTTTTACACATTCATCATTACTCCGTAGTCAATAAGAACTAGGAAGCATGATTATGATCTCCCATCTCATCTTAAAAGATCAAGCAACAAACCTAGAAATCCGGCCATGACAGATGACTCTAGAACAACAGTTCTTTTCTAATTAACTTTCATCTCCTTTAGCTTCAAAACAAGCATGAAAGCGGAATCAAATCTGACCTTCATTAAACGCACCACGAATCCCAGGCCCCAGAATTGAAGATTCAATTTCACCACGAAATTAATTGTATTCAAATCATCGAATAAAAAACATTACCTTGGTTGCACCGGCGTCAAGACTGTTGTACACAAGCTCTTCAACAACCCTGATCATGTCAGAGATGATGAACCCGGAACGCACCGAGCTACGAACATCCTCCGGCAAAGCCCTAATGCTCTCCATTAAACGATCCACTCAATATTCGCACCGCCCCAGAATGTGAGCAAAACCCATGTAATCAAACGGAAATAGTAAAACCTGACCAAAAAGGAACAAGATTTGCATATTTTCATCGATAACAGAAGCAAGGAGCGAAAATTAACACAAAATTGGAACGCTACAGAAGGAAACCGAACAGAAACTAGAAAAAGGAAGGTGCAAATAAACGGAACCCTAGAAAGACAAACTAGGGAAACCAAATTCGTCGAACTAGTGAATTGCTCACCTGAAATGGAAGATTAAACCCAAATTTCTGGGTTTCAGAGCTCCGAGTGGAGGGTTTGTCTCTCCGAATGGAAAGCGAAAAAAAGGCGGTGAAATTTGGAGGGGGGGTTTGTTGCAGGTTGTACTTGCATGACGGTGGACACGCGCACACTGGAGTGTTACTCCACTCAATAACACAAATCATTTTAGAGAAAGAAAAACCCAACCAACCTATACAAGACATCAGCCAGTACAAACGTCGATGAAGAACAGGACGTGCCATGAGTGCCAAGAAGGAAGGGGAGTATCAATCAAATGATTACACAATTGCACTCCACATGTACCAATGTGCATTTATTTATGGCGTGTTTGGCAAATTAGTAACGGTTTTTCTATTCTAGGTTAGGATAAAAATACTAATTTCGAAATATTTTTTAAATTTTCAATTAGTTTAGCTTTTTTTAAAAAATTAGATTCCTATGAATTTTTTTTTTGGTTGCAAATCTTTCCTAATTTAAAATCTTATCCTCCTCCCTTATGGCATAAAATAGAAATAATGAATTAGTGATGAGCAGGAAATAAAGGAGCAAAAAAAAATGGAAAATGAAAAAAAGGATGAGAAGAGGTGTGAATCTTAAAAAAAAGGAAATTTTTCGTGTGTTTGGACTATAAGAGATAAATGACAAAAAAAATTATCTATATCTATATATCTATATATAACATTAATTTATAAGACTTTGATTACGTGTCAATCTTATAGGAGTTTTAGGAATATTGACCAATTATGTTTTTTTCCTTGATTTTTTTTTATTTCTCCTATTCTCTTTTTTTTTCCATTAAATTTTTTTAATCCTCCATTCTCTTTTATTCTTAACATATTTACTAACAATTGGGCTTAATTCAAAACATTGAATTCAATCTAATATGACCATTAGGCTTAACTCACATTTATGTACTAACTATCTATATATAACCTTAATTTAGAAGACTTTGCTTACGTGTCAATCTTAGAGGAGTTTTAGGAATATTGACCAATTATGTTTTTTTCCTTGATTTTTTTTATTTCTCCTTTTCTCTTTTTTTTTCCATTAATTTTTTTTAATTCTCCATTCTCTTTTATTCTTAACATATTTACTAGCAATTGGGCTTAATTTAAAACATTGAATTCAATATAATATGACCATTAGGCTTAACTCACATTTATGTACTAACTATTGAGCTTAATTTAAAACATTGAATATAATTATTAGTTGTGACACATCACATTTAAATGCATGATTCAGATTTCAAAATTTCTAAAAAAGTTACAATGATATTGATATTATTATTACTGGGTGATTTAAAATATCTACATTTATGTATTATACTTTAGACGAGATATAAAAAAAATTATTTCAGAATTATAAGATACATTTATGGTAAAGTTTTTTTTATCTTAACTTTTATTAGTATTTTATAATATATTTATATATATTATTAATATTTTAATTTTAAAAAACCGCGCCATGGCGCGGGAATTGTACTAGTATATTATTAAATGAGAAGCAATTTCGCCAAGTGTCATCATTTTATGTCAAGTTATTTTAGGTAGGTGTATTTTCATAATAATATAATTAATTAGCTAGGGTAAATCAATTAACCTATTTATTACTACCATATATATCTCAATCTATCCATAATTGGATATATATATATATATGTATATATATACATATATATATACCCATTAAATTTTATTAATTTATCTATATACACATAAAAAAATTCAAAATTTTGGTTTATATACATCAAAATTTAATGATCTTATTAAATTATCAAAAGTATGATTTTGGTTTAATGATTGTAGATTAAAGTTTTCATTTAACATATATTTTATATTTTTCTAGCCAAGGGGTTTGAATTAATAAATAATAATACCTATATGTAATTTTTTATATACTATATTAAATTAAAAGCACAAGAACATATCTTATAAATTCTCTCTTTTATCTAAGAGACTTTCATAAAATTATCTTTAGTTAAATCTTTTATATAATATTATAGTGATAGTATTTTTTTTCTTTCTAATAAGATTATTTTAAAATATCTATATATATACACTTCTTTAAGCGATAATCATTTTTAATGAGGTGTTATCATTACATTTAATTGTAGTTTTTTGAATTTACATGGGTATCAAGTAGCATCCGATTGATCCCATGGGCCCTGAAGTTAACAACTAAGTAAACCCTCCAGTGGCCACCCGAGGCGGGATTCGAACCGAGGACCTTTGGATACTTCCCGCAGGTCCTTTTCGAGCTGAACCAACCCGAAATGGTTTACATTAATTGAAGTTTTTTCAAACAATAAAATTATATATTTTTAATTGTACACTAACTTTTACAGTATTAAAATTTTACAATATTAATTTGTTATATTATTACGATTTAAAAAATAAACCGTGCAATGGCGCGGGAACTATACTAGTTTTCATTCAAATGGGAGTGAGGCTATCGACAAGACCCAAATGGCTATTGACAAAATTGTTTTCACAAAAGTGCAGGACAAATCCTTTTCTCTTTTAGAAAATATTTATGAATTGGCCCGAGAGCAAAAGAGAAAACTTATCAGCGTACTGAATATGTTCAACCTGAATCCCTAATACGTGCAAAACTCGTTGAAATGTATCAAAGAACGAATCGATATGATTACTCTATTATTTTGTTAACTTAATTTTGATGATTTTCAAATGGGTTTCGACAACTAGGGTTGAAAATCTGCGTTGAGCATTATCAGTCACCTCGACAAGAACTGGTGAGGTAAATGTGTTACCTCGACTGATTCTGGCGAGCTAAAGCAAGAGGCTCAGTTGATTTTGGCAAGCTGAATATTTTATATCATACTAGGGTTTGTAAATTCCAGATGTGTGTTAAGAAAAGCCCTGAATAAAGTAATGAGTTTATGCACTTGGCTCAGCCAGCAATCCGAACGACCCATGCCCGATATGATTTCCAAATGAACGAATGGAAGAATGGCCATAAAAGTTGAATCGTAATTTTTCATTGAACGAGTATTACACCTTCCACCAAGAACAACCAACAAATAACACAAAAATCAACCGGTTTTATCCATTTCAATTTGAATCTCAAAATACCTAAAAATCCCAATTTCAATCCATTAAAACTTAACCATAAAGCAATTTTAATGTAATAATAATTGATTGTCGTTTTGCCATCTTGTCAAAAGTCCTTATGCCGTAAATAATTTATAGATCAAACATAAATTTTAGAGTAAATATTTATAGAAAATCATCCCTAAAATAGGTCCATAAAATAAAAGTTTACAATTCTCACATTTTTTATTCTATATAACCTAATGTTATAGAATCCCCAGTTGTATTTAATTTCGAACAATTGCCCATTGGCTCTGTAGCTTGAGAATTGGCTGGCATGGCGTGATCGATCCTTTTTATTTTAAACTCCAGATTCGTCGACTTCTGATTTATCGTTTTGCCTCCTCGAATGTTGTTAAAGGAGACTGGCACAAACCAAATTTACGCGTCGGAGGTCGTGTGCTGCACCGCTATACGCGGATTTGTTTATAAACAAAATACAGAATATCACAAACTTATTTGAATTGAGAAATATAAAATAGGGTATTAAATTTTAGTGTTCTAAATATCGGATAATCCGCTATATCGGCATATTGGGTGAAAAATATCGGTCAACGTCATATATCGAGTCAACGTCGATATATATATATATATATATATATATTGGGTCAATATCGGCGATACATCGAGAATAGTATTGCCAACGTCGGTTAGGTAACTTTAGCCCTTATAAATGAAGTTGTTTTAATTTTTTCAAGTTTATTTGATAATTTTACAATTTAAATATTAATTATTCATGTGTATTTTTACATTTTGAAGTATAAATATATTATTTATAGTTAAAAATTAGTGAAATCGATAAATCCGATATCTCGATATATTTGCGATATATCATTTTTACTCCTAACCAATACGACATCGATAAGCATTTAAAACATAAGAAAATAATTAAGCCGGTGTTTTTTTTTTTTGATGACGAGGAACCCACCTTCGGTGGCAAACCCCGAGCACGGGACCCAGCTGACAAGAGCCTCGTACCAGGTGAATCGGCTTGCGCCGGCCGGCTCGACTCAGTGGTAGAGAGCAAGGTAAACCTTGAGTTTGATGACGAGGAACCCACCTTCGGTGGCAAACTCCGAGCACGGGACCCAGCTGGCAAGAGCCTCGTACCAGGTGAATCGGCTTGCGCCGACCGGCTCGACTCAGTGGTAGAGAGCAAGGTAAACCTTGAGTTTTCACCCAAGAAAAGAGGCGAAGACAGAGATCGAACCCGGGACTTCTTTACTCCTCCCTTTGCTCCTTACCACTAGACCACCCCGAAGGGGGCATTAAATTGATGTGTATAACACAATAGGAATTGCGATGCGGAGAGCTATAGTGATTTACATTTTTTTTTCCTTTAATTTTATGCCAGCTTTAATATTTGTGAAAGTGCATTTAAATTTATGCCAAGTTTAGCATAAGAAAGGAATTGGTGATATACAACCTGCAACGTACGTTTATTTGACCACATACTTTAATTTAGATGTGGATGAGGAGAAAATAGGACTATATAGGAGTAGCTTTCATATATAATCAAGGTTATTTAAAATCGGGATTCTCGGTCGAGTTGGTAAAAAGGTGTAAAAATGATCGTATGATCATAAGATTCCACGATATGTTTCATACAGTATTAGTCTATTAGATAAATATTATGTTAAATTATAAAAGAAAACACCTATAAAAATTGTAAGATTTTAAAAATAAACTAAATATAATACAGAGTATAGACTAACTATATAACTAAATATATGGAAAATTTCTTATATTGAAAGTGTAAGTATTATAAATTTCTTATAATAGACATCTTATAATAGATAACTTAATATTATTAATTTATAAATCTTGTGGGTTAATATTTAACGTCCGAGCACAGAGTAGTGTTCTAGAGTTTACCAATTAAAAACAACAATAACAGTAACGACAACGAGGAGGAGCTGATGATCGAGGTCGGAATCCTGGTAACAAGCAACAAGGCCGGCGCTGGCTGCCACGAGTTCGTACCCAATCGCTCCAATCCGTCATGCACTGTCACTTAACGGAACTCCATTGATCACACAGGAAATGAGGAAAGTGATCACGCTAGCTGATCGAGTGTTCGCAACTACCTGCAGTAAACAGTAACATATGATATGACCTATATATGCAAGATTCAGCTAGGGCGGTGGATACCTGTCTGTAGCAACATCTCAACAGCTCTTATTTTATACTTGTAAAAACACTTACTGTATGATCGAGATCGATCGTACAGTGTTACTTCTGCCGTAACGGCCGGGAGCACGAGGCAGACGATACTCATCCACTGAGTTCTGTACATCAAAGGATAAGACACCCTGTTGGGGAATCAGAGGCAGGTCAGGTGGCACGTCAGGCGGCGGGACGCGGCCTTCGAGCACGGCTATGACGTCTTTCATCTGTGGGCGGTAAGCAGGCGCAAGGGTGCAGCACCACAGCCCAACATCCAGCAGACGCTGAGCTTGAATCGGGTCGAAATCACCGTCGAGCCTCTCATCGATAACCGCAGCAAGGATCTTGCCGAGGACAAAAGAGCGCACATCTTGAAACCTCGGGTCTTTCCCAGTAACTACCTCCAGCAAGAGGATCCCGAAGCTGTAGACATCGGCCTCGCGGGTTGCTTTCTGGCTGAGGTAGGCAACCTCCGGGGCAATGTAGCCACGGGTCCCGTACTGGTCCGTGGTCTCCATGCTCCGGTTCAGCTCAACGAGCCTCGCCACACCAAAGTCCGCGACCTTTGCGTTGTAGTCTTTGTCGAGCAAGACATTGTCGGATTTGATGTCGCGGTGGATCACAACGGATGGTTTCAATCCCTCATGGAGATAGCTCACCCCTGAGGCTACTCCACGGACTACCTTGTACCTGTTAGATAGAATACATGTATAGACCCAATTACTCAATGGTAATTAGATTAACTATCATGTACTCCTATATATATTACAATCATACCTGTTCTCCCAATTGAGCGGAGCAACGCCACTGTGGAGGTGACTGTTGAGGCTTTTGTTCGGCATTAGCTCGAAACATAGACAAAGTTTGCGTTTGACATAGCTACGACTCCAGCATACCAGCTTCACCACATTAGGGTGGCTAGCCTTGCTAACAATGCTCAACTCTGAAATGAACTCCTTGATGCCTCGTTGGTTCGAGCCACTCCAGCTAATAATCTTAGCCGCGACAACTCTCTTCGGGTTCCGTAACTTGCAACGATAGACAGTTCCGGAAGCACCTTTTCCTAGAACAAGTTCATCCTTGAGGTTGTTGGTCCCTCTAAGTACTGATTTGTAAGGGACCTCCTCGACCCCACAATCGTCGAGATCTTCATCGAATCGATCAGAACGGGACCGGTCTCCAAGGAGATCACCACCGCGGTCTTTTGCCCCCAACATGAACCACCAAATGCCGATCCCAATTAGGGCTAATGCTACGGATAAGGATACAGGTAATCCGATGTATAGCCATTTCTTCGGATTCCGACTTGGGGTTGTTAGATCGGAGGAGGTGAAGCTCCATGAGGTGATCCTATAGATAACAACAGATGCAGAGCCAGTGGATGCAGTGAACCCTAACCGAACCCGTTCGGGCAACACGTGTCTCAAGTCGACGATATGGAAAACACCGAGAGATCCAATGCTTCCGGCGCCAGTGAAGGAGACGCTGAGGTTTTTGGTGGTTGAATTGTAATCTACCCAAACGTTTGCAGTGCCTTTGTTGGTAAAACCGGAAGCAGTTAAGTTAACATAGCGTTTGGATTTTAGGGAGTTGACATCGATACCTAAGTGATCGGAGCTGAAATCCCAGGCGGGATCGAGGCCCTCGTCGAACTCTACGGCCACGACTCGGTGATGATGCGCGGCGTCGACATCGAGAGCGGACGCGTTGGAGTCGAAGAGGCCAAGCAAGCCTCCATAGCTGCTGGGGGACCAGTTCGAGTCTTGATCGGGGACCATGAGGAAGGAGAATCCTCCGCCGCCGATGTGGGAGGAGCTGCTGCTGCTGCTGCTGCTAGCGACGTCGAAGGTGAAATGCGTGGTGAAATCAGCGACCACGGCGGTGTTGGTGTTGCTGTCGTTGATCATCCATAGCTGCATCGGTGTTCGATACAGAGCTCGCCCCGCGCTCCTCGTAGCATCCCGATTCAGCTCGATGCCGGCGCCGGATAGGGCTGCATCTCCGTGGAGTGTGAGCTCACTTGATTTGGTTGATTCCAATGAGGTCAAATTAAAGGAGAGTGCGATTGATGAGGGAATCGAACAGCACAGTATCAGCAAAATTCGAAGGGAATCGGATCCCACCATTGATTGATAGGGGTAGTGGCCCTACTCCAGGAGGGGGAGGGGGTGGGGAGGTTGTTAATGCCCTAAGCCCTAACCCTCAATTCGTACCCGATCTTGATACACCTTCCCTAATTCCATTCTCCCCTCCATTAATCACAAACAAAAATAATTTATTTTAGTATTTATTTAATCTTTTATAAAATTGTACTGTATTTATATTATCAATATAGTAGTAATATCTATTTTTATATATTTATAAAATTTAATTTTGAAAAATCATATTTTACAATTTTTTAAAATTAAAAAGGAAATATTTTACAAAATAAAATTATTTAAAAAGTTTAAAACATGAATTTTAAAACAAATTTTTATAAATGTATAAAAATAGATGTTAAAAATATAAATCTGATTTATTTAAAATGACTTCCCCTCTTCAAGCCACAGCTGAGTCAAGCTATACACCCCACTCCCCGAACTCACTACTAGAAAACGCTCATATAATCTCGAAACTAACCTAGAACATAGCCTCAATATTAGCCTCGAAAATAGATTACCTTCGAAAATGCCCTCGAAGCCGACCTCAAGATACATTTTGAGGCGTAGAGGAGGGAGGTTAAATGTAGCCTCGAATAATAACCTCGAAATAATTCTTTCGGGGGTAAGATAGCCTCCAACTAATTTCGAGAGCAATTGCGAGATCATTAGTATCGAACTATTTCGTGACTAAATTCAGTGCTATTTAGCCTTCAAATTGCCTGCAAATGTAATTGGTAGGTATTTTCGAGGGTACATATTTCGAGGCTAAAATAGTATCGATTCATAGCGTCAAAATAATTGTAGGGCAACTGCGAAAGTAAAATAACCTCCAATTTAGTCTCGAAAATATTTTTGGAGGCTAACATACTCTCGAAACAATAGTCCCAGGTTAATATTCGAGGCCATGTTTAACCTCCCTCTTCTACGCCTCGAAATGTGTCTTGAGGTCGACTTCGAGGTCACGTTCGAAGGTAATATATTTTCGAGGGCACTCTATCAACTCATTTTATAGTCAATTTGAGGTTAAATTTAATATTTTAGTTGCCAAATTTCAGGTTAAGTTTAATAAACATTATAAAATTTGTTGCCAAATTTGAGGTTAAATTTATTAGCATCTAATGCATTTTTATTTTTTAATTTATGCATGCATAAAACATAGATTTTACTTTAAATAACAACAATAAATAAAGAAAACATTAAATGCTTGAAAAAACCAATATTTCATAATTAAAGCATGTACAAAATGCTTGTTCAACCATACCCACAACCATAAACATGTCCCCGTGGCACAAAAGATACTACCTTCAAGTTATAACCTAACTAATTAGATCAACCAATATATATTCCCACCCAACCATCTAAAACAAAAGGTGCAAATCAAGTCCAAAATATTTGCACACCAATTAGTGTAATGGTTAGTTTTTACACTATATATCCATCATACCCATACTACCTAAGAGTTAGAGTTTGCAAGACCGGAAGGAGATGATGAAGCTTGACCTACTTGAAGGAGACGAATGATGGTGGATTGGAACTCTTGTTGGTTCTTTACAAGTTCAACAACGGTACTTCGTAGCTCTTGTACCTCATCTCGAATGCCTTGATCTCGAGCTTGATAATGAACTTGAGAAGGGGTAGCACTTACCTTGCCCGTACGAATAAGGCCTTTACCCTCTTCTCCCAATCCATAAAGTCTTCCATTAGATGGTCCACCACATGCTTCAGCCCAAATCTTTTTCTCCTTGTCTCTCTCTTGATGTTCACATTCACCATCTTCTGAAATGGGCTCGACTTCTTTCTGAGTAGCAACAAGCTCTTCATATTTCTCCTGGATTTTCAACAAGCAATTAAATGAACAAAGCCAATAAAAACATGTCAAAAGTGCAAGAACTTGAACTTTTCAGCAACAATTACAGCCGTAACACAGCTTGTTTCAGTTCAATTTGATTCAGCAAAAGTAGCAACCAACAACTTGTTTCACAACACAAAGAAACAAGCTATTTACCAACATCAAACAAGCTATTTTGCAGCATTAAAAAACTACTTTTCAGCAAGCAACAAGCTGTAGAAAAGCTTCTACAAGCAACCAAGTCTACTTTTATGAAATTAAAAAAGAAAAGAGAAATAAAGACAGCATTGGCAACAGAAGAATAATGAAATGCTAAGCTGGTTCTACTTATAATAGTGATCCAAGTTAAAGCTAAATGTTTTCAGAAAAAATCAAACTTACTATATCCATGTTTTGGCTGAGTTGGAAATTTGCAATATTCCAACTTATGATATAGCCTATAGAGAGTTTAGGTAAATCCATCAACCAAGAACTAAAGCCTCAAATCTTGGAAATTCTATCATTTCATACATCTCTCACGAAAATATCTTTACACAAATCCTACTTCAGAGACTTACCTAAATATCCAGAAATATGCAACTGCAACCAACAAATGTTGCCAAAAAAAAAAAAACAGAAAAGAATATCCCACAAGTTTATACACAGATAGATTCTTTCTTCAGTATACTACTCTACAGTTACATTGTACCAAGCATCAGACCAAGTCAAGGCAAGATTTTTAACAGGACTGTCATTCGTGTCTAAAATTCTATCAGAGAACGCCAAAAACTTCCATTCACTAACAAATCAATCGCCAAAATGTCTGTCTCTATGTGCCTACAGCCCTACACAATTCTGTATCATAATCATTACAATTTACAAGGTTGACATAAATAGCAAGGATCATTGACGGTTAAACGCGTCCATTCATCAATTCAACCATGCCGGACTATACATCACCCAACAATTTTTCTAAGTCATGAAAAACAACAAGACAAGTGATTACAATGGGCAAATAGAAGGACACTAACCACAATGGCTTTAGGCCGAGGTCCTGTCCAAACCCCATCTTTTGAGTACAACCTTTGCACCATTTCAGAAATCTTTGGCCTCTTTCCTTCCTTAACCTCCTAAGAACCACATATATAAAACACGATGTTTAAAAACAAAATAAATAAAGCTCAATAAAAGAACTAAGATTTAGCAAACACTTGAATTTGTATGTTTTCTATGTTTTTTTTGTTGATATAAGGCAAGGGTGTATGTTTGCTAAGTGAAAATCAGCAAGTATATGTTTTTTAAACAAAAACATATACTTGCTGATTTTCTATGTTTTTTAAACAAAAACACATATATATGTTTTCTATGTTCTTTAAACAAAAACAGTACTATTCTTAGTAGTATTTTTGTGTGATATAAGGCAAGGGTGTATTTTTGTGTGAGATACTCCTCAATTTAAGTATATATAATTTAAGTAAAAAAATCAGCAAACATAAGTAAAATGTAGGGAGTTTATAGACTTACAACTACATCAATCCATTTGGTCAACTTTCGAGAACCCCCGTGATAGACACCAGAATCAATTGCCTTTTGAGAAGCTTTGTTTTGCTTGTTAACAGCAGCTTGGTGGATCATAGCCGGATCAATTACTCTTTTCTTTTCAATTCTAGCCCATTGGTCTTTCGTAACGAAGTCGGGAACGGTCTTCCTCTTACGATGCCCCTTGAAGACATTGGCAATGTGATCCGCTGCTTGATGTTGGAATGCTTTTTGCATTTGCACATCAAGGACATCCCAATAAAAACGCTTCTACATTAACACAAAAGAGTGAAAGAATTACTAATTAAGTTACTATAATCACAATAAAGTACATGTGTTAATAATATAAAGCTTGTAGATAGAATATCACCTTAAACTCTTCAAACCATACTTTTTTCACATCTCCGGGAACTTTACTCACGCTTGTCCAATCGCCCTTGTAGTAACCACGAACGATCTCGGTCATCCTCTTGTATGCCGGTTGATAGGGCTCAAAGCAACTATACCATAAAAAATAATATGAAATTAAGAAAAAAAAGGCGGATGAAAATATTTTAAAAAATCCAATAAAAATTGAAAGTAAAAATTTAAAACTTACTAAACATCAGGCCCGGAAAGCCCCACATATTCCTTCTTTTGTATGCCATCGAGAGGTAGATCACTTGATCCAGTTGATCTGGCAGTCGGAGTAGGAGCAGAGCCATGATCATCCTCATTCACCGGAGTATTAGGCTGCGTGCCATTAGCGGTTGTGCTATTAGGCTGCGTGCCATCAGTGGGTGTGCTATTAGGCTGCGTGTTTTGAGCTGATGTTGTATTAGGATGCTTGCTTATAGCTAGTGTGGCATTAGGTTGTGTGCCAGCAGCCGTGGAAGTAGGGGCTAGGACAAGAGGGCTAGGTGAGCCACTCGGATTTGTGGAAAACAGATTGCGTTGAATAACAAGACGTCGTTGTCCTTTTTCACAAGGCGGCATAATGTTCCTAAAAACAAGTAAAATTAAATTTAAATCCTAACTTTAAATCAAGTTAGTGCAAAGTAGAACCCACTCTAATATATAAGATAAGAGCAAAGTAGAAAACCTACTTTAATATATTTTGAAAAGGGGCAAAAACCAGCTGCATTCATATATTTAAAGTACCCATCTCTATACGAATTATAAGCTAAAAATTATATAGAAATCGAACATCGTAATAAACAAGTGAAATCAATTGCTAGCAGTGAGATTGAAGAAGCAAAGTTCATGTTTGATGTTTCCATGGATGGTTGATGGAGCTGCACTTCCTCCCGATGCTTCTGAACTTTCTCCTAAATTGAGATTCATTGATTATCAATTACTATTCCATCTCAATTTCCATGTTGATTAAGTTTTTTGCATTGAGTAATTAACTTCAAATGATAGTTTTATATATGCAAGTAAGTTACCTTCTTACCACCCTTAACTCCTTATTATTCTAGGTTTGTGTTCAATGGCTATTTAGATCCACAAGATTCAATCTTAGTGAAATACGGACGTTTATAGGTTGCCCAGGTCTGACCGCATCCATTACTCCTCACTAATATAGCTTATAACTATGACTTCATCCTATGGTTTTATTAATATATTGCATTCAAGTTTTACACAGCATGTCCTCATCCTTTTTTATTCGATTTCACCAGCCCTAGCAGGTTATTGCATTATTATTACTGTCAAACCAGAGAGCGGGAAATCACACAAATCAATAGAACCCAAATCAACAGAACCCTATCACGTAATAACACACAGAGGCTACAAAGCAACAGAACAAGAAACCCTCAAATCTCTTCTTCTTTCTGTCAAACCAGAGAGCGGGAAATCACACAAGTCAATCAATTAAACAGGGCAACAAGATGAGATTATAGAAAAAATTACCTAATTTGAGGCGACTTGAAGTAGGCTTCGAGTGAGAGAAATGCAGGTTGATGGCGCAGAGGGCGAGAAATGCAAGCTGATGGCGCGAGGAAGAACCAGTAACACACCGAAAATCTGATGCTTGAGTACAGAACACCAATAGATCGATGGGGGAGACTGTAGTTTGGCTAGGGTTAGGTAGATCTGGCCCAGGAACCCTAAAAAAATCAAGCAAATCCGAAAATCTTACAATTTCAGAGTGAGCAAAAGCTTGAATGAGAGAGATATGGGTGATATGTGAAGCGATGGGGGCGGAAATCTTACCAGGGGTCTTCGATTTTGGCCTGATGCCCGCTTCATCCTGGCGTTTGTTCTTTTGCCGCTCTCACTGAGAAGGACAAGCTTAGCTCTGTGAGAGGTCCCCATATGCCTAACGGAAGAAGCTCTTTGAAAGCTATTGGCATAAGTCTCTGCATGAATACATGACAATCATGACTCTTCATCCCAACAAGCCTACCGTCGTCCAAATTCACACATCGACCAATGTTTGAGGCATAACCATCTGGGAACCTCAACCCATTCAACCAATTCAACAACTCAGTCTTTTTCTCTTTACTTAAGCTGTATACCGCTTTTGGTTTTGGGCCCCTATGATCATCCTTTACTTCAAGCTCTGGTCGCTTACAATATTCTCGAAGATCTTTCCTTGCATTCAAATTGTCCTTTGTCTTCCCTTTCACATCCATGACAGTGTTAAACACGTTGTCAAATACATTTTTTTCAATGTGCATGACATCAAGGTTGTGACGGAGAAGCAAATGTCTCCAATAAGGAAGAGTCCAAAAAATGCTCTGCTTTGTGAACTTATGAGTGCTATTGTAGCCATCTGGATACTCCTTGGGAGATTCGACTACCGTTGGCATGTGTTGAACACGCTCCCAAATCTGATGGCTAGACAAATACGGAGGAGGAGCTCTAGTCTCAGTACGCCCTTTGTAAAATTTATTTCGATCCCTCCTGAATGGATGGTCTGCTGGCAAGAAACACCTGTGACAGTCAAACCATGAAGCCTTTCGTCCATGTTCTAGTCGAAAGGCTTGTGTGAGCTCCATACAATAAGGACATGCAAATTTTCCAGCGGTACTCCACCCAGACAACATCCCATATGCTGGAAAGTCATTCACTGTCCATAAAAGAACTGCACGCATTCTGAAATTTTCCTTTGCGGATGCATCATAGGTTATGACGCCTTGATTCCACAACAATAGAAGCTCATCAATCAAGGGTTGTAAGCAAATATCTATTAGCCTTTTCGGATTCTTCGGACCTGGAATAATAGTGCTCAAAAACAGATAGGCAGATTGCATGCACATACTAGGGGGTAGATTATATGGAGTAATAATTACTGGCCATGATGAGTATTGTGGACCACTCATACCAAAAGGAGCAAATCCATCTGAACATATACCTAACCTGACATTTCGAACCTCTGATGCAAAATCTGGAAAAGTACTGTCAAAATGCTTCCAAGCCTCTGCGTCAGAAGGGTGACAAATGAACCCTTCTTCAGTTTCATGCTCAGCATGCCAACGCATGTGTGGGGCGGTGTCCTCCATTGCATATAATCGTTGCAAACGCGGGATCAAGGACAAATATCGAAGCACCTTTCGAGGAACGGACCTCCCTTTTGCGGTCATCTTCTGCTTGTACCTGGGACTATTACAGAACTTACAATGTGTGGCATTGCGATCCTCCTTCCAAAATAACATGCATCCTTCGGCACACATGTGTATCTTCTTCACTGGCAAGCCCAAATCTGCAACCAGCTTCCCACTCTCATAGTAGTTCGTAGGAAGATTATGGTCACGTGGTAAGAGAATACCCACGTCATGCATAAGTCTATCATATCCTGCCTGTGGCAAGTTATAATCGGCCTTGAACGATAAAAAATTACTCACTGCAGACAATTGTGTAACATCACAACCATGATAAACAGGATCTTCTGCCGCCTTCAACACATCAAAAAACCTCTCAGATAAATACGAAGGGTTATCATCAATAAAAACAGAATCTGTTGTTTGATGTGGCATGTTCATTTCTTCTGTAAGCCCTATTGTGCTTTCCAACCCCCCTCTCTCGTTGTTTATATCAATAGAAGGATCATCTGAAGTGCCAACACCTGAAGTACCAACATCTGAAGTACCAACATCAAACCACTGAGGAGGAACAAAACTAGGCCCAGCTGCATCAAATACCATTCTCTGACAAGGATTCAAATTATCAAATAGATCCATTCCTACTCCAAAGAAGTTCAACTCGTTTATGCTCGACCTAGATTGATCTTCGGTTGGAAGGGTTGGAATAAATGGTGGTTCTCCATGAGAAATCCACCGATAATAATTATCAACAAAACCTTTTTTAAAAAGATGAAGACGTACCGTTTCAACATCTTTAAATTTTGTATTCTTACACTCTGCACAAGGACACATGATCTTCTCATTGTCCATAAATTGGACTTGTGATTTTGCAAAATTGAGGAATTCCTCAACTCCATCAAGAAACAATTCATTCCAACCACCTCCATGTGGCAAATGCCTCATGTACATCCAATCACGGTTACTCATCTACAAGAGGAACAAAAAAAAATAGAGTGTGATAAGTACAATAGAACAAAAGATCGGTAGATATGTTAAAAAAAAAGTTCTACATTTACCCAGGAACACACTCTTGTTCGCGCCCTCAAATCGATGATTGGAGGCTATATTTAGCCTCAAATTTGCCCCCGAAATCATAATATTGTTGCTACTGAGAAATGATTCATGCACTCGTTTACCCTCGAAATTATAAACTCGATTGCATATTCGATGTTAATGCTTACATAGTATGTGACTCCATTTTCAAGCTATATCTCTAACGATTTCTAAATCATATAAATTTTCTTGCTTTTCCACCATGTAACTTGTATGAAAATAAGAAAATAAATGTCAAAATGATTATACTTACCAGAAATGAAGATCAAATACCACTCTTGATCGAATTTAAGAAAATTTGCAAAGTGGCAAGTAGATAGGGAACGTGAGAATTGTTGAATGTTGTGGCTTGGAGAAAATGAAAAGTGGAAGAGATGAACCTCGTACAATTGGTAAAGTAACATAGGTAGTTAGGGGCATTTAATGCATCAAATAAGGCAGACAGATTTACCCTCGATCTTGCCCTCGAATAATATTCAATTTTTCGAGGTTACTTAGCTACAATGTTAGCACCCAAAAAAATCGTAACTATTTAGGATCGAACATACCCTCGACATTAGCCTCGTAATATTTATTAAGGTGTTACGCCGCCAATCCTACTCTCCAAAAAATATTCGATCCTATCTGCCCTCGAATGTAACCTCCCGTTTACCCTCTAACAACTTCATTACTAACCTCGCTCGGCCATAGCTTCAAAATTGTGCCCTCGAAGTTTATTTTGAGGCTAATATACACTCGTCGACGCCCTCGAAATATACTTTCGTGGTTATATGGCATGGAAAAATAACCTCGATTTTATTTCAATGGTACTTAGCATCCAATGATTTTTTCGAGACCAAATTCGAGGGTATTGGCTACGATGGTACCCTCGAAATAATTGGTAGCCAAAACCTTCGAGGCTATATAGCGTGTTTCTAGTAGTGACTTTTCAATCACTTTTTTTTTGTTATTAACTGAAAATTATAAATTTACATATTAATTTATTGAAATTTTATTAAAATGTAGTACTTATTTTGAAGTATATTATTATTATTATTATTTAAGCATATTAATTTTATTCCTTTTTTTTCCAACCAATATATATATTCCCGGCCTCTTATATAAAATATAAAAGATTTTACTAGTCAAAAAGTATTTTAACG
The DNA here is from genome assembly GCA_037127255.1 of Persicaria tinctoria. Lineage (NCBI taxonomy): Eukaryota > Viridiplantae > Streptophyta > Magnoliopsida > Caryophyllales > Polygonaceae > Persicaria > Persicaria tinctoria. The sequence continues at coordinate 1,867,879 of JBANSL010000005.1, read as the reverse complement.
AGTTAAAAACTATATAAATAAAATAAAATATATGTAGTACATTTTTAAAAGTTTTCTTTTCAACTAATACTCCCTCCTTTTTTTTATAAATATTTTATTATTCATCATGCATATTTTTTTAGGATGATAAAAAACTTTATAAAAAATATTAACTTATTTTAAAAAAAAAAGAAATATATTTTCGTACTTGCTAATAATATGTATTAAATTATCAAAAAAAATATTTTATACAGTTTTTATTATCTTTATAAAGCTTGAATAAATAGCAAAACAAGTTCAAAAAAGAAGTATTAATAAGCATTGAATTATAAAAAAAATAATTAATATTAATATTTTATACGTAGTATGATTTTTAACTTTTTAAAATAATGCAAAACTGTAAATTGACTCCAACGAAGAGAGTATAAAATGAGTATATATCATTATTTTACAATAATGAATTCATTTAAACACTATAAATGGGCTTTTAAATTAACAAAACATCTTTAGGGTGAGGACCACCCCGTGATACTCTGTCTGTCTTTGGTTGACCACTTGACCGTACCCTTCAGTTCAAACTACGCTGAACAGTGAACACTACAGAGCATTTCCCGCTTTTGTTTGCCAACCTCACTTCAGCTTTTCCTTTTTATTTTTTATTTATTTATACAGGGGCCTAAAATGGGCCGGGCCGGGCTGTGATGGATAACTTATTTTTACTCCGTATTAGTATTACCCGACTTGTCACTTGCGGTTAAATAATTTCGCTTACTGCACTCATCATCCATAAATATATCTATCCTCGTCTGATCTTTGCGAATAATGTGAGTGGAGCGGGGGATCGTGAAGTAAAATAGTGATGAAAATTGATAAGTGGATGTGGATTGTGGATCGAGACTCAATACCAGTATGGTGTAATGGCGGTAGAACAAAGAGAAATGAAGAGAGTGGAAATTGAATATCGGGATAGAGAGAGGTAGTGGTTAAGATTAGGGTTTACAGTTTTTGTTTATAAATTGTAAAATAGTAAAAATATATACACATTTACGGTTTTTACACGAGTATGCGGGATGGATAAATGAGGCAGGTTAACGGGTGAACTATATGGGCGGGTAATAGGCAGTGGCGGAGACAGGGGTGCTCGAGCACCCCCCTAGCGGAAAAAAAACACAAAAAAATAATAATTTTTTTTGCATATATTTAGTATCTTAAAGTAATATAACATATTTAAATGATATATAAAACAAAAGTCCTATCTAGGTGAAGTGGTAAGGAAGAAACGAATGATGGAAGGAGAATTGAAATCTAAAGGTCTTGGGTTCAATTCTCAACACCTTTATTTTTTTCTTTGTTTTACTATAGCATTAATTCTTCTTCATTTCTCTCTATATTTTTTGTTTCTATCAACTATTTCATTAAAAAAATTGTCATATTTATGTTTAAATTATACATTTAACATTTTCTTTCAATATTGTTTGTTTCTCTTCTATTTTTTTTTGTTACTCTCCACTATTTAAATACAAAAAAAAAAACATTTCCAAAAATCACAATTTTAATGTTTTTTTAATATTTTTTTAAAAAAATATTCTTAGTAAGTATACACCAAAAAACAAATTTTACACGAATTTTTTTAGCACCCCCTGACCGAGAATCCTAGCTCCGCCACTGGTAATAGGTGAAGAATATTCACTCGTAATTCGCCCATCACCCACTTCATCCATACTTGCACCACCTATCACCCAGGTGCGGGTTTTTACCTGCAAATTTAATGCGACATGTTATTTTTAGTCCTAGTGGTATACAAGAACTCATCCACATCCTACACTATGTAGTGTAACTCAAAATTTAGTTGCCCGCCAACCGAGTGCAAAGTTGTATATGGGTGTCATCAGGCGAGTTGGTTAGTTTTGGTTAATATTGCACCAGATCGTAAGTTGAATGCTATGTGTTTGATTGTAAGGAAGAAAGGAGAGAAAATGAGGTTATTCCAACTTGTTTGTTTTACATTTGAGCAAGTCGATTTATACAGCTCAACATAAAGGAAAATTACAGAAATGCCCTTCTGGCTAATGTACGTACACTCTATTAGAGTCGAGTAGGTTTGGATTGGATAAATTCAAGTTATAATAATTATTTTTATTTATCTTAATTATTGTCTATTAAACTTTATTTATTTAATTATATTATGTCTTATTATACTATTATAGGTAATTCTTATTATTTGTATGTTTAAAAATAAAAAAATTAAAGTTGTTCAGGTAGAGTTTGGATCAATACAGCTGGATTTACGTATTCCGTATCACATCGGTCACTAATGTCCAAAACTACGCTAGATTTTCATACTCCATGGACCATCTCCTTCGATATTCTTCTTTTTTTAAACAATTTTCAGCTGCACCCATAATTTTTTCCCAAGCCCCCCCACCTACCCCCAGCTACGTTAATTGTGTCGGGGACACGGTTCATTATCGGATACCCGACATGACACGGTTAATTGTGTCGGGTACCCGGTAAGAAAATACCCCAAATCGGCGATCCGGACACGAACCGGTAAGATCATACCCGTGTCAGGTATCCGATACGAATAACCGGTAGAAATTAAATAACAATTTCTTTTTTTATTTTATTTTAGAAAAATAATGTAAGAAAGTGTATTTTTGTGGGACTCAAACCCTGAACCATTACGCACACTCACAGCCAACACAACCAACTGGGCTAGCTCCATTTCATGTCTCCTTTTGACATTAAATACACTATGTTTCATATTTTTTTTCTGTCATTAATGCGAAAAATTAGGAAAAGTGGATTGGGAATCGAACAGCTAACCTCTCCGCATACGGTACGGAGCGCCTACCACCTTACCAATTCAAACCTTGTGTCTCTCCTTTGACAAATAAAATATAGTAATTCATCAAAATTTAATATTTAAATTAAAAAAAAATAAACGGTTCGTGTCGGGTATCCGATAACGGGATTTTCCCGATCCGAACACGAACCATTTATTTCCATGTTTTACCGGTTCGTGTCATTTTCGGTTCATGTTTTTTCGTGTCGTATATATCGCCGGGTTTTCGTGTCGGGTCAGTCGTGTCGGATTTTTCTGCACACCCCTACCCCCAGCCCCCCCCCCCCCCACCCAAAAAAAACAGAGGGAGGGGTTTATGAATTGTTGAGATCCCCTCAAAGGCTAAAAATTATACTCCCTCCGTTAAGAAAAACATGTCGTTTTAGGAGTAAAATCTTGTTAAGAAAAACTTGTCGTTTTAGGTATTTTGGTGTTCACTTTCCAAAATTGCCCTTATCATGATTGGATGTTTGTTAGTTGTAGTTTTCAGTAAAGTGGAAAAGTAAAGTAATAATTAGGGGTATAAGTGTATTTTTATTTGCTTTTATTTGCTTTCTTAAATAATGTGCAAATGTCTAAAACGACATGTTTTGATTAACGGAGGGAGTATTAATTTATTACTTATAGACACTCATATATTTATAAAATTTTATTATAAAAAATCACGTTTAAAATTTATAGATAATGAAAATATGTGTTATTTTAGAAAAAAAATAAACATGATTTTGTATGATAAATTTTTATAAATATATAAATATGAGTGTATATAAGTTAAATATAATTTTTATAATTTTTTAACCTTTTTTTTATAATAAAAATAATTTTGTGGTGTATCATAGTGTTGTAAAAGATCTCACCTCGATACCCCTTTGGCGGAAGAATGAAAACGCTCTCCTTCAAAAACCCTCCGTCGCTTCCAACAAAAGAATGAAGTCTCTCCTTCCTCCCTTGGCGGTGGTCCGGTGAGCTCCGATCAACCCTTTGGCTATATCTCTCTCTTCGGAGAACTCAAATCTCTCCTCGGAGAGCCTAAATCTCTCTTCGGAGAGCCCCAAATTTTCTCTTCGGAGAGTCTCGATTCAGTAGGCTGCTCCGCTTCTCCTCGGTACGTTGCTCCTCCTCGATCGGCTAACTCCGCTTCGGCCGACCTCGGCCCCGGCCGCCCACAGCCCTCCTTTTCCGCAGCAGTGCCGCTGCCATCTCCCCTCCGGCGTGGCCCTTGCTCTGGTTGGGGTTGGTTCATCTCAATCGCAAAATCCTTTTTGATTCTCGCCATACCAAATCCGAATATGATTTCGGTGCGCCGTACGTAGATATTTCAATCTCTTCAATTCTTGGGGGGCTTTGATAGATCCTTAAATGTAAGCTCGATTCTCTTTTCGATCTCATCCAAATCGATCGATTGAGCCTCAATTTCTGGCTTCCTCTCTCTCGTGGACATCTTCGTGATTATGGAAGTCGTGGCCGAAGGTGGCGCCTGGGGTTGTCGCCGTCGTTCCGGATTCGAGGTGGTGGCGCCGATGGGTCTTCCTCGGTGCTCCGCCGGCTTGTCCAGACCCTCGGCACCCCCCCCCCCTTCGTTCACTTCCTTGCCGGCGTTGAACGCTGCCTCTCCGGCTTCTTCAACCGCTTCCCTTCTCCTGCTTCATGTAGCCCTCGGGCTTGGGAGGCCCGGAGTTGAGCCCATCCGGTGTTCTTTGGGCCCAAGTTTATTCTTTGGGCCCAAAGCGGCCCTAAATTAAAAAAAAAATTAAATTAAATAAATAAGGTTGTACATGTATATACGTTATATATGTAGTTTTCTATATATATATATCATAGAAAAAACGCTCTCTCTTTGAGAGCGCTTGGGAAAACCCCCGCTGGGTTAGATTACCGCCGCCATTCACCAACTGCTCCTAGTTTGATAGTTGTTCATCTTTCTTCCTCTTCCATGGCTTAGAGGGAAATTAAAACATGGAGATGGATAAAGGTAACGCTCTCTTTCGAGTCCCAAATCTCTCCTCCGGGAGCCTCTAAATCTCCTTCGGGAGCCCCTAAATCTCCTTCGGGAGCACCAACCCACGCGAATCATCTCGGTTTCGACCACCACAACCACCGGCGCACCACCACCTGCTACAAATCGGTTTCTTCGAGCTCAATCGGACTGAGTTTGGCTTGGTTTGGGGTTATTGTACTCCGATCTCTCGGCCTCGGCCCCCGATTGGGGTTTCTCAAATGTTCTTTCATGTCCGTTCCTCCATCTTCGGCCCGACTCCGTTGTAATCCTTGCGCCTCCGGGGTGTCAATCCCCACCTCTTCCCTTGAGATTTGGACGGTGGCCGTCTCCTTTGTGGCCGGCGTGGTTGGATCTAGAAATTGGGGCTCCAATCGGGGCGGTTACCTCCGTTTGGTTCCCCCTCCAATCGCAGGCCGTCGTTAGCGCTGGGAGGCGCCCTCCTGGCGGGTCTGGCCGCGGTGGGTCGCCGGAGTTTTCTCTCCCCGTTCCCACCGTCACCGCCTTCCCTCGTCCATGGACGGCTTTGCTTCTGATTTACCCTTCCTTGGCTTGATTTCCCCTCCCTGTTGGCTAGTATACTCATTTGTCGACGGCGCTTGGCCTTTTTTGGCCTAGGGTTGTGTTTGGCAATTGGTGTATCGGTCGGGCTGTGCTTTGGGCCCAAGGTTATGCCTTGGGCCCGGGGCAGCCCGATTCGATTGTTAAAAAATAAAATAAAATAAAGTAAATAATAAAAGGACTTGTGTAAATTATTTCCGGTTTTTCTTGCGCTCTTCGTCCCTTTGCGGTCGTGCTTCACTTTCTCGGGTTGGTTGGAGTGTTGTCTGCTGGATTTGTGGTTAGTTTCGGTTGAAGAGCAGTTATGTGGCCCTGGTTGGTCGAAGTGATCGTGTCGGTGGTGTTCATGGTCTTCGAAGATCCTTCATCTAGGTGGAGGGAACGTCGTGTGATCCACACTTCCCTAGGAGTCGTCTTGCCCTACGTGGATTTCTGTTTTCCGTCTTTCCGGCGGCGAGACATCGTGTCAGCTTTGCTGTCCCATGCGCTCGCTATCCACTTTTTCTTGTCGGGTCTCCTTCTTCTCGCTACTGTGTCCGCTGGTGTGCTTAGGGTCTGGGGTTTTCCGGGTTTAGTTTATGTAGTTATTTTGTTGTATTAGGTGTTTATTTTCTGTTTCCTTGTTGTATTTTCTTTTGCTATGCTGTATGTTTAGACGGCTTGCCGTCTGCCGACTTTGTCGGCCTCTCGAGGTCCGGGCCTGTCCGGCCTCGAATTATTTCCTAATAATATATATATATATATATATGGTTGGGTTCAGGTGCAAAGATCACCAAAAGTGAGAAGGAAAGAAGCAATTTATTGGTCCGTTTGCCCCTTTCACTCGCGCGTTCTGCACACCCCACGCGCCTACCTCTCTCGCGCGCGTCCTCTCACACGCCTCTATCATATTTAATAAAAAAAAACCTTTCCTATGCGAAGACTCGAACCTCGGGCAGCCGTGCTGATGGGAAGCGCAAGTATACCTGCTTTTAATTGCCAATATGCCAACCTGTATTCAATGTTCAAACTACCTGCTTTTAATTTAACGTTTAAAGTTTTCTTTTTAAAAATTCAATTCTGTACTCCCTCCGTTCAACAAAACTTGACGTTTTACTATTCATGCACGTTTTTTTAGGAGCTAAAAACTATATAAAATATCGACTTTTTAAATATTTTTTTTAACAATTTCGTAGTTATTATTAATAAGTACAAACTTGTTAAAAAAAATTTAAAAAAAATGAATAATTTATATAGTTTTTATCATTCTAAAAAAGCGTGCGTGAATAGTAAACGACAAGTTTTGTTGAACGGATGGAGTATTAAATAGGAGTACTACGTTGCTTTTAAGTTTTAACTTTTAAAGTTTTACGTACCAAAAAAAAAACTTTTAAAGTTTTAATTATGTGTGTTAAATGCTTGTTTAGATTTCTTTTTAAAATTAATTAAAACATCATCATATAATTTTATTAATTATACATTAGAAAAAATATAGTATATATTTCACTATAAAAAATGTATATTTTTATAATTGCAAATTGTATTTAAAAAAAAAATTCATGAACCAGTACTTTTTATTCTCCCAATGTAATTTATATGTGCTGAACCACTCTATATATATATGTGCTGAACTAATTACTATAAAATCCATGAACCACTTAGTATTTAAACCATGAACCACTTGATATAAAAACCCCCCAACCACTTGGTATTAAAACTCTGAACCACTTGATATTAAATCCCTGAACCACTTGGTATTGAACCCCTGAACCACTTGGTTTAAAAACCCTGAACAACTTGGTATGAAAACTCTGAACCACTTGATATTAAACCCTTGAACCACTTGGTACTAAACCCCTGAACCACTTGGTATTGAACCCCTAAACCACTTGGTTTAAAACCCTTAACCAGTTACTGTAAAATCCATAAACTACTTGGTATTAAAATCCTAAACCACTTGGTATATAAACCCTGAACCACTTGGTATTGAACCTTTGAACCACTTGGTATAAAACTCTGAACCACTTGGTATAAAACCCCTGAACCACTTATATTTAACTCATGAACCATTTCTATTTAATTCATGAATCACTATATTTAGCTATTTATTTAATGAACAAATAATATTTATTTAATGATCGAACCAATAATATTTATTTAATGAACCACTACTCTTTATTTCATGAACCACTATTCCATATTTCACGAACTACTAGAATTTATTTCATTAACAACTACAATTTAATAATTGTAAAATTTTCATTCTTCTTTTATTTTCTTTTAATGTTTATTCTTTAATTATTTATTTATTTATTTTAAATAAAATGGTTCATGAACCAATACTATTTATTTCATGAACCACTAGTATTTAATAATTATAAAATTTTCATTCTTATTTTATTTTCTTTTAATGTTTAATTTTTAATTATTTATTTAATGAACAAATACTATTCATTTGATGAACCACTACTCTTTATTTGATGAACCACTCTTCTTTATTTCATGAACCACTACTATTTATTTCATGAACCATTTCTCTTTACTTCGTGAACCACTTCTAACTATATATGTGCTGAACCACTTGTTTAAAAACCCTGAACCACTTCTATATATATGTACTAAACCACTTGGTTTAAAACCCTAAACCACTTCTATTTATTTCGTGAACAACTTCTATTTATATGTGCTGAACCAATTGGTTTAAAACTCTGAACCACTTGGTATAAAAAAACCATGAACCACTTGGAGCAAAAACCCTGAACCACTTGGTATAAAACCCTTGAACCACTTGGAATAAAATTGACAAGAAGTGGTTCAACAATTTTATTCACAATGGTTCAGCAATTTTATTCACAGTGGTTCAACAATTTTATTCACAGTGGTTCAACAATCTCTATTTAGACAATGAATCAACCTCTATTTATTCACTGAACCAATCTCTATTTAGACACTGAACCAACTTATTTAGTCACTGAATCATCCTCTATTAGCCACTGAATCAACCTATTTAGTCACTGAACCAACCTCTATTTAGTTATTGAACCAACCTCTATTTATTCACGGAACCAACCTCTATTTATTCACTGAACCAACCTCTATTTAGACACCGAACCAACCTCAGTATATACGAATTGAACATGTGAAAATGTGATAAACCCATTCAATGTTATTTCGAATTAAAGTTTTTTTTTTATTTTAAATTCCCTTTACTCTACATCTTCATCAGATAATCTCAAAAGCTACGTAATTTTGAATTGAAATCAATTTCATCATCCCATTTCGATCTTTCTTCAGCTATACTAGAACTATAAAATTTACTGAACAACATTCAACCATTAGAGCTTTGGTTGGATCCAACATTCAGCCAGTGGAGGCGACCCACAATCTTCATAAAAAATGCCAAATTCCTCCACCAAACGGAATTGGCAGGGCCGACGTCGGAAGAGGATATCGAACCGATCCACAGCAGAAGCGCCACCGTTATTCCATAGAACGAGATCAGAGTCAGGCCCGTCTGTCTCATCCCGCCGACCAGCTTCTTGCTGCGAGCCAGGCCGTCCAATCCTCATCTCGATTCGATCACCATGGCGGCTCTAGTGAGGATCCAATTCGTGGCTAAACCGGCCAAAAGCAAAGATGAAATCAGGGCTCTGACGGAATGCGATCGTGAGAAACCCTTCCAGGCGCTCGTGAGGATCCAATTCGAGCAGCGCCCGATCGACATTGTCGATCATCTGGAGGAACGAAGGTGAGCAGCGAAGCGGAGAAGATCGCGAGGATCGAAGGTGCCGAATCTGGAGGAGCGGGAAGAGCCGGATCTGGAGGAGGGAGGGAGGAGAGAAGATTGAGAAACGCGTGTGCTTCAAACAAAAAAAAAAGAAGCGCGTGAGGGTGTTTTTAATTAACCAATCAGCTTACTTCTTTCCTTCTCACCGGACTCACTTCTTCTCACTTGAACCCTACCCTATATATATATATAACTACCACGAATTAAATGGTTTCCCAAATTCAGCCCAATTAACCCAAATTTCGTCCTTCTTGCGGTTGTGCTTTCATTTACTCATGTGGTTCGGTGGCCGTCTGTTGGTTGTGGTTAATTTCGGTAGAGGAGCAGTTCTACGGCCCTGGTTGATCGACGTGATCGTGTTGGTGGTGTTGTGGTCTCCGAAGATCCTTCATCCAGGTGGGGGAACGTCGTGTGATCCACACTTCCCCATGTATCGCCTTTGCCTTAATTGGTTTGTTGCTTTCCGTCTTTCCGGCGGTGAGACATCGTGTCAGCAAGAGCTGTCACATGCGCTCGCTATCCACTTCTCCGCGACGACTTCCGTTCTCTCGATGATGTGTCCGCTGGTTTGATTTGTCTTGGGTTTTTTTTCCGGGTTTTCTTTGGGTGCTCTTTTATTGTATTTTATATTTTATTTTCTATTTCATTGTTGTATGTTTATACGGCTTGCCGTCTGCCGACTTTGTCGACCTCTCGAGGTCCGGGCCTGTCCAGCCTCGAATTATTTCCTTATCAAAAAAAAAAAAAAGATCTCACCTCGTTTATGAATCGTGACAAATCTAGGTTTTTAGGGAGTTCGGATCCTCTACGACACCCTGTGCAACCTACAGTGCACCACAAAATTATTTCGGATATAATTTTACTCTAAAAAAAATGTAAAAAATATATTTACATTCCCGTACTTGTTTTTTTTATTTATTTATTTTTTATTAGGAAATAATTCGAGACCGGACAGGCCCGGACCTCGAGAGGCCGACAAAGTCGGCAGACGGCAAGCCGTCTAAACATACAACAAAGCAAAAGAAAATACAACAAGGAAGCATAATACAGACACCTAATACAACAAAAGAACTACGCAAAAAACCCGGAAAACCCCAGACCCTAGGCACCCAAGCGGACACAGCAGCGAGAAGAAGGAGACCCGGCAAGGAGAAGTGGATAGCGAGCGCATAGGACAGCAAAGCTGACACGATGTCTCGCCGCCGGAAAGACGGAAAGCAGAAATCCACGAAGGGCAAAGACGACTCCTGGGGAAGTGTGGATCACACGACGTTCCCTCCACCTAGATGAAGGATCTTCGGAGACCACGAACACCACCAACACGATCACTTCGATCAACCAGGGCCGCAGAACTGCTCCTCAACCGAAACTAACCACGAATCCAACCAACCCGATAAAGTGAAGCACGACCGCGAGAGGACGAAGAGCGCAAGAAAAACCGGAAATTAATACGCAAGTTATTTAATTTTTTACTTTATTTAATTTTATTATTATGTTTTATCCAACAAAGCGGGCCGCCCCGGGCCCAAGGCAAAACCTTGGGCCCAAAGGCCAGCCCGAAATTGGAAACACCATGGCCGAGAAGGCCCATCACAAAGTCCAAACGGGCCCAAGGAAACCCAGCAAAACAAACCCTAGGAAACCAAATTAGGGAGAAACCAATCGGTGCCAATACATGCCGCCGTCGACCAAACTCGGAGACGGGGAGGAGAGCGAGCAAGTTTGGGAGCGGAGCCAAAGCAAAGCCGCGCGCGGAGGTGGCGGAAGGGAAATGGGTGAGCAGGACCCCGGAGAGGGGTGAGTTCGCTGCGGGAACCGGGGAAAGGGGTCGACGCCCCGAGCGGCGCCGGAAGGGTTCGAGCGCCCAAGGTAGAAAACCCGCCACGCATGATAACAAGGGGGGTCATCCGCCGAGGAACGCCGACCGAGGGCTAGGTCGACCAGGCAAGGAACGCTGACCGAGGAGCGCTAAGGTTGTGCTAGGAGAGGGGACGGGATCGGAAGGAGACCCCCAAAGGAGGAGAACCGAAGCCGGCTTGGAACCAGTAGAGGATGAACCGATGAGGTCGAAGACAGTAATTACAAAGCACAGCGACACCGAGCCCGAATAGAGCGACATTGTTGTGCAAATTAGTAGAGAAAAAGGGAAGCAAGATAACCAAATCCATGAAACTGCAAAAGCCCCAAAGAAAAAGATCACCCGGAGGTTCATTGGGCTCGCTCGGAAGACAGCGAAATTCCAAAGCAGGAGCAAAGCTCGAGCGAGAAGGAGGCGGAAGGGTAGGGGGAAAGGCTCCCGGAGGAGATTTAGAACTCCCTCGAAAGAGAGATTTAGGGCTCCCGGAGGAGATTTAGAACTCCCTCGAAAGAGAGATTTAGGGCTCCCGGAGGAGATTTAGAACTCCCTCGAAAGAGAGATTTAGGGCTCCCGGAGGAGATTTAGGGCTCCCTCAAAAGAGAGAGAGAGTTTTGGGATCTCGAAGACGGTGGACGTACTGATGTCTTCAAAATCCAAAACCACCATTGAAACCAAACACAGAGGCTGTGGGGGAGGATTCATGGAGATGGAGATACTGTTGGTGTGGGTTGTTTTCTCCCTCTCTCTAGATTTTAGAGAGAGGAGAGAGCTTTTTGTACAGACTGTTTATGGTTAATATTCCCGTACTTGTTATTTACATGTTTAGAAACTTTTTTTGGAAAAATTCATGTCTTAAGAAAACATAAAATTTATTTTATAATATAATTGATCTTTTAATTTAAAATGAATTTTTATGTTTAGAAATTTATTTTATAAAATCATGTTTAGAAATTTATTTTATAAAAAATTTAAAATGAATTTTTTTATAATAAAAGTTTATAAACATATAAATATATATTTTTTATATGTTTTTTCCTATGTAATGTTTACTAATTTTAAGGATAAAAAAATATGAAAGAAATAAAAAAAATTACAAAGACAATTTAGCTAGTATTAGGTTATCGGCCATCGCCAAGTACCTTACGACACAAACCTTCAAGTTGAATTCTCTCACCAGCTGCGTTGCTGGGAATTTGGGAAAATATTTGAGAAGCAATCTGAAATTCAACAGCTAGTGATAGATATGTAATCTACCTCCCTTTGTTAAAGAAACCACCCATTTTCTACAAGGTAATCATTCAACAGCTAGTGCCTTCTCTAGTCTAAACAGTAACTCATAAGATCAAAGTAAATGTTTACTGTATAAGATAAAGGCAAAAGTCTCTAAAACAGTAAGATCTTTTATGATAATAACATGAACTGTTTGGTCCATAAATAACTTTATACAAATAAACATTTAATGTTTAAATCATACCTGGTCAACAGCAGCTAAAGTTATACCAGCCACTAATGGAATGAATTTCCCTGATCAGCAATTAGGAATGAAATGGCTAATTGACTCGTCACTCACCAATTGCCAGAACTTGCAACCTAATGTCTACCATAAAGGAAAACTCTTGAAAGATCAACAAACCATTTTGGAGTTGTGAAGGTAATCATCAAATAGCCTGTGGACAGAAATTCCCCTACATGACCCCTAAATTTGCTGTATCTTTTGAGTTTTAACAAGGCAAACATTCTTGGGTGTAAGGTGTTCATCAATTTCTTGGAAACTGACCTGATCCTCCAGAAAACTGCTGTATTTCCTGGTAGAAAACAGATGTTCTATAAAGTCCTCCTGTGATGGAATCAGTTCACTATCAATCTCTGCAACTTCATCACCACCATCATTCTCATGGTGATGGCCAACACAGCTTGCGTATTTTATAGTGCGGTACCATTTCTGAAATATGTACAATTTGCATTTTCTGGTGAAGATCAATTTCGCCAAAATAGCTCCCAAGGATGCTGCAGGTACAGTCCATATCAGGAAATCAGCAGCCAGGGTCAATCAATTGTATGGTCTGGAGGAGCACGTCCAACATAAATTGTCTTTGAGTTCTCCTATAGAAGAACTAAATACTCCCTTACTGCCCTGATAATGTGAAGATTGTGGTGCCTAATTGTCCTGGATCCTGCACCTCTTTTTTAGGAATTTCGTATGTGTCCAAGAAATCTCCATAGATAACACCTATTTCGTAAGCATATGAACTGAGAATATTGATGCATGCCTTGGTACAACTAGAATAAGATTGCGCTGATCAACAAGTACCTATGGTGGTTAATGTGCTAATATAAGCTTCCTTCCCTCTATTATGCATTGCTTGTCAGGTCAGGAGTAGAACTGAAAAACTTCCCTGGAATATTTTAAAGCTTATTAAACAACTGTTTATTGTGAAAGTTAGATAATGGATGCTCCTTTAGAAACAAGTGAAATTGAGTAGGAATAAACTCAAAACATCTATTTATGGTTATTACCATTAGATGCTTTGCTAGTCTAAAATGATGCAACAGACCTTCCAATCAATGAAAGCACATTACAGGCAACCAGTCCTGAACAATGGCACCGCCAAATTAAATAATTGAATAGCAAGTGAAAAGGATGCAAATTCTCAAAGTTTTGCAGTTTATCCTGTGTGTTAATTAGGTATACATCACAAAATTATCTTGTATATTGCAGATTGAATTTCAAAACATTAGTAGACAATAAAGTAGTAATCCAGCAGAAGCAACCACAAAAACTATTATCTAGACATCAAAGCCAAAACAGAAAAATAAAGGCTTGCCATGTGAAAATTGTCAAGAAAAAAATTACCTTGATTTCCATGAAGTCTTCAGCTGTTCAAAATGTAAATCATAAGAATATTGTGGGCAGGTTAAGTTCAAACAGTATGTTGCTCATGCTTGAGGCCGACTCCTCGTTCCCGCTTGGTTATTGTTCAAATGCTCCCAGCAGGTACATGCTAGCTAGCTTATGAATTCAACGTTTGTCATTGAATCTTGAGTTCGCAATTTCGTATCTACTGAGTATCAAGGTCAAACTTAAGAAAAAGGTAGTCAAGTAATATGAACAAGACCAAGGAACACCATAGATGGATTTTGAATATTTGGATACATGTGTACTGAATGGCCACCAAAATAAGTTTATAAGAAACATATCATTAACAGGCCAAAATTACAAGAATAAATTTACTTACTCAAAGTTGACAAAACAAAGAGAAAACTTTCACAAAAGCAAGTAATCCAAATTGAGTTATGCTTCCGATGTCCAGATTCAAACAATCTCAAACATACAAAAAGAGCAGAACATTATACTACCAAAATGCAACATAGACATTACTACATTCATATTGGGCACGAAAACAAAATCACTAATACATATAGCAAAATGAATATTTAAAGCCACAAAGAGTGCTCTCCTCACTAGTCTTTATTGATCATAAAGAGACATTACATCTAACAGAAGGACCATCAAAAGTTTGAAGAATCAGGCATTCAAATAAGAGCCCTGCAGCATACCTCACATCCAAAAAGGAACATGAAAGTTAAACCTGCTCTTTGACCTGTTGCCTTCCAAATAAATGTGCAATTGCTTCCTCGGATGCAAACAATTTCGTGTACAAACATGGTGCTGATAAAAACTATGGATCGTCGGTCCTCACTCTAGATATGCAACAAATGAATATTCTCAACAAATAGTCATCTATACAAGCTCCCATTTCTCCCAAATCAAAAGGCAAAGTATGTATATTACTAAAAAAGCAAGCTCCGCAAGACAAGGTTGATACTTGATAATATGCATACAATCTCATCTAACAGACGAGTTTTACACCACACATGAAATATGCTTAATCTCGCAAAACAGCAAGTGCTTTACTGAAGATACAGCTATCAACTAAAATCTGCAAAACGAGATCCAACAGACAAAATCCATGTTGGAAAGGACTACTAATGAAAATGAACTTAATATCAAAACTCAAAAGCAATTGTAAAAGAAGTTATTAATCAGCATGTTTGTGACAAAAGTTTTGGAAATGCTAGAAACGTAATCAAGAAATATGGTTGACAGACAGGTCATATTGACATAATTTTCGTGAATGGAATGTTCGAAACCCGACCTAGTGTGATGATTACTGTCTGTCCTGTGCACCGTCTTCCTTCCCAAGAGCAACCACGACCTTCTTCAGAATTGCGTCCACAGGCTGGTGTGCATTCTCCACCGCCTTGGCAATTGCCTGCCATTTCTCACCATGCTTGGGCTCAGCAGCGACACATCTCTTCAGCACATCCTTCTGGGTATCTTCGGTTCCATGTTGCAACTCGAACTTATAGTACAAACCCCAGAAATCCCCAATGTCAGGAGACAGGGTCACGGCCCTGTTGAACCAAGTCCTAGACTTGTCCACCTTCCTGTCATGCCAAAACAGCTTTGCGACAGCAGCAATGACGTGGGCATCGTCTTTGCATTTCTTGCACGCATCTATACTCTTAGTTTTACGCTGAGGGCGAGGAACCATCTCTATTGAGGCTGCCCACAAGATTCCACTATCCGGGCACTCCTGAAGTGCCTTTGCCATCAAGTTGTCAGCTTCCCTCTTATTCCCATGCCTAAGTTCAGCTCTTATAGCAGCCAGCCAGAGTTCAGGGTTCTGAGGGTTCTTCTTCCTCGACAAGGTGAGAACTGCTCGAGCTTTGCTCAGCCCATTCATCTTCTCTTCAAGGTTAGCAAGTGAAAGCCAGAGAGGAATACATTTAGGGCAGTGCTTGATCCCTGAATCATACACCTCCTTTGCCTGAATCATCCCACCAAGCCTCTCTTCAAGCTGTCCAAGCATTAGCCAGAGCTTGAAGAACGAAGGGAAGCGTTTCAGCCCCTCGTCGAGTAGTTTCCTTTCCTCGTCAGTGTTACCCATTTCCCTCTCTACAATAGCTGATTTCATCCAAACTCTCTCTGTGCCGCCTCTTTCTCTGGCCTTCGCAAGGAGGATTTTGGCTCTCTCCAGTTCATGGTTTTCAAACTCAAGCTTGAAAGCAGCAAGCCAAATATCCTCATTGTAAGGGATAGCAGCATAGGCCTCCTGAAGTATAGCACGAGCAGCAGGGACATCACCTGCGAGCCACTTCTCCTTTGCACCCATAAGCCATAGAGTTTCAGCCTGTGGCACATAAGTAACTGCCCTCCGCAGCAAGATGTCAAGAGATTCCCTGGTTCCATGACTCTTCTCAAACTGTGCTGCTTTAATCCATATGCTCTTCTTTGTCAAAAAGACAGTAAGTGCATGAGAATAGATAGCCCTGGCAGTTTCAATGGATCCTCTTTTCCTGCACTCCTCTGCATCAGCAACCCATGTCCTTTTCCTATCCTCTTCCTCAACTCCAATCCCAATGGTATAACGAATTATAGCTCTACAAGTTGCAACAGAGTTTGCCCGTTCTGCAGCCTCAGCCTCCTTCATCCAAGCTTCCCGGTCTATCTCCACACCTTCTCCTTGTAGGGATCTAATACCCCTTTCTATCAGTTTTTCTACCATTGCAATATTATCATTTGCCTCTTCCAGCTTGGCGGCAGTAATCCAAATAGCTGGCTCCTTTGGGAGCTTTAACCTAGCTTTGTTAAGTACCTTTTTTGCATTATCGTATGTTTCCAGCCTTGCTAGGGCAAGCCACAATTCAGCATGCAACGGGCAGCATTCCACCGCTTTCTGTAGCAAAATCCTTGCGTCATCTTCATTAGAAATCTCAACAACTGCCTTCCAAAGCCTCACAGAATCAGATATGTTCTCAAGACCCTTCCGCAGAACCCTGCTCTTATTGTACTCATCCTGCTCCATCTTTGCAGCTTGCAGCCATAGCTTCACCGATTTCGGATTTGCCTTCACACCCCTAGCCATCACAGCCTTGGCCTCATCGGGACTGGCTAACCGACATGCTTCTAGCCATACATCCTCATTTGTAGGACATTCTTCACAACCTTTTTGCATGAGCTGCCTTGCCACCTGAATCTTGCCTGCAACTTCTTCCAGCCTTGCAGCCGCAATCCATCCAGGAGGGTGTTTCGGGTTTGTTTGCGTAACAGACTTCAGCAGCAACCTAGCTTTCTTTATATCAGAAATCTCCGCATCACTCGTAATCTTCATGCTCTTAAGGTCAGTCAAGTACCCCTTGGGATCAACAACAGTCAAACCTGACACGGAATCCGACAATCGATCCAGCTTCAGTGACAAAACAGTACCTCTACCCTCTCCCACGGCCGTCAAATCAGTAACAGGCGTCTGCGCCCATGGAGTCTCAGTTCCTCCAACAGCCCTACTCCTCGGGTCCAGAGCTGTAACATGCTCTTTCTCCTGCCTAGCCTTCTCGAGCAAAGTATCAGGCACTGGAACAAAGCTCTCAAATCTTTTCTTCTTATTCCTGGAAGAGTAGTCCCCAATCTCAGGGATATTATCCCATTCATCGGCAGTCACAGTATACAACTTCCTCTTCAAATCTGCAAACTGCTCAGTAATCTTCGGATTCGAAGCCCGATACTTCTCAATATCCTCCTTCAGCTTGGCCTCTCTCTTATCCTTCCTCCTCGAATCCATCCTCTCATCAACAGCAGCCCAAACAGCATCCGCTTCCTTATCCTCCTCATCGTACTCAGATGAAGCAAACAAACCAACATCATTACCTTCAAACTCATCAAATTTCTGATTCTCATCATACCCCTTCTCTTCCCCTTCATCCTCCTCTTCCTCCTCCCCAGGACCCTTCCCCCGCCCCCGCCCCACACCAGTAGCGGGAGCACCGCCAACTGCTGCCGCCGACCGGTCAGGCAGATCTGGGGCAGCACGGGCAGGTCCGATATCAGACCGGGTGGTGAAACCAGTAGCACCACGACCAAGCCCAGCGACGTAGTTCGCAGGTGGCTTCGAATTCAGGAACTCAAGCCTGTTCTTCGACTGCACGGGGGCTTGCATACCTCCCAATAGCGGAATGTGAAGAACTAGGGTAGAATTCAAACCAATCCCCAGTTCGCATAATCTGGACGAACTACCATCAATTATCCGCTTGGAATCCAAATACAACCGCTGGCGAGCAATTGGCAATCCTAATTTGCGACTAATTTCGATTCCTAGGGTTTCTATTGTGGTGTAGCTAGGGTTTACGTCCAGGAATACCGTCTGATTTTGAGGAGTCCTTAAGAAAACCATTGCAGTAGGAAATCTAAGGAAGGAAACTTAAGGAATTAGGGTTAAGATTAGATATTACCTGAAAACCAGCTGAAAAAGGATTCGCTGGGTACAGGAGTACCCCTTGGACGATGACGTCGATGAGAGTGAGGACGCCAATGGAGTTTTTTTTTACCTTTATTTGTAGTACTATTGTTTTATATGGGGGCGCAGCGTGGGCCATCTAATTTAAACCGCCATTGATAAACTATTGAGCTTATTTATTTTACTTGGGCCGGATGGTGGGCAAATTAATGCAAAAGGCCCATAGGTATATATTGGGCCATAGGTCTATTACCTAGGGCTAGGGGTGGGCACAAATCCCGCAAATCCCGGTCCCGTCCTATTCCCGTCCCGATCCCGGTGGGATTTCGAAAAAAAAAAAGTGAATCTCGTCCCGATTCCGTCCCGCAAAAATTATGCGGGACGGGACGCGGACGACCCGTCCCAATCCCGCAAATCTCGTCCCGTCCCGCATATATATATATAATATTATTTATACATTATGTATTATATTATATTATATATGGTATATATGGTATATATATTATTTTATATTACATATACAGTGTGTATATATTTACATACACTAATTACTAATATATACAGTGTAAAGAAAGCTAGAGAAGGGGAAGATTAGCCCAACTATGTACACTGCATAGTCTGCAACTGCATCTTTGAAAATATACTAGTACACACATTGTAATACATACAGGGTCGGACCTGAGTTTTTTATGGGCTGAGGCGAAATTTAAAATTGGGCCCCTCACTACTATATAGTATGTATATACATAAGATATGGTAGAATAAATGGTTTTTGAAATAGTTTTCTAATATCAAAAAACATTTAAACAAAAGTTAAAATTAAATAAAATATCAACTAAGCCTCGCCTAAGCAACTGAGAGAGTCAAATAAAAAAAATCAAACGCAGAAATGAAACACATGAATTAAATTTAAAAAAAAATCAATGAAAGTTAAAATTACTAGGGATAGAAGTTAAATAAGAAAAGCAAACATAAATTACTGGAGGGAAAAGTTTTTTAAAAAATCAAAGGCAAAAAAATACAGAAATTTAAATTTAAAAAATAAAAAAAAGTTAAAATTACTTGGGGGAAAGTTAAATAAAAAAAATGAAACGCAAATCACAATTAACAAAAGTTAAAATTACTTGGAGGAAAGTTAAATATAAAAAAATAAAACGCAAATCACTTGGGTGGGGGTGTGGGGGGGGGTGGGAGTTTTAAAAAAAATAAAACGTGGAAGAAAAATCACTTGGTTGGGGGGAGTTTAAAAAAAATTAAAACGCGGAAGAAAAGTTATTGGGGGAAGTTACATAAATAAAATGAAACGCGGAAAAACAATGGAGGATGGTTTCGAACCGTGGATCTCGGGATCAAATAAACTTTCTTACACCCGTCCCTAATCATCTGAGTTAGTGTACTTTCTTATATCAATAAAGATTGTCTAATACTAATATACCTAAAATAAATTTATGGGCCCCTATTCAAATTGGGCCTGAGGCGACGGCCCGTTGGGCCTCGCCTCAGGTCCGGCCCTGAATACATATACACTGTATATTATATGTGTAATGTGTATGTATATATAATATATATATAGGGTAACACGAAAAATATAAGAAAATTATCTATCTAGATGTTTTACGTCTTTAAAAATCTTAAAATGTATAGAAATTTTTATAATCTTTTTTTATTTGAGGGACAAGGCCCGTCCCGTCCCGGTCCCATCCCGTCCCGTGAAGGACAAGGTCTGCACGGGATTGAAAAAAAAGAGTAAATCCCGTCCCGTCCCGCGCCCAACCCTACTATTACCGGTTCTTATTGTCGTGGGTACTCAACTACGGTGGAGAGAATAGGTTGGCATCGTACGATAACCCGTAACAAATGGTGATTACAATTACCATTACTATACTTACCTATATATGATATGTCAATTTTTATATCACGTGTCAATATTTGTGGTTATCATTGATATAATACCATGATTATCGAATCTAGCAATTGATGATATGCCGCTACAATTCTATGCCGTAAAATATGCATGAATCTATCTCGTTACGACACTCATGTGTCACGAGTAACCTCATGAGTAAGTCCATGGGATTTACCTGAAATCCGAAGGTAGGCACGGAAACCAACAAGCACCAAGTGTAAACACGAATCAAGCGCCTAACAATTGTAATTATTTCACATTAGGTTCTTCTTATTAATGCATCACATAAACCCATACCGTAAGATAATCACACACATTCACATAAGGTTAACGGCTTAAGGACTTATAAGCTTGGTTAAGTATCCACACTTAACAAGTTATAATCCGGGTCATATCATCACGTAATCCTGACCTTTTCATCCTTATTATTGGCCAAGTTATGGGCATACTTTATTTCCGTATTTTTATATGCTCTAAGTTTCAGTTATGTCATCATATATTTAACCATATTCTTAGCATTCCCTTAACCAAGTTTTAATCGAGGCATTATAAACATTGTTTACTAAAATTATAATAACTCTTGATCCAACCATTGGATCGTCCTCATTTTTGGAGGGCAATTAGATAACATTGACATGAACATCATATTAAGATTTCAGCTGGATCAGATCGTTGTATTGGAAATAAAGTTCAAATTACAGAGGCACATATATCCATTTTTTTTTACATTTTTGCTACAAAACGCAACCAAAACACATAGAGGCTCCACTTCTAAGCCTTTTCCACACCAAAACACATCTATCCTAGATAGGGGAAGGCGGATGAGAGATTACCTTCGAAGAATCCCACACAAACGACTCAAGGACACCCTCGGGATTCCTTCGGAACACCTTCCAAACACCTTGCCATTTTGTCACCAAAAATCCCAAAACATTATTTATGGTTATTACCATTAGATGCTTTGCTAGTCCAAAATGATGCAACAGACCTTCCAATCAATGAAAGCACATTACAGGCAACCAGTCCTGAACAATGGCACCGCCAAATTAAATAATTGAATAGCAAGTGAAAAGGATGCAAATTCTCAAAGTTTTGCAGTTTATCCTGTGTGTTAATTAGGTATACATCACAAAATTATCTTGTATATTGCAGATTGAATTTCAAAACATTAGTAGACAATAAAGTAGTGATCCAGCAGAAGCAACTACAAAAAGTCAAAAAAACTATTATCTAGACATCAAAGCCAAAACAGAAAAATAAAGGCTTGCCATGTGAAAATTGTCAAGAAAAAAATTACCTTGAATTCCATCAAGTCTTCAGCTGTTCAAAATGTAAATCATACGAATCTTGTGAGCAGGTTAAGTTCAAACAGTATGTTGCATTGTTGCTCATGCTTGAGGCCGACTCCTCGTTCCCCCTTGGTTATTGTTCAAATGCTCCCAGCAGGTAAGTGCTAGCTAGCTCGTTAAACAATTTATGAATTCGACGTTTGTCAATGAATCTTGAGTTCGCAATTTCGCATCTACATAGTATCAAGGTCAAACTTAAGAGAAAGGTAGTCAAGTAAAATGAACACGACCAAGGAACACCATAGATGGATTTTGAATATTTGGATACATTATACAAATGTACTGAATTGTTCGGGGAAAGAGATGCGTACAACCTGACCTCCAGACCCCGCTTTAGCGGGATACACTGGGTTGTTGTTGTTGTTATACAAATGTACTGAATGCCCACCAAAATAAGTTTATTAGAAACATATCATTAACAGGCCAAAATTACAAGAATAAATTTACATAAAGTTGACAAAACAAAGAGAAAACTTTCACAAAAGCAAGTAATCCAAACTGAGTTATGCTTCCGGTGTCCAGATTCAAACAATCTCAAACATACAAAAAGAGCAGAACATTATACTACCAAAATGCAACATAGACATTACTACATTCATATTGGGCACGAAAACAAAATCACTAATACACATAGCAAAATGAATATTTAAAGCCACAAAGAGTGCTCTCCTCTCTAGTCTTTACTGATCATAAAGAGACATTACATCTAACAGAAGGACCATCAAAAGTTTGAAGAATCAGGCATTCAAATAAGAGCCCTGCAGCATACCTCATATCCAAAAAGGAACACGAAAGTTAAACCTGCTCTTTGACCTGTTGCCTTCCAAATAAATGTGCAATTGCTTCCTCGGATGCAAACAATTTCGTGTACAAACATGGTGCTGATACAAAACTATGGATCGTCGGTCCTCACTCTAGAGATGCAACAAATGAATATTCTCAACAAATAGTCATCTATACAAGCTCCCATTTCGCCCAAATCAAAAGGCAAAGTATGTATATTACTAAAAAAGCAAGCTCCGCAAGACAAGGTTGATAATATGCATACAATCTCATCTAAGAGACGAGTTTTACACCACACATGAAATATGCTTAATCTTGCCAAACAGCAAGTGCCTTACTGAAGATAGCAGCTGCGCTGAACAACCGCAGTGGTGGAACGAACACCATTCCTTGTACGAGACATACATCTATCAACTAAAATATGCAAAACGAGATCCAACAGACAAAATCCATGTTGGAAAGGACTAGTAATGAAAATGAACTTAATATCAAAACTCAAAAGCAATTGTATAAGAAGTTATTAATCAGCATGTTTGTGACAAAAGTTTTGGAAGTGCTAGAAACGTAATCAAGAAATATAGGTTGACAGACAGGTCATATTGACATAATTTTCGTGAAGCATGGGGCAGAAAATAATTTCAATAAATGAAGCATGGGGCAGATAATTTCCTATTCAGTCACAGTATCAGTAATTTCAACAGGATACAGATATGTCCACAAGGGTGGATTACATGTACCTAATTAACTTGAAATTTTTAGATCAAACCTAATTTTTATGCAGTGGATCCCTTACCCAGTTTTCATGTAGTGGATCCCTTGCCTAAGATCAAGTCAATTCCTATCTCCTGATCATCTCCGAGCTCACAAGCTCATGTGATCTCCATCAAATTTCGCTTAATTGCCCGGAAATACAGCTCTGTAGCTTCCCTGATTCACCTTAATATCTTGGCAACTCCCGAAATTCAGCGGTGTTTTGTGTGGCCATCTCATCTTCCTTCCTTGGCGACTCCCGAGCAGTGGTAAGGTTTCGATGGATTGCACTGGGATAAGCCTCTCAAGCCTTGGAAGATCATAAACGGCTATGACCAGAAAAACGCCAGGAGGAGCCACCAGACGACGACAACAACATCAACAATGAGCTGAGCCTTGTGTATGACATTTGCCCATAAGAAAATGCACATGCACCCCAAGCACTTCTGTCTTCACCATCCGGCTTGGTCATGGTGCCACTAGCTTTTGCCCGTAGCATGGAAATTGGTTGGCTGCATAAATATAGTCCGAGTCTCAGTTGCACAAACCAAGCTTCTTTATCTGCTTATTATGCAAAGCTTCTAAGTTGACCGCCCATGAGCACAATAAGACAGTTCAATCAACGTAAATGGGACTCTCTCTGTTTCTTTCTGGGTATTCACAAGGGTTTCTTCTGCTATCAACTGTTGTATGTGTGGCATTTTGTTTGCACTGTTACCTGGAAACATATACTAGTACTCTGTAATGATGTCCGTTTGAGCTCCTCAACATGAGGTAACACTCTGAAAGCAGTCGTGCATCTCTAAATATTATCGCACCTTCGGAAAATACAATCCATAACAATGATCTCAGATCTGGAGGTTATGAGTTAGCAAGTAGACAGAAATTCAGGTACATGGATGAAAACAGCAGATCTCGAAAGAGACAGGTATGCTGAGATGAATGACTAATGAAGAATCTGTAACATAAGGATGCCTACCATAAAGGAAAACTCTTGGAAGATTAACAAAGCATGAATCTGTAACCTAACAATGCCTGCCATAAAGAAAAACTATTGAAAAAATAACAAACCATTTTGGAGTTGTGAAGGTAATCATCACCGGCCTGTGGAGAGCCATACCTGTGGGAATCCATTTATGGGAGAAAAATCTCCTTTTCCCTCTACAAATTGACGGAGATGAATGACTACTTTTTCTTCTTGCTTTGCCAAAATCTCAGTGTTCTGTGTTTGATATCAAACTATCAAACACAGAGATGTTGGCAAAGCAGAATGAAAAAGTCAGGCAAGTTTCAGAAGTAGCCAAAAACACTCGGGAGGGCGAGAGATTTCTCATGGGAGGTGGAGTGAAAGGTGGAGCTATTTTGAGGTTTTTGGGGCCAAATTAGGCACCTTGAAATCAAATCAAAGGCCCGGAGGTGCGAAACTTCATCTCCTTTTTGTCCTTGCCTTCTAGATCTCATCCAGCTACTTTCGATAGATGATGGTGGGTAAGAATAGGGCTTGTACAGCTACCGGCGGGCGGCGATGGTCTTCGTCTTCTGGGGAGGAGGAGGGGGGCGGCGGGGGCAGAAGGCGGTGGGGGTAGTAGGAGGGCGGCGCGGTAGATGGGGATGAGGATGGCGGAGGCAGGACTGAGGATGGTAGGGTAGAGGAAGAGGAGGGGGACGGCGGCGTGGTGAAGACGAACGCCGTCGGTGGCCTGCCGTCCAGCACTCCTCCTAGGGTTCTTCGTTGCGCTCCCGAGCGTCGTCTCTCGATCTTTCTTCCTATCTTCTCCAATCCGAGTAATATTGGTTCATATTTAGCTCATTTACTAGTCTTATACCCGTCTATGCACGGATTCAACAGTTATACTGATTTAAAATATTCAGTTTTTTTTCTTTGAATAAAAATCAATACAATATTAGCTTACACTATTAAAATATAAAATATTTTTTGAAAAAGTTATCCATAAAATCGTATCCTAATATGCAAAATGATTATCTTACTTGAAAAAACTTTTTTTTTGGACAAAATGAAACTTAACGGATTTGAAAACATACTTGTTAAAACAAAATTCCTTCAATAACCGTTC
This sequence comes from Persicaria tinctoria, assembly GCA_037127255.1. Classification (NCBI taxonomy): domain Eukaryota; kingdom Viridiplantae; phylum Streptophyta; class Magnoliopsida; order Caryophyllales; family Polygonaceae; genus Persicaria; species Persicaria tinctoria. Next base: position 1,842,716 of record JBANSL010000005.1, on the reverse strand, counting down.
AATTTTTAAAATTTCTTTTTGTTATAAAGTGTGTTAATATTTGATTTGATTACTGAAATAATACGTTTTGCTAAAAAAAATATTATGTCATTAAAAATAAATAGTTTTCATTTATAAAATTATTAGAAAAATAACACTTATTACTCTTCATAACTTCATTTTCAAATTGTTGTAAGAGAACTTCATTTAACTTATAACTTAAAAATATTTTTCTTTAATTAATAAATCACATTTTGGAAGAAAAAAAAATCACTAAGTAGAAGTTCATTTATTGCAATATTTATATCAAAATATGTAAAACCAAACAAAAATTAAATGAAGAAGTCATTTCCCCTTTATAAAAATATTATTACTTTGATAATGAAACATTCAAGATACCTAAAATTTTTATAAAGAGGTATTTTATCTTACTATTAGAACTCCCTGACTTCAATCACCTTTGGAACTTAATATCATTGATTTAGTCATAGTTGTTAATCATGTTTAAGGTAAAATTACAAAAGAAAAAAATGATAATTCTTTCGTATAAGAGTACTTGTTCTTCTAACAAATTTCACACTTTTTGAAGAGATTAAAACAAAAAGAATACTAATTATTTTAAGTAAGTTTTATTTTCAATACAAAAAATAAATAATGTAAAGATCAAATTGGGTAATGAAAAAAGAAGAATCAATGAAAAAATAATGGAATCAAGACTAGTAAATAGGATAGAGAATAAAATTATTTTTTAGACATTAAATATATCTAGAAGAATAAGTGTTTTTATACGAATAATATAATAAAACACATCAATATCAATCATAATTCTAATTTTATAGTTTTTCTACCCTAGACCTTTGGGGCTTATGCTGAAGATCCATACTGAGAAATATTTTTTAAATATCAAATATTTTAAACAATTTTTATATAGATTTCTTCGTGTCAATGCATTAGATTTAAGGAATTTTTTTTTCAATATGTTTTCTTAACCTATGCCCTTAGAGCATATATTTGAAAAACTGATAATTTTATGTTGATAACAAATTTACAGATTAAATTATGACTTACCTATATTCAAAGCTTAAGAAAAATGCTAAATAATTTCAAACAACTTAGATTTTATAGTTTTAAATTTATTAAAATCACTCTTTAAAAATATAAAATTAAATTATTTTAAATATAATTCACCTAAGTAATTGAAGTTAATTAAAATAAATTGAAAAAATAACATTAAATATTTATTTAAATTAAAATAAATTGAAAATATCATTACAACATTTATTTAAATATGGTATGATATTTCCTTCGATAAATATATAATTAAGAATATTGCATTAGCCCCAATTTCAATATTCTAATTACAACAATGTAAATGTAAAAGAAATAATTGATACATTTGGTAACTATATCAATTAAAAGGTGATTACAAATTATATAAATTTGGCAAATAATCAACCTATAATCAATAAAAAGTTTATATTAATAATGTCATGACATATTCCAAAATTAAATCAATATTGTAGAAATATATAATTGGGAAAGGGTTTTTGGAGGGAAAATTTTCAACATGGTTGCGACATGTGGCAAAACAACTTCTACTTTAGTATTGTTTAGGATAAATAAGCAGAGGTCAAGTCGAGTCTAAATTTGGACTCGAGTTTTAATATTTGCTCGTAGTCGACTTGTTTAAAAAATGAATAAATTTGAGTCGAATTTTTTTCGAACATTAAGTAGTCCTGTAGTATCAATGGCAGAGTCACAAGTAGTACTTTTGAAGATATCATATGTAAATCTAAACAACAACTGACAAAATAGAGGACGAATACTCTCTCTCAGCAAGGTCGAGCCACACTAATAAACTCCAACCTCTTGTCTAAGCCACTTCATGTGATGCAAAGCTTTATGCTCCCTGCTTCTATGTATAAAGAACTTCACCAGATAAACCGTTCTTTTTTCTGGAATAAGGACCTCCAATACCGGCCGCTAATTAGCTGGGACAGAATCTGCAAACCAAAACAATTTGGGGGTTTAGGAATTCGTAAATCGAGTGATATGAACATCGCTCTCCAGATGAAACTATTGTGGAAGATTCTGGCAGAACCTAATAATGTGTGGGTTTCTTTGATCAGAAATAAATATTTGCGTACCACTAATATTTTCGAATACAGAAGATCGGGATCGTGCTCTTGGCAGTGGTCCAAACTATCGGAACTAATAGACAAATTTAAATATAGACTAATTTGGTCTGTAGGAAATGGACACTCGATAAAATTATGGACAGATAATTGGATCTCTACCTCCCCTATTAGGGCCAGGGAGGACTGCCCGTTACATTACAACCAGGAAGAAATGGTTAGTGACTACATTTTGGGGGGCCAGTGGTGGAAGGAGAAACTACAACAGAACCTTTCTAACAATCTGGTTCAAGACATTTTAGAGATCCCGCTTCTAGCATCAGAACTGCAAGATCGTCTGTACTGGTGGCCAGATAGAGAAGGATGGTTTACTACTGCCAGTGCATACAAATTGATAACATCTCAGGTCTCTGCAACCCCGGACAGTAATGATTGGATTTGGAAGATCAACATCCCTCCGAAAGTTAAAAACTTTCTTTGGAAAATGGCTCAGAATGGTCTCCCCGCAGCCGCTAGGTTGTCTTCTAGGGGTTCGGCGGTACCCTCCACCTGTTCCCTTTGTAATTCAGCAACAGAGGACGAGGTCCATTTATTCTTGGAATGTCCTTTTATCACATCAATACACCAGCTCCCGATCCAAGATCAATCAGTGGTTGCCTGCCTGATTGCCCAGTCCCGGGATATCAGGCCTATTATATCTGCTCTTGGGAAGAGCCTGAACTCCTTAGCAGTGACTAAACTTGCCTTCTCCTGGTGGTCGACATGGTATACAAGGAACCAATTTCTATTCCAGCAGATTGCAATCCCAAAGAGAGATACTGCTACAAAGGTGATTAATAATTGAATATGCACTTGAGCTTGGTCATTAATCCCTAAGTTTCCATCCAATGCTAGCAAGTTTTCTTCTTTTTTCAATGCTGAATTTTCAATTAACTCAATGCTAGCAATAGTAGAAGAAGTTTCATCATCAATGATCATATTAGAAACATTGCCTTTGTCTAAGCATTTACTATGACATAAATCTTCTCTTTGATTATCATCACAAGGTGTAGGTTGAACATTTAAATCAATGAAAGAATCATCATGCTCATATTCAATGCAATCATTATTATCACAGGCAAGTAAATTAATATCTTGATCATTATGAACATGCTCATCATGTTTATCACTAGAATTTTCATATTCATTTTTGTCTAGGTGATTAGTCATGAGAGGCTTCTTATTTGGGCAATCCTTCATAACATGTCCACTACCTTGACATATAAAGCAAGGAAGGTTCATAGTTTTAAAAGTAGAAGAGTTAGGATTACTCCCTTTGGGCAATCCTTCATAACACGTCCGTTCCAAGGCGCTTTGCCTTTGTCGATGGGCTCCTAAGGCATTCGGCCTTCACTCCTCCCTTGGGGTTGGCTTGCTCTCTCCCTTGAGCCGCCATCAAACCTCCTTTGGGGCTGCTGCACATGGCCTTGGTGCCACCTTTGAGGTTGCCCACTCGACATTTTACCACCTTGGCTCCTGTATCTAGCATTCCTTTCCACTTTCATAGCTAAATGTAAAAGTTCAGTAGGCGTAGAATAAGGAAAGTAATTAATTTCATGAGCTAAGGCGGGGTGTAATATTCTAAAAAACCTAGCATTAGTATCTTCATAGGGTTCAACTACATTAGCTCTAGCCATGGTTTCTTGCATTGCATAAAAGGTTTCCTCAACAGGTTTGCTACCTTGCTTAAGATTTTCTAATCGTTGTCTAAGCTCGCTAGCATAATGTGGAGGAGCAAACCTACTTCTCATAAGTGCTTTTAATTGAATCCAAGAAGCGACAGGCGCATCAAGGGCTCTTCTTCTTTCTTTAACTAGATTATCCCACCAAATTAAAGCAAAACTTTGAAATTCTAGGGAAGCTAGTTGCACCTTTTTATGTTCAGAGAAGTTATGACAAATCCATATTCGATCCATTTTAGTTTCCCAATCAATATATGCATCTGGATCGGTGGTACCATAAAATGGAGGGATCTTTACCTTTACCTTACCTATGCCATCTTGCGCAGGCTCTCTAGATGCTCCATAGTGGTATCGACCTCCTCTATCATTTCGTCTAGGACGTTGCTCCCAATAATCATCCTCTTGGAAGTCGTCGTCGTCCTCTGAGAGGTAGTACTCTTCTTGTTGCCATCGTCCTTTCTCTCGTCCCTGCATATTAGCCATCACAAAACAACAAACAAAGAAATATGTAAAGGTTAGAGAAATATAAACAACCTCACAAGTGTTTCGCTCACACTCTCTCTCTAATTGGTATGTCACGCTTGTTGGAGCAATCCGCCTTGGGCAAATCAACACTCAAGCAAAACCCTAACAATCAAAGTATATATGAGAGAATGAATGAAACAAGACTTAAGAGTACTCGACAAAAGGCTGCTGGACAACAAGGTCGAAATTGACCAAAAGACCTCGACAGAACCTCGCACTCGAGCAGAACTCGAGCGGCACTCGACCAGTACAAACGACACTCGGCCAGAACTGGAAGACACTGCACAACGAACTTGATTCAAGCAAAGAGATCACTCAATTAAAGCAAGAATCACACAATGGTACTCGATACAAGCAAGGTGAGTACTCGACAGTAGCAAGGAGAGAACTCGACGAGGGTCAAGATCACTCGACACAGCAAGGAGAGAACTTGACGTGGGCTGAGATCTCTCGACAAAAGAAAACAACAACTCGACTCAGCAACAGTGAGCACTTGATCAGCAAAATCAGTACTCGACAGAAACAAAAGAAGGAAAGAAACACAAAGGAAAGTATGGAAATTTACCTCTTTTGATTGAAAACCTTAAGTTTGGATGTTGTAGTTGCAGGGTAGGGTTTCAATTTTGTAAAGGTATGTGTTTGGGGATTTATGTGTGTCGACTAGGGATGAGAGAAGGGTTCACCAATTTGTCCTTGGGAGCTTTCTTGCACTAGATCAAACAAACACTTTCTTTCTCTTTTTTTTTTGACTTACTTTTGCCCCTAGTGAATTTTAATCCTCCTAGGTCCAAGTTCAATTTTTTTTTTGACTGATTTCGAAACTGTTTTTTTTTTATATATATATATATATATATATACTAATGCAAGAAAGACTCTATAATATGTAAAGGACTCGAAATTCTGAATAAAATGATGATGAAATAAAATAATTCAGCCCTAGAATAAATAAATAGGCAACTCTTTGGATAAATTAGGTAAGTATATCTATCTTAACCTCAAAAGATAAATGATAGATAATATGAATTAATCTATCAAATAAAATCAGATTTTATCAAGGCAAAATAGATAAAAGATAAATAAAGAGTTCCAAAGATAGAACAAAGCACAAACTAGGGTTTTTTTTGTGGTGAGGGATTCGGCCAAGCTATCAACTTATGGGGACATAATTCTGCCGTCGGCTAGGGTAATGCACAAGGGTGCTTCACGGCTTGGTCGACTCCACTGGTCTCGGCTAGGCTTGTGTTTAGGCTTATGCAACCACAACAATCACAAACAAACAAGATTAGTGCAATAATCAATTCAAGAACAAGAAGTAAAAGACCAAAACAAGAAAATGACTCTTTTTGTGGGTGTTTAGGAAAAGAAAAGACTCAATCTTGATGTCGGAAACCAAAGCTCTGATGCCAATTTGATACGGGGTTAGCCGTAGGTTGGTCCGATCTTCGACAACAAGCAAGAACTAAACAAGAAACAAGACGCAGCAATGAAAGACTCAAAGAAACTCAAAGAAATAATCAAGAATCGACAAGATTCAAGAAGGACGCAACAAGATCTTCAAGAACTCGAACAAGAATTGATCAAGAACTCTAAGAACGACACAACGCAGCAAGAACAAAAGGAAAGACTCGAAATTTATGAGCAAGAATTGAAAGACACGACCTGATATGGACTGAGTCGATCTGTATAGAACAAGATAGAGACCCCAGGCTTCCGTAGAAGATAGGAACCAATATCAATGACTATACAACCCACCTCTGCAACCCTACACAACCAAGCGGACAACTTGGAGGCACAAGGAGGGGGCTTGTGGATACTAGGATCACCAAGTCTTGCAAAGTTGATGAACGGCAAAGGAAACCAAGCTAGATCAATACCAATAGTTGCAATTGAAGAGCACAACTCTATTCAATCGACTTTCTCTCATTGTGTTTCACACAAAGGAAATTTCTATTCAATGGAAGCGTAAGTTCTCTACAATGATCAGCCGTCAATATATAGAAAACCTAGGGCTGATTTTAGATAAAAATAATAAATAAAAGACTAATTAAAATAAAATACTAAAATTACCTAAAATAAGTTAAGTAAATAATGTCTCTAAAAATAGCAATAAGGAAAGTTCTTTAATCCCGTCAAAACAGTGACAGTTTGCAAAGAATGCGATTTTCGGCCAAGCTCCATGTCGAATCTGGAAAAACTTTCAAGAGCAAAGTTGTAGATCTCTTCGTCCTCGTTCCGACAAGGTATGGCACACCTCAATCCGATAAATATTGAATCCGTACGACCCATTTTACAGAGACGTCAAAATTCTGAACGAGAGTCTAAAACGTCATTTCTTCTCCCAAGGTGGAGCCTTCTTCTTCCTCTTGAGAAGGACATCATCCAAAAGTGTCTTGGATGGTCCCGCATCACCTTTGCATGCTTCAGCTGCAACTAACTTCTGACAAGCTATCTTTTCCCCCCCTTCTGATAAGAAAAAGTCATTAACATGCCTAACTTCGAAAGGTAGGCCACCCTTAACCATCCTTATGGATGAGAAGGACAACAAGCTCTTAATGTTCAAATTGACTAAAGAGGCAAACTGGGCTAAAATATAAAGTTTGTCTGCCATTTAACTGTCCGATTACAGTCATATCGCAATTTCCCATGGGATATCTCATTCTTCCTAGAGTGGCCCAACTAGACAAATGATATCCCCTTCAATTTCAAATTTCTCAACATCTATTCTCCTTGCCACTAAAATGGCAAACTATCTTCGTGTGTATCACTTTCTCACATCATCCATCTTGTAGATTCCAATAAATCATAAAACTTCACCTGGGTACTCTTTCTAGCATTATCGGTACTCTTTCCAGCATTCTTGATGCATAAATTAGCATTTTCTTCCTTAATATTTTCGCATATTACAAATGTAAGTGTGCAAAACTATGACCCAAAACACTATGCATTCGGAATCACTCAAGGACAAGGCAGTCAAAGAATTTGTTCTTAAATACTTTGAGATAAGTGTGCAAAACTAAGAACCGAAACATACACTTCCAGCATCAGGATGTTCATTTGTCTCCACAATCAGCTCCTTGTAAGCGAAATCAGACCTCTGTCTGTGTATGATAGCATCCTAAGAAACTAACCTACACGACAAGTGCTCAAACATGTATCGAAGTGCATAGAAATCAATGCATATCTATCTCCACAGAAGGAGGGAATGGGGCAAATCAAGAACTACATACTGGCAACTTGGCAAGTGACTACCATACACTACAGGAAGATGAAAGTAAAGAGACAAATGCAGCAATGGTATTATTATTGGGCAAAACTTCTGAAGTAAGATGAACAAGTAAAGAGTAACAGATATAGTAACTATGATTTCAATACAAATGCTGACTGAATTATTATCTGCATACATATATGGGTGTATACACATCCAGGATTGAACTAGCAAAAAATTTAGGAGAGAGAATGATTAACCTACATCAACTCCTCCCTGCTTCAAGTTGGCTGATTCGCTCTGGGAAGCTATTTCCATTGGTTGTGTTCCACCAATACTTACCGTAATCTGTTGATTCGTTTTCCTTCTCTTTCTCCTTCCCGTGATCCCTTTTTTCCAACTGCGCTTCCTGAGCCTCGGATGAACCAGGATTTTCAGTCAAAAAATGTTCCTAGAACACAACTGGATAAATTGCTCTACTACTGATATGGTTTCCCTAACCTATGCATCTAATTCTAATTCTTCTGTGATCCAAAATCAAGAATCCAGAGCAAGAAATAATATTATAAGGAACAAAATAAATAAAATCCAGAGCAAGAGAAAGGGAGAGAATACATGTGGAGTTGGAGAACTCGAGCAGAAATTGAGCACAGAAAGCCAAAATCGAGCAGGTCTCGATGTAGTTGTCAAATCAATGTAGTTGCCGGACTCGATTGGAGTTGGAATCCGAAGAACTCGAGCGACATAGAATGAGGAACGCAAATTTTGCAGCGGGAGAGGGAGAAGGCGACGATGTCGCCATAGATCTCCGCCTTGCTTCAGATGAAGAAGGCGGTCGCTCGCTCTCGCCACCAGTCACCGCCTCTCTCAGATCCGGGACGAATCAGAGAGAAAAGAGGCAGAGGGAGCGCGCATGAGAGAGACGGTGCAGAGGGAGGGAGAGCGCGTAGGAGAGAGAGCGTGTGGGACAATGGAGGGGTTTTTATTTAGGACATTTCACAAAATTGTCCCAAAACGTGGATATTTCGCAAAATAAGCCCATTTTTGTGGCTATTTTGCAAAATCCCCCTTAATATATTGAGGTCAAATATTTATATTAAAATGATAGAATTTGTAAATACTGTAATTAAGATATGAAGATAGGTTTTTTAACTAAGATTGCGAGATAAAATATTTATAAAATAATTTAAGGTAAAATGATAAGATTTGTAAGATATGAGGTTGAATATTTATACTAAAAATTAATTTAATCATTAATTAAAATGGACACATAGGATGATACATGTATAAATAGATAGTGATATTATATAACGTGGCGTAAATTTATTGGTTCGTCATTAATTAACGTGGCACAAAATCCGGCCCAGATTGCACCAGAGAACGACATGTAAGCGAATCGCATCAGAATCCGCCACATAGGATTTCCACGCCTTTGTTTTAGTATTATACTAGTATTCGGTACCCGCGCGTTTGTTAATAAATTGTATTTTATTATGTTAATTTATTTGAAATGTTTTTTTTATTAAATTTTATGCTTGAAATATTTTAATAAAACGTTCAATCAATTGTAAAATAAATTAAAGTAAAATCATGTTATATGACATTGAATATACAACTAAGAGGTTAGTTTCACTTATGTAGTCTAAACCCTTTTAATCATATCAATTAATAATTTTATATCTTTTATCTAACTTATTTGACCAAATTTGTCTAAAATTATTAAAAATATATCAAACTCAATCAGATGATATCTTTTATGTTATATATCTTTTAGTTAAATCGTTTTATGATACCCAACAAATAACACTGTCTTTTGAAGAAAAAAAAGGTCGAGGTATATAAAGAATAGTAATTAATTATGAAAAGATAAGTTGTTTTTTTAGTCAAAAAAGTTGTTGGAAATCACAACTTTTTAAGTATTTATCTTTTTAAGTGTATGATTTAAATATACAAATAAAATATCACAATACATGTACTATATCTATATGTATTAATTAAGGAACTACCAAATTCATGTAGGATGAAAAGCAGTAAGTACCATTTTTTTAAATCAAATTAAAGACATCTATTGATTAATTATGAAAAATTACATTAAATATGTAAATAATAATATTATTTTCTCCTATTTATATACGAGGGTAATATTTATTTTAAAAATGAATATATGTATATATAATAGATATATATTAATATCATAATAGAAAATAATGATGGTATATATATAATAACATTATTTTTTAATGATGGTATATATATTAATGTCATGTATAAGTTATCTTCCTATATATATAATATCCTAATGGATCTTTTGTTTGAAGTTTTAGGGAAGCTTTGCATATGATCGAAATAGTATCGGAATAAAGTTTTCCTTTTGTGATATGAATAAATTCACTTCGTATATGATCAGTACATTTTGTTTGATAGTTCATTTTGTCCATCCTCAAGAGGCTCTAAACTGTAAGTCTAAGATACCATCAGGGAACACCTTCGTTATTGATAGAGAACACATAATAAGAAAAGATTTGGGGAAAAAAATATTATTTTATGTGTGATTTAAAGATATATTTCGCATGAAAAAATTAGTTGTATACGGCTAAAAGATGAGGATTATGTTAACTAAATGATAAGTTTTAAAGTTTTATAGCCACTTATATTGGTCTAAAAAGATAAGGTTTTTACCTAACTATATTGGATTATTAATTGATCTGGCCCAGAAATATAATACCACTTTAATTCAGAAAATGCCACCTAAGCAAAAATAATCTCTTTTAATCCAGAAATTTCAATGAATGCGAAATGGCACCAGAGACCGTTTCAGACCTATGCTTATTGGCTTATTAATTGATGCGACCCAAAAATATAATATCAATTTAATCCAGAATATGACACGTAAGCAAAAAAAATCCCGTTTTAATCCAGAAAATTTCATGGGTGCGAAATCGCACCAGAGTTCTGAAACGGGCCTTTGTTTTAGTATAGATAATAGAAATAGATATACATAATATAAATAGATAGATGTGGCTAAAAAAGATAACACCATATTAATCCGAAATATAACACGTACGCGGAATATTAATTAATGTGGCTAATTTTTTTTAGAAAAAAAACCCAAGATGTGTATTAACCATCTTTTATTATACTCCGTATATGCTCTATCTCCTTTTATATTAACCACTTGATCATCCAAAGTAAATCAATTCAAGTAACGATCATATATCGTTTTTTCTTTCCCATTCGATCTAACCAAAGTATTTACAAATGGATAAAGAGAAAGAGGATTTTCAATCCCTAGGGTAGTACACTACTACGGAATAACCTCCACATAGATTTATATATGGGTATAAGTAGGGTAACTAATTCAATTTTACGGAGTATATTTTCTCCTTGGGGATGTACAGAAGAGTATATCAATTTTAGATTGATCTCCAAGCTAATTAATGATTATCAATCCCGATAGTCAGAAATTAGAATCAAATTTGTTTGTTTCGATCAATCAAGGATTAGGCAATGGTAACACACACACACAAAATGCCGGCAATATTTATAAAAAATTATAAGGTTATATTGAATAGATTATATACCTAAAGAGATAAGTTTTTTCCCTAAATATATTTAGATTATTAATTGATGTGGCCCAGAAATATAATACCATTTTAATCCAGAAAATGCCACCTAAGCAAAAATAATCCCGTTTAATCCAGAAAATTCCGTGGACGCGAGGTCACTCCAGCGGCTTCTGTTTTAGTATTTTATATATATAGAATATAGATATTGATAAGGAAATTTCAGTCATTAAAATACTTTAAAATAAACTATTATTGGAAAATTATAACATTTGGTAAAAAAAATAGAAAGTGTTTTTGATAAAAATATATTTTAAAATATGCTTTGTTTTAAGAAAACTCTATTATATATGATGACTTTTGAGAAGAAAAAAGCTTAATTTTTTACTATAGTAAAACAAATACCAGACAATTACAATTGTATAACCTAACTCATGTAATTAATAAAAAAAATACATTGATTCCATATCATTACTTAACACATATTTAACAAATTTACTAACAGAAGGACCAAATGTGTACAAAGTATTAAATTTCAGGGACTTCAATGAACAAAAATAAAGTTTAGGGACTCGTTTGAATATTTGGTTAAAGTTCAGGGACCATAGGTAGATTTTACCCATTTTGAAAATTCTGAAATTCGGTCTTTACATATAAGTTGCACATTCTCTCTTTTTATATATAGATATAGATATATATGATATACTCCGTATTTATCATGTTAGTTTACTAAAATAGTTATGTATGGATAGATTGTGACTACGTAATCTATTGTTTAACTACCGGGTTGCCCCCCTTCTCAAATATGTTCGAATTGTTCAAAAAATATGTACAAGTTTGATCGAAAACAACACCCAAACGAGTTGTCTTTTTTTTTTTGGGGTGAGGAAATGTGGAGAGACGGCTCCCTAACCGGTAAAATAAATCAGGAAACACAAGAGTCTACAAACAGGTTACACAGGGCATGCTCTAGTCCAGGCCATCCCTCGTTCATCAGAAAGTAAAAGAGAAAGAGCATCGGTAGGCCGTAGGTGGCAGCGACAGAAAATGGTAGCCAAGCGGCGGAAGTGAACAATCTCTACGAAGGAAGCCATGGCAAAGATTCACCGGGCTGGATAGCGGGTGCGAGGGCTTGACCCTCCTTTCGATAAGCTTTACAATCGTCTTCGAATACAAACAACACCTTCTTGAATCCCATATTCCAGGCCAACTCTAGACCTTTCAAGACTCCCCAACCTTCCGCTAACAGGGTAGTAAAAGAGCCTATGGTTGTAGGCAAAACCGCCAAGCCACTTCGCATCCGTGTTCCGAATAACACCACCAGTCGTAGCGCAGTTGCCATCCGTGTTCTGAATGATGGATGAGTGACCCAAACGAGTTGTTGGGTTCAATGTTTGGAAGGAAAGTTTGGATCATCTGGTTCATTCCTCTCCACCAGGCACCGGGCCTCGTACCCCATTGGAGGTTGTTTCCATACAGATCCAATATGTTATTCATCAGATCTGGAGAGTTGGGTGAAGCGCACTGAGTATCTGTACAAAAGAATAAAGTACGCACAAGTCATTTCTGGAGTAATTTTTAAAGGTAATAAAGAAGAGATAGAATGATGAGTGACTCTACAACAGACGGAGAGAACCCCACACCAAGGTCCAAGGGCATCCATTGCGCTAACTCCCTAAGGGTCGAACCAACTCAAACTGCCCCACCAAAAATTGAGATATGAGAATAAAAAATGAATCAGCCTTGAAGTCGGAGCAGCCCCCACCCACGACAACAGGAAGACCGAACCATCGGGAGCAAAAGGAGAGCAGATGGTATCGACAACAGGAAGATCTTTTATGATAATAACACGAACTGTTTGGTCCATAAATAACTTTATAAAAATAAACATTTAATGTTTAAATCATACCTGGTCATCAGCAGCCAAAGTTATTATACCAGCCACTACTGGAATGAATTTCCCTGATCGGCAATTAGGAATGAAATGGCTAATTGACTCGTCACTCACCAATTGCCAGAACTTGCAACCTAATGTCTACCATAAAGGAAAAGAACAAACTAGAACTTTAGCCAAAAATCCCAAAAATATTAGGACTTTAGCCAAATCTCCAAAGTATTTTGGAGAATAGCCAAAAGTCACTATTCACTTTTTTACAATCATAAACTTTGCCCCATAAAAACCAAAAAATTATAAAAATAAACCCAACTTTTTATTAAGTTTAAATTATATCCTTAGTTTGTGTTATTATCTTTCTTATTTCTGCTTAAATAATATTTAGTATTTTCTTAAGTCTGTGTGATCCTGCAATTTGGTATCAGAGCCAAGTTAATTAAAAATAATCTGTGTTTATCTATAAGACAATCTGGAGGTGTCTACTAATTGCCCCCATAAGACTTATCCTCATGCTTTACATTTAGATGTAAACGATAAGCATTTTGGAGCAATTTTAAATGCCATTTCAGACCAACTTATAGATCTAAAATTAGAAGTTAAAAAATTAGAACAATTATATATTGAAATTAACAGTAAAATATTTAAGACTGTAAAAGAAACAGGCGAAGTTCATCACTCAACAAATCTAAAAGCCATTAACAAGATCAGTCATCAGATAAGCTTAACATCAGGCGGTGAAATTAAAAAAGGAGATCCTCTTAAATATAGTTACCCATTTAAAAAATCCAAAAAGAAGTTTTCTACTAAATTAGATAATATAAAGAACAAGGAAACAGTAGAAGAAGATCAAGACGAAAACGAAAATCTTAAGAATGAATCACCATCTACTTCGACAAACAAGGAGATTCAGCACTAAGTTAGATGACCCAGAATGGAAGATGAAATTACACAAACAAAAAGCCATTGAAACCAACTTTATGAACCAAGAGGTCATGAGCGACGACGAGTCTGAAAATAATTCGGATGAAGAAGCTGTATATCAACAAATGGGATTAATTAACCTAAAAGATATGGAAAACATTCCTATATCTAGAGTCCAAAAAAGGTTAAATGAAATTTTAAGACAAAGAAGGCCGAGGGAGAATGAAACTGTAGAACAAAATGAAGCTAGAAGACACTACAGACGATATGAACATGGTTCTACCAGCAATTATAGACCTAGGTTAAAGCCTAAAGAATTTCTGGAAAAGAAAGAAAGATTTGGAGTAAGCATTATGCCAAACCATAGACCAAATCAAAGAGAAATTAATCTAGAACCCATAAGTGAAACAGGTTATAAACTAAACCTAGATGGTGTAAGGAATAGGCGTGAAATTATAGAGTTCTGGAAGAAAAGTATGATGAGTGTATTAAACATGAATGTAGAGTTCCTTAATTACATAGAGCATAGTTTCTATGGATGTATTGCTGACTGGTATGGAGCTATTGGTGATGACCCAAAACAAGAACTTAGAAATCTAGCAAGTCCAGTGACGATGTTCACATTAATATGTGAACTAATAGAAGACGAATTCATTGGAGAAAAGGAAGATGAAGATAAGGAAGCTTTAAAATGGCAAAGAACCTTAAACAATCTTGAAATCTGTAACATGAAATATGTCGATAATTATATAACAGAATTCGAGAAGTATTACTATAAGATAGGGGAAAACAGCACTAATCTACAAATGTTCTTTGATAAACTTCCTGCCCCAATTAATGAACAAATAAGTGAAGAGTATCGAGATTTAATTAAAAATGGAGATAAAGATACTCTTGGTAACAGAATTTCTTATGTTAGGAAATGGGTTGAGAAAAAATGTCGAGACGTGATGTCCGCATTTTTAGTCTTATTTTACATCATGTTTTCATTCCATTCAAATCCTTTTATTAGCTTTTATGTTGGGAAAGTGTGTCGTTTGTGTTAGTTTTCGTATTATTCAAGATATGGAGTCTACACAAGCTTTGGTGGTGTTTTTGTAGGTTTTGGAGCTGATTTGGAGGAGTTTTGACGCACTTTAGAGCTTAATGAAAATTCATGAAGGCTATGGAGAAGCAAAGCAAAAGGAAAAAGAGGTGAAGCTGGAGAAAAGCCTTATTTTAGCCATATATCACTTTGATTCAAGATCTGGAGCCTTCATGAGATATGTAGTTCTTGAAAAGAGCTTTCCAATGCATATTCATATGCGTCAATCGGATTAACGAGGACTCGGGAAAGTGCGATTGAAGACAGAGTCGAAAAGCTGAAAAAATCAGAAGCTACTGCATTCACACAGGTACCTCGGCGCCGACACTCAGACCTCGGCGTCGATACCCTGCGCACCAGGAGAAATTTCTGCGGGTTGTTTTATTACTCATTGGGCTTTTTAATTAGGATTTTCTTCTAAATTTCTTTTAGAATCTTTTAGTTAAGATAGACTTGGAATATTTTATCTTTCCTTAGTTAGATTTTTATTATTTTCCTTGGAGATTAAGTCTAGAATTTTTATCTTTAAAATAAAGCCAATTAGAGGCTAATTAGGTATATCTCTCCACACACAACACACGGCTGATTTTACACAGCAGAGGACGGTGATTTTACGGAGCAAAGAGACGCACGTTTTTCTGGAGCTTTTTGGGAAGAATATTGAACGTAATTTAAGGTTTTGATTTATGCAATTTAAGATTATGAATTCTTCCATTGTTTTTATGTTTTCCTTTGCAATGAGTGAGTAGTTTCCCCATCTTCTAGGGTTGGGGTGAACCCAACAATAAGCATGTGTGTGGATGAATGAATCTATATTTATGAGATGTTTTTATCTATTTCTACCTATGTGTTTAACCTTGGATGAAAATCTAGGGCATTCATTGTTACAATTGAATTCGCCAAAGGAGATTGTTAACATTAATAGTAATTAGGGATTTTTGATGAAAGTTAAAAAGACCTAATTAAGAAAAGGTATAGTCAAATAAGTCTCTTATACGAAAGTGATTTGATTTGTTTGATTGAGATAAAAGCATGATTTCTTACACGATTCATTGATTTATACATGTGTTTGTTGTTGTGGTTGGCCCTAATCTTGGAAGTTCCTTCTCATACATTGAAATCACTTGTTACTTGAGCCAAATTCAGCGTGTTTCCCATCATTTACAGCCCCTATTTGCGCCATTTATTCCCCTATTTTTGTCCATAAAACAACTAGGATAGAACCGCTGACATACTCCCTTGGATCGACCTTGATTTCCACTATACTATAGAGGGATTCGAGCATAAATTTATTTGATTGGAGTGAGCATAGGCATCGATCTCCCCTCATGCACGTCAAATTGGCGCCGTTGCCGGGGAGGGTTCAATCGCGCCTTGTTTAATTGTTTTTAGGGTTTGGGAATAGCCCATCCCTTTTCTTTTGCATATATTATTTTCTTTTATTTTCTCTTTTTTATTTTAGTTAGTTTTTATTCTTCTTTTCTTTTATTTTAGTAGTTTTTATTTTCTTGAACAACACACCTCCCATCCACCCGCCTCATCGGTACCGACTTGGTGCCGAGCCTTTGTTATTTGATTTGTGCGTCTGTTTGAGTTTTCAGGATTTGATATAATATGGAGGATGCACAAGAGTATTATGAGTATTTAGAAGCAAAGGCCGAAAGGGCTAGAGCGGATGAAAGACGGAAAGCAAGGATGAAGGAGTATGCTAAATTTTTTGCCGAGGTTGATGAGGATGATGAAGATTATTATGACTTTGATAGTTGGAAAGCAAAACAACCATCCGAGGATTCAACCAAAGCCCAAGAGTCATATGGGTCCTATCAACCAAAGGAAGGGTACTACGCTCAACACGACTATAGGGACACATATGAGCCCTATCATCCAGGGAGTGTCTCACAACAAAAGCTTGCTCGGGAGGAAGAACTATCAAGGGAAAGAGACAAGCTAAGGAAACAAATACGGATGCTTGAGATAGAACGAGAAAATGCTAAGCTAAGGGAAGAGATACGCTTTCTTGAGGCGAACCCGCCTTGTCATCTATGTGGAACAAGGTCTCATCTTGGCCTTCCCTGCCCTAGCTTTTATCAAGAACCATATCCTCCCTATGAGCATTGGATATCTATGTGGAACAAAGCTGCAAAAGCCTCGGCGCCGACCCTTTCAGCCTCGGCGTCGACCCCTCTGGCGGACAAATTGTTCCTGCAGAATGCTGAAAATGCTACAGGTGTCTCGGCGTCGACACCCCCTACCTCGGCGTCGACACCCCTGGACAAAGAAAAGTTTCTGCAGAAACATGAGAAGGCTACAGATGCCTCGGCGCCGACACCCTGCACCTCGGCGCCGATACCCCTTCCTGAAGAGCGAATTGAAGAGCAACTTGTTGAGATGGACGAGCCTATTTTCAGGGCCATTTCTACTCCGATCTCGACGCCGCCACTACCCTTGTTTCTAGACAAGCCATGTGAGAAACCCCAAGAAGAAGAAAAAGAGATAGAAGTTGTTCTTCGATGCACTACACCGCTACCTTTGCCATTCACGGCAAAGGCAATTCCCAACGATCTCGAACAACCCTCTTTCGCATTCAAGTATGGGGTCCTCGCAAAGTGGCACGTTGAAGATGGGGCGCTAGAAGAAGAAGAAGAAGAAGTGGAGGAATCTCTTCCCCCTCCACCATTGTACACCAAACTCCACAACGAAGCACATTTATTTGTGTACGATGGTGGGGAAACAAATCAAAACCATACCAAGAAAAGGAAGAGGAGCGCATATGAGGAAGACGTTTTTGCTAAGTGCTTTCCAAGACGGTTGCTAGCTAGATCCAAGAGAGATGAATGGGTGGAATGTTGGAGTGTCCACTCGGGATGGTTCAAGCTCATCTATAAGGAAAGGAAGAGAGGCATAAAAAGGTACAAGGAGCGAGAGCCATATCACTTGACTATCTATCCCGATGTGCCACCGGAGGATGTTCCACCACCACCTCCACCAGCTGAACCACCGGATCCACCACCTCCTCCCGATCCGGATTGAAGAGAAAAAGGGAAGTAGGTCAAGCTAGAGACTTTAAATATAGCGCTTACGGGAGGCAACCCGCTTTCTTGCTTTCTTTTCTTGCTTTTTGCTTTTGATTTTTAGTTAGGAGTTAGATAGCCCAAGACTTACTATTTTTGTTGAGTGAACATGTCCCAAATATCATCCATGGTGCATAGGAAAGAGCGGAAACATGCCATGAAGGAAGTCAACGTGCTGAGAGGTATCGGCGTCGACGCAGCCCCTATCGGCGCCGACTCCTGTGCAGATTTTTGAACTTCTCCGAATTGCTCCATTTTTGCATCATAGTCCATGTGAGTTTCTTTTTTCCTTTTCCTTGTTTTATCTTATTCAGTGAGGACACTGAAATTTTAAGTATGGGGTGGGGGAGATTCGAAATTCATGTGACCTAGTTTTGCATATTTGTGTCTTGTCGTTGTTTTTGTAAGGTTGTCTTTTATTTGTTTTGCTTATTTGTGCCTTTTGTCTTCTATTTAGAGTCTATAAAAAACTGAAAAATTCAAAAAAAAAAAAAATAGAAAATGTCAAAAAATCACAAAAATATATGTTCATTTGCTTACTTGTTCGTTATTTTGCATAGTTTTTTAGGATGGAAAAACACATAACTTAGATGTCCAATGATGAAATCTAATAATTGAGCTTGATCATGTAATATCCTAAGGCATGGTTTGGATGGTTTAGCCTAAGTCGATCAAAAGATTTTTTATGTGAAATTTGACTTGCAAATGAAATTGAGCATATATGACTTTAGGATTTAGGTGATTGGAATCCAACGTGTCCTAGTGAGTTATCTGGCCTATGGGGAATTGTTCTTTATATTTTTCCTTTCTTTTTGATGTGTGTATTACTCTCCTTATGCATTACCTCTTGATATTGCGGTGTATATCTAAGTCTTGAAACCAATATGAGATACCTAGTTATTGCATAATTTAATCAAAGGATAGAGGCACTCTTTATTAGCCACTTTTTATCCTCTTTTACCTACCTTATACATGTTTCCTTTGCTTGCAACCACTTTGAGCCTTATAGCCTATTTTTGTAGCTCCACAAAATTACTCTTAGCCAATGTTTAGCCTTACCTCCTTAGGACTTAGTGTTGGTAAAGATGGATGTTTGGTTAAAGTATGAGACACATGATTTGGTTAAAGTATGGGATACATGTTTGAGTTGGTATTTTATTATTATTATTCTCGCCGCTTTTGATGTAAAAGGTATTTTTTGGCTCTTATACTTAAATAAATGCACATTAGTTTCGGAAAAAAAAAAAACAGAAAAAATAGAAAGAGAAAAAAAAAAGAATAGAATATATGGGAAGTTGTGCATGAGCCAAATTTATCCTTATTTATTTTATGCGAGATATATTGGATATTTTGGGGTTTTTAAAGAGTTGTGCTAAATTAGATGAGTTTGGAAGTGTTTATATATGATGGAGTTGTTTGGTTGAGTTGAGTTGGAAATTTAGGAGTCTTTGATTCCCGGATTTATAGCACCACATAGCCTAAATGATTCCATACCTTTATGTTCTTACCAAGCCAAGTTACAACCCGGCCGAATGAGTCCTTCTTTGAAGGCCATTGAGCCAAAGTCCTCTTGATGGTTAATGCATGTTTTGACATCTCGGTGAATTGATTGGTGATATTAATTGCAATTTCTATGTAGCTTAATGTCATAAATGATTGAGTTGAGAGATGTATTTCAAGCCTAAACACATTTGAAAGGGAGTGAAAACTCATTATTTCCCTTGAGTGGTTGGATTCTAGTTGCTTTGCCTAAGGTTACCGAAATATATGTGATGATGGTTCAATACTTGTTCTTATTTGCACTATGCTTAATTGATGTTGCTTTTGACTAAGGCGAAGACTTGAAGATATGTTAAAGGTCTTGATCATAGTTTGGTTATTGCTTGAGGACAAGCAAGTCTAAGTATGGGGTGTTTTGATGTCCGCATTTTTAGTCTTATTTTACATCATGTTTTCATTCCATTCAAATCCTTTTATTAGCTTTTATGTTGGGAAAGTGTGTCGTTTGTGTTAGTTTTCGTATTATTCAAGATATGGAGTCTACACAAGCTTTGGTGGTGTTTTTGTAGGTTTTGGAGCTGATTTGGAGGAGTTTTGACGCACTTTAGAGCTTAATGAAAATTCATGAAGGCTATGGAGAAGCAAAGCAAAAGGAAAAAGAGGTGAAGCCGGAGAAAAGCCTTATTTTCGCCATATATCACTTTGATTCAAGATCTGGAGCCTTCATGAGATATGTAGTCCTTGAAAAGAGCTTTCCAATGCATATTCATATGCATCAATCGGATTAACGAGGACTCGGGAAAGTGCGATTGAAGACAGAGTCGAAAAGCTGAAAAAATCAGAAGCTACTGCATTCACACAGGTACCTCGGCGCCGACACTCAGACCTCGGCGTCGATACCCTGCGCACCAGGAGAAATTTCTGCGGGTTGTTTTATTACTCATTGGGCTTTTTAATTAGGATTTTCTTCTAAATTTCTTTTAGAATCTTTTAGTTAAGATAGACTTGGAATATTTTATCTTTCCTTAGTTAGATTTTTATTATTTTCCTTGGAGATTAAGTCTAGAATTTTTATCTTTAAAATAAAGCCAATTAGAGGCTAATTAGGTATATCTCTCCACACACAACACACGGCTGATTTTACACAGCAGAGGACGGTGATTTTACGGAGCAAAGAGACGCACGTTTTTCTGGAGCTTTTTGGGAAGAATATTGAACGTAATTTAAGGTTTTGATTTATGCAATTTAAGATTATGAATTCTTCCATTGTTTTTATGTTTTCCTTTGCAATGAGTGAGTAGTTTCCCCATCTTCTAGGGTTGGGGTGAACCCAACAATAAGCATGTGTGTGGATGAATGAATCTATATTTATGAGATGTTTTTATCTATTTCTACCTATGTGTTTAACCTTGGATGAAAATCTAGGGCATTCATTGTTACAATTGAATTCGCCAAAGGAGATTGTTAACATTAATAGTAATTAGGGATTTTTTATGAAAGTTAAAAAGACCTAATTAAGAAAAGGTATAGTCAAATAAGTCTCTTATACGAAAGTGATTTGATTTGTTTGATTGAGATAAAAGCATGATTTCTTACACGATTCATTGATTTATACATGTGTTTGTTGTTGTGGTTGGCCCTAATCTTGGAAGTTCCTTCTCATACATTGAAATCACTTGTTACTTGAGCCAAATTCAGCGTGTTTCCCATCATTTACAGCCCCTATTTGCGCCATTTATTCCCCTATTTTTGTCCATAAAACAACTAGGATAGAACCGCTGACATACTCCCTTGGATCGACCTTGATTTCCACTATACTATAGAGGGATTCGAGCATAAATTTATTTGATTGGAGTGAGCATAGGCATCGATCTCCCCTCACGCACGTCAAGACGTAAGAAGCACCCAAAGAATGAAAAAACAATTTTTAACGTGTTGGGAGACGCCAACAGAATGGAGATGTAATAATAGAGATTACCAAGGAAAACGAAACTACAAGAGAAAAAGTTTCAATAAACAAAGAGGTGAAAAATATTATAAGAAGTATTATAAAAAAACCATTCTCTAAAAACAGAAGGTTTTTTCAGAAAGCCTCGTTCTGTCCTGAGAAAAAGAAAAACTGTAAGTGTTGGGCATGCGGAGAATCCGGTCATTATGCTAATGAATGCAAAAACAAGAAGAACAATAGATTAGCAGAAGCCCTAGGTAGTTTGGATTATATCGAGTTATCTGAAGATGAAGCAGTAGATCTAGCCCTAAGAAATAACAAAGGGATAGTAGAAATAATAGAAGAAAAGCTTGAAGAAGATATAGAATCTGAAAATGAGTCAATAGAAGGTGAAGAAATTAATGAAATGATGGAAGGAGAAGCTCCTAGTGAGTTCTCTGATGAATATGAAATGACTACTTTAGCTTAACTTCAGCAAGCTGAAACCTCTATTGATGAGGAACAAGTTGAAGAGATGACGAGATCAGGGGTTGATTTCCCGATCATCGCTAAAGAACAGTTTGTTAAAAAATTATTATTCTCTAAATATGGTAAATATGTTTGCGAAGAAATGTCTGGAGATGTAACTGTCAAAAATAATGAAAATCAAGCAACTGAAGTAAACTTAATCAATTGGGCAAACATTCAGAAACATAACAAAGATAAAAAATTTAAATATATTTTCATATGTGGCATCCAAGTAATTATAACTCCATTACAAGACTATGGAAAAGATGTGCAATGCATTAATTTTGTTTGTGACATTAGACATAAAAGGTTTAGTGATCAATGCATCAGTGGTATAGTCTGTAATTTGAGTCAAGGAGCAGTTTCTTGGATCTGTAGACCTAACTATTATGTTAGTCTAGAAGATCATTATGCATCTAAATTCTTAGCTATAAAATTGTTAACAGAAGGTATTAGTATGCATAAGGGAACTTGTCCTTTACAATTAAAATGGAAGGTAGTTTATAAACTTGAAAATACTACAAATCCTCCACAAAAGTGCCATATAGTAGAAGCTGAGAAACACGAGGTGGTAGGTCCAAGCAAAGAGGTTGTACCTGTTAAACTAAAACCTGATCAAATAAGACTTAAGACCATTTGGGTAAACGCATTCGAAAATTCTACAGGCACTAGCAGTAATAAGGTTTTAACCATAGATGAAGAAGGTAGAATCCATACGAATGCTAAACCACCAGTCAATCTCTCTAGATGTCCAAGTTTATCCAGAAACACTAGTTTTAGGTTCAATCCTAATCTTAGTATTAATCCGAGGAATCAAGGAGCTACCACTAGTAGAAAAGACAAATATTTTGTTGTAGATGAAGACATAGTAAGCATGATAGCGGCATTAAACAAGAGGTTAGAAAATAGAATTATAAAAGAACCACCCAGACATAGTGTAGATCTAGGTTCTTATCCTTTTAAGGAGTCAATAACAGCAATTCCTCCAATAGTTCACAAGGTTAGAGAAAATCAAGAAGGATCATCTAGTTCCATACAAAAAGGAAAAATAATAGGATATCAAACTAAAACCATTAGTGAACCTATCTATGAGAATGATCCAGGGGCTAAAGACTTAAAAGAATCTCTCACAGATTCTTTATTTGAAGAAGAATTAGGAATGAGAATGGAAGTAATAGACCTCAGACATCTCTATGGAGATAATATGAGAGTAGAAGAAAGCTTTGAACATGTCAGTAGAGAATCACTAAAGAAAAATTATAGGATTACCAACCCCAATAGCATTTATATACCGATAAGTATTTGCTTAGAAGGGTTTAATCAATATGAATTATGTGCCTTTGTAGATATTGGATGTTCAGTATGCTTTGGTAAAAAGCCCTTATTTCCTGAGTTTATCTGGCAGAAGTCTCATAGACCAATTCAGGTTAGAATAGCTTATGATATTATTATGGTTCATTCAGAATTAGCTTCTGATGTACCTATCATGATAGGAGGAGTCCAATGTGTAATTCCTACACTCTGGGCTACTAATCAGCCCTCGCATGATATGTTAATTGGAAATAATTTCCAAAGACTCCATGTTCCTGTAACTCAGCATTTAGATATGATGGTCTTCAACATCAATGGTGAAGATGCTTGGGTCAAAAAGATTAAACAAGCTTATACACACCAAGCAATAGAGTTTACGCGCACTAAGCGTGGTGAGGAATATATTCTTCCTACACAAAGAGAATTTGCACTATCTATATGTGAAGTAACATTAAAAGATAAAATTATTAAACAACAAGAAAAAATGTGTAAGGAGTTATATTCTGAAAATCCTTTAAAATTTTGGGAAAAAAGATAAATCATTTGCTACCATAGAGCTAATAGATCCTAAAGCGGTCATTAGAGTAAAACAAATGGTTTACACTTATAAGGATCAACAAGAATTTAAAGAACAAATTGATGAACTCTTAAAAAAGGGTTTAATTCGAGAAAGTAAAAGTCCTCATTCTAGTCCTGCCTTTATGGTTAGGAATCATGTTGAAGAAAAAAGAGGAAAAGCTAGAATGGTTATCAATTATAAAAAGCTTAATGATAATACTGTTTTTGACGGATATTATATCCCTAATAAGACAGTTTTATTTAATAGAATACAGGGAGCCACTTGGTTCTCTAAAATGGATTGTAAAAGTGGTTATTGGCAGGTAAGAATGGATGAGAAAAGTATTCCACTTACTGCATTTAGTGCTCCACAAGGACACTATGAATGGGTAGTCATGCCCTTTGGTTTGAAAAATGCACCACAAATATTTCAGAGAAGAATGGACAATGTCTTTAAAGAGTTTAAACATTGATGTCTTGTTTACATTGATGATATCTTAATCTTCTCTAAAACTATAGAACAACATAAGTATGACTTGAAAGCTATAACCCAAAAATGTATTGACCATGGAATCATTTTAGGACAGAAGAAATGCATTTATGCTGAGCCTGAAATTGGGTTCCTATGATTAAAGATTAAAGCTGGTCAAATTATTTTGCAAGAACATATTCTAGAAAAAGTAGAAAAATTTCCTGATGAAATCAAAGATAGAAAACAACTAGAAAGATTTCTAGGTTGTCTTACTTATGCTTCTGATTTTATTAAAGATCTAGCCAAACTGAGAAAACCTCTACAGGTTAAGTTAAAGAAAGATCAAGTCTGGAGTTGGACTCAATTAGATACTAAAATAGTCAAAGAACTTAAAAGAAGATGTGAAAAACTTCCAATATTGACTTTACCTAATGAAGATGATGAGTTAGTTCTTGAAACAGATGCTAGTAATTATCATTGGGGAGCTGTTTTAAAAATAAAGAAAGATAACAAGCTTTGCAGGTATAGCAGTGGCAGTTTCAACAAATCTGAGTATAATTATACTGTCATGGAGAAGGAGATTCTTGCAATTTATCGTGGAATCCAGAAATTTATAATCTTCCTAGCTCCTAAACCTTTTACAGTCAGAACAGATTGTAAAGGAATATTGGGTTTTATAAATAACAATCTTGATAATATGAAAGCGCATGGGAGACTCCTGCGTTGGCAATTAGCCCTTAATCAATTCACTTTTACCATTGAACATGTGCAGGGATCAAAAAATTCTTTAGCTGACAGCTTAACGAGAGAGTTAGCTGATGGATCAGAGAAATCAAACGCGGTGGGAAAATCCGCAATGGGTGTTCCACCCATGGGACGTTAATATCTTAGGAGAAATAAGAGGATACCAAGGATGGGTTTCCCCTCCAAGTTTTTCTATTTCTGTTGATTTTGGAAGATTTACCGAGAATAGATTCCGTCGTGGACTCCTACAAACGAGACACAGAGCGGTTATAAGAATGTTAACTCTAGAGATAATTATAAAAGTTCTCCATCTACCTACTGAGCTCCGGGAAGACATCTGTAGAAGATGGAAAATGAGAGATTTCGACAACTTCTACTGGATGGTAACTTTGAGAGATCACGATACTCCAGCAATGATAAGGGAATGGTGTAACCATTTCTGTGTAACCACTGGCGCCGGATTGGGAGGATTATCATTACCCCTCATGCCAAATGAAGATGCAGACTATTTAAATTCGTGGAGATATGGAATGTGCAATGGAATCCACAATAACAGGAGACCATGGCCAAAGAAAGAAGAAGAAAGCATCTTGTACAAGTATTTCACTAAGTTCCAGAAGAAGGTCTTCCTCAG
The DNA here is from genome assembly GCA_037127255.1 of Persicaria tinctoria. Lineage (NCBI taxonomy): Eukaryota > Viridiplantae > Streptophyta > Magnoliopsida > Caryophyllales > Polygonaceae > Persicaria > Persicaria tinctoria. The sequence goes on along the minus strand of JBANSL010000005.1, from coordinate 1,816,944 downwards.
AGCAACAAAATTCGAAAAAAATAGAAGACATAAGTTGTTGCCGTGTTATCAGTGTCTGCATAGATGTTAGCCAGGGAAAAACCCGGTTACCACATTACCTAATCTTCCTACTAATGAGGGAAGACTACTGGTACGTGACAGATCCAGTAGTGGAAGGAAGAATCGACGTAGTAAGACATACTTGGGAGGCAAGAGCAAAAGGATTCTTCTACATCTACTACTACATCACCAAGTTCAGACAGACAGATTGTGGGATATTCAAAGTCGGAAATACAACCTTCATCGTAACCTCACAACTCAATTCATTAATGCAGCAAGCCATAAACAGAACCGAATCCATTAGTCTTTACTTAGCAGAAATAGAGGCCGGTCACTTTTTAGACAAAAGAGGACACGAGAGGATGATCGATTTACTAATTGCATGGGATCGAGACTACGCTGAAGGATTAATGCTTTATCTCGATCTAGACAATGAACAAGATTTGGAGTTTGATAATACTCTAGATCTAGTTCAAGATTACAATGATGATGACCTGGAAGCCAATATGGGAGACGAAGGGGTCCAGAACCTGGACAACTGAACGCCATCATCATCCACTAAACACAATTATTGTACTTCCTGCTTTTACGATTTTTTGCTTTTATCACGTGAACCTGTGTACTGTGTGCTTTTGTTTGCTTTATCAGGCCATCATGTAGGCCATTTAATTATGTCGTTGAAGAGGTATCCTATGCCCTTCGACTTGTTCTATAAATAGGGCATCCATTTGGTGTTCAAGGGCATCGAATTCCAAGGAGAGAAAACATATGCTCAGAGAGAGAAAGAGACTTTGTAAATCAGAAAGAGAAATAGAAACGTTTTGAATTTGAGTAGATTGGTGTTTCCATCACTCTAAAGTTCAAAACTTTTCAATGGATCTTCTGGTATGAGTGTTAAGTGTGTTTAAGTTTTAAGTTAAGAGTGCTTGTGTGTTGTAATATTTCCCAGATTCAATAAAGTTTGTTTTTAAGAAAGGGAAAGCTACTTAATTGAACACTATGTTTTGAATACTTTGTTTTCTTGATTCAAATCCCTTCACCCTCTCAAAATCAAAACAAAAAGCTAGAGACTACGGTCTGAGGTAGGAAACGAAACAGATCTGTGCTCAATCTGCACTAAGGGAGGCCTGGTTGAAGGTTAGCCACCTCTAGAAAGCCGGAAGCTAAGGAACGCCGGTGGTCCAGAGTAACTAAGTTCAGGTATGGGTCAAACCTCTTTAGCTTGAAAGTTTTTAGTTGCAGAGCGTGGTGGGCTTAAAACCACAGAAAACTTATTATTCATAATATAGTTAGTAGATTATGGTAGTTAGTACCACCAAAAGTCATTTTTTTTAAACAATCAATATTAAGTTCGTAGTAATATTTTAACATCTAAGAAATTTCGGATAATATTCGTAATTTAGTATAAATAGAGATATCTTTCTACAATTAAAAGGTCAAAAAGTAAGCACTTTGGCTATTTCCCTAAATAGTTTCAAAGTTTGGCTACTTCCCTAATTAGTTTGAGAATTTTGTCTTTTTAGCTAATTATTTCAAAGGAAAACTCTTGAAAGATCAACAAACCATTTTGGAGTTGTGAAGGTAATCATCAACAGCCTGTGGAGTGTGGACAGCAATTCCCCTACATTTCAACAGCCGGTGGACAGCAATTCTCCTACATGACCCCTAAATCTGCTGTATGTTTTGAGTTTTAACAGGGCAACCATTCGTGGGTGTTCATCAATTTCTTGGGAACTGACCTGATCCTCCAGAAAACTGCTGTATTTCCTGGTAGAAAACAGATGTTCTATAAAGTCCTCCTGTAATGGAATCAGTTCACTATCAATCTCTGCAACTTCATCACCACCATCATTCTCATGGTGATGGCCAACGCAGCTTGCATATTTTATAGTGCGGTACCATTTCTGAAATATATACCATTTGCATTTTCTGGTGAAGAGCAATTTCGCCAAAATAGCTTCTTATCATTTCTGCCTTAATTCTCTCATAATTTGCCATAATTCTTATTGGGGATTCAACCATCTTTTTCTGAGCTGAAGCAATCCTGTACTAAACTTCCATCTCTCCTTGTGGAGAACAAATTTCGTTTTTCACATACTCTAGTAAACTTATCAGTACAATCCCAAGGATGCTGCAGGTACAGTCCATATCAGGAAATCAGCAGCCAGGGTCAGAATCAATTGTATAGTCTGGAGGAGCACGTCCAACAGAAATTGTCTTTGAGTTCTCCTATAGAAGAACTAAATACTCCCTTACTGCCCTGATAATGTGAAGATTGTGGTGACTAATTGTCCTGGATCCTGCACCTCTTTTTTAGGAATTTCGTATGTGTCCAAGAAATCTGCATCTGGCAAGAACCAAAAGACTTTTCTTGCATCATACAGATTAAACAACTAGAAAATCAGGTATTTGTCTATAGATAACACCTATTTCATAAGCATATGAAATGAGAATATTGATGCATGTCTTGGTACAGCTAGAATAATATTGCGCTGATCAACACTACCTATGGTGGTTAATGTGCTAATATAATCTTCCTTCCCTATATTATGCTTTGCTTGTCAGGTCAGGAGTAGAACTGAAAAACTTCCCTGGAATATTTTAAAGCTTATTAAAACAACTGTTTATTGTGAAAGTTTGATAATGGATGCTCTTTTTTTAAGAAACAAGTGTAATTGAGTAGGAATAAACTCAAAACATCTATTTATGGTTATTACCATTAGATGCTCTGCTAGTCCAAAATGATGCTACAGATACATCACAAAATTATCTTGTATATTGGAGATTGAATTATCAAAACATCAGTAGACAATAAAGTAGTAATCCAGCAGAAGCAACTATGAAAACTATTTTCTAGACATCAAAGCCAAAACAGAAAAATAAAGGCTTGCTATGTGAAAATTGTCAAGAAAACAATTACCTTGAATTCCATGAAGTCTTCAGCTGTTCAAAATGCAAATCATACGAATATTGTGGGCAGGTTAAGTTCAAACAATATGTTGCTCATGCTTGAGGCCGACTCCCCTTTCCGCCTTGGTTATTGTTCAACTGCTCCCAGCAGGTACGTGCTAGCTAGCTCATTAAACAATTTAGGAATTCGACGTTTGTCAATGAATCTTGAGTTCACATCTACTGAGTATCAAGGTCAAACTTAAGAAAAAGGTCGTCAGGTAATATGAACACGACCAAGGAACACCATAGATGGATTTTGAATATTTGGATACATATGTACTGAATGCGCACCAAAATAAGTTTATAAGAAACATATCATTAACAGGCCAAAATTACAAGAATAAATTTACTTACTCAAAGTTGACAAAACAAAGAGAAAACTTTCACAAAATCAAGTAATGCAACCTGAGTTATGCTTCCGATGTCCAGATTCAAACAATCTCAAACATACAAAAACAGCAGAACATTATACTACCAAAATGCAACATAGACATTACTAAATTCATACTGGGCACGAAAACAAAATAACTAATACATATAGCAAAATGATACTTGCTAGTAGCCCCGGATACCCATGTAAATTCAAAAAAACTACAATTAAATGTAATGATAACACATCATTAAAAATGATTCTCGCTTAAAGAAGTGTATAGATATTGATATTTTAAAATAATCTTATTAGAAAGAAAAAAAACACCATCACTATAATATTATATAAAAGATTTAACTAAAGATAATTTGACGAAAATCTCTCAGATGAAAGAGAGAATTTATAAGATATGTTCTCGTACTTTTAATTTAATATAGCATGTAAAAAATTACATATAGGTATTGTTATTTATTAATTCAAACCCCTTGGTTAGAAAATATAAAATATATGTTAAATGAAAACTTTAATCTACAATCATTAAACCAAAATCATACTTTAGATAATTTAATAAGATCATTAAATTTTGATGTATATTAACCAAAAATTTGAAATTTGATTTTTTTTATGTATATATAGATAAATTAATAAAAATTTAATGGGTGTATATATATATATATATCCAATTATGGATAGATTGAATTTTGAGATATATGGTAAATAATAAATAGGTTAATTACCCTAATTAATTAGATAATTATGAAAATACACTTACCTAAAATAACTTGGCATAAAATGGCGACACGTGGCAAAATTGCTTCTCATTTAATAATATATATAGAAGATATATAGATATAGATATATAGATATATAGATATATAGATAGATATAGATATATAGATGAATAAGATAAATTGATAAAATTAAAAAATTTGTCATTAATGTTGCTCGGTTTTTTGTATTCCGTTCCCTATAAAACTCCCTCAGCCCCGTCTTCTGTATTCAGCAATCAACCTTAATTTGATCATGTTTCATTCCTTCATTTCAGCAAATTCGATCTGCCACTGCAGTCAACCTTAATTGTCTTTGAGTTCTCCTATAGAAGAACTCAATACTCCCTTACTGCCCTGATGATGTGAAGATTGTGGTGACTAATTGTCCTGGATCCCGCACCTCTTTTTTAGGAATATCGTATGTGTCAGAGATATCTGCATCTGGCAAGAACCAAAAGACTTTTCTTGCATCATATGGATTAAACAACTAGAAAATCAGGTATTTGTCCATAGATAACAACTATTATGAATTGCTTGTCAGGTCAGGAGTAGAACTGAAAAACTTCCTTGGAATATTTTACAGCTTATTAAACAACTGTTTATTGTGAAAGTTAGATAATGGATGCTCTTTTAGAAACAAGTGAAATTGAGTAGGAATAAACTCAAAACATCTATTTTTGGTTATTACCATTAGATGCTTTGCTAGTCTAAAATGATGCAACAGACCTTCCAATCAATGAAAGCACATTACAGGCAACCAGTCCTGAACAATGGCACCGCCAAATTAAATAATTGAATAGCAAGTGAAAAGAATGCAAATTCTCAAAGTTTTGCAGTTTATCCTGTGTGTTAATTAGGTATACAGCACAAAATTATCTTGTATATTGCAGATTGAATTTCAAAACTAATAAAGTAGACAATAAAGTAGTAATCCAGCAGAAGCAACTACGAAAACTATTTTCTAGACATCAAAGCCGAAACAGGAAAATAAAGGCTTGCTATGTGAAAATTGTCAAGAAAAAAATTACCTTGAATTCCATGAAGTCTTCAGCTGTTCAAAATGTAAATCATACGAATATTGTGGGCAGGTTAAGTTCAAACTGTATGTTGCTCATGCTTGAGGCCGACTCCTCCTTCCCCCTTGGTTATTGTTCAACTGCTCCCGGCAGGTATGTGCTAGCTAGCACATTGAACAATTTATGAATTCGACGTTTATCAATGAATCTTGAGTTCACATCTACTGAGTATCAAGGTCAAACTTAAGAAAAAGGTCGTCAGGTAATATGAACACAACCAAGGAACACCATAGATGGATTTTGAATATTTGGATACATATGTACTGAATGCGCACCAAAATAAGTTTATAAGAAACATACTATCATTAACAGGCCAAAATTCCAAGAATAAATTTACTTACTCAAAGTTGACAAAACAAAGAGAAAACTTTCACAAAATCAAGTAATGCAACCTGAGTTATGCTTCCGATGTCCAGATTTAAACAATCTCAAACATACAAAAACAGCAGAACATTATACTACCAAAATGCAACATAGACATTACTAAATTCATACTGGGCACGAAAACTAAATCACTAATACATATAGCAAAATGAATATTTTAAAGCCACAAAGAGTGATCTCCTCTCAAGTCTTTACTATTTAATGCCACAAAATGATGCTACAGATACATTCATATTGGGCATGAAAACAAAATCACGGTGGTAGAACTAGGATATATATTGAATGGTCCATAAATGACTCCAATTTTTTTATTTTTTTGAGGGGTTTGGAACCCGACCAAGCCGGGAGGCTCATCCCCACGCCCGTTTTACATAATCAAAGTACAATCAGAAGGGAGATGTCCCTTGTACAAAATCAAAATACAAAAACAAACAACAGACGGATTTGAATTTTGAACTGAAGTCTATGCTATTGCAAAGAGATAAAGCATAGCTTTATTTTTTGCTTTGTCAACATCTCTGTCTCTGTGGTTGATACCACTCATGCTGTGTTAATGCGGCGGAAATGCGACGCAGCAGGAGCATGAGTAGAAGAAGAGTCAGGTGCGGGTGGAGGAGGAGCAACAGCAGCAGCAGAACTAGGCAGATGATATTCAGAAGTACTGGAGAAGCTACGGGGATTCAGTGCCACGTCGAGCATGCCTTTGACTTCACTCATCTTCGGGCGTTTAGCAGGATCAGCATCGCAGCACAAAAATCCCACATTCAGTAGACGTTCAGCTTGATTTATGTCAAAATCGAAGCCCAGCCTCCCATCTACCGCATCAAGGATGTTACCCTTGTTGCGGACAAATGAGGGCAGGTCTACAGTTGGCTGTTTACCAGTGACTGTCTCCAGCAAGAGCTTCCCTATGCTGTAGACATCGGACTCAGGGCTTGCTTTCTGGCCCTGCAAGAGCTCCGGAGCAAGATAGCCCCAGGTTCCGATTGGGGTCGTAGTTTTCATGCTCTGATTTAGCTCAACGAATCTCGCGACGCCAAAGTCTGCAACCTTTGCTTTGTAGTCTGCGTCGAGCAAGACATTGTCGGATTTAATATCACGGTGAACCACCAATGGACTCAACCCCGTGTGGAGGTATTCTACCCCTGATACCACATCAAGCATTATCTTGTACCTAGTCCCCCAAGGAAGCGGAGGATTAATTGTTGTGTGCAGATGCCTCTTCAAGCTTCCATTTGGCATGAACTCGAAGCCAAGGAGGAGGTTTCCATCGCCATAACTCCAGCAATCCAATTGGATCACATTCTTGTGTCTAACTTTGCTAACAACGGCTAATTCTGCTCGGAACTCCTTCCAACCTTGTACACTCAAACCATTCTTGATCTTCTTAACCGCCAAATCTCTCTCCGGGTTACTTAACCTGCAACGGAAGACCTCTCCAGAACCGCCCACTCCTATCAGAAAATCGCTATGAAAGTTGCTGGTTAGCTCACATATTAGCTTGTATGGGACCTCAATGACTCCGCAGTTGGCAAGATCTACATGCTGAACTTGATCAGAACGGGCACGGCTGCCAAGCTGAATAACTCTATTGTTTGTCCGCCTCCAAATGCAAAATCCAATCCCTCCAATGAGGATGAGGACAGCTACAGATCCAGCAATACCTAATCCTACCCATTTCCAATTGTTCATCTTGGCATTTGGAATTGTTAGGTCAGGCGAGGTGAAACTCCAAGAGGTAATCCTATGGATAACAACAGATGAAGAAGAAGAACCAGTGGAAGCAGTAAACCCTACTTGAACCCTTTGTGGTAACACATCCCTCAAATCTACGATATGGAAAACACCAACAGATCCCAAATTCTCACTAAAGGCAACGGAAACACTCAGATTTTTGGAGGTTGAATTGTAATTGACCCAAGCGTTTGCAGTACCCATGTTGATAAACCCACCAGCAGTTAAGTTAACATAACGTTTGGACTTGAGAGAGTTTACATCAATACCTATATGATCGGAGCTGAAGTCCCAGGCCGGGTCGAGGCCCTCGTCGAATTCCACGGCCACAACTGGATGATTCTGCCCGACGGCGCCATCAAGAGCGGACGCGTTGGAATTAAACAGACCAAGCAACCTTCCATAGCTGCTGGGGGACCAGCTCGAGTCTTGATCGGGGACCATGACAAAGGAGAACCCTCCGCCGCCGCCGCCGCCGGAGTAGCTGCTGCTGGCAGTGCTGAAAACATCAAAGGTGAAATGGGTGCTGAAATCCGCTAACACAGCGGTGTTGCCGTGGCTGATCACCCACATCTGCATCGGTTTTCCATACAGAGCTCGGCCCGCGCTCCTGATAGCATCCCTGTTCAGATCTAGACTGGGGCCGGCTATGTGTGCACCTCCTTTGAGAGTTAGATCACCAGATTTGGCTGATTCCAAGGAGGCGAAGTTAAAGGAGAGTGAAACTGAAAAGGGGATTTCACAGAAAAGCTGCAGACATACTATTAGGAAAAAACCGACTCCTCCCATAATTGGGCTCAGAGAGAGAGAGAGAGGATGGATGAGAGTAATAAAGAAGCTTCTCTTTCATACACGCACGGCGGCAAGTCGGCAACAACGGTGGGCTATTTATAGGAAGGTAGGCAACTTCTCTCTCTTCAATCTCTGTCTCTCACCTCTGTCTCTCACGTCTGTTTATTGAATTCCAAGGTTCGCCTTATTTAACAGTTAACACTAGTCCCTTTCTTCGTAATTAAGGCTGTGTTTTCCACGCATCCTTTTTTAAGGGATGGAGTTGGGTGAAAATGGGGTGGAGATAGGAGAAATTCTCCTACATTGTGAGAGAAGGTAGGGGAGATGGAGGAAGTGAGGGATCTAAATGAAGGTGGAAGAGGACGGTGAGAAAACACAGCCTAAGATCACTGGAAAGGACTTACGGAAGTTACGGAAGTACCAAAGGTTTCAGTTTCGCAGTTCGAACCCCAGATATAACAGCTCTTTATTTACAAATTCAAGTAGTAATTAAGAGTATAATACGTAATTGCCCACCAACAAAAATAAAGAGTATAACACGTAATTTCAAAAGCAGAAGGAAAAAAACTCAAATCCAGAGCATGGTCAACAACGAATTAAATAATGTCAGATTGACGATTACAATAGTCATTAATCACAATCAGAATGAAAATTAAAGAGTGTATATACATGAGAATTCCTGACCTGGAACTAAAGCATATTCGGGAGAGTGCAATTGTAAAGGGAACTAAAGCATAATTTCAGATTGGCAATTACAATAATCAGTTTTTGATAGTAGCAAGAGAAAACCCAATACAAAACTTTCATAGTAGCAAGTCATCCAACCCGAGTAATGCTTCCGATGTCCAGATTCATACAATCTCAAATGTACAAAAATAGCAAAACAATATAGCACCAAAATGCAACATAAACATTATTACATTTACATTTGTTGGAAATAATGCTTGAATAAGGTTTTATAATGAATGTTTGAATAAGGTTTTATGAAGGGTTTTATTCTTATGCAAACTTATCCTTATTGAAAAGAAAAGAAAAATGATTTTTAAATTGGTTTTGAGGTTACACGTTGTCTTCTTTTTAAAAAGGGTTTTTAGGTTTTAGAAGAAAGGTGTGCATTTGCCATCTTCTTCCTCTTCTATGTAGAAACGTTCCGAGTTCCTGTTGATTCCATCTCTTTTCGATTGCGAGTGCACGCTTTTGAAGGGCGTTGTGTGGGCGATGCCAAGAAGCCGACTTCTACCGTGGTCGGGACGAAATTGCTTCTATGGCAGTGAGTTCGAATATGTACGACGCCACAACAATTTTGTGTTTTTCAAGATGAGTTTTTAACTTTAATTTGATAGTTTTTCATCAAATTGAAATTATTAATGGTATTTTACTAACAACATTGGGCATGAAAACAAAATCATTAAGGCCTGTTTGGTATCGATTACGGGAATCAAAATCCAGTAATCAGAATGAGTGATTACTGATTTCGTGTTTGGTACGACAAAACCCGGAATGAAATCGATTACCGGGTAATCCCCTTATCCCCAATTTTCAGCATTTTTCATTCAAAGGTGAGTAATGAGCCATTACCAATTTCCCCCACCCTCCCCAACTCACGGACAACATCCCTCACCTCCATCTTCCTCCGATTGCCTGTCACCGCAACCACCACCGGTTGCCTCCACTGACACCACCACCACCGACTGCCGCCGCCGTGCAGTCGTCCACGACCACCCCCATCGTCTGAGCCGATGTCACCCCGTATCCAGATCTGATATTTTCGCTTCTCTCTCTGTCCATCTGTGTCGCCACCGCCGCCGCTGCCTGTAGTCGCCGCCATCGCCCATCGCCGGTGTCGCCCCTTGCCGGTGTCGCCCCATCGCCCAGATCTAGGGTTTGCACCGGTGTCACCGCTCTGCCACTGCCTGAAGTCCGCTTCTCTCTCTCTCGGCGACCACCTGCGATTTCCACTTCTCTCTCCGACCTCCTCGGTCATCGCTGCCGCCACCGTCTACAGATGCCGCCGGCGCCACCCAACCCTCTTTCCTCGTTATGCTAGACCACTGTTGCCCAGCCCTCCCTCCTCCTTCCAATTTAGCACAATGACAATGTGCACTCCCTCTTCATTAATTTCTTTTTGGGTAATTTGTGAAATGAATTTCAGAATTTGTGTGGTTTGTGTGTTGATATTGATAGGATGAATTTCAGAATTTGTGTGGATTGAATAGGTGTGATTTTGATTTTGATATTGATAGGATGAATTTGGGTAGTTTTAGGTTTTGGAGTTTGAGAATTCCTTATTCCGACATTATACCAAACAACATCCTTGAGGAATGGCTCATTCCCATTTTTTATTCCCATTCCTATTTCCATTCCCATTTCGATTCCCGTATTCATACCAAACAAGGCCTAATACATATAGAAAAATGACTATTTAAAGCCACAAGGTGTGTACCCCTCTTTAGTCTTTATTCATTTATTGATGATAAAAAGACATTCCCTCTTTAAGAATCAGAAGACCATAAAAAGTTTGAGCGACACACTTGTATATTCAGTGTAAATGTTAAAAGGAGTGAAGACAGACGTGCTCAGAATTATATTAGAGCGATATGGTGAGCGAAAGGAGAGAGCTCATCCTCTGGCGATACGCAGGTGGACCCGGCGCCGGATCCTCGTCCCCCTCCGGAGGATCCTGGTACGTCTGCTCAGGGTGGCGGCTCCCCAGCCACTTAGCCCCCGAATGGAGGCCCTTCATGGCAGGATCTGGTGGTGTCGGGGAACTTAGACCAACGGAAAGTCAACATGGATGAGAAGCTTATCAAGGAAAAGATTGAGGTCTCCTTCCCCAAGGGGCCTGGGGGAGATCCGGTGGTCACTATCGACCCGAAGGTGTTGGAAGTCCTCACGGGGGTCCGGAGTAAGTCCCTAATAATTAGAATTCTCAGTCCAAAAATCCCCCTGAATATTATGGATAGGAAACTCAGGGAGTTGTGGAAGGGATGCGGAAGGATGCAGGTGATAGACCATCCGTTTGGGAATTTCCTGGTTCGTTTTGAGTCGAAAGAAGATAGCCTTAGAATCCTCTCAGGAGGCCCGTGGTAGATCTTCAGAATGTGTCTGATCATTAAAGCCTGGTCACCTGACTTCAAACCCTCGGAGACTATCAGAACGGTCCCCGCTTGGGTGCGGATCCTTGATCTCCCGATGATCCTCTACCAGGAGGATGTTTTGATGAAGATTGCAGAGGGGCTCGGAAAACCAATTAGAGTCGACCATAGAACAGTATACACTAATAGGGGCAACTTTGCTCGGGTCTGTGGAAGTTAACCTGGAAGCTCCTCTGAAAGGCTCGATCACTATCAATGGGGAGAGGTTTCTCCTGAGTATGAGGGAATCCCGAAGGTCTGCTTTGAGTGCGGGAGGGTTGGGCACTGAGGAATCAATGTCCACATATTAGAGAGAAAGGGCAGACTGTTGTGGGAGAAGGCCCATGTAGCGCGGTCAACGAGCGTCCGAAGGAACACGAGAGCCCACCATGCCCGGAGGAGGGAGATGGCTACCATGGACCATGGATGGTTACCATGGACCATGGATGGTGGTTAAGAGGCGTAACCGGCCAGCTAGCCCTAAAGCGAGAGCTGTCTCATCTTCTCAGACCATCGGAGGGTCGAGCTCCGATCAGGCGCCGACCCAAGCGAAAGGGAATCAAAAGTTTTTGACCGTTGCTATTAATTCTAATCTTAATGGAGGAGGGAGAGGCTCAAAAGTCGGAAAGGCGGGAGATGTGAAACGGGTGTCCTAATAACCCCCGACGCCTAAGTTGGGCCCAATAGGCGTTGCGAAAGAAAAGAAGCTCAAAGCGGCCGAGTCTCTGAGTTTCAAGAAAAAGCAACACAAGACTAGGTCGTTGGAAAAGGCTCTTCAAGGGAAGAAGATGAACATCCAAGCCGGTTCGTTAGGTGTCGATCAGAGGGTGGTATCTCCTTCCGTCTCGGCTATTCCGAATCCCCTAGTGGCTCAGCCTACATCCCAAACGTCTGGCGAAAAGGAGACTTTTTGGTCGAGCGGCCCGTCCCTTCATCAATCACCAATACTATGGGACACAAGAGAAGGATCCGAGAGGGAGCACAACCGAGGACCTCCTGGTGGGGGAGAGTAAGACGACGCCCCCGGACGGAGGGACTTGATGGGTTCGGTTGGGGATCAGATTGCTTTTTGGATTGGGTTGTTTTTTTGTTTTTTCTTTAGTCTGCTTTCCTTTGTTGATTTTTGGATGGAGAATAAACTAAAATTTTTGTTTTGGAACTGTTTTGGAGCAGGTAAGAAAAACTTTGGGAGAGCTATCCGATTCATTAAGAAGAAGTGTGATATCATGGAAACTCGGGTTTCGGGAGATCGGGCTGAGGAAATTTGCAATAAACTCAAGTTCTCCAATTGTGTCCGTATTGGGGTCGTCGGATTCGCTGGAGGAGTGTGGTTGTTATGGAACGTCGATAAGTGCGATCTGGACATCCATGAAAGAGAGGCAGAATTCATTGACGTGTCCTGGCTGGTTGGCAACACTAGAGCTCATGTCGTAGCGTGCTATGCTCCCCCAGCCGTGGCCAGGGAGTGCCTTGTCGCTGTAGATGGTCCCCCGTTCCTCGGTGGAGACTTTAACTTCATTACGTGTCCCGAAGAAACTTCCGACCAGTGGTGGATCTAGAAATTTTCGTAAGGGGAGCTAAAAAAAACTTTGGGAAATTTTTATTACATATATGTATACTAGTACAATTCCCGCGTCATGGCGCGATTTTTTAGAAATTAAATCTTAATAATATAAAAATTTTTATAAAATATTAATAAGAGCTAAGATAAAAATCATAAAAGTGTTTACCATAAATAATAATAACAATAATAACAATAATAACAATAATAACAATAATAATAATAATAATAATAATAATAATAATAATAATTTGATTGTTTCTCGGTTGTCTGCTAATTGTTTCTCGGTTGTCTGCTAACTTCTTGTAAACATTTGATTGTTTATTTTCTATAATAATAATATCATTTTAACTTTGTTTAAATTTGATGTGTCATAACCAATAGTTATATTTAATTTTTTGAATTAAGTCCAATAGTTAGTAAATAAATTTGAGTTAAGCCCAATAGTTATATTAGATTTAATTTAATTTTTTGAATTAAGCCCAATAGTTACTAAATAGAGTTTTGGTTGGGAAAATGAAAAAAAATTGAAAGAAAAAAAAAAGAAAAAACGTGATTGGGCGGAAGGGAGAGAAGGGTGGAGAGCGTGTCACATAAGCAAAAGTCTTCTGATTTAAAGTATTATATAGATATGAAAAATATTTTTTTAATAAATATATTAGAAAAAATCTTAAATTTGTGATTTAAATAGTCAATTTTTGTAGGAAAAACAAAAATTATTAAAAAATAAACATTTTTTTATATATTGATATATAGGACATAATGTTTTCGTTTAAATATATTGGAGAAAATTTTAAATTTATTATTTAATTAGACATTTTTAGTAGAAGAAAATTAAGAGAAACAATTTTTTTTTAAATGAGGCTAAAGGGGTTTGAACCCATGACCTCAAAGTAATAAATACATCTCCTTACCAACTAAGGGCGTGTTTGAAAGCAGGTTAGATTAGGTTATAAGAGGTTAAGTTTTTTTCCCAACTGATTGCTCGGTGTTTGGAAGCGTCTTCCCCTGTAGTTGCCAAAGGTTGAGTTGCAGGTTATTTTCACAAAATTCAGAAGCTTGGGGGAGGCAGCTTCGGTAGGTTATTCAATCAGCTTTATGAAAATTGGGCAATTTTGCCCCTTCGCTCTCTCTGTACCCAGCACGCCAATGGAGATGAAATTGAAGCACCATTGTAGAGGAGAGACAGTGAAAGGAAGATGAAATGGAAGCCAGCGGGAACGACAACGACGCAGACGGCGGAGATCGGGCGGGATTTCTGGAATCTGACCCGCGTTACCTGCGGTAATGACGACGACGGTGGCCTGACCCCGGAGGAGGACGGAAAATTTGGATGATATTGAAATTGGAATGGAACTCAATGGAGATGGGGATAACGGGGGAGGGAGACACGGTGGGGACATGGATTCCTGCGGCCGTGATGAGCGAAGACGGTGGGCGAAGACGGATGTGATATGCGAAGACGATGGGGATAACAGGGGAGGGTGAAGCCGGTGGGGGAATTGTCCGGTTGATGTGCGGGCACCGTCTGCAATTCCATATCAAAGAGACAGAGGATGAGGGAGGATGAGGGTGGGTAGGTGGGGGTAGTTTGGTCATTTTCCTTCTAAATACATTTTCTACACCTCATACCAACCAAACACCCATTAGTTTTTTTACAAGGTTATTTTTAAAATAAAACCTCCAACTCCCACACCTCCATAATACCCAAAATAAACTCCAACCCCTAAAAAATACCCAACCCCTAAAAAACCTTCAATTTGCCAAACACGCGCTAAGCTACCAAAAAAATCCACCCCCCCCCCCCCCAACAGATTCGTCACTGCTTCCGAGGGTGCGGTTCATCAAGATGCAAATGTGTTCAGGAGTCTGATTGGTCAGTTTGGTCTTGTGGACTTGGGTTTTCCGGTCAGGAATTTACCTCAAGTAAGGAGTCTCTTAGCGGCAGGGTTGTCTTGAAATGCTTGGATAGGGTTCTCTCGAATCTGTCCGGCCGACTTCGGTGGCCCAATGCGAGAGTTCGACACCTTCCCCGATACTCCTCCGATCACTGCCCGATTTTGCTCGAAGTTAACCCTAAGATCGTGATGAGGAAGGAGAGGCGTCCGTTTCATTTCGAAGCTGGATGGCTGACCCATGACCTCTTTTTGGATTTCATGAAAGAAAAGTGGAGCGGGATTTCCCTACACCGATCGCTCTCGACATGTTGCGCGTCGACCTCACTAAATTGAATAGGGAGGTCTTTGGTAGAATCCAATGCCGGAAGGACAACCTGCTTAAAACTCTCGACACCTGCAGCATAAGTTGGCCAAATGCCCGGATCCTGCTAGTCGGAAATGGGAGGATAAGCTCAAGAAAGGCTCTTGATCTCACTCTTGAACAAGAAGAGATACTCTGGTTCCAGAAGTCTCACGAACGGTGGCTGATGTTTGGGGATAGGAGGAATACATGTTACTTCCATGCCTCCACTATCATTCGTCGTAAGAAGAATCGGATTGAAGGGCTGAAGGGGGAAGACGGTACTTGGACCGAGGACACCAAGGAGATGGAGAGGCTTTCTTTGGAGTATTTTATGAAGCTTTATAGCGAAGAACCGGAGCCGGTGTAGAGGGCCTGTATCCCGAGTGACTTCCCTATGATAGACACTGATGTCTGGGCAGGTATTTCACACATCGCTACTGAAGATGAAATAAAGAAAGCTTTTCATTCGATGGGTGCTTATAAGTCGTCAGGGATTGATGGTTTCCAACCCATCTTCTTCCAAAAATGTTGGGGGAGAGTGTGTAGATTTGTGGCGGATTTCATACGGGAATTCTTCGCCACTTCCAAGCTTCCTCTAGGGGTGAATGATACGCTGATCGCTCTCCTCCCGAAGGTGGGAAAACCTGAATGTATCCCTCTGTTTAGACCCATTAGTTTATGTAATGTCATTTACAAAGCTATCACGAAGATCCACTCCTTGAGACCGAAACCGCATATGAGCTTCTTGGTCGGACCGAAGCAGGGGAGTTTTATTCCTGGAAGATATATTTCGGATAACATTATGGTGGTTCAGGAGGTTGTGCACTCAATGAGAAGGAAGAAGGGGGCGAGAGGATGGATGTGCCTCAAGCTCAACCTTGAAAAAGCCTATGATCGGTTGAACTGGGACTTCATAGATGGCGAGTGCGGACTTACCTATTTCTTGGGTGGGGTGGATCATGGAGTGTATCCGATCTCCTAGAATGCAAATTATGTGGAATGGTGAGGCTACCTCCCAATTTTCCCTGTCAAGAGGCATCCGACAGGGTGATCCAATCTCACCATACATCTTTATCTTATGTATGGAGAGGCTTGGGCACCTTATCTCAAGTCAGGTGGAAAGTGGTGCCTGGAAGCCGATTCGAATTGCTAGGGGAAGCCCTGCCCTCTCTCCCCTTTTCTTCGCATACGATATCCTCCTTTTTGCGGAGGCCTCGGTTCCTCATGTGAAGGTCATTCGTGATACGGGGTTAGCCGTAGGTTGGTCCGATCTTCGACAACAAGCAAGAAACTTCAAGAACTGAACAAGAAACGCAAGAACTTAATCAAGATTGATCAAGAACTATAAAGACGCAGCAAGAACTAACAAGAAAGATGCAAGATTTATGCAAGACTCAACAAGATCTCCAAGAACTCGTCCAAGAAGATCAAGAACGCAGCAAGAAACAAAAGAAACGACGCAAGAACAAAGGCAGACTCCACAATATGAATAAAGACTCGATAAAGATAGATAGACACGACCTGATAAGGGCTGAAACGATCTATGTAGAACAAGATAGAGACCCCGGGCTTCCGTAGAAGGTAGGAACCAATATCAATGACTACACAATCCGCCTCTACAACCCTACACAATCAAGTGGACAACTTGAAGGCACAAGGAGGGGGCTTGTGGATACTAGATTCACCAAGTCTTGCGAAGTTGATGAACGGCAAAGCAAATCCAGCTGAGATTACCAATCAATTACCAACGAGCACAGCTCTAGTTAAATCAACAACACTCGTGTGTTTAAACTCAATATGAGAGATTTCTGATTATCAAAGTTCCAATTGTTCTACATGGATGAATCGGCAATATATAAGCCTTAAGGGCTGGTTTTGGCCGAAAATAATAACATTAAATAAACTAATAACTTATTGGGCCTAATAATAAAAATAACACCTAAAGACATAAATAAATAAAGTCTCTAAAAATAATAACTAGAAAAGCCCAATTCAGCCCAATAGAAGTCTTAAGCTGAAATTAAGCTTTAACACTTAGAATTTCGACATGATTAATGCTATGGAGGTTCGGCCTCAATTTGTACTCCAATGCATATGTATGTCTTCAATGTTGGCTCGGGGAGTTGAACCTTGCTCGAGAATAATGCATGACCCACAAAGTGGAATGAGTCTCTCTGAAGCTTCTTAGCTCTAGCTCGAGTCATTGGTCCTTCTCCAAGAATGATGGGTGTGTCTGGAGCTGTAGAAGATGGTTCCGCATCAATTCGGGGCTGTCTAGAGAAATTCTACAGTTCATCGGGACAAAAGGTTAGTCTTCACAAGTCGAAGGTCTTCGTGTCAAGCAACGTGAACGTTGACCTAAGTTCTCGTATCCAAGGTGAGAGTGGTATAGAAGTTACTTTAACCATTCCGGAATGGCTCACTGGAAAGGACTTGTGGATAATAGTCATAGGTTCCTGGTTCGAACCCCGGAATGGCCGCTCTTTATTTACCAATTCAAGGTATAGAAGTTACTAAGGATCTGGCGCAACTATTTGGGGATTCCAAGTTGCTGCTATGATGATTACCAACAGGGAGGATACTCCGGCGTGGGATTTGTACAAGGACGGGGTCTACTCGGCCAAATCTGGGTATTTGGCCCTCGAAAAGTACGAGATGATTCAGTCCGGGGAAAAGGAGTTTGCGAGCCATCTTCCGACGTCGGTTCTTCTCAAAGTTGCTGCTATGATGATTACCAACAGGGAGGATACTCCGACGTGGGATTTGTGCAAGGACGGGGTCTACTCGGCCAAATCTGGGTATTTGGCCCTCGAAAAGTACGAGATGATTCAGTCCGGGGAAAAGGAGTTTTTCGGCTTTATATGGAAGTTGGAGATATGTGAGAAGATCAAACACTTTGTATGGTTGGCGGGCAAAGGTGGAGTCATGTCGAACCAGGAATGTCTTCGTCGTCATCTGGGTACGTCTGATCTCTGCCCTTGCTGCCTTAATAGGAGCGAGTTTCCCTTACACTTGTTCAGGGATTGCGATTCTGTCAAGAATTTTTGGTTGCAGGTTGTCGGGGTGGGGCGGAGAATTGATTTCTTCCCCCTACGCTTTACGGCTTGGCTTTGGGACAACTTGTGCTCGAGATTGGAGGGGTCGCCGAGCAAGGAGTGGAGGGCTTTCTTTGTTGTTGTCCTTTGGAGGATTTGGATAAGACAGAATCATGTCATCTTCAAGGATTGGGGTGCTCCGATTCTTTCTCCTGATCAGTGCTGAAAAGCTGAAGGGCTGTTGCTGAGTATTAATGGGTCATTACATGGCTATTTCTATGGTAAAAGAGGTTTGAGGCAAGGTGACCCTATCTCCCCTCTTATCTTTGTTCTTTCGGTTGATTATCTCTCGAGGATTCTAAAATGCAGGACTAGGCTTCCAGGCTTCAAGTTTCATCCAAGATGTGAAAGACTCCAAATCACACATCTCGCCTATGCTGATGACTTAATTTTAATGTCTAGAGGGGATAAAACTTCAATGGCTATATTACTTGACGCCCTGAATCATTTCTCTTAGGTTTCAGGTCTGGAAATTAGTACAGCCAAATCCTCGTATTTTATTGCTGGGGCTAAAGAGGAGGATAAGCTATTTCTTGCTTCCAGATCTGGCTTTTCACAGGGCTCCTTTCCCTTCAGATACCTTGGTATCCCTATCTCCTCAGGAAAGCTCACTATTTCTCAATTCTCCCCCTTTTTGGATAAACTCCTTACAAACATTAGCTATTGGAATTCCAAAACTTTATCTTATGCTGGAAAGGTTGAGCTTATTAAAACTGTGCTTCAAGGTATTAGTGCTTTCTGGTTTTCCATTCTCCCCTCTCCCTCCACTTTAATTGACAAAGTTAATAGCTTGTGTGCCAAATTCCTATGGAAATCCCATCGAATTAAATGGAAAGATGTTTGTTTACCTAAAGAGGAAGGTGGTCTTGGCTCGAAAAATCTCAAAACATGGAACAATGCTTTCATTTCAAGGATGCGTTGGGACATTGTTAGGAAAAAGGATAGTTTGTGGATCAAATGGGTTCATCATCATTACTTACAACAAGATGATGTCTGGAGCTGGCAGGTCCATAATAGAAATGATTCCCCCTTGATGAAAAAAATTCTTGCTATTAGAGATGCCTTGCTAACCTCTACAGGTTCCTCCAATGATGCGGCCGCTAAGCTTGACAGTTGGTGTCTTGGTGGTAAATTCAGCATTGAGGCTGCTTACAACCACTTCAGAAGAAAAGCAAACCCCCCTCCTTGGTCGACAG
This sequence comes from Persicaria tinctoria, assembly GCA_037127255.1. NCBI lineage: Eukaryota > Viridiplantae > Streptophyta > Magnoliopsida > Caryophyllales > Polygonaceae > Persicaria > Persicaria tinctoria. The sequence continues at coordinate 1,797,600 of JBANSL010000005.1, read as the reverse complement.
TTGTATGGGACAGAGTAATCAGTCCTAAGCATGCCTTCATTCTTTGGTTGGCGGCTAAAAGGAGACTTGCTACGAATGACCTGATAAAAACAAGGGAAGTTCCCTTAAATTGTCACTTCTGCAATCAATATATTGAAACTCATGAGCATATTTTCTTCTCTTGTAATTTCTCCTCACATATTTGGTCTCAGGTCAAGAATTGGCTAGGAATCTGGAGAGGAATGGGATCAATCAGAAGTGGTCTCAAATGGCTCAAAAAAGAAGCAAGGGGGAAAGGATGGCTCTCCAAGGCAAAGAGAGTTGCTTTTGCTGCTACCATATACCTTATTTGGAAAACAAGAAATGAGAAGGCCTTTGAAGGTTCAAGCAAGAGCATTGAGGAAGTTGTGCACCTCATCAAACTTCATGTTTATAAAGTCCTTACGCATGAATTCTCTCTGCACTTCTCATCAACAGCAAGCCTACAAGGTGGTTTAGATCATGCCGCCGGCGCTCCAAGTCAAAGCTGATGACAAGAAACAACTCATCCATGATGGCATGAAGGGCTGTCCTACAACGTGTAATTTTGCTCATCAAAACCCTCTATAGCCTCGTCATCCTCTTGGCTCTACACGCCTTGGATGAAATTTTGTATGTATGGACTTGGATGGATTAGTAGTCATATAGACTAGGTGTGCTAAGGATGTGTTTGTGTAAATCTCTTGATGGCCGAGCCGAAGGGAGACTTATACTTACACATCCTTAGGGGTAGGTCCGACTTCCGATAGTCATGGCTTGAAGAGACAGGAGTTACCCCGAGCCTCGTGCTCAACACACCCAGAGAATGGAGCATTTTCATTTGCTCCATGATTTTGGATATCCTGGACGAGTGGTCTCTCCACTTGCTCCTCACTTTTGTACCATGTAAATATTTCCTTTTATGCAATATATTAACCCTTAAAATCAAAAAAAAAATTAAACTGCCAATGCAGCCAGGAAGAAATCAGAAGGTCCAGAACCCGGTTCGCTGGGTACCTCCTGAGGCAGGCTGGGTCAAAGTAAACACGGATGGTGCGGTGAAGAAGTCTGGAGTGACTGCGGCGGGCAGCGTCATTCGGAATGAAGAGGGGGAATGGCTAGCGGGTTTCGCTCTCGATATAGGGGCGAGCTCCGTTGTCAACGCCGAGTTGTGGGCTATGGTGAAGGGACTTGAGTTGGCTTGGTCCCGTGGATTCAAGAAAGTGATATGCGAGTCAGATTCAAAAGTGGCTATAAACCTGGTAAGGAATGGAGCCGCGCTGTCGCACCAATGTGCAAGCCTGGTCCTAAGCTGCCAAGGCTTCCTCGGTAGGAGTTGGTCTGTCCAACTCCGTCACACGCATCGTGATGGCAACCGCCTCGCCGATTGCCTCGCAAGTTTTGCTTTTGATTTTCCTTTGGGTTTTGTTTTGTTTGAAGACGTTCCTTTTGGAGCGCGGAACTGCCTGGACTTGGATGTGCGAGGGGCTAGTTTAGTTCCCTCTCATAGGTTGTAACTGTTTTCCTTTATAATAAGCTCTTTTGAGCGAGGGTTGTCCTCGTTTTATTACCAAAAAAAAGTGTAAATGTTAAAAGGGGTACCTGTTGTACCATTGTCCCGCCTATCATCATCAATGCCTAAATATAGGCACTTTAGAACCCTGAAAAGGCACCAAAAAACCCAGTTGTAAACGAAGTCAAATTGTTTTGAGAAATATAAGTGAAGCCACAACATTATTAACCTTCGTGATTTTTTTGTATCCATTGGGCCTCCCTTTTGCACTAATTATAATTTCCAGCATGGAGACATCTGCAATAGAGCACAATACTACTTGTGTCAAGTAAGCTATGATGCTTTGATGTTGCTGCAGATTTAGCCCCCGTTTGTTTTTTTGGTAGGGAAAAGTAATGATTACCCTCATGAATATAGTCCATATTTAAGTTAAGATTCATTGATCCATATTCTAATCATTTCCCTCATTCTCCCATTTTACATACAAACGTGTTATCCTTCTATTCCCTAATTTTGAGGGGGTAACTAATACCTCTAGGATGGGCTAATATTTCCCTCCATCCTCTCCTTCAAGCTCACAAAAATTGGTGATCATATACATTTTATGTGTAAAATTTAATATCTTACCTTTCCTTTCCCTAGTTATTTAAACAAACGAGCCCTTAATATGTATAGCAATAAATGACCAAATAGTAGAATTTCCTATAAATGAAGCATGGAGCAGATAATTTCCTATTCACAGTACCAGCAATTTCAACAGGATACAGATGTGTACAAGAGGGTGGACTACATGGGGAAAAATAGTAGAATTTAGTTACCGTATCGTTCTCCCAACAAGGCCAAACATTCTCGATTAACACCACATCCTGCACATATAGCAAAAAAGGCCTGATAGGCATTAACTGACAGGGGCAACTTTAACAAGCACTAAGTGAGTCATTCATCTACTGACCATTATCTTCCACTTTAACATATCTAGTATCCACACCTACTGAGACTGATACCTGAAAATATAAGAACTAGGAAGCATGATTATGATCTCCCATCTCATCTCAAAAGATCGAGCAACAAACCACGAAATCAGGCCATGAAAGATGACTCTAGAACAACAGTTATTTTCTAATTAACATTCATCTACTTTAGCTTCAAAATAAGCATGAAAGCTGAATCAAATCTTGACCTTCATTTAAGGCACAACGAATCCCAGGCACCCAGCATTGAAGATTCAATTTCACCACGAAATTAATTGTAATCAAATCATCGAAACAAAAACGTTACCTTGGTTGCACCAGCGTCAAGACTGTTGTAAACAAGCTCTTCAACAACCCTGATCATGTCAGAGATGATGAACCCCGAACGCACCGAGCTACTAACACCCTCCGGCAAAGCCATCAAGAGCGGACGTGTTGGAATTGAAAAGGCCAAGCAATCCTCCATAGCTGCTGGGGTGCCAGCTTGAATCCTGATCGGGCACCATGACAAAGGAGAACCCTCCACCTCCTCCGCCACCGCCGGAGTAGCTTCTGCTGGCAGTGCTGAAAACATCAAATGCGAAAAGGGTGCTGAAATCCGCTAGCACGGCGGTGTTGCTGTGGCTGATCACCCACAGCTGCACCTATACTACTCATTTCACATCCATTTCTCACGTGTGAATTTGAGCAACATTTAGACAAAGAGTCCTCATAGGTGAATCCATCATCAAAGTCCCAGCAATCAAAATCCTTCGACTGCTGCTTAAAATATTTGAAATTTGCATCGTTTCTGGATCTAGCATTCCCCCCTTGTTCCGGAAGATTTTGATGCTCAAAATCCCAAGAATTTACACCAAAGATTGAATCTGAGATCACATCCTTGTATTCAGTATCTGGTGACTCAAAACTGGCATCAAAACCTCCAAACTCTTGCATTGAATGGCATTTATCATGTCCAGCAGTAGCAAATTCTTGACCACAAAAAGTGAAAATTTCAATCTAGCACGTTCAGATTTAGATTCATTGAATGGGAAAGGAATAGACTCCTTATCCTGCGACATTGTTCCCTGAAATTCATCAAAACTCTCAGCACCATGAAATTTCATAGTATCAGCTCTATGAACCCTATCATCACTTTGGAATTTAGACCACTTTTGATCAAAGAATTCATTTGTATTTTTCAATGAGGAGCAATGACGCAAAAACAGCCCTTTAACATCCTGAAATGGAGACGGAAGATAAGTTCTCAGACTTGTATCTGCCCCATTAACATCCATTTCTCGGGAACTGACCTGATCCTCCAGAAAACTGCTGTGTTTCCTGGCAGAAAACAGATCTTTTGTGTAGTCCTCCAATCAGATCACTATCAATGTCTGCAAGTTCATCACCACAAGGGTCAATGTACTCTCCATCAGTCGCATGGTGATGACTGAAATTCAAACCTTTCTTCACCACTGCACAACACATCATGCAGATTTTCCAGGGAGGTACCGTTTGTGAAAGATGTCCCATTTGCACTTTCTGGTGAAGAGCAATTTCGCCAAAATGGCTTCTTATAATCTCCAAACTGACAAGGGAGAAGAAATTCAGGACTCATCTCTGCCTTATTTCTCTCATAATTGGCCATAATTCTTACCGGAGATTCAACCCTCTTTTCTGAGCTGAAGCGATCCTGTACAGAACTTCCATTTCTCCCAATGGAAAATAAATTTCGGTCTTCACTTACTGTAGTAAACTTATCAGTACTGGCCCAAGAATGGTTGCAAGTACATGCCATATCAGGAAATCTGCAGCAAGGGTCAGAATGATTGTATGGTCGGGAGGGGCACATCCAATAGAAATCGTCTTTGAGTTCTCCTATAGAAGGACTCGTTACTCCCTTACTGCCCTGATAATGTGAAGATTGGCTGATTTCTCGAGTTCCTGCTTCGATAGGAAATAAAAAACTGTTTGAAGCAGGTTGTGGCGACTGATTGTTCTGGATCTTGCACCTCTTTTTAGGAAGTTCGTATGTGTCCAAGAAATCTGCATCTGTAAAGATCCAAAAGACTTTTCTTACATCATACAGATTTAAAAACTTGAAAATTTGGGCAAAGACCTACAGAAAATACAGTGTGGCATATGAAACGAGAATATCAATGCATGCCTCAGAGCAACTAGAATAAGATCGTGTTGATCAAAAGGTACCTGTTCTGGTTGATGTGCTGATATCAGCTTCCTTCCTAGTATGATGTTTGTTTGTTGAGTCAGCAGTGGAACTGAACAGCTTCCCTGGAATATTTTAAAGCTTATTGAACAACTGTTTTATTGCGAAAGTTAGATAAGAGATACTCTCTTTTTTAAGAAAAAGGGTTAATTATGTAGGAATAAACTCAAAATATCTTTTTACTACCATTAGATGCTCTGCTAGTCCACAATGATGCAACAGATTTTTCAATCAACGAGAACACAGGCAACCAGTCCTGAAAAATTGCACCGCCAAATGAATTAGCTAGTGAAAAGGATTCAAATTCTCAAAGTTTTGAAGTTTATCCAATGTGTTAATGGGGCATACATCACAAAAATATCAAAACATCAATAGACAATACAAGTAGTAAGCCAGCAGAAGCAACTTCAAAAACCATTCTCTAGACATCAAAGCCAAAATAGAAAAATAAAGGCTTACTATACGAAAATTGTCAAGAAAAAAAATTACCTTGAATTCCACTGAAGTCTTCAACTGTTCAAAATGTAAATCATACACAGATTGTGGGCAGGTTAAGTTCAAACAGTATGTTACACATGCTTGAGCCCGACCCCTCTTTCCACCTTGGTTATTATTCAATTGCTCCCAGTAGGTACTTGCTAGCCCATTAAGCAATTTATGAATTGGACTTTTGTCAATGAATCTTGAGTTAACGTCTACTGAGTATTAAGGTCAAACTTAAGAAAAAGGTAGTTGAGTAATGTGAACACAACCAAGGAAGACCATAGAGGGATTTTGAACATTTGGATACATATGTACTGAATGCCCAGCAAAAAAAGTTTAAACCAATATGCAATCATAGTTGATGAGTACAAAAAATCATCAAGTAATAAAAAACAGTTCTACCTTTGTCGAGAAAGAAGCAGGTGAACTGGAAATATATCCAGCGAGCTCATATGGACCTTCCGAAAGGCTTAAATCATGCAAAAGTGTGACCTTGATACCCAAATGATCAATATCGGAAAAGGTGAAGAAGAAGCATTTGTCCGAAGCAATTCGTCATCACTACACTTGGACAACCAAAGAGTGAGCACCAGTATATTATATGGTAAGGAAATGATGGAAGAAATAATATGTGCCCACCTCTCAATGTCAACAACAGAGAAGGGAACTTGCGGTCGCACAAGGGCAATTTGAAGTACACATTTCTTGACAGAATGCAAAACTTTCTTCGGACTTCAAACACAATGGTTCCGTAAATCAGCGTAAGATCCACTAAGTCATTGTTAAGTCTATAACCATCCAAAATATTAACAGAATTTTGAAATTTTCACAGGGTACCTGGTCTGCATCTGTGTTCTCCAAACAGGTTGATTGTAAAACATATCATGAACAATGACTGCAGAGATTTAAGACATTTTAAATTACAAGAATAAATTTTCTCAATGTTGACAAAACCCAACAGAAAACTTTCACAGTAGCAAGTCATCCAAACCAAGTAATGCTTCCAATGTCCAAATTCATACAATCTCAAATATACAAAATAGCAAAACAACATAGTACCAAAATGCAACATAAACATTATTACATTTACATTGGGCATGAAAACAAAATTATTATACATATAGCAAAATGAATATTTAAAGCCACAAAGAGTGTACCCCTCTTTAGTCTTTATTGATCATAAAGAGACATTCCCTCCTACAGAATCGGAAGACCATCAAAAGTTGAGTGACACACTCGTATATTCAGTGTAAATGTTAAAGGGGTACCTGTTGTACCATTGTCCCGCCTATCATCATGAATGCCTAAATATAGGCACTTAGAACCCTGAAAAGGCACCAAAAAACCCAGTTGTAAACGAAGTCAAACTGTTTTGAGAAATATAAGTGAAGCAACAACATTATTAACCTTCATGATTTTTTTGTATCCATTTGGCCCCCCTTTTGCTTTAGTTATAATTTCCAGCATGGAGACATCTGCAATAGAGCACAATACTTCTCCCCGGTTCCCATAACTTCTCAAAACACTACTAGTGTCAAGCAAGCTATGATGCTTTGATGTTGCTGCAGATTTAATATGTATAGCAGTAAATGAACAAATGAACAAATGAAGCATGGGACAGATAATTTCCCATTCACAGTACCGGTAATTCCAACAGGATACAGATGTGTACATGAGGGTGGACTACATGGGGGGGAAATCTGGAAAATAGCAAAATTTATTTACCGTATTGTTTTCCCAACAAGGCTTAACATTCTCGACTAAAACCACATCCTGCACATATAGCAAAAAAAGGCCAGATAGACATTAACTGACAAGGGCAACTTTAACAGGCATTAAGTGAGTGAGTCATCTACTGACCATTATCTTCCACTTTAACATAACCCGTACCCACACCTACTGAGACTGATACCTGAAAATAGAGGCAGAAACAACCGTCATGAGACAGCACAAGTGTCACAAGCTAATGCAAAGTATACCTAAAGACTTCTTTACTCAGTAAATGAAGCCTTTTACACATTCATCATTACTCCGTAGTCAATAAGAACTAGGAAGAATGATTATGATCTCCCATTTCATCTCAAAAGATCGAGCAACAAACCTCGAAATCAGGCCATGAGAGATGACTCTAGCACAACAGTTCTTTTCTAATTAACTTTCATCTACTTTAGCCTCAAAACGACCATGAAAGCTGAATCAAATCTTGACCCCATTAAAGGCACCCAGAATTGAAGATTCAATTTCACCACGAAATTCATTGTATTCAAATAATCGAATAAAAAAAACTACCTAGGTTGCACCGGCGTTAAGACTGTTGTGCACAAGCTCTTCCACAACCCTGATCATGTCAGAGATGATGAACCCGGAACGCACTGAGCTGTGAACACCCTCCGGCAAAGCCCTAATGCTCCCCATTAAACGACCCACTAAATATTCGAAACGCCCCAGATTGTGAGCAAAACCTAACCAATAAGGAACAAGGTGTGTATAATTTCATCGATAAAAGAAGCGAGGAGCGAAAATTAACTCAAAATTCGAACACTGCAAAAGGAAACAGAACAAAAACTAGACAATTGAAGGTGCAATTAAACGGAACCCTAGAAAGACAAACTAGGGGAACCAAATTCGTCGAACTAGTGAATTACTCACCTGAAGTGGAAGATTAAGGGCAAATTTCTCTGTTTCGGAGCTCGGAGTGGAGGGTTGTCTCTCCGAAGGAAAGCGAAAAAAAGGCGGTGAAATTTGGAGGGTGGGGGGTTTGTTGCAGTTGCAGGTGTAGTTGCATGACGGTGGACACGAGCACACTGGAGTATTACTCCTCCCAAACCGGATATATAAAAGCCGGTCTGGACCGGGTCATTTTCAAACGGAGTATCAACCAAATGATTGATCTCCACGTGTGAAGTGCATTTAATAATGAAATTGTAAACGGAAATTTCGTCTGGTAACCCTTTTGGCGTATTTCGCCTGGTAAATAAATATTTCGGATATTTCGCCTGGTAACCCTAGGGTTTCGAAATGTTTTGCCTCGCACCCACAAGTTTGAATTTGTCCAATAATTGTGTTTTAAATTTATCGGTGGGTGAGTATTGTAATATTAATAACTTTTGTGGAAGTATTTCATAAAAACTAAGTAATATTTTCAACCTTAAGTCGCGATATAGTAGACGAAGGGAGACAAGCAATTGCAGAGGCAGGGCAGGCGGTGATCGGTGGTAACTCCCAAGGGGCGGAGACCCGTGTCAGAGGGGCGGCGGTGGCCGGAGTTGGGGGTACAGTCGGGTCCCTCCCTCCACGGGCCGGACCTCTTGTGGCTGCAACTTGATTTCTTCCTCCGCTCTCCCTGCCTTTGTCGGTTGTTCTCTATTGCTCTCTGTCTTTAATTAGTTCGGAAGTTTTTGCGGCGTACAGTGTGCAATTGATTTGAAGGAGCCGATAGCAAGTTCTCACCATGGCTGACGAAGCACCCACATGCCACAAGTTAGCTACTCTCTTACTGTATATTTTTGGGAAATTCCGGTTGGTGCCCCTGAAGTTTTGGCTATTTCAGATGGTGTCCCACGGTTTTTGTTTTTCCGGATGGTGCCCCTAAGGTTTTGCAAAAGTTCGTCTCATGCCCAAAATCAATGTTTTCACTTTTTCATAAACAAAAATGAACCTTTATTTTTTTAATATTGCACAAAATCACCCTTTACTTTTAAATTGCACATAATTATCTATATTTTTTTTTACCAAAAATGCTACCCAAAAGCATACTCATTTTTAATATTAAACAAAATCACCAGTTATTTTAAAATTTTCAACACAAAACACCTAATATTTTTTAAACCGCAAAACATATCTATTCATTGACAAAATTTACACATACCCACCCATTTTTTGTGAACAAAATGGTTAAGCTATAAAATGCTATAAAAATATATTAAAATAATACTTGTTACAAAATCATCCTTTTTATGTTTTATGGGGGATGTATATGAACGAGACTTAATTAAAAAAACATAAACAATATAAATGTTTGCTCAATTATGTGAGAAATCATCCTAAAAATGATTATAATTAATTCATTTTCTTTCGAAGAGTTGTATTGGTGATTAATTCATTTAATTGGATGCAATATCAAGCGTGCAAATTCACATAATGTTCTTATTTATTCGATCAAATAAATTGAAACTCAATTGCGATATACTCACAAATGAAAAACATTATTGCAGTCATTTGAATAAAATAATTAAAGCTCATCGATCGTCTGGCTAAAAAATAATTTTAATATATAGGAACTAGAATATTCTTTCCGAATCCATAATTAAATATCTATTTAATAATAAAATATTTATGACTAATATAAAATAATTCAAGGTAAATTAATCTTAATTATTCTAAAAAATAATAGGTTTTGTAATGACTTAAAGATGTAAATGGTGTTGAAGATTTGTGAGTTAACCATTTTGTTCACAAAAAAATGGGTGGTTATGTGCAAATTTTGACAAGTAATTGATATATTATGCGATTTTAAAAATATTGGGTGTTTTGTGTTGAATTTTTTTAAATAATATAGATAATAATATGTAATTTAAAAGTAAAGGGTGATTTTGTGCAATATTGAAAAAATAAATGTTCATTTTTGTTTATGAAAAAGTGAAAACTTGATTTTGGGCATGAGACGAACTTTTGCAAAACCTTATGGGTACCATCCGGAAAAAACACAAATTGTGGGACACCATCCGAAATAGCCAAAACCTCAGGGACACTAACCGAAATTTCCCTATTTTCTTTATTCCGTTGATGCAAAATTACTTTTAGTTTTAGGGTTTTTATTCGGTATGTTAATTGTTTTTTTGTAAAGTTGGTAATTGAAATTAGGGGAATTTGTGCGCTAGGGTTTTCTTTGTAGCTTTACTTGTCATGAACCAATCCTTGTTCTCTCGGGAGTGTGCCAATCCAACAATACTTTGAAATAGTTTCAGTTGTAGAACGCAATTGAACACTTTCTTTTGATTTGTTTGCGTTGAGCAAGCAATTTCACCTATCTTTGTAATTGAGGTTCAGTTGTGATTTTTTTTCAATATGCCTTATTAAGGTTACTTGAATATATTTGGCTAGATGAAACCTCAATGTGGATTGTAATGGTTTTGAATCAAAGAAGTGGTTCTTGATATGGTGGATCATTATTCACTGATATTGGTATGATTGTCAGGTGTAATGGAGGTTGACGGGGAAACTGCTGCTTCTACTTCAGTTGTCGCTGCATCTGCAGAACCATCTCCTGCAGTTGCTGATGATCAGGTGATGAATCTCGATGTGCCCACCCCTTTGCTTGTTATAGTGCCTGCATAACATCCAACTTCAGGTTTGTGATTGCATAACATCCTTCTCGTCATAGCGGAAGCTTTTGTACAAGCATTGGACATTGATTTCACAGAGGAGATTTTTGAAATCAACTCAGTCAAGGGAAATTATACAGATTTTTCAGATTATACAGTATATACATATTTTTTAAAATTATACAGAATTTTCAGATAATATAGATTTCCTAGAGTTTTCTGATTTTTCAAATCCTATTTAAGAATGTGATGATGGTGAATAAAAATGATTGCTTGCTTAGTTTTTACTTCTTACTTTCTTAGGATGATAAATTAGCTAGTGTTATGAAATCGTGCTTAATATTTATTTATTTAACTAATTGTAAACCTATTAGTTCAAATGGTAGAGCAATGTGTGTGTGCACGTGATAAAAAAAAGCTATTTTATATGGATAAAAAAAGGAAATCTATTTAATAGCCGATATGCTATTTTTTTCGTTTTCTTTTTTTTTTATTAGGAAAACATTCCCGGACCAGATAATAGATATACCTGGCTCTTCAAGAGGCCAACAAAGTCGGCAAACGGGACGTGGCATCATATTCTCGAGATTTACGGGGAACATCCTCGAAGATATCATTAATTAAAAAAAAACGAAAACCAGTTCTTCAAAGAGACGAAGACCTATACTTCATGTGGTAAACCATACCCATATGGGAAATGAGAAAGAAGGTCATTTTCAAGAAAGTTAGGAATATTACTATTATAAACACGACACACCAGATAGCCAAAAATATTGCAAACTGGAATCAAGTACATCCGATCGGAAATAAACGATGTTTTGACTCTGGACAGGTAGTTTTAGGAGTTAAAAACTATATAAAATCTAATTTATTTTAATTAATTTTTTTCATACTTTAATACTTATTACTAATAAATATTAAATTATGAAAAAATTAATTAAAATAAATAAGATTTTTTTATAGTTTTAGCTCCTAAAACTACGTGCACAAAGTCAAAACATCGTTTATTTCCGATCGGAGGGAGTATCATAGAAAGTAGAAAATCTCACAGAAGTGTCAAATGGGAGAAACTACCAAGGGCCTTTACAAAATAAATGTAAACGCCTCAGTTATGCCACCTAGAAACTGCAATATCAGTGGCATAATTCGTGACTGCAATGACCGTGTCATTGATATTTTTCAAGCATCGATCCCTCCGAGCTCGGTATTAAAAGTTGAAGCCTCAACTTTCTGTGTCGGGGTAATCATAGCATGTGACAGGGGATTAAGGAACGTCATAGTCGAAGGAGATAGTCTCAGAGTGGTCAAAGCCATCCAGGTTTGGCCGGAGACTCCATGGAAAATACTCAGAATTATCGAGAAGATTCTCCAAAAGTTGACTTGCTTTGACAACATCAAGTTCATACATTGCTTTAAAGAGTCAAACTCAAGTGTTGATTATATTGCTTGAACAGTTGAACTTAATATATGTAATATGCTGACACTTCCTTTGAATAAAGAACTTTGTAACATCATCCGCGATGATTAAGGATGAGTCTTGCATGTCAAAATATCCTATTGTTTGCCTACTTTAAAAAACAAAATAAAAATAAAAAACAAAGTTGGCAGACGGCGAATCGTCAAACATACAACGAAAATAAAAAAGATGTAAACCAAACAGTGGCAGACATACAATTCCGGATGACCAAGCGAACCTAATCCTAACACGATGGGAACAACACAGGCTGAGAAACAAAGTCAAGCGTCGCTAAGCAATGACATCGCTAGTCAGAGGTACATCAGGAGTCCTTGTGAGCAATAAATACGATCCTCCAATGAAACTTTTGAATTACGGAGTCACCTTGATGCACCCCGCATTGACCCCAACCAAACCTAACTCCAAGCGCCAAAGCCCCAACTAAGAAGAGAATCGTCAAGACCTGCTAGAATTACAACCGAAAACCACCCTAGTAAGATGCAACATAAAACGTTTCAGGGATTTTGATGAGCCCTTTCTTTATTTTAATCAAGCGTTCCTCGCAACCAAGGAGATGGCCAACGACCCAACGCTAAGCCCGAAGACGGTAGGAGGCAGAATATGATTGAAGGATTGAAGACGGAGATTGGTTGTAGACTCGAGAGCCACGCGAGCAATCGAAATCAAGGTTATAAGTTTGAGATTTTATTGCACGAATTTGCTAGGGAGGTTGAAAGACTGGGGAGAGGAACTAGGGAACGACAAAAGCCCTATCTCCATTTTAGTATCTATCGAATTTCGAAAGAGGATTTTTGGATTTAGGGTTTATAACCAACCACGACTGGAGAAGACGACAGACGAGGATGTAGAGTGGTGGCCAAATGGGGTTTAAGTGACCAAAGCCGAGATGGGGAAGGCGGAGCCCTGTGCTAGGCGCCCGGAGCCGAGGGTGGCTCGGAGGAGGTGGCGTCAAGCGGTGGTGGATATCATAACAAAGGGGTTAAGATTCCCTCTCTCTAGATTTATAGAGAAAAAGGATAGAGTTCTCTCATCTGCTGCTATTTTCGGCTTATTCGAATAACCTTATCAATCCCTCGTGGCTTTATAGGTGATTCAAAGTTTTCTTATGGGCGATTCAAAGTTTCCAAACAAATTGAGTTAACAACGAGAGATATAAAAATAGGTTAATATCCGACTTGAATACAATATGAAAACAAAATACAACAATCTATCCCATTGAGGTAAAAGACTAATCTTAACATTCCTCAATAAAAATCGAGGGACGAATAATCTAAAATAGAAACATCAAAATTTAAACGCCCCTGATTTTCTGCTAAGGTAAATATTTCAAACTTACCTATGTGACAAATTTTCATAAATTCAAACGGGTAACAAATATGCGAATCAAATGACGAATCAAATGTATCACCCGACCCATCTCCCGATTCATCCACCAATTTTTTTTTTATTAAAAAAATATATAGCTTCCATCCATCAGTATCTAATCCGTGGATCGATTATCTACTGAAAACGTCTCCACATGTAATTTTCGCAAAAGAAAAAGAAAAGATATTCACATTTTCAATTTTAATTTCTCTCCCAAATTGGAATTTCCTCCATTGTCTCTCCGTCTTCTCTCTTCTCCTCCCTGTCTCTCCCAAACCCTAATTTCAAGTGGCCGGTGTCTCTGTTTCCTCTCTCTCCTGTAACACCTTCAAGATCAGGTTAATTCTTATCTCCTGATCATCTCCCGAGCTCTGACGCTCATTTGATCTCTATCCCTTTCCCAATTTTCATGCAATGGATGCACCAATTCCATTTAATTTCGCTTAATTACCCGGAAATCAAGCTATGTAGCTTCGCTGATTCGCCTTCATATTTTGGCGTGATCGATCCTTATTTGTTATTATAACTCCGGGATTCAGCTAAAATTTCCGATTCCTCCTGCCGCTTTTAATAATGATACCAGCTGGTTTCTGAGTTTTCTAAATGATAGCTATTGGATTTAGAATTTTGTCTGTGTTTTTTCAGGTTGAATTGTGTTTGATCAGCTGAATTTGGATTTAAATCCTTGAAAATTTACGAATTTTGCATTGCTGTTTGAATGATCTAGGTTGCTAGGGCTTTTTAGGGCTTTTTTAGTGTTTGATCTAGTAATGATCGGAATCCAGATCTTGTTGAAGGCTTCGATGCGTGAAGAACTATGTGATTGAAAACTCTAATTGTGGTTGTTATTGCTGATGCAGCTTTAATGTCGCCATGGGTAGTGTTTTGCTGTAAAATGAGTTCTGTAACTGTCTTGTATTGAGGTTGATCCAAGGCAAATTCAATCATGGAAGCTAATGAATATGACACGAATCGCCTGGATTCGGAGGTCCTTTTGCCTCCTCGAAAGAGATTACTAGCGGGATTGAAGAGGCAGAGTTCTGGGAGCGCATCACAGAGCTCTCCAGAAAGCTACAGTCCCACTCCCACCCCGATGAATGAATACGATTTACGGCTTCGAAATCTATTGATGTTCTATAAGAATGGCTCCCGGATGTCGCCCGAGGAGATAGCAAAGGCTGCTGGAAAGGCAGCAGCTTCTGCAGCCAAGGCAGCTGAGGCTGCAAGGGCTGCAGCCGAGGAGAAGGCCGTCCTTGCTGCAAAAGCAGTGACAGCTGCCAAAGACGCATTGAGTCTGATCGCGTCTTTTTCCAATGAGACGAGCAGCAGAGAGGGGCAGTCAAAGAGGAACAAGCTGAAGAAGCATGTCCCGGTTCAGCTTCTATATAAGGAACAGCGAGCGGCTGAGAAGTGTAGTGGAACGGATGAAGAGTTAGCTCAGAAGCTCCACCGGGCAATTAACAGCTCCCCGAGGATCACAAAACATTCCCCGGGATCTAAGAATAAGCATAAGAAGCACAAACCCACGCTTCATCACGAGAATAATGGATTTCCCAACGGTGTAGCTGCTGGGGATGGAAAATTGGCATCTCCATCTGGAGCTGATATGCCAGATGATCCAGATTCAGAAGGGTCCTATGAGGAGTCCTACATTGCTAAAGTCACGTGTGGCGAAGGAGAATCAAGCCACTCCAAGGAAAGGTTTATGGAAATGGAACCATCCGATGCAATGAATTCCAATGGCAGGAAGAGAGGAAGAATGAAGCAGAAAAAGCTGTCCTTGAGCCTTTGTAGTTTTAAAGATAGAGCAAACCCTAAAGATGAGCTCAGCCAGAAGAACTTAGACCAAACTCGGGATGCACCTTCGTCCTCTATGGAGCCTCGTGCAAATACACTCGTATCTATTGAGCCAATGCCGGCTTGGAAATGCCAGGATTTCAAGGTTCCCCAGTGCATTAAACCCAATAAGGTTGTGCAGTCTTAATGCACAGTAGAGCTACAACACACCCAAGGTATGGTTCCATTCCACATTTCAATGTCCCGCTCTTCTTGTAGGAAAAGGCCGCGTTTATTGTATCTGTTTTTGTCGTCGTTTGTGTTGGTTTTGATGATGATGAAGATATATTTGATTTGGATAATTCACCCATATTTACAGGTGACATAGGGCAGATTGTGTAGTAAAAAGAATTGTAGTGATTTGCTGCTCATATTGCACACTCATTTACTTCCCTTTTGTTTGATTAGCAGTATGTACAGAAGAATAATTTGTATGTTCTTCTGATAAGTGGTTGCTCGTTTTTTGTTTCGTCTTTACACGATTTGCAGACTACAAATAGAGCCTCCTTTAGACTGCATTGTATGTTCCTTTTCCCTCATTTTATCCTTGTAGATGGAATAAGATTTGAGTTTCGCGTTACACCATGTCTTGACGACAATGCATATGATTCAATCATCCAGAAACAATGGTAAATCCTATATTTTCGATCCACCATATTCTGATTCAGATTCACTGCTGCTTTGCTTGCATACTTTGTCATTTGGTTACATGGTCACATCCGATTCGACATTGCTGTCAATTGTTGTCTTGCTATTGTAGTTTGGCTTGTTAGCTGTAAAGATTGAATCTTGTACAGTGGAGATCTGAATTTGATCGTCTTAAAGTTAGCCCTAACATTCAATTTCAAAACTACTAGTGTACTTTTTAGGCACAGGTCAAACATACCTATATATATATATATATATGCCTATATCTATTGTAAAATATTCGTAATTTCTGAAACTTACTGAGTATTTGGAAAAATATAGTATTTGATACTTTAATCAAATGTCGAAAAATATATTTGTTGTGGGTGTCTTGTGAGGTCGAGGCGAGAAGGTTCCCAAAATGAATGCAGACGAAAATCATCACGTGGATCACGTGATTGGTTGTGGATTGGCGTTGACCACACATGGCGGTTTGACCTTGTCCATATTTTTGCACCTTTTGTTTGACCAATTTGAAATATAAAAAGTGTGAATTTACATACCAGCTAATTTTGAACATAAAATAAAATAAAAGGTCAGATTAAAGACACAATTAAACATGAAAAACCGGGATTCTAGGATCAGGTCATTGAGGGTCAAATAATTGGATCGTAGGAGTTTACAAAATTATACTCTCCGTCCTAAAATACATGGTTTTTTTAGACCCTTACAAGTTAATTAAGAAAACCTATTTACCTTTAAATCTCATTACTATTATAGAGGTTGAGACTATTTAATTTTACTCACTATTGTACTTTTGTAGGGGTAGTAATTACCCTATAAATCTAAAAACTCATGTATTTTTTATAAAAGTTCAAGGTTTAAAAGACCGTGTATTTTAGGACGGAGGGAGTATATAGTAACGAAAATATTGATGAATAGCCAAATTGAATACTTAAAAAGTTTAATATTCCCTTCCTCTCAAAATACAAATTGTTTGACTTTATACGATTTATAAGAAGTTAAAAACTCAATAAAATATTAATTTTTATATTAATTTTTTATAAAATAATACTGTATTATACTTATTGTATCATTTTGCGCTAAAACAATATCATATCACAATAATTTTTATTAAATCACAAGAATTGTTGTAAGGATTGTATATAATATTATATGAATTTTATTATTATCCTAAGATCCTATATTTAAAAGCGTGGAAACTAAATGCACCGTAAATCTTGATTTAAGGAATCACGTCGATATGAACGTGGTGCCATAAACTCTGATTTGTCTTCGATTTTCAGTATCTACTTCCACGTTGATTCGGACGTGCACTATCATCTGAATTTACAGTGTATCTAACATTCCTTTAAAAGTTTCCAGGGATTTAAGTTTCAAAAACTTGCGTGATGGAATCTGTAGAGATATCGTTGAAGAGTTATTATAGGCTTTCTCTTTTATTTGAGGTTAGGTATAGAGTTATTGACTATTTGCCATGGTCTTATTAAAACTAATGCTTTGAACTTCACCAAGTACTCATTGAATCTAATTATTTGGCTTTGAATAAGCTCCTAACGGACCTAACTAGTAGGTTTATCTAGGTTGAATTGAGAGGTCAACATCTTACAATTTAATGCCTTTTATGTCTTTCTCTATTGCACCTTCTTTTTTGTTGGAATTGCTCATAGCCAATGATATCAATGTTGTAACCATTATTTTATAGTAAAATTTTAATATTGACTCCAATCCTCATTATTGTATTTTTTAAAAAAAAGTATAAGTGGGCTGAGATTCAAATATTGTTTAAATTTGGGCCTATAAATTGGCCCATTATCTGGAAGATGGCCCTAGCATGGATTAATTGACATATTGGCCATGTCCAAAGCTATAGGGTAACATGAAAATGGGATTAAAGAGTTTACACAAATTTACAAAGTTAGGTATCACATTGACAACATTACTTTACTAAAGACACACATCATCACATCATAGACAAACTCTAACATCAGAGATTGCACTTTCTATTTACTAATGCCAAATATCATACAGTTTCTGAACACAAGGTCATCCATAACCTTAGCTATCAGAAGTTTTCAGAGGCTCAACGTCACGGTGAATTACATATACACACATGCTACATAGTACATACCACTCAAGAAAATAACATTACTTGGATCTGTTGTACCATAATATATAATACAAAAGTTACAGATGCTAAGCTTTACACAATGGGGACCGAATCATCCCCGAAGTATTTCTCGAAACATTTTTCTGCCCTCCAGTTGCTGACAACCACCTTGTACACCTCCATCAACAGCCTGGGGAATCGGCAACTGAAGTAATTGTCGATTCCTTCTGGCATTGGACCTAATAGCTCCTGATTTCACATGATATATAAGATAGCAACAAGAAACAACTACATTTGTTGAAGATATTCCACCAAGAACTCTAAGAGTTATAGATTGTTTTCCCATATGATCGTGTATGTAAGCAATTAACCATATGTGGGTCTAGTCAGAAAGAAATAATATGCTCAGAAAGAAATAACTTCATAAATGCAACTGCTTTGAAACTTTGATGCAAAATGTCATTGCCTTGTCAGAAGATTAATATGCCATGGTTACCTGAATTTTCCGAGGTGAATCATGGTAATGATTCAACTTGTTCCGGACAACTCGCAGCAAGTCTTGAACACTGTTATATCTATAATAGCTGCAACGGTTGATGTCTTTTTTTTTTTTTGGTGGACAACGGTTGATGTCTTTGATAAGTGCTGATTCCATCTTTTTGTCCCAGCGACTGTCAAATACCTGCCCTGCCACACTCTCCAAGGTAATCAAGAGGTTTGAGCCATGCTTTTTGCTTTCTAGTTTTAGCCGATCACTAACATCACGTA
This sequence comes from Persicaria tinctoria, assembly GCA_037127255.1. NCBI lineage: Eukaryota > Viridiplantae > Streptophyta > Magnoliopsida > Caryophyllales > Polygonaceae > Persicaria > Persicaria tinctoria. The sequence goes on along the minus strand of JBANSL010000005.1, from coordinate 1,778,902 downwards.
GGAAAGATAGTCTTTTATCTGAATCCCAAAACAAAGGGTGGTGCAGAACTTGAACTGCATTTGGCCTGGAAGCAACAATAAATAAACGCTGCTAAGGAATATCTTCAAAGTATAGAAGACAGTTTTTGATAGAGATCTATGTGCAGAACATCAAAATATTCCATTGGTAAATGAAGAAATCATTTTTCGTTTACATGTTTCAGCAGCATATAAGCATATACAGAGTGTCATTTTTCGCTTACATATTTCAGCAGCAGCAGCAGCAGCAGCATATAAGCATATGTACCTATTATTCACAAACTAGATTACCACAAAAGTGTTTAGCAGATTCCTAATGTTGGTTTTTAATACTAGAGTGTAATTTTGCCCTATGATAATCAGTTAAGTGTTGCAAGAAAGACACAGGCATCCATTACTTAGATATGCAAATGGACAAAGTCAGTACCTCATTATGGGGTTCGGCTGCAATAAATGAGAGAGGAGGTCTATGGCTTCTGGCATATTACCCAATAAGTGGAGGCTCACTTTATTGTTTCTATTGTTAATGTCATGTTTAAGCTGGTGATCAAATGGATGTACACCACGAGTTAGGCAGAAAAAGAAGACATGGCCCAAACTATACATATCCGCAGCCCATGTTTGTTGGTTACGGAATTTGTGCTCCGGTGTCCCCCATCTTGAGCTACCAGGACCTGCCATGTATGGTTTCAACAAGTATCTAGATTAGGAGGCTACCTTGAAAATTAAGCAACTCTTGAGGACAACTCATTTGACTTATCAGCAAAATATAGAAGAGGAAAGTTAGAATATAGTTCAAAAGCAGGCACAGATGATGATGGTTAAGAAACAGAGATGGGTGTCAAGAAAAGAAAGTTCCTATTCTTGTGCCAATGAAGAAAAAATAAGTACCTGAATCTATCATAGATAGTATGATATGCAGTAAATTAAATAAGGTGTCAAGAATGTCGAACTACATTGAACAATAAAGTAAATTCAAGAAAAGGGTCTAAAAGTCCAAATTTTCCAGAAGCTTGATCAGATTTAATAGGCATCTGGAGGAGATGCCTGGAAAGCCATCCATGGTGCTGAAAGAACATCTGACTTTGTTAAACTCCATTAATGTTTGAAACTGTTTCACCTTGAATCTTTTGTCATCTAAGTTATAACATTAGCATGTTGGTCCATAGAAGCTTCAATTAAACAACTGTCCACAAAATGGCAAGGTACATAAATGAAAGTTTCCTAGCAGTAATGATAAAAATCAGCAGGAATCACGTAGTTTGTTATTCCAATGTTCTTCTAGGTAAGAGGTAATGCACTTTCATCGAGCAAGATAGGCATAAACAAATTAGAAGCTTACCAGTAGCATTTCGGCTCAAGAAAGACGTATCTGAAGAAAGGTACTTGCTAACGCCTATATCAGAAAGCTTTGCACATATGTCCTTTCCCTCAGCTATCATCACATTTTCAGGTTCAACTCCTTGATGAATTATACCCAACTTGTGTAAATGAACAAGCCCATAAACCATGTCCCTATGTTGAAAAGCAAAACAAGAAATGAGAAAATAGCATCAGTTGCTTTATGCATAAAAAAAAAGACCAGATGTAGATTTCGCTTAATTCAAATTATACAAAGTCCTACTCTCAATTACCACAACATCAGAAACAGGATACCAGACTCCGAGTCACTCTATTAGATTCTCAACAAGATTGATTAGTTAACTTTCAGCCAAAATCCACATCTTATGTCAATAACCCTGTCAACAGCAATTTATTTCCATAAGGGAACCTGAATGATGTTGTTGATAGGCTCAAGATTATTTGTAATATTAAAACCAAATACTGAGCCTTCAAAGAGCATAATCATCAAATTGCCATAACACCACAAGTAGGATGTTATAAAGCAAAATCGCATCTCTAACTCACCTCATGAGCTTTAATAACAAGGCTGAAGGATACCCATTGCTTTTCCACAAATTGATGTTCTGCATAGAGGTGCTCCATGGTGCACCTTTTGCCTGATGACAAAAGCAATCTGAATTCGGATGGGGATCCGAGTGCAGGGAAATGAGATCACTCAAACTGCAAATGCAGCGTTCCAGGACAACGTACACGTAATCTTGATCATATTTGACACCATGACATCGAACAATATTTGGATGCTTGTCAGATGCAACAAGATGTTGAACTTCTTCTGAAGCTTCATTATGATGAGTCTTGATTGAGCGTTTCACTGCAACCTTCCTGCCTTCATATTCTCCTTCAAAGGTGACAGTTCCATTTCTCCCCTTGGCTATTTCTTTAGTGGATACTAATAATCCATCTACTGAATAATTACGTATCTCAAGGACAGGGCCATTTAGGTTCAGCGATTGCTTCTTCTTAGCTAGACAACTGTCATGACCGATGCTCTTTCCCGGTGTGTGAGTTTTCCTCCCTATACAAGCTGCATTTTGCCTATGTTTTTCTTCGGCAAGTGCAAAGATATTTATCATAAGCGCACCAAAGAAAATAATTAATAGGACCAATGGCAGCATCTCCTCTTCAGTTCCTATTCCCATTTTAGATGTTTTTACACAAAGGAGTAAACAGAAAATCACATTAAGAAAAAGTACCAATACTAGTTCATCAAAGAATAAAATTAAACACAGTATGGAGTACTTATGTGTCCATTCACCTTTTATACATTATTGACTCTCTACTAGTTATATCTTTATCCTTAATTTCATATCACTGAAGCAATAGGGGAACAGCGACAGATGGATTATAAGAATGAGGTGATGAAGCCATAAATCAGATGACAATGTTTTCTGAAATTCAAATCTCCAGAAGAAGAAGCTCAAATCAAACTAAGCAAGAACAAATCCCAAAATTGATCACATTCAACTGAATATATGTTTCTCATGAGCGAAGCAATCATCCATGGAACGTCAGATTCAATACACTCCTAGGAGATCATGTGAAAACACATAAGAGTACTAATGTCACTATGTCAGTAATGACTAATGAGTTCATTCGCCTTACACACTAGTTTTATCTTCATCCTTGTTTTAGGTGAACAGCAAGAGGCACAGGTGGATCAAAATGGAATGAGATGATAAAGCTTTCTGAAATTGATGGGAATTTTCGGCTTTTAGCAAATTCAAATCAGATAATAAAACTTTCTGAAATCCAAATCTCCATAAGAAGAAGCTCAAATCAGACTGAGCGAGAACAAATCCCCAAATCGATCTAGGTTTCTCCAGAGCGAAGCGATCATCCACGGACTACGATCAAGCGACAGGCGTGAATTCGAACAACAGATTCTCAATACACACCAAGTTGATCTTAATGTGCGAGTAATAATATATAATCAAGTAAATCATGTGATAAGCGAGAACATATACATAAACCCTAAAAAGAGCAATCAGATGCATAAATACCTGCCGATCTCTGCAGACTGAGCCTTTAAATCCCTGGCGGCAAAATAGAGTGTAGAGAGGAGACGAAGGAAGAAGAGGTAGAAGTTAAAGTGAAGAGATGAGGGTGGAGGTAAGGGAGTGAGCTCTATAAAGGAAGATGAATCCATGAAAGGGAGTGAGCTTTATGTAGGATGAGCTCTATAAAGGCAAGCCAACCGAAGGAACCAAGCAACTGCCGCACTGCGATGGTATCGTATACTGGTCAACTTTAAGTCCACTCCAGTACTCCACTGGTCGGTAAATTCAAACGTACCCCATGAAAAATTAAATAAAAATCTCCATGAAAATTAAATTTCACTAAAGTCTAGTGACATTATTAATTATTATTAGGAAAAATGAAAAAAATAAATAATAATAATAATAGGAATTATCAACGGTGAACAAAAAATAATACGAACTTTCAAAATTACCAATTCATATATATATAAATTAAAACTCATAAAACTTTCAAAATTACCAATTCATATACAAATTATAACCCATGAGATCAAAATTGATATAGGATTCAAATTTCACAAACTCTAAATTTTAGGGGTGGGCGTGGGACGGGACGGGATCGGGGTCGTCCCACGTCCTGTCCCGCATAATTTTTGCGGGACGAGATCGGGACGAGATTCACTATTTTTTTTTCAATCCCACGCGAACCTTGTCCCTCACGGGACCGGGACGAAACGAGTCTTGTCCCTCAAATAATAAACGTTATAAAAAAATCTAAAATTTCTATATATTTTCCAGTTTTCAAAGACATAACATATATATAATGTTTTTTTTATATGTAATATATATACATATTGATAAACTTATGTATGCACAATGTATTTTTTTTTATCAGGTAATAATTCGGGAGGAAAAATCCTACCCGAGAGCATCCTTACGGATGAGGTCTTGAAGACCTGAATCAGAGTAAATGTCGAGGCCCCTGGCGGGGCGGCAAAGGTGTGCAACCTTATCAGCCACTCTGTTGCCAATACGGGGCACGTGAGAGAAGGAAACTTCTCTCACACTCGACAACAATGTTTTAATATCAGACATCACCAATTCAATTTCCCATGGACATCTAGAATTTGTTTTTAAATGATTAATGATTATAAGCGAGTCCCCTCCTATTTGTAACCTGTTTATACCTAGGTATGCACAATGTATTATTTATACCATACATATATATATATATATATATATATATATATATATATATATATATATATATATATATATATATATATATATATATATATATATATACACTTTTTATTTATACCATACATATATATACACACTAAAAGTGTGTATATATATATATATATATAGATGCACAGTATATACAAGTGCATATTATATATATACACACACACAATGTATACCATATATACTTTTTTTTTTTTTTTTTTTTTTTTGATTAGGTAAAAATTCGGATGGGTAACCCGGTCCGATAGCATCTAACAGAGCAAAACGGATAGGGAAACCTATCTGAAGGCATCCTGTCGGATGAGGTCGAGAAGACCTGAATGATGGTATAAGTCTGGCCCCTTGGTCGAGTAGCAAAGGTGTGCAACCTTATCCGCTACCCTGTTACCAATGCGGGGAATGTAGGATGTACTGACGTTTGGTACTCCATTGAGAAGAGCTTGTATATCGAACATTATCATTTCTATTTCCCATGGACACCCGACCTTTTTGTTTAGGTAATCCGTAATGGTTTTGGAATCTCCTTCTATTATTAAATCAGTGATATGTAATGTCTTAGCTTTTTCTATTCCTAGTCGTAGAGCTCGGGCTTCAGCCATGAGAGGGGATTGTCCGCCAATAGTCTCACCTCCCAGGCTCAAGGGATTTCCTCGCCAGTCTCTAATGATGTAACCAATAGAGCTATTTGAGCTTGATATAAATGACCCGTCAAAGTTTAGTTTGTGCTTGCCCAATGGGGGTTTCCTCCATCGGTATGTATTTTTGAGTTTTTTGTCTAAACCTTTATCTTCTTTCTTTTTTGGTAACTCTTCCGAGTCATATGGATTCCATTTATTCGCTCGTTTCCAATTTTCAATATTATCGTCGATCATCTTTTTAATCCCATCAGCAGAGGGGATGTTGATATTCCTGAATATTGCTTGGATATATACACTTTCATTAGTAAGTGTATATTTACACACTGTATATTATTATTATTATTATTATTATTATTATATATGCGGGACGGGATTTGAGGGATAAGGAATCCTCGTCCCGCGTCCCGTCTCGCATAATTTTTGCGGAACGGGACCGGGATGGGATTCACTATTTTTTTTTTCAAATCCCACCGGAATCGGGACGGGTCCGGGATTTGCGGGATTTGTGTCCACCCCTACTAAATTTATTCAATAGATAATTAATAATAAATTGTCATCAAATTTGTAAAATTCAGAATTTAATTAATTTTCACCAATCGGTAGAATTTGAAGCATGTGAAGCTTTGAAGCCGACTATGGCAGACCCTGCAACACAATTGAGGTCGGCGGCAACCAGACGGCCGCCGGCGAGACCACGGGAAGGCGGACCAAGCCGGAGATGACCTTCTACGAAGTTGGCTATTTTCAATGGAGGTCGAGCGCACCCAGCCGGCGACAACCCACCCAGCCGACGACGGCGAACCCTGCAACTAGGGTTGTTATATGAACCGAACAGTTCGAACTCGGCTCGAAAAAGCTCGACTCGAGCTTGTTCACTTATTTAAACAAGTCGGGCTTAAACAAAATTTTAAGCTCGGTTGAAAGCTTGGCTCGTTCGAATAAAGCTCGAATAGCTCGAATTCTATGAAATTTCAAAAATTTCCTTTAAGTTAACATGTTATAACCAAGTAGGACTACTTAAAGCTCGAAAAAAAGCCCGGCTCGAGCTCGTTCGTTTCTTAAACAAGCCGAGCTTGAACAAAATCAAAATCTCGTTTAAAAATTAGGCCCGGCTCAACTCGAGTTCGTTTAACAAATGAACAAGCTTGAACATGCCAAGCTCGGCTCGTTCGACTCGAATAACAACCATACCTGCAGCCGAGTGAGGTCGATTTCAGGAGGTTCCGGCTCTTTCCTTATCGATTTCGGCTTGTCTGGGGGTTTTGGTGGGTGGTCTGCTTCTCTGCGCTCAACCTCCTTCCTCCTGGGTGGATTTTCGTTCATCCTCCTGGGTGGGTCGTCGCTAGACCTGTCAAAACACAACCCGACCCGATGACCCGACCCGACCGACCCGAAAAATTTCCGGCCCGAACCCGAAAATTTTGACCCGAATTTTTTTTTTCCGACCCGAACCCGAAAAACCCGAAATTTTCCGGGTAATCTGGGTTTCGACCCGGTGACCCGATTGACCCGGTAATTTTGACCCGATTTACCCGGTGACCCGATTGACCCGGTTGATTTATAATTATATATAATTAAATTTTTTATATATATAATTAAAATTTATCACAAAATTATCAAATAATGATTTTTTAATTTAAAAAAGAAAAAATTGACAAACCCGAAATCGACCCGAACCGACCCGAAACCCGATCAAACTCGAGTTCGAGTCAACCCGAAAAACCCGAAACCCGTTTTACCCGAGACCCGTTTTACCCGAAACCCGAAGTGACCCGACCCGAATGACCCGTTTGACAGGTCTAGTCGTCGCCGTCTTTCATGGCGTCTCCGGTGCGAAGACCCAATCCCTCCATGGGGTTTCTTTTCGCTTGTCACCTGGCCTTATTGTGAGGTGGGGCTATGCGATTGTTGGGTGTCTGGTCGCTCTCGTGGTCTCGCCGTCGGCCGTCTGGTTGCCGCCGACCTCAGTCTTGTTGCAAGTCCTCCATCGCCGGTTTCATGGCTTCAAGTTCACCGGGTTGGGAAAGTGAATGAAATTCTAAATTTGACAAATTTGACCACAATTTATTATTAATTATCTATTGAGTCCAAATAAATTTAGAGTTTGTGAATTTTGGACCCTATATCAATTTTGGTTTAATGAGTTATAGTTTGTATATGAATTGGTAGTTTTGAAAGTTCGTATTATTTTTTATTCACCATTAATAGTTCGTATTATTTTTAGTCATTTTTCCTTATTATTATCATTTATTTTCGGTAGCTTTTACGAATATAATTTAAATTGATTCTATATCATCATTTTATAATTTAATATTTTGATTAATTTATTTTGTAATAAGATTAACTTTCACATATAAAGTAATAAATATTTTCACCTATATGGGAAATTCTTTTTTTTTTTTTAATAAGAGGGAATTTGGTGATTTAGACCCATTTGTACATTTGATTAGGTGGTTAGACCTTTTAATTATTTTTATAGGCAACGTAGACCTTATTAAATTTTTATTAGGGGTTTAGACCCCTTCCTCTTTTATTTCCCCCCCTTGACCCGACTCTCCTAGTCTCCCTCAACCTCCGTGACCCTCTCACCGCCCTCTCCTCCTGGTCGCGTTTCCGAGCTCCGCCTCCCAAGCTTCCATCTCTCCGGTCCGCTCTCTCCCTCCTTCTCTGGCCTCCCTTTTCTCCGTCGTCTCTCCCTCCGCTCCAACTCCTTCAACGTTTCCCTCCTTTCCTCCCTCTCCCTCCTCCGTGTAATCTTCCTCCAGTACAACTCCTTCTCCGGCAACTCCCTTTCCGACCCCGTCCCCTTCGATTACCTCCCACCAAATGTCGAATTCCTCGATCTTAGCTCCAAATCTCTAATTTTTTTTTGGAGAGGAACACACGAAAGAGACGATGAACAATGAACATGTTTTTCAGATCTGGCCCACAAGATGATGGATCTGACATCAAACCAAGGGGACCTGAGAGATCCGGCAATGGGCAGCCCGTAGGAGGTGGTGATTCCGCCGTATAACCACCGGAGATCAGTAGATCTGGGCATTAGACTCCTTCCCAATTCCCTTCAATTTGCAAAATCCAAAGCCCCCCAATTCCCCATTTCCCTAGAAATTGCAAGGGGGGGGGGGGGGATTACAAAGAAAAAAGTGATTCTAGACCGCGATTTTAGGTTAGAAATACAACTTTTATCACAAAATAAAATTAAATATAGAAATGCGATTTCAACCCGCGTTTCTTTCGTTAATTTTTTTTTACTTTTTCTTCCAATTTTAAATATGTCATCTTAGGAATAAAACGCGGTCCTAGACCGCGTTTTTTCTGGAAAACCTGCAAAAAATGAATATTTTTGTAAATATTTTAAAAGTGTGAATATTTTGTTAAATAATTATTTTTAGTGAATATTTAGAAAAAAATTCCCCAACTCCATCCCCGACCCTTCCCGACCTGCCCCGGATGAGAATCTGCTTCTTCAACCCCATTAATTCTTGGATTATTACATTGATGTCACCTTGTATTGGTTTTATTGATTTCATATTATATTACTTACATTGATGCATGTTTTTGAGTTTTTTTTACAGTAGGCAATAATTGATGCATGTTTTTGAGTTGATGACATGTTATAATAAGTGTTTATATGTGTGCAATAAAGTGACAATATTTTGATTCCACGTTTTAAGCTCTTATGTCATCAATTATATAAAATTGTCACCATAAACAATTGTGATTAATGAAGCGTAATAACAAATGTCATCCATGAATAAAAATTTAATGAACATGTCACCACAAGTGATTGCATCAATGAAGTGTAATCACAAACGTGTCATCAGTGAATAAAAGTATAATCGATGAAAATAAATCGATATACAATTGATTAAATTAAAAACATGTGGCATCAATCGATTTGATTTAAAAAGTGGCATCAATAATTACATTATAAAAATGACATCAAAACACCATTTTGAAAAAGTTGTATCACATTAAAGAAAAAAATGTCATCAAAATACTACTTTGAAAAAATATCATCACAATACTACTTTGAAAAAATATCATCACAATACTACTTTGAAAAAATATCATCAAAAATATGGCATCACGGTAAAAAAATATCATCAAAAAATTGACATAAAAAAAGTGGCATCAGTCGTTAACAGTAAAAAAAAATGGCATCAATGGTCAACGTAACATTATAGTAAACAAAAAATGTCATCAAGGTTTAAAAAAAGTGGCATAAAAAAAGTGTCATTAGAGTGAAAATAAAATATAATAAAATTTTGGCATCAAAACGGTAAAATATGACATCACAAAAAATGGCATCACTTAAAAAAAAGGCGAAAATGCATAAAACCACCCTTTATTCACATTTGTTTGCAATTAACCACCCCTTATTCAAAAATTTTCACTTAACCACCCTTTATTCACCTTTGTTTGCAATTAACCACCCCTTATTCAAAAAATTTCACTTAGCCACCCCTTATAACAAGTTGTTTGCAAGTAACCACCCATCCTCCCATTTTTCTTTAAATTCAACTTAAAAGTAAAAGACGAAAATGCCCCCAAATTTGGTCATTTCGGGATTCGCGTAAAACGGGTCTCGTGTAGATCCGAGTTGACTTGAACTCGAGTTTGGCCCGATTTCAGGTCAAATCCGGTGGCTTTCGGGTCAAATCGGGTCGATTTCGGGTTTGTCAATTCGTAATTTTTAAATTAAAAAAATCACGATTTGGTAATTTTGTGATAATTTTAAAATGCTAAAATTAAATATGTGGTTCTTTAGTTCTAGCGCTTGTAATTATATACTATATTTGATCTAAAATATTTGATTTTTACTATTTCTTGTAATTTTTAATAAAATTTAAAAATATCTAAAATATCAAATTTTAAATAATTTTTTTAAAATAAATAATTTAATGCAATTAGCATTAAGCATAGAATTATTTTAATATTTTAATGTTTTTATCTTCTTAAAAATAAAATATTATCGATCGGAGAGAGTATTATACAATACAAATAAATATAAAAGTTGATTTAAAAATGAAAGATCAAGTGATTGTAATTATAAAATGTAATATTCCCTCCGTCCAAAAATACATGGACTTTTACTATTCATGCACGCTTTTTTAGGAGCTAAAAACTATATAAAATATTTTTTTTTTTAGTATTTTTTTTTAATAATTACAAACTTATTATCAATAAGTTTGTAATTATTAAAAAAAATTAATAAAAAAGTTAATATTTTATATAGTTTTTACCTTCTTAAAAAAACGTGCGTGAATAGTAAAGACAATTTATGTTTGGACGGAGGTAGTAAATGGGAATCTCCATAAAAAAAAATTAATCATATATAATTATAAATCAATCGGGTTAATTGGTTCACCGGATCAATTGGGTCAATCGGGTCACCGGGTCTAAACCTAGATGACCCAAATAAATTACCCGGTTTTCGGGTTCGGGCAGGAAAAAAAATTTGGGTCAAAATTTTCGGCTCTTGACCAAAAAATTTCGGGTCGTTCGGGTCGGGTTGACTGGTTCGGATCGTGTTCTGACAGGTCTACTATCAAGCATTGCCAGAGGAGGGTGCAAATAAAGCGTCAATGACCGAAAGAGGTATGACTATATCTAACCTACTAGCAGAGATGGGCATAACTTGCATACATTAATGGTAATTTTGTATATATAATAATAAATAAAAACTGCAAAACCAAATTTGGGTGCATTTTCGTCTTTTACTTTTAAGTTGAATTTAATAGAAGTTTATTTTAATGAAAAATGGGAGGATGGGTGGTTACTTGCAAACAATTTGTTATAAGGGGTGGTTAAGTGAAATTTTTTGAATAAGGGGTGGTTAATTGCAAACAAAGGTGAATAAAGTGTGGTTAAATGAAAACTTTTGAATAAGGGGTGGTTTATTGCAAATAAAGATGAATAAAGGGTGGTTTTATGCATTTTCGCCTAAAAAAAATCCAAATGAGTTGGCCAGCATTGATCGGTCAACCAGTTAACCATTGATCACTGTTTGGATGAGGTCTACCAAAAACTAATTAAATTAGTTTGGAGTCTAAATACCTAATTAAACATTAAAAAAAGGTCTATCTACCAAAATCACCCTTTAAATAATCCGCATAATTTCTAATTTACAAGTGTTTTTTTAGGCAAAATTACAGAAAACCACCCTTTAAATATGGGTGTTTTCACTTAACCACCCCTTAAATACAAAATTACAAAAAACCACCCTTTAAATGGTATTTGGTTACAACTCACCACCTATTCAACTATTTTCTTTAATTTATTATTAAATATCTTATATTTTAATATTTTTAAACTCAAATTTGATTGTAAAAATATATTCATATTTTGAATTTAAGGGCTCGATCATATTTTAGGGATTATTTTATTTATTTTTAAAAAATAATAATAAATATAACCTAGAATTATTATCTTAATCTACGGTTGAAAATGTTTATAAATTTTAAAAATATTATAGAAATTACTCTTATTTATTTATATTTTAAATAAGAGTAATTTACATAATGTTTTAAAAATTTATAAACATTTTCAAACATAAATTAAGATAATAATTCTAGACTTTATTGATTATCATTTTTTAAAAATAAATACAATGATCCCTAAAATATAATTGGGCCCTTAAATTCAAATTTTGAATATATTTATATTCAAATTTGAGTTTAAAAATATTAAAATATAATATATTTAATGATAAAGTAACAAAAATAGTTGAATGGGTGGTGAGTTGTAAACAAATACTATTTAAAGGGTGGTTTTCTGTAATTTTGAATTTAAGGGGTGGTTAAGTGAAAACACCCATATTTAAAGGGTGGTTTTCTGTAATTTTGCCTTTTTTTTATATTCTAAATTTAAGTGTGGGGTTGAAGCAATTGAACAAGGAGATACGAGTTCGAGGACAACTGGTAGTTTAAGATCATTTTTCTCCCATTACACAAGTGAAGTTTTTTTTAATTGGGAAACGACCCCCTAAATGTGCAACTTTGCATAAACCACCCCTTAAAACTTAATATTGCGGCAAACCACCCATTAAAGGCAGTCCGTTAGCGAAATGCTACCCATCCCGATTAAGGTGTCCCGCAAGATGGAACCGAAGAGGCTGTCAAGGTACTGAGTAATACGTCGCCCACAATCAATGTGAAGCAACTTTGTGTCGAGGCAAGTCAAATCAAACGACCTTATCTCATACCCGATTTACTGAATGTAAACTTGTTAAATTACATGGATAAATTCACAGTTTGAACTGAATGTAAACTTGTTAAATTACATGGATAAATTCACAGTTTGAACTCTTGACGAGGATTCATCGTGCAAATTTGGTCTCCCTTATCGGGTATTGCGATGACCAAACAAACATGGCACTCGTGTACGAGTACATGTCTTCTAGTAACTTACAAATGCATCTATCAGGTACACTCTCCTAACTAACTACCTTTCTTTTCCACAGCCATCCAAGCAACCTTTGAGCTCGAAAGCAAGGGTTTGGGTTTCAATTGATGCTGCACAAGGTAAGCTTGTTGATTCGTGCACGAGTTTAAACATTTTGTAGCTCGCCACCTGCATTCTGATTTGAATTAATCGGTTGTAGGGTTGGAGTATTTACATAGTAATTGTCGACCATCAGTCGTTTATAGGAAGTGATGTTTACGCCTTTGGAATTGTACTGTTGCGCTGCTGTTAACCTGTGCTTTAACTGCACATGGAAAGGCGATTAATCGACGATTCAGGTAGTTTACTGCCTTTGTACTATCTGCAAGCCCACCCCCTCCCCTTATAGATTACCCTTTACTTTCATCTGTTGGTTAATTATATACCTTAAAGTCCAGTCCTAATGTGAAATATAGTTTGTAATAGCTTGAAAGGTTTGTGACTGTAAATCTTCATCTACTATTGCTGTTATGAATCAGAAGACTTCAAAACAACATGAGACTCAAATCAGTTTACATCTATACATCATTTCGCAAATCTTTGGGAAATGAATGTCTAGAATCAACCAGCCATACTGGATGATAAGCCGGGAAATCGTGGTAACTATTTGCACTCGGAAGTCTACACTGTGATGTACTTCAGTACAGCTCCACGGAGCTTCTCCATGAATTCTGCAGCTTGTTTCTGTAATAATGCAAGCGTATTAAAAAAGAGAAGGTTGTGCGAAAGGTCACATGAAGTTCAAATCTTTCGGGTAAACTATGGTGGTTCTAAGAGGGAAATTCAAGTCTTTGCAACAGAAAGGGATGAAATGGAATGTGTTTGTCACAATAAGATTTGCCAATTTATGAAGAGGCCTAAATAGCTTTACCTGGTTGGCCTGCTGTGCGCTGACTATATTCTCGTCAAGAAGCGACAACAGCGCTGTATTTAGCTCATTTGTCTCGACCATTGCAAGTAACTGCACAAATTGTAAAGATTATTATAAGAGCCCTCCAGATCAAGATCCATAAGGAAAAAAAAAAAAGCTTCCTAAAGGCAAATATTCCAAATATGGCATACCGTTGCTTTCATATCTTTCGACGACAAGATTTTGGCTAAGCTTTCCTTTGCCTTTACAAGAGCATCCTGCATTTTGTCATATGCCTCTGCAAAACCAACCAACAAACCAAAATTGAGGTTCCAGAAAAATCTAAGGAACACTCAGTATTTGTTAGAACGTACCGGCTCCTTCCTGCAAAGCCTTCTGCAGTGTCTCCAGCTCAATTATCCTATCCTCCATTTCCTACAAAATAAATTCCTAATGTCATTCTTTTGTTTAGTCTGATGCTACATAATTAGAAATATATTTAAATATTTTGCTAACCTCAGTTTTCGACACTGCAAAACGCAGCTGCCCAAGCTCCAACTGTAATGCTGAGAAAAATTCCTTGTTCAATCTGTGCTGTTAAAATCAATGTTAAAATCAATGTTTTCATATTACTACAAACAAGAACCTCTTTAACTTGTGTCTCTTTTGATTCAAAGTAGATAGATGTGTCTTTAGTTGGTAACATCTCAGATTGAATTACATGTAATTCACAAATAATAAAGCCAACAAGCCTAAAAGTAATTGAAGGACAATAAAATGAAATGCAAAATCAAGAGAGAGACTGACCTGGGTCTCAACCTTGCAATCTCAAATTCAATCTCTTGTGCTTCAGTATCAAGAAAGTACTCAATCAGGCCCGAAGCTGTATCAGGAGCAACTCGAGACTAACTCCCAAGGGAATGGTACAGAAAAACAAATGTCAAACACCAGACACTTAAAACCAAAACCAATTCTGCATTCTGCAATGAGGCTAATCATATGAAACTCTTACTTCGCGAAGAGCCAAGCGACGTTGTTTCTCCTCGCGCATTTGCTTTTCGAATTCCTCTCTTGCATCAGCATCCTTCTCCAGCCGCCTCTTAAACTCGAGGCGAGCTATGTGCCCGGTTTGAGGAGGGCCTCTGAACAAGCCTTCGGGGTCCTTCATTTCCACAATACACATAGCATCAAAGTAAGTAACATCTCAAAGGAAAAAATGAGCTAAGGGGTCATTTGGTATGACTATCAGCCCCGATATCGGATATCTAGCGGCAAAAACATACCCATTGAACACATGAAATCTTGGAGGTTGAAAACCTTCTTGTGCTCACATTTGAGTGGTGTATAAAGCTAGGACTAGCAATTCCAATGCTTAGAGTAGCCATAAATTGCTCACTCTGGTTTCTATATTTGTTTATCTGTTGGATTGCTGATTGACTTCACCTGATGAATAATATCAAGAGGATAGAAGATAAGGTACATGATTGCAAATTACATTGTTGGTCCCCAAGACTTTGTAAATTCTCTCTGATTGTCCCTAAACTTTTAAGTTATTTCAATCAAATCCCTAAACTATTGAAATGATAGCAAGTCAGCTGTTACGACAAATTAACTAACCTTTTGAATTTAGCGAATTCGGATCTAGGGTTGGGAGGGGAAGAAGAAGCTGCTGGTAGCTGCAGTGCTGTGGTTGGTGTAAAGAAGCCAGGAGGGCACAGCCGCACAGGCCGACGGTTCGCTGGAGGAGGAGGCGAGGAGCCGGCAGCGGGGTTTGGTGGAGGAAGAGCCGGCACTGGCGGCGGTGGCGGACAGGAAGGTCAATCGCCCGTCGAACTGACATGGTGACATAAAAAAAAGAAGAAAAAACCTTCTGAATGACTGACTATTGTCTGACTGTAAAAAATAAAGAATAAAAAAGGACGAGCATGAATCGAACACATTACCTCTGGTCGGTCAAGATCTCTTGCACCCTATTTTGGATTTTCGGTATTTCCTATTCCATTCCCACAAAAATATTTAAAATTTATTTAATCTTTAAGAAAAAAAAAATTGTACTCCTAAAATCTATTTTTAATTTTTATATATTTATAAAATTTTATTTTGAAAAATCACATTTTACAATTTTATAAAATTAAAAAGACAATATTTCACCAAATACAATTATTAAAAATTTTAAGACATAATTTTTCAAAATAAAATTTTATAAGTATATAAAAAATAGATGTTAAGAATATAAATATAATTTTTCATTTAAAAAAAAAATTAAATTAATGCCAAGAAAAAAGGTGGAGTAGGTAGGATTGTACGTGCAACCATGTGTTTTACTTAGCTTATAAGTCTTAGAGCATGAGCAACCATGGTTGCTAAAAGGTAAGCTCATGGTTGTGGCCTCTACCTTAAGGTAAGAGGTGGGAAGGGGTTACCTTGGTAGAG
The DNA here is from genome assembly GCA_037127255.1 of Persicaria tinctoria. Taxonomy (NCBI): domain Eukaryota; kingdom Viridiplantae; phylum Streptophyta; class Magnoliopsida; order Caryophyllales; family Polygonaceae; genus Persicaria; species Persicaria tinctoria. The sequence goes on along the minus strand of JBANSL010000005.1, from coordinate 1,762,886 downwards.
AGATAACCTCTTCCCTTTTCTAATTTTCTTTTCCTTTTTTTTATAATAAAGTAGGTTTATATATTTCACATTTGGATTTATTAGTTGTAGTAGGATTTAAAATGAAATAAAAATATATTTATATTTCATTATTTTTTAAAATAAAATATCACATTGGTTTAAAAAAAAAAATTCTATAATTTGAGCCCAATTTTATCCTATATATAACCCCATCTTGATCTATTGTAGTTGCACCTATTTTCTTAACCATGGATCACAATAATCCAAATACCCCACTCATTCCAAATATGTCTTTTGATCCAAATCTTCTCAAAAATCCTCAATTTCAAGTAATGTTGCAAATGTTTAACAATTCTTCAACACCCGAATATCCAAATTATACCCCACATAATCCTACCAATGTGTACAATCCTTTTGAAGAATGATTTGGTTGAGCACTTGTGGAACCAATTCCAAGGCTATGATCCGAATTTATAGGTAGTTTTAATATAGTATTTACGTATTTTATAATGTTTTTAACTTTTTTTTTATTTTAATCTAGATGTAATAAAATATATTTACATTAACTATTTGCTATTTTTATTTATTTATAAAATTATAAATAAAAATAATTCACAATAATATATGATGATACACATATAATAAAGGGAAAGATATAAAGAAAAAGAAAAAGTGAAAATAAATTTGGAAAGAGGTAAAAAGGGTTTCCCATGGTTGTAGAGGTAAACTTTTAGAAAGAGGTAGAAAAAGTAAAAATTATTTTAAAGAAAAAAAATAAATGAGTTGTAAAGTTATGATAGGAAGATGGGAAAAAATAGGGAAAGAGGTTACCCCATGGTTGCGGATGGTTTAAAGGTAAATCCATGGTTGCAAGCCAAACCTTAAGGGAAGAGGTTAACCTCTTCCCTTTTATTTTTACTTTATGTTTTTTTTTAAACACATAAGTGGGTCATTACATATTATAAAAATTGCAAAATAATTTAGAGAAAAAAATATATGAGGTGACAAATTATAATAAGGTGATAAAAATTGAAAAGGGGAAGAGGTAACCCCATGGTTGCACATGCTCTAAAATACTAGTAGTATCTTGCTTACCTGATGTTACCTCTTAAAGCATGTGATATTTACACCACAATTTTTACTACACATACCACATTTCTTTCTTTTTTAAAAAAAAAATAAACAGTCCCTCTCTTGAGTTACAGACATGTAATACCACGTTAACTTGTCAATTGGTATGATTTGGTGTAAATATTATCTCCCTATCTTAATGCCAAAATCATAAGTAACCTTATAGCTATCAGAAATTTTCAGAGACTAAACAACACGGTGAGTTACATCTCATTGGACTCCCGTTCAATTTGTTAAGCTGATACCATGTTAACTCGTCAATTGATGATTCGGTTGAGCAGTAATCAAGAAACGAAGATGAAACAGAAAATCTCCATAGCTGGAGCATAGAGGAAGAAGAGAAAGAATTGGTGTTTTCTGTAACCACTCAACTGATTCAATCGGTTACAATGTGGCCTTATTTACAAACGAAGGCCAGCAAACCAAAGCCCAAAAAACAGGCCCAATCTGTAGTTTACAACAAACATAAAAGAGGCGGGAAAATACAACACTCAACACAATTTAAAGAGATATACACACATGCTACAACTCACGAAAATAGAAATTCCTGTATGGATCTGTTGTACCATCATATAATACAGAAGTTACAGATGCTGAGATTTACACAATGGGGACTGGATCAACCCCGAAATATCTCTCGAAACATTTTTCTGTCCTGCAGTTGCTACTAACCACCTTGTACACCTCCATCAACAGCCTGGGGAATCGGCTACTGAAGTAATTATCGATTCCTTCTGGCATTGGACCCAAGAGTTCCTGATTTCACATGATATATATAAGATAGCAACAAGCTTGAAACAACTACATTTCCTAAACGTGAAGAGAATTTAGGCGTTTCAGGATACGCCGCCTTGTGAAGTGTCAACTAATCTCTTATGTAATGAGCCAACAAGTTATTGCTTTATCAGGGATTTTCGGACTACAACTTTTGTGTTTAATTGCATTTGGCAATGCTACTTTGTTACTTGGAAATATGTGACTAGTGATCTTTCTTTTGATGCAAATATATCTGGGTAAACAAAATGTCATGCACACCTATCAGCAGATCAGTATGCCAATGGTTACCTGAATTTCTGGAGGTGATTCATGGTAATGATTCAACTTGTTCCGCACAACTCGCAGCAACTGTTGAACACTGTTATACCTATAAGACCAGCAACGGGTGATGTCTTGGATGAGTGCTGGTTCCATTTTTTTGTCCCATCCATCACCAAATGTCCGCGTTGCCCCTCTCTCCAAGGCAACTAAGATCTTTGGACGGCACTTTTTTGTTTTTTTGTTGCCTTCTATTTTTTTGTTGCCTTCTAATTTTAGCCGATCACTAACATCACGTAGGAAAAATAATCTCTTCTCAGAATCCCAAAACAAAGGGTGGCGCAGAACTTCAAATTCCTGGGGCCTGTAAACCACAATGAAGATTTGCAGCTAAGAAATTTTCCGACAATAAATGATCTTCAAAGTAATGTGAGAAAGACAATAGCATCCATTGACTTGAAAAGAAATTTGATAGTAATTGGATATAGCTAGTACATTGATCTTTACCTCTTTTTTGGGTCTGAGTGCAATAAACGAGAAAGGAGGTCTAAGGCCTCTGGCATATGCTCCAGCAAGTGGAGACTCGCTCTATTCAGCTGGTGATCAAATGGATGGCCACCACGAGTAAGGCAGAAAAAGAAGATGCGGCCCAAACAATACATATCTTCAGCCCATGTTTGAGGTTTATGGAGTTTCCGCTTCCGTGCTCCCCAACCTGCTATGTATGATGCCAATTAGTAACTGGATTAGGAGACTACTTTGAACATTAAGCACTTCTTGAGGATGTTCGCGATCATGTAGTACTAAGGGTAAATGCAGCAGGAATCACCTATTTTGGCAATCTGTTATATATTCTTTCTGGGTTAAGGTAATGCACTTTTATGAAGCAATAAAGGAAGAAAGAACTCAGAAGCTTACCAGCGGCATTTCGAAGCGAGGACGACTTATTTGACCTCCTAATGCCTATATCAGAAAGTTTTCCACATATGCCATCTCCATCAGCTATCATAACGTTTTGAGGTTTAATGTCTTGATGACTTATACCCAGGTCATGCAAATGAAAAAGCCCATTAACCATGTCCCTATGTTGACAAGCAAAACAAGAAATCAGAAAATATCATCACTTGCTAAAAGCCTAAAACTACCAAATGAAAAAGAAAAAAACTAAACTGATGCAGATTTTGCTTAATTCGAAATTTCGAATGATATGAAGCCCTATTCTCAATTACCAATGCATCAGAATCAGGACATCAGACTTCAAGTCCTAATAGATTCTAAGCAAGATTGATTAGTCAAGTTTCAGTCAAAATCCACACCTAATGCATTGCCATGTCAACAAGAATTTATGTGCCTTCATGATTACATGATAGTAATATTCCCATAAGGGAGCTTCAATGATGTTGTTGTCATGTTGAAAGGTTCAAGATTATCCGTATTAGTGAAAGAAAATATTAAAACCTTCAAGGAGCTCAAATCACTTTTAGCAACACTTGAGCACAATCATATATCTAACTTACCTCATAATCTTCAATAGCAAGGTTGAAGGATACCCACTGCTTTTCCACAAATTGATATCCTGCATATTTATTGCCTGATGATGACTAAGGTAATCCGAATTCAGAAGGGAGTCCGCTTGCTCTGAGATGAGATCAGACAAACTGCAAATACAGTGTTCTAGCGCAAGGTACATGTAATCTTTATCAGATCTGACACAATGAAATCGAACAATATTTGGATGTTGATCAGATGCAATAAGATTTTGAACTTCTTTCCGAGCCACATTATGAAGAGCCTTGCACAAGCGTTTAACTGCAACCGTCCTGCCTTGAAATTTTCCTTCAAAGATGATGATTCCGTCGCTTCCCTTGGCTATTTCTTTAGTGGATACTAATAATTTATCTTTTCCATAACCACCTATCTCAGTGTAAGTCTCATTTGTGTTCAGCAAATGCTTATTCCTAGAAAGGCACTTAGGAATTCTCTTTCTTGGTTTGCGAGTTTTCCTCCTACTGGATAACACAGCTCGCTCATATATTTTGTCAGCACTCAAGAAAAACATATCGAAGAAAAGGACACCGAGCAAAACAAAATGGAATAGACTTAACAGGTTGTATTGATAAAGGGCGAGGGGCATTAACATGCATATCATCTTGGCAATCTCTTTATGAAGATTGAACGATATTATCTCATCTTCTCTTTTCTCTCCCATTTTAGATGTTCCTGCATTAAGGAGACACCAGTAAAAGGACATTAAGCAAAAAAACCAAAGTTAGTCCACCTAAAGAAGAAAAAATAAAGCACACCACTTATGTATCATTCATAAGAACTTTTACACAGAAGTTTGATATTACATACTTGTTCCCATTCAGGTACAGGCCATGTAAATGCAGGATAGGACACACAATTATGTAAAATGTGCTTTCATTTTTTCAATTGTAACATATGTTTAACCACAGGAGGCGATGTGAGATACCAAGAAACTCTCTTTCCTTGGCAAGAGGTCTCGAGTTTGAGCCTTGTATGGAAAATAACAAAATGAATTTCACTGAAGACGTTCAGGAAGAAGTAATCATAAGTCCAGAACTCCAGATTCACATCCAAATTCAGCACAACATCACTACACTGGCTATGATTCCAGGTTTCCCCTAACCGAATCAAACTTTATAACAGTAGCAACAAACAATTTCAGGTTTCCCCTAACCGGATCAAGCGACAGATAACTAAATTCCATGAATTCGAACAACAGATTTCAAACAAACCAGGTAAGCAAAAAATCAAGTAAATCAAACACGAATACAATAACCCTAGAAAAGAGTACATGCCTTTTTCTGCAGACTGAGATTTGGATTTCCCAGGGAGCAAATGAGAAGACCTGGAAAGCAAAAGTCAAGTGATAATGGTGGAGGTTGGTAGATTGTCTGAGGGGGGAGTGAAGCTCTATATAAGAAATGGCTCCGTGAAAGAAGATTCGAGAATTACAGACTCCGTGATGGCTCCGTGAGAGGGGAAAAGGTAGGGAATCCTCTATTGCTTTGATTTGAAAGAAAGCAAAACGAAGAATCGAAGCAACTTCCATATGGTGGGATGGAATCATTGGTCAACTGTTAGTCCACTCCAGTACTCCACTCCTCGGTGAAGACGACACAGATCATTGGGTCATATGCTGATGGTCTGCATGAAAAAGTCGAAATTACATTAAATAACCCCATTATTTAAGTTAATTGTAAAAAAGAGTATCAACTTTCAAATTTGTGAAAAATACTCTATTTAATTATTACCTTCCACAATAGACGAGTTTTTTAGATGGTAGTTTTTGTTTCAAGATAGCCTGTCTTTTATGTTTTTCAGTAAAAGATTATAATAATTTAAACTACCTTCGTTCGGAAAAACTTGACACTTTACTATTCATGTACGTTTTTTTATGAGATAAAAACTATATAAAATATCTAGTTTTTTCAATAATTTTTTAACAACTTCGTAGTTATTATTAATAAGTACAAACTTGTTAAAAAAAATTATAAAAAAATGAATATTTTATATAGTTTTTATCGTTCTAAAAAAGCGTGCATGAATAGTAAACGACAAGTTTTGCCGAACGGAGGGAGTATTGATTTGTGTATTGTTGACTTTACAAAAAATTTAATGGGTTAAAATGTGCAATGAGTGTTAAAAAATACTCCGTAATTAAATTTATGAAAAAAGTTAGTAGAATAATAATATTTTTTTAAAAAGTGAAGTATTTTAATAAAATTTTCATAAATTGCTAAAAACTCATGTATTTTGAAACAGATATAGTAGTATTGTAGTATGTGATAAATTACAATTACTAGAGTTTAATCAGCTTTTTGCACTTTCAAATTTTTTCATAAAAAATTGTACATAAACTTATCATTTATAATATTATATATTGTACTGTTATTTTTAAATGTATTATTATGGCGCAAAAGTACTTCTTAGTTCTTATCTATACACAATTACACATCTAGAATAAGCTTCTTTAAATTAATTTATTAGGATTCACTGTTTTTTTTATAGGAATTTTTTTTGTAATTAAGATTCTTAACTTAGGGCATATTTTAGAAAAATGGAATAAATTTACTGAATTTGAACAATATATAGAATTCGTGCTTATTTTTCACAAAATTAAGAATTAAAATATATATACACGAATTCTTTTTAGCGCATGGTATTTTTTTTTCTTTAGCGTATGGTTTTAATGACCATGGTTGCAACGACTATGGGTGAATTTGATCGCAACGACCATGGGTGAAATGGGTCGCAACGACCATGTGCTAATGAACGGGTCACAACGACCACAAGGGCTTTTAGCTCGATTGTGAATTGAACGGAGCTTTAAAGGGTACAGGGAATTAAAAAAAAGGGGGGACTTTAAAACTGGGCTAAAAAGTCCATTTCTCTCTAGCATCTCTGCACAAAGGAGAAGAGCTTCTTCCTCCTCGGCAAGCTGCCTCTTTCGAATCGATGCTCAGTGCCATTGTCTCAGCTACCACAACGTTCTCCCAATTTTGATCTAGGCGAAGTATAAATTTCGAATCTAGATTTGGATTCACCCGGAAAAAAAACCTAATTCCCAATTCAAGAATTTGGCTAAATCGGAGTTTGCTTGCGAAAACAAGCGTCGATTATAGATTTGCATAGCTTTTTTTGTGATTTGAAGTACTAATTTAAGCTATCGAATTGAGAAAGTTGTTGTTTCTATGCATCTGCTAATCAAATTACCCCGTCTAAAATAGATCCCGAACACACATCTTTTGCAATTCCTCCGTTCGAATGGAAAAAGTAGAGCTCTCTTTCACTCGCTCGTTCTCCGTTGGATTCCTAGCTGCGATGGATAACATTGGGGACGATCACGTTCCTCAATGAGGAGCTTGACTGCAGGTTCGAATTTCTCCCGAAAACTGCATCTCCTGGTGGTTTGCTTGGATGGTTGGAGGCCGGAGGGATAGGTTAGTAAATTACTTGATTATTAGGGTTAATTAGGGTAGAGCCAGAGCTCGGTAGCAAGCTCAATAAGTTGATGCTTGAAGCAAAAACACTTCATAGAGGCAAAACGGTGCGTTTTGAACCTCTTCTGCTAACACCTTCTATCGAATAAAGGGGACATGTATTTAAGCCTTGTAGGAGTACATTTTGCGGTTGAGTTTTTGTAACAAACTTTTCTTCATAATTCAGTTGGAGCTCTTGCTTCCTTCCAATACTTCATCTCCAATTTCCATCTCTCAGATCTGAGATCTGTGCCGATCTCGAGCTTAATTGAGGATCTATAATCCTCTATATGGTATCAGAGCTATTGCTGATTTTCTTCTAGATTTGTTCGATGGCTACTCCACAGGATCAATTCAACATTTTGCTCGAGCGAGTCGGTGAAAGCTCCAGCGTCGCTAATGGAGCTCACATTAATCCACTGTACCTTTCCAACTCAGATCATCCAGGTATGAAACTAGTTGGTGTTCTGTTCAATGGAAAGAACTTTTCAAGCTGGAGTCGTAGCATCAAGATGGTTTTAGGTGCAAAAATCAAACTAGGTTTTATAATCGGTGCTTGTGTTCGTCCTCTTGATAATGAAGAGGAACTTGCTAAGTGGATGAGGTGCAATTATATGGTCATGAGTTGGATTCTCAACTCCATGACAAGCGATATTGCTGAACTTTTCGTTTATGTCGAGTCCTCAAAGGAATTGTGGACTGAACTGGTTGAGAGATTTGCTGAATCTAATTTTCCGCTTATCTTTCAATTCCACAAGGAGTTGTGCAATGTCAAGCAGGAGAATCTATCCGTTGTCGTTTACTATGGCAAGCTGAAGAAGCTATGGGACGAACTTCAGATGATTGATTCGATCCCTACTTGTTCATGTGGTGGCCTTAAACACTGCAGTTGCTCTCTTCTTAAGAAGATTGTTGACAAGGATTCTAAGATTCGTCTTATGCAGTTCCTCATGGGACTCAATGAGGCTTATGACAATATTCGCAGCAATATATTATCTGGTGATGAATTGCATTCAGTCAACAAGGCCTTTCATACTGTCTTCCGGTGGAAAGGCAAAGATAAATTACTGGTGGCTCTACTGTTGTTGATGGTAAGGCTTTGTCTATTGCTAGAGGTGGTAAGACACAGTCTGGATCTGCTCCTGGTGGATCTGGAAATTTTACTGGTAAAAAGGATTTCAAGAAGGGAAAATCTGACAGAGTTTGTCATTATTGTCATGAGAAAGGACATCTCAAAGGGTTTTGTTTCAAATTAATTGGGTATTATGATTGGTATGAAGGTCCACGAGGAACCAATTCTTCAAAGTTTGTTTCTAATTTTGAAGACATGGAAATTGATGAGAGTCCTATTGATGATTATAGCTCCAAGAGGTTGCTAAGATGCCATATTCAATGAGGTTGTTAAGATCACAAAGGAAGTGGTTCATCATCTTTGCCAGATCCGGTTATGGTTAATGCCATATTCAATGAGGTTGTTAAGATGATGAAGAAAGGCAAAGTTGATGCCACTGATGCTGCTTATGATTAGAATTCTCATCAGGGTTTTATAAACTTTGCAGGTAGTATTTCTGTTTACAATTTCTCAAATAAGCTTTGGATTATTGACTCAGGAGCGATAGACCACATTGCTTTCACCCCTTCTATATTCTCTGAGCTAAGGGATATACATAGACCTGTGTTTGTTGGTCTGCCTAATGGCTCAATTCAGAGGGTATTGCAGTGTGGAACCGTACATCTGGATACTGATCTTATTATTACAGATGTATTGCTCGTGCCCGAGTTCAAATACAGGAAACTTTTTGTTGGTTTCACTGAGATGTTCTGCGTCATTCAAGACCCTTCAACTAGGTGCTTTGTAGTTGTGGGACATCAAGTTGGTGGTTTATACAAGCTTCAAGAGGGTATTGCTTTCAGTCTCTAGGCGGTTGAAAGACATGAAACTTTTTGTTGGTTTTCACACGAGATGTTCTGTGTCATTCAAGACCCTTCAACTAGGTGCTTGGTAGTTGTGGGACATCAAGTTGGTGGTTTATACAAGCTTCAAGCTGGGAATGTTGCTGTGAGTCGTCAAAACTTTTTGAGATCCTCCTCTGCTGCTTCTACAAATACTGTTAGTAATAATGCATCTGTGAATGCACAAACTGATCTACATCTCTTTCATGCTCGGCTTGGGCATACTTCTTTGTCTAAAATGAGGCATTTGAAACATTGCAAGTGCACTCATCTCACACCATATTACTGTGATACTTGCTCTATGTCTAAACTGCATCAACTGGTATTTCCTATTAGTGAATCACATGCTATGCATTTGTTTGATCTCGTTCATGTTGATCTTTGGGGCCCTTACAAGGTGTCTTCAATTTGTGGAGCTAAATATTTTCTAACCTTGGTTGATGATCGCTCTCGTGCCACATAGACTTTTCTGCTACAACACAAGTCTCAGACATTCAGTTTCATTAAACACTTCTTTGCTTTTTTTTTTTTGATTAGGTAAGAATTCGGATACGTCGAGGCGCTATCCGATAGCATCCTTTCGGATGAGGTCAAGGAGACCTGGATCAGTAAGCAATTCCGGGTTTCTGGTATAACGGGCCATTCGGGTAATAAAATCGGCCACTTGATTACCTTTGCGAAGTATGTGAAGAATCTCACTTCGCGAAACCCACGGAGTAGACAAGATATTTCTGACATTATCATTTCGATTTCCCACGGGCATTTCATCCCCTGTTTAAGATAATTTATACTCCCTCCGTTCGGCAAAACTTGTCGTTTACTATTCAAGCACGCTTTTTTAGAACGATAAAAACTATATAAAATATTCATTTTTTTATAAATTATTTTTAACAAGTTTGTACTTATTAATAATAACTACGAAGTTGTAAAAAAAATTATTAAAAAAAATAGATATTTTATATAGTTTTTATCTCCTAAAAAAGCGTGCATGAATAGTAAAGTGTCAAGTTTTTCCGAACGGATGTAGTAATTATTAAGGAGTCACCTTCAACTATGAGTCTTTCAGAGCGCAAATCTATTGCCTTCTTTACACCTAAATGTAGTGCTCGGGCCTCCGACAGCAGGGCTGACTGTTTTCCAATTGTCTCCAGTCCTGCAGCAATAGGGGCACCCTCCCAATCTCGGATGACGAAACCAATTGAGCTGTTGTGATTGTCTGGTGCCGAGCCATCAAAATTGAGTTTGAAAAATCCCGGTGGGGGCTTTTTCCACCTCTGATTTGTCCTTGTCCGTTTTCTAATACCTATTCGTCTTTTCCTATCACTCCCTTTATCTTTTCCTCCTTCAAATTCTGTAGTGGCCCTAACCCAGTTGTTCATATGTGTTTTTACAATTTGGTTATAGCTGTCAATTGAAAGTTGTTTCTCTTGTCTGAAAACCACTTGATTCCTAGTGAGCCAAGATACCCACCAGCTAAAGGCCATTTCTTGTTTCTGCTTCCCATTCAAGTGTTCAGCCAAAATATTCATAATCGGTTTGATCTTCCTCGATGTATGCATTGTGTCTGTTACTAACTTTTTGATACTGTTGTCAACATTCCTGAAGAATGTACTATATTTACATTCCAAGAAGATATGGGTTGCGTCTTCTTCGTGGTGATTACATATTGAACAATATGGGGGTATGGCGATTCCTCGTTTAGATAGTAGTGACGCAGTCGGTAATCCCTCTTGAGCAACTTTCCATAGGAAATTCTTCACTTTCGGGGAGACGTCAATTTACCAAATCCAATTACTGTCATCCGGTTGTAGTTCCGTGTTATTCGTCACTAGTTTATACGCGCTGGTAGTGGAGAACCACCCTTTCTTGTCAGGCCACCAATAAAGACGGTATGCAAAAGGTACAGAAGGCACAGGGATATGTGCTATTTGCTCCACCACGTTACTCGGAAGGACATTTCCTAGTTTTTGGATATTCCAGTTTCCATTACTTATATACTTATCCACCTTTTCATTTATATCTATATTGTTAGGCTGAACACTATATCGTAATAAAGGTGGAAGATTATTCCATCTGTCTTGCCAAAACTTAATGGTTTTTCCGTTACCTATTGACCACATTAATCCTGACTTAAAGGTAGGAAGTAACTTCCGCAGCTGGGACCATTGCCACGAGGCGTTGCCTCTTTCCTCATAATTTAGGATGTGAGCTGCTTTTAGATATTTTTGTTGAATGATTCTAACCCAAATGTTGCCTGGTTCCGCTAGGATTTTCCATAGTAGTTTTAACTGTAGTGCCTCATTCATGTCGTGAGTTTTCCGGATGCCCATACCTCCTGCCACTTTTGGCTTACATACTCTGTCCCAACTAATAAGCGGTTTATGTAGTCTATCTTTATTCCAGAAGAAAGACCTATTGATTTGGTCCAATTGTTTATGTATTTGCGGTGGTAACATAAAGCTTTGCATAGCGTAGAGTGGTTTAGACGACAGATTTGTATTGATCAGTGTAGCTCTTCCCTGCTGTGACAGAGAGTTAGCTCGCCACTTTGAGAGTTGATTTGAGGTGTTTGTTATTATTTCTTCAAAGGTTGATTTGTTCACCCGCCCATTTACAATCGGACACCCCAGGTACTTATCCAGTTTTGTCTGTTTGGATATGCCTAAGCACCCTTCTATTTCCGGGATGCGTGAACTTGGTATACCACTTGTGACTTGAAATGTCGATTTATGATAATTGATTTTCTGGCCTGAGATTTGACAGTATTCATCAATAATCTTTTTGACATGGGCACATGCCGTTAAATTTCCTTTCGAGAAAGTGATTATATCATCTGCGAATGCCAAGAAGGGGATTCTTGGGCAGTTCCTACCAAAGAAAAAACCAAGAGCATTACCCGGTTGACTTGCTTCAAAGGATAACTTTCTAGCCAAGACTTCTGCCCCCAGTAGAAATAAGAAAGGCGACAAGGGGTCACCTTGACGCAACCCACGAGATGGAGAAAAAACCTCTGTAGGACCATTGTTAACTAGAACAGAAAATGAGACCGTAGTTATACATTCCATCACTAGCTCTGTAAATTTTTGATGAAATGCAAATTGCTTAAGGACTAGCTCAGTGAACCTCCAGTCTACTCTATCATAGGCTTTTTCCATGTCTAATTTTATTGCCAACCACCCATCAACACCTTTCCTACTCTTGAAGGAGTGAAAAATCTCATGTGCAATTAACACATTGTCTTGAATAGCTCTGTCTGACACAAACGCTCCTTGCAGAGGGTGAATTAGCTTGCCCATAACTTTTTTCAGTCTTTCGGTTAATAGTTTTGAAATTACCTTATAGATTGTAGTGCATAGACTGATAGGTCTGTAATCCGTCGTTTTTATCGGATTGTCACATTTTGGTAAGAGGGAAATAAAGGTATGATTAATCTATCTTAAAATTTTACCTGAATGAAAGAATGCTTTTACGGCCTGAATAATATCCAGACCGACTATTTCCCAATAGGTTCTGTAGAACTCAGCTGTTATGCCGTCTGGTCCCGGCGATTTGTTGTAGCTTAGACTGAATACTACATTCTTTATCTCTCCATTTGTAGGAGGTGAAACTAGCATCCAATTATCCTCATCAGTCACTAACCTTGGTAGTAGCTGAATGTAGTCTGACATGAGATTTAAATTGATTGGTTCTTTAGAGAACCGTTTTGCAAAGTCATTTCTGATCTCTCCCCTCACGTTCTCATCCCCCATTATAACGGTTCCTTCAGAGGATGCGATATTCCTAATAAATTTTCTATTTCGTCTTCCCGACGCCACCCTATGGAAATAAGCTGTATTCGTATCTGATAGTCGTAGATGCTTAGATTTTGCCCGTTGGCTCCAATATTCCTTCTGAAACATCAAAAGTTTCTCCTTCTTCTGAATTAGAATATTTTCTTTTGTTATCAAACCCTCATTTTCTCGGTTGTCTATATCTACTTGAATCCTAATCAATTCTTGTTCCACTTCCACTAACTCTCTAAAAATATTCCCAAATGTGTTCTTATTCCAAATTTTTGCCTTCTGTTTCAGAATTTTGGTTTTATACATTATTCTAAACATAGTCGAACCCGAGCAATTCGCTCTCCATGACTGTTTCACTATGTTTTTAAAATCTGGTCTATGAAACCAAATGTTCTCCATCTTAAATGGTGGGGGTTTAAATATGGCATTTGACGTTAGAGAAACAAAAATTGGACAATGATCTGACGTCGAGAATGCACCATTTAGTGTACTTATATTCGGGAATACATCTAGAAATTGTTGATGCACTAATACTCTATCTAATTTCTCTAGAATATTGTCTTCTCCAAACTTTTTCTTTCTCCATGTAAACTTATTTCCCATCCACGGAATCTCTATTAATGAACATGTATTCTTAAACTGGTTTAGTCTATTAAACCTAGCAAGAGAGGGCACCCCACCACCCTCCTTTTCACAGCTCTGGCTGATTTCATTAAGGTCACCAATTACTAGATTTGGGAGTTGCTCATTCGTTATCAGTTCCGTAAGTATTTCCCAAAAAAGATTCTTATCTTTCTCGTGAGGAGGGCCATACACAGTAAAGATCATTCCTTTGAAATTACAGTCATGATTCACATATTCCAACCCAATGATACGAGGCAGATGTATTTTTATCGAGATGTGTTCGTTAAGAGTAAAATCCTCATTCCATAAATACTCCAAGACCACCACTTCGTCCTACCCCAGGAGACCAAACTGCTTTGGTGAAACCACTACTTCTCCATGCTGATTCCTCCGGAATAGTTTCGGTCTTAGTTTCTGCTACAATAAAAAGGTTTAAGTGATTGTTGATTCTCATGGAATTAATATCAGTCCAGAAAGTTCTCTTCCCAATCCCACGTACATTCCAGAAACAAACTTTCATTATTCACCTTCTCGTTCTGTATGGCAGCTGTAGTACCCTAGCCCATACAGAAAAAATGTTTCCTTTGACAAACTTTTGTCAATCGGCGCTTTAAAGGAATAAAGACACCTATGGCTTTTTCCTTGCTCAGATTTGGGACTCAAAAATATACTTAGTAATTTATTCATTTTAAGGAGTCTGTTTTGGGATTTAACATATCTATGCTTTAGTATTTCTAATATGGGGCACATGATAGTAACAAGCAATAGATAAGCTATTTTCGACAGTTTAATTATTTGGGCAGTGGCAATACATGCCATATATCTTAACCTCTTACACGAATATTTGTTTCCTAAGAACATGACATTCTTTTCCATGAAGAATGGAATACAAGCTTGAACCAAACCTCTATTACCGTTTACCGGAGCTATGTGTTGGAGATCATGTGGGCAGTAGCTAAGGCGCACAAAGCACCCCTCTTCTCTAGCCAAAAATGACCATGCATATATGATATATCCAAGTTAACTCATTTATGTAACAGTAGATTAATATAACTACCTTCATCAATCCACTATTTCGAAATCTTAATCTGAAAAGGGTAGCAAATGGGAGTTGGTATGAAGGTGCACCCATAGCACTGGGATTTTGGTTTTTACAGATAAAGATTTTTTCCATTAACTCAAAGAGATGCCATTTAGCATAAAGATTAACTGGATAAAGATAATTGCCACTCTTACACCACATACCCCTTCTTGGTAAATTTGTTCTCCAAACCACTATTGCTGAGATATCATAGTGGCCATTCAAACCCAATATCAAATTACACCTTAGAAGATTTTCACTAATTACTTTATTCAAACTAGCAAAGGAAAAGGATTTAACATACCAATGCTTCCTACACGAGATAACCAATAGATTACAATCACAAGTTACCCAACTTGCAGCATACTGAAACCCAGTACCCCCAATACATAGCCGTAACTGATTTGCACCTAAGACAAGGTCAAACAGATAACAGACCCCTTGACAAGGCATAACAATTAATACAGACATGATCAAAATAAAGCCACCAAAGAAGCAAACACATATCCAGTTATTAGTAAGGGATAAAGGTGGTTTCATGGTTATCATTAATAGAAGTTGCCCACAGCCACCAATGAACACTCTGCAATTTGGATGGCACGGTATATATACCAAAAAATTGATGAATGAAAACAGAATACCCCATTCATCAAAAACATACCTGGACAAATTGTTGTAAGTTTCTTTTACCAGGGGCGGATCCATATCAGTACTTCGAACGACCTTCAGACATGACCTGGGTTCACATATAAGAATCGAATCCACTGCAACCCCTCGGCTCTGATGATCCAATTGCTTCTCCCTATTGATGGTGCGCCTCTTGAATTTCTTCTCAGCCTTTGATTTCAACTTAGCCTTTTGGTTATTCTTGGAGCTTGGAATCTCCATTGAGAGTTTAATGCCCTCCGGCAGAAAGAGCGATGATTGGTTGAGCGCCAATATGTTTTCTTGGACACGGCCTTGCAGAGCAGGGAGCCTCTCTCTATTGATGGTTATTCTCTTGAACTTCTTTTCAGCTTTTGCCTTCTTGCTGGATTCTCCAGCTTCCTTGTACTGAGATTGTTTCTCATTGAGGTTACAGCCCTCCGGCTTTTTTGTTTTCTCAATCACAGGGGTAGGATCATCTACCACCACAGGGCTTTTGCCCTTATCCGCTCCAGAGGTAGCCATAAGCACAACACAATACGAGATTGTTTGAGAGATTATCAGAAGAAATATTAGAGAGATAAGAAGAAGAACTATACGAAGGTGCAAGAGAACCCACCTTCCACCGCTGCTTTTATAGAGGGAGAAAAGCAGACGGATCCAATCGGGGAGAGCAAAGAACAGACCTCCCCAACACAAATCACATCCCAACCCCCCACCAACTTTCTTGTAGCAGTACCCAAACCCCCCTCCCCACGGAATGCAGAGCGAGGAGCCAACCAGAGACAAACAGAACTTCAACCAACTGGATACCGTACACCAAGGGGATGGCCAAGGCGGGGGTCGATTAGACCAATCCCACCAAATCAAGATCATCAGAGGCCACAAGCAACGAAAAATTTGAGCAATCTGGAAGGGATTAGGGTTAGTTTGAACCCAATACGTTTCCCCCAAATTTTGCAGACCGATGAACACCACTGAGAAATTGCCACCACAAAACCACTGGTGGATTCTGGCCAAGTAGAATAGGAGATAATTAGGGTCATCATCGAAACGAAGATGGGATGACTGGATTTCAACGATTAAGGCATACGGCCTCAATAACAATTGTAGAGTAGGAGATGAATAGGTTTTGGGATTTCTCCTGAAGCTTTTCTCGCTTGGGGTTGGGGAGAGGGGAATTTCTTCCGCGCGTGCGGCGCGTTCTCTCTGGAAGGGGTTTCTCATTTTTTCTTTCCTTCTTTGCTTATATTACTGACATATACTGTATATTTTTATATATTCATAAAAATATATTTTGAAAAATCATGTTTTGAAATTTTTAATAATTATAATTCGTTAAATATTGTCTTTTTAATTATACGGAAATTTCGCGAGGTACCCCTGAGGTATTGTAATTTTCGGGGGATATACAACTCTTTTACATATTTCGCGTGGTGCCCCTAGGGTTTTCAAAAATTTTGCATCGTGCCCTTCCTTGTTAATTCTAACAGAGCTTGTGACTTTCCGTTAGTTTTCATTTAAAAATAAAATAAAAAGAAAGAACGGGCGGAGAACAAACGAGAGAGCGAATAGAGAGAAAGAACGCGATGGAGAAGAAGCTACTGCTCGAAGAAGGTCGCCAAGGCAGTTCGGATCCGCTGCTCGAAGAAGAACGTTGCTGTGTCTTGGAAGAAGGGCGGCGGCGACTGCGGCGGTGAGGCTGTGAAGATGGAGGCGTTGTGCCATGGGAGGAGAAGCCGGAGGCGTTGTACTTGAGAGCAAAGGCGGTGGCGGCCCATTGCCTGTGCCGGTGACCGGAGGTGGAGGAGGAGAAGAAGCTGCTGATGCAGAGAGGTAACTTATTATCAATAGAAATTTTGGATTTAGGTTGAAATTGAAGCATTTAGGGGTTTTTTGTTATGTGAAATTTAGGGTTTAGGTTGAAATTGATGGATTTGGAATTCGAAATTTTGTTTATCAATTGCAATCCGATTTGTTAATAAAATTCGTTTCTCAATTTAGGGTTTAAGTCTAAATTGATTCAATTTAGCGTTTAAGCTAACCGTCAACAGTGAGCTTGTTTCTTATGATGGGTAATTTTGGTTTCTCAAATTGTGTAGACGCCTGTAAATCGTCCTTCACTCTATTTCGGTCCTCCCACATCTCACTCACCCCATCCTAATTTGTCGATTTTGGTTTTCAAACTTAGCAATGCAAAATACATCTGCTGGAAACTCTAGCCACTGCTAACCACATTGAGTTACTGCTATTGGAACGACAGCTAGTGTAGTTTTTGTGTTTGTAGTCTATAATTCTTTCGTGCAAACTGCGAATTGAAAGATTCACTCTCCAGTCTATCATGTCGTTGTTCTTGATCATCTGCTTAAAACATAACTTCTTTTAGCAGGAAATGAAAATAGACTACAAACGCAAAAACTACACTAGCTGTCGTTCCAATAGCAGTAACTCAATGTGGTTAGCAGTGGCTAGAGTTTCCAGCAGATGTATTTTGCATTGCTAAGTTTGAAAACCAAAATCGACAAATTAGGATGGGGTGAGTGAGATGTGGGAGGACCGAAATAGAGTGAAGGACGATTTACAGGCGTCTACACAATTTGAGAAACCAAAATTACCCATCATAAGAAACAAGCTCACTGTTGACAGTTAGCTTAAACGCTAAATTGAATCAATTTAGACTTAAACCCTAAATTGAGAAACGAATTTTATTAACAAATCGGATTGCAATTGATAAACAAAATTTCGTATTCCAAATCCATCAATTTCAACCTAAACCCTAAATTTCACATAACAAAAAACCCCTAAATGCTTCAATTTCAACCTAAATCCAAAATTTCTATTGATAATAAGTTACCTCTCTGCAGCAGCAGCTTCTTCTCCTCCTCCACCTCCGGTCACCGGCACAGGCAATGGGCCGCCCACCGCCTTTGCTCTCAAGTACAACGCCTCCGGCTTCTCCTCCCATGGCACAACGCCTCCATCTTCACAGCCTCACCGCCGCAGTCGCCGCCGCCCTTCTTCCAAGACACAGCAACGTTCTTCTTCGAGCAGCGGATCCGAACTGCCTTGGCGACCTTCTTCGAGCAGTAGCTTCTTCTCCATCGCGTTCTTTCTCTCTATTCGCTCTCTCGTTTGTTCTCCGCCCGTTCTTTCTTTTTATTTTTTTTAAATGAAAACTAACGGAAAGTCACAAACTCTGTTAGAATTAACAAGGAAGGGCACGATGCAAAATTTTTGAAAACCCTAGGGGCACCACGCAAAATATGTAAAAGAGTTGTATACCCCGCGAAAATTGCAATACCTCAGGGTACCTCGCGAAATTTCCGTTAATTATAATTTGTTAAATATTATCTCCCTATCTTAATGCCAAAATCCTAAGTAACCTCATAGCTAACAGAAATTTTCAGAGACTAAACAACACGGTGAGTTACATCTCATTGGACTCCAGTTCAATTTGTTAAGCTGATACCATGTTAACTCGTCAATTGATGATTTGGTTGAGCAGTAATCAAGAAACGAAGATGAAACAGAAAATCTCCAGAGCTGGAGCTTAGAGGAAGAAGAGAAAGAATTGGTGTTTTCTGTAACCACTCAACTGATTCAATCGGTTACAATGTGGCCTTATTTATAAAGGGTAGTGAGTTGCGCACCCAGAACGCATCCAGGATGCGGGCCTTTATGGCGCACCCAAGCCACACGCATCCTGGATGCGTGTAGTTGTTTCTGAAGGGAAAAAAAACGAGTTATAAACAATGCGGAACCGTGCTAATAAATGTGGGTCAACACTCAACACGCATCTAGGATGCGTGTTGACTTTAGAATTTATTAAATTTGGTCAACACTCATCCTGGATGAGTGTTGACCCTTGATTTTTTTTAAAAATTTGGTCAACACTCATCCAGGATGAGTGTTGACCCCTAGATCTGAGCATGGGCCGGGCCGAGCATTGACCAAATTTTCAGCCAAGTACACCGGGTCGGACTTGGGCCAGGCCCGGGTTTTGGGCCTCGTGCCTTGCCCAAGCCCGCCCTCATTGCCGGGTCGGGCCGCCCAGCGGGCCAAACGGGCTTAGTATCTCAAATTCGTATTCAATCCGAAATCGAATTAAAATTTTTTTAAAAAAAGAGGTAAATCACAACATTATATCAATACTTTCAAATGTGAGGCAAATCTGGACAATATTAGCTTACTAACAAATGCAAATCAACGTTATATTGTACCAATACTTTTAGGAAACACACGGGACGAAGAATCATCGTCCCGCAAATCTCGTCTCGTCCCGCATATATATAATATTTTTATTTATATGAAAAAAATAAAATTAATAAAACATCAAAGAATATATATAATTAAGTTGAATAAACTAAATAAAGTTGTAAACTAAAGGTTTATGCTGATTAATGTAATTGCAATTGTAATAAAGTTGAATATACCTTTAATTACACTATACTTGTGTCACTGTAATACCGGAGTTCTAACAATTGAATATACAATTAGTTGATTATGCTACTTGATTATGCTACTGTAGTATTTTTTTTTAGAAAACTAATAGTAATACGGAGTTATTACTGCATGTAATTGTCATATTTGCTAAGTATATATAACTGTAATCCACCCCTTATACTTATTATTTTAGAAGCACTCTCTTTGTAAAGTATTGCGCCACGTGTCCCGGGATCGACGGGGGCCGGGAAGTATGTCGACAAGGCGGAGGGGTATCTCTACAACTACCACACTTCAAACTCGCAGCAGCCGGAGGGGGAAGGGAAGGCCCCGGTTTCGGAACGCCGTGAGGAGGAGGAGAAGGAGAAGACTAGATCTGGATCTGGTGGGGTTGGAGATTACATCAGCAAGGTTCTAAAGCAAACGGTCAAGCTTTATTATCAGTTAGGAAAGTACAAGGAGATGATGGAATCCTACAGGGAAACGTTGACGTATATTAAGTCCGTTGTGACTAGAAACTACAGTGAAAATCTATAAACAACATAATAGATTTTGTTTCTGGATCTGCGAGCCAGAATTTTGACCTTCTGCATTAGTTCTACTAGACCACTTTGAAAGCTCTTGAAGAGGCTAAAAATGAGGTAAGAGTTTGATTGCCACTATAGTTTTGTCAAGGAAAAACATGAATTTACATTGATTCACTTGGCATAAGTCCATTGAGATCATGTTGTCTAAACTGGCACAAACTTTCATTTAGTGCCACCAAACCAATCTATTTTGTTGGGTTCTCTCATATGCACTTCACTTTTATGTTAACTGTTTTTTGTTGCTTTTGGAAAAAGAGTCACTTCATTGAAATCATAATGTTAAGTTTCGGAGTTCCTTTTTTTATTTTTTGCTGTTGTTGCTGTTTATAGGCAAATGCGTGGATTTTTTTAGTCCTTTTTGCTTCCCATGATCATTAAACTTCAAAATCACTTCTTCCTTCTTCAAAACGTGTTGCTGCAAACACCTACCAAACTGCTTATGAAAATCAGCCCGATTCACAAGCATGATGTGAAATACATTATGCTGATGAAAATCAGGTTTCAATAATAAATAAAATAGGAATAATAAATATCAAAAATAAAAAATATCTCAAAAGAAATAGTCTATTAGAGGTCAAAGTGAAATAACTGGACTCCGATTATATCACAAACGAGTGAAACGACCTTAGAACGAGTGAAAATGTAAATCATTCATTTTCAGCAGCTCGTTTCACTGGCATGATGTGAAATTTATTATGGTTATGAAAATCAAATTTCAATATCAAATACAATGGGAATAAAAAAACCAAAAATACTCGATGCTCAACCCGTCATATATTTAGACCAATTTAAGAGATGTAACATGATGAGTAATAGACAAAGTAACATAGAGGATCCTAACTCGGTTTTCTTAGGCCAAAAACAATAAGGTTTCTTTTTATTTGCCTTCAAGTAGGGTGGATGTCAATAGAAATGTGGAAGCGATTGATTTACTATTTTTTTTTTGTTAAATTCGAAGTATTGATCGTCTCGAGTAAACACTTCACTATGACAATCAAATATTTCGAAGAACGATGTGACAAGAAGTATGGGCAAAATGACACATAATTGATTTTGGTATTTGTGGGGTATGTCAAACTCGGTCGAAAATATTCTGAAAAAAATCCGAACATGGTTCGGGAAAAGTACTAGTTTATTTATAATTGTAATACTTGCTAATATACTATGGAAATTGAATTAGTTGCTACTATATTTTTATTATATTAATATTTAATGATATATAAAATACTATATATAATTTATATAATTATAATTATATATAATATTAATATAAAACCGGGTCGGGCCTGTCGGCCCGCTTGGGCTTCACCCTCTGCCCAAGCCCGGCCCTTTGGGCCTACCGGGCCAGGCCCGGCGGCCCGCTTGGGCCAACTACTCTGTCAAGGCCCGCATATTTTCCCGGGCGGGTTGGCCCATGTTTACTCAGGTCTATTGACCCCTGATAATTTTTTGGAATTTTTAAACAATTGTTGACCTCTTATATGTTTAAAAAATTGTAATCATGTTGAAAATGTTAATAATGTAAATGCCTATATTATAATTGAATCATTCAAAAATTTTATTATAATGTATTCATATTTGTTGCAAATAGTATTAAAACTGTTCGGAAATTATTATTAATATTAATTAAAATTATATTATATATTAGCATTTATAGAAATTTATTCATATTTTAGGATTTATCGGAATTAGATTATTGTTGTCGATATTGAACACTTATCATATATCAAATAAGATTGGATTTCATTTAATTAGATTAGAGAGTTGGTACATAGAATGATACCCATACTATATGAATATATTTTGATTTAATTTCTGCTATTTTTTTATAACGATTGTATGTAAATCACTATAAAATACTATATGAGATTTAATTATTAGTTTATATTCGACAATATAGAATTTAATCTAACAATATACGAGATTAAATTGATTAGGTTATTATGTATGCTTAATTAAAGTTAGGGTTATGGTATATAGTCGATAACTCGATATTGAACACTTAGCATACATCAAATAAGATTGGATTTCATATATAACCAAACCCTAACCATAACCCTAACTCTAACCCATGCATCATTTCATGTATATATAACCTAGCCCTAACCTAACCCTAACCTTAAACCTAACCCTCACTATAACACATGCGATCACCACTTATTCGAGAGACTCCCATGACGAGAGTGTAGACGAATTTGATACGTACTGCGTACACAGCTTAAGTCGTATTGATGAGTTTCAGATGAACAGTTAACTTAGTGGTAGACCTCGGACTTTGGCTTATTGTAAATATTTGTTGTTGAACATTTAGGAAATCTTTTATAAACACTCTTCTAATGAGTGCTTGTAATCGTAAGTTCAAAGCTATAAATCGGGTTTATTATGATAAGTTAAAATGTTGTTAGGCATATAATGAAGTTAGGTTACGTTGTTAAGACTTATTATGATAAAATGAAGATTTTGTTAGGTATAATAGATCATACGCATCCAGGATGAGTGTGCACTCATCCAGGATGAGTGTCCTTTAGAACTTTAGGTAGTTTAGGGTTTGTAGGGTTAGGGTTTAGGGTTTATACACGCATCCTAGATGCGTTTGCACTCATCCAGGATGAGTGTCCTTTAGAACTTTAGGTAGTTTAGGGTTTGTAGGGTTAGGGTTTAGGGTTTAAAAATTAAAATAAGCCTACACGCATCCTGGATGCGTGCTAGTTGAACCTTTTATAACGCCCTTTTTTAACCCGGTTCTTCTTATATATACCATTTTCTTCATAAAACCAACATTTACACGCATCCTGGATGCGCGCCCAGTGGGTGCGCCAGTACACGCATCCCGGATGCGTCCCGGGTGCGCTTCGGTTACCCCTTTATAAACGAAGGCCAGCAAACCAAAGCCCAAAAAACAGGCCCAATCTGTAGCTTACAACAAACATAAAAGACGCGGGAAATACAACACTCAACACAATTTAAAGAGATATACACACATGCTACAACTCACGAAAATAGCAATTCCTGTATGGATCTGTTGTACCATCATATAATACAGAAGTTACAGATGCCAAGATTTACACAATGGGGACTGGATCAACCCCGAAATATCTCTCGAAACATTTTTCTGTCCTGCAGTTGCTACTAACCACCTTGTATACCTCCATCAACAGCCTAGGGAATCGGCAACTGAAGTAATTATCGATTCCTTCTGGCATTGGACCCAAGAGTTCCTGATTTCACATGATATATAAGAAACTCATAGCAAAGATCTTGAAAAAACTACATTTCCTAAATGAAAAAGGAAGGAGTTTAGGTGTTTCCAGAGACGCGACCTGTCATTTGTCAACTATTCTCTCATGTAACGAACCAAATAAATCCGAAGCCGATAAATGTGACCCCAAAATTTAGGGAAGTCACTCAAAATTCTTGCTTTATCAGGGGTTTTTGGCGAATTTATACCTCCCAAAAATTATTTGTTTAATTGCATTTGTCAATGTACTACTTCATATGTCTAATTGTCTAGTGATCATTTCAGAATCTCTTTGATTCAAACATATATGGGTAACCAAAATATCATGCACGCCTATCAACAGATCGATATGAAAATGTTTACCTGAATTTTCTGAGGTGATTCATGGTAATGATTCAACTTGTTCCGCACAACTCGGAGCAAGTGTTGAACACTGTTATATCTATAATGGCTGCAACGGCTGATGTCTTTGATAAGTGTCGAATCCATCTTTTTGATCCAGCGATTGCCAAAAATCCGCTTTGCCACTTTCTCCAAGGCAATTGAGATGTCTGAGCGGTGCCTTTTGCTTTCTAATAATTTTAGCCGATCACTAACATCACGTATGAAAGATAATCTCTTTTCAGAATCCCAAAACAAAGGGTGGTGTAGAACTTGAAATGCCTTTGGCCTGCAAACCACAATGAAGATATGCAGCTAAGAAATATTCAGACGATAAATGATCTTTTAAGTAATGCAAGAAAGACACTTGCA
The DNA here is from genome assembly GCA_037127255.1 of Persicaria tinctoria. Classification (NCBI taxonomy): domain Eukaryota; kingdom Viridiplantae; phylum Streptophyta; class Magnoliopsida; order Caryophyllales; family Polygonaceae; genus Persicaria; species Persicaria tinctoria. Next base: position 1,738,608 of record JBANSL010000005.1, on the reverse strand, counting down.
TCCACTGACTTGATAGGCAATTGGATAAAGTCAATGAATAGCCAGTACAATGATCTTTACCTCTTTTTCGGGTTCGAGTCCAATAAACTAGAAAGAAGATCTTCAGCTTCTGGCATATGACCCACCAAGTGGAGGCTCACCCTATTGTTTTTTATGCTAATGTCATGTTTAAGCTGGTCATCAAATGGATGGCCACCACGAGTAAGGCAGAAAAAGAAGACGCATCCTAAACTATACATATCTGCAGCCCTTTTTTGACGTTTATGGGATTTCCGCTTCGGTGCTCCCCATCCTGAACTAACAGAACCTGCTATGTATGACGCCAGTAAGTAACTGGATTAGGAGACTACTTTCAAGTTGAAAGTTAAGCAATTCTTGAGGATATCCGCCTTCAGGTTTTAGTGTTGTACTAAGGATAAAAGAAGCAGGAATCACCTATTTTGGTGATCTGATGTTCTTTCAGGGTTTAGGTGATGCACTTTTATCAATCAAGATAGGAAGAAACAACTTTGAAGCTTACCAGCAGCATTTTGAAGCAAGAAGATTTATCTGTCCTGCTGATGCCTATATCAGAAAGTTTTCCACATATACCCTTTCCATTGGCTATCATAACATTTTGAGGTTTAATGTCTTGATGAGTTATACCCAAATCATGCAAATGAACAAGACCTTTGACCATGTCCCTATGTTGACAAGCAAAACAGGAAATGAGAAAATATCATCACTTGCTAAAAGCCTAAAACTACCAAAAAAAACAGATACGGATTTTGATTAATTAGAATGATGTGAAGCCCTATTCTCAATTACCGACACATTAGAAACTGGACACAAGACATGAAGTCCTTCTATTAGATTCTCAGCAAGATTGATTAGTCAAGTTTTAGTCAAAACCCACACCTTATGTCAATAGCCGTGTCAACAAGAATTTACGCGCCCGCATGGTTACATGATATTCCATAAGGAAGCTTAAATGATGGTGTTGACAGGTTCAAGAGTATCCATATCGTTAAAAGAAAATATTAAAACCTTCAAAGAGCAAAGTTCTCAAATCACTTTTAGCAACACTATACCAAAGCACAATCATATATCTGACTCACCTCATAAGCTTTAATAGCAAGGTTGAAGGATACCCATTGCTCTTCCACATACTGATATTCTGCATATTTATTGCTTGATGATGACCCAGGTAATCCGAATTCAGAAGGGAATCCGCTTGCGGTGAGATGAGATCAGACAAACTGCAAATACTATGTTCTAGCGCAAGGTATATGTAATCTTTATCAGCTCTGACACAATGCAATCGAACAATATTTGGATGTTGATCAGATGCAATAAGATTTTGAACTTCTTTCCAAGCCACGTTATGAAGAGCCTTGCACAAGCGTTTAACTGCAACCTTCCTGCCTTGAAATGCTCCTTCAAAGATGATGGTTCCGTTGCTTCCCTTGGCTATTTCTTTAGTGGATACAAATAATTTATCTTTTCCACAACCACCTATCTCAGTGTAAGTCCCATTTGGGCTCAGCAAATGCTGATTGTTAGAAAGGCACTTAGAAATGCTCTTTCCTGGTTTGCGAGTTTCCCTCATCCTGGATAATGCAGCTTGCATATATATTTTTCCAGCACGCAAGAAACACATATCCCAGAAAAGGACACCGAGCGAAACAAAATTGACTAGCCTTAACAGATTGGATTGATAAAGGGCGGAGGGCATTAGCATGCATATCATCATGGCAATCTCTCTATGAAGGTTGAACGATATTATCTCATCTACTCTTTTCTTTCCCATTTTAAATGTTCCTGCATCAAGGAGACACCAGTAAAAGGACATTTAGCAAAAGAACCAAAGTTAGTCCACCTAAAGAAGAAAAATAAAACACACCACTTGTTTATCATTCATAACAACTTTTACACAGAAGTTTGATGTTACATACTCATGTAAATGCAGGATAGGACCCACAATCATGTAAATATGCTTTCATTTTTTCAATTGCAATATATGTTTAGCCACAGGAGGCAATGTGAGATACCAAGGAACTCTCTTTCCTTGGCAGGAGGTCTTGAGTTTGAGCCTTATATGGAAAATAACAAAATGAATTTCACTGAAGACGTTCAGGCAGAAGCACTCATAACTCCAGAACTCCAGATTCACATCCAAAGTCAGCAAAACATCACTACACTAGCTATGATACTACGATCAGATCAATAATAAAATTTTCCGGAATCTGAATCAAACTTTATAACAGTAGCAACAAACGGTTCCAGGTTTCCCCTAACCGGATCAAGCGACAGATAACTAAATTCCATGAATTCGAACAACAGATTTCAAAACACACCATGTCAAGCGATAATTTATCGATCCTAATGAGCAAGCAAAAATCAATTAAATCAAACACGAATACATTAACCCTAAAAAAGAGTACATGCCTTTTTCTGCAGACTGAGCTTTGGATTATCCCAGGGAGCAAAGAAGAAGACCTAGAAAGCAAAGTCAAGTGATAATGGTGGAGGTTGGTAGAGAGTGAGGGGGGAGTGAAGCTCTATATAATAAGAAATGGCTCCGTGAAAGAAGATTCGAGAATTACAGACTCCGTGAAATGGCTCCGTGAGAGGGGAAAAGGTAGGGAATCCTCTATTGCTTTGATTTGAAAGAAAGCAAAACGAAGAATCGAAGCAACTTCCATATGGTGGGATGGAATCATTGGTCAACTGTTAGTCCACTCCACTGCTCGGTGAAGACGACACAGATCATTGAGTCATGCTGATAGTCCGCATGAAAAAGTCGAAATTACATTAAATAACCCCATTTTTTAAGTTAATTGTAAAAAAGAGTATCAACTTTCAAATTTGTGAAAAATACATTGTATGTAATTATTACTCCATCCGTTCCAAAATAGATGAGTTTTTAAATGATAATTTTTGTTTCGAAATAAATAGTCTTTTATGTTTTCTAGGTACGGAATTGTAATGAGTTGTATTGATTTGTGTGTTGTTGAATTTTTAAAAGATTTTGATTCGATAAAATGTGTAGTGGATATTAAAAAATACTTCGTAATAAAATTTATGAAAAAGTTGGTGGAATAATGATTGATTTTTTAAAGTGCAGTGTTTTATTAAAATTTGTGGAAATTGATAAGAACTCATATATTTTTTGAGGTAGTATTATTAAAAAATAAGAAAAAAAAAAGAGAAAATATTCATTTATTTATTAAATTAATGGTTTTGTTAATAAAAATTATAGTTTGAGAAAATTGTAGCCTTTCTAGTCCACCCGAATTTTAATTTTTGGTTTCATGCACGATTATTATGGTGCAAAAGTCCTTCCTATCCAAACACATTTAGAACTAAGCTTTCTTTAAATTAATTTATTAGGATTCACTATTTTCTATAGGACATTTTTTTGTAATTAAAGATTCTTAACTTAGGGCATATTTTAGAAAAAACGGAATAAATTTACCGATTTTGGACAATATATGTTTTTAATTAGGGAATTCGGACACTATGAAAACGGAAGTAGGGTATTTCTTGAATTTGGTAAACAGTGTTGGACAATGACCCTGCTGGAACCTGTATAAGCAATAACAAGCTATAAACTATAAAGCGTTAGTGGATGTAGGCCGAACTTGTTTCTGTGAAGGGGCTAGGCTGCGGTGAAGCGTGGTATGGGAGCCACTGAATGAGAAACGTATTTGCCCCCGACAGAGGTGCAGATCGTATGCGAGGCAACGTCCCCCAAGGATTTCACCGACTTTTCTCACAGGTGCACTCGAGGGAGAGAAGATGGAACTGGAACTGGAACAGGCGCTCGGAACGGAAAAGGGTAGGAGAAAACAGGAGAGGGAGAGAGGCGATTGTGTTTCGCTGTGTTAAAACCCAAGCCCTTGATCCCTTTATATAGCTGCGAAATCAATCCTTAAGCCACAAGCAAAAGGAAGATTTGAGTCTATCTTCAGACGATCTTGACTTATCTAAAACCGTTTGAAAGGATAATTTATGAAAATAAATCCAATGAAAAATAGATATTAGCGGATAAATACTAACAAGTTTATCCGTAATATCTTCGGCCTCAAGAAAAGATATTTTTCCATAAAGCTCCGTCTCATCCTTTAAAACCACCTACTCTAATTATATCCAACAAACAGAAACTCCTCTGCTGCGCGCAACTTCTCAGCACGACCTCGTCCTCGGCGTTGCATCGTATCGGGACTGTGGTTGAAGGCTTGAAGCCCCACGTGATCTGCATCTCTTCTATCTGACATTGCGATTTCAGGCTCAATTTGAACAGGCTGTAAGGTTTTCTCCGATCGAAGTATCGAACAGTGGCGAATGTCCTGAAGAACGATTAATTACAGGAAGAGCAAATCAGTTCGAGTGGCGTTGAATCGAAAATGCGAGAAGAGTTTGGAAGTGGTTACTTCGGGATTTGCGCCATTGGTGGAGTTTTGAGTGCTGGTACTTCACATCTTGCCATTACCCCTCTCGATGTCCTCAAAGTCAACATGCAGGTCTCTCTCTGCATCAGTTATGTTATTTTTGTTTCTGTCTCCGGATCTCTGTGTTTAATTTGAATGTAGCTAGGGATGGAAGTGACCTGAATTTGTGTTTTCTGAAGAGATGATGCAACTAATCTTTTGGCCTCGCGTGCTTCTTTTTCATGGTGATCAGTAGATATGGGCGTTGGTTTTAAATTGCACACCATCTGTTCGCTAAAATGACCACTTGAAGTTCTCTTCCGTTAGGTATTGGTTGGTTGATTGGTACCAAAAATCTTTTGTTGTTGAGACTGGTTTTTGGATAGAGGTTTTGATTCCTTTCTAACTGACCAAGTGCCACCTTATAGATGTTGTGGCCTTGGAAACACTGACCTTCAGAATTAAGACGTAACTCCAGCCATAGTAGGAAAAAAAAATCCGTTTCACATTTAATTACAGCTATGTTAATGTAATCCTGCCCTTCCTGAATCACGAAGGGAAGGAAGGAATCAATTTGATTACTGGAGCCAATTGATTGCAGGTGAATCCAGTGAAGTATTACAGCATTTCATCCTGCTTAAGGACATTGCTAAAAGAGCAAGGGCCTTCTGTACTTTGGAGAGGATGGGCTAGCAAGGTGATTGGTTATGGTGCTCAGGGCGGGTGCAGATTCGGCCTCTATGAATACTTCAAAAGGATCTACTCTAACATTCTTGTCAATCACAATAGGAGTCTTGTGTACTTCGCTAGTAGTGCATCTGCTGAGGTGATTGCCAACTTGGCTCTTTGCCCATTTGAAGCTGTCAAGGTTCGCGTTCAAGCGCAGCCCCAGTTTGCTAGAGGCGTGCTTGATGGCTTTCCCAAGTTGTATGCATCAGAAGGCATATATGGGTGAGTGATGTTGTGCTTATTTGGTTATTTCTACACATATAGTTTGTCAATTTTGGGCTTTTTGATTGATATTTGTGCAATTTTTCATCTTTGACTGCAGCTTTTACAGAGGGCTTGTTCCACTTTGGGGTCGAAACCTTCCATGTAAATCAGAAACCTAGAACATCCTCTTCTTTTTGAAGTTTTAAGATGTTTTGCTGACCAACTTTAGTACCCTTCAATAATTTTTTGGCATCGTGGCCATGAAACTAATAGCTTAAACATTTTTGTTTGGGAAAGGTTTCCAATACGTGAACATGTCACCCCAAGCTTAGAGAGATAGATCTGAGATTATGGAATGATTCCATATTCTAGCTGTGGCAATGAACTTAACTATTCAGGATATCACAGTCACTGGAGTTTGATACTAAAGTTTCTGTTTTTGCCAAAGTATACCTGTTTTTCTAACCAATGAAAGTGGTACTCAACCCGTATGTGCATCCTTCAGAGCTTAGTCAGTATACCAAAGATCAAGCTCTTACTCCTAGTAATGTTAGTGCTAAATTTATTTTGACATTTATCTTACAATGTGACTCTTTTCTGGGGCAGTTTCGATTGTAATGTTCTCAACATTTGAGCATACAGTGGATTTCGTGTATCGGAATGTCTTGATAAGCAGAAAGGAAGACTGCTCAAAAGTAAAACAGCTAGGAGTGACATGCTTGGCTGGATACACTGCAGGAGCTGTTGGCTGTCTCGTCTCTAATCCAGCTGATAACATTGTTTCATCTCTGTACAACAAGAAGGCGGATAGCCTACTACAGGCAAATATACAATTGGCTGCATTTCATTTTACGTATGTTATAGGAAATCTGTCGACTTGCCTTGACGTGAGTTTCCCATGAACAGGCCATCAAACAAATTGGATTTGTGAATTTATTCACAAGAAGCCTTCCTATAAGGATTATACTCGTTGGACCAGTCGTGACCCTCCAGTGGTTCCTCTATGACTCCATTAAAGTGCTAAGTGGCTGGTGAGTCCATTTTTTAATTGCTTTACTTTTGCCACTTTTATCCTTACAAAAGCAATCAGTAGGAAAAGAGAAAAAAGGCACTATGCTTCTCAATTGTTACTATTCGTTCTTCTTAACTATTCATTTGGAGGATGGTAGCAATAATTCCATTTTTGATCCTCTTTACTGGAATTCCAATATCTGATCACCCCATGTTCCTTGAATGTAATCAAACATCTCGCGTTGCTAGATCATGATTTGCACGGTATAACATATAAACACCTATCGCAGGCCTACTAGTGGAAATTGAGCTCCACTGTAGAAGGAGACAAAGGCCCCTCAAGGATACAAAGGCAAACAACTGATGAAGGTAGCTAGAAGTTGAACATACTCATACTTTCGGTGAAAATTAGTCATTAGTTGACGTCTTTGTATTTTTCCCCCACAGTGGCGTCTCAAGTCTCCAACTAAGCCTTGATGCAGTTTCCTTTCTGTTTTAGGGGGAGCTATTGTTCGAGGACAAGACTAGATGCAGACCGAGGAGAACCAGAACACAGTAATGGCAAGCTGACATTTATAACAAAGGTGAGATGGATTAATGTATCTTGAACTGGTTAGTTTACCCTTATCCTCTCGTGCACATATATAGCAAGTTAGAAAGCCTATCTGAAATCTTGGTCATGGAGACGATACGCCAAGCCTCAGGCTAGCTAATTAGAATATGGTTTACAAGGAGATCAATCAAAATGGAAGCGGTACTGAGAACGAGTCGATCAAAGTGTGAGAATGAGCAAATGATGCAGACTTAGGACTGTTTAATGGAAGCGTTAAGAGAGAATGAGCAAATGATGTACAGTTTGATTGTTGTTACAGGGTAGATTTTAAATGGCAAGTTGGAATAGTTGATATTAATTGGCCAGTTCAATATATTTGGGATGTGTTTAGTTGAATAGGTATTTTCCTGAAGTCTACATTCTTGGGAAGTGGCTTAAAATATTTGCATTTGGTTTAAATTTTCTATTAGAAACATGGAAGCTAAGTACCCAAAAAAGAACAAAAATGGAAGCTAAAATTTACAAAAAATAACACTATTTCATACAAAATTTATCCTTAAATATGGGTTTTCATAATCTGCTCTTGGCTCAATTTTCATATAAATCCACCTTATCCACTCATTCACAAACTTCCCTCATTATATCAAATTGAATACATTAATAATATTTATGTGTTTTTTAGACCTTAGATGACTTTTTGCTAAAATATCATATTTTACTAATGAATACATTAATACCTATTCAAGGGGAAGACAATCTGGCCAAGTGCAGTACGTTACAGATTATCCATGAGGGTGATTGGGAATGTTGTTTGTAATTAAGTTGTATAACCAAGTCAGTTTGATTGCTCAATATATCCCACTTTCATCAATTCCATCTCATAAACTTGTAGCAATTCAAATTACATTACATCTTCCTAGCTAGCTTTGCCTTCAAACCGATGTTGCATTTTACCGACCTCTTGTTCATCCTATGCCTTGTTCTTTCTCGCGCTGATGCGCTCTACTTCAACTTCTCCTCCTTTGATACTAATCCCGACGCCATCATATTGGATTGGGATGCAACCTTTTATGAATCCACAATATATCTCACCAGGAATCCATCAAAGGGCCAAATCAACTATAGTGTCGGTAAAGCTTTGTACCAAACGGCTGTGCAGCTGTGGGATGTAAACGGTAGCACAAAAAGGTTGGCGGATTTCACCACCTTTTTCTCCTTCAAAATCTCCAATGTCACCGGCTATCCTGGAACCGGAGATGGGCTAGCCTTTCTCCTTGTTCCTGAGGATGCTGATTGGGTTCCTGATAGAGTATTTGCCGGTGGGTTACTTGGTTTGTTTGAGTCTGAGACAGCCGCCTTGAATGGGACTGCAAGGAACCATGTAGTGGCTATAGAGTTTGACACGAAGCAAAACTATTGGGACCCTGTCGCACAAAATCATATAGGCATCGACATTGATTCAATAAAATCAATAGAGTATGCAAATGTGACGACGAATGGTGGCTTTGTGGACCAGGGCATTGCAAATGTTATGGTAAGTTACGTTTCCGCAACTATGGATCTATGTGTTTCCTTGAACTTTGATGGGAGCTCCAAATCTTTTGATGTGTGTCATACAATTGACTTGAGTACTATTTTGCCACAAAGGGTGAAAGTTGGTTTCACCGCAGCATCGGCCTGGTTTGTTGAAGTTCATCAACTCTACTCATGGAGTTTCTATTCGAGCATTCGAGGAGAAAATCTCGGGGATTTCCCTCCAATTAGTTCACCCCCAACTGCAATCATCGATGGGGGTACAGGCAATGCAGGATTGATAGGTGGCATAGTTGGAGGAGGTGTTGTAATCTTGGTCTTACTAACCCTACTAATATGTTGGTGTCGTCGACGGTCAAGAAGGAACGCCCAAGACAAACCCTTCTTGCCTGAAGCTCCGCTTGTAAGGACTCGAATCTTTGAGTCCGAAGATCAACATGCTCCTCCTCAAACCCTCCTCACCGAACACCGACTTGGTCTCAAAAGGTTCTCTTACAGTGAACTCTGTAAGGCAACCAACGATTTCGTAGAGGAATTGAAGCTAGGAAGGGGAGGGTGTGGTGATGTTTATCAAGGGAAACTAGGGAGCACGGATGAGAGGGTTGCTATCAAGAAGTTTAGAACGAGTACTGGATCCGATCAACAAATACGCGAAAGAGAGTATGTTTCGGAAGTCAATGCCATAAGCACGCTAAGGCACAAGAACTTGGTCCAACTCAAAGGTTGGTGTCATGAAAAAGGAGAACTCCTGCTCGTCTACGAGTTCATGCCTAATAGAAGCCTCGACAAGCATCTCTATCACAAAAGCTACTCACCCCGACTTACTTGGCCAACAAGGTACAACATCGCTATTAGTCTTGCGTCGGCTCTCAACTACCTCCAGTGCGAAGCAGATCAATGTGTGGTTCATCGCGACATAAAATCCAGCAATGTCATGCTTGACCAAGACTTCAATGCAAAACTAGGGGACTTCGGCTTGGCCAGGCTTACAGATCATGGGCAAAGCTTCAGGACGACGACTCATGCTGGAACGAAGGGTTACCTAGCTCCGGAGGTGGCCATAAGGTACGAAAAGGCCACCAAAGCTTCGGATGTGTATAGCTTCGGGGTGGTGGTCCTAGAGCTAGCTACGGGTAAAAAGGCGATCTGAGGCCAAAACGGAGGTCTCTTGGTTGATTGGGTGTGGGAGAAGCATAGAAAAGATACGATCCTCGATGAAGCGGTAGATGAGAGAGTAAAGAACTCCGCGGACTTCAACGAGGATGAAGCAATGCGGTTGATAATGATCGGATTGAAGTGTTGCCTCCCGGATCCTAGCCAACGACCGTCAATAGAACAAGTGAAAGACTGGCTCAAGTCGAAGACCAATGCAGTAGATGTTCCACGGGTGAAACCTAGATTCGAAGATTATTCACCGGTTTTCGACTCCTCATCGGGAATATCTCACTACACATCACCGGAGGATGGTGAAATGCCTCCAGGAAGCCCCACAGCCTCTTCATATGACAACAGTCTCAGTCTACCCCGCTAATTAAGCTATATACAGATTTCTCTTGCTTTAGTTGGGCGTGCTTAACTACTTGGTTGATTCTGTGTATGTTTGTGTGATTGATTTTATTTGTGTGTGTCTCGTTTGATAACTTTGTTTGAATTTGTGATTCGGTTAATTAGTTGTTAGATGGAGATGTTTAATAGTAAGTTGTTTGTTCATTCAATCTCCATTTGGTAGGGTTTAGTCGCTGGAGTGGCGGTGGGTCTCTTTGTGGTCCTAACAAGTGGAGTCGCCTTATACCGGTACTGGTCACGGAAGGGTATAAACCGATCCACACCTCCTTTACCCCTTTTGGTTGAAGATCGATCTCGGTCCCAAGGAGTTCTCGTACGATGAACTTGTTGAGGCAACCAACAATTTTGATCCGGAATGGAAGTTAGGAAGGGGAGGTTTTGGTGATGTTTACAAGGGCACTTTACCAAGTTCTAACGAGGAGGTAGCCGTCAAGAAGTTCAGAAGCGGAATATCGGGCCAGGGTGAAACGGAGTTCAATTCAGAAATCAAAGTCATTAGCAGGCTAAGGCACAAGAACTTGGTCCAACTCAAAGGCTGGTGCAACGAAAACGAAGAGCTACTACTCGTCTACGAGTTCATGCCTAACAGAAGTTTGGACTTCCATCTGTTTGGCGAAAACGAAGAGCTACTAACTTGGCCTAAAAGATACAACATAGCTCGCGGTCTTGCATCAGCAGTGAACTACCTCCAAAATGAATCAAACCAAAGCATGGTCCATCGCGACATCAAATCAAGCAAGATAATGCTCGATCAAGACTTCAATGCCAAGCTAGGAGACTTCGGCCTGGCCAGGCTTACAGATCACGGCCAAAGCTTCAACTCCACGAACCTAGCTGGCACGAGAGGCTACCAAGCCCCGGAGCTGGTCATAAGGTGGGAAAACCCCACCAAAGCTTCCGACGTGTACAACTTAGGGGTAGTGGCCCTAGAACTAGCTACCGGAAAAAGGGCGATCCTAAGCCAGAACAGAGGCTCCCTAGTGGATTGGGTGTGGGACAAGCATACAAAGGATACCATCCTTGAGGAAGCAGTCGATGGGAGGGTAAAGAACTCTGCGGAGCTCAATGAGGGTGAGGCAATGCGGTTGATAATGATCGGATTGGCGTGTTGTCACCCGATTGCTAGCCAACGACCATCAATAGAGCAAGTGAAAGACATGCTTAAGTCTCTGGCCGTCAATGCACCAGACGTGCCACGGGTGAAACCCGAACTAGCCAGTGCTTCACCGGGTATTGATCATACCTCTCAAGTCGGAGACACTGAGTACAGAACAGCGAACGATGCTAGTGAAGCGGAGACACTAGCTTAATTCTATCATAACCAGGAACTATGGGGCATGTCAGCAGTTCATAGCGGTCTAACTACTAGTTTCGACTCGATCTGTGTGTATTATATGTTAACTTGTTTTGCGTGTGCTTAATATCTGTATGCGTGTGCAAGTGATGGAACATACTTTTGTACGGGAAAGGATCCATCCTTATTCCTTCACATGGTGGTAAAAGAGGGAAAACTTCTTAGGGTTCGTTTGGTATTGATATGATATCTAGATATCAAATGTCAGATATAGTGTCGATATCTTGATAACTAGATATCGATACCAAACGCCCCCTTAGTAACTCAAACAAACTTTATCCATGTTTCTCAAAAAAGAGGGGAAACATTATCAGTTGATCATTCGGACAAACACTTCACCCTTTGAAAACTTCATCATTCAGACTATTCAGTGCAAGATTATGAAAATCACAGGTGAGGCAATCAGAAAGGGACCTCCAATTAGGCGCTCTTGGAAAGGAAGACGGGGAATTGGGGAAACAGGAGGGACACGGCCGTACAGACTAGTCTAAAGTTTGATCAGATTTATTCAAATTATACAGTTGAAGATCTGTTTTGATGTTGATTTGGGAATTCCTAAGTTGTTTTACCAAGTCAATTTGATTGCAGAAGTAAATAAATAGATCGACCACACTATCATTCCATTTCATGAGCTTAATCTGCCATGGCTTATCTTTCATTCAAACCATTGCACTTTCTCATCTTCATTACCCTATTGCCCTTGCAGTGCATTCTTACTCCAAGTACCGACGCCCTCTCCTTCGACTTCCCTTCCTTTGGTGTCAACCAAACAGACATCACCACGGAATGGGATGCCAAATTCTATGATTCCAAATTATATCTAACCAGAAAAGTTGGCCTACTTAACGACAGTGTAGGTAGGGCTTTGTACCACAAGTCGGTGCTGCTATGGGAGATCAACGGTAACACAAAAACGCTGGCAGATTTCACCACTCGTTTCTCCTTCTGAATCACCACTAATAGCAGCTATGATGGCCACGGGCATGGGATTGCCTTTGCCCTTGTTCCTGAGAATGTCAGCTGGACGCCTGCAAAAGGCAATTTGCTTGGTTTGTTCAAGTCTGTCGATGCTGCGATGCATGGCACAGGAGATCCAGTTGTGGCAATCGAGTTTGACACACATGGAAAAGAATTTGAGGATAAACGTCAAGTATGGGATGAACCAAGCGAAGAACATATAGGTATTGATGTTAATTCAATAAAGTCAAAGACCACCATCAGTGTACCTGATTAGACCTGGGCAAACGCGGGCCGGCCCGCCCCGCCCGCCCGCAAAGTTGGACAGGCTTGGGTAGAGGGAAAAGCCCAAGCGGGCCGCTAAGCCCGGCCCGCGCCCGCAACGGGTACGGGATTGGGTAGATCAATCTACCCGTTACGGGCCTAGCGGCCCATAACGGGTACCCGCTATTTATATATATATAATATAAATTATTAATTATACAATATATATATATATATATATATATATATATATCTATACATACGTACCTAACTTTTGTTTGATCAACAACTCACCGGCCGCCATTAGTCCTAGGACTCCCATGGCCATTCGCCCATTCCCATGCATATTCCAGTATATGTGAGGAAGAAATTCTTCCTCACATATACTGGAATATGCATGGGTAAACAGTAGGAAATTCTTGTGATTCTTCCGAAGAATCACAAGAATTGTTGAGATTTTACTCTCTGCTATACTTTTTCCCCCTAATAATCGTGTAAACAGTAGGTACATTAGCCACTAACAGCAAGTATCATGTAAACAGGTAAAATTTAGCGGGTACCCGCGGGTCGCCCGCGCCCGCAATAGCGGACGGGATCGGACAATGTTTTCAACCAGTTAAGCGGGCTTAGCCCGGCCCGTGCCCGCAATACCGGGATAAAATTTAGGCTAAAGCCCGGCCCAAGCCCGGCCCGCGCCCGCGTTTGCCCGGGTCTACTGATGGCATTGTGAACCGAACTGCAAATGCTTGGATAACTTACGATTCTACGACCAGGAATCTAAGTGCTTCTTTGACCTTTGCTGATCAAAGATTGATATCTTACAATGTTTTTCATATTGTTGACTTGAGTATTGTTTTGCCTCAAAGGGTACGAGTTGGTTTTACAGCAGCAACAGCATTCTTGGGTGAACTTAATGAGCTCCGCTCTTGGAGTTTCAACTCGAGCCTTGATGACCTTGTCCCTCCGTCCCCTCCAGGTGAGCCCTCGCCAGGGAGCAAGGTGGGGTTGGCGGTTGGCAACTTGGCATAACGCTGTGTCTCTTTGTGGTCATTCTAATAAGTGGAGTCGCCCTATGGTTTCGGTCAAGAAAGAAGAGCATAGTCTGCATAGATACTCCACCACCAGTGATTGATGGTAGACATGTACCTGGTAAATTCGATTTGATTGATGGTCTCGGTCCTAAGAGGTTCTCTTATGTTGAACTTGATGAAGCAACCAATGGTTTCGCCAAGGAATTGGTGTTAGGAAAAGGAGGGTTTGGTGATGTTTTTGAAGGCACTTTAGGAGGTAACTCGAACGAGACGGTGGCTGTCAAGAGATTCAGGAGTGGATCAACTCAAGGCGAAACTGAGTACGTTTCGGAAATCAATGTCATTAGCAGGCTAAACCACAAGAACTTGGTCCAACTCAAAGGCTGGTGTCATGAAAATGAAGAGCTCTTACTCGTCTACGAGTTCATGCCTAACAGAAGCTTAGACATCCATCTTTTTGGTAACAACTTGTCCCTTCTAACTTGGTCAAAAAGATACAACATTGCTCTCGGTCTTGCATCGGCACTCCATTATCTTCAGGATGGATCCAATCCAGGTGTGGTTCACCGCGACATCAAATCCAGCAACATCATGCTCGACTCAAATTTCAACGCAAAGCTAGGGGACTTCGGCTTGGCCAAGCTTACAAATCATGAACAAAGCTTGGCACCTACGGTCATTGTTGGCACTATAGGATACCTCGCCCCAGAGGTCATCATAAAGGGAAAAGCCAGCAAAGCTACCGACACATATAGCTATGGGGTAGTCGCCCTAGAGCTTGCTTCCGGGAGAAAGCCAATCTACCAAAGCGAAGGAGATGCAACCAAAGCGGAGTTGGTTAGTGAATGGGTCTGGGATCTATACAAGAAAGGGCTAATCCTTGAAGCAGTAGATAACAGATTGAATGGCGAATATGATACGGATCAAGCAACGCGCTTGTTGGTGGTCGGACTATGGTGCTGCCACCCGGATGCTGCCCATCGACCATCTATAAAGCAAGTCATAGCCGTGCTAAACTCTGAAGCTGAGCCAGAGGTTCCCTTGGCGATGCCTGCGCTAACCTATATTTCGCCGCTAATGAACATGTCCTTGACCCTGTCTAGTACAACGAAGGAAGCCCGAGGATCAACTTCTACCACAACCACCACCAATAGCACATGATGTGTATGGGTATGATGCGAAGCGAAACTGTGTATATATGTATGTATATATGAATATGCATCTGTAGTTAAAATTGTTTGGTATATTTATGGGTTGTTTGATGTAGTTTCGTGTGCGGCGATGCACTTTTAAAGAGGCTGAATTAGCTTGTGTGTGTGTGTTTCTGCTTCCGTCATTACTTGTGTTTTACATATCTCTGTAATACATTCTTGATGCAACTTTTGGGATACCTTACAGACGAGTGAATACGCATTATCCATTGATGTATTCGTTTGCTGATTCAAAGTGATGGCACAAATGAACAATTCAGTAACTGTTGACAAAATCTTGGTCCTTTGTACCATCATTTATGTATGGTACAAAAGGACCACAATTCAATAATTGTTGACAAAATCTTGGTGCATTTCAAGAGGAGTTGAAGAGCTCAACTTAGTCTGCCTAATTTCGAAAGCACCCCCTTGAAGTTGATTGGGAAATTCCTAAATGGCTGAACCAATTCAAATTTGAGTGCAGATGTAAATAAGTAGACCACTTTGATGAACACATAACTTCATAAGCTCCTTCCTAATTTCCAGCAATGGCTCGTTCACCCAAACCACAACTGCACTCTCTCGTCGGTGAGAACAAAGATGTGGGTTCGAATCTCGCATAGTCTAATTTGATTTGTCTCAATGAATTGGATGTGGTTAATATAATGAGCAAGCCCAACAGCATCTCTAAAATAGAAAAAAGTGGAAGTTTTAGAGAAAAAATGCATTTTTCCACCCCAACCGCTTTTGTAAAATAGAGAAATGGAAGGAGAGTGGAAAAAAATCCCTAAATTTGGAAGAAGAGAAATAATCTCTATAATTTAATGTTTCACTCCTTTCTATATATAATTTAATGCTTACCCTTCATTTTGACACCCCTATTCTACATGAAAAATCCCTTCTATCATTTTTTAACCATGAATTATCTATATATTATAAATTTTTGTATTGATTATAGTGTATAATAAATGCAAAAATATGTAAAATAGAGAAGCTGTTGGAGTTGAGGTAGATTTTTTTAGAGATTTTTTACAATTTTTGTATTGATCAAGTATAACAGCCTTTTGCAAGTAATGACGGCAATCATAAAATTCATTGGTAAACATTTCCTTTTGTGAAAAAACAAAGTGTTGTTGCAGGGGTGTGAGTGACAGCAACAAACTTGTTTCAAAATGACACCAAAAGCTAACTGAAAGTTGTTTTGGTTGTTGTATTAAGTGTTTTTGCAAGGGCGTGAGTGACACCAAAAGCTAACTGGAATATGGTTAATATAAGGAGTTTTCTAGATTTGTTAAAAGCTCCAGTGAGTTTTCCATACCAACCATTTATTTTTGAAAACCTCAAATAAATTATCTAATTTCCATACCAGGTAGATTATGAACAGCCTATGTGAGATTTGAACCCGCATATTTGTGCTTAAGAAGTAAGCACATTGCTCTTCCATTTGAGCTAATAGGCTATATATACACATAAGTAACATGCTGAATTTATGAAAATCAGTGTTCCAATCTGTGAAGACAGCAAGTTTTGTCAAGTATAAAAAATCAATTGTAACCAATTTCTATACAACCAACACTAACCTAACTAGTTACAACAATTGCTGTAAATTAACATCAGTTAACAACCAAATTCTTTAAATGATCACAGATTTTTGTAAATGATAAGTTTGACAGCAAATTTTATAAATGCACAGCGACCTTTTTGACATAGGGATTTTCTGCCCAGTACTTTAGACAGCAAGTTTATGACAGCAAATTAACGGAATACAAATTCAAAACACAATCTAGAATCCCCAATTCGAAAACAATAACTCAAGAACTAAGCAACTCTAATTCGAAATCTTAATTTTCGAAAACACAATCTAGAATTCCCAATTCGAAACCGAAACCCTAATTTATGGAACAAAAAGCTAGAATCCTCAATTCGAAATCCCTAATTCAAAACTTTGAAATTCAGAATTTCAAAATCAAAATCCCCAATTCGAAACCCTGATTTTCGAAAATTTTCAAAATTGACTTACCTTCTCTCCACCCTACTCCAACTCCAGTGTCGTTCCACCTCCAATGACCAGTCGGCGCTGCTTGGTATCGTCGGACTCCAGTGTCGCTCTCCTTCCGGGTGTCACCTGTCTCCGATCGACTCTTCTGTTTCTCTCCTCATCTCCTTCTCAGTTCGGCTTTCGCCTGCTCGCTTCGCTTCAAGGCAATTTTGTTATTATTTTAGAATTTTTTTTAGAAATAGCCAAAAACAAACAAAAAATTTGCGAAATAGCCAAGAATACAAACTACTCCCTCCGTCTTAAAATACATGTCTTTTAAGCCCCTAAAATTTTGTCAAAAATACATGTCTTTTAAGATTTAATCATTACCCCTAACCTACTTTTATATCTAATCATTACCCTAATTTTTACATCACCACTACTCTTCTCCTCACAATTTTTTTTTAAAAAATAAACAAATACTCCGTCTCGAAAATCATATTCCCTCCGTCTCGAAAAACAAGTCGTTTTAGCATTGTGCACTAGTTTTATTAAAACACTCACCCATCACTAAACATCGTCATTTCACTAACTTTTTTTCATTAATTTTATTGTTTTTAAATACCCAATGTTGTTTAGAAATATAAGTCTTTTTAGACTTAAAATTTTGTTTGGAAATATAAGTCATTTTAGGTTTTCTAGGCATTGGATTAAAAGAAAAGTAACTTTTTAACTTGTTTTATGAAATATTATTGGTTAGTGGTTGTGGATAATTAATGATGGGTATAAAAGTAACACTTTTGTAGTTTCGTTAATATTTGTGCAAACACCTAAAAAGACTTATAATTTTGAACGGAGGTAGTATATTTTTTAACCAATCAAAATCTTTTAAAAAATCAACAACACAAAACCAATACAAATCATTACTAGCCCCTACCTAGAAAACCTAAAACGACAAGTATTTTGATACAACTAAACTTGTCTAAAACGACTTGTTTTTCGAGACGGAGGGAGTATTTATGTTTTATTTTGGATGATAATATTTACACCCATAAATTTTACTATATGCACCACGCCTACGCCTCTTGAATCACACCCCTGCTCCTCTTGAGTCACACATCTGCCCCTCAAGAGGCGCAGGGTATTTTAATGTAAAATACCTTGCGCCTCTTGAGGGCAAGTGTGTGACTCAAGAGGAGCAGAGTGTATTTAAAAAAAAATACAAAAAGTGGGATATGTGATGTAAATAGTAAATTTTGTGGTGTAAATAACATTGCCTTTTATTTTCTTATTATTTTTATTTTTAGAATTATGGATTGATAACTAGATAAATGTTAGTATGATTTTTATCTTGAGATAATTGTTAGGATTTATTTTTACTTTGGATAATTATTAGGATTTTAGTATTTTATTTTAATTAGGGTTTTTAATGTGTTGATATTTAAGTATGTTTATGATTATTGAAAAAGAAAAGAACGTTTCATTATAAACTATAGAGAGCGAGAAGCTTTCAATCGTTCGAGAGATTTGAACAATAAAGATCGTGAGAAGCGGCGATGAAGATTTGTTCTTGGTGTGAGATTCGACAAGGATCGATAATCCTGGTTCCAACAACGTTCGTGAGATTCGGGCGCTTGCAGGATCAAATTCGACTACCTATTCACACTAATGAAATGACTTGGCTAGTTTTATGAGATTTAGGCGCTTGCGGGGTCGAATTCAACAAGGATCGATACTCGTGGTTCCAACCTTCATGCGTGAAATTCGCATCTTAAATTGTGAAGTGTCAATTAATGACGGAGGAGTACATATTTTGAAGGTAAAAACAATAATATTTTTAGCTAGTTTTACGAGTATTATTTATCACACTATAATACGGAGTACGGAGTAACATCCTTTTCAGTGATAAACAAGTACAATAATATTCGGAATATATACTCATTTATTGCTTTTTTTTATTACCTTACTAAAAATTACACCATATGGTTAACAATTAAGTAATGACTCTAAAGACAATTATGTAAAGTTAAAGATTAAAAAAATTTAATGACTTTTGTTTAACCCGAAAAACACCCAAAATGACACCCAAAGTATCCGATCATACTCGATTGTTTCATATATAAATCGAGTATTGTATTTGTACAATTCATTCATGTGTTGACTCTTCTGCTTATAAGCGCTTTTATAATTTCAAAATGACTTGGCCTTTAATTTCTTCAAATAAGATAAAGTAGCACAATTACTACAGTGAGGATCTACTGTCTCAAAATCCCCCATGTCTCCCTATATCTTTTCACAAACCATTCCGCCCTTCATCATTTTTTTTTCATTTTTACAAAATTTTATTTATATATTTTTTAATTTTTTTTGGGTAAGAAGGGGGAGGTGATCTCGACCGAAATAACTACACCAAGACTAGAAATTAACTATAAAACATCTGAAACATAAAAAAATCTTAAATTAAAAAATTATCCACATCAAACAAAAATTACAAAAAATCACCCATATTCATAAAATATTTTCAGCAAACCCCTAATACATTTAAAAAAAATGAGAATTAAACAAATCTCTTACAATTTAACCCCACCCGACCCACCATCCAAAAATAATTATAATAGATATATAAAATATATTCCTTTAAAATATAATATAATTACTTTAGTCTCTACTCATTTAAAATTTTAATATAATCAATCAAAATAATTAATTATTAATCTAAAAAAACATACATTATAATTAAAATCTAAATTCATATAAGTCTGTCTCGATGCATGCTGATTTGTACATCTATATATTCCTTGTATATTATTTGATACGATATATACTGCCTTTTTGGTTAATGTTATGTTATATACTAAAAATAATACATAACATCTTATAATGTATCACACATATATTTCATGGTATTAAAAAATGATTCTATAAGAAATGTTTAACATAATAGTTTTACAAAAATAAAATAAAGTACATTTAAAAAATAAATGGTAAGAGATATGATAACCATTTGCAATAAATAATTATATAATGAAGATATATTAAAAATAATATGGTAAAAAATAATTATTTTACCATATTATTTTTAATATATCTTTATTATGTAACTATTTATTACAAATAGTTATCATATCTCATACCATTCATTTATTAAAATCTACATTATTTTATTTTTGTAAAATTATTATGTTTAATATAAATAATTAATTATTTTGAGTAATTATATTCAAATATTAAATGAGTAAATGCTAAAATAATTATATTATATTTTTAAAGGAGTAGATTTTATATACTTGTTATAATTATTTTTGGATGGTGGGTTGAGTTGGATTAAATTGTAAGAGATTTTTTTTAATTTCAAATTTTAAAGTATATTAGGAGTTTATAGAAAATATTTTATGAATATGGGTGATTTTTTTACAATTTTTGTATGATGTGGGTAGTTTTTTAAATTTAAGAATCTCATCCAAGGTGTTAAGTGCAACTAATGTATATATTAGGATATTTTGTGAAATTTTACAAGGTTAGAGTATTAAAAACAACTATGCTTAAAAGTTAGGATAATAGTGAATTTTTCAAAATATTCACTAAAAAATAATTAATTAACTAAATATTCAAACTTTTAAAATATTTACACAAATATTCATTTTTTATAGGCCGGACAGAAAACGCGGTCTGAGGCCGCGTTTTATTATTAAGGTTAAAAATATGAAATTGGGTGAAAATGGTAAAAAAAAAACTAACACAAAAGACCGAGTCTTTTGTTTTTCATTTTATTTTTTCAGAAAAATTGAAAAGGGGAAAGTGAAAAGACAGGGAAGGGTCGGCGGAGAGAGGAAGGGGCGGAGGGAGAGAGAGGGATGGCCGGCCGGAGAGAGGCGGAGGGAGAGAGAGGAAGTCGGAGGGGGGCGGAGGTCCGATCCCTGTCCCTCCTTCTCCACCGACTTCGAAAGCCCACCGACGCCGACTTCAATTTCACGCTTCACCTTCCCCCACCGGCGTCCCTCTCCCTCCTCCCCGCTTCAGGGCTTCAATTTCACGCTTCGGCGCCGTCTTCGGGAGCCCACCGGCGTCCCTCTCCCTCCTGCGCCACCGGCTTCGGGAGCCCACCGACGTTGGCTTCAATTTCACGCTTCGCCTCCCCCCCCCCCCCACCGGTGTCCCTCTCCCTCCTTCGCCAACGGCTTCGGGAGCCCGTTTCCCCTTCGCCGGCGTCCCCTCACCTTCGCCCACCATCTATCGTTCCCCACCCTCGCCTTCCTCCCCGCCCACCATCGCCGCTGCCTCCCCGCCTTCCTCCCGGCCTTCCGATCTGGCGAAATCACCCACTCCGTTGCGCCGACCTCCGATCTGGAACAGGAAGGCAGATGTGGACAACGCAGGTGAAGCGCGGCCTCCGACTTTCTCTCTCCTCCGCCTGGATCTCCGCCGCCCTTACCTCTCTCTCTCCCTCTGCCTCCCTCTGGCATCCGACTTCCTCTCTCTCCGCCTCCCTCCGGCCATCCCTCTCTCCTCCGCCCCCCTCCGGCCTCCGACTTCCTCTCTCTCCCTCCGCCCCTTCCTCTCTCCTCCGGCCCTGCCCTTTTTTCCACTTTCCCCTTTTCAATTTTCCTGGAAAAAATAATAAAAAACAAGAGACGTGGTCCCAGACCGCGTCTTTTGTGTTGGTTATTTTTACCCCTTTTCACCCCAATTTCAGATTTTTGACCTTAATAATAAATCGCGGTCTGAGACCGCGTTTTCCTGTCCGGCCTGCAAAAAATAAATATTTGTGTAAATATTTTAAAAGTTTTAATATTTTGTTAATTAATTATTTTTTAGTGAATATTTTGAAAAAAAAAATTCGATAATAGTTGCAAATTACCCAAAAAAAAAAAATCAAATCAACTCACCAATATGCTCTATACATGGCTAGAAAAAAACGCTCTTAAACAATAGTATAACAACCTAATTAAATGTAACAATGTGGGGACCCTTTAAATTTCCATCGCTCAAATCTAACCAAATAAATTGAATAATGTACACCTTTGTTGCTCTCCCTCTCCCTTATGGAATCAAATCAATACAAAATGTGGATAGGCAACCAAGGTCGATCCCAAGTTTGCTATGTAAGCAAGGTCCACCACAACTGTCTTTTCTCACGCGCGCCTTTTCCACCATATATTATTAAGGTAAATTAATTTAAATCACCAAGATTTTAGGGTACTTTTCATAAAACCACCCATAAATATAGAAATTACAAAAACAGCCATAAATTTTGTTATCTTTTAACTACAAACCCATAATTTTTTTTTTATATGTTACAAGATTTTTAAAATATATTTTTAAAATTTTTTAAGAAGAGAGTGTTAGTTTTAAAAATTATTAATATGTGTTCATATAATAGTTGGTGATTATTTTAAATAAAATTAAATATATGGGTGATTTTTAGATAATTTCCAAATTTATGGGTGGTTTGTGAAAATTAACCTATTAGAGCAACCCCAAAAGCTTCCCCGTATTGAATTTTTGGAGGATAATAAAATGACTAAAATGACATCTTTTAATTAACCATAATTACAATGCTTTGCTTTTCTAAACGAAGGGAGTATCAATTTTCATTCCATGTGAATTTGGTTACCTAACTATATCACTTTATTTTAGCACTATTTTGTGATTCAACTGTGAATTTTTGAATTAATTTTTTTTATTAAATACAAATAAATTAATACTCTATCTGTTTCAAAATACATGGACTTTTACTTTTCGACACGTTTTTTAAGAAGCGAAAAATTCTATAAAATATTATTTTTTTAATTAATTTTTTTACATAATTTGATACTTATTACTAATAAGTATCAAATTATGTAAAAAATTAATTAAAAAAAATATTTTATAGAGTTTTTCGCTCCTTAAAAAACGTGCTGAAAAATAAAAAACCCGTGTATTTTGGAACGGAGGTAGTAATAAACAACATAGTCAGTTAAAATCATGATTTTAAATGGGGTTGTTACAGGCGCTCACGACTAATTTATCGTCAAACGCACGGTCATGCAACTAACTCCGACTTTCGAAATCGGCAAAGAGTTCACCGACTCTTCCTGTCGGTGTCGACACCACACACACAACACAACACAACACAACACAGAGCACATCTACTCGTTGCCGACACCTCCTATCGGTGTCGACAACACTCCACCCAAGCACATCACAGTGCAACGAGCACCACAACTGCCCGCTATGGGCTATGGACTCCGACAGTCGGTGTCATTTGGATCGAGCCGTTCGTTTGACGTGCAGATAGCACGTCTGTTTTAAATGAAATAGGGACATTTTTTATGCTACTTTTTAGCCATTTAAATATTTTCGGTTAAAACTATCACTAAAATTTTAAAAAATATATATATATATATAATAATAAATATGCATACACCTATCCTCTTATAAGAAAAAATATTTTGAAAAACCTAGTTAAAAAATTATGGCTTTTAAACGGCTACTGATGCGGGACCATTCAAGACACATTCGGATGATGTTTTTCTAAAAAAGAAGAAGAATGCTTCACCATGGGAGAAGGTCCAAAGGTGGAAGCTTGGCGTTTTACACTCGTTCAGACTTTTGACAGCTTTTCGACGTCTCTGTAAAATGGGTCGTACGGATTCAATATTAATCGGATTGAGACGTGTCATACCTTGTTGGAACGAGGATGAAGAGATCTACAACTTTGATGTTGAAGGTTTTTCCAGATTCGACATGGAGCTTAGCAGAAAATCAACATCTTTGCGAGTTGTACTGTTTGGAACGAAAATCAGCTCCTTACGTTACTATTTTTAGTATTAATTTTACTGAAGTTATTTTAGGAAACTTTAGATGTTATTTTATTAATTTCTCAAGTTATTAGTTTTATTAATTCCTTTAGATAAATCGGCCCATCAGCCTTAGAGGTCTATATAAGTCGATTCCCCTTTTGTATTCAGTAGGATTTGAATGAATAGAATTTAGTTCTTCTCAAATTGTGTGAAACACAATGAGTGATTGTCGATTGAATAGAGTTGTGCTCTTCAATTGCAAATATTGGTATTGATCTAGCTTGGTTTGCTTTGTGTTCATCAACTTCGCAAGACTTGGTGATACTAGTATCCACAAGCCCCCTCCTTGTGCCTCCAAGTTGTCCGCTTGGTTGTGTAGGGTTGTAGAGGCGGGTTATATAGTCATTGATATTGGTTCCTACCTTCTACGGAAGCTTGTGGTCTCTATCTTGTTCTATATAGATCGACTCAGTCCATATCAGGTCGTGTATTTCAATTCTTGCTCATAAATTTCGAGTGTTTCCTTTTGTTCTTGTTGCGCTGTGTCGTTCTTGGTCGAGTTCTTGAAGATCTTGTTGCGTCCTTCTTGAATCTCGTCGATTCTTGATTGTTTCTTTGTGTCTTTCTTTGAGTTTCTTGCTTGTTGTCGAAGATCAGACCATCTCACGGCTAACCCCGTATCAGCTACTCACCCAAACTTTTCATACTTTTTAAACGGAGTTTATGATTATGATATTTTATAGTCTTAAATGAAATAAATATTAAATGAAATAAATATAAGAATTTAGTTTAATTAGATTTTGAAATCTAAGCTTTTAAACAGCTACTCATCCAAACTTTTATTCACATGTTTTTATTAGCTACCCTAGCAGTTATCGTTACTAAATAATATACTAACTTATTAAACTATATTTAACTTAAATAATTCAATAGTTTCAAATACCCATCAGCTTCATCTACTTCAATAACTACCATTTTACCAAATTCATCATTTATTTGCTCTGTGATGGTATTATTCAATATTCAATACCATTTGATGTAATTAATGGTAGAAGAAGCTCCCCTTGTAATTTTCTCCTTGTATTTCGGAGGCGCGCGTAGAAACGCACTATTTTAATATTTTTGTTCGTATATGTACAAACCACCCCCCCCGCCTTATAGTGGAACTCATCACACTCAATGAAACCCAAACAGAAATAATACCGAAAATAAAATCTCCCCCCCACAGATTTTCCCTCTTCCTCTCTCCCCGCTCCTCCCGCCGAAGATGAAGGGATCGCCGTTCGCATCGCTCTCCGACGACGTCGTTCTGAAGATCCTCTCCAAGCTCGAGGAAGACCCCCGCCACTGGGCCCGCCTCGCCTGCGCCTCCGCCAGATTCTCCTCCCTTATCCGCTCCTTCTGCTGGCCCGCCCGCTGCCGCACCACCGTTCCCGCCGTCGCCGCCGACCTCTCCCTCCCCTCCCCCTCCTCCGACCACTCCCCCGCCGGCTGGTCCTCCCTCCACAAGATCTCTGTCTGCTGCCCCGGCCTCCTCCACGCCGGCGTCCTCCTCGACAACTCCGATTTCGGCCTCGAGCGCGAGCTCGGCCCCGACGAGATCTACATCCCGCACCAAAACCAGCACAACGACTCCTCCGCTGCCTCCGCCGCCTCCGCCGATCCGAATCTCGTCGATTCTTCCTCCAATCAGAACGAGATCAGGAGCGATTGCGACGGATTGGCCGTCGACTCCGGCTCCTCTGACCTCCAGTGGTCGCTCTACGACGACCTCTACTTCGACACCGTTTACGACAAGTCGGAATCGCACGATTACAACAATCCGCCGCCTAATTGCGACGCCGCGGATGTAGATGCAGAAGCGGAGGATACGAGGAACGAAGCGCCGGCCGAGGAATGCCGGAATTTAACCTCCTCCGACGAGGACGGGAGGTTGGAATCGCCGAGCAAGAAGCGGAAATTATGGAGGTCGAAGAGGTCGCATCTGGCCTCCGGCGGCTGGGGCCTGAGCAGGGAGCAAGGGAACAAGCTCCTGGCGAGCCGATTCAGGGAGGATTCGCTGTACATCAGCGACTGGCCGGGGTGCATCCACATGGAGGAGAAGAGGAATTACATGCTGTTCAGGGGGATCTTCAAGAACTTCAAGCGATCTAGGGTTTGGAGGACGATAAACGACGGGCAAAGGAGCAAGATCGATCTGAATTGCGCCTATTGCAGCTGCAAGGAGACGTGGGATCTGCACTCGGCGTTCTGCCTCCGGCGAGTGTTCGGCTACCATGACGACGGCGAGCCGGTGGTTCGGGCGTACGTGTGCGAGAACGGCCATGTCTCTGGCGCGTGGACGGATCTCCCTCTCTACGTTTAAAATACTCTGTTTTATAATTATAATATAATTCGAATTCTCTGTTTTAGTTTGTTTTTAATATGTATTTCCCAATTATCTAAATTTCTAATATGAATGCATTATTTATATGTTTATATATATATATATATATTTTTCAATCAAAATGCATTGATTTTAAACCAATGCAAGCAATACTTTTTTTTTTAAAAAAAAATGTCTATAATATTTTTCAATCAAAATGCATTGATTTTAATTTTTAACAGGGTTATAAAATGATCGAATATAAAATGATCGAATATATAATCCTTTTTTTTAAAAAAAAATGTCTATAATATTATAACAACATCACCCCAGTTATTGGGTACTTAAAAGTTAAAACTTAAAACGATCCATGAAATGAATTTATTTGTGGTCTAAAATGATGGTAGGTGAGGTGAGGTGAGGAGAGGTGAATGTTGTTGTTGGATCATCCACGACAAAGGGTTATCTAAAAAAAATAAAAAATTATGATATTATTTTAGAGGTATTTTTAAAAAAAAATAATAGGGATTTGGATTATGTGTGATCGTTGCTCATTCAAGAACATTTACAACTTACTCATAAATACAAAGAATAATACAAAAAAAATAAGTAAGATCAATACAGTAGAACATACAAGGACGTCACAATTCATATCTTTTCACGACTTAGGGCTCGTTTGGTTAACTTCCTACATTTCAGGGAGTCCAAAATCTTTGGAAGTAAGCCTCATTACATGTGTTTGGTATGATTTTTGAAAATGGAAAAATCTAGGAATTTCAATTCCTATGAGACGGGGAAAGTTAGATTACCATGAGAGATGTAGGTAAGATCTACTTCTCCCATTCATTTATGCTAAATCTCCTATAATTTTTATTTTTTTTATTAAAAAAATCTCCAATTATTATGAAAATTCCATGTTTACCCAAATAAAACATAGGAATTGAATTAATGAGAAATTATTTCCAACCAAACACTTTTTTATATTTCCGATGAAATAGAATCCATAGGAATTACATATCATGAGAAGTTACTTCTCGGGAAGTCTATTTCCCACGTTTTACCAAACGAGCCCATACTCCAGAGCATAAATCAACACTCATTTTCTCCCTTTGGAGTATACAGACAATGAGAAATCAATTGATTTAATTGAAAACATTGAATTAGTAAGAAAATTTAAATTCACATGTACATTTGTTAAATATAAATCTATGTCTATTTATTAAATAAGATTTTTTTTTCTATGTTCTCATAAATTCTTAACAAGTGGAAATTTTACATATTTTTAATCATCTATTTATATCTAACTCCTAATTAAGAATATTTTTTCTTAGATGTCATAACTATCATTATTTTATTTTATACATTTTTTACTCTATTAAATCCAAACCTTATTATATTAGGCTAACTTTGATTATATTTTAAAAAAAGTTTCATGGCGAACTGTCGTTCTTTACTGTTTCAACATCATTTATCCTTTTTTTTTTTCTAAAAAACTAAACAACAATCCTCTTTCGAGGTTTGATAAAATCCCTAAAGAGTCTTGACAAATATTTCCCGCTAGGGCTTGCAGCTGGTGCGTTTTCTTCGAGGGTGGTTCACTGCAGTTGTTCTGGTTGTTCTTGGCGGTTCTGGTCTGAGTTGGGGCTCGTGCGTTCGGTGTCGGGTCTGGCTGGGGTCGTGGCGGTGTGCATCATAGCGACTCCGTATTCTGGAAATTTCCTTGGAGGTTCGTATTCATCGCCCATAGGAGGGACTCCAGATGTATCGTTGGCCAGCGGTGTTATCTCTTGATGGTGCTTGGCTCCGCTCTGTCTTCGTTGTCCTCAGCTTTTATAGATTAGGATCGTCTGTTCTTCTAGTGACTGTTTGTTTGTCGTCTTTGTATTGCACCTTTTTATTATTATTATTGTATGTCTGACGGTTCGCCGTCTGCCGACTCTGTCAGCCTCTCGATTAGCCGGATCTGTCTGACCATCGAATTATTACCCGATAAAAAAAAAAGATTAAAACCACATCTTTTTTAGTAGTTTTTTTTTTTGATAAACTCTTTATGAGTAGTTAAAACTTAAAAAAATCATGGAATGAAATTATTCGAGGTGTGATAGTGTAAAACAATCAAGAGGTGAAGGTTAGGGGTGATAAAATAAATGACCGCTCTTTATAGATAATAGTCATAGGTCCTCGGTTCGAATCCCGAAATGACCGCTCTTTATTTACCAATTCAAGAGGTGAAAGTTAGGGGGTGATAAAATAAATGAAAAAAAAAGGGGAATATTAGGGTGGGTGTAAACGTGTGGTGAGGAGGGATGGGAGGAGCACGGGATTTGTGTGGTGAATGGGAGGAGTACTTGGGAAAACGATGGCCAACCACGTTTTGTACTTCCACCTCCACCTCCTCTGCAACTTCTTCTTTCCTATTGGCTATTCCTATACTACAACAACAATTGCCCTTTTCCCTCCTTGCTACTCATGCAAAAATACACGTCTTTTGTTTTTTGACACATTTTTTAACGAGTTAAAAACTCTATGAAATATTAAATTTTTAAACATATTATTATATATGTATAATACTATGTAAAAAAAATTAATAAAAATTTAATACTCCCTCCGATTGGAAATATTTGATGTTTTGACTTTTTGCACGTATTTTAAGAAGCTAAAAACTATATAAAATATTAATATTTTAATTAAAGTTTTTTCACAATTTAATACTTATTACTAATAAGTAGTATTAAACTATGAAAAAAATTATTTAAAATGAATAAGATTTTATATAGTTTTTAGCTCCTAAAATTACGTGCACAAAAGTCAAACATCAAATATTTCCGATCGGAGGGAGTATTTCATAGAGTTTTTAACTCGTTAAAAAACGTGTCAAAAAGCAAAAAACCTTATATTTTGCAACGAATGGAGTAAAATTTTAATTCAATCCTTTCAATTTATTGGGAAATAAATTCGCCAATCAAGTATCTCAAAGATTTGATTTATTGCTAAATAAAGGTGCAAGACTATATGCACCGAACACGTATGTTATATGCACTCATATGTAACGGATCTATGATCTGTTTACGGATTTAAAAAAAACACAAGTTTAGAAATTTTTGAAAAAACTATATATGTAAATAGATCTTTAATTTTCTCCAGTGTTCACTTTTAATTTTTAGTTTCAACTTTTTTGTTTTAAAATTTTAACGTGAAAGGATCATGAATTCGTTTGTATTATTGTTTAAACTTTTTTGTAATGATTGTTGGACACGGGTTAGTTCTTGGATGAAATGGACCCTAGATCTGCCCGTATAAGTGCGTTTAGCAACTGTGCTCGGTGTATATAGCAACAAGCAAACAACCAAAAGATACTTAGCGACTGCGGTGTTTCAAACATCAACTCTGTGGTGTTTTTTTTAGATTCTTTTTAATTTAATAAATATCTAATTTTGTAAAGAAAAGAAAAAAAAACCACACGATTTTATTATTATTTTTTAAATCAGGGCTAAAGTCGTTATAAATAACGACCTAACAAAATAGCCCCGGTCTCTTGGCTATTTTTTAATTTTTTTTGACCAATTTTTTATTTATTTTTAAAAAAAATAATCTCCAAGCATTGGATCGTCTAAAACTCTAAGAGCATTCGCATTAGTTCGATTTTCTTGAGTTTCTTAACCTCTTTTATCACTCTATCTCTCCTTAAAAAAACCCAACTTATTTTTTACCCACATCTATAAAACCCGCAATTTGTCCCACCAATTCCCACTTTCCCTTTTGTCCCACCAATTCCCATCCTCTCTCTCTTCCCTTCTCTCTATCTCTCTCTTTAATTTGGGTTTTTAGTATAGTTGTGTAATGATCCTATAGAGTACCCCTTGTAGGTTGAGTGTTGTATTAGGCACTATATTAGATTAGATCGTTCCGGCTATATACACCGCAAATCATGTACGTTCTTAAGGACGTGCATGATTAAAAGTCTTGCACGTCCTTAAGGACGTGCAATATTAGACACAAGACTTGCACGTCCTTAAGGACGTGCAATATTAACCTTGTGATTTGCGGTGTATATAGCAACACCCGATTAGATTAGGGTATAAATACCCTTATGCCTTGTAATTGAGGTATCCGATGAACAATCCAATTGTTTACCATTTTACCCTAATCTCTAATCTCTCTCTTTCTACCTCCCATTCCCGTTCTATCCTCTCTATCTCTCCTCTAATGTTCATCTTCTTTCCTAATCCTCTTTCAATCTCTCTCCTTTTCCATCAAATCTCACAAAGATCCTATTAGGATCATAACAAGTTGCTACCTTTGTTAACTCAAAATTGGGTTTTTAAGCTTTCTCTAATATTATACTCTCTCCGTTCTAAAATATAAGACTTTTACTATTCACGCACGTTTTCTTAGGATGTTAAAAACTATATAAAATATTAATTTTTTTTAATAATCTCGTACTTATTAGTAAGAAGTATGAGATTATTAAAAAAATTAATATTTTATATAGTTTTTATCATTATAAGAAAGCGTGCGTAAATAGTAAAAATCTTATATTTTAGAACGGAGGGAGTAATGTTTTATTATCACTAAAACCCACTAAAAACTAACAATGTGGGTTCTGAATTAATGTTCCTTGGATCATGGTTTGGACCACTTGCAGTATTTGCTGACAAATTACTGTGTTTGGTTTGGTCCCTCTGTATTGTGATCAGAGAGTAAAGTGGGAAAATCACTGAGTTTCACAACCCTCCCAATCTGTACAATTTGTGTGGCGGCAAATACAAACACTGTGTGGCGGCAAACTGCACTCGTTGCTTGCTTTTGCTTTGGTCACCCTTTTGTTGTAGCATGTGCTTGCTTTGGTCACGGAGTATCTCATTTCCCTTTATACCCTTTTTTTCACATCACCCACCACTACTGTAGTTTTTTTAACCCTTTAGATTCGATTGGGCCAGATTTGACTTTTTTGCTTTCAACAAATCGTTAACTTAATACTCCTATCTCAATATTTGTTGTTTTATACTGTAGTAAGTAAAATTGTATAAAAAAACTTGTTGTTTTAGCTATAATTATTATCTTTATAGGTAATGATGACTCTTTTTATAGATAATAATTACTACTTTTAGGTATTTTAACCTATAAAAGTAAAGTAAATATATGTTTTATTAATAAGTGTGCATAGACCTAAAACAACAAGTATTGCGATACGGAGGGAGTAAGTGATATGGAATTAATTTAATCACTGGTTTTAGGCGGCCCTTTTAGCTCTAATAGCTATGCTCAATTTCTCAACTTGTGTGTGTTTGGATTCTATGCATTATACTCCATAAATCCGTTAATTAAAACCTGTCATTTTATAAATTTATATATTTATTATGAAAACAAACAAAAATATATTTATATTCCTAATTATTACTATAATTTTTTATTTTCTCAAAAACCACAATTAATACCCATCTAATCATTACAATGATAATTTCGCAAAGTAGATGATAAAATACATCAAATGACAAGTTTTTCTTAACTAGGTTTACTTCTTAAAACGACAAGTTTTAATTAGCGGATGGAGTACTACTTTGTATCAAAATTTAAATCCAAACTACTTTTTGATGCGCTTTAAAAAAAAAACTCTATAACTGTCAATTTTTAATCATTTTTTTATATAATTTAACCTTTTAATAATAAATATAATATTTTTAAAAATTAATACTTTATAAAGTTTTTAGCTTTTTGAAAAGAATATTAAAAAAATAAAATAACCTAAAATTTGAGATTATGGTAATAATTATAATTCAATTATAAAAAAGTGTTTGGTTATCCAATTTAAAATGTGGTTAAAATTAAAATGATTTTAAAAAGAAAACACCCTATAAATTATGTCAATAAAATAGTCATTATTGCATAAATTTTATAATTATAGTATAAAACTCAATATGACTGATCGACACGATTTACAAAATATTTTTAAATTAATGTATTATACATTTAAATTATACAACCAGACCCTTGATTTTATTAAAAATTTATAATTAAATTATAACTATAAGTCTATAATAGTACATCGGAATCCAAACACACCGTTAAGATCTGGATATTTTCCCCTTTCTTTTTGTTATAAAAAGGAGATTTACTCATAGACTTCACAAGAAGATTTTTCCGAAGTTTATACTTTATATGATGCTCCAATTTTATTTTATTTTTTGGTAAAGGATGCTCCAATTTTTTGATGTTATGATATGAGCCGAACCCAAGTGTTTTAAAATCGAGATAGGCTTCATGGGCCTTAAACAAGAGGCCCATGGGCAACATTAACATAACGTCATGTATCTAATCCTACGAGAGTTTTTTTTTAATTAGGAAATAATTCAGG
Organism: Persicaria tinctoria; assembly: GCA_037127255.1. Taxonomy (NCBI): domain Eukaryota; kingdom Viridiplantae; phylum Streptophyta; class Magnoliopsida; order Caryophyllales; family Polygonaceae; genus Persicaria; species Persicaria tinctoria. The sequence goes on along the minus strand of JBANSL010000005.1, from coordinate 1,706,324 downwards.
TAGAAGTGACTCCTCGATGACATCCAAACGGATGAGGTTGCGGAGACCTAAATCGTTGACAATATCAAAGCCCCTGACAGAGCAACAAAGATGTGCAATCTTATCCAGAGCCGTGCCGATATTTTGGAGGGCCCTGTGCTAAAAAATTAGTTAGCCTATTCATAGTCTCGGTGAATTTAAAAGTACTATAGATAGTTGTATTATATAAACCGTTTTGTTATTGCAATTTTGTTTGAATTTTTGGTATGCTTAAAATTAAAAACTCTATAAAATATCAATTTTTTAAAGTTATAATTTTATACCCCGATATTTATTATTAATAGAATAATAGGTATAGAGTTATTAAAAAAATAAAAATAGTTTTCTATAATTTTAAGCTTCCTAAAAAAATGTAAAAAATGTGCTCATAAAGAAAAGAAGAGATGGTTGAAATCCAAAATATATGCAGTGAATAATGAAAATAATAATTTAATATGGTTCTCCTTTTAAAAAAAAAGAAGAAGTTAACTGAAAAGGTAAAAGAAAGATAATTTAATCGAAAAAGAAATTTAAAAAATCGAAAAAGGTAAGGAATTAAAAAAAAGAATCGAAAATGTAAGGAATTAAAAAAAATCGAAAATGTTAAATTAAAAAAAATCAAAAAGGTAAGGAATTAAAAAAAAAACGAAATGGTTTTTTATCGAAAAAGGTAAGGAATTAAAAAAAAGAATCGAAAATGTAAACCAGGATCACCTCTTGCCTGGCTGGCTTGGTTGTTCCACTACAACGCCTCAGGTAGAGGTTCGATTCCTGGTAAGAGATGGAGAGAGAAGAGGAATGAAGAATCGAAAATGTAAGGAATTAAAAAAAATCGAAAATGTTAAATTAAAAAAAAATCGAAAAGGTAAGGAATTAAAAAAAAACGAAAAAGTTAAAAAAAATAAAAGGCAAGAAAATGTCCCGGTTGGGGTTCGAACACTGGTTGAATGAGCCACCCTTCATATTGTTTGGGCTCTCTAACCACTAAAGCAAACAAAGGAACTTGTCTCTTTTTAAAAGATTTTTTTTATATATAGTGAAAGTGGAGTATAATGATATTGGGCCCCAAAATTTTTGGGGCCCTGTTCCGTTTGGGGCCCTGTTCCGTTGGGCTGTCTGGAACACCCTCAGGCACGGGCCTGATCTTATCCGCCACTCTGTTGCCATCACAGGGCACATGAGAGAAGGAAACCTCTCTCACCCTTGACATGAGAAGTTTAGGGTGTGTTTGGGAACGGGATGAATTTTTGGGGATTTGGTGGATTTGAGGGGATGTGGTAGATGAGAATGGATTTTTGACATGGAGTGATGGGTAAAGACCGAATTACCCCCACTTATACACAGAAAAAGACGAAATTGCCCCCAATTCATACCCCTCTTGAAATTCATTTCAATCGATTATTATTATAAAAAATAAGGAAAAAGAAATCGGAGACCTGCAAAAATTAATAAATCGGACTGGGAGCCGGGGAAGGCCATCGTCTCGCAATCCATCCATGGTGCCTGTGCGCTGGAGCAACCTTCTTGCTGAGATGTTATTGTCCATAAGCCTATTTCCTTCCCTCTCCAATTGCCACCCCTCTTCATCCCTCCCGACTCGCCCATCGAACTCGGAATTCTTCTTGAAGTCACTCTCCACCAGATCACTTTCTACCGCCTCTCGCCTCCGGCCTCCGGGGCCCGCGCCGACGATTCATCGAGTGGCTGGTTGTTCAAAGTTTTGGAGACGAAAGCTAACACCTTTTCCCGAGATCTAGAAGTCTTCTGCCATTGATTTCAATCTAAAGCCGATGGGGGATTGAGTTACTGGAAATCGGAGACCTAGAAGTCTTTTGCGAGACGGAGACCTGCAAATCGGATTTCCGAGATCTAAAAGATGCCATTGATTTCAATCTCCTCGATTATCGGATTTCCGAGATCTAGAAGTCTTTTGCGAGATGATGGGGGATTGATTGAGTTACTGGAAATCGGAGACCTTCAAATCTGAGTCGAATTTTGTCAGTTCGGCGTAGCGATCGGAGTTGGACTGGGAGCCGGGCGGGGTCTCCACCGAGGGCAGCTTGCCGGCGACAATCAGACAACTGATTATATTTCCCGACGGCAAAACACAGAGGGATCGGAGGAAGGAGAAACGTAGATATATCAGATATGGGAGGGAGGGCAAAAAAGGCCATCTCGCCTCTCCCATCCAGCAAACCTTGGTGGAGGAGGTTCAAAAACCCATCCCATTCCATCCAGCAAAGCCCCGATTTCGCACCCTCCAAATCCTTTAAACACCAACACCCAAACATGGAGGCACAGCAAACGAGGCGGAAAACCCATCTCCCAAACCCCCTAAGCACTACACCCAAACACAGCCTTAATATCAGACCTGATTAGTTCTATTTCCCATGAGCATTTTGTGGCCTTTTTGTAGTTGAGTTAATTTCATTTTGATTTTTATGGCCTCGTTGAACTTGATATGATATGATTGTATTCGGGTTTTTTTAGGAGGTAAAGATTCGAAATATAAGATATCAAACTATATAAAATATTAATATTTTTTAAAAATTAATCCTTATTAGTAATAAACATTAAATTTATTTTAAAATAATAATAAAAAGTTAATACTATATATAATTTTCTACTCTTAAATGTACATGTTGAACAATAAAAATTCTTATATTTTAGATGGGAGGATAACATATTTAGTGGTTGAGGTTGGCCTCTCGTGAAAAAGTAGTCCAATTGTCTAAAGTATCATTTTCAAGCAACTAAATAATAAAGTGTCATTTTCGAAGAAAATACATTAAAAAACATAGTTTGTGGACTATTCCTCGTCACATCTTTGGCCTCATTTTCGAAGAAAATACGTTAATTTTGCAGAGCTCCCATTTCTCAGTAAGAAGAAGAAACAACTCCACATAGAAAGAAAGATAGGTAAAGAAATCAAAATCATGTTAATGGAGGCGAAATTGAAATGGTTTGCTTCTTTTTTCCTTCTATTTGTGCTTCTTTGGATTGAACTAGCAACCGGCTATGGTGACGCCACTGACTACACCCGCGACGATTTCCCACCCGATTTCATTTTCGGGTCGGGTACTTCTGCTTATCAGGTACCCATATATTTCTTTTGAACAAACAAGTACCTAATTTTTTTGATTTTATTGATAGAAGAAAAACAATTGTTATACCTAAAATTTTGATGGTGATAATTAGTTCCATGGTTTGAGGCTTAAGGCTTTGTTTGGTAACATAAAACTGATAGGTAGTTAAAGTTGATAGGATATAAGTAATAGATTGTGTGTATTAAATATAGGTTATATTAAATTGTTCATAAGTGAATAAGATGTTTGCTAAAGATAAGGTTAAGTAGTGGTGAAAATCCAATTTCAAAAGTTAATTATAGTAAAATACTGTTTCCGTTAAGCAAAACATGTCACTTTACTATTCACGCACGCTTTTTTAGAGATAAAAAATATATAAAATATCTATTTTTAAATAAATTTTTAACAATTTTGTAGTTATTATTAATAAGTACAAACTTGTTAAAAAAATTTATAAAAAAATGAATATTTTATATAGTTTTTTTTTTATCTTTCTATAGAAGCGTACGTGAATAGTAAACGACATATTTTGCCGAACGGATGTAGTATTATTTTTACGTCATTTAGAGCTACATGTGTTACCAAACGGAGCCTGAGATTTGCTTTGATTTATAGTAGTAACTGTGATGTAACCATGTGAAGGTGGAGGGAGCAGCAAATGAGGATGGAAGAACACCTAGCATCTTTGATACTTTTGTTCATGATGGTTAATTCATTCATTCCTCTTTTGCTCTCCATTTCAATTAATTACATTTTGAATTCAATTTGTTACATCCATCTTATTTTCAGTCTCAATTTTGCAGAACATTGGCCTTATGGGAATGGAGATGTGGCATGTGATGGGTATCACAAATACAAGGTCTTGATATCAATTTGATTTCTAGCATAAGCTATGGTCTTTGCCTAACTTTTTTGTTTTGGTGTTTAATCACACTCATATAGGAAGATGTTCAACTGATGGTTGATACAGGATTAGATGCCTACAGATTCTCCATTTCATGGCCTAGACTTATTCCAAGTAAACACCTCTTAGACTTAAGATTATACCGTTGCCAATCCGCGAAGAGTTTTAAAGCTTCCGTCGCCTTTTGTCAGATGGAAGAGGTCCGGTTAACCCGAAGGGCTTAGCATACTACAACAACCTCATCAACGAGCTCTTAAACAACGGTAAAATAGTCCGTTTCCTCCAAGAAACTTTTCGGAATTCCTTATGCATCTTTTGTTGATCTTGATTGCATATATGTAGGAATTCAACCACATGTGACATTGCTCCATGTGGAGGTACCACAGGCACTCGAAGACGAGTATGGAGGATTTCTTAGCCGAAAGATTATGTATGTTGCTTCTTTCTTTGACCCTAAGTCCTTCTAAAGACTCATTCTTATGTATGATCGGCGATTTTACAGAAAGGATTTCGTGGCATTTGCAAACGTGTGCTTTAGAGAGTTCGGTGACAAGGTCTTGCATTGGACGACGATAAACGAAGCCAACATATTCGTCATAGGTGGTTATGATAACGGTCAAACACCTCCAGGGCGTTGTTCGTCGCCTTTTGGGTTTGCCTGCCACGGAGGAGACTCTACCGTTGAGCCATATGTTGCTGGCCATAATGCTCTCCTCGCGCACGCTTCGGTTGTGAGGCTTTACAGGAAGAGATATCAGGCAAAGCAAAATGGATCCATAGGATTCAACTTATTTGCTTATAATTTCGAGCCTGCAACTAATGCGACGGATGATCTTCTCGCTGTAAAAAGAGCCAACGATTTCTATGTCGGTTGGTTAGTACTAACAATAATACTATCTTCTTGCACTTTTTGGAGATTGACATAGTTTGAAACAATGCATTATGGCAGGATGATGGAACCATTGTTGCGTGGAGACTATCCTGAAATAATGAAGAAAAACGCAGGCAAACGCCTTCCTGCTTTCACTGACGACGAATCCAAGCTAGTGGAAGGATCGTTTGATTTCGTCGGATTAAACCATTACAATACACTTTATATTATGGATGACCCAAAGTCCCTTATGTTGGATCGGAGAGACTTGATGGCAGACATGGCTGTGTCCTTAATATGTATGTTAGTCATGTTTCTTTTTCGACATTGCTCAACCTGAATTCCGAGCTCTTGATAACATTTATTGCTTGTTGCAGTTGATTCTTCGGGTGCACCACCGGGAGGGGTAAGCTTATTCTGTTATTTCGTTGATCAACTTCTTTGATTCCTCTATGCTTGTATCGCCATGTCGCTAATTGGTTTGATGAACTTGATGCATTCGATCAGTTTCCTATCGTTCCGCGGGGGCTTAGATCAGTGTTGGACTACTTCAAGGACACATATGGAAACCCTCCTATCTACATTCACGAGAATGGACAGATGACTACTCGTAATGGAACGCTTGACGACCAATCAAGGGTCGAGTATATACAACGTTTCATTGGAAGCTTGCTCGACGCTGTGAGGCACGTACCTTATATAGCGACGAAAAACGATGCAACTTGCTTCCGTGACTAAACGCCTTATGTAATGTTTTTCCACAATTGCTGCAGAAATGGATCAAATGCAATAGGGTACTTCAGCTGGTCATTCCTTGATCTATTTGAGTTGTTGAATGGTTATGGGTCGAGTTTCGGCTTGTACTATGTGGATCTTGACGACCCGAACCTGACGAGATACCCGAAGAGCTCGCAACGATGGTACTCGGGATTCTTGAAGAGAAAATATAGCGTCGGAACTGAGAGTGTACGAGCACATTCGTCGGCCAGTATTTAGCCAGTAGGGGTTGCATTGGGCGAGTCCAATGTATTGGCGTTTTGTATTTCATGACTTACCATGATATCATACTAAATATTCCAAGCATAAATATCAATAATAATAAAAAACGATTTTATATCCTATACCTTAGGGCATAGGATAATAGCATTAATTTAGAAATATTTTTTAAATTTTAATTAGTTTAGCTTAACTTATTTTTTTTTAGGGAATCTTTCTCAGTATAGGGTTTTATCCTATATCCTAGGGCAGGATACCCTAGGATATATACTTGTCAATCGGTTAGATCGGATGGTTCAAATTTAATAACTTTTTAAATTTATTACTATAAAGTTTTACTAATATTGTGACTTTTTATGGGACAAAATGTAAAAAAAAAAAATGATAATAAAATAGAACAATAATTCTTCAAATTGATAAATCGAAAACGTCAGGTGAAGTAGAATTTTTGAAAATTTCAATTCCTTTAAAATTAAAGAATTGAAATTATCATGTGGGTGGGTAAATTGAATTTCACCTTTTTAAATATTCCAAAAAAATACTTTCTTTATCTTTTTAAATAACAAATTACTTATTTATCCATAATTTAAATAAATATTTTTTTTAAGAGTCACAAAAGTAATTTTACACAAATTCCTATGAAAGTTTATATTTAACCAAACAAAATAAAGTTTTCTTACGAAGTTAAACTTATTTAAACATATTTTCTTAAACCATAAGAATTTCAATTTTCATTATTACTTACTCCCTCTGTTTCAAAATAAAAGTCGTTTGTCTTTTTCTGCACGCTTTTTTAGGAGATAAAAACACTACTCCCTCCGTTAATTAAAACTTGACGTTTTACTATTCACGCACGCTTTTTGAGGTGCTAAAAACTATATAAAATATTAACTTTTTTAATATATTTTTTTAATAAGTTTATACTTGTTACTATTAAGTATGAATTTATGAAAACAAATTTTAAAAAAAGTTAATATTTCATATAGTTTTTATCATTCTAAAAAAGCGTGCATGAATAGTAAACGACAAGTTTTAATTAACAGAGGGAGTATAAAATATTATTTTTTTTATCAATTTTTTTTAATAATGTCATACTTAGTAGTCATAAGTATAAATTTATCAAAAAAAATTCATTAAAAAAACAATATTTTATATAGTTTTTACCTCATAAAAATGCGTGTAAAAAAGTCAAACGACTTTTATTATGAAACGGAGGGAGTAGAATTCAACCAACCATTAAAATCAAAGCACTCGCCCTCCTCAAAGGAATCAAAAGAGTCACGGAACTAGCCATCTCCCAAATTGAAATCGAAGGCGACTCACTCACCGTTCAAAATTTTCCACATGCATCTTCCGTGTAAGGTGAAAACTGCTCAAATTCCATTTTTCTCTCTCTTTAATTTATTCAACTGTTAAATATAAATTTAAATTTCCTCTGTGGATAATAAAATGATTTCACCCGTCCATTCATTTTCAAGAACGATAATACAATTTTCCCTTGTCATTTTCCCTTTTGGCCACTTCTAATTCATTTTTTATGAAGACATTATAGTTTTAGAATTATGATGTAAAGATGACCGTTCATTTATTATATCCGCACATTTTTCGAATAATAAAAACTATATAAAATAATTATTTTTAAAAAATAATTTCATATAAAATACTACCTTCGTTTTAAAATAAGCGTCTTTTGTCATTTTGTATAAATTTTTTAAGAAGGCAAAACAATATAAAATATTATTTTTATAATCAAACTTTTTTAATAATTTTATTAAGTATAAATTTATAAAAACAAATTTATTAAAAAAAAATATTTATAGAATTTTTATTATCTCAAAATACGTGCTGGAAATGAGAGTGACTTTTATTTTAAAACATAGGGCGTGCTAAATAGTTTGAAGTAGGGCTGATATACGAGCTAACGAGCTCGAGTAGTGGGTGTTCAAACTCGGCTCGTTTACAAACGAGCCGAGCTCGAGCCTCATTTTCTCGACCCGAGCCGAGTCGAGCTCGAGCTACTCACAAAATGTAGATCTGTGATTCAAAGTGAATGGAGTCCAAAAGGCAAAGCGGCTGACAGACTCTTTAGAAGAAGAGGTTAAATAAAACATAGGGACATAACTGTAATTTCACCTACGAAACGAGATATACGCCCTATTTACAAGGGGTTAAATAAAACCTATTTACATGGGGTTAAATAAAACATAGGGAGAGAACTGTAATTTCACCCATAAAATGAGCTATACGAGCTACTCGAGTCCGAGTCGAACTTTTTCCGAGCCGAGCTCGAGCTACTCGGCTCAAGTAAACAGGCCTACACTTTAAAGTACCATTTCAGAATTTGAGCAACTAAGTAACATCATTTTCAACGAAAATAAACACTTTGTTTGGACTCTTTAATTTCCTCATGACATCTTTGGCCTTTATGCAATAAATGGTTGGCCTTATGGCAACAAATAAAAAGTCATTCTCTCCTTATTTCCACACCACCCATTTATCAATAGCAGGGAAAAGGCAAATAAAATAAAAAATCATGTTAATGGAGTTCAAAGGGATTGCTGGTTTTTGCCTTGTATTTTTGCTTCTATGGATTGAAATAGAAACCGGGTACGGCGCCACCACTGACTACACCCGCCACGATTTCCCACCCGGTTTCGTTTTCGGGTCGGGTACATCCGCCTATCAGGTACTTGCATCCTTTTGCTTCGATTGAAGAATGGAGATGGAGCTATGTCTATATTTAATTCGAATTCGGAGGGCCAATAAAGTGTTGATATGATCTTTGAAGGTGGAGGGAGCAGCAAATGAGGATGGAAGAACACCTAGCATCTTTGATACTTTTGCTCATGATGGTTAATTCATTATTCATCCCTCTTTTTGCTCGCCATTTCAATGAATTAATTTTTGGATTTAATTTATTATATTACTTTGATTTGATCTTTTTATGCATTTTTTTTTACAGAGAATTGGCATTTGGGCAATGGGGATGTAGCATGTGATGGGTATCACAAATACAAGGTCTTCATCAATGTTATTTCTACCGTAAGATAAGATACTTTATCTAACTTTTTGTTTTTGTTTTTTAACAACATATGCAGGAAGATGTTCAGCTGATGGTTGATACAGGATTAGATGCCTACAGATTCTCCATTTCATGGCCTAGACTTATTCCAAGTAATCATTCCTCCTCTTAGTCATAGGCCCTTGGTATTGATATTAGATATTGAGTGATATCGATATCAGCTTATATCAAACACTAAAATATCATAATATAAAACTCAGGAGGTTGACCCGATGTTTGTAGAAATTATTCATCTTTGTTTATGATTATTTGTCTTTTTTCACATGAATATTCGTCTGTAATTAAGTAATTATATGTCTGTAAATTTTATTTTAACGAATAATCACCCAATAAAACCGAATAATTTCATTCCAACGAATAATCAGAAGTTCCTTTTAATCTCATCCGTTGCGCTTCTTAATTCAAGCATCCAGATTTGTTAACATGATACACAATAACAACTGTGTAGCATGTGTACACATGATCTATTGTCTAAACCCCGATATTTGATATTGAAATATGGATACTAAACGGGGCTTTAAGATTATACATATGTCAATCCGCAAAGAGTTTTAACGTTTGTCGCTTTTTGTCAGATGGAAGAGGTCCGGTTAACCCGAAGGGCTTAGCATACTACAACAACTTCATCAACGAGCTTCTAAGCAACGGTAAAACAGTCTGTTTTCTCCACGAAAGCTTTTCGGAATTTCTTATGCATCTTTTGTTGATCTTGATTGCATCTATAGGAATTCAACCACATGTGACATTGCTCCATGTAGACGTCCCACAAGCACTCGAAGACGAGTATGGAGGGTTTCTTAGCCGAAAGATTATGTATGTTGCTTCTTTCGTCGCCTATAAATCCTTCTATAGCCCTCATTCTTATGCATACTCGACGATTTTACAGAGAGGACTTCACGGCATTTGCAAACGTGTGCTTTAGAGAGTTTGGCGACAGGGTTTCACATTGGACGACGATTAACGAAGTTAACATATTCATCCAAGGTGGCTATGACAACGGCATCACTCCTCCATCGCGTTGTTCTCCCCCTTTCGGGTTTGTCTCCTGCCGCGCAGGAGACTCCACAATTGAACCATACATTGTCGGCCATAACGCTCTCCTCGCACATGCTTCAATTGCGACGCTTTACAGGAAACGATACCAGGCCAAGCAACATGGATTCGTAGGATTGAACCTCTTCGCTTTTAACTTCGAACCTGAAACAAATGGAACAAACGATTTGCTTGCAGTGAAGAGAGCCTACGATTTCTTTCTCGGATGGTAAGTACTAAGAACTCGATCTATATCAAATCCTTTCGCCATCTTGAAACCATGGATCATGTCAGGTTTATGGAGCCTCTACTACGCGGAGACTATCCTGAAATAATAAGAAAAACGTGGGCAAACGCCTTCCTGCTTTCACTGAAGACGAATCCAAGCTAGTGAAAGGAGCGATAGATTTCGTCGGTATAAACCATTACTATACAGCGCGGGCTAAGGATGATCCAAACAGCCTTATGTCGGAGCAAAGGGACTTCATTGGAGACATGGCTGTGCAACTGATCTGTATGTTAGTTTTATACTTCTTATGAACTCCTTTTTAGCAACTACTATGGTAGTTTGTTGATTGCATCTATGGCTTGTTGCAGTTGATTTTCCGATTGTGTCTCCAGAAGGGGTAAGCTTGTGTTATGTTTCGTGTGCTTGTACTATTGTGTCGCTGATCGGTTTGATGATCTTGATTCGTTTGGTCAGTTTCCCATCTATCCGCGGGGTCTTAGAGCAGTGTTGGAGTACTTCAAGGACGCGTATGGCAACCCTCCTATCTATATTCATGAGAATGGTCAGAAGAGTCCTCGTAATGGAATGTTGGAAGACGAATCAAGGGTCGAGTATTTGCAAGGTTTCATCGGAAGCATGCTCGACGCTGTCAGGTATGGTGCCCTATACAAATGTTGCAGCATGCTTCCGAAACGCCTTACTAGACATGTTTTTTTACCCAAATGTTGCAGAAATGGATCAAATACAATAGGGTACTTTACCTGGTCATTCCTGGATGTATTTGAGTTGCTGGATGGTTACAACTCGAGTTTTGGCCTATACTATGTGGATCTCGACGACCCCAATCGGACACGATACCCGAAGAGCTCGCAGCGGTGGTACTCCGGATTCTTGAAAGGTAAAGGTAACGCTGAAAATGAGCTTATTCAAGCACATGGCAACTCTACTACTTCTCAGTCACATTTTAGCCAGTAGTTCCTGCATTTGGCAAGTCAAACAATCAAGACCACCGAAGTATGATGAACATATACATCTATTTGATCACTAACCATGATCTCACGATTCTCAATTTGTCGAGAACGTATGCACACTTTGATCATTGATGATAAACGTCAATGAACGTGTAATATGATTAAATTCTGGTGGGTCATATATGACGTGGGGGTCACAAGTTCGTGCGCACAATGCTCTAATCAAAGCCGAGTACAAAAGGCTTAGATTCCTTATATAATTAAATGTGGAATGTTCATTTCACATCTTCCATAACAATAACAGTACTCTGTATCTGTTTATCCTTCCACTGCTGGAACAGTAAAAGCTTTGAAAAGTTTTTGCAAGTTTTCATTTTTTGAAATTTTAATTTTTTTTCGTGGATTAACCTCATTGGATAAATTCTAAAATTTGCCCAAATTTCAAGTCTAGGTAAAAAGATTTTTTTTTGGCCCTTTTAGAGGAGGATTTTTCTAGAAACAACCTTAGTAAAGTCGTAACCCTTAAATTTAGCTTTCCAGCGAGTGCTCAAATGCCTCGATCGGACTAATGCAACTCCTTTCATGCCAAATATACCGAGCATGTGTCCGTAACTCCTATTGTAAGGCAAATTGTTGTAGGTCCGGGATTGTGTGGACATCTCGGGTGGGTGTTTTGTGGACATATGACCTGAATAGCATCGGAGGTTGCCTAGTGCAAAGAATTTTTTATTTTCATTTTTTGAGATTTTAAGATTTTTTTTGTGAACTAACCCCTTTGAATAAAGTCTAAAATTTGCCCATATTTCTAGCCTAGGAAAAATGATTTTTTTGACCCTTTTAGAGGAGGGATATTTAAACATCCTCAATAAAGTCGTATCCCTTGAAGCAAGCATTCCAACGAATGCTCAAATGCCTTGATCGGACCAACGTAGCTCTTTTGTTGCCAAATATACCGAGCATGTGTCCGTAACTCCTGTTATAAGGCAAATTGTTGTAGGTCCGGGGCTGTGTGGACATCTCGGGTGGGCGTTTTGTGAACATATGACCTGAATAACATCAGAACTTGCCTAGTGCAAAGAATTTTTTATTTTCATTTTTTGAGATTTTAAGATTTTTTTTCATGGACTAACACTTTTGGAAAAAAGTCTAAAATTTGCCCAGATTTCTAGCCTAAGAAAAATGATTTTTTTGGCCCTTTTAGAGGATGAATATTTATCAGGAAACATCCTGATGGCGGTGTTGCCTACGTTCTGCTTAGGGTGATGGCTACCAAGCCAAGTCGATCACCATCGCAAATTAAGGAGCACCAAGCTTGAACTAGCTCCGAGCTCGAGAGCAGCCTCCTGGAACGCCTCCACTATATCGACGAAGATGCCAAGTCGGTGATGTCTATGACCGGCCAAGTCGGTAGCCTCATCAACGATGGCGGTGTTGTCCATGCCAAGCCAAGAGCGTTCTCGTTCACCTCGTGGCCGATTGTTCATCCCGCAGAAACATGATGTTCCATGTCAACAAATATATTGGTGTGGAAAATTCAGAAAAAACAGAGAGAGAAAAAAAAAAAGAAGAAAAAAAGAGATTGAGTGAAAGAAGAAGAGAGAGAGAGTAAAACTACCAATGCAAGGAAGTGTGCATTCGCATCAAGCAAAAAGCAACCAAGCGACGGAGCCTTTGGAATTTTCAGCACCACCACCATGCTACCACACAAGGTGATTATCAACATTGCCAAAAGCTTGCTCTGGGAAGCCGGCGACTCACAACGGAGCCTCTCCGGTGATCCGCAACAGCTACCCAAGGAGTCGTACACTCTCTCACAGCTCCAACGGCTAGCCATATGACACCAAGACGATCATCAAATGCAGCTCAATGAGAGACTTGATACATGGCCAACAAGGCATTCTTGTCGTGCCTCTCGATCCTTCGTCGTTGAAGCCGTCTTGCCCGCAACCCAAGATATCAAGCCTATGCCATGCAACCTACCACCGAAGCTCAACAACTTCCTCTAAACAGTGGTCGAAGCATCCCCGAACGCCCGGAAAAAAGGGAGTATAAAAATGGGCCTGAAATCATGCTTTTACAGAGGGAGAACAACTGCTCAGGAAGTCAAGTTCTGGACGTTGGTCCGAACAGCTCGAAGGATATCCAAGACCGTGACAAATTGGTACCAAAAGAAGGCTATGCAAGGAGTGTGCCGAAGAAACGGCGTCAGAAACGGAGCCCTGTGGTGGTCGAAGCTGATGTTAGAAGTTGACCTCTCGTCCACAATTTTCAATAAACTTCCCGGCAAAGTTTCGATTCTCTTCCAGTGAGTCATGGTGTCGATGTTCTTCAAGGATTGTGCAGTGAAGCCCCTACGTACCTTTCTGCAGCCTCAACATCCACCAACATGAAATGAAGACAACCTTCGCATACAATGCAATATTGGTCATGATAACCTTGGAAAAATAAGTGTGCAACAAGACATACTTTCGCACCACTCGATCACCCGACGATAACCTCGTCGAGCCCATAACCCAAATTTCCAAGCCTATGCCATCCAATATGCCACTTACGACCAACAAATATCTCTAAAGATAGGCCGATGCAGCCTCGAACACCATGTAAAAAGAGTGACAAAAACAGGCACGGGGTCGCAAACGAGGCAAAAAACTGTGTAGCAGCCAAATTTCAGGCGTTATTCTGAGCAGTATAGCAAGCATCTATACATACCAAGAAATGGGATTGATAGACTCTGTTGCAAGGAACATTCCGAAACAAAAACCAATCTTGATGACTAAAAATAAAATAACTAAAGGTAAAATGATACTCTCTCTCTTCGTTAATTAAAACTTGTCATTTTAAAAATCTAAACACTTATTAAGAAAATAAAAAAATACATTTATACCCATAATTATTACTTTACTTTTTTACTTTATAAAAAAACTACAATTAACAACTATCTATTGATTACAAGAACAATTTTGTAAAGTAGTTGGTTAAATACCTAAAATGACATTTTTTTCTTAATACAGTATTTTCAAATTGAGCTAGTAGGATTCACATTTTCAAAGAAAAGAAACACACAATTTGGACTCTTTCTTAATCCGCCGCATCGCTCTCTGTCATTGATTGTCAAAGTTTATGTTGATTGATTCACTCAAGAACACTCAGATTCAAGGAAGAGGAGAAAAACTAACCTCTCAAACTATAGAATTTCATTATGTCGAAAAACAGATTGTAAAGAGGCTAAACACCTCTATTTAAGTCTGTTACAAGGAAGGGAGGAGTTCTAACTGCCTACCCTCTTATTCTCCTAATTACAGAAAATAACCCACATTTCCCAAAACCTTACAACACTCCTCCTCAAGTTGAAGTTGCAAATTGATTTGTAACTCCCAACTTGCTAAGTGTTTTGTCATATATGTCACTGCACACAGTTTTGGTGAAAATGTCTGCAGGTTGCTGTTTTGTTGATATGTAACCAAGAGCAACTTCTTTCTTTAGGACCTTGTTCCTCACAAGGTGACAATCTTGTTCAATATGCTTTGTTCTCTCGTGGAACACTGGATTTTTTGCTATGTGTAGTGCTGATTGATTGTCACAAAACATCTTGACACAGTCTATCATCACTCCCAGATCCTTTAACAACTTCACTAACCAAGTAATTTCACAACAGGTCATAGTCATTGCCCTGTACTCTGCTTCAGCCGTAGACATGGCTACATATGACTGTTTCTTTGACCTCCAGGAGATTAGAGAAGGCCCCAACATTATACAGAAACCTGTAAGTGATTTTCTGGTCATGGGACAACTTTGCCAGTCAGCGTCACAAAAGGCTCTCAGTTCCAGATCTTTACTCTTGGCCAGTAGGAATCCTTGACCAGGAGCATTTTTCAAGTACCTCAACACATGTTTTACTGCTATCCAGTGATCATCAGTAGGTGTATGCATGAACTGACTGAGCACTTGCACTGCATAGCAAATATCAGGCCTAGTAATGGTTAGATATATCAATCTACCTACTAGCCTTCTGTAAGCTATGGGATATACACTTGATCTGCTTCCCTTCATATATAATTTCACCTTTGGATCCAGGGGGTAGCAACTGGTTTAGCATCTGTCATACGTACCAGTTTCCTTTAGAACTTCAAGTGCATACTTTCTCTGGTTTAGATAGAATCCTTGCTCAGTTATGTCCACTTCAATTCCTAGAAAATACCCGAGCTCTCCCAGTTCCTTCATCTGAAAGTTCTTGTTTAGGCGCTCCTTTAGTCTATGAATTTCAATCTTGCTATCTCCAGATATGATCATGTCATCCACATAAACTAGAAGTGCAGTGTATGTCTCTTATGTTTTCTTTGTGAATAGAGAATGATCAGCTTCTAACTGCACATATCCTGCTTCCCTTACAACTTGATAAAATTTGGCAAACCATTGTCTTGGTGCCTGTTTTAATCCATATAAGGATTTTCTCAGTTTGCAGACTTCACCTGCTCTTGTATTCTTCACAGTGTTGCTCTCATCATACCTCTCCTCTTGTGAGCAATGCTGGAATTTCTTTAGATGGTCATAGGCAGGAGGCAACTCCATGAATACCTCCTCCTCAAGTTCACCATGGAGGAAGGCATTTGTCACATCCATTTGTCACATCCATTTGTGAGACATGCCAGTCCTTAGCAGCTGCTAGTGTGAGTAAAGTTCTCACTGAAATCATCCTGCCCACTGGAGAAAATGTCTCACTATAGTCAATCCCTTCAACTTGAGAGAAACCTCTTGCAACAAGACGAGCCTTATACCTATCCAGAGTTCCATTAGCCTTGTACTTCAGTTTGAACAGCCATTTGCAAGTGACTACTGACTGATCAATAGGCCTTGGTACAATGTCCCATGTTCCAGTTGATTCAAGAGCAGTTAACTCAGTTAGCATGGGTTTACACCATTCAGGCTTGTGTAAGGCCTCAGCTACTGATATTGGCTCAGATAGGGGTGCCACATTGGAAATAAAGGCTTTGTATGATGGTGAACACAGTGAATAAGAAACACATGAAGATATAGGATAAGGAGAAATAAACCTGCTAGTTGAGAGTGTAGCCTTGGTATCAACATTGGAGGTACTACATACAAAATCTTTGAGCCAATATGGAGTAGAGTGAGTCCTGGTGGATTTTCGAAGAGATGGTTCAGGTATTGGTGGTTCAGGTGAGATCTCAGTAGGAATCTCATCAAACAAATGAGGGACATGTGAGGGTGAGTAATCAGCTAAGGACTCAGAAGATGAGGGAGGGTTGAGAGATGGGGATTGTGGTGGGATATGGGGTTCAATAGGCTCAAACAAGGGTGCATAAGGTGAGAGGTAATCATCAGAATAGAGATGAGAGTCTGGTGATGATATGGCAGGCATAGAAGGCTTGGCATGTAGAGGTTGATCAATGGCAAAAGGAAATTGATTTTCAAGAAAAGTGACATCTCTGCTGACACAACATTTTTGAGATTTTAAATTGTAGACCTTGTATCCCTTGAACCCAAAAGGGTATCCTAAGAAAACACAGGGATCAGCACGAGCATCAAATTTCTTTCTGTTACTCCCAAGAGTGGAGATGTAACACAGACACCCAAAAACTCTAAGTGTAGAGTAGTCAGGAGGTTGGTGAAATAGAGTTTCATAAGGTGATATGTGATTAAGAAGTGGGGTAGGTAGTCTGTTTATGAGGTATGTAGCTGTGAGGATGCAATCCCCCAAAAATCTGAGAGGTAGAGAGGCATGAAATCGAAGTGCTCGTGCAGTTTCAAGTATGTATCTATGCTTTCTCTCAACTCTCCCATTTTGTTGGGGTGTAGTTGTGCAAGAACTCTCATGTATAATACCCTTTCTATTTAGAAAAGATGATACATCTGAATTGAATAATTCAGTGCCTTGATTAGAACAGATTCTTTTTACTTTGGTATTGAATTGAGTCTCAATTCTGGTGATAAAACTTTGAAGAGAAGACGGTGTCTCAGTTTTGGACTTGAGAAGGATAGCCCATACACTCCTACTTCTGTCATCTACAATGGTTAAGAAGTATTTATAGCCATTGTATGTTGGAGTTTCATAGGGTTCCCACATATCACAATGTAAAAGCTCAAAATTATGTGCATCAAGAGATGTACTAGAATTGAAACTTTTCCTTGTTTGTTTTGCCAAGGGACCAACATTACAAGTAGTGTCAGACATATTATTGATGACTTTTTTAATGTAAGTAACAGAAAGAAGTTTGTTTGGTGGGGCATGGCCGCATGGCCCAATCTAAGATGCCAGAGAGCACCTAGATCAGATTTAAAACTTGAATGCTCAAGAAACAAAGGTAACTGAGGTGCTGTGTTTGCAGAGAAGGTAATGGCTAACAATTTCTTCTTTTCTGGCTCATTGACAAGATAGTGCAGTCCCCCGATGTCTTTACCAACAACTATCACTCTCGTCCTTGCATGATCCTGGATAATACACAGGTTATCCCTAAAGTTAATATCACATTGGTACTCAAGGATGAGAGAGCTTACAGACAAGAGATTTAATTTGAAGCTAGGTATATATAGAACATTGGATAAGGTCATTTGGGGTAAGATGATTGTACCTTTGTGAGTGATGGAGTTGGTACTGCCATCTGGAAAATGGATAGTGGAAGGATGTGTAATAGGTGTTATTTGTGACAGAATAGATTGTTTGTGTGTCATATGGTGTGTGGCACCACTATCTATAATCCAAGCATCAGACAAACCAGAGACATTACAACAAAAATGAAAGGTTGTACCTGCTATATGAACATCAGTGATCATCTTCTTAGGTTGGCTCATCAGTTGCAGAAGAGAAGCCATTAATTTCTGATTATCATCAGACAGTCCTTGGAACAGCTTCAGATGGCCATCACTTGAGCCTTCAGTGGTGGCATTTGCTCTAAACTGTCCTTTCTTTGGATCACCTGTGTATCTTGCACCTTCTTGTGGCTTATACTTGCTCTTTGAGTGCCAAGACGGATAGCCTATCACCTCCCAAAACTTATCAGCTGGATGATTTCCATCACAATGGTGACATTTCTTCCTTCTTGACTGCTCAGATCCATCCTTCTTTGAAGATTCAGAGTCTATTTGCTGTTCTTTCTTGGACATCAGTGCCGCGGTGTAAGTCTTCACCCCAAGATCCTTCATCTTAGAGCTGGATTCATCTTCCAAGAGCAGTGAATGAGCCAAACTTGCAGATGGAAGAGGTGTTTACAACAGGAATTAATTGCCTTCTAGCAGGGATGTATTGAGGATTTAACCCCATGAGAAACTTCATGAGTTTCTCTTCTGACTCAGCAGCTTCAATCTTCCTATTTAGATCACACTCACATTTTCCACAAGTGCATCTAATTGGTGGAATCAGCCCTGACAATTGCTGCCAATATCCCTTCAGTTTAGTGAAGTATTCAGTAATACCAGTTGCATGTTGCTTACAGTCTTTCAATTCTTTCTTCAACTGGAACAACAATGGGCCATTTCTTTGACCAAAACTCTCAACAAGATCATCCCACATTTGCTTGGCATTATCAAACTCATCTAAAGTTGCATAGATTTCTTTAGACACAGTGTTTAATATCCAGGAACAGACCATGTCATTACACCTAATCCATAGTGCAGAGTTTTCAGCATTCTCAATCACAGATCTTTCTACAAAACCTAACTTGTTCTTCACAGACAAAGCCTTTGACATAGCTTTCTTCCATCGACGAAAATTCTCACCAGTTAATTGAATTGTGGTTAGAATCATACCAGAGTTGTCGGATGGGTGAATGAACAGCGGATTCTGCAGATCTATGCATGTGATCAACTCGCCTTCTCAGCACTTCAATTTCGACGATTGGAGCGAGCAAGATCTGAAGCGAATACCAATTTGCGGAAACAAAACTTAGCTTGCAGCATATCGATTGATTTCGATTACTCACAACGATTGATCAATCGAAATTGCGCGTGATTTCCTGCAGCTCTGATACCATGTTGATTGATTCACTCAAGAACACTCAGATTCAAGGAAGAGGAGAAAAACTAACCTCTCAAACTATAGAATTTCATTATGTCGAAAAACATATTGCAAAGAGGCTAAACACCTCTATTTAAGTCTGTTACAAGGAAGGGAGGAGTTCTAACTGCCTACCCTCTTATTCTCCTAATTACAGAAAATAACCCACATTTCCCAAAACCTTACAACAGTGTATACATCGGTGTGTCTCACAAAGGAGGAAGAAGACAAAAGAGTATGGCTGAGATATTTGCAAAATAATTTCTAATTGTTGAGCCTATCTATTGGGCTGTCAATGGGCCCATTGTTATTACGGGATCAATTTTTCGTATGAGGTTTCTACTAATGTAGCATTGTGTGAATAAATTAGTTGGAGATTCTTCGCTCGCATCACATTGTTCGCATGCGGATGGAAGGGCTACTCCTTTGGTGATTAGTCTAGTCTTTGTTGGGATCCCATTATTATACAATTTCCATAGAAAATTCTTAACTTTTGGGGCAATGTCTATTGCCCATATCCATGCCGATTTGGGTGGTGTGACTCTATTGTTTTCTGTGATGTATCGGAGTGCACTAGCTGTGTTGAACCAGCTAGACTTATCTTTTCTCCAGTATAGTATGTCATCAATTTGGTTTTCTGGGATGAATGTTGTTTCGATCTCCTCGATAATCGGTATTGGTAACATGTGTTTGATGCCAATAGTGTTCCATCTCTTGGCTATTTTTTTTGACCAATTTAAAAAACAAAAACAAAAACCCCAAACATTGGATTAGATCGTCTAGAACTCTAATTGGCCGATCGTTTCGTTCTTCTTTTGTCTTGTGTTTCGCAATGTAGGATGGCATGTACGTTCCTTGTTTTTCATTTCATGTCATTTGCTTCTGTAATTTTATTTCTGTCATTTGCTTCAGTTATTTGTTTCTTGTTGTACATGATGGTTAGTCCATCCACCGGTTTACCCGGTCTCTCGATTTTTCTCGACTTGTCTAGATAACTGAATTTCTTATCTTGCTTAAAAAAAGAAAAAAAAAAAAAACCTCTAAACACATGTTCCTTGGACCATGGATTGGACCACTTGGAGTATTTGCTGACAAATTACTGTGTTTGGTCCCTATGTGTTGTGATCAGAAAGAAAAGTGGGCATTTCACTCTTCAGCTCTTTGCTTGCTTTGGTCACCCTTTTGGTGTTCCATGTGCTTGCTTTGGTCACGGAGTATCTCATTTCACTCATTTCCCTTTAAACCCTTTTTTCACATCACCACTAGGTCCACTACTATAGAATTTTCCCTTTTATTTATCTTTACCTTTTTGGCCACTTCTAATTCTTTTCCTTATGTTTTTTTTTTTGAAGACATTATAGTTTTAGAATTACGAGGGAAAGATGTCTTTTCATTTATTATATTTCTACCTTTTTAGAATAATAAAACTATATAAATTAATTATTATTTTTAAAATAATTTCATATAAAATACTCAATCCGTTTCAAAATAAGTGTTTTTTGTCATTTTGTGCACTTTTTTTAAGAAGACAAAACACTATAAAATATTATTTTTATTATCAATTTTTTTTAATAATTTTATTCTTGCTAGTCATAAGTATGAATTTATAAAAACAAATTCATTGAAAAAAATATTTTGTAAAGTTTTTATCACCTCAAAATATGTGCCGAAAAGGAAAGTGACTTTTATTTTGGAACATGCTAAATATATAGTTTGCAGTACCATTTCAGAATTTGAGCAACTAACTAATACTCCATCCGTCTCACAATAGTTATCTTTGAGTTATTCATGCACGCTTTTTAATGAGCTAAAAACTATATAAAATATTAATTTTTTAATTAATTTTTTAAAATAATTCTATACTTATTAACAATATGTATGATAATATTTAAAAATATTTAATAAAATGTTGATATTTTATATAGTTTTTAGCTTTTTGAGAAAACGTGCATGAATAGTAAAAGACATCTATTGTGCGACAGATGGAGTAATATCATTTTCAAAGAAAATAAACATACAGTTTGGACTCTTTCCTCATCACATCTTTGGCCTTTATGCAATCAATGGTTGGCCTTATGGCAACAAATAAAAAGTCATTCTCTCCTTATTTCCACACCACCCATCATTTATCAGTTATCACTAGCAAGGAAAAGGCAAATAATTTTTTTTTTTAAAAAAAAAAATCATGTTAATGGAGTTCAAAGGGATTGCTGGCTTTTGCCTTGTGTTTTTGCTTCTATGGATTGAAATAGAAACCGGGTATGGCGCCACCACTGACTACACCCGCCAAGATTTCCCACCCGATTTCATTTTCGGGTCGGCTACTTCCGCTTATCAGGTACCTTCTGGAGATTCTGGAGATGGAGATGGAGATGTTTCTTCAAATATTATCCCCATTTAATTTGGGAAACTGCATTTATTTATTTATTTAATTATTTCGAATTCGGAGGACCAATAGTGTTAATCTAACCATGTGAAGGTGGAGGGAGCAGCAAATGAGGAAGGAAGAACACCTAGCATCTTTGATACTTTTGTTCATGATGGTTAATTCATTCATTCCTCTTTTGCTCTCCATTTCAATTAATTAGTGTTTGGATTTAATTTGTTACTTCCATTCCATTTGATCTTGTATGCCAATTTTATTTTATTTTACAGAGAATTGGCATTTGGGCAATGGGGATGTAGCATGTGATGGGTATCACAAATACAAGGTCTTCATCAATGTCATTTCTACCATATAAGATAAGATCTTTACCTAACTTTTTTTTTCTCTCTCTCTCACTCATACAGGAAGATGTTCAGCTGATGGTTGATACAGGATTAGATGCCTACAGATTCTCCATTTCATGGCCTAGACTTATTCCAAGTAATCACCCCTTCTCTTAGTCATAGACCCTTGGTAATGATATCTTGATTTCTAGATATTAGATATCGAGTGATATCTGTATTATTAGGTTAGGTTATACGTAGGGTCAGTTTGGCAAAATAGAGTTGATGAGATAGTTGTAGCCGATAGAGTAGCTGAAGCTGATGGATTAAGTGTGCTAAATATATGCTAAATTAGAGTTTTTAGAAGCTAATAAGGTGTTTGATAACATAGCTGGTAGAGTAGTTGATGCAAACTAGCTGATTAGATAGAAAAAAAAATGAATAAACTTTTGTAGAGCTTGGGATGAGTAGCCGTTAAAAATCCAATTTTAAAAGCTAATTAAATTAAAATCTTATATTTAACTTATTTAAATCTATAAAATATTAAAATCAAAAGCTCCGAAAAGCTATTTGTATTGTCAAACAGACCCATAGTATTAAACATTAAAATATCATATATAGACCCTCTAATACCTGATACACATATATTGATATATACAGCTGTCAATTCGTGAAGAGTTTTAACGTTTGTCGCTTTTTGTTAGATGGAAGAGGCCCGGTTAACCCGAAGGGCTTAGCATACTACAACAACTTCATCAACGAACTTCTAAGCAACGGTAAAACAGCCCGTTTTCTCCAAGAAGGCGCTTTTCGGAATTTCTTATGCATCTTTGTTGATCTTGATTGCATATATAGGAATTCAACCACATGTGACATTGCTCCATGTAGACGTACCACAGGCACTAGAAGACGAGTATGGAGGGTTTCTTAACCGAAAGATTATGTATGTTGCTTCTTTTGTCGCCCTTAAATCCTTCTATAGCCCTCATTCTTATGCATAAACGACGATTTTACAGAGAGGACTTCACGACATTTGCAAATGTGTGCTTTAGAGAGTTTGGCGACAGGGTTTCACATTGGACGACGATAAATGAAGTAAACGCATTCATACAAGGTGGTTATGACAACGGCATCACTCCTCCAGCGCGTTGTTCTCCCCCTTTCGGGTTTGTCTCCTGCCGCGCAGGAGACTCCACAGTTGAACCATACATTGCCGGCCATAATGCTCTCCTCGCGCATGCTTCAATTGCGACGCTTTACAGGAAACGATACCAGGCCAAGCAACATGGATTCGTAGGATTGAACCTCATGGCTTGTAACTTCGAACCTGAAACAAATGCAACAAACGATTTGCTTGCAGTGAAGAGAGCTAACGAGTTCTTTCTCGGATGGTAAGTACCAAGAACTCGATGATCTATATCAGATCCTTTCACCATCTTGAAACCATGGATACTGTCAGGTTTATGGAGCCCTTGTTGCGCGGAGACTATCCTGAAATAATGAAGAAAAACGTGGGCAAACGCCTTCCTGCTTTCACTGAAGACGAATCCAAGCTAGTGAAAGGGGCAATAGATTTCGTCGGTGTAAACCATTACTATACAGTGCGGGCTAAGGATGATCCAAACAGCCTTATGTTGGAGCAAAGGGACTGGACTGCAGACATGGCTGTGCAACTGATCTGTATGTTAGTTGTATACTTCTCATGAACTCTTTTTTAGCAACTACTATGGTAGTTTGTTGATTGCATCTATGGCTTGTTGCAGATGATGATTATCCAATTGTGTCTCAGGAAGGGGTAAGCTTGTGTTATCTTTCATGTGCTTGTACTGTTGTGTTGTTGATCGGTTTGATGATCTTGATTCGTTTGGTCAGTTTCCCATCTATCCGCGGGGTCTCAGAGCAGTGTTGGAGTACTTCAAGGACGCGTATGGCAACCCTCCTATCTATATTCATGAGAATGGTCAAACAACTCTTCGTAATGGAACGCTGGAAGACGAATCAAGGGTCGAGTATTTGCAGGGTTTCATTGGAAGCATGCTCGACGCTGTCAGGTATGGTGCCCTATACAAATGTTGCAGCAGGCTTCCCAAACGCCGTACTTGACCTATTGTTTTACCCAAATGTTGCAGGAATGGATCAAATACAATAGGGTACTTCACCTGGTCATTCCTGGATGTATTTGAGCTGCTGGATGGTTACAAGTCGAGTTTTGGCATGTACTATGTGGATCTCGACGACCCCAATCGGACACGATACCCGAAGAGCTCGCAGCGGTGGTACTCCAGATTCTTGAAAGGTAAAGGTAACGCCGAAAATGAGCTTATTCAAGCACATGGCAACTCTACTACTTCTCAGTCACTATGATGAACATATACATCTATTTGATCACTAACCATGAGCTCACGATTCTCAATTTGTCGAGAACATATGCACACTTTGATCATTGATGATAAACGTCAATGAACGTGTAATATGATTAAATTCTGGTGGGTCATATATGACGTGGGGGTCACATGTTTGTGCGCACAATGCTCTAATCAAAGCCGAGCACTCAAGGCTTAGATTCCTTATATAATTAAATGTGGGATGTTCATTTCACATCTTCCATAACAATAAGAGTACTCCGTATCCGTTTATCCTTCAACTACTGGAGCAGTAAAAGCTTTTAGAAGTTTTTGCAAGTTTTCATTTTTTGAAATTTTGAATTTTTTTCGTGGATTAACCCCATTGAATAAATTCTAAAATTTACCCAAATTTCAAGCCTAGGTAAAAAGATTTTTTTGGCCCTTTTAGAGGAGGATTCTTCCGGAAACAACCTCAGTAAAGTCGTAACCCTTAAATTTAGATTTCCAACGAGTGCTCAAATGCCTCGATCGGACCAACGCAACTCCTTTCATGCAAAATATACCGAGCATGTGTTCGTAACTCCTGTTGTAAGACACATTGTTGTAGGTCCAGGGCTGTGTGGACATCTCGAGTGGACGTTTTGTGGACTTATGACCTGAATAACATCACACCTTGCATAGTGCAAATGATTTTTTATTTTCATTTTTTGAGATTTTGAGATTTTTTCATGGACTAACCCCTTTGAATAAAGTCTAAAATTTGCCCTGATTTCAAGCCTGGGAAAATTGATTTTTTTGGCCCTTTTAGAGGAGGATTGATCAAGAAACATCCTAAGTAAAGTCGTAGCCCTTGAAGTTAGGTTTTTAGCGAATGCTCAAACGCCTTGATCGGACCAACGCAGCTTCCTTCTTGCCAAATATACCGAGCATATGTCCTTAACTCGTGTTGTAAGGCACATTGCTGTAGGTCCGGGGCTGTGTGGACTTCTCAGGTGAGCGTTTTGTGGACGTATGGCCAGAATAGCATCACAACTTGCCTATTGTAAAGGATTTTGGATTTTCATTTTTTGAGATTTTCATATTTTTTCGTGGACTAACCCCTTTAGAAAAAGTCTAAAATAAAGCCTAGGAAAAAAGATTTTTTTTTTTGGCCCTTTTAGAGGAGGATTTATCCGGAAACATCAGCAGTAAAGTCGCAGCCCTTGAAGTAAGCTTTCCAACGACTACTCAAATGCCTCGATCGGACCAACACATCTCCCTTCTTGACAAATATAACGAGCATGTGTCCGTAACTCCTATTGTAAGGCACATTGCTATAGGTCCAAGGCAATGTGGACATCTTATGTGGGCATTTCGTGGACGTATGGCCCGAATGGCATCACACCTTGTTGATGAGAGGGTTTTTAGTCAATGTCGAGTGAAAAGTGGTCAACTTCGAGTGCTCCTGGTCGATCCAGAGTAGCTTCTAGTCGACGTCGAGTGCTTCTGTCAGCTTTCAGCATTTTTCTCTGTCGTGAAACGCATTTTCCCGAGTCCTCGTTTGTCCGATTGATGCATATGAATATGCGTTGGAAATATCTTTTCGATGGATACAACTCTCATGAAGACATCAGAACTTGATTCAAAATGATAAATGGCAAAAATTGGGATATTCTCCAGTTGCACCATCACGCGCTCTTTCTTAGCTTCTCAAATGTCTTCATGGTATTCCTTTAAGCTCCAAAGTGCGTTCAAGCTTCTCCAAATTAACTTTAAATACCTGAAAATAGCACAAAAGCTTGTGTAGACTCCATATCTTGCAATTAATCAACAACTACACAATTTTCATACTTTTCAAATATAAAATTTGCATAAAAGACTCAAATATAACAAAAAACATGACTCTAAACAAGACCAAAAACGAGGACATCACTTGTCTTGTGCAAAGGAATTTGTATTTTCATTTTTTGAGATTTTTAGATTTTTTTCGTAGATTAACCCCTTTGGAAAAAGTCTAAAATTTGCCCAGATTTCAGACATAGCAAAAATGATTTTTTTGCCTCTCTTAAAAGATGATTTATCAGGAAACATCCTTAGTAAAGTCGTAGCCCTTGAAGTTAGCTTTCCAGCGAATGCTCAAATGCCTCGATCGGACTAACGCAACTCCTTTCTTTCCAAATATATCGAGCATGTGTCCATAATTCCTTGATTTTTTAATTTTCATTTTTTGGATAAAGTCTAAAATTTGCCCATTTTCAAGCCTAGGAAAATTAATTTTTTTGGCCATTTTAGAGGAGGATTTATCGGGAAACATCCTCATTAATTTGGTATCCCCTGAAGTTAGCTATTTAGCGAGTGCTCAAATGCCTCCATTGGACCAACGAAACTCCTTTCTTGTCAAATACCAAGCATGTGTTTGTAACTCCTGTTGTAAGGCACATTGTTGTAGGTTCGGGGTTGTGTGGACATCTCGAGTTGGCGTTTTGTGGATGTATGGCATGAATAGTATCACACCTTGCCTAGTGAAAATGATTTTGGATTTTCATTTTTTGAGTTTTTTATAATTTTTCGTGGACTAACCCATTTGGAAAATGTCTAAAACTTTCCCGGATTTCAAGACTAAGGAAAAGTTTTTTTGGCCCTTTTAGAGGAGGATTTATAAGGAAATATTCGTAGTAAAGTAGTAGCCCTTGAAATTAGCTTTCCAACAAGTGCTAAAATATCTCGAACGGATCAACGCAACTCCCTTCTTGCGAAATATACCAAGCATGTGTTTGTAACTCCTGTTGTAAGGCATATTGTCGTAGGTCTGGGGCTGTGTGGACATCCCGGGTGGCCGTTTTGTGGATGTATGACCTGAATAGCATCATATCTTGTTTAGTTCAAAGGATTTTGGATTTTCATTTTTTGAGATTTTGAGATTTTTTTCATGGACCCTTTGGAAAAAGTCTAAAATTTGCCCAGATTTCAAGCCTAGGAAAAAAGATTTTTTTGGTCCTTTTAGAGGAAGATTTATCAAGAAACATCCTCAGTAAAGTCTTAGTCCTTGAAGTTAGCGATCTAACAACTGCTCAAATGCCTCGATCGAACCAACACAACTCCTTTCCTGCCAAATATACCGATCATATGTCCGTAACTCCTCCTGTAAGGAACATTGTTGTAGGTTCGGGGTTGTGTGATTATCTCGGGTGGGCGTTTTGTGGACGTATGACCTGAATAGCATCATACCTTTCCTTGTGCAAAGGATTTTGGATTAAACCTTTACACGAATGTTCATACGTTCTACTTTAAAATGGGTTCTGTACTTGCGAATCCTATAGACAAATCCGAGAGCATGTGTTTTCGGCTTATGGTGATACTTCTATGTGATTTACTCTAAACGATAAGTAGACTGGAACTTCAAAGTTCATCCCACGGTGAACGAAAATGCACACAGCTCAAACGCTTTATTTATTTCTTTAAATCAATCATATTTTTTCTTTTATTTTTAACACATTTTTGTAAACAGAGTTATAATGTTTTTACTATAACTTTTTTAACCATTGATTATAAAATCTCGTCCCGTCCTGATGCCGGTGGGATTTAGAAAAAAAAAATTTAATCCCGTCCCGCAAAATTACGAAGGACGGAGAGTTGTCGTCCCGCAAATTTCATCTCATCCCGCATATATATAATTAAAATTAATTAAGAATATATTTATATTATATATTAACATTTATTTAAACTCTATTAAAATAAATAAAAAGATTAAAAATATATAAGAATAATAATATTAATAAAAACTTTCTACAAAGTGTATAGTGTATGTGTTCATTCTCAATTTTAGAGTTCTCGTTCCCAATTTTAGGGCTCCCATGAGACCACTATTTGTTTACTCGTTTGTTCATTACCCGATGATTTCTGAAATTTACCCATTATCCTTTAATCTGTTTGATGCTCTGAGTCATAAAGATGAATTGTATCTTCAACAAATTGTCCAAGTTGACCCAAATAAACTGATCCGAAATGAAAAGCCTAACATAGCAACCCTCGAGCTAAAGGCGACTATTGGGAGACAAGAGCATGAAGTTGGCACTGATTTTTGGATCTGGTAGCTAGTTCGAGATCTCTCTCCCCGTGAAACTGCTAAGAACCCTAAGAAGTACAAATCAGGAGCATCGAGTCTCCCACTCTCGACCCAGGAACTCAGGTTTGATCCCTCGCCACATGCCTTTGATATTAAATTTAATTTCGTCAACTTGAGCAAAAATCTGAATATTGATGAGGAAGTGGGTCACCGTGCTAGAACTGTAAACTGCACCAATGACCCGGTTGACAAAAGATACCACGGAATGCAGAGGAATCGAACGATGAGATTGGGTGCGCAACCCACAA
Source organism: Persicaria tinctoria (assembly GCA_037127255.1). NCBI lineage: Eukaryota > Viridiplantae > Streptophyta > Magnoliopsida > Caryophyllales > Polygonaceae > Persicaria > Persicaria tinctoria. Next base: position 1,677,717 of record JBANSL010000005.1, on the reverse strand, counting down.
AAACAAGAACAACCTCGCCCCATTCAAAAGGGAATAATGAAAATGCTAACAAAGATTCTGACAAAGGCAGAGGTACGGTACTAGCGATCATTGGTCTACTGCCAATTGATGAATGGAACGCTCATTCTGGTTGCAATTTGGTTTCATAGCTTCACTAAACCTTGTCCTGAGAATATCCTAGTAATTGTAGACCCGAGGGATCAATGTAAAGTTGACAAACTTGCCATTATTGAGATTTGGTGGTATCCCTCCATTGAGCTATTTTTCCATATTTATGTAGTTGTGGATCTCGATTTTATTGTTGTGTTCCCTCTTAGTTACGATCACTACTTGATATCCCTTTCTGTGAAAATTAGTAGCCCCCTTGAAAGGGTGAATGTCCATGGAAACTATGTTCTCGATACTATGAGTGATCCGAGTCTGAACCCTTTGTACCCTTTATTTCTCTTTGGCAAACTTTCTACCGATAGGAACAGATGTTTCTGTGTGATCTATATGCCTATGGTGAATCTGATTAAAGTATTGATCTGGATGATCAACAATAGGGAAAAAACCCTGAACGAGTCTTGAGTTGTCTGAAGTCCAGGAAACTTGAACAACTGTCCTACCACATGGATCAAATCTTGATTGATGGAAAAAGGATGGAAGAAACCACGTCAAAGATACAAAGATCAATTGGAAAGATGAAAGGGAAGATAGATGGTTGGCATAACGTTCCCCTTGACCCCAGGTGTGCCTTATTCTTTATTGTTTTCGTCTCTAGTTCCTTGTCCTTGCTATCGATCTTTCCCTGGTTGCTTATATGCATTCTGAACTCGATAAAATAACCAAACTGTGCTTTTGAGTACATGATCGAACCAAACCGTGCTATTGAGCACATGACCAAACATAGAAACTCTTTGAACCTTTCCTACTTTGCACTCTACAATTTTTCTCTCCGTTTAAAGAAAGAAAATAACTCAATAAAACATACTCTCTTTGCTCGCTAAGAAAACATCATAAGAAACCAATGGATCATAAGAAGAAGAAACTAGGAGGGAGGAAAAAGGTCTATGACCTAAATATCGACAAATGGATGAAGCAAATAGAAATCACAAAGCAGAAACGCAAGCGAAAAATAAATGATGATAACATAAACTCAAGAAATAGAACAAGAGACTATAGAGAAACAGAGGCAAGCACCCTAAGAAGAAACATTACTACAAACATAAATATGGAAAAAAAAAAGAACAAGTAAATTGATAACTAAAGCAAGTGAGAGAACATCGGGCAACGAACCCCGTAATATGACAATTAATTTGAGCAAGTATCCAGAATGAAGATATGTACATGGAATTGTTGCGGCCTAGGAAAACGAAACATTTGGATTGAAGTCGAGACATTCTGCAAAATAAAAAATATACAAGTCTTAGTACTTCTGGAAACAAAAACTGAAAACCAACCTTCCAATTCCACTTGGAAAAAGGTGGGCTTTGATTCCATTTGTTGGACGTCGGCCCGTGGTCGGTCCGGGGGTATTTGTATTCTTTGGAAAGAATACCAGCTTATAGGAGGAAAGTTAATGGTACTTGACAAAGATGAGCGATACACAACCCTTATCTTCGAGGACTACAATGCTAGAACCAAAGTTGCTTGTTGCATTGTCTATGCACCGGCCCAAGACCATGGTAAAGACGAATTCTAGCAAAAACTAACTGACCATATCCTTCGACTCGAGTGCCCAACTATAGTCATGAGTGACCTAAATGAAATCCAAAGTCCGGCTGAAAAGCTGGGTGGAGCGATTCCAAACCAAACCAGATTTTCTAGAATCCTTTCATTCAAGAATGCATGTAACTTACTAGATATCCCAACAATTGGCAATGAGTTCACCCGGAGAAAGAACAAAACTTATCAAAACAATATTTATGAAAAACTGGATCGGGCGTTGGTCCAACATCAAATACTTCAATGGTACCCGAATGCAGTTACCAGAAACTATGCGTTCTCATTGTCTGACCACTGCCCGATCTCAATTGAACTAAAGCAAAATAGAAAAACAAAAGCGAGACCCTTCAAGTTTGAGAAGATGTGGTTTCAACGAAATGATTACCGCAACATTGTCACTCGGGCTTGGAACCTTCCCTGCTCGGGTTCTCATATGTTCCAAGTAACAAAGAAAACTCAATACCTAAAAAAACTCTCAAAAGAGTGGAATAAAACAACTTTTGGGAACATCTGCCGACAACTTAAAGACATAGAAGAAAAATTGACAAATCTACAAAATACAAACAGCTCATCACAACAAGGTGACAACAATAGTAGACAAATGCACCTATTAAACAAAACAAAAAAAGCAAAATCCTCCAATTTCATAGTCAATATTGGCGACAAAGGGCGAAAACAAAACACCTAAAGTTTTCCGATACGAACTCAAGATATCATCATAAAGTCGCTACGGGACGTAGAAATAGAAAAATTGTCCGAGAAATTGTATCAGCGGAAGAAACGACTATTATAAGCGATGAAAATATCAGAAGAGAGATTCAGAATGATTTTGAAAAATGATTCAAAGAAGAAAAGATTAACAAAAATATCTTAAATGAATATTTAGAACTAATAAACATAGAAATATCGCAACAAGACAATGATCTCCTCACAAAACCAATAACAAATCAAGAAATTAAAAAAAGCTTTCTTTTCCATGGGGAAAGACAAGTCTCCCGGACCTGACGGAATGACGGCAGAATTCTACCAACAATACTGGGATATCGTTGGACCGTCAATTACAAAAGCAATCAAAGGCTTCTTTCACTCGGGGAAAATCCTAAGACAAATAAACCAAACATTTATATCCCTATTCCCCAAATGCGATAATCCGAAGACAACAAACAACTATAGCCCTATTAGCCTATGTACAACGCTATATAAAGCAATCGTAAAAATTCTCGCGGAGAGACTGAAAATGGTATTATAGAAACTGATCCATCCGCTGCAAGGAGCTTTTATCAAAGACAGAGCAATCCAAGACAATGTGCTAATTGCACACGAAATCTTTCATTCTTTCCGTAACAAGAAGGGTCGTGACGGATGGATAGCGATCAAACTTGACATGGAAAAAGCATACCACAGAGTAAATTGAGAATTCCTATTTGATGTAATGACTAAATTTGGATTCTGTCAGAAATTCAGGAACTGGATTAAAGAATGTATTCAGACCGTATCTTTTTCCGTATTGGTAAACGACGAACCTACTAACACCTTTCAACCAAAAAGGGGACTAAGACAAGGAGACCCACTTCCCCCTACCTCTTTATCCTAGGGGCAGAAATCCTGGCACGACGACTACAACGACAAAGCGATCTCAATAACAATGATATCGGTTTCAAAACATTGCAAAGTGGGCCAAAGATTCCTTTTCTCTCCTTTGCTGACGACATAATGATATTTTCTAAAGCAACAACAGAAGCCTGCAGAACGGTAAAAACCATCATAGAAGAATATTGCGGCATATCAGGCCAAAAAAGTTAATTTCCAAAAATCAGCATTCCAAGCCACAAGGGGAATTACAAACGACAAAATACAACGACTACAGACTTGTCTACAAATAACCAACCAAACCGTATTAGAAAAATATCGGGGATGCCCCATAATCAATGGTAGAGTAAACAAAGATACATTCCAGGAAGTCATAAGAAAAACAGAGAACCAACTGTCAAAATGGAGAGCAAATGAACCCACCCAGCAAGGGCGAGCGATATTAGTACAAGCAAACCTAGCGGCCAAACCAAGTTACATAATGCAAAATTTCATGCTTCCCACGAGCATCCAAAATGACGTGGACCGAATTAACAGAAATTTCTTTTGGAACAAAGGACCACAACATAAGCCAATGATAGGATGGGATAAAGTGTGTAGACCGAAGAAAGATGGTGGAATTGGAATCCAGACAAAAGACATGAACAAAGCTTTACAAATGAAGCTGTTGTGGAAAATATTAGCAGAACCAGAAAATGAATGGGTCAAAACAATCCAACATAAGTACCTCAAAAGTGAGAAAATCTGGAATTATAAAAGGAAAAGAAATTCCTCATGGCAATGGACAAAGCTAATGGAAATTAAAAACGAATTCTGTGAAGGGCTAATATGGCAAGTGGGAAACGGCAAGACCATTAGATTCTGGAAGGATCCGTGGATCCAAAATGAAGGAAGCCTGAAACAAAAGAGCATTATCGACCAAATAGATGAAAACGAATCTGTTGATAACTTCATAAGACCAGATAAGACCTGGGACAGAGACAAACTAAATATCTATCTCTCGCCGGAAATTGTTGGCAAAATTCTACAGGTATACATACCTTCCAATAAAATTGAAGACAGATTATATTGGAAAACAAGCAAAAATGGATGGTTTTCTACGGCAAGTGCATTAGATTATGTGACTGGGACTAGAAGAGTCAACACATACCAGATGGATTGGATATGGAAAATTGATTGCCCCCCAAAAGTAAAAAACTTCCTATGGAAAATCTACTAAATAGAACAACAACAAAGGTTAGACTATAGAGTAAAGGAATCCATGTGCCACTACAGTGCCCCCTATGTTCTCACCCAGAGGAAGACAACATCCACCTTTTCACTGACTGTCAGATCTTATTATCACTTATAGGAGGCCTCGACAGGAGGATTGAACAAAAGATTCGACATACGGACAAAGAGAACAAACCATACAAGGATATTGTAACGGAAGTGTTCCAAAAACTAACCCCCAAACAAAAATCAATCCTCACCTTTGGATTATGGGGTATATGGTCGATGAGGAACAGAATAACTTTTGACAAGAGCAACATCAATTCTATTTCAGATTGGATACAAAATATAAAGCAATTTAGAAAAACGTGGAAAAAAAAAAAGAAATAGACGATCAACCTGATCAAACTACCGAACAAAAAACCTCCAACCCCAAAAAGAAAAAGTCAAAAGCAAAAATTGTTAGATGGAAAAAACCGGCTGCGGATTTTGTCAAACTAAACTTCGATGGTACTCGTACGGATTCGAACAGAGCGGCGTCTGGGTTTGTTATTCGTGATTGTCAAGGTAGGGTGCTGGCATGTGGCGCTCATGGACATGGTTCGATTTCGGCCGTGCAGGCGGAGTGCTTCGGTCTTATCTCGGGTCTTCTTTAAGCCTCCAAGCTGAGCTTTGCCCATTTTCAGATCGAAGGTGATTGCCTTACGATCATAAACGCTCTTAAGGGTGTTTGGCACTGTCCGTGGGAGATCGAGATGTCGATTTCGGATGTCGTGGGGCTCTGTCGCGCCTTCCAGCGTGTCACTTTCGGTCATATCTTCAGGTAGGGAAACTAGGTGACTGATCGGCTTGCCTCTCATCTCACTTTGTAGCAAATTGCGTTCCCGCTGAGATCTTCGAGCTCGTTCGTAGGGACGCCCTCGGGCGGGGAGTTAGACGTGCGTAGTTTCCCCCGAATCCTTGCCTTGTATCAAAAAAAAAATGTGTGATTGACTCAGTGTTGGAATTTATAAGAGTTCTACACCTTTTTTTTTTGATATTTTCTAATGGGATTTGGTAAGATTTGATTATTTTAATTTGCATCTTTGTAGAGGTGGTAAAACCCGACCTGAACCCGAAAACCTGACCCGGTAGACCCGGAACCGATTGTCTTAAACACCGACCTAACCCGACCCATTATGGAGCCGAATCTGAATAACCGATAACCGAAACTCATCCAAATCCAAATGAACCGAACCCGATTCAACCGAAACCCTTAAGATTCGAACCCGTTATAACCGAAATCCGAAATAACTCAAACTTTAAGATACATTCTAGTAAGATTTTCAAAATGAATATTGAAGAAAACTTGAGACAATCCAAACCCGAAATAACCGAAACCCGAGACAACTGAAACTCGATACAACCGAAATCCGAACCCCACCCAACCGAATGACCAAATTATTAGACATTACCTAAAACCCGAATGACCCGAACCCCGACTAACCGAACCCGACCCGACCCGACCCGCCCGATTGCCACCTCTACATCTCTCTTGCTTGCTTTTTTGGAGTTAACTGGATTTTTTTTTTTTTTTACGAGGGACAAATCTTGTCCCCATCTCGTGAGGGATAAGATCTGACGGGATTTGAAAAAAATATTCAATCCTATCCCGTAAAAAATATGCGGGACAGGACACAGAATTACCCCAATCTCATTCCGTCCCGTCCCATGGCACCCACCCCTAATAAAAATAAAATGATTTGTAGCCAATTACTTTATGTGGTTGAACACACACACATCCTTTGATTCTTGCTTTTTTGGATTGTTTTTTATTTTATTTTTTTACGAGGGACAAATCCTGTCCCAATTCCGACCTGACGGAATTTGAAAAAAAATATTCAATTTTGTCCCGCAAAAAAATATGCGGGACAGAACGCGGAATTACCCTAATCTCATTCTGTCTCGTCCCATGGCGCCCACCCCTAATAAAAAATAATATGATTTGTAGCCAATTACTTTGTTGAACACACACACACATATATCCGTATAGATATTATCAAATATGTATTCAAAAATGAAATCTTATCAAGTTATCATTAGATATAATGATTAGCTAATACGTATAACCAATCTCGATGACTAAAGATAAAATAACTAAAGTTAAAATGATATTCTTTCTCTTTCTCCGTTAATTAAAACTTGTCATTTTAAAAATCTACACACTTATTAAGAAAATAAACAAAAATATATTTATACCCCTAATTATTACTCTACTTTTTTACTTTTTAAAAAACTACAATTAACAACTATCTAATCATTACAAGAGCAATTTTGTAAAATAGATGGCTAAATACCTCGACAAATTTTTATTAGTAATAATTACTTCCTAAAACACAATATATTTTCAGACTAAGCTAGTAGCATTCACATCTTCAAAGAAAAGAAACACACAATTTGGACTCTTTCCCCATCACATCTTTGGCCCTTATGCCAATAAATGAATGGGCTTTTATGGCAATAAATGAAACAATAAAAATTTAACTAAAAATAAAAAAATCATTCTCTCTTTATTTCCACAGCACCCATTTCCATTTACCAAAATCAAGGAAAAGGCAAAGAATCAGAAAAAAAATAAATCATGTTAATGGGGTTCAAAGGGATTGCTGGATTTTGCCTTGTATTTTTGCTTCTATGGATTGAAATAGAAACCGGGTACGGCGCCACCACTGACTACACCCGCCACGATTTCCCACCCGGTTTCGTTTTCGGGTCGGGTACTTCCGCTTATCAGGTACCTTCTGGAGATGGAGATGTTTCTTCAAATCTTATCCCCATCTAATTTGGGGAAACTGCATTTATTTATTTAATTGGAATTCGGAGGACCAATTAAGTGTTGATATAATCTGTGAAGGTGGAGGGAGCAGCAAATGAGGATGGAAGAACACCTAGCATCTTTGATACTTTTGTTCATGATGGTTACTTACTTAATTTGTTCCTCTTTTACCCTCCATTTCAATTAATTAGTTTTTGGATTTAATTTCTTATATTACTTTGATTTGATCTTTGGCAAAAAAATTATGCAATTTTTTTACAGAGAATTGGCATTTGGGCAATGGGGATGTAGCATGTGATGGGTATCACAAATACAAGGTCTTCATCAATGTCATTTCTACCATATAAAATAAGATACTTTATCTGTAACTTTTTTTTTTTTTTGGTTGTTAAATCACATATGCAGGAAGATGTTCAGCTGATGGTTGATACAGGATTAGATGCCTACAGATTCTCCATTTCATGGCCTAGACTTATTCCAAGTAATCACCCCTTCTCTTAGTCATAGGCCCTTGGTAATGGTATCTTGATTTCTAGATATTAGATATCGAGTGATATCGGTATCATTATAGGTTATACGTAGGGTCGGTTTGGCAAAACAGATTAAGTGTGTTAAATATATGCTAAATTAGAGTTTTTAGAAGCTAATAAGGTGTTTGGTAACCTAGCGAATAGAGTAGATGATGCAAACTAGCTGATTAGATAGAAAAAAAATGAATAAAATTTTGAAGGACTTGAGATGAGTAGCTGTTGAAAATCCAATTTTAAAAGCTAATTAAATTAAATCTTATATTTAACTTATTTAAAATTATAAAATATTAAAATCAAAAGCTCTGAAAAGCTACTTGTATTGCCAAACGGACCCATAGTATTAAACATTAAAATATCATATATCAACCCTCTGATACCTTATACACAAATATTGATATATACAACTGTCAATTCGTGAAGAGCTTTAACGTTTGTCGCTTTTTGTTAGATGGAAGAGGTCCGGTTAACCCGAAGGGCTTAGCATACTACAACAACTTCATCAACGAGCTTCTAAGCAACGGTAAAACAGTCTGTTTTCTCCACGAAAGCTTTTCGGAATTTCTTATGCATCTTTTGTTGATCTTGATTGCATCTATAGGAATTCAACCACATGTGACATTGCTCCATGTAGACGTCCCACAAGCACTCGAAGACGAGTATGGAGGGTTTCTTAGCCGAAAGATTATGTATGTTGCTTCTTTCGTCGCCTATAAATCCTTCTATAGCCCTCATTCTTATGCATACTCGACGATTTTACAGAGAGGACTTCACGGCATTTGCAAACGTGTGCTTTAGAGAGTTTGGCGATAGGGTTTCACATTGGACGACGATAAATGAAGTAAACGTATTCATCTTAGGTGGTTATGACAACGGATTCACTCCTCCAGGGCGTTGTTCTCCTCCTTTCGGGTTTGTCCCCTGTCGTGCAGGAGACTCCACAGTTGAACCATACATTGCCGGCCATAATGCTCTCCTCGCGCATGCTTCAATTGCGACGCTTTACAGGAAACGATACCAGGCCAAGCAACACGGATTCGTAGGATTGAACCTCATTGCTTTTAACTTCGAACCTGCAACAAATGGAACAAAAGATTTACTCGCAATGAAGAGAGCCTACGATTTCTTTCTCGGATGGTAAGTACTAAGAACTCGATGATCTATAGCAGATCCTTTCGCCATTTTAAAACCATGGGTCATGTCAGGTTTATGGAGCCCCTATTACGTGGAGACTATCCGGAAATAATGAAGAAAAACGCGGGCAAACGCCTTCCTTCTTTCACCGAAGATGAATCCAAGCTAGTGAAAGGAGCGATAGATTTCGTCGGGATAAACCATTACTATACAATGCAGGCTAAGGATGATCCAAACAGCCTTATGTCGGAGCGAAGGGACTTGAATGCAGACATGGCTGTGCAACTGATCTGTATGTTAGTTTTATACTTCTTATGAACTCCTTTTTAGCAACTACTATGGTAGTTTGTTGATTGCATCTATGGCTTGTTGCAGCTGACATTCCGATTGTGTCTTCAGGAGGGGTAAGCTTCGGTTATTTCGTTGATCAACTAGTGTTATGTTTCGTGTGCTTGTACTGCTGTGTCGCTGATCGGTTTGATGATCTTGATTCGTTTGATCAGTTTCCCTTCTATCCGCGGGGTCTCAGATCAGTGTTGGAGTACTTCAAAGACGCGTATGGCAACCCTCCTATCTATATTCATGAGAATGGTCAGACGACTCCTCGTAGTGGAATGCTGGAAGACGAATCAAGGGTCGAGTATTTGCAGGGTTTCATTGGAAGCATGCTCGACGCTGTCAGGTATGGTGCCCTATACGAATGCTGCAGCATGCTTCCGAAACGCCTTACTTGACATGTTTTTTTACCCAAATGTTGCAGGAATGGATCAAATACAATAGGCTACTTCACCTGGTCATTCCTGGATGTATTTGAGCTGCTGGATGGTTACAAGTCGAGTTATGGCCTGTACTATGTGGATCTCGACGACCCCAATCGGACACGATACCCGAAGAGCTCGCAGCGGTGGTACTCCAGATTCTTGAAAGGTAAAGGTAACGCCGAAAATGAGCTTATTCAAGCACACGACAACTCTACTAATTCTCGGTCACATTTTAGCCAGTAGTTCCTGCATTTGGCAAGCCCTAGTATTGGATCTGTCATAAAACAATCAAGACCACCGACGTATGATGAACATATACATCTATTTGATCACTTGCCATGATCTTGCGATTCTCAATTTGATGAGAATGTATGAACATAAACATCAATTGCTGTATCTGTTTATCCTTTCGCTGCTGGAGCAGTAAAAGCGCGATTTGAGAAGTTTCTGTAACTGAAACCTTTACACGAATGTTCAGCTGTTCTACTTAAAAACGGGTTCTGTACTTGCGAATGCTATAGACAAATCCGAGAGCAGGTGTTTTCTGCTCAAAGGTGATACTTCTATGTAATTTACTCTAAAAGATAAGTAGACTGGAACTTCAAGTTCATGCCACGGTGAGCGGAAATGTACACAGCTCAAACGTTTCCTGGTTCATAACTTGAGAAAACTTCAAAGCAAGTTTGTGACCGAACCCCAAAAGGATAATACCTATTGTTGTCAGTGTCTGAGCCACTGATCAGATTCTTGAGCAAAGGGCGGGACTGGCAAATGAAAGCCTCTTCCCCAAGGATGAGAGTAGTTTGGGACAGGAGTTTCTGTTGCTTGGAGATTGTAGCGTGCTTGTAGATAGGGAGGACGGTAAAAGGTGGCACTCGGACCAGATGGTTGTCCAGCAGGTGGTAATGCAGGAAAGCCTCTTGTGTTGTTGGATCTCCTGACGCCGGGAGGGAATGGCAATGGCATGCCCACTTGGGGGTGGTGACGGTTGAATGGGTACGGGGATTGAATTCCTCCAGAAGGATACAAGCTGCTAAAGGGAATTCGATTAACAGCTATTGGAGTGAAAAATCTGGGCCTGCAGAAATTGACGCGCAGATATTAAGAAAAAAACTTATAAGGCAAGAGATATACTAACTGCAATTGAGAAGGATCAAAGACTAGCAAGGGTGTGGATATGATCATTTTCCGAGGGTAACACGTTTGTCACACAGATAGCTGGATGGATAGACATTATTCCTAAAGCTGATAGGCGATATTCATGGGAATAAGATCCTCTAGCAATGAAATTAGGCCCCTTCTCAAGAAATTCTCATGCCATGTTTGATTGGGGATTTAAATTTGTAAACAAATATTCATATTCATAAGGAAATCAATAGGAAGTGTCGTAGTGATGCATCTTTTCAGACACTTCATATCATGGTTTTCTCGTACTCCCTTGTTTCCCAAGTCAAGTCTCAGTCCCACTAAGCTAGCATTGAGCTCAAAGCAACATTTCAGACACAATAAATTAAGCTAAATCAGCAAAAGTTGCAAAGCTCGAACCATTCACACGTATTTAGCAAAACTCTATTCCATTTAAGCGTTATTATACAGTACATAATTATATTCTTCTACAGTCATGAAGCAAAATCATTTACCTTTGACTTGATGAGAAAGGATGTCCAGAGAATCTTGATCCTCTCACAGCTTCTGGTTCACCGCCTCTCGTATGACCGCTGTCAATCATATGGTTGCCTGTTGGAGAGGAAGACGTTTACTTATGAGTTAAAGTTTGCTAGTGATGTAATGCACGCCAATGGAAGGAACTAGGAAGTGCATCAGATTTAAAGATTTCATGTTATCTAAACGAATCATCAACGGTGTAAAATTCATACCATCCCTGTCATTGGGGTTCAAAGATGCATGTGGATGAGGAACAAAATATGTAATATAGGCAAGTCCAGGGGAAGATGGAGGCATCTGTTCGGAAAAATTATCATGGTTGCCATAGAAAGCATGACCTGCCATTATAGGATTGTCCATTTCCCTGTAAAAATAGATACTGCGTATTAAGTTATCCAAGTCCGAACATCTAGGTCTATGACTATATACAAGAACAAATGAAGCAACCACAAAATCTCTATATCTAGTTCCCAACGGCATGTCAGCAAGCAGGTGACCATAGCATTGAATATGGATAACAAACCTATATACTTACATGAATCCACGGAACGGACATATGCGAAATCCATAGGGCTGTGTATAGAAAGAAAAGGAAAACAGTTACAGCTAACAGCTAGAAAGAGTTAGTGTAATTGGATAGTGAAATAAACCAACACTGTATAACAGTAAAGCTGGAGGAGGATAAGCTAAATCACCACTAGAAAGAAGGGATACTGCTCAGCCAGATTTGCAGACCCAGTTGCATACATCCATTGGCCTTTCTCGACATTTCTGCAATTGGGGCACTGCATGTTTCCTTTCACATTAAATGCTGATCCAATGCAATCTGCGTGACAAAATTTGAAAACGGTCATTCATATGAATTGTTGTTTACAGCTTGTAACGAACAAAGGCAGCAAGGATATGAAAATATTTTGTAAAGATGTAACTGCATTCACAAAGTCAACAAGCAAAATACGATATCAGAACAAGAGAGAACAAAGACATTTCCAATGCAAATGAAAAAATTTAGTAACTTTATATTATTTCACTCTCTCGTTCTTCACCAATACCAGACAATGCTACTTGCAGAAAAGAGAGTCATTTTCAGTGTAAATGGAAACAATTGGTATCAAATAATGGCAAAACCTGAACATTAGATGTAGGAGATCTTGCCTCAAGCTTACCACTAACCATATATATTCACCGCAAATCAACAATCAATTAATGGTTATAAGCATTATATAGTTCTCCCTTCAATATCAGTTTGTTGTCTGCCCTACGATTGGACTTTCGGTCAATAATGTATAGAGAGAAAACCCAATGCGAAAAGAACATTTATGACCAAGACCTAGAGTTCCACAATTGAAGAATTCACATTATTGAAGAGTATTGAAGCCTACCTAAAATGTTAAAAGCCTAGAAGCAAACGAATAGAAACTGCAGTGCAAAGTGGAATACATCACACGTGTAAAGCTTGCCTCTTAATGGCTGTTGTATGCATATATCCAAACTCATTATAAAATCCCATCATGATAGTTAATCCGTTGAACACACTTCAATCCGTTACGCCAAAGCGCAAAAAAAAATCAAAACATTTGTCATCTTCACGGTTATTCAATACGAAAAAAAGGAATAAAGAAGAAACAAAATCATATTCCAAGTTAAGAGTTTTCTCTACTGATACCAACTGTCACATGATCAAGTACCAGTGACACCATTTGAGGACTACAAAAAACTTGATACTTGGACAGTAAAAAAGGTAACCGATTTAGCTTTCAATGCACAACTTGGATGAAAATCTATCATGGAATTATAGATTAAAAAGAATTTGTTTTCCTTTCAGGCATTATATGCAAGATATCAAACACCTTCTTAGAGACATAAGAGGCCTAATATAAACAACTGGAACAATTGTGATAGACTACAATACACAATTTGATATTGTCAGTGCAGAACATAGGGTTCATACGGCCTAATGTGATGATTTCTTATATTTAAAAAAAAATATCGGTGGAAGAGTTGATTTCTTACAATGAGGTGATAATGTAAAATGTGGTGATAATAATGACATTTCAGCTCCTCAAAGGCCACAAACCCAAAGAGCCAAGTTAACCACAATTGGAAAAGCAAGAAAGCAAAGACTTACAGTACACAAATCTCTATCTCCAAACAGCAAAAATCAAACATGCAAGTGAAGCACCCACATCAAATTCTCACAGCAGTGACGATTCCTGATATCCGCCCCAAAAAATAGAAAAACAAAATTCAATAAAAAGGGGAACAGAAGTGGATACCCAGGTGGAATTCATGGCCGCATTGTAGCTTAGCCTTCGATCTGGACCCATCATTGCCCACCAATTCAAGGCAAATTGAGCACTGAACAGTGAAATCAGAATCAGACCCAGCTTTCAAATTGCCCCCCTGATCACTGTCCTCTTCAGTCTTCGTCATCATTTGCTTCCCAGAAAACACACAATCGCAATTCACAACACTCCCCACCAACTAAATTGAACAAACCCACAACAATCTGACAGAAAACCCACCTCCAAAATGTGGATCAAAACCTGGGTTTTCAAGCGAATCCCCCGGAATTTCAATTTATCACTCCTCAGGAAGCTTCCTGTATATGCTCTCTTGTTCGCTCTTCCTCCAAGAGACTCCCAAATCCCAATTGGGCGTTTGTGTGTTCCCCGGAAACTGCCTCTCAATCTCTATCCCTTTAATTCTCCCCTCTGCTAAATCCTGTCCCACCTGTCAGGCTACGTGGCGCGGAGGTTCCGTGAGGATGTCGCCGAATATTGAGAGAAAACGCAGATGATGAAAATGGAGTAAAGTGGGAACTACAACAAACGGTTAGTGATCTGGTGGATTTTTGTTTCCTGTGGGTCTTATTCAGCCTTTTTTGGTTGGGGATTAAATTATTGAAACCTACATTTTCGTTTTTTAATTCATGTGGGTCTTCAAGCTCATCTATGAGAATATGAGATGTGATCTTCAATTCATGTCCCATACTTCAACGATTGCTTTGAGCGATACTCTTACCTATTGCATAAAGGCTATAAAGCCATAAAGGATTGAATTTGGTGCAATTTCTTCCTTGTTAAAAAATATATATATATTTAAACACTTTATGAACATCTTTCAATACTACCTCCAATCGAAAATAAACGACGTTGTCCCGTCCGTTAGCTAGACCGGCTCTAGATTCAAGTATTATGAATTACGTAGTCCATACCCAAATACTCTTTCCGATCACTTTTAATTGCCTTTTTATTATTTATATACATCTTTTAAGGTGATAAAAATTATATAAAATATTTAATTTTTAATAATTTTTTAATAATATTATACTTCTCACTAAAAAGTATTACATTATTAAAAAAAATTAATTAAAAATTTAATATTTTAAATATTTTTTATCATCCTAAGAAAAAATGTGTGAATAGTAAACGACAAATAAAAGTAAGGCTTTTAAGACATAAACGTATTTTGAATTATTTTCAAAGGTTATGATAAGAAATAAACGTCGACATCTAAAAATATTAAAAATGGCATATTTGTCGCTCCAAGTATATCAAAACTTTCTAGATACATAATGCATGGATTTTGTAGTAATGTAAGGTAAAAACTAGAGTTTTCAAAAAATCACTTTTTTCGGAAGAAGGTTGTAGAATCACACCTTGCCATGAACAAGGGATTTTGAATTTTCTTTTATTGAGATTTGTGAGTTGCTTGGGCATCTTTGAGGACGATTTCACAAAAGTTATCCACGGTAAAGTCGTAGCTCTTGATGTTAGCTTTCCAACAAGTGCTCGAACGCTCCGATCGGATTAACACCTCTCTTATTTAAGGGGTTTTAAGACATCCGAGATGGGTGTTTTATGGACGTCCTGTCTTAATAGCATCACACCTTGCCTAGAACAAAAGATTTTGGATTTTCAATTTTTTGAGATTTTGTGAATTGTTCGTTGACTAATTCATTTATAAAAAGCCTATAACTTTTACAACTGACGGAAAAATGATTTTTTTTGGGCATCTTCGAAGTCGAATTCACAAAAGTCATCCTTAGTAAAGTCGTATCTCTTTAAGTTAACTTTCCAACAAGTGTTCGAACGCCCCAAACGAACCAATGTATCACTTGTTTCAAACAAAATAGCAAGCATGTGTCTAGAAGTTCTATTGTAAGGAAGACCTTGTTTCGGGGTCTTTTTGACATCCCGAGTGAGTATTTTATAGACGTCATCTTGTCTAGAGTAGAGGATTTTGGATTTTAATTTTATTATTTTGTGATTATTCCGTGGACTAACCACCTTGTGTGAATAGTAAACGACAAATATAAGTCCTGTAATTTTAGGTGGATAAAAAAATGATTTTTTAGGGCATCTTCAAGCTGTAATTTTAGGTGGATAAAAAAATGATTTTTTAGGGCATCTTCAAGCCAATTCTACGAAAGTCATCCTGTAATTTTGTGGACTTGCCTTTATAGAACCACACCTTCATAGAGTAAAAGATTTATGATTGTTGTGAAAACATATAATTTGTCCAAATTATAAACTGATAGAATTATAAATTGATAGAAAAATTTTGGCATTTTCAAGGCCGATTTCACAAAATTCTACACATTTTCTGTTATGGTTTCTTTCCAAAATTCAACCGATTTTCTTTTATGGTTTAACATGCGTTGAATATGTTCGGTTACTGAAACTAGATAATAATAAAAAAATCATTAATAAGGCAACATGACCGGTGATTTTTGTGTCAATTTCACCATAGATAAAGCGACCCTAATAAAATCTCATCTAGCCGTGTGGGCCAGCTAATACGTAGTCGTTTTCACCTATCAAAGCACCCGCCACGGACGCAGCTCCGATAAGTTTCGGAACCCGCACGAAAACAGTGGCGTAAGGGTGAAAGGAGATCTCCCATTGAACCCAAAGGCCTTGGGTTGGGAATGGGAATTGGGGTTTTGCTGGTTGCAAAGTAAAACCCCAATTCCTAATGATACATTTTTGCTTATTAATTAAATTACTGAAATTGTATGTACAGTGCTGTTTGAGGCATCTAAAGCCGGCAAAAGTATCATGAAGCCTCCTGACTTCTAAATTTGAACCACTGACCTTCCTCTTTGAAGTTCTTCGATAGCAAACCAAATGGTCGGTTTGCAGGTCAGGAGGGCGGGAGAATAAGTTAAAATTTACCTTAGCGAGAAGCTATACATATGAATGATGCTGCGCGATTACATGAAGTAGCTGAGTGAGCTCTTTTTCCTGGACCCGCCTTCCCCGTATAGATCATTCCATTGGACGAGCTCGTTTGCGTTGGAAGACTCTGAGGACACACTAGCACAGACCTGTACAGCAATACGCGAAGTCAGCAAATATGGGCAGAGACACTCAAGCCTCATGAAAGGGAAACGAGATAGTATTAACCTGTTCGTGCGCAGTCTTGAAGTCTTCCATATTCAATGGTCTTATGTCTGCGCTGCTGTACAGCTTGGGCGATGGTTCGTTCTCAGCTAATGCTTTAGCTTTCTCCTGCAAAGACCAGTGTTTATCCATGAATATTTAATTGAAATGGACTGTAAACTACAACAATAAGTATTACTTGAGAGTCGATTTGAAACACAACCTTCTTCTCTTTTTCTAACAATTCTCTAATGGGGCGGTGGGCTGCAGCTACGCAGAGGTTCTGAAATTTAAAACATAATCAGACAAGGTGCCATGTTTGCCGGAAAAAAAAAAGAGGTATCGTCATCTGCATAGAAATTAAAGAGTTGTGACCTTCAAATCACTTCCAGAGTACCCATCAGTCATACTGGCAATTGCTTCAAGCTCAACATCAGGCCCTAATTCCTCTTTTGTCAAAATTATGCTCAAAATTTTTTGCCGATTAGCTGCATCCGGCAAGCCAACCATCAATCTGCACCATATTGAAGTAAAATTTTGAACCATTATATCCTGCACAAGCAGATAAATTTTTTGTCGAGAATGGAACAGATATTTACCTACGAGGAAGTCGCCTGATTACAGCCTCATCTAGGTCAAAAGGTCTATTGGTGGCAGCAAGCACGAGTACACGTTCTTTATCCTTCGTGCGCAAACCATCCCAGTTCATCATGAACTCATTCTTCATTTTTCTCATTGCTTCATGCTCACCGGGATTTTCACGTCTTCCCAACATGCTATCAACCTGCAACATGAAACGCATCATAATTCATTGGTAGTTGTTAGTCGACCTTTGAAGGAGGGGTACATTTTACAAAATGCACAGGGGCCCGTGCCACCAAACGTCGATTACAAAGGACCTACCTCATCAACAAAAATGACACTGGGAGCAATTTTGCTTGCCAAAGAAAACACTGCCTTGACATATTTCTCGCCTTCACCAAACCACTGTAACCAAGGTAAGTAAAGAGTTAGACAGGTCTCTAAAGTGAGGCAATCCAAGAAGATGGAAACGTAAAAGACCTTTGATGTAATGCTAGACATTGATATGTTGATGAAGTTAGCCCCAGCTTCAGTTGCAACAGCTTTAGCAAGCATAGTTTTGCCAGTGCCAGGAGGCCCAAAAAGAAGTATACCCTTGCAAGGCTATAGAAGTGAACAAGAATCATATTAAAAATAAAAAACCATAAAGTTAGCAAGAGAGAGAGGGGAAGGGGTGAACAACCAACCTTCATCAATTGGCCTTTAGTAAAGAGCTCTGGTCTTTGAAGAGGGAGCATAACCAGTTCTTTCAATGTATCTTTGACATTCTCCAAAGCTCCAATATCATCAAAGGAGACCCCAATGTCATTTGGTGGAATAACATCCCCAAGAAGTTTCTTTTCGAATTCATTCTCAGTGACAACATCCTACAAGAGGATACATGCTCCAAGGTTATGAACACCTTCTGTTCGGATAATATTCTTCATATTTTGATCAAGGAACCTTTCAATTTATTAAGTGTAATAGTCTTAATTTATGGACAGGTTATTATTTGATCTATGAACATGCTACCTTTAGTGACTTCTTCAAGCTTTTAGTTTCATTCTGGAGACCTTGAAGAACACTAAATCCGTGCTGAATACTGCAAGAAGAGCAGCAACAAATTAGAACACAAATCAGTCAGACGAGCACAAATACTTCGACGATCAATCTCATTCAGGAAGAGGGACATAATACAATTGATTAGACAAAGAGCTTTTCTGCATACAACATATCATCCTTCAACGTTCCAAAACAACCTTTGAAAATAATATGAAAGATAAGCCAGAACCTTTCACAAGAAATAGTGATCTTTGAATCATCTGACAGTGTTTCTGAAGAAGACATGAAGTGATGACTTAGAGCCCATCCTATGATTTTCTCCACACCTGCCAGTAAAAAGAGGTTAAATAATGAAAAGGGAGGGAGGACATTTCTGAAAAAGAACGGATAAATATAAACCAAGTCATAAGAAAAGACTTACTTTCATTCGCCAGTGCTTGATCTTTAATGCAAAGACTTTCAAGGTCATGGCACTCCAACCCAATTTTGTTAAGCATCTGCAGATATTAGATCAAATGAAAATGTCATGATGATTTTAGAGTAACCAAACCAAACAAGAGTCAAATCAGCAGAAGAATCACAGCTCCAAATCCCTTCCGAAAGGAATATCATAATATCATAATATCCAGATATCCAATTACTGATAGCAAGAGCTACATGAAACCGTCAATGTGATTTGCTATAAAAAAACATTCAACAAGATTGAGTCATAATATGTTTGATGGCAAACAACGATAATTGATGCAAAAGATAAACCGTGCACAATTGCATAGGTACAAGAAACACTCCTTTTTACACAGCAAGAGTTGAAAGATGGCATGAAGGTGACTGATGCTCTAAATTAACCAAAGAAGGTACTGCATAATACAGGAAAAGCTGCCTCAACTTATGCAAAAAGTAGAAGCACACAGACTCACCGTTCGAATGCTAACAATGTTTGATTGCGCTCGTAAAGTTTCAGTATCACGTTCCAATTTTTCCTTCCACTCACAAAGCAGATTTTCATCCTATCATGAACAAGGCATAAGATGGAATTTCCCATCACACCAGGGTTTTACAAAACGTAAGAGAAAAACCTAATCAATTAGTGTCCGAAACAAAAGAAACAAAAAAAAAGTACCTGGGGCAAGCGCACTGCCACTTTGTTGGGAAAAAGCCTAGCTAAGTGCCTCATCGTCTTAGTTGTATCTTTATTTTTATCCTGCAATCTACCAAAGTTATCCTGAAACGGAAGCCATTCACACCATGTCAGTTGAAAGCACTTCACCTCATGAATCTGTGATGGATTTCAGTTAAAACAAGAATTTGGAGAAGTGCGATCAGTTTAGAAATGAGAACGTGACTGTCTGGTTGAAAGCACTTTACCCAACCATTACCTACCCTCCATTTACACTCACTCATTGCCTACTGAGGTGAAACTGTGATGGATTTCAGTTAAAACAAGAATTTGGAGAAGTGCGATCAGTTTAGAAATGAGAACATGACTGTCTGGTTGAAAGCACTTTACCCAACCATTACCTACCCTCCATTTACACTCACTCATTGCCTACTGGTTAAGCAGGATCCCTTAGAAGAACATGATTTAGAAATGCGAACAAAAGCAAAAGACAAAGAATGTGAAATGAAAAACCTACCGGAAATGCAAGGTCCAGCAAGGCTGTCTGGTTGCTGCCAAATTTCGTAAACAGTAGCCCGCCGAGTTGTGACTGGTGGTTATGAATAGAGAGAGTTGATAATTGAAAAAAAAAAGTTAAAACATTATGTGCTTAAAGGTGGAATATACACCACCCTAAAAAAATAGGAAAAAACACGGATATAAAAAGTAGCAAACCTTTTCTTTCCTGCTATCCATCTGAGCGTGTGAGGCAATTACAACTAAGTTCTCTGGCAGATTGTCAAACTTACTTTTCAGGGCACTATAGGCCTCAGAATTCCCCGTCATGAGCTTCTCCATATCTTTTAGAAACAAAATTAATGGGCCATTTTTACTTTCACTCTTTGCAACCTGTTATGAACAAATTTAGTCATCTGATGAAGAAAAACAAACATTCTGCCTCGGGAGAGCATCTCACCTCAAAAAAATCATCAATTGCATGTTTATCGCTGTAGTCACTAGTGGATGGGCTTTCCAAGGACAGTAGATTAGCTGCACACCACGTTTCACATAACTGTCAGTTTAATGTAACAGAAACAACAAAAGAAAAACAATCACAAACATAGAATTTATAAGGACACAACCTAACTTCAAACGTCTAGAAAACTGAACTAAGAAAAGCACCTGAGCAAAAGAAACCACGATTCTCTTCACAATGACCACCAAGGTTGTTGCCATCAGGAACTGATTTGTCAAATCTAACCCCAATTTTTGAGGATGCATTTTCTTCAAAAGCCAGCACCACTTCTCCCTTATAGCCAGGAGGTGGTCCCCTGGAAACAGATACATTAGAAGGAAAACGGTGAACAGTTTAGTAGTCAAAGAATTATTCTCTGCATCGTTATAACATATTAACATGTATCATGTCATGTGCACAACCCGATGCCAGCACAAAACCAGCAGCTTATGAGATAAAGATCATAAAAGAAAAAAATGCAACGCAAAATATCAGCCTCCTCAACAAAATTAAGGCATACTTCCACAGGTGATTAAAAAAGTATATAAACAATTGAATAATAGTCCCAACACCAGAGCCAGTGTAAAAGTCAGAATATCAGCAAGTTAAAAACTTCAACAATTCAATTCACTGATTAGCAAGATCACGCCAGGCAACAACTTCTAAGGTTTGCCCAAGAGGCAATGAATGTACCTCAGTTTTGTCGGAGAAGAAATAACAGGTGAGCCCAGATATTTTACTCTATCACCTGCCAATAGAAGGAAAAAAAAGGTCAGATGATAGTCTCATATTATTAGATAGAAATGCAACATGGGCTACAACAAATGCACTCAAAATATTAAAAATTTTATGACTAACATGCAAGCTATTTTTCTACATGCAATTACAACAAACCCAAGAACCAAAAAAGTCCAAAGGTCCTTCTGCACATACTTCACATGAACCAAAAAGTAAATTTACCTTGCTCTGTTGCAAATACCAACTCCACAGGGTTTCCCTACCTCTATCTCGCAGAAGAGTACAAGTATATGCATATTTCAATCCCTCCCACAACCCCATGTAATCAAAAGAGAAACTAATAGGAATCAATTCCCCCCAGAAACTTCTAGATGAATAATAATGGTACATTGTCAAGGTGAAATAAAGTAATTTAGGGGTAGATTGATAAATATAATAGGGAAAGGGAGTTATATTCAGAGTAGTATAATTAGTTGTGAATCTTTAAGGAAGCGGTCAATTGAGATATAAAGATCAACCAGTAAGGAAGCAGTTATCACAGTCCCTTCAGAAAATATAGTAGGGGAAGGGAATCATAGTAGTATAGATGTGAGGTAATCTCACCCTAATTTCACACTTAGTTTTATACAATTTAGAAACCTCGTAAATGTTATCCACATGGGTCCTGATTGTATAGAAATTAAGGAAGCAGTCAACACAGCTTCTTCAGAAAATTTGAAATATTAACAACTTTGCTATTTCATTGCCAAATGGCAAGAAACTTACAGGCGCACTTTCTCAGCATGCTCAAAAAGTGCAGAAAGATCTTCAACATGACTAACCCTGAAGAATAGAAGAGGTTGCTTATAAGAAAGAGGTTGCCATTTGCTATGATCTCAAAGCAAAAATGATGTTATTTGACCATTTTTTAACCAATGCACTTTAAGGCTAGATTCAGCTTTTTATGTCAACAACGATTCTCGGATGAGAAAGGAAAGTGAACTGTCCAGCATTCACACAAATGCTAGCTGAATAGTTCAAATTGCTAGACAAGAGCCTATAACACATATCACCCATCAAAATATTCTCACGTGGTCAAAAGAAATAAAATGAGGGCAGACAACCACAACAACATGCAAGCATAATCAATTTTAACTAGTTGAAAAATTGCACAAGACAGTGGAAAAAAGCATCAGATAGAAAACCTTTTTTGAAAGTGTAGCTTTTGGATGTTGCAGTTGAGGTTTCCTGCTTTGGTTGGGACTGACAGAGAGATGATACACTAGCTATATCTGCTTCAACACTGGAAGCTGGTTTCTTTTGGCGCAAAGAAGCTGTAATAGATGCTCGTTTTGCATAAAGTGCTGCTTTCTCTGATTTCATAGTTTCTCTGGCAGTATCGGATTCCTTCTGATTTGATGCCTGTGAAGACTTTGAGCAAACAGTAAGCCACATAATTTGATCAGAGCTCTTAAAAGATCAAGGAAATCAACTAGGGGTGTGTTTGGCATGCCCTCTCGGCTAGTGATAAGGTAGTTATGAAGTCCAATGAGGCAATGATGCAGGGTACCTTCATAAGGCTTGGTCAGGTGTCATCCCAAACATGCACTTGGGGGTTGGTGGATTTTTATTTTTTTATTTTTAAGTGCTCAACTCAAAGCCACAGCATAAAAAAATTCATTGTCAAAATAAGTACAATAAGCAATATTTAGAAGACACTTACACCAGGCAACATAATGCCATCAACTATAAGTAGTCTGGCCCCAAAATGGCTAGCTAGTGCCTTCACCAAAGTTTCCTGATAAATCTCGGAACCTATAAAAAATTGCAACCATAATAGTTATGAAGAATATAAAGAAAATCAAACCGGCAAAAAAAACCTTTTGCTTCTCCTATTGGTAAAGCATTCACAATAATGTACTTAAAATTTTGCAAATAGTATCTATTAGGCAAACTGATGGAAAAGATTTCCGAGATCAGGAAGTTTTCTCAACAAGAGCTAGGAAGGATGTAGAATCAGTTCATAACTGTAAGTAGGGAGAGTTGGTAATGTCACAGTGAGGTGGCATTGACAGGCTAGTGAGTAGGCAGCATGGGTTTGATTAGGTAAAAGGCCTATGCCTTCTTCGGCCAGACTTGTTGGCCTTTCTAATGCTTAGGGGGAGAATTGGGACGTGAGTTCCCATCAGTTTTCAAAGTAGTAACCAGTAAGTCCTATTGTGTTAATCTCCGTATTTTTTGTGTTTCCCTATATAAGCTCTACCACAATCCAGGGGATAGATTCTTAATAGCAGTATGTCCAAACATTTTAGAATCTGAATTTTGAATCATGCATAAGAAAAATAAGGCATACGAATTTAGAATCTGCAAGTTTGACTAGAGTATGAGAATCAATAGGAGGATTTGAAAGCAAAGTGTAAACAACTATTTGGAATAAGTTCATGTTGGAATGTTCAGGTTTACTTCCTTATATAAGATCAATAAATATCTCATTGGTATGGCTGCGACGTTCGTCAAGGAGAAGAGGTTGCTTGGCTACTGCCCAAGTAAAAGCACTTCCCACGATAACTTATTTCTTATGGCGAGCAAGGAATGCGTGGATTTTCGATGATAATCATGTAGCCGTAGAAGTTGTAATACGCCTGATTTTGACTCATATTTTCCGATTATTGCACAATGCTTTCTCTACTCTTGATGTGGAAAAGCTATAGCCTTATATGATTTTGGATTATGTGCATAGTTCGAGGGGCTTGCATGCTTACTTGAATATGCTTTGAGATGTTAGATGCTTATATTTGGCCATGTGCCGTTATGTAATCGAATTTACTTTTATCCAAAAAATAAATATATCATTGATTGAGAGCTTTAATCATACCTGCAGGCCCAGACAATAATATACGAGGACAAACTGATGGAAGATATGCTGCGTATTTCACATATTTGTTGCACTTCAGGTGCATGTAAGCAGCAGCAATCAAGACAGTCTTTGTTATATCACTGTCAAATAGAAAATGTTAAAAGCAGTTAAATATAAAACTAGTTGCAACTTGCAAGGTGAGAACATGATGACCTGAACCAGATAGAGATATTATTGAGGGAATATAATTAAAGCAGGTAAAATGCTTTGAGTCAAAGCAATCGTTTGTCTCACTAATTAAACAGTCTCAAACATTATGCACAGAACACAATGGAGCACAATGCATATTTGAGGTCTACTGGATTTTTTTTATATTAATGAGAAATTCAGGACATTGCAAGGGAAAGAAAATAATAGCACAAGGCTAATCTACGCTGAGTCTAAAACAGCAAATAGATCTGTCTATCACAGAAAGATATCTGTCTAAGAATCAACACTGATCCCTGGGAGAACATAAAAGAAATACATGCAAGCATCTTGTGTCTAAAACAGCAAATAGATCACAAAACAAAAACACTAGTTAGTAACATATACATGCAAGCATCTTGTGTCTAAGACAGCAAATAGATCACAATTAAGGGCTTCAATGACGAGTCAATTCGTCAAGTCAGTAATGCCCAACAGAACATAAAAGACTAGTTAGTAACATATCAAGAGTATCAGCAATTGTTTGACGATAAATGAACATTACTTTGGAGTTGAATACCTTAAATAATATGGAAATCTCTCAAATGATACATCAATTTCATCAGACTTGATTATTCCCAGCCTTAAACTTTCTTTGAACTGTTGGCGGCTGTTTGAAGCATTTCCTCGATGGAAAAGCCCCTTGAGTAGTTGTCTCCGCTCATCAAGAATTTTAGAGATACTACCATTTAAATCCGTTAGCCACTCTGATGGTCTTGATTCATTATTCGCAGCAGCAGCAGCCTTTAAATGGTCATTTGTTATTCCATTATCCTTATCAGGCACATCATCATCCTGACTGATAGCAATAGCTTTCTTACTTACTGAGGCACCGTCACACTCTTCATTATCCATGTTATCCTTCATTTCAGTGTCCTGGGAATCATCATCAGATGCACGAGCATCTACAGTAGCAGGCACTACATCATCATTGCTTGTTGATGGAGGGGGTAGAAGTGCACGTAGATTTGACATGGATGCCAATATTGATGCTCCTGCAACTTCAGATGTATCTCCAGCTCTTCCATTCAAGTCTCTTTCTTTGGCAGAAGAATTTGTGTTCTCTAGCATTCCCATGGATGAATTGGGACCAGGATCAGCTAAAGTATTATCAGTGAGCAACTGAAATATCTGAAATTAAATTAAGGAAGCTATCAAAGTATCAATTAATCAAAAAGAACCTTCAAAAGGGCCACTATCTTTGCCCAACAACAAGTCATTAATAGAAACAGCATATAAAATAAGAAAAAGATGAATTCATGGATTTATAGAAGAATATCACGAAAATAGAACAACTATGTAAAACCTACAAACAATACAAATAAGAAATTCTTTTGCAGGGTCAAAACAACTTGCTAGCAAAGGATACATATGCATGCCTATTTGTCAAACCAAAGATCAACTCATCTCCTCCAGTGAGAATCTTGCAGGAATTTTTTTGCAGGGTCTCGTTGTTAACTTGTACAACACCATTTCCTCCCATGGTTTCTAGTTTGGCAGTGAGTGAGCCTCCGTGCTGAATAGAGTGATCATATATGATATCAATACTATCACATAAACTAGCTTACAGTTTATTAACGTTCTGTCAAAATACATCCACCATTTATCCTCTGTGTACCTCAATACGCCGTAGTTTGCAGAGAGTTTTACCAACTGAGGTGTCCTCCAGATATAAACTACACTGACCACCATTTCCCACTGTGTATACTGATCCGGAAATTAGCCGGTGAGGAATCTAGTATGCAAAAATTGCAAATGCAAATAGATCAATGAACAATATAAAGCACAAGGCAAAAAAAAATGCTCATCGTTATCATTTTATAACCAAGAAAATCAACTAATAGAAGCAGATCAAACCCCCAATCAGAATTGCCAGCAAAGCTTCCAAATTTGATCTGAAAATGGCAAAGAACATACAACTAGGTTTTTGACATTAATTGAAGAAGATTCCATCACTGCTCTCCAAGTATCAACTCTAGAGGAGCTAATAGGATAAGCATATCATACACAGCAGTATCTATAAGGTAACAAATGACTTTCTCACAGAAAGAACACCGTATACAAATTCCAACAGAAACTATAAAGATTTAATACCTAACACTGCATTCAACAATCAGTTCAGTTCTTCAAGTATATTTTATCCACTCTAGTCACAAGACGGATTGAACGTGTTCAGAACTCAATATGACTTTTCCTCTCAACTGATTTGAAGAACAGTATTGGCTCCAATATGAGGGGGTGAGTTGCTCAGTGGGTTCAGAAAGTGTACTTTTACAAGCCAATGTTTTAGACATCTACCTTACCTTTCTCTGTATAATCAAACTTAGCTTAGTAACGTCAATAGTTTAAAAAATTACATAATTATTGTCTCTTTCCCATTTTATTAACAGTGCCACCAGCCAACCAACACACATGCAACTCGCCAATAGCAAATTTGTATTTTGGTGGACGCACCAAAATAATTTTAATTTTTCCTTGAGGGATTTTAGTCTGTCAAAAAATCATGTTTATGTGAACTCTTTGGCGGCGCATAAAACCCTTTTCGCTTCTGGATTGAAACCTCAAAACCAAGGGGGATTTCTAATTCTATCGTGTCAGAACTATTCTTCCCAAACGGGCACGGGAGGATCTTTCTCAATTCCAATATCTATTATGTTTTGATTAACAGTTGGATAAGTACAGAGTGAACGAGCAACCCCTCAAAATATTGATCTCATTTTCTCATGTTCACTCAAACAATAAAATTTCCCCGGCGGCATTAAACAAGAAAATTTCCTTTTCAGAACGGAACATTGTTGCACTACTTGACCAAAATAGAGTTTGGAATATTGCATGCACTAAACTGTTTAACGAATTCTATATATTGGCATCAGCATGCAAGTACAAAACATAACCTTTCTGGCCATAAATCTGTTTAACGAATTCTGCATATTGACATCAGCATGCAAGTACAAAACATAACCTTTCTGGCGAGTAAACGAACCTGCATAAATCGTAAACAACAAATGGCCAAGAATAAAATTACACCAACGCAATCTTAATAGTATAAACGAACCTGCGGAGATTGGGAAATCAGTTGTCCCCAAGCGGACTTATCAGTCTTTGGCAACCGCTTCTTATGTCGCTTGGCATTTGGAGCTGCAGGCTGAGATTCCTCATCAACATTCATAGCCGAATCTGTCCAAAAGACATCATGAACTGCTAATGAGAAAAAACAACAACAAAAATCTCAAATTTAAGAATTAAAAAATGCATACCTTCCCTTGGAGCTTTCTCCAGAGAAGTCGTCGAATCTGAGGGTTTTGGCGACCCCGGACATGACGGATCAGTGGATCGAGCCTCTGGTTCCCGAGATTCAGAATCCAATTGGGCGCTACTCGTCTTCGGCTTCGAATTCGACTTGTCATCTGCCGAAGAGTTCTCAGGCGACGCCTGGAAACCAAACACCGTCAAATTTTATCCGAAAGCAGATCTAATAAGTGAATCAAGAAACCCTAGAAATGAAAAGTTGGGCCCTTGGAGCCATAAAAGGGCGAGGGGAAAATTGAGAAAGGGCATCAAACCTTTGAACGCTTTGAGGTTGGTAGAGGAGAGCTGAGAGGGCGCTTGGAGGGAGCGGAGCTTCGCCTGGTCTCAACCATGGCCGATATCTGAAGTTCTTCGCGAGGAAGAAGAGAGAGAGGCCGGAAGAAGAGAGAAGGGGTGTCGTGTGGCTGCTGTGCAAATAAATTATCACAGTTTGGTTGGGAGAAAGCGTTCGCCTTTTTTATACCTTACACCAGACATGTCATTCGGGTCGGGTCACTTCGGTTTCGGGTATATCCGGATTGACTCGAATCGGGTTTGACCGGGTTTTGGGTCGATTTCCAAGTGAGGTAATAAGTATAGGCGAAATCTCACGAACGCTTCATTGACGTCGTCTGTGGGAATCTTTCACGACGATAGGTTCCGCGTAGCAATACGCTTCTTTACATTACTATCTTTCCATTTCTTTCTTACCACTCTATCCTTTTTATTCTATATAAATAAATGTATGTATAAATTGATAATCGCGTTGATTTTTCTTATTTTAGGACTAATGTTATTTATTGCAGGAACCATGAACTTCACCCTCTTCGGAGAGGAGTTTGGGCAACAACACCATGACCACGAGGAGGCAAACGGCATCAACCTCAATGTCATCCCTAATGAGGAGGCCCTACACGGCGGCAACGAAGGCGCTCCCCAACAACCAACGTGGGACACTGCGCAACCCCCTCCGTTTGCTCCTTACGGGATGTGGGGTGGCTCCCCCCCTACCAATTCTTCGCGGAGAGCTACCCGCAAAGCGTGTACTTCAACCAACAGGCAAACGGCATGCCTTTCCAACAAGCGAACGGGATACAGCTCCAACATGACCCCCGCGCCTACTTTCAACAACAAGGGCCAGTGCCCATAACGGTCAACCATTTCCCCAACCCCGCTGGTGGCCCCCTCAACCCCGATCCAGAGCCCACCGAGAATAACAATAGGGTAGACCGTTCTAGCAGGGCCCATAATGTGTCTTCGCGTTCAAACTACCCTGAAGCACCCGAGCAAACTCGCAAAGGTGAACTGACTTTCCCCTCGGCCTTTTGCAGACAAATACGTGAGGCACCCGTCCCCAAGAGGTGGAGGGATATCTCCATCACCAAATACAAAGTAAATACCGATCCCAACGATCACCTCAACCAATTCACTACGACAATGGGAATGAATGAGGACAACGATGCTATGTTTTGCCGCTCGTTTCTATCCACGCTGAGTGGGGTCGCTCTGACATGGTTCACAAACCTCTCTCGATCATCCATCAACAACTTTACACAATTGTCAGGGACATTCGTCGCTCATTTCGGAAGCGCCCGCACAAGAAAGATAACCATGCTGGACCTCAATTCCATCAAGCAAGACGCGCCCGAATCCTTGGGAAATTTCTTCAACAAATTCACCAATATGGTGGTACAAATCCCGAGGTTCAACCAAGAGTCCGCAAGCACGATACTAATGGGAAATTTGGCTGAAGGAGATTTCGAAATTTGCCTATTTCAAAAAGAGTCGACCAACTACGATGTTTTGAGAAAACTCGTCACCAAGTAGATCCATGCTACGGAGGCTGCGAACTCCAGCTCGCGACCTGTCGAATATAAGCCTTTGTTCCGACAACCATCTTACCATCGGCCACCAAACAAGCGACAGGGAAGGGAAAACTTCGGGGATCAGCAACCTCGTAATCCTTCCTGGCAATATCCGGCCATCCCACCACGCCCTCTCATCCAAGAAGTCCAATACAACCAGAGATCGGGACCAAATCCGCTGGGGGCCCCAACAAACGTGATGATGGCTCATCCAGACTATATCTCGCCCCCGGTCTATGGGACCCCGCCAGCTCTTCCCCAAAAGGAGACACCCCTTCAAATTTGCGTCCCACTAGTAAATCCTGGTAATCCAGTAGCGATGCCAGAGCAACACCGTCCTCCCGAGGTCCCTCCCCGTAAATATAAGCCGCCTAATGCACTACCAAGACCCTACAATCCCTAGTATGCCACAGGGGGGAGAGGCAAGGGAACTCACCCCCAGAAAAGAGGAGGAATGAACGGTGGCAGAGGAGGAGGGTACCGACCTCCTCCCAGGGACACGAGGGATGCCCCTATAGCAAGATCCTCATCTAATCGACCCGAGCATTCCAATTGGGATTGCCTAAAACCTCCTCCTTTGGATGGGTGCATCAACACCATCGCGGGAGGACCCGCGACATCGGGCACTAGCAATCAAGAAAGAAAAAACTAAGAAAGAGAAGCCCGACAAGTGTATAAAAAGGCGACGCCTAGGCGCGCGCCTTGCGCCTATGCGTTGAGGCGATGGCCCTGGCGCCTCATAGGGGTCAAGGCGAGGGGAGTCCGAAAGGCGCACGCCTTTTTCGCCTAGGCTCAGAGGCGCAAAGGCGCAGAGGCGTGCGCCTTTTGGTCGATTTGTGTAAATTTTTGTATTAGTACATTGAAAATGATGTTTTTCCCTCCAAAAAGAGCCTTTTGGCTCCAAATCTGCATAATATATAATTTAATCCAAAAGTAACTTGTTGAAAAAGCTACAAACCTTGATGATTTCACCTTTTCTATTACCCAAATGTCCACACTTTGATCCAAATCTAATGAATGACATTGATGAATCTAATGAATGGTTAGTTGGAAGAATGGAATGAGAAGAAGACTATGATTTTGTATTTGAAGATGGCATTTTGACATGGAAAATGGTGGACAAAGCTAGTGAGCCCCATTAATCGAGTAGGTCAATGGTGAAGGGGAAAGCTCCTATGCTGTTCTAGTGGTGAATATATTGGAATGACACTCTTAGTAGTAACATATGCAGTTCTAGTCGTGTCATTTGATGATTTGACTCATATATTAGCTTTTGTGTATATAGCTATGCTTGACACCTACTTATTTCGTATGTTATTATGTTATATAGCTTACTGTTTAACACTACAAAAAAAAAAAAACTTTTTAGCAACGGCTATTTACCGTGGCTGAAAGTCCATATGCCGTGGCTAAAGGGTAGTAGCCACGGCTATAGTCATGGCAAACCAATCGTGGGGAAACCTGTGGTGGCAAAAGAGTCCAGCGACGGCTACAGCCGTGGCTAGAGGCAAAGCGACGGCAAGTTGCCGTTGCTAAGTTATTTCAGGAAAATTAAAAAAAAAACACTACCTTTTAGCCCGACTTCTTCAGGCCCGGGCTAAAAAGTTCCATATTTAAAAAAAAATACACCACAAATTCTATTCTAAATACATTAGAATAGTAGCTGAAAGAATAGTTTTCAATTATATTAAAAAGCATAACAATGTAAATGTAATACTATACAATTAAGCTAAGCTACTAGAGAATGAGATCTGATAAGTTTCATTCTAAATACAAAAGTTTCGTTATGTTCTACTAACTATGAAAAATAATGTAAATATTTGTCATCCTTCAGGCAAATCCCACAAGTCAGCACCTGATTTTTGCACTAAGCTTGGCTACTAATGTGGCCTTGTTCTTGAATTCTTGTGTTGCCTACAAAAATGGAGTTGAATAAGCAAAAAAGTAATGAAAAACCTACTGTAAGGCTCCCGAATGCAGTGTCAAACTCAATCAAACATTTCGTTAACATTTCTTTACAAACATGCACAATCTTTATCTGGTCATAATTTAAAACATAGATCAAAAGCAAACAAAGCAAATTAATAAGATCAAATAATATACTATTACGAAAGGAATAAATAGCATAGAAGCATCAAAAGCGATTTTCAGGAAGCAAATCCAACTGAAAAATATAAGAAATCAGAGGCAATATTTTTGCTTATAATTTGATTTAAATACATATATTGATTTTCAAGGACTAAATAAATTTTTCAAGATGATACCTAACCTTGATCTTATAGAAGCACAAGATATTTTTAAAAAAGTATTAAAACTGAATCTAAACATCATCACTTACAATATCAGTCTTAGTAACCTTATGACCATGTGCATACCACAAGCAATCTTTCTGTGCTCATTAGCAAAGACCTTTACAAGTTCACCCTGGAATTTGAATAAAAAAGTTGATGATCAAATAAGTTAAGAACAAATTTTATTTGTATATGTATATATGCATTTCATATGAGCATTGGATGAATTACAGTGGGTGTATTAGTGTATTGTCAAATATCTGCCTAAGTATAACTTCATCTTCAAAATAGACCTACAAATGACAAAACACAGGGGTATATTTGAATAAGATAATTTGTACTCCACATTTTTCAGAAATCTCATATCCGCGTTCAGTCCCAATACCTTCCACTAAGCTCTAAACCTCAAAAGTCCTATACTCCTACACTTGGAGCATGAAGTAAAAGTTTAAAGACCAATTTAATCCAATCATCATTCCTTTCAAATAGAACAACTCCGTTTCAGATTTAGATGAATAAGCAAGTTATTGTAACTCAATTTTTGATCCAGTCCTTATCGACATTATCAATCCTAAGAGAACAAGGTGTTGAACCTTCTTAATTGCATACACAACATAAATTACACAAAAAATAGAAACAAGGAGAGAATAATCACCCTAAACAGGCCGTGTTGAAGCAAAACTGGGGCAGTTCACAAACATAATTCCTTAGAATGAGAAGTTACTCGCTGCAGATAAGCATCTTCCATTTGAATCTAACCCAAGGAAAAAACACAAAATTAGAAACCCTAAAAGTCAAAAGTACTAAAGAAGAGGAAATCAATCAAACAATGGAACCCGTAATTGATTCAATCAAGCTATCAGATTATAGTTAAGATATTGTAGAGTTCGAGGGACAAAATCAAGATGTTAGATCAATCACAAATGAACACCTGTTGGACCGATATAGAATGCTATTTGCCAAATATTGCATTTAAGAGGAATCAGAAACAAGAGAAGATTAATAGGATTGACATTTAAGAGGTTGTTTTATCTTAGGAATGCTAAATGGAGATTAACAAAATGATGGAAAAAAAAAAAGTCTTACTCAGTGAGGAAGCTAACTCTCTCGGCTAAGGGTGCCAGTCCTAGGAGGCTCAATGCAAAAATACCTTGCATGGCAACAAAAATAATAGACCCGGTAAGGGAAAATGAGGTACAAAGGGGAAACGTGGTGTCGCCATTTGGTGACTGTCTTCGTTCTAGCTTTACCTATGCATGTATCATGGTCTGCGATGTACAAAAGACCACCTGAGCAAGAACAATCGTAGCTTCCCCATGTATTCTTGCAGGAGCATTCAGGGCACCGGCACGCGCTTTTCTCTTTGCATTCGTCGATATCTGGGTAGCAAAAGAGTGTTTTCAGACAAAACTTGAAGATAAAAACCATGTGAATTCAATTCAAATAATTCACCCAGGAATAAATGGATGCTACGGAGACATAAAACATATGCAGGAAATCTAGTGAACTGTATGTGAAATGTGCTTCATCATGTGTATGCAGGAAATTGATTCCAAAAAATAAGAATATAAAACATATGCAGGCAAGGGAGATGCATCTAAGAATAACTGGTATACAACAATCGACTTCCTAGACAAAGGAAAATTGCAACTCTGCAAGCGGCCCTCGTAGCATGAAGCATGGAAGCAATCATGTTAAACAATTCAAGCCCTCATGTTCGCAAATTCGCGGTCACTCTTGAAATCTGACCGAGTTCATAACAAAATAAAATCAAAGAAGTACTCCATATAAGAAGCCACTCTTAGCTTACACAAAATATACTTCACATGAATAAGTATAAAACACATCTCTGACTAAAGACATTCATGAACATTAATAAGAATAGACTTACCAATATTCCCAAGTCATTTCCTTCTATCGATGTGCAATCTTCTGAAAGAGGGATGTCTTCTCAAAATCTTGCTTATTATGCATAGGTTGAACAAAGTTTGCTTCCAAAATTCCTAGGTCGCAACTGACTAATCAGGATATGTACAATATCTAAAAACACAACTTGTATTAACAAACTAGAAGTGTGTTGCTTGAATTATTACCTGCAATTCCTCTGCTAGTCCCAACAAAGCAAGGTATTCATATGCATCCCCCATTTCTTTTCCCTAAACATTTAAAACTAATCCATAATTAGCTAATTAGAGCACTTAGCAACATCACTGTTAACTCTAAAACCTTTTATAACATTATTATCATAATAAGGCACATCACTATTAACTCTAAAACCTTTTATAACATTAATATAAGAATAAGGCTTACATATATTTCTCGTTTGACATGCTTGCATTTATAGGAGGTACATAAAAGTATAAAACGCAATTAAAGCAATCACTTTCTGATAGAAACTAAAGGATATGTTTGACTTGCCATGGATCTCTCTTCCATAATAAACATAAATATCTGTCAAATTGACCTAACCCTTTAAAGGACCATGGAGAGATGCAAATATAGCATCATGAGTTCCTACTCAACACCATAGGCTTATAACATATTCACTGCTTACCTTTTAGATTCATCTATCACGTCTTAGATCAAACCAAATTAAGGGGGAAATTATCTAGAAATATTTAATTACATGTCCATATAATATCTTAAGCTTTTGCTCCTTCTCAAGCTCAACCCGTTGATTCAACAGATCAACATCGTTCTGAACTGAATCCTATAAAAACTAGGCCTATTTCTTCCTTTTTCCCACTATCCCCTAATTAAACCCTAATCATATACAAATTCGACTAAAACCTAGAAATCACCTTTCAATATTTTCGTATGACTTGAAATTAAATGGTTTGAAGAGATATTACCCGACAATGGAGATGTTAGAGAATGTGTTTGGGGATGACCAACCAACATGGGCCAACACAAATAGAGAAGGAGAAACATCGTCGGTTCACCGAGAAGCCGAGAAGTGGTGGTTCGACGGAGGAGTAAAATAGCGAATCGCTCTTCTGTGTCTCTTCGTCCCTTCTTTTCCAAGGCGCTGAAAGGGCGATGAGGAGGTCAGATGCAGACAGAGAAAATGAGTGAGAGATTAGGGAGAAAACAATCTGAGATACGGAGATAAGTAGTTCGAGTTCTTCAGTAAGAAAGGAGGTCGAGGGGAGAGCTTCCAGTGGTCTTCAATGGAGGACGATGATAAATAGGGACGAGGAAGGAGTGAAGGCTGAAGTGAATGGGTCCGATCTGAGAGTTGAGAAGGTGATGGATGAACTGAGGAGCAAAGGAGATAGGGTTTAGCTTTTAGATCTGAATGAGCCAATGAAGTGGAAGGACGTTTATATACTAGGGTTAGGGTTCGCAACGGAAAGCCCACTGCCGTGGCAAAATTCAGCAACAACAAAGGCTGCGTCGTATTAAATATCGACCCAATGGGCACGGCATACCATGACGTTGCTACTATCGGTGGCTAATTTGTTTTCGTGCTATCCAACGGCCACGGCAAATCACTGTCGTTGCTACTAGGTGTGGCCAATTTGTTTTTGTTTTTTTTTTAGTGTAACATTATATATTATATTACAAATTGTTTCATCATTATATCAATGTAGAAGGGAAAATTCTATAATTAAGCGCCTTGATCCGAAAGGCGTGCGCCTCTCGCCTCTCGCCTTGCGCCTAGGCAATGGGGATCCCATCGCCTTGGTGCGCCTTTCGCCTTTTTATACATTGAGCCCGATGCCCCCCATCGGAGGCCAGCGTCAAGCAAGCATCCACTGCTCATGCTACGCTAAGTTTCTCTGTATCCGACACCCATGACGCTCGCGATCTCAAAATGCCTCATGATAGCATGCATTTAGAGAGTTATAATAGGTTGCATTTAGCTTAGTTATGATGCATATCATGCATGGTTTAAGTATAATTTGCATATTTGTTCTCTGTGTGGTTGGAGTCGGAATCTACATGTTTTTATTGATTATTCCAGGTAATCATGGATCCGAGGAGGAGACATAGGTTGATAACGCATTGGATGAGAATGTCTAGTTGATCGAAGAAGCTTACATGAAGATCTCAAGAGGTCCTGAGAAGAAGAAGCGAACCTAAACGAAGAACAAGTCTGCAGAAGTTGTCGCAGACATGCTGAACTTGTTTTGCACTTTCTGGAGGCCTCGGTTGTCCGATCGACTATTATGACCATGCGTTGGAAAGCTCTTTCAGAGAGCTACAACTTTCATGTTGACGTCGAGAGCTAATTCGAGACGGAATTTTCGGGAAAACCTAATGCAGCGGCCGCCGCATAATTTGCTGCGCCCGCCGCCAGGGGCGGTATTCATGCTGCGCCCGCCGCATAATTTGCTGCGCCCGCCGCAGCTGCCGCCAGCGCGCAGCGCGTTTTGGAAAAAACCCTAGTTTTCTATTATGTTGTTTTGAGGCCGACTTGGATGTTTTATTAGGCCACTTTTATGTTATTTTTCATTAACTTCCATTCTATTCTATGTTCCATCATACAATTAGAGAGAGAGCGATGTTCGCCATGGGCGACTAAACTCTCTTCGTTCTACTTGCAATTTGAAGCTTTATTTGGATTGATTGTGAATTTCTGAATCTTGTTCCTTATTTCCTATATTGAATGCTTCAACTTCTTTGTGCGTGATTGTTTATTGTTTTGTTCTTTCTCGTCTGGCCAACTTGTTAGATCAATTCAATTGCTAGGGTTTTGTAGATTCCTGGTTGCGAACCTTAACCCAAGTAGCAAACTTGTTCCTTTAGGGCTGGTTGAACTATTTGAATGAGTCGGAAGTTGAATGTGTTGTTAAATCCCTCTTTAGGGACTGCAAATACCTTGGCTAATCTCTGAACTTAAAGCTATCAATTGGGTTAAATCCTTCTTTAGGGATTGTTCGATTGATAAGGGTTGCTAGGACTGGTTGGACTAGTAACTATATTAGGTCGGGACAAGGGCATTCATAGGAAGACTAAAAGGACAAGAGGAAGTTACAATATCAATTCAAACAAATAAAGTGGATAGTTGTAGGTAGAGCGATCTTCTCTAATTTGTTTTGCATTATTTGTTTTTATTTCATTTTGTTTTCTTTTCAATCTCAATCAACCAAAACCCCCCCTTTCTACTAATTGGTAAATACACATTGCTGGGAAATACTTGATTCTCTGTGGGATCGACCTCTTACTTGCTTGCTATACTAGTTTGTAGGTTTGAGTTTTATTTTGATACGGTTTATGCGACTAAAAACCGCTCATCACCTCACTCGGATCCTATGGTTATCCATGTATAGATTGGAGCCAAAACCGTTAAAAGGGTCATGATAGATACGGGTTCGTTTGTAGATGTCCTGTATTGGGACGCCTTTGAGCAACTCGGGATCGCCGAAAGCGCCCTACGTCGCTACTCGGGAAAACTAGTTTCCTTTTCCGGAGACGAGGTTGAAGTTGCGGGAACGACCGAGTTAGCCCTAACGCTAGGCACCACACCAAATAGAAGAACCCGCATGATTGAGTTCATCGTGGTCCGACTACCATCCATCTACAACGCTATTTGGGCCATGTAAGTCTATTCAAATTCCAAATAGCATGCTCCATATATCATTTTAGCGTCAAGTTTCCGTGCGCTGTGTAAAAACCCAAAAACCCAAAATTTTAAAATATTATTTCATGAATTATGATTTAATTTCAATATTAAATTTTTGAGATTTTAAGATTTATGTTGCAATTAATTGGGTAGAATTTCTATGAATTAATAAATAGCGGATTGTTTTTGTGATTTTCCATAATTTAATTGTAACCCTAATTTCCGAGTATATATACCCTTTATTAGCCCAATTGGGACCCTAGCCGCCCTCACTCCCACTCTCTACTCCCTCAGCTTCAAATGTGGCCGCTCCAAGCTCTCTCCATGGCTTCTGGCTCCCGACCTCCTCTCTCCCTAACACGCTCTCCCTTGAGCTCTTCATCCATGGCCGTTCTAAGACCCTTGCTCCTCTCGCACCCTCCCTCCCCCCTCTCTCTCTCTGTCTTCATCGACCCTCTCGCCATTCGTTCTCCTCCGACGTAACCAAATGAGGTGACGGAGAAGACAAGGTCGCAGCTTCCTTGGGTGGTTCTAGAGCTGAAACCGACAACAAGACTGAAGCTCCCTCGTCGGCTCTGCCTTCCCACGACGGGTTCGTGCCCTCATGCTCACAGACGCCCTTCCCTTGTCGCTCCTCCATGTTGCCGCCGGAGCCGACTCGAGCTTGTTGGAACTTACGACAACCCCCACCACGTCTTTGTCAGACTCTACCTCTCTCACCCTTGGTGACTGGTGTGGTCAAGCGCCTCCGAGGGCCATTCTGAAGTCGCAGCAGCTCTAACTCATCAAGTTATGAACCCTCTTTACTCTGATTTCGTCGACCCTCAGCTTCCCCCCGCCTGAATTCGGGGACTTTGTGTGATTGGGTGATTATTCGAGTGGCTTGTTAACCGATGGATGATTATCTGAGTGGCTTATTTGCTGGTTAATTAGATGTGAAGACTCTAGGTAAGTATCCTCTGGGACTTACTCAGCAACCTAGACCTCCTGCCTGATGTGTCATGTAATGTGTAGTTTTGTTGCATATTAAAGCATGTCATGTAGTATCATGCTAGGATTGCATTGAACTGAGCATATGGTTACTATGTGTGTTTGAAACAGAACGACCGTTATCTGTGATAGTCCTAGAGTCTTTGCTAGGGTCATAGGGTAGCCCAGCCCCATCGGGTTTGCCCTGAGTCAATCGAGTCGATATGAGCTTGATATGATAGCCTAGCACCATCGGGCAAGCGATGAGATGATATGATATGATGATGTCGTGGTTTGTGCACCACCACAAGGAAATTGCTATACTATAGCACCGAACTGGTCAGTCTTTGCACTAATGGGAAGGGGTGTAGAGGTAGGAGAGGGATATGCCACTTGGCATTGCCTTGGGCCCTTTACGGTTTTTCTGCATATTATAACTGTCAAAGCATGCTTATGTGATTTAAATCTTGTACTGCATTAGTCATCCTTTATTTAGGTATAGGCATGTTATATGGCCTCGGCGCGATCAGAAGACCCGCATGCGATTACCGGGCCTGACTTCGTGGATAGTGTCAAGTACCCGCTCCCTTTTTGCTTGCTGATCACTTATATGGCGGGGCTTTCTAATTGGACGAGAGTGTTAAGAAGACTTCGCAGCTATTGCAACTTGGATTTACACATGTTTTGGTTAAGGTTATCATTTGAAAAGGTTTTGTAATTATTTTGATTTAAACTCATGTTGTTCCTGTGTGAGTTTTGACTAGTTGGAATAGGACAAGTTTCCGTGTGAAGGCGTAAAATCATCTTTGAATTATTTGACCGTTTGAGGGCCGGTTTGAAATCCCCTTTTTTTAATTGTATCTCTTATTTCTTAAGGCACAAATAAGGTGATGAGTTGAAGATAATAAATAAACAGCTCGTACTTGGATTGCAAGATCTAGACGTAACCCGGATTTTATACTCCGGGACGTTAAACGATGATGGGAAAGTGGGCGAAGCACGAGGACAGCAGGCCGAAACTAGGGTATGTTACTTATCCTCGCTAAGAAAGGGTCATAACCAAGTATTGGTGATTAAAGAAATGGCTTGGGGTCTCTGAAAGAAGAGACCCACGACGAGCATGAACATGAAGCCACATATGAGCGACAACAGGCGGATTTAGAGGTTCGACCAGAGAAGATAGCTGATTAAATCGTAGAATAAAAAGTCGCTTTCTTTCCTTTCCCAAACAAATCCGAAATCCTATACCACGACCATAGCTTGACTGGCCCCGCTTTAGAGCGCCTCAAGGATTTGCTACAAGGATCGCGAGACGTTTTTGCCTGGTCGCCACAAGATTTAAAAGGGCTTCCCCGAGAGATCGCGGAACATTCCCTGAGACTCAATCATGAGGCAAAACCAATCTACCAAAGAAAAAGAAAGATGGCCACTGAAAAATCAGAGGCGGCGAAACAAGAAGTCCACAAGCTTCTTCAAGTAGGGTTTATTCGCGAAATTAATGATTCAACCTGGATGTTGAATGTGCAGCGGCAAGTGGAGAATGTGCGTAGATTTCAAAGATTTGAACAAAGCATGCCCAAAGGATAGTTATCCTTTACCGTCCATCGACGAGCTGGTAGACACCACGGCAGGACATGCCACCTTAAGCTTTCTAGACGCATATTCCGGATACAATCAGATCAAAATGAGCCCTCACGACGAAAAAAGCACTGTTTTCATCACCAACCAGGGAACTTTCTATTACAAGGTGATGCCATTTGGGCTCAAAAACGCGAGGGTCACTTTTCAACAGATGATAGAAAAATTATTTGCCTCCCAGATTGGAAGAAATGTTGTGGTTTACGTCGATGATATTGTTATCAAAAGCGTAGCAACACGTAGCAACGGAGGACCACTGCAAAGATTTGCAAGAAACCATCGATACACTGAGAAGAAATCGTGTCTGCCTAAATCCGGAAAAGTGCGTCTTTGGAGTTGATTCCGGGAAGTTCCTAGGTTTCATGATAAGCCATAGGGGAATAGATGTTAATCCTTCAAAAGTACAAACCATCATCAACATGGCTCCTCCGAAGACGTTGAACGACATCCAAAAGCTGAACGGATCTGTTAACTACCTGAGCAGATTTTGTTCACGATTAGCTGATCATTCGCTCCCTTTCTTTGAACAGCTAAAAAAGAAAGGTTCGGTCGAGTGGACTACCGTTTTGGATAAGGCTTTCAAGAGTATGAAAGATTACCTAGCAGCTTTGCCGACTTTGCACTTTCCCCGCGAGCACGAAACCTTATAGTTATACCTCGCTGTTGAATCCACCACCATCAGCGCAGTTTTAACTAGGGAATCTAAGTTTCCTATTTACTTTGCCAGCCGCGTTTTGCAACCCGCAGAATCTCGATACACTCCGATTGAAAAAATAGCTCTATCCGTGGTTTTCGCGGCGCGAAGATTAAGGCCCTACTTCCAGACCCACACCATCAAAGTGTTATCTAATCTGCCACTCCATCGGAGTCTTCATTCACCATCTCTTTCCGGAAGGATGGTCAAGTGGGCAGTAGAGCTTTTCGAATTCGATATTCATTTCAAACCCAGGAAATCTTGCTTAGCCCAGGCATTGGCCGATTTTGTTGTCGAGGCCATCTTTACCGACTCCCAAGATTGCAGTGGAGAGGATTGGGTGATTAATGTTGATG
Organism: Persicaria tinctoria; assembly: GCA_037127255.1. NCBI lineage: Eukaryota > Viridiplantae > Streptophyta > Magnoliopsida > Caryophyllales > Polygonaceae > Persicaria > Persicaria tinctoria. Next base: position 1,636,695 of record JBANSL010000005.1, on the reverse strand, counting down.
GATCGGTATCAGCGGGAGGGTGTGGAGCAGGAGTCACCATCACCAATCCAACAGGAGAGATAACCAATTTATCTTTCCAACTATTGTTTGAAGCCACCAACAACGAAGCAGAGTATGAGGCATTGATCGCGGGTATCGAAAAGGCTTTGGTTAACGGGGCACGACAAGTTCAAATTTTTACAATCTCAGAAGTAGTCGCCTTACAAGTTAAGGGGGACTACGAAGCAAAAATCGGAATGCTGCCCGAGTACCTGGCCCGTGTAAAAACACTCACTGCCACCTTCGGGAAATGTTCTATCACATCCATTCCTCACGAGAAAAACGAGCGCGCTGACACATTGGCCGGAATGGGAGCCACGTTGCCTTTAGGATTAAGTGATCAAGTGATAATCAAACAGAGGCACGCCCGGGGAATCCATCAAGGGGTATTCAGAATATCAAACCTCGGAGATTGACGTATACCCCTCCTGGAATACATAACCGAAGGGGCAGTGGCAGACTGGCAGGTGAGGTACAAGACAGCCAAAGCACGAGAAGAAGAGTGGCCCGTTTCCGAGTCAGGGATGGCCGACTCTACAAAAGAGGTTTCAACCTCCAAGACCTCCTGTGCGTCTCAGGCCAGGAATGATTTAATCTTGTACAAGAATTACACGCGAGCCTCTGCGGCAACCACCAGGGATGGAGAGCCGTAGCGTCTAAAATCACACGCCTAGGCTATTATTGGCCCACCCTTAGGACAGACACGGAAATGGTCATCCACATATGTGATCCTTGTCAACGACAGGCATCACTCAATCACCGTCCCCCTCACCCGTTGAAAACCATCTCCGCACTGTGTCCATTCGCAATGTGGGGAATGGATATTTTGGGTTCTTTCCCAACAGCACCAGGCCACCTACGTTTCATCATCGCGATAGTGGATTACTTCACAAATTGGGCGGAAGCCGAAGCCATGGCCACCATTACAGCGGCAAAAGTACGTACGTTCCTATGGAAAAATATGGTCTGCTGATTCGGGGTCCCTCAAACTATCATCACAGATCACAGTCCACAATTTGATTGTGAAGGAATTCGTGATTTCTCTGCCGGTCTCCGCATAGACCTCCGATTCTCATCGGTAGCTTATCCACAATCCAACGGACAAGCCGAAACCACAAATCGCCAAATCTTGAATGTTTTGAGAAAGAGGTTGGGAACGGAAAAGGGAGAGTGGGCCGAAATCTTGCCCCTCGTTCTATAAACATATAGAACCTTAGCCAAGAGCCCTACCGGAGAAACACCATTCGCCATGGCTTTTTGGGTGGACGCGGTCATACCAGTAGAGCTCCTGATTTCGTCAGCCAGAATAGTCGATTTTAGCGAAGAGTCCAACAACGAGGCCCTCGAGCTAGAACTCCACTTACGAGAAGAAAGAAGGGACACCGCTTGTCTCAAAGCAAATGAGTATCAACGTCGCCTGACAGAATGATACAACAAGCGCGTTTTTGTACGACCCCATACGACATCCATAAAGAGGTAGGCAGAGGTTCTTTCAAGCTTCAAAATTCGGAAGGAGCGATCCTCGCAAAATAATGGAATACAAAGAATCTCAAGGCATATTTTGCATAAACAGCTAGACATATTAGAAACTCGGTGACTTAGATTTTCTATATACAGGGGTCACCGGGTTTCCAAAATTGGGTACATCTCTTCATATATATAAATGAAAGTTCCAAACCCAAGAAACGTTGTCGATACCAAAAAATAAAGCAATCACATGTCCTTCAAACACGGGGATGTGCAAGTAAGCCTCCAAGGAGAATAAATTTAGCGATCACGTACACTTTGAGTACGGATACGCATGCAAGTAGGGCCCCAAGGAGAATAAATAAAGCAATCACGTGTCCTTCAAACACGGGGATGTGCAAATAAGCCTCCAAGGAGAATAAATTTAGCGATCACGTACATTTTGAGTACGGATACGCACTCAAGTAAGCCTCCAAAGAGAATAAATTTAGCGATCGCGTACACTTTGAGTACGGATACGCATGCAAGCAAGCCTCCAAGGAGAATAAATTTAGCAATCGCGTGTCCTTCGAACACGGGGATGTGCAAGTAAGCCTCCAAGGAGAATAAATTTAGTGATCGAGTACACTTTGAGTATGGATACGCATGCAAGTAAGCCTCCAAAGAGAGTAAATCTGGTATTTGCGTGGCTTTTGAGTACGGATCCGCATTCAAGAAGGCCCCCAAGGAGAATAAAACTAAGCGATCTGATCTGCCAAATTCGCCTATGGTTCTTCACTAGAAATGGATGTACTTATTAGTACTAAATTTGCCATAAAGTTCACAAGATTTAGGGGCATCCCCATGCACGACGTTTTATTTGCAAAGAAAATCACGACTACAATTGCGTCGATCTTTGCGTCCATATCCTGCCATGACACATAGGGTACCCTATTTACTGTCCCCCGTGATCACGAGCCGATCACAAAAACGTCCCTTTATAAAGAAAATACATTGGATGAGCATTCCACTAACTCACTTTCTTTATCCCCATTTTCTCTCCCTGAATGACAACATCAAACCATGCGGTTTGGTCTTTTTCTGAACCCATTTGTTTCCCAGAACAGTTGCAACGCTTGTCCCTTCCATGGCGTTTTGAAGATGAATTTCACCTAAACCTTCCCAGGAACATTCTTCTAACAACCCGAATTTTGCGGGATTTTTCTATGGAAGTTACTCGTGGAGATTACAGGCTTCCTTACTTGAGCAGCGGATGGAACAATTTTGCCTGCTCATATAGTATCGATGTCGGTTCCTCCGTAACCTTTATTCACAAAGGAGGCGTCCGCTTCGAGGTTCATATCATAGATGCGGTAGGCGATGAAGTAGACGAAGAATGGGCTCCTCCTCACTCGGAAGGCCCGCTTCCAAACGGATCTCGCCTAAGACAAGGGAGAACTCGAATTATCCCGGCCATGCCTCGGTGGAGGTGAATCAAGAATACTCATGGAAAGTTTCTAAATCTCCCCCTCCTTTGAAATAAAACTTCATCAAAGTAAGTTTAGTTGCCACTTTACTGTTGGCAAGTCACGTCTACAATTTTCCGTAACTTCTAGAGATTTAATAAGAACGTTATGTTTTGCTCTACCATTTTTTACAATTCAGTTTCGTTCAAAGTACAACGTCAAATAATCGTTAAAAAGGATCGCAGAGATCTGGAGCGTGGGCAATTCTCGTCCAAACTCTAAAAACATACCTGGAACACAAGTCCAGTATAAACACGTATACAAGCCAACATACAAACCAAAACGGCAAAAAGGATTACACAACACATTTCACGTCTTACTCACTCGCTTCTAAAACGATTATCGTGAAACGATTACTCCCCTCATACTTAAAGATAATAAGAGACCCCCCAACGCGTAGACCGCTGTCCACGGCAAAAGCACGCCATCCTTTGATAAGGACATGGCGACCCTGTCTATCTCGAAACACCCTTACTCCAAACTCCCGTCCAGTAGGAGAGACCAAACACACGTGAGTCATTCCCCCGAGAGCATATTGAACACCAAATGATTCGGGCAAAAGCTACAAGCCATAAAACCAAACTATCAAATAAAAATGGGGCACACATATTACAGAAGTGGGGTAAAAGAACCTACCAGATATTCCATCTTCTCTTCAGAATCAATGGAATGAAAAAAGTCACGCCGACTAGGGGGAGGGGAGGTCATGATTCCTCACTACAAGAATAGTGCTAAATCCAACAAAGCCCAAGGACAACTGCCGCAGAATTAACCCGAGCATCTTATGTTTATTGAGCAAAAAGAACAATGTTGTCCCATCACCAAAGGTCTATCCAAAGCGACATCGTCAGAACCACATGCATGCCAGACAAGTGGCAAAAGTCGCAGAACCCAACTCTGCGATTCAGAGTGTCATTATCACAGTAGCAAAGGTCCCATCCAAGCCGAAACAAGACAAAACACAAAGGACCGAAACATTCAAAACAACGAAAGGATATTAACAAGAATATTCGCAATTACAGATACCAAAACATGCAATTAATAGTTAATCACAACACAACATAAAAACAAATATCTACTAAAATTACAAAACGCCAAAAGCTCTACTCATCCTCATCTTCAAGAACGAGGGTTTTGAAGCAATTTCCTTCTACATATTGAAAGAGCACCACCGAGATTCCAACTTTAACCCCGTTGTTGGTCGCAAATATATTCCAACCACCAGATAACCACCAACGATTAGAGAAATCCTTGGAGACTTCAACACGAAAGGTCTCACCATTTGTAGAGACTAAACTGACATGGTCAGTTACAACATGACCATACATCCTCTCAAAAGCATCAAGAAGAGGCTATATACAGAAAAGCATTATCACTGAGTAAATAGTTCAGGTCCAGGAAAAAGCATAAATCACAAAGGATATGTACAACTTACAAGACGATGCATCCTCCCTTCTTCATCAACCCAATGGAAAAAATCAAGCATGCTAGAATTAGGAGACGCCATCCTTGTGCCAGAACGCCAATGTTGTAAAAAGCAACTCAATAAATGCAAAGATTTCAACATAGCACTACGCCTTTCTTATACTCAGAAAAAGGGGTACATACTTTGGAAATCGTCTAAAAAACATTTGTTACATACATTAAAACTAGACAAAAAATATGCGAAGGATTTACCAAGATACCCTGCATGTCCTGCACGTGACAAAGAATCCCTACAGGACTTGGCCAAATACAGTGGCGTTTTTCGAAATTTAAAAATAGTCATATATCGCAAAAACCATTATAAAGGTCCTCCTTCCTTGCAACATAAAAAAGCACAACCTTCTCATTCCCGGTCCTCCCAGGGAAAAACACAAAAATGGCAGCAAGTGACAACAATCAAAGCCCAAACAATCCCTTTACATTTGATATTTATTTAAGTAGGAGATGAGCAATACATACGCATGATGTTACCTTACAAGTTCGGCCAACATTTCCAACCCCATGTTCCCGAGAAAATATTTCTATCCACTCGCGTTGTCAAAGATTTCCTTGTCCACATCGTAGGAGGCAGTTACAGATCTCACTGGGTGGCACGTGAATGGAGGGACTTTGTTGAATCACACGGACTAGAGCTCGAAACAGCAATAATGTTCACCCACATGGGAGAAGCAAGGTTCGAAGTCCACCTCTCCGACAAGCAAGGCCGCTACATAGAAGACGAGCTCTACGATAGCGACTTCGACGGTCCAATAGCGAATGATTTACATTAGCTCCTAGATTCAATTCGATAAGCGAAGTTTTTTCATATTAAGTTTCTCAAGAAAAGCTCGGCTTATCAATAAAAATTCGCTTATTTGAAATCCAATTTGTCATCAACATTTGTATAACGACACAAACAAAGCCCTAATAATCACAAATGACCGAAGAATAAGGTTTTTTTATTCGCGAACTACACGAAGAAGACCTCCTAACCCTTTCTTCCACAACATTCTATCTCGCGCTAGAGATTGAAATATTATAAAATCTCGCGCTGGAGATTGAAATATTATAAAATCTCGCGCTGGAGATTGAAATATCAAAAAATCTCGTACTGTAGATCGGAATATTTTATCGGACAATCTCACGCTGGAGATTAAGTTATTCAAAAATCTCGCGCGGAAGATTCAGTTATTAAAAAATCCCGCGATGGAGATTGAATTATTCAAAAAAACATTTTTTCGCCCTAGAGATTGAAATATTAAATCTCGCGCTGGAAATCGGAATTTTAATTTCGCGCTGGATATCGAAATATTTAATAAAAAACATCTCACTACAAATCGCTTGTTTATTAAGTCGACCACAACTTGCAGTAAACATCAAAATAATTAAACACATGAAGAGCGCTCCGAAATATTCCCTGTTATGATCCATCGTAAAGAAGTTTTTAAATTCAGTCTATCATCTCGAATAAAAAACTAGTATATACGCGAACCCTACTTTATATCATCTCACGATTTATTCCATAAAACGATCAACGACAGGAGATGGATAAGGGTATCGCGAACTCACATGGCAAACAAAAACAACAGGTCGAGATCCGGGCATAAAAATCACAAGGAAAAATCAGCAGAACAGGTCAATAAGAAAAACAGGCAATAAATACAAACAAAAAACACGATGAATCCAAAGAAAAACAATAATATTCACAAAACACTACAGAAATTAAAGGCGTCACTTATCGTGGTTCGAAATATTCACAATCCCAAAATACAAGCAGGTAAATCACGGCAGAGTACGAAATTTTCGCATTTGGTAGAAATACCTCCAAAAACTTCCATGCACGGAAAAACTTCATCAAAAAGCAGAAGAGAAGTAAGTCATACATTAGTAGGAGCATCAAGGGGAAGGGGCAACTCGCGTTGGGGATCCTTCAGTATCATATCTTTATTCTCATACCTGAGAGGAAACATCCTTACCTCGTCGCTTAGATAAGCAAAGCGATTAATACTTTGAGTAATCCCACCTGCAACCCCATCCATGAACGCGCCGAAAACCCTTTCATAAAGAACATCTTCCCCATCCGTCTCAAGATAATTGCCAAGCCAATCCCGGCCAGCTCCTCCCAGGAACTCAGTTAGCCACCTCTGCCCAACATCACCGAGTATGAATTCACGGAGCATCTTTCGGGAGAGAGCAGCACCCTCCCTAGAGAAAAAGCGCTCCAGTTGACTCTTCACGTTAGTAGACTCCTCACGAACAGTCCCTAACTCATGCTCAAGATCCTGGAGCCGACCCTTCAAAAGCATGGCCTCTGATTCGTACCGGGCCACAGACTCTCGAACCCTCGCGAGCTCGATTCGCGACAGGTCTAACTCACTCCTCACCATTTCCACATCCTTCTGGGACTTAATTATAACTAAAGCATCATTAAGACTCACGATAGTCGCTTCCTAAAGCTCAACATCTTTCAGCTTCTCCACTTTCGCCTTCGTAGAGGTCACGGACAACCTCAACTCCCTTACTTTATCACCATAGTTTCTCAAGCGGCCAGCCATTTCGGACCATTATAGGTCATCCTACGACAGCACATGAAGGACAATGAAAGCATAAGAAAAACAAAGAAGCATTATGAAGAAGGAATAGAAATATAAGTCGTATATCATAAAAAGGGGGGTTGCCCAACCTCTGCTTTTCCGTCCGTGTTCCAGTACTAACTCTTCATCCATCAGATGATGAAGATAACCCCTCTCGGCGAGACATCTCTTCTTAGGGATCTCCAACTCCTTAATACTAATAGGGTCAAACCCAGGCAATCGATAAGTTGTCATAGAAATCCCCGCCGGGGTAATCGGTTCGGAGCTTAAAAGGTTAGTGCCTCCTACTTCCTCCCTTGATCGTTTCTGCCCGCGATGAATCAACGGCTGGTCTTCGGACGACAGACTTTCCCTGTCGTCAACCGACTCTTTCCCTTTCGAACTCCTCTTCACAAGAGGAGGCTCGCAAGGAACGTTTCGCCGGCCACCACCCGGTCGTGGAGTGACGATAAGGGCAGGCCTGGATCCACCCCCAGCAACGCTCTTTTTCTTCGCGAGCACGGAAATCTTCTACTTATCAACTATCATATTCATACCTACACAAAAGATTTTGAAACAAGTCAGAATAAAAGGGAATCACGGCGAAGACGCTAGGCCACATGAAATAAAGATTCCTGAAAACACCGACCCAACCGGTGCGGAAGGCTAAGTCTGACCATTTCCAGGTGAACCGGGGTCACAACTTTCCTATAACCTCGAACAGACGTGACTCCCCTCTTAAAAACAGCCATCCATTTATCCCCGGCATCGGGTTTATCACCAGATGCAACGTACTCGCCGGGTTTGATCACGAAGCTCAAAATAGTTTTGGCCGAACCGCGAACGGGGAACCACTTTTCTTTCCACCCCGGACTACTAGACAACCTCTCAACAATCTTCCCGGCCAGGGAGGTGGACACCAGCCCTTCACCATGCCTTGAGGAAAGAACAGAGAAAAGATGATATGATGATGGCGTTTGCCTTATGGCAGCGCGACACTTGATGGTCCCCGTCATTTTCCGCCTCTTCCCGTTAAAATCACCCCCGGGTTCGCCCTCTTCCTTCTTTCCTCTCGAAGTTTGTTACGTGGTGGAAGGGGAGTCGGGCTCGCCGCAGATTCCGAGCCAACATCAGCATGGAAACTGGTACGCGATGAACTAACTTCTTCATAGTGGTAGCTCACACTACGATTTTGGCTACCACTTTCTTGTGACATTGTAATTCTATATACAAAGGAAAAATCTCCTAGAAAAGACGCAAGAAAAATGAAAAATTAAAAAGGGGAAAACTACATTTTCAACATCGCGAGTAAGTAAAATTTGGTGCCAAAAAAGCCCTCTTAAAGGCTTATAATGACGCTTCACTCGCCCCCACGAAGGGACGTTGAAAAGACATCTTCCCCCCCCCCCCCACAGAACGACGGCTAAAAGACGCCCTTCCATATCCCTCATAAAGATTTCTCGATTCTCGAGAAATCAACCATGAGAAGAACGACAAGGCGGAGTCAAAAGGATTTCTTCCGCCCCTATTTCGTTAGAGATAACCCATGAAGTCCGAGGAAACCACAACAGGCCATCCGAAAGACTCAGAATACCATATCACCCCTTCTCAACGCCACCCTATTACGACTAACCACCAATCGGCCACTCCACAGAGGTCAATTACGACCAAGGAGCCCAAGTGGAAAGTCAGGGGCGAAGCACCAGGGCGCGCTCCGATCGCCGCCCCATAACCACCCTAGGGTTCAGTTTTTTCGACTAAACCTAAAAGTCTCGAGAGGATGACACAAACATGGGAAATAAAAAAGAACAAAAAGAAAGATCGAAGACAAACTTACTTGAGCAACTACGAGAAGAAAGCCCTGAAAAACTGTGAACCGGGAGCGAACCGCCACCTAAACATCGATCTCAGTTCTTTAGAAGACACCGGAAACCCTTGAAAATCCCTCTTTCTTCCCTCCTTTTTGGAAATTCAGAAATGTAGAATGAGGATGAGCAAAAATAAGAGTCCCACTTATAGGTCCATGTGGGGCCAACCAGCCCAGTGGGCCGAAAGGGCACGAATAGGCCCAAGAAAGATTCATCTGATGAACTAAGAGTTTTGGCAGAAAGCATCGTACTTGTTGAAACCGACTCGCGAATATATTATCACTCCCGATCCGGTTACGCGGAGATATGACGATGCCATAGAAAATAGGCTATATAATAAACACGAATATTATGTCATAAATGGGACACCCAACGCAAAAGGACGGTCGGTCCCACCATTAATGCATCGCGAGCAAAGTATTCAACCAGACCCATAGAAAGCCCCCTTATATCTGTTAACCTCTATCTCTCTCGCGGCTCAAAGCCAATATAAGAATCAAAGTTAAACTCTCCTTCGTAACCCGTTAGCTACCAAAGACATAGCAAGTAGCTCGCTGGCTAGGGCACCTCGCCTCTAAAGGCTCCACGTGTATTGCCTATGCCCCTAAACATGTGGGCATGCACTACACGTGTCCTACGAAGAACCACGAGGTTGCCAGCTAGCTGCTCGCTTGGTTCCCCTATAAATACCCCTTCCGATCACAGATAAAGGGATCCGATTCCAAAGATAAGAAAGGCATAAGAGCTCTGATTGTCTCCCGGACTTAAAGCCCCCGGAGTTGAAATCTAGAGATCCTCGGTCGGAGAAGAACGTTCCTAAAAGATAACAACCTCGCCAAACTTCCTCCATAGACGACGATTGAAAAGTGAAACGCATCTCATCGCGAATTAAACTCATAACCCTCATCACTTGGACAAATAAGTTTACAATCTAATCATCGTCCTATCAGGCTAAGGCTTGCAGGTATTCGAAAAGTATTATGTCGTCACAAGTGAGGTAATAAGTATAGGCGAAATCTCACGAACGCTTCAGTTGTGAATATCATCACCCCATGCAAAGTGGCAAAGATATGCAACCTTATCCGTCACTCTATTACCCATACGAGGAACATGAAAGAAGGATACTTCTTTCATATACGATAATAACAGTTTTACTTCTGACAATAGGAGCTCAATTTCCCATGGGCATGTAGTGTGTTTATTTAGATGATTAATGATTATGGAGGAGCCCCCTCGATGTGGATTTTCTCAATACGAAGTTGAATGGCTTGTCGGATACCTAGTTTTAAAGCAAGCACTTTGGCTTTGAGTGGACTTTGAAAGCCAAATTTCTGAAAGCTTATGTTGATTGGTCGACCTTCCCAATCCTGGATAACAACTCCCGGCGTGCTGTCCTTATTTGTTAGCGAAGAACCATAAAAATTCAGCTTGAAGATTCCAATTGGAGGTTTAAGCCATTTAGTATACTTAATTTTTTTCCTTTTGAATTTTGATTTGGTGCTTGTTATTATAACATAACTATAAAGTTTAAAATTATTAAGGGCTAGCATTTTGAAAAGGTGTTTACTAGAATGTCCATATTTTCCACATTTATTAGTCGCATTTTGTTCACCAACATATCCATATTAGCTAAATGTCCACCCACTAGTTTATGGAATATACAGGGAAAAGGGTCTAGGAATCAACCTCGTAGGAAGAAGGGAAGATCCGAAGGGGATTGATGAACTGCAAATCAGAGAGTTTAGGGGTTTGAGGAAATTCGGTATGTATTAGATAATAAACTGGGTCTCGGCCCATTAGTTTGTTTTGGGCTTCAACCCCTTTCATTTCATTTCGATCCGGTCTAGCTTAAGTTGGTTCGTTGCTTCATTTCATTCAAGCTTTTAGAACCTTGGTCCAGTCCAAGGCCGCCCCAGAAGCAAAGGTACTCTAGGCACCTACCCAGGGCCCAAAATTTTAGGGGGCCTAAAATGTTTTTTAGGTAGGTATATATATATATATATATATACGGATATACCTATGTATGATGGAGTAAATTCATGAATAAAAGGCCCAACCACGTATAAATAAAAGACCCAATTGCTCAATCGAATTACTGAAAGACATTAAAGACAAACCCTTGTTAATTGAAAATGGAAAAAATCAATGAAAGTTGCATATCTTGTCTTGCACAATACTGTGTAGCCGTAGATTGCTTGAATTGAAGGCCTTGCAAACGTTGAGTTGGGAGATGAGAGATTCAAAGATTCGGGAGAGATGTTAAACATCGGAGTCCTCGTCTAGCATTCAAGGAGAAGAGATTAATCATTTTCAATTTCAAGGCTCTCGATAGTCGGCTATATCCCTTTATAACGCCACCATCACACCATCTACACCTACAACACCAGTCGCCCCGTCGCTAGCGGCACCACCGCCTCCAACGCCAGTAGCCAGCGGTACCACCGGATCTATCTCCGTCGGCGGCGGCGTCATTGCTGCCAACCGGTAAGAATCTTTTATCCAAATTTGTGTTTATAATCTTGATTCATTCAATCAAACATTCAACCCATGAAATTGATTCAATTTGATTTGGGGAAATTGATTAGATTATAATGGAAATTTGGAGATTTTGATTCAATTTTTATTATCCACTCTTATTTTGAAAATTTGAGCCTTTTTTATATGCAGATATAGCACGTTAACAGTGATTTGCCTTTGAATTCATCAATGAGATTTTAATGGTTTGCTTCGAATTGCTATATTGTGCAAGTTTTTTGTTGCGTATGAAAGATCTGCTGCTCCTGCTACTATGTTCTATTGAAGTGTTCTGCTGATTATGAAGGATTTGCTACTGCGGCTACTGAATGGAGATTAGATTGTTATACATTTGATGCTGCTATCATGTTGCTATGTTCTACTGCTTTTGAAGTGTTCTACTTTTTTTTCCTATTATTTTCAATTGTTATTGAACCCTATTATTATTCTAAACATTTAGTTTTGTTTTATTTCAAAAATAACATGAATATTAAGTCATTCAAATCTGAAAATTAAGTCATTAAAATCTGTTGTTGATGATTATTATAAATTTTAAATTATTATGACCCTTAATTTTTATTCGCCCCATACCTCTATTTTATATGGATTGGCCCTGCTTGGGTCTAGAAATCAACCATGGGAATGGAAGGTTGATCGCAAAAAATTAAAATTGACTAATTTTACCAAAAAATAAATTAAAATTGACGAACTCGAAATCGACCCGAAACCCGGTCAAATCCGGGTTCGAGTCAATCTGAATATACCCGAGGCCTGTTTTACCCGGAACTCGAAATAACCGACCCATACCCGAATGATCCGTTTGACAAGTCTACTTGAGGCTTGGATTGCGTTCACAATACGCATCGAAACAAGATTGTCATTCAAGATGCAAAATAAGCTTTGGCACCAAGCAATGCCCAGCGCAAGCTACCAGCATTGAGCCCCGAGCCGAAGGAACCCGGTCTGTCTTTCCCTTTTATCTAAAAAAAAAAGGAACGGTGTTAGAGTGAGAGAGCTAGAGAGAGAAACTCTCTTTTGAGGGTTCCTCTCCTCTTGTTCCTCTCATCTCGCTTTGGCCTTTCCTATCGCTTCGGTTTCGTCCTCTGGTGAGATCTGGGCGGTGGAGGGTCTGATTTGCCTTCCGGCGTCCACGGATGGTCGCCCGGCCGGTGGAGGGTGGTCTTGGGACAGGAACCTGTTGAGTCATGGCTTGAGCTTCGACTGCTCATGGTTCGGCAAGCCACTACGGCGTGGGGTCGTCCTGTGGGTGCGTGAGGGCGTGTTGGTCTCTCCTGGGTCTGGTTTTTGACTTGGTGTTCATTCTCGGATCTGGTGGACTTGGAGGTGTTGGGTGCGGGTTTGGGTGGGGAGGCCTGTGGGGTGGGAGCCGCAGTAGCTGGGCTCCTCCGGGTCTTACCAAGCTTTTCCCGGCGTCCTCCTTGTTTGGGTGGGTCCGTCACCGGGGTCGTCTCCCTTGCGTCTTTGTGTTGGGTGTTTTGAGGTGCTCGGCGTCGCTGCTAGTCGTTTGGGTGCTGCGTTCTTACTCCCTGTTCCTACCCCCTCTAGCCCCTAATTTCTTGTTGTTGTGCTGAACTCAGGGGGTGCTCGGGGGCGGTGGTGTTCGGTGGAGTGACTGGTAGCATCGGAGACTGGTGGTGGTGGCTGGGTTGCGGTGTGGAAAGGTGTCTCGATGTGTGGTGTCGGTTCTGGATTTCTCGTGTTTTTCAGTTGTGGTTCCTGTATCTTTTGTATGTGGACTGAACGCAAGGAGTTGTGGTTAAAATTTGTGGGTAGAAATATGCGATAGGTTTTATTTTTGCGGGATGATATTTGTGGATGTATCACTCTTTTTACGTAAGACGGTCTTACTTTTCGTTATACTCTTTGACTTTATGTCTCATCTATATATTTAAAACAAAAAAAAAAAAAAAAAAACCGGTCTGGACCAAATTTTGCTCGGTCAAATTGCCAAATTGGCCACCATTGGTATTGGCGACTGCTGAACTTCTTCCCTTTCTGACTCCTAAAACTGGCTAAGCTCCAAGATCGAATCTTTATGGCCACTGCAATGGAGGAGGACCAGAGGAGAGGCGTGTTTGGCGGTTCCTCCGAGGGCGAAGACAATCACGAGCTTGGAGAAGCTTATAAAGACCGAATATTTATGGATACATCAATGGATGAGGGCCACCGGAAGCTGATCAAAGACGTGTTTGGCAGTTCCTCCGAGAGCGAAGACGATCACGAGCTTGAAGAAACTCATCCCTTCTATCCTCCGAATCTCGGCGATGCACACTTTTTCGGACTGCCAAATAGAAACCCTAGCTGGCTCCCTGTTCCGGAGATCAATGGCTTGTGGCTTTGCAGAGACTTCCTCTCCACCCATCACCAATCTTCCTTGCTCTCCCTCATTGAAAATGGTAAAACCTAGCTGGCTCCCTGTCTATTTTGAGTTATATTGATTTTTTTTTTCAGATTGATTGCGTAGTACAGTAATGAGGATCTCAGGAGCAAAGTCGTGGATGGTAAATTTGTAATTTATAGATTATCTTAGGCAGGCATCATCACTACAGCTCTACTAACTAATTAATTAATTATCACTTGATGCAAGCTAGTTTGGCTATGGAATATTCAAATAGGAAGTGAAATTGAACAATAGAACTGCAACATAGAAGTATAAAGTATTACTCCTGTTAAGCTTTAACAGTTTTGCAACGATGAGCTCGCGAATTTTACTTTGCAGTCAGTATATGTGTGGTATTTTATCAATGTACTGTCATGTGAAACTACCAAGACTATACGTGCTTTCTTTCTCTTGAGAGTACCTGAACACCATGGCCATGGTACCGATTCATCTCCGTTGCTAGAGTTTCTGTTGTCTTCGCTTGCTTCTTTGCCAATTTTTTCAATTCTCTTTATACAAAACATTTAGTTTAAATATTTATTTTTTTTGTAAAAGAGAGCAAATTGACGCCCATTTCTTTCCTTTGTTTATTGTTGACATCTAAATTCGCAGAAGGATGGTTTCCTGGAGCATCTCTCAATCAGGTAACCTGGTGAAAGACATATGTGAACTGTTTATACTTTATACTTCTCTGGGGAAATCTCTAAAATCCACTTATTCTTCCCAGCACAGGCTATGAGGTTTGGAGATCTTCCATCATGGGTTGTTGAACTTTCCAAATTTATCCGCGAGGCAGCATGCATGGCTTTCCCTGAATACAAAACAGAAGACGTGGGAAATGGTGGTAGCGGAGAGTGCATTATGCCATCACATTTGCTGTGGAGAGAGCCTTTCTTTGATCAACTTATTTGTAATGTATATCAACCAGGTGAGGTACGTCTTAACCCCTTCAACGTTCACAACTATGATCCTTTGTGCTACACAAATCTTTAACTTGGCATATTTATAGAAGTACTGTTGCAGACAATGTGTCATAATGTGCCGATACAGTGCATCATTTAAAATTTCAATTGTTACAGAACAAACTTAGAATTGAATCCGTCTATTAACGATGTATGTTAGTTTATGACTTGGTGCAATCACCTTGGCTAGAGTCTATACTTGGTTGCTATGAGAAAGTGCTTGTCGGGTCAATCATGGTCACTTGGAAAAGATGCAGTTGCAGCTAATAGGTCTTAGGCTGATGTGGGGAACTTAATATGTTTTCATGTATGCAGGGAATCTGTGCACATGTTGATCTGATGCGCTTTGAAGATGGGATTGCCATAGTCTCCCTAGAGTCCCCTTGCGTGATGCACTTCAGTCGAGCTGATTTGGATTCCTTGAGCAGCACAGCTGAAGCTCAACCTGCACTCACAACCAAAGTTCCTGTTTATCTGACCCCAGGGTCACTGGTGATCATGTCAGGCGAAGCACGTTACCACTGGAAGCATGAAATCAATCGCAAACCAGGCTTCCAAGTGTGGCAAGGCCAAGAGATTGATCAAAGACAGAGAACTTCCATTACTTTGAGGAAACTCTGCAGGACTGAATAGAGTGCAACATCTGAGTTGCTGTGAATTGTTATTGTTAGCATTAATCGGTTCCGTGTATATTGTCTTGCATTTGTCGAGCTTGTTAGCAGATCATATCATGTTTGGCTACAGATTTTGCTTCACCTACTTTTTTATTTGATTAATTGTATGAAATTGAAGACGAAGAAAAAGATCATTAGTACAACTAGTTATACCAAATTAATTTTCAGTCTTTCACCATTACAGAACAATCTATAAGGAGAAAGTGAGATTGCTTTCTCTCAAAAGTACCCACAAATTAGCCTTATTGCAATATGCATGACAAACTTACAATCTGTATATCTTAGCAGATGTACAGACACCAGGGTAACGGAAGCACAACAGCGGGAAATCTAGCTACGACAGCGAGTGATGGCACTGCAACTCCGGGTATACGGATTAGCTTGAGCACCCGGGGCACAGTTGTAGTATGAAGCACCTCTTTGAGAGCAAGGTACGGTATTCTTCTGCAACACTTTGTAGCTGATGTACTGGCTTGATGCAAGAATCCGCCTGCTAATCTCCGAGTTCATATCAAACTCTTCTCCCTCTAAGCACTCAGCTAGGGAGCCATGGCAGGCTGGCCTCTTGGGCATCCACCCAAACTCATCTGCGTCGCCATTAGCATGTGTTGGGGAGACCAAGAGGAAAATTAGGATAGAAATTGATAGAAATAGAGCTAGGGAAGAAACAAAGCCATTTCCCATTTTTTCTGATGTCCCTTGTTTGTGCTTTGCTCTTGAAGTTGTGAATGGACAAAGTGAGTGAGTTAAGGCGTGTTTTGAAGCTAAGGGGTAGGGGGTTGGTTTATATATAGATAGTATGAAAACAGTGTGTTTTCTTTTATTACTATTATTTTTTTAAAACAAATAATTAAGAAAGGTCATGGAAAAACACATGAGCATCTCCTGGAGTAGGACATATGAATGCATGATGGATTGATGATGAAAGTAGACTTGTCAAAAACAATGACCCGACCCAACCCGACACGACTCTATAATTTAAGTGCTTAGATTGAACATTTTCTGATCTATAATATGGAATCAACAGCCTACAGATGATCCGAACTCAAAACTGTTTGAGATGAACTTGGCTTGTTTGCCCTATAGTAGATAAATCTTAGATGAAATCATTGACCATTTCACCCCAAACATTATGTTTTGATTGACCAAAAAAGAACAAAACCAAAGAGAGACATGTTGTTGTTGGAGTTTGGTATGGACTTTTGGTCTTTAACAAATAGGGCACAACCACAGGCATATAGAGATATTGGTGGTTGGATGGATGTTGTTATCTCAACCCACATCCATTAATTCTTATTACAATTCAACAATCCTCCAATTAACTTGTTGTTTAACTGAGCAAACAGTACATTTGTAACACAGTTATAGTAAGCAATGCACTTAATTACCATCACTTGTTCTATCAAAAACAGTCAAACCGGTTACCCACATTACAAAAAGTCATGATCTGAATCATTGCTCTATTTGATGATATTGTCATTTGTCATTCTAGATGTCCTGAAAAACAACTTTGAAGTGATTAGATAAGCCTTAATTGTATGCTTTAGCACTTAATTGAACCAACCTAGTTGTTCAGCCATCGTCTAAACAGTTTACTAGTCCCCATCAGTGCAGATTACAGAAGATAAACAAATCTAAGGCCAATCAACTAGATAAATAAATCATTATGTTGAAGATGAAGAGGGTTTATGAATTTATTATTTATATCAAGAAGAAAAGAGTCATGACTCATCCAATATCCACACAAACTCTTTGATGTTGACTATCTTTTTCACCACCTACTTAATGACAGTGATGTAAGATCAGATATATTGTAGTTCTTCTTTTATAAGTGATGTATAATCTATAAAATGACAAGGGTAGACGAGGATTCCTTCACAAAAACTCAATACAAATGTTAAATTAAATGTTGTAAATATTGCAAGTAGCAAATTTTTTAAGGTCAAAATTTGGGTGGTGTCAAAAGGAAGTTCATTACTCAAGAGTATCCATTCGGATGATGGCTTCAAGCTCCGGGTGAGCCTCGATGACGTCCCTCGAAAGAAAGTGACTCAGAAAAATGATATTGTTTACAACAAAATTGACCTCTCAAAAGACGTAATCGACTTAAAACCTTCTCAAAATATCCTAAATATGACCAATAAACACAAATATCCGAAATCACCAACTCCAACAAAGATCTTCTACTCACTACTAAATTACTCTTGTTTAAAATATATCTTTTAAAAAATTAAAAATTATATTCACATTTTAAAATATGTTCTATAAACTTGTATTTTAAAAAATAATGTTTTACGGTTTCTCAAAAATTAAGAAGCCAATTTTTTGCAAATCCTATTTTTAAAAACTTTCAAAATTAAAGTTTATAAACATATAAATATAGTTGTTTAAAATGGGCATATAATTTTAATATTTTTTTAAAAAATATGTTTAAAAATAACAATTTTATGGTGTAGGGGTGTAGGAGATCTTGGTCATTCCGGAATGGCTCACCGGAAAGTACTTGTGGGTAGTACTCATAGGTCACCGGTTTGAACCCGGAAATGACCGCTCTTTATTTACTTATTCAAGGTGTAAGGTGTAGGTTGGTTGCATCTACTCGATAAGAAGCCTGAACTTTGAGCCTTGGTGTCCATTTAAAGATGGGCCTTGGGCCGGCCCAATTGGTCATAGATACAATTTAATTAATTTGTTTTTTTTTTTCCCAATCGTCTTCTCTGAATATAAAGTTGCAAACCCTAGATAATCCCTCCTCGTGCTCTCTCAATTTACCACTGTCTCCCCTGACTTCGGCGCTACCAGGTACTCTCTCAAACGGAAATTCGGAACTTTCACGTCCTGTAATTTGTTTCCTTCTCGTTTCTCATCCTTATCCTTGTTTGAATTCAGTAGTTTTTTTTTTCCTGCAATTGATTTCGATTTCAAATGAACAAACTTCGGAAATCGGCACTGTATAGCAGCTTCAATTGTATCGTTTTATTATAAGGAATCAGGATTTATTGTAGGATCGTTGCGAATTAGTGATTTGGTGCTAGTGTTGCCAATTTTTGAGGAGATTTTCACGTATCTGATCTGATAGGACTGTTTTTAGGTTGTTTGTTGCGCTTCTCGAGTTAGACATCATGCAGAACGAAGAGGGAGTTGTCCAGGACCTTTACATCCCCAGGAAATGGTATGAATATCTATGACTAGTTGCTATTTTCTTAGTGCGTTTAAATGATAATGATCGTGAAGGTTTGCGATGATTGCAGTTCCTCCTCAAACAGGCTGATCACTGCCAAGGACCATGCTTCCGTCCAGATGAACATTGGACATTTGGATGCCAATGGCGTCTACACTGGTGACTTCACAACCTTTGCTCTCTCCGGCTTTGTTCGAGCTCAGGTATATGTCTTCCTTAATTCCACTGTATCTGTATGATCTGCTGTAATCCTGTTGATATAAATCGGTTTGAGATGATACTCTCTTGCCAGCATTCAGAATTTTACCATGCTAACACATCAAGTAATCTAGGGTTCTGATACTGATAGAAATCCACTGCAAAGTTCATGTTATAACTGAGCTTACTGTGTTTTTATGCATGTTTTGAAATTAAAATTCACTTCTTCTTGTAATTAATGAATTTGGTTGATGTATCACAGGGAGATACTGACATTAATCTAGGGTTCTGATAGTGATAGAAATCCACTGCAAAATTCATGTTATAAGTTATAACTGAGCTTATTTGTGTTTTATGCATGTTTTGAAATTAAAATTCCCTTCTTGTAATGAGTGAATTTGGTTGATGTATCACAGGGGGATGCTGACAGTAATCTAGGGTTGTGATACTGATAGAAATCCACTGCAAAATTCATGTTATAACTGAGCTTACTGTGTTTTTATGCATGTTTTGAACTTAAAATTTCCTTCTTGTAATGAATGAATTTGGTTGGTGTATCACAGGGAGATGCTGACAGTGCTCTTGACCGGCTCTGGCAAAAAAAGAAGGCTGAACTCCATCAATAGAGATATCTCCAAACCAGTCTGGCGCCATCTTAGGAATTTTTCGTCATCGTCAGGTTGATACCTGAATGTTGCTTTTTGAGTCGAGGCATTAGTATAGAGACATCTTGTTGCTTGCAATTAGTTTCCACAATCATGTTTCTCGGTATCTTCGTTATCATCTGAACCTTTGGATAACATTCATTTTCTACAATGCTTTGAATTTTATTTATAGATTATTGTGTTTTACAAAGGCACCCACCATATTGGTGGGTGTTAGTTGCTTGGTTAGTTGCAATCTTTGATAACACCATATTTTAACCCCTTAATTTGGAAGCTTGGAATGCATTTGGCCATCGCTCCCATCAGTAACAATTTGCCCAAGTGTTTGTGCGTTGAATGGGTTCAATACTTCAATGTAGACAATGTAATTTAGGAGGTACTACCAATTTGGTTTAATCCGTTGGAACTTAGAAGTTCTAACATATATTTAAAGAATTACTATAAACTTAAAAGCAGATTTTGAAGTGATTAATGAGGGAGGTGGTAGGTATAATCTAACCCAAGATACTCGAACCTAACCAACTGGATATTTTAATTAAAACTCATCACATCTTAGGAGAGAAAAAGGCTCTCTCCTATCTCTTCTTTTAGAGAGAGGGGGGTTTGTGTAAACCCAATCCCAAATCGAGGTTGAATCGTTGTTGTGTATCCATTCGTCTGGTCTAAATCCTCTCCTTCTTCACTTTGTATCATATCCTCCTCCATCTAATCGTATTTCGGTGGTGTCTCGTGGCCGGTTTTGGATGCTCCGGTCCTCGTCCTTTCGGGGTCTTTGATTTTGGGCGTCCCTCCGGCCACCCCGCCGACCCAGGATCTTTCTTTCCCCTTGAGATCTTCCTTGTCTCCTGGTGGTGGTGATTCATCCCACTTTTTTCCGTTTGGGGTCCTAGTTTCGTTCTAGGGTTTTCTCAATCGGGGTGGGGTGTTGGGTTGTCCTTCGTCTGAAATTAGGTTGGGGCTTTAGCTAATTGGGGGTTTCCGGTTCCTTCCCCGTCGAGTTCTTGATGTTTGGTGGGGTGGAGTCGGTTGTCCACCTTGTCAACTTCCTTGTTGATCGGCGTTCATTTGTCCGTATTCAACCTTGTTCCACCCATTTTTGTCTCGACCCGGGGTGCCGGTGGTTTGGGGCTCGATTGCCGGTGGTCTTTGCCACCGCTCGCCGCCAGTTTAGCCTTGGGCGTCCTATCCCCTTCTCTAGGGTCTTTCGGGCCCAAGGTGTGGATTTGTGGGGGAATTTTTTTTTTGTGTAAACCAACCCGAAAGGGTAGTCTAAATCCCGAAAGGGTCTTGAGTATAACCACCCGAAAGAGTTTGAGAAAATCTCGCAAGGGCTTGTCGATACTTTTGCAGGTGAAAGCTTGATGACGTTTTGTTTGAGCAGTTTGCGGCTCTGCTTCCGATGTTTCTAGGAGATCTTCTGCTTGGCTGGGGGGCGTGGAGCCTATAGTCGGGTCTGGCTGGGGTCGAGGTGGTGCGCTCAAAGGCGACTCCGTATTAGGGATAGAGTTTTCCTTGGAGCTCATCTGCACTACCCACAAGAGTTAGTGTCCTGCTGTACTACTGACCCGCGGTGCTACTGTTCGGTGGTGCTTGATTGCGTTCTTCGGTGGCTTCCTCAGCTTTTCGGGTGTTTGATCTTCTTGGAATGTTTGTTGTAGAGTTTATTTCTGTTTAGTTCTTTACGCATGTTATTTGTATTTCTGTTTTTAGGTTGTTCTGTTAGACGGCCGCCGACTTCGGTCGACCTCTCGATGAGTCAAACCTGTCTGACATTCGAATTTTTACCTAATCAAAAAAAAAAAAAAAAAAAAACTCATCACATAAAAATTTACTACTCCATCCGATCGGAAATATTTGATGTTTTGACTTTTTGCACGTACTTTAAGGAGCTAAAAACTATATAAAATATTAATCTTTTAATAATTTTTTTTTTACAATTTAGTACTTATTACTAATAAATATTAAACTATGAAAAAAAATAATTAAAATAAATAAGATTTTATATAGTTTTTAGCTCCTAAAATTACGTGCACAAAAGTCAAACATCAAATATTTCCGATCGGAGGGAGTATATTTTTAGCGTCAGCCTTGTAGACTCTAGTGGCATGGGTTTTGCTCATGATCCCTCAAGTCCTAGGTTCGAGGCTTGACATCTACCAACCTATGAAGAAAAATTTATTTTTAGCATTTATTTTGGGAAGCTAGAAAATAATTAGAACAAACTTGTTTTTTACTTATCATAATTGATATCGTATTCTTGTATTTATTTTTAGGGAAATTTACAGAAAACCACCCACTAAACATAGTCTTTTACACTTAACCACCCACTAAACAAAAAATTACAGAAAACCACCCATTAAATGGGTTTTCTTTTCAAATCACCACCCATTGTCTATTTCTATTAGGTTTTTGTCAAATATATATATGATACTATAATATTTTAAGTTTTATATTTAACTTAAAATCTTAAGTACATTTAAAAATATATTTGACTAAATTTTTTAAAAATATTTTTAAAAAACTTGATGTATATATGAACAAATTTGTTCTATTTTATTCCTAAAAATGGTTATAAATTTTGTAGACTTCTTTTTCGTCAAAATTAAAATAAGTTTATAAGTCATTAGCATTGTTTAAATTTAATAATATTTTTTTATACTAATAATTAATTTATCATTTTCTTTCATATTTGTAAACACCTACAATTAGACCTGTCAAAACACAACCCGACCCGACCGACCCGAACCCGGAAATTCCGACCCGAACCCGAAATTTTCCGAGTAATCTGGGTTTCGACCCGGTGACCCGATTGACCCGGTAATTTTGACCCGATTGATTTATAATTATATATAATTAAATTTTTTTATATATAACTAAAATTTATCACAAAATTATCAAATCATGATTTTTTTAATTTAAAAAAAAAAAATTGACAAATCCGAAATCGACCCGAAACCCGGTCAAACTCGGTCAAACCCGAGTTCGAGTCAACCCGAAAAACCCGAAACTCGTTTTACCCGAGACCCGTTTTACCCGAAACCCGAAGTGACCCGACCCGAATGACCCGTTTGACAGGTCTACCTACAATATATACTAAAAATGAAAAAAAAAATCTAAATATTTTTAAAAAAATATTCCTCCAAACTCTAAAGTAGTTTTATTAAATGCATCTTTATTAAAGTTTGTCTGAATTTTTAAATAAAATAAAATAATATTTTTCGCATTTAGAACCTCTGCGCTCCAAATAAATTTAAAATGTGTACACACTTTTGCCTAATATATTAATATAAGTTTTTACCCCTCCAAAAAAATTAATTTAAATATATTCAATTTTAAAATTTAAAATTTAAGTATAAAATATTAAAATATACTATATATATTTAATGTAATTCTAATGGAAATAAGTGGTGGGTGGTGATTTGAAAACAAAACCCATTTAATGGGTGGTTTTATGTAATTTCGCTTTTAGCGGGTGGTTAAGTGTAAAGGACTATATTTAATGGGTGGTTTTCTGTAAATTTCCCTTATTTTTAACTTGAAATCATAATTGATGTCATATTCAATAATAATTGGCCGTGAATATCTCAATGCAATAATGTTGTTTATTATTTATACATTTTTTTTAAAAATAAATATGAAATTATATAAAAAAATTAATTTTTTTTATCACCCTAAGAAATATATATAAATAGTAAATGATATATTTTGTCGAACGAGTAAAATAACTTTAATGGTATGATAAAAGAATAGTGATTGTATTTAAAATCATGTTAAGCTAAATCCAAATTAACTCGAGCTTAGAGCACCCACAGTGCATATATTGTGGGTGTCTTGTGAGTGTCTTTGAATTTTAAAAAAAAATGTTAGGGAAAAGACTGAAAAAGTAAAGGTGGGCGTCTTCCTTTCTCTTAAGTTTCTTCTTCCAGAAACTTTCATCTGACATTGAACACCCAAACTTGACTTTCCCTTTTTAAAAAATATTAAGACACCCAAAGTGGGTGTGTGAGTTGAAGATGCTCTTAAACGGATTAATTACTGACTTGTGACATCATTTCGAATCTCCTGTCGAAAAGAGTTACACACCACGACTAAATTCAACGATAAGAAGCCATATTTTTTTTTGGTCGACAAGAAGCAAGATGTTTAATTGAATACTAGATGAGTCGTTCTTTTCGACTGTGGGTTACTGTCATGAGTCTTTGCACTCTGTCGTGCTCTTGGCACTCGTGACGCGTTTTGGTTCTCCATCGACTTCTCTGTCAACTGACGTCTTATATGAGTCATTGAAGATTTTTAATCTGCCGACTTGTTCGACCATCTAGTTTCAGGATTGTCTTTTAAATCGAATTTTAACATTCAGTAATCAAAAAAGAAAAGAAAAGACAAGTATACCAGACGAGTGAGCGCGGCTGATTTATTCATGCTTACCTCCCCAACCCCAAGAGCATCTCTACTATGAAACCAATCCAAGAACTGAACCCCATAGCCCTGAGATTCATCCATCTCCTAGACATCTGTTCTTCCCCATCCCACATCCACCAAATCCAAGCTCAATTGATCGTCCAGAGCCTCCATCACGACACCCGAGTGGCTCATCACTTCATCAACGCGTGCCAATCCCAAACCCTCTTGAGCTCTGCTTTCACCCTCTTCATCCAGATTCCCAAACCCCACATCTTCGTCTGCAATAATCTCCTCAAGGCCTTCTCCCATGCCCGCATGTTCAATCACTCTCGCGCTCTCTACTCCCACATGAACAGGAACTCTGTTTTACCCAACAATTACACCTTCCCTTTCATCCTCAAGTCGTTATCTGATCAATCCGGCTTCAAATTGGGGCAGGTTGTGCACTCCCAGGTTGTAAAGTTGGGTCATTTGTATGATATTTATGTTCAGAATGCATTGCTGAATCTCTATGCGTCTTGTGGGGGGCGGATGGGGTTGTGCCACAAGGTGTTCGATGAAATGCCCCAAAGAGATGTTGTGTCCTGGACGGTTTTGATCACTGGGAACAGAGCTGCTGGGAGGTTTGAGGAGGCCCTGATTGCTTTCCAGCAGATGCAGTACGCTGGGGTGGAGCCGAATCGGGTGACGATGGTGAATGCTTTGGGGGCTTGTGCTGGTTTGGGCGCGCTTGAGATGGGTGTTTGGATACATGATTGTGTAAGGAAAAATGGCTGGGAATTGGATGTAATATTAGCCACTGCTTTGGTTGATATGTATGGGAGGTGTGGGAATATTGAAGAGGGTATGAAGGTCTTCAAAATGATGAATGTCAAGAATGTCTTCACATGGAATGCCCTAATCAAGGGGCTTGCTTTAGCTGAGAGTGGTGAGGAAGTCGTTCGCTGGTTCTTTCAGATGGAAAGAGAAGGTGTTATACCTGATGAAGTAACTCTAATCACTGTACTAAGTGCTTGCAGTCACTCAGGATTGATTGAGTTTGGCAGAGAGATTTTCAGCTTATTGGTTGGTGGAAAGTACAGATTTGCACCGGGGGCAAAGCATTATTCCTGCATGATTGATCTCCTAGCGCGCGCTGGCTGTCTTAAAGACGCATGTGATCTTATGGAAACGATGCCCTGTGAGCCTACAAAGGCAATGTGGGGTGCGTTGCTGGCCGGTTGTAAAGCTCAAAAGAACTTAGAGTTGAGTGAATTTGTGGCACGGAAGCTTGTAGAGATGGAGCCGGATAATAGCGCACACTATGTTGTATTGTCCAATCTGTATGCTGAGATGGGAAGGTGGGCTGATTCTTCAAAGGTCCGGGATATGATGGAAGAGAGAGGGCTTATGAAGGACTTAGGATACAGCTCCTTAGAAACCGAACACTAAGAGAGCGTTGGTTAAGCTTAGATTGATTTTGATGTTGCTTTTGATCAATTGGACATGCTTTGTTTGGTCCATTTCAACAAGAGCACAGGCACCTTCGACATTACAGTGATCTATACTTAATGTTGAACTGAAGAATTGGCATGTAGTAGACGTACAGCAA
This sequence comes from Persicaria tinctoria, assembly GCA_037127255.1. NCBI lineage: Eukaryota > Viridiplantae > Streptophyta > Magnoliopsida > Caryophyllales > Polygonaceae > Persicaria > Persicaria tinctoria. The sequence continues at coordinate 1,611,189 of JBANSL010000005.1, read as the reverse complement.
GCTTCATACTGTCAATATTCATTCGACTTTTGACACTTACAGCATCAGCTTGGAAACTTGAGACGACTTTCGGCTTGTAAGTATGTTAAGACACTGAACTACAAGAACTAAGTTGATAATTTTGATTCTTTTTTCATATCTCTGTTACATATATCACTGAAAACACTGATGACATGTAATGATCTAAATGCCTACCTATGAAAGAAAAAAAAAATCGATACACGCAATGTATCATTCATTCCCCTAGCTTCATATTCTCAGCAACCTCAAGGAAAGCAGGCCTAGAGGAGATGTCATCCCACCAAGCCTTAACATGAGGCCTGTCCTTGATCAGCTTCGCGTACTCGGTCTTCATAAGGTAGAAAGTGTAAGGGAGGCAATGAAGATCCGCGAGCGAGTAGAAGTCTCCGGCCAGGTACTTGGTGTCACTAAGCCTAGCCTCATATACGTCGAGCACCTTTGAAAGCTTATCGACGTGGATGTCGATGACTGCCTGGTCCGCCTCCTTGCCCATCAAGGGACGAAACACTTGGTAGACAACGGGCTCGATGTTACGGTTGAAGTGTTGGGATTCAACCTCCATCCATTGCCTCACCAGAGCCGCCTCTCGGAGATTGTCCTGCTTGAGAAGATCACTTCCTTGCTCCTTGTACTTCTCACTCACATAGCAATTGATTGCTCTTGACTCTAAACTAATAGGGAAATTCAACAAATAAGTTGATCTTATTCGTAACAACATCTACAGATATCAGATTCGTAAGATGAAATTAGGTTACCAAAAAGGGTGAAATCACCATCTTCCAGCACAGGGATCTGACCGAAAGGCTGCATATACAGATTCAAATGCAATAAACAAGTGATCGATCAACCAATTGAACATGATTAATTAACATTACAAGGAGATTAGTTAAAGGAAAGATACATTCTTGGCGAGGAAAGAGGGGGTCTTTTGTTCAGAAGCTAAAATGTTGACAGGAACGAGCTCAAACTGAACCTGTTTCTCGCGCAAACAAGTCATGACCCTGGTAGTGCAGGTTGACATTGGCAGTCCATATAACTTCAAAGCCATGGATTTTGATCTCTTCAATTGAATTCGCTACACATTAATTCACTATGAGAGAGTGAAAGATGGAGAATGTGTGGTGGTGCGTAGAGAGGATAAAGAAAGATCGACCTATATAATATAGACAGCGACCACTCGACCAGTCCAATAACCTGATACTCCCTCCACGTACTGTAAAAATTATGTATATATAAAATATAAATTTTTTAATTTTTTAAAAATAATATTATATTTATTTTTAATAAGTATGAGATTATAATTTTTTTTTAAAAACTACTAATATTTTACCTTGTTTTTATTACATTAAAATACGTGCATGAATAATAAAAAGTTGTTTATTTAGTAAAAAATCACTTATTTAGAAAACGGAAGAAGTAATTTATAAAAACCGATTAAAAAAGTGCAACAAAAAAGAGACCTAAAATAGTAATATATAATTATATATGTTTGATTTAGTGGGAACTAGTCTATTCCCCGTGCTATGCACGGGCTTAATGTAAAAATATTATAAAATTATACGGAGTAATAATTATTTTCAAATTTAATTATAAAAAATATTAACCTTAAAAAATAAATAATGTATACTCCTCTACAAACAAAACAAATAAAAAATCTACAAACCAACAAAATTAATCTAGATATTATAATAATTTTTATATAATTTAATATTAAAAAATAAAAACTTATTTGAACACTAGCAAAGGAAATTGTTTTTAATGACCACCCAGCGAATTTAACAATTCGACAATCACTCTCCACAATAATATCATGATATGTGTCAAACCATCCCCTCATGGTAATTAGAAAACACAAATGATATGTCCATGCCTCTGTCATATTCGACGTTGATACCATTAGAATAGCTCTTACACACAAATAAGAGTTAGATGGGTATGGGGTGGCTTAAGCCCCTTCTGGTTGAGGAGGAAAAAACTGCATTTTTTTTCAATATTTTATTTTACTAATTTTAGAATTAAATTAATAATACAAAAAAAAATTATAATAAATTATAAAGTGTATTTATCTTAGTTGATACAGAGTGAGTATTAAATCATGAAGCCATGTGTTCCAATTCCTTTGTCTAAATTTTTGCTTTTTTATTTTTTTTTCAATTAAAAATGAATAAAGAAAATTATTTAAAAAAAATTTGAGCCCCCCTTATAAAATAATTTCTAACTCTATCATTGCTCACAAGCTCACAATTTTTATCATATTTTATGTTTATTTTATTTTGGTAAGCAACAATTGAGGAAGACCTCAGTTGAACATTATTTATGTTAATTAATTGAGACATAACATCTTTTCATGAGTTTGCGCTATTTGACTACCCCTCTACCCCCTCCCCCGAATATTCAACAATATATGGTGTGCGACTGTGCGCCATATGACAACATTTTCTCTCGATATTCAACAATGGTGTATGTATGTGTGGCTTTACTTAGTTGATTAAATTTCTGACTTAGCTCATAAGCATCATAGATCACCCATTATGACGTATGGTTCACCCATTTAAAGAGAAACTAATTGTGAATCCACCAAATACTACATACCAAAGTTGTCCAAACATTTTGTATACTTAGTAATTAACAATATAATGTAACCAATTATCTATCGTAGTAGACTAAGGATCTCAAATCACCTTATCAAAAAAAAAAAAAAATCCTTTGACGAAAGCTCTATTTTAATTTAATAATCTCAAGATTAAAATGTAAAAAGTACATGATTCTTATACAAACAACAATGAATTAAAAATGATTAAAATGTTATAACATGAAAAAAAAAGTTATTATTTTAGTATTGTATAGGATAGAATATGATAGATATGATGAAACTTTTCACTACAAAGTGACATGAATTGTCGTATAATACATTCATATTTATAAAGTAATAACATTGCTAAAAAATATTTAAGATCGATCAAACTTATTTTTCAACTCATATAGATTTTATTTTATTTTTGTTTAAAATAAGATGATATGCAAATATTATTAAAATAAAATGAAAAAGATGAAAAATATAAGTGTACGTAGTTTCCTATTTTAAAATATATGCAAAGATAAATAAAATGATAAATATATGTAGTTGTCTATTTTAAAAGATTTGTATACAAAGATTATTAAAATAGAGATAATTGTGTGACATAATATGTGGCATTATGACATGACAAAATGTGATTGGCTAAAATTTTGGGCGGAAATTTTTTTAACCAAAAGCTGACACATGGCAGTGCAACTTCTGCTTTAGTATTGTTTAGAATTGCCAAAAACGTTCTCATATTGTGGTACCAACTTATCAAGGGCATTTATAGCTCAATTACTATGTTAAGAGAAATTATAGTTTGATTCCAACTCATTTAGTCATTTACTAAATCACATTTTAAAGTTTAAGTCCAAAAATGAAGGTTCGATCTTTGATAATTTTTGAAAAATGAAATTATTCTGTTTGTTTATTTGAGTATTTAATTTTTTTTATTGATAGATAAACTCTAAATGAAAAAAGAAATGAAATTTTGGTTTTCGATTAAATAATAAAAATATTAAAGTAAGGCCCAATAAATATTAAGTCGGTAAAATAGAAAGTTTAGGGTTTTTGGTTTATGACATTTAAAGTCGTTGAATTTTTAGCAGCTGAATCGGCTGGGGAATATGGCAGGAGGAACACAGATTGGAGTTTGAAGCTTCATCCTCTTCACTCTAAAATGGTACTCGTTCTCTCGATTCATACGTTGCTGCCTGTTTCCCTTCTGTGCAAACGATTTTTCTATATTTAACAGATTCAATTATGTGATTCTGTGACTGAAATCGATTCCGAGTGCTCAGCAGTTCGTTTTGTTCGCCATTGGATCGTTATTACTGGTTGTCAGTTGTCACGCTTGATCTTGCTGTCTATGTTTGTTTGCAATATAGTGGAAGGACTTAGGGACTGGATTTTTAATGGCCTACGGGGATATGAATTTTGAGTCAGGGATGTGCCTGGGAATTTGACTTTTTTTCGCGGAATTAAGTGCTTATATGTGTAGATATTTAGTGAAATCTTAGTTATTCATATTTTTTTTGCCATTTAATAAATGATTCCTTGTAATGCGATTGAATTACGAGAACAATTTCAAGTTTCGTTTTCTTGCCATTTAATTAAGTGCTTATATGTTTGTCACGCTTGATCTTGCTGTCTAATTTTTGCCATTTCTCTCTAGATGGATTGAAAGGTATAGTTTTGATTTCTTCAAATTGGGTATTGGGCGATGATTATACTCTAGTTTGCCCTCTGTCTGTCATTCTTTTGCTTCTTCTTCTCCTTCTTAAATCTGTAGTGTATATATGATATCCTATCTACTCTTTCTAGGGTTTGAGTTCAAGAGTTACAGGTCCTCTCTAGGTTTTGAATCACAATTCCAATATACTGATTCTAAGGTTCGAGTGCATAGAAACCGTCCTTTATTTGCAAGAACTCTGGCTATTATAAGTTTATAACTTATAACTATGAAACTGCTGCGAACACTACTCTTTTCAATTGAATATCTGTGAGAACTAATAGCGTATCAATCCTAGTCGGGTTTATAAAAAAAATTGTTTTTTTTTTGTTTTTGTTTATGTTTTTCGAACTTTGCTTCTGGTTTATGCTAATAGTATGGTTTCTTTTGTAGCTGGAATAACATTGTCACTATTTGGTGGTGTACACAAGCATGCAGTTAAGAAAATTCTTTCATGTGTCAATAAGAACGAGGACTTCATATGAATGCCATTTCTTCCTGTGATTGCTAATTACTACTCGTAACAAAACATCCGGAATCGCAATTTATTTCTGTTTTCTCCGGCGACCAATCGGACGAGCGGCGTACCGGCAACAATGTCGGCGACGATTTCCCAGTTGACATGCTTTACGTCCCTTCACCGTCAGCACCACCTCCAATTCGACCAGCGGTCAACCCTTCTGCGCCCAAAGGTAATTTCTGATTTCGCTACCCTTCTGCGTCCTTTTTCATTTTGTATTCCGCAATTTGGCCCTTTGACTTTCAGTTTCCAGTTGCTTGATTTCGTGGTGGAATTTACTCGATTGAGACTTGTGTGCCTATAAGATGAACCAATAGGTAGAAATCGTTAATGCAAAAATCTATTCAAGTATGTTCTTGTCGATTTAGAGTGAAATTTCGTTGTTTTAGACAGTGATCATGTTCAGTGTATGGTATGTGAATTGCGATCTCATATACTTGGATCCAGTCATAGGTCATTGTCAATTGTCTCAGGGTCAGGTATTAGGTAATTAGCATTATATACCCTCGCCACGTGTTCCCTAGAGTTAGGAGGTGTTACTTTGCAATTGCATCATAGTAATTATAAACTCTAATATGAGTAACATACCCTCCTTCCTGTGGAGATCTATTTTTCCCATCAAAGGATGATAATATATTTATACTTTGTATTTTAGAATTAGTGCAATCACTTGAGAAGGAAGTGGATTGTATGTTATAGAACTTATTATGCTCTTGGCACACAAAACAGTTCTAACTTGTGGAAAATCCTGTGTAGTTCCCAGTTGTTGCGAGCCTTGAAAGACCTAATGCTGGCACCTATACATTGGGGAATAAGCTGAACTTACGTTATACAGCTTATTTAACAAGATCAAGCACAAACGAGACAACAGAGACATATCCTGTTACAGAGGAGCCTGTGGATGAAAAGGTTGGCGTTAATGGATCAGTAGAACCAATTCTCACTGAGAAGAAACCGGCGGCAATGATACATGACTTCTGTTTCGGGATTCCTTTCGGTGAGTAAGCTGGTGTTTGTGGATCCTGTACATCTTTGCATCATAGACATTGTCATATGTAACTTTCTAAATCTTAAGAATCCTCTAATTAAAGCAAAATTTTGATATGTAACAGGTGGTTTTGTTCTTGCTGCGGGGATTATTGGTTTTATTTTCTCAAGGAATCCAACTGCATTGGCCACTAATGTCCTCGCTGGAAGTTCTCTTCTAGCCCTTAGCATGACTAGCCTGAAGGTTTGGAGGAGCGGCAAATCGTGTATACCATTTATACTTGGGCAAGCAGGTTGGATTTTGTTGACTTAATAGTCCCTTAGTATGAGTTAAAAAGAACTTGTATTTTGAATTTACATCGGGGAAAACAACGTGTATTAAGTCTGTCATATGCTATCCCCCCTTAATTCTCTGCACCTTTGATTTTTCTGCTCCCATCCTTGCAGTGCTAGCAGCTGGTTTGTGCTGGAAGAACTTTACAACTTATTCAGTGGTAATGACTTTCATCAATTAAGATGTTTTGTGGTGAACTGGTGACGCTTGCTACCTCTCTTCCACTGATATGATAATTTTATCTTTGGCTGCAGACAAAGCAATTGTTTCCTTCGGGTGTTTATGGTTCCTTGAGGTATGTTGATCTTTGGTTTGCCTTTACAACTCTAATTCTTTTTCTTTGATGATTTAAGGTCATAAACTATTTTTCTTGGTCAATTTTTATTTCAGTGCTGCAATGTTGTGCTTCTATTCGTATGTTATGATTGCCGGAGGAAATCCACCCCCAAAAAAGCTGAAGTCAGAGGCTAATTATGCATCTTAGTGATAAGGTTAGATTCAGTTCACATTCTTCTTTTTGTGCTTACTTCATAGGTGTCCAACCCATCTGCTCGTACAAACACAACTTTGTTCCTGATCTCATTTTTATAGGCCCTTCACTCCTTGGCCTGAAATTACTTGTTTTTTTTTTTTGTATCTATATGAATATATGATAGTGGTGGTTTCTGTCAATAATGAAATAGATGTAGCTGAGGCTTGCTGGAAACCCAGAGTCTTTACTTGATACACAAAGTTGTTGAATAATATGATACAACCTCTTTTTTTAATCTATTATGTCAATGGAAATCATATATTTTTTCAGTCATTCGATTTGCGACATAATGATCCGAGTGAACTGTCAAGTGCTCTCTTGCCATTGATGATGACATCTACTTATAAATACCCTATTATGTGATAAAATTGATGAAGGTGATTGTACTTTAGAACCCTGTGCTTGCTGAACTCTCCTGGAGGATCATTCTGAATTCTCATGCCTGAAGAAGAGAACTATTATAGCAGTTTGTGTTCTACCACTTCTACGGACTGATATTGTATGCTGAGTTCATACTCAAAAGGTCATCACATAGTAAAATTTGTGTTTCATGTTTATGGTTGCCCCAATCCCTTGACATATTTGGGTAGGGAGCAAATGGGCCATCTCCCTTTTCTAGCACCGGTGAGCTGGAATTTAAACGAGATCAAGCGTGTTCCATGCTCTGCAGTCTGTGCAATTCAGGCTTATCTTGTCATTAGGGATGTATGACAGTATGAGTGCTGACTCTGCCCATGCAAATGAGCCATTTGAGCGGGATGCTCAAATGGCTCATTTGCATCACTTGGGTGTATGATAAGTAATTGCTAAATATTGGTTGAGAGGGAAACTTTTGACTGTCTTGTGTGCTTTATTTTCGAGTGTCTCTATCCCTCTTTGTCCCACCCCAGCTTTCCCTTTCCTTGCAACCTATCAAATATTAATGTTGTTGATTATATATCATTTGATGTAGGCCAACTTTCTTGCTATGTCAATTGGAAAAGGTCAGTGGCCCGTCGTCAAAAGGATGAACTTTTGCAAAGAAAGAAGCAGAGTAATTGGTAAGTTGATTCTGAGTTACAATCCAAAATTGATGCAACAGTGAGCATATTTACACATCAAATGAATGTGCATTAGTTTTATTTTCGGAGCTTCATAAACCTTCTTTCAACTTCATGTATCATTTACAGGACTTGGCCCTCTGGAAATTAAAACTTAGCTATAAAAAATGATGTCCCTATAGTGATAATTATTGTATGTTGTAAGTTACTAAGTTTTAGTTTTAAACCTCTATCCTCTTATCCTTTGGTTTGATGACTATATTTACTTAGGTGAATTGGGCATAGCATCTTTCACTTCAATGTCAAACCACCAAAATCAAAATGTTAATGCAGTTTAGGACACGAGGGTTCTAGACCATACCTTTGAAAGCTCATTTTTGTCTTCCATTCAACTAAAAGCAACCGATAACGAATCCACACAATTGCGCACACTTGCGCAGTGTGCGAACCTCCTTTGTGTTCGAGGATAGGAGAGGATGGCATATACTTCCATTCCAGGGAAATGATCTTACATAGAGCAACAACATTTTCGGTACGACAATCTTCTCAATGGGTGCATGATGTTTGAAGTACTATGTGATATATTTTACCATCTATACACAAAATATGCCTGATTGCAAAAGCCTTCAAAATACTTGCATAATTAGGTGATAATTTAAATCGATTACTTAGGCCATTACAATAGAAGGAGGGGGACTCGAACTCATGATTCATCACTCATGAATCATGATCTATTGATCACTATATGTCATTGTTATTAGTCAATCTAGTAAGGGTTCACCAACTTAGCCTCGTTGATATTTGCCGAGTTTACATAGTCTCCTCGGTGATATTTGTCGAGCTAATAGCAAAGTTGAGATATGCCTCACGCCGAAAACAAAACAAAAAAAAAAAATCGAAACCCACCAACATCAATGTAAAAACCCCACAACAAATCTTATCTATTGTTTTTCATTACATTCAACGAGATTGATGCAATTTTCGACACTTTGGTATTTCGGTTTTTTCCGTCCCTCGGATCAATCCGTGATTATTTCATCACAAATGAAAATGACTTTAAACATAAATATATAATTTTCGTCTTGCCAGTAGACGAAAATAGACTCTCCCTAAATTATAGGATAAATTATAACAACAAACAACCCACAAAGACACATCATAACACATGAGAATGTAACATAAAACACTTGCAAAATCATTTCCCTTCAAACTTCATATGCTCAGCAACCTTAAGGAAAGCAGGGCGAGAGGAGATGTCCTCCCACCAAGCCTTAACATGAGGCCTGTCATTGATCAGCTTCGCGTACTCGGTCTTCATAAGGTAGAAAGTGTAAGAGAGGCAATGAAGATCCGCGAGCGAGTAGAAGTCTCCGGCTAGGTACTTGGTGGAGCTAAGCCTAGCCTCATAAACGTCGAGCACGCTTGAAAGCTGCTCGACATGGGTATCGATGATTGCCTGGTCCGCGGCCTTGCCCTGCAAGGGGAGGACAAACACTTGGTAGAAGATGGGGTGGATGCTAGGGTTGTAGTGTTGTGATTCAACCTCCAGCCATTGCTTCACCAATGCTGCCTCTTGGAGATTGCCATGCCTGAGAAGATCACTACCTTGGTCCTTGTACTTCTCACTCACATAAGATGTGATTGCTCTAGACTCTAAACAAAGAGGGAAAACACACTAGTATTGTAAGTTTGTATCAAACAAAAAAAGGAGCAGAAACTGTTTTCTTAGCCTTTGTGGATAGATCAAACAAAAAAAGATTTGTGGGTAGTACCCATAGGTCCCCGATTCGAACTCAGAATGACCGCTTTTTATTTACCAAATTCAAGGATAGATTAAAAGAGTAAATTCTTGTTTGACCTGATAAATTTCACAATTTCTTGTAAAACTGTTTTTTTTTTTAAATCGCAAAAAGCTTTGTCACATTGCTCTGAAAAGCTTCCCTAAGCTTATGTCAAACATACCCCTAGACCCTAAATAGGCCTACTTTCTAGATCAGTTGATTCTGGTTTAGTTTGACTTCTAGTTCTGGTTTTTTAATTTATCCGGCCTCTCGATTTATCATGTAGGTCAAAATCAAAGTAAAGTAGGATGAAGAAAGCATACCAAAAAGGGTGAAATCACCATCTTCAAGCACAGGGATCTTACCAAAAGGCTGCATAGATTTCAGATCCAATAACACAAATTAATCAACCTAAATAAGCATCTTATAACTAATCATTTTGATATTGATCAACCAACAAAATTTATCAACATTAGAAAGGTAGGAAAATCACATTTTTGGAGAGGAAAGAGGGTTCCTTGTGCTCAGCAGCAAAGAGGTTGACAGGAACCAGCTCAAACTCAACCTCTTTCTCATGCAAGCAAATCAAGACCCTTGTAGCACAGGTTGACATAGGCAATCCATACACCTTCAAAGCCATGATCAAAGATATCAGTTACAGAGAAAGAGATGTTTGGTGGAGATTAGAGTGTGTGTTTTCTTTAGGTGGTACATAAGAGTTGAATGGAAGCTATCTATATATAGTAGTAGGAGTGGTACGTAGGTGTGACTTGTGAGAGGATTTTTTTTTAACCCAAAGTTTTATGGAAAATAAAGATATGATTCATGTGAGGCTTGAAGCATAAGATTCTTGCAATTGCATTATTGTATTAAAAACGTATAGAAAGCGGCAAATCCAATGCATTCTCTCACATTACCTACACTAGAGGTCACCATTAGGACTGGAAATTACCCGCGGGTAACCGCTCCACCTGCATTAATTTTGCGGGCGAAAACCCGCAAAAAAGTGGGTGACGGGTGGAGCGGGTGCGGGTGAAGCAGGTGATGGATGGATTATGGGTGAAGATTTTTCACCAATCACCCGCCCCAATAGTCCACCCATTCACCCGCACCGCATACCCGCATAAAACCCTAAAAATATATCTATATGTGGGTGTGATTTTACTATTTTACCCTTCCAATTGAAAATGTAAGTTATTTTTCTCTAATTGTAGTTGTCTATCTTATTTTTTTACATGTTTAATAGAGAACATGTAATTTTACTTGCTCATGTGCATGCTAGGATATTGTTGTGGATCGGCTTAATTATTGAAAAGGGAAAACATGCGATTCTGCTACAATCTACTCTTCCAGTTTCGTTCTCATATATTTTAGTTTCATTTTATAATTTTAGGTAACACATTATTGTGAAGTATATGAGTGTATAACACATATTTTAATTCCACGAACTTATATTTGTAGTATTTATAAATTAAAATTTAAGTTTTTATTCATCTTTCAAAGTTACTCAAAAAATCATCACTACACCCATTGGGTACCCGCTCCACCCGCATCACCCGCGCGGGGCGGATGAGGGGGAAGAAGTTTGCAGGTGATGGGTGGAGCGGGTGAGATTATTTACCCGCGGGGCAGGTGATGGAGTGGCTTCATCCACCCATAACCCGCCCCATTTCCACCCCTAGTCACCATCCAGCTCATGAACACCTGGGTGAAATCAGATTCGGGTGGGATTTGGGTCGGGTTTAATATATTGTTTTAAAACTAATGTATTTTTGTTGTTCATAACCGTTCATATTTGGTCCAGGGACGAACCCAGGGGCGGATTAGGGTCCGTTTCAGCCCACCCCATTTTTACAAAAATAAAATAATAAGTTAAAAATAAAGAAAAATTAATAAAAATTATTCATTTATTTATTAAATTAATGTTTTTTTAATCAAATTATTCAAAACGGATAATTTGATTAAAAAACCATTAATTTAATAAATAAATGAATAATTTTTATTAATGGTTTTTAATCAAATTATGCGTATGAGAAAAATTTAACCTACCTAGTTCACCCGAATTTTAATTTCTGATTCCGTGTCTGATTTGGGCGTGTCAAACCACACAGATCAACCCATACGGCATACCTATGCCTAAGTTCAACTCTACTACTCAAATTGTATTTTTTAAAGTTATTAATTAATTTATGACAATGAAAGATTAGCTAATACTAAGTCACAAGGGTATTTAGGTGCAGATTTAGTCAAAACTTAAACCAAGTTGAAAGCATCTCATAAATGTGTACCATATGAAGACATTATGCATAGATATAAAAGCTGGTTTAGGCTTGCTTGGTTTAGCTTGTTGTAGAGTACTTTTGCTTAGGTTACATCGTTTAATTTTGTTTTTTATTTTAGTTTTTAGACAACTCTTTCGTCTGTCGGCTTGCCGGTTCTCGAATTTAAGATATGTCTGAACTTGAATTCTTATCTAAAAAAAAACTAAAAAAAAAAACTAGGTAGCTTAGATTATAAGAGTAAAACAGTGAAAAAAAACTAGGTAGCTTCTTGTGAGCGATGTTGATTTGCCATGTTCGATGACGTCGTGGTTGTGCGTTGACATCTGAAGGCTCTCTGGAGTCCATAATCTGAGGTGTCCGTTGGTCCCCAGAATTCTCTGTGTACGTTGTCCCTTTGGCCGATCGTTTTCGTTCGTCTTCTGGCTTGTGTTTCACGGTGTAGGATGGCTTGTACTTGTATTTTTATTTATGTCATTTGTTTCTGTAATTTACTTTCTGTCATTTACTTCTGTATTTTCCTTTATGTCATTTGCTTCCAGTTGTACATGATGGTTAGTCCATCTACCGGCTTGTCCGGTCTCTCGGTTTCTCTTAGCTTGTCTAGAAAACCGAATCCTTATCTTGCTTCAGAAAAAAAAACTGGTCCAGTAAAAATTAATGAAGTCAACGGTCAAAACGTGGAAAGAGAAGATGGTCAAGGATTTGAAAAGTCCAAACCCTCAAGAAGAAGAAATCCCTACATAAACATCTTGTTCTTGGTCATCTAAATATGAATAGAATTTAATATTGTGTTTGACTGAAATGAACTAATGGTGTAATTATGCCGCAGTTAGTGTATGGACATTGATTGGGTTTGGCAGCCGTTGATTAGTCAAATATGAACAATTATTCTTCTAGTTTAAACCGCATTCACATTTTCTAGAATGGTAAGAATCAAATTATAAGCATTATTAAAGGTTAAACTCGTATCTCGATCCTAAATCCTACTCTCTCCGATCCAAAAAGATTGTCATTTGTTTTTAACACGTATTTTAAGGAGTTAAAAACTATATAAAATATCAACTTTTTTTAAATTATTTTTTTATAACTTAATATTTGTTGGTAATAAGTATTAGATCATAAAAAAAAATAAAAAAAAAGTTAATATATTATATAGTTTTTAGCTCCTTAAAATACGTGTTAAAAAGTCAAACGACAATCTTTTTGAATCGGAGGTAGTAATAACCATTATTCCTCATTGGGTTACATCTTATATCATACAAGCTTCCTTTGAGTAGGGCTCATATATGAGCCGAGTAGCTCGAGCTCGTTCTTTTCCTAAATAAACCGAGTATGAGCAAGCTTTGAGCAGGCTTGAGCTCGTTCATTTTCTAAATAAACCGAATATGAGCACATTTTTAAGTTGGGTTCAAAGCTAGGCTCGTTCGATTTAAGTTCAAATAGCTCGAATTTTATGAAATTTCTAAAATTTCTTTTAGTTACTATGTTTTGAGCAAATATGACGACTTAATGCTCGAAAAAAGTTAACTCGAGCTCATTCATTTTCTAAATGAGCCGAATATAAACACATTTTTAAGCTTCAGACCAAATGAAAAGTACATCATAAAGATATCTAACCGGTTTGCAAATTTATGTCCAATGAAGAACTACAGAATTATGCATAATGAAAGTAGATGTTAATTAGGTGGATCACAAGTGAGGGCAGTTCCATCCAAATTGAAGCTCCAATCGAAGATGCAGGACGAAGGAGAAGCTCTCGGAATCGTCGCTCTGGGAATCGCTTCTTGAGGCGTGCGTGTGAAGAGTCGGAATGGGAGTGACGATGAATTTATGAGGAGAGAGGGAAGGGGAAGGGGCAAATTTGGGACGTTTCCCCTTCCCATCCCGTCCATCCCCCTTCAATCAGGTGCGTTCCTCACCCCGTCTCACCCCTGCATCCCCTGATTCGCATCCCCCTCCACCCGCATCATCCCCTTGCCAAACATGCAGGCGCTGTTCTCGAAAACCCACTCCCATCTCCGGCACCCCCTCACATCCCCTGCCAAACACGCCCTTAAGTGCAATTATAGTTTGAAAAAAGTTTGTTTCGAACTCATTTAGTCATTTACTAAATGAATTGAATACGATCACATTTTAAAGGTTAAGTCAAAAAATGAAGGTTCGAGCTTTGATACCGAAAATTACATATTTTATATATATATATATATATATATATATATATATATATAGGGGAGCTTTCACATGCATTCACCTCTTACAATGCATCCGTGAGACCACTCCTAAACCGTAGGATGATAACGAATTAATGGTTGGATTTAAATGTGTTTTTTGAATAATCTTCAATTAAGAATTAAAAAGAGATAAAAATATATATAAAGAAAGAAAGAAAAAGATTTTCTCTCTCCAAATCACTTATTTTTCTCCTAATTAATCAAAAGTTAAACGGTTGTTCAATTTCCAACTTTTTAATATTCAAATGAATATTTGGTTTATATTCAAATGAATATTCGAATTATATTCAAATGAATTTCGCTTAATAACTCATATATTCGGATAATATTCAAATGAATATTCGGATAATATTCAAATTAATATTCAAATGAATATTCAGATCATAGTCGGATAATATGATCAATTATTCAAATGAATATTCGGATAATGTTCAAATGAATATTCGGATAATATTCAAATGAATATTTGGTTTATGTATCATTTTAAAAAAAATTATATAAAATTTTGCTTAATAACTCATATAAATATTCATTTATTATAACTTTCATATTCATATGAATATACATATTCATATATTCGTATATTCATGTCTTTTACCTTGTATATTCTTATTGAATTAACTGCATATTTTCACATAACCGGTATATTCATATTCATCCTGTATTCATTTATTCACATATTCATATGAATGAATATACCAATTTAGTCACGTAAGCGTTTAACAAGAATGGTGGAAGATATATGAGAGAGAAAAATCTTTTGATTTTTTAATTTAAGGCATTATATTATTGATAATTAAATTTTAAAATAAATTTTAATTAATATCCATAAATGTTAATATGGTCTTTCAATCTTATCCATCCACTAGAATTCAATCTTATGGCTAGAAATTGGTCTCATGGATGCATCGTAAGAGATGGATGCATTGGAAAGTTATTATATATATATATATAATTTTCATCAATTCATATTTGATCTCGGTCATCCATGTGGTGGAATCAGAGCCGCTCAATCCTGCCACCAATGGAAACGACCCGCCTTCTATGATTTGTGCTAGATTTATACAACATATCAAGTGCTTCATTTTGTTCAAACGGTGTCGTTTTACATCAATTGATCCGAAATTTTTTTAATGTGGGACAGATCACTCCTGACACGTCGTATAAACTCAACCGAAGTATCGATACTAAGGGAGTATCGCAAAAACCATTGCTTCAATTTTTTATTAATAAAAATTCAAGTATCGGTGTACAATAATAGCCGGTAAATATGCCCTAACGTATAGACTATATAGCTGTTATTATTTGAATATTTAAAAAAAAATTATTGAATGATTTTTTTTTTGATAAGGAAATAATTCGAGGCCGGACAGGCCCGGACCTTGAGAGGCCGACAATGTCGGCAGACGGCAAACCGTCTAAACATACAACAACGAAATAGAAAATATAACATAAAATACATCAAAAGAGCACCCAAAGTAAACCCGGAAAAAACCCAAGACCTAAGCAAACTAGCGGACACAACATCGAGAAGAAGGAAGTCATCGCGGAGGAGTGGATAGCGAGCGCATGGGACAGCTCTAGCTGACACGATGTCTCGCCGCCGGAAAGACGGAAAGCAGAAATCCTCGTAAGGCAAAGGCGACAACTGGGGAAGTGTGGATCACACGACGTTCCCCCACCTGGATGAGGGATCTTCGGAGACCACAAACACCACCAACACGATCACGTCGATCAACCAGGGCCGCAGAACTGCTCCTCAACCGAAACTAACCACGAACCAACAGACAGACACCAAACTACACGAACAAATGAAGCACAACCGCAAGGTGGACTAGATTAAGAATTTGGGTAAAATATTAAAGTAAGGCCCAATAAATATTAAGTCGGGTAAAATAGAAAGCTATCCGAATTATTATCTTAAAAAAAAGGTAGGGTTTTTTATTTAGGGTGTTGATAGATACACCGCAAATCTAGATTAAGAATTTACACGTCCTTAAGGACGTGAATGCACGTCGTTAAGGACGTGCAAGTGTGGGACTGTGCACGTCCACTAGCAGACCCTTTGCACGTCCTTAACAACGTGCATGCACATGCTTAAGGACGTGCAAACCCTAGTTAGGGTTTCGCGTTTAGGGTTTAGGGTATGGGGTTTCCGAGGGTTTTGTATGTTAATTGAAAAAATTGAAGTGTTTAGCTAGTGGAGTTAAAGGATTTATGGTCTAATTAAATGGAAAACAATAATTGTTAAGGTTTTCATTCGGATAATATGCGAATAATGTTACAAGGAACGGAAAAAAAGGTTTACATCTATAATTTTAATAAACTGGTGGAATAAAATCTAGGAAAATAGTAAAGGGCGACCAGACTCGACACGTAAGGCTCGAAATCTCTCAACTGAGCTTGAAATGGAGCATCCCCTCCTTCGACGCTCGGTTGATGATGTGCGACCCATTCCGGCGGAGGCGGCGGAATAGGAGCATCCCATCCTTCGACGCTCGGTTGATGATGTGCGACCCATTCTCTCTCTCTCTCTCTCTCTCTCTCTCTCTCTCTCTCTCTCTCTCTCTCTCTCTCTCTCTCTCTCTCTCTCTCTCTCTCTCTCTCTCTCTCCCTCTCCGGCAACCTCTCTCCCTCCGGCAATCGCTCTCTCGGCCGCTCTCTCTTTCTCTCTGGATTAGAATGGATGGAATTGGGAACGACGAAGCACATCGGCAAAAAAAATAAAAACGTGCTTGCACGTCCGGGCTTTGGTGGATGTAAACCCACCTGCACGTCCTTAAGGACGTGCAGACACGTTTTTTAGGACGTGTGGATTTGCGGTGTATATAGCCGAAACGTTTATTTATGACATCTATATAAAATACTAAAACAGAGGCCGCTGGAGCGACCTCGCTGGCACGGAATTTTCTGGATTAAACGGGATTATTTTTGCTTATGTGTCATATTTTGGATTAAAGCGGTATTATATTTCTGGGACACCCCAATTAATAAGTCAATATAGTTAGGTAAAAAACTTATCTTTTTAGATCAATAATCTATCTAATATAACCTTATATCTTAATTATATTTTTTTAATAAATATTCAACTTTATAGAAAACTTATCGTTTTTTATTTAATTCAAAAAAATACATTATTACCCCCATTATAAAATCTACTTAGTTGTCATTCCGTAGTACCCTAGGGATTGAAACTCCTCTTGCTCTTTATCCATTTGTATATATCTTTTGGGTAGATTGAATTGGAAAGAAAAAATGATATATGTTTGTTAGTTGATTTCCTTTGGATGATCAAGTGGTTAAAATAGCCATCTACATAATCTATGTACTGGCCTCTGGTGCGATTTTACATCCCTGAAATTTTTGAATTAAAACGGGATTATTTTTACTTAAATGTCATATTCTGGATTAAATTGATCTCATATTTTTCGACCATATCAATTAATAAGTCAATATAGTTAAGTAAAAAAACAGAATTTCCTATGTACTGGCCTCTGGTGCGATATCACGGCCATCGAATTTTCTGGATTAAAACGGAATTATTTTTGCTTATGTGTCATATTATGGATTAAATTGATATTATTTTTTGGGCCACATTGATTAATAAACAAATGTAGTTAGTTAAAAAACTTATCTTTCTAGGTCACTGAAATTAATTATAAGTATATTACAAAAAACATCCATATAAAATCTATATAATATGATATATGATATATCGGTAAGAATAGATAATTAATAGTAATAATTTTAAAATATTACCTTTGTTAGATAGAGGTCGTAATTAATAACAACGGAAACGGAAATCTAGCTTTTTAAAAAATACAATTTAAGTTACCTACAACTAATAAAATATTAAATATGAGATTTGATAACTTGAATTGATTTCTCTTCATCAGTAAGATTCGATTAGAAAAATGATTTAACTTTTTAACATAAAACAAAAGAAAAAAGGTTGTTTTCATTAAATATTTAATCTATATATATTATATTATATATATAATATAAAATACTAAAACATCTATATTCTATATATCTATATCTATATCTATATTTTATATATATATTCTATATAATAAAACGGGATTTTCTGGATTAAAACGGTATTATTTTTTCTTACATGTCTCTTTTTTTCCAAAAGATAGTGTTATTTATTGGGGTATCATAAAACAATTTAACTAAATGATATATAACATAAAAGATAGCATCTTCTTGAGTTTGATATATTTTTAATAATTTAAGACAAATTTGGTCAAATAAGTTAGATAAAAGATATAAAATTATTAACTGATATGATTAAAAGGGTATATAGACTACACGAATAAGCGACACATAAGTGAAAATTAACCTCTTAGTTGTATATTCAATTTCATCTAACATGATTTTACTTTAATTTATTTTATAAAATTAAATAAAAAATATTTCAAACAAATCAACAAAATAAAATATAATTTAATAACAAAACGCGCAAACGCGCGGGTACCAAATACTAGTTTAATTTAAAGTCGTTGATTTTTTAGCAGCTGAATCGGCTGGGGAATCTGGTAGGAGGAACACAGATTGGAGTTTGAAGCTTCATCCTCTTCACTCTAAAATGGTACTCGTTCTCCCGATTCATACGTTGCTGCCTGTTTCCCTTCTGTGCAAATTAACAGATTCAATTATGTGATTCTGTGACTGAAATCGATTCCGATTGCTCAGTTGGTGTTGTTCGCCATTGGACCGTTATTACTGGTTATCAGTTGTCACGCTTGATCTTGCTGTCTATGTTACTGGATTTTTAATGGCCTACGGGCTACGGGGATATGAATTTTGAGTCAGGGATGTGCCTGGGAATTTGATTTTTTTTCGCGGAATTTAGTTATTCGTATGAATTTAATTAATGATTCCTTCGTAATGCGATTGAATTACAATAACAAATTCAAGTTTCGATTTCTTGCCAAAAAAATTAAGTGCTGTTAAGCATGAAATCTGCCTTCCTCCTTCCCGTGGATCGTTCTTCTTGCAAGAGTAGAAGGAGAAGAAGAGGCAGGGCTCGCTCCCGAAGGAGCCTCCGACACTCAAGTCAGAAGGTGTCGGCTGTATGAGAAGCCTCCCTAACCCTAGTTCATCATCCATATATATATAATGGAAATTAGGGTTGAAATAAATGCTACCTGGTAAAAGACAGTTGTGCCCTCAAGTTTCGTACGGGCTTATTTTAGCCCTATCAATTGCCCCTCGGGTTTCCTCATTACGATCTAGTGATGAGGGAAGACGAATAACACGAGTAATGCTTGCCTTTTGTCTTCGTTGTATCCTGCAAGCTTTAGCATTCTCAACCGAACAACACAATATAATGTAGTTGATGACATTCTTGCTTAAATTTTATTTATGATTGACAAGCTGATTGTTTTCATTGAGGTTGAGCATTTCGCTTTAAATGAAATTCTTATTGCTTGATTTCGAGTTTTGCTGGCCCTTAACGGCGTTGCTATGGCTTAGAATTGGCTTTAGGTGGTCTTAAGTGACGATTCTTTGGCCTTGAGTGGCGCTCTATTGGCCTGAAATTGGCGATCTTTTGGCCTTAAGTGGCGTTTCGTTGGCCATGAGTGGCGTTTCGTTGGCCATGAGTGGCGATCTATTGGCCTTGATTGGCGTTATATTGGCCTTGATTGGCGATCTGTTGGCCTTGATTGGCGTTATATTGGCCTTGAGTGACGATTCGTTGGCCATGAGTGGCGATCTATTGGCCTTGATTGGCGTTATATTGGCCTTGATTGGCGATCGGTTGTCCTTGATTGGCGTTATATTGGCCTTGAGTGGCGATTCGTTGGCCATGAGTGGCGATCTATTGGCCTTGATTGGCGTTATATTGGCCTTGATTGGCGATCGGTTGGCCTTGATTGGCGTTATATTGGCCTTAAGTGGCGATTCATTGGCCATGAGTGGCGATTCGTTGGCCATGAGTGGCGATCTATTGGCCATGAGTGGCGATTCTGTTGGCCATGAGTGGCGATCTATTGGCCATGAGTGGCGATTCTGTAATTGTTTTTTATGACTTTGATATATAACGTTGTTCTATATATAGATGCACATATAAGCATTTCAAGAATCGATATGTCACCGATGCGATCAACCATGCAATATGATTAACTAAATAGCAAACTTATCATCACAATTGGAAATAAATAGAGAACTTAGCTTTTAGGTCTCTTATACTGGACTGACCGGGCCTGATTCGTTATACTTCCAAGTGAGGTGCCTTGCATTATGGAAATTGCGCCCTTTTCCGCAATTATCTTAAATGTATAGACTGAGCTGCAATTTCCAAGAATTATGGGCTGATTTTGTAATTAATCCCAATTTTGCAAATCATCGTCTTCTTCATAGGGTTTGTGGAGAGCGGCGGCACTGGATCTCGAGCCTGCATCCTCGGACATCATCCCGCCTCTGACCTCGATCTCGACGGCGGCCAAGGGTCTGTCGGAACGAACTTCCCGACTTCAATTGACGAAGATTGACCGTCGATCGTTGATGAAGAAGCGGGATCAAACTCGACGGTAGAGCCCATCGGCGCTGGTTGATTGGTACGATTGTGCGAACCTCTAAGGAGGTTGCGATCGTGCCCCGAGCCACGAGGGTCCATCGGCGTTGGTTGATTGATGAAGAAGTGGGAGGACGTGTAGCCATGGAAGGCGACGCTGAGTTCTTGTCGAGGGACGACTCCACAGTCGACCCCTTGCGGGTGCTTGCGGCAGTCGCAGTGCCCCTGGTCCCTGGCGACGGTAGGTTATTCGATTTGTTCGCCGATCGCCTCAAATCGGACCTCGGAAGCATCAATTCCCACCGGTTGAATCAAGATCGGCCTCGCAGCTGTGGTGCCCAGAGGTCAATCATCGCTGCTAGGGCTCGTGGTCGAAGGCAAGAGGAGGGAGCATCCACCGATCCATGACTCCGTCATGCCCCAGCAACCATCGGGAGATCTTTGGGAGATCCGATCTTATAGCTTTTTGATCGATTTTCCCACGGACGGCGCCAAATGTTAAGCATGAAATCTGCCTTCCTCCTTCCCGTGGATCGTTCTTCCTGCAAGAGTAGAAGGAGAAGAAGAGGCGGGGCTCGCTCCCCGAAGGAGCCTCCGACGCTCAAGTCAGAAGGTGTCGGTTGTATGAGAAGCCTCCCTAACCCTAGTTCATCATCCATATATATATAATGGAAATTAGGGTTGAAATAAATGCTACCTGGTAAAAGACAGTTGTGCCCTCAAGTTTCGTACGGGCTTATTTTAGCCTATCAAGTGCTTATATGTTTGTCACGCTTGATCTTGCTCTCTATTTTTTTTTTTTTTTTTTTTTGCCATTTCTCTCTAGATGGATTGAAGGGAATAGTTTCCATTTCTTGAAATTGGGTATTGGACGATGATTATACTCTAGTTTGCCCTCTGTCTGTCATTCTTCTCCATCTGTATTCTGTAGTGTATATATGATATCCAATCTACTCTTCCTAGGGTTTGAGTTCAAGAGTTACAGATCCTCTCTATTTCTGTCTGTCTGTATTCTCCGACGACCAATCGGACGAGCGGCTTAGCAACAACAAAATGTCGGCGACGATTTCCCAGTTGACATGCTTTACGTCCCTTCGCCGCCAGCACCACCTACAAATACAATTCGACCAGCAGTCAACCCTTATGCGCCGCCCAAAGGTAATTCCTGATTTCGCTACGTACCCTTCTGCGTCGTTTTTCATTTTGTATTCCGCAATTTAGCCCTTTGACTTTCAGTTTCCAGTTGCTTGATTTCGTGGTGGAATTTACTCGATTGAGACTAGCTTGTGTGCCTATAAGATGAACTAATAGGTAGAAATCGTTAATGCAAAAATCTATTCAAGTATATGTTAACTTGTTGTCGATTTAGAGTGAAATTTCGTTGTTTTAGACAGTGATCATGTATGTTCAGTGTATGGTATGTTCCCTAGAATTAGGAGGTGTTACTTTGCAATTGCATCATACAATAGTAATATGTGGAAAGGGGAGAAATGTTGCGCTGAAGCCAAGCCAAATCTCATATTCTCATGTAGCTAGTGCCACATGTCAAAGGTGGATTCGACTGCAGACCGAACTCCTGCATGGCCGCCATGTGTTACCGGATGGGCGGCTAGGATTGCAACTTGTGTGAATATTGTTTTACATATTTAAATCAATATTTAGGTATTAAAAATGTAAAATAAAAAAATTACCACAATACTAGATTTATTTTTATCTACATGTAGACATCAATTTTAAATATGTTTGACTATATTTTTTTTAAAATATTTCTCTTTGATTATAAATATGCAAAATAAAACCAAAAATTTGAATTGTAATTATGGAAGAATAAATGAATGAAGTTTGACTTTTTTTTTAAAAAAAATTAATGAATGAAATTCGACTTTTTTCAAAAAAAAAAAAAGTATTTGGTTATATATTTGCCTTATTTAGTTTATAAAAATATTAATTTAATAATAATATTTTAATAATAATAAATGAATATAATAATATAATCGAAAATGAAAATAATTATTGGAGAGGGGTATATTTGTAAATTGAGTTGGTATGAAAAGATAGGTTTTGGGATACTAGGAATGCTATTGATAAAGTAGGAAAAATGAAAATTGGATGCTGGGATGATGTGGGGGAAAGAGAAGAATAAAATATTAATATTCATAGTATCCCTAGCATCCCTCGATAAACATGCCTTACAAACTATATTATGAGTAACATACCCTCCTTCATGTGGAGATCTATTTTTCCCATCAAAGGATGATAATATATTTAGACTTTGTATTTTAGAATTAGTGCAATCACTTGAGAAGGAAGTGGATTGAAGTGGATTGTATGTTATAGAACTTGATAGATTACATAGATCTCCTCATGTATAGTGGACTCAAAGCCCAATACCTTTGTAACCTATATATATGTTTATCAATGAATTGAAACCCTCAAGGGAGGACATTACATCAATTCTAGAATCCTACATGGTATCACAGCCTTTTCTTCCTCACGGAACCCTAATTTGATCCTCTTATCGCCGTCGGCGTCGCCTCCTCGCCGTCGCTCTCTCTCTCTCTCCCCTAATTTGATCTCTCCAGTCGCCATCTCTCTCTCCCCTCTCCTTCTTGCCCTCATCCTCTCTCTCCTACCGGCCACCACAATTCCCAGAACCATCGCCGCCCCCCACACTTCCTAGATTCGGCCACTTCCTCCCCGGATCCGCTGCCTCCAGTCACCCCTTTCCCAGATCCGGCACCCCGAGCCTGAAGCAGATCTCCAATCGCCGGCCACCACCATCACGAACCGAGCCCGGATTTGTCTTTCTTCAGCCGCCACACCCATCGTCCTTCCCCTCTCTGTTCAGTTCCGAGAACCTCCCTCCCTGTTTCCTTTCTAAAAAAAAAAAATGTCGTCCGACCTCATCTGCTGCGGCCGCGGCATCGACCACTGCAGCAGCCGCTTCTCTACACAGCGGCCGCCCCATACGAGGCCTCGCGGCACTCCTCCTTCGACCGTCGCCCCTCGATGGTCCCCGGTGCCTGGCTTCAACCCTCATTGGATACACTCCGACTCTCCTGCCATGAGACATGCCGGTCCTCATGCCTATCTGACATCGTCTGATCAATGCTATGTTCCGCCTGATGGGCATCACGCCTTCTCCTCTATGCAGCCGACATCTTCAGACTCTTCTTAGTACATGGACACTGGTGCCACCTCCCACATGACGAACTCATCAAGTAACCTCTCATCTATTTTCTTTAAGGGCCCTGCACACTCTATTATCGTCGGAAATGGTGGTCGTCTTGCTACTTCGGGGATTGGCCACGCCAAATTACAGACCCCAACCCACCCACTACACCTCAACAATGTCCTCATTGCCCCAAAGATTGTCAAAAACCTTCTCTCTGTCCGTCGGTTCACTACTGACAACAACGCTTTCCTTGCGTTTGATCCCTATGGTTTCTCTATGAACGATCTTATTACGGGGGTTACTCGCATGAGATGTAACATCACCGGGGAGCTCTAACCTGTCACACCACCTCCTGCGTCCAGTCAGTCGTGCCCGGTCGCCCTCTCGGCATCGTCGTCCAGCATGTGGCATGCATGCCTGGGCCATCCCAGTGCTGCCGTTCTAGATGTCTTACATTCCCAGAGTCTTGTCATCTGTACTAAAGACCCACGCTCTGGTTTATGCTCTTCCTGCCAACTAGGCAAACATGCCAGACTGTCGTTCCAACGGTCTTTGACATCTACCCTTGCTCCCTTTGATATCATTCATAGTGACATTTGTACCTCTACTCTGCCTAGCAAGGAGGGTCACAAGTATTACCTCTTGTTTCTTGATGATTACACGCATTTCTTATGGGTCTTCCCGTTGCATTTCAAGTCCCAAGTGTTTCCTGTCTTTGCCAGATTTCATGCCTACATCAAAACACAGTTTCACACATCCATCAAACGTTTCTAATGTGACAATGACTGTGAATTTGACAACAAAGACTTTCACTCTTTCTTTGCCACCAATGGGATCTCCTGTCGCTTGTCTTGCCCCTATACTTCTCAGTAGAATGGCAAGGCTGAACGAATCATCAGAACCATTACCAATATGATGTGCTATCTCCTCTTCCACGCATCTATTCCCCTTCCCTATTGGCCTCACGCCTTATCCACCACATGTTATCTCCTAAACATTCTCTCATCCACTACCCTACACCATCGCTCGCCAGCTCAGGCCCTTTATTACACCATGCCTAGATATGATCACCTTCGCACATTCGGGTGCTTGTGTTTCCCAAACCAGTCATCCACAGCCCCACACAAGCTTCACCCGCGCTCCACTCCATGTGTCTGCCTAGGCTATCCGTCTGATCATCGCGGTTACCTTTGCCTCGATATCAAGACCCATAATCTTATTGTGTCCCGTCATGTCACGTTTGATGAGTCTCGCTTTCCCTTTTCTACTCCTCCTCTCCCCTCTTCCACACCTCCTGTGTCTCAGTCAGAGTCAGAGTCTTCATTCCCTCATTTTTTTTCTTCCCCAGAGCTCTCCCGGTGCTCCTACCTCTCCCCATCCACCACCATCACCACCCCCCACCACCATACCACATACCCACAGCGTCTCCGGTGTTTTCCGACCCCGAAAGATCGTCTCTATGACCACCACACATCGCCCCGCCAACCAAAATCATACATCCGCGCCGCCTTCCCATCACAAAGAACTGATGCCGCGGCCGCAGCCCATCAAAATCCCACCCCCACACCCTCGCCCCACCTACTGGCGGCGGCCGCAGCATCATGCTGCGGCCGCGACCAATCAACCAGCGGCGGGCGCAGCATGCCCGCCGCATTCCCCGCAACTTCTTCCCTCCCTGCCTCCGTCCCTCCTGATTCCCAATCCCCCCCTGTCTCCACCTCGGCCTCCCTTTCCCCCATTTCCACCTCCCACAAAACAGCCCTCCTCGACCCGAATTGGCAGACGGCTATGCTCGACGAATACAGGGCCCTTACGAAGAATGGTATTTGGGTTCTTGTCCCTCGCCCTCCTGAGGCAAACGTCATTCGCTGTATGTGGCTCTTCCGTCACAAGTTCCGCTCTGATGGCACGTTGGAGCGTTACAAAGCCCGTCTTGTGGTCAACGGTCGATCTCAGCAGGCAGGTATTGATTGTGATGAGACATTCAGCCATGTGGTCAAGCCTGCCACTATTCGAGTGGTCTTGAGTCTAGCTTTGTCGCGCAACTGGGTCATCCATCAGTTAGATGTCAAGAACGCCTTTCTGCATGGCCATCCGAATGAGACAGTCTACATGTTTCAGCCGCTGGGGTTTGCTGATGCTGATCGTCCAAAGCACGTCTGTCTCCTCAAGCGCTCTCTGTATGGTTTGAAACAGGCTCCACGGGCTTGGTTCCAGCGCTTTGCTTCTCATCTGCTACGTTTGGGTTTTATTGGCAGCCGTTCGGATACGTCTCTGTTTATCTATCGCAGAGGCTCAGACTTGGCCTTCCTGTTACTCTATGTCGACGACATCATTCTCACCGCCTTTTCTGATGCTCTTCGGACGTCTATTATTTCGCAGTTGTGTGCGGAGTTTGCCATGTCTGATCTGGGTCAGTTGTCCTACTTCTTGGGAGTTGGTGTTCAGCGTTATGCGTCTGGCCTGTTTCTCTCTCAGAGTAAGTATGCTGCTGAGATTGTTGCTCGTGCCAAGATGGTTAACTGTAATCCTGTCGCCACCCATGTCGACACATCCCACAAGCTCAGTGCTCATTCTGGCTCTTTGGTTGATGATCCGACGTTGTACAGGAGCCTCGCTGGTGCACTTCAGTATCTCACTTTCACCAGGCCTGATATCAGTTACGCCGTTTAGTTACGCCCTTCCTCTAAGCTTGATCTTGTTGCTTACACGGATGCGGATTGGAGTGGTTGTCCTGACACACGTCGCTCCACGTCTGGTTACTGTGTCTTCCTCAACGACACCCTTGTGTCATGGTCAGCCAAGCGTCAGTCTGTCGTGTCTCGCTCCAACGCTGAGGCCGAATACAGGGGCGTTGCCAACATTGTCTCAGAGTGCTCTTGGCTCTGCAATCTCCTGCTTGAGCTCCGTTGCCCTCTTCAGAAGGCCACTCTGGTCTACACTGACAACGTCTCCGCCGTCTATCTGGCTAGCAACCCTGTCCAGCATCAACGCACGAAGCACATTGAGCTTGATCTCCACTTCGTCAGGGACAAGGTTGCCATTGGACATGTTCGCGTTCTACATGTCCCGTCCTCTTATCAGTACGTTGATATATTCACCAAGGGTTTACCTAGACAATTGTTCATTGATTTTCGTTCCAGTCTCACTGTGCGGCCCCCTCCAGTTTCGACTGCGGGGGTTTGATAGATTATATAGGTCTCCTCATGTATAGTGGACCCAAATCCCAATAAGGCCCAATACCTTTGTAACCTATATATATGTTTATCAATGAATGAAAACCCTCAAGGGAGGACATTACATCAATTCTAGAATCCTACCGAACTTATTATGCTCTTGGCACACAAAACAGTTCTAACTTGTCGAAAATCCTATGTAGTTCCCAGTTGTTATGAGCCTTGAAAGACCTAATGCTGACACCTATACATTGGGGAATAAGCTGAACTTACGTTATACAGCGGAGTAGCCCACCTACTTATATGCTAGCTTGGAACCCTCCCAATTTCCGATGTAAGATTACTTTGTTTCACATGTGCATTGGCCATTAATGTCCTTGCTGGAGGTTCTCTTTTAGCCCTTAGCATGACTAGCCTCAAGGTTTGGAGGAGCGGCAAATCGTCGTGTATACCATTTATACTTGGGCAAGCAGGTTAGATTTTGTTGACTTAAGAGTAAACAGTTTGTCGGGGAAAACAGTTGAGACTTGGACCTTGAGTAAAAAAGAACTTATAATATTTTGAATTTACATCGGGGAAAACAGTTTGTCGTATATTTTAAGCAAGAAATCTAGGCTGCAACGCTGAGACTTGGACCTTGACTTCAAAACTAGGCTACAGTGTTTATGCTTCTTGTTGGGAAACCATGTTTAACTTTAAACTTACTCCAGGCAATGGAACAATACCATCTCTTGCATCAAAACTAGCCTTTTGTCTTTTCATTGAAGATCTAATTGTTGTCCCTTCCTTGCTTTAGGCAAGTTTGAAGATCTATTTGTTGTCCCTACTGATTTTATGGAGTAAGTATTTGCGGTATGTATGCTAACCCCCTTTAATTCTCAGCACCTTTGATTTTTCTGCTCCCATCCTTGCAGTCCTAGCAGCTGGTTTGTGCTGGAAGAACTTTACAACTTACTGTATTCAGTGGTAATGACTTTCATCAATTAAGATGTTTTGTGGTGAACTAGTGACGCTTGATGCTTCTTTTCCACTGATGTGATAATTTTATCTTTGGCTGCAGACAAAGCAATTGTTTCCTTCGGGTGTTTATGGTTCCTTGAGGTATGTTGATATTTGGTTTGCCTTCACAACTCTAATTCTTTTTCTTTGATGATTTTAAGGTCATAAACTGTTTTTCTTGCTCAATTTTTATTTCAGTGCTGCAATATGTTGTGCTTCTATTCGTATGTTATGATTGCTGGAGGAACTGCCAAGTGCTCTCTTGCCATTGATGATGACATCTACTTATAAATACCCTATTATGTGATAAAATTGATGAAGTTGATTGTACTTTAGAACCCTGTGCTTGCTGAACTCTTCTGGAGGATCATTTCGAATTCTCATGCCTGAAGAAGAGAACTATCATAGGAGTTTGTGTTCTACTGACTGATATTGTATGCTGAGTTCATACTCAAAAGTCATCACATAGTAAATTTTTTGTGTTTCATGTTTATGGTTGCCCCCAATCCCTTGACATATTTGGGTAGGGAGCAAATGGGGCATCTCCCTTTTGTAGCACTGGTGAGCTGGAATTTAAACGAGATCAAGCCTGTTCCGATAAGAGCCCCTCCTCTTCTCCTCCTCATCCTCCTCCCGCGCCTCTCCCGGCTCCGTCACCGCCGCTGACCTCGAGATCGAGATGGTCCAGAGCAAGAGCTTCGTCTCCACCCGCGGCTGGGACTCCGATATGATCGTGAATTACAAGATTGGCGAGGATTTCATAAGATCACTTTGCTTTATTGCGATAACGTCGTACATCCATCCAGCACCACATCCAAATCTCAAGCAACCTGAATTCGTAAAATCTAAAACTCCAACAAAGGAAATTACAGGTACTGATGGCTTTATTGTTTTCTTTGGATTTCAATTGTTGATTCTGATATCAAAATGTTGCCTTGCCGTGAAGATGTGAATTCTGATATCTGAACATGAGTATCTCAGTCATTATGGTTTCTGGAAATGCGAATTACTAAGATATTTGTTTTGAACAAAAATGCGCGATATAATTGTACAACACATTTTATTTAATTTATAATATTTGAGTTCGACCCCTTTTGGTTATCCTCTTGATTCGAAGTCATATCGATACCAAGATTTTGGTGTTTTTGGTGATTTGGGCTGCACCCGAATTTTAACGGGTTGCCTACGTATCTCTTGGAAGAGAATCAAGCCTCACGTTGTTCATAGTGGTTGGGTTTGTGTGTTTTACCCCTTAAAGGTTTTTATGCATCATTGGATCGTATTGGGACCCACCTTCTCGGAAGGGTAGCCCTAACATAAATCACACTATCATATGCATGAGATTTTCTCGTGTATCATCCGAATAAATCGAGCACACCTTCTTGGAAGGGTTTCTCGACTTAACGGCTATCACTTACACGGAAAATCATGTGTATTTAATTTAGATGTAATTTTAACCCCATTTTCATTTTAAAAGTGAATTTAGGGATTAGCGACTGTACCCGACATATTTTGAGATTTAATATCGGGTTACCTACGTAGCCGTTTTTACGGCGTCAAGTCTTTACGTAGTTCTTTTTAGAAACCAAGTTTGATTTGGTTTTAAAAGTGTGATCGTTTGAAGATCGGGATTGAACTCGACGAGCTCGTAGCTTTATGTCAAGCTTCCTACATACCCATTTGAACGGGATCAAATCTTATGTAGTTCTTTTAAATGACAAATTTTATTTAATTTGTAACCGGTGACTGAATTCGGCGTATTTAAAATTTTATACCGAATTTCCTACGTAGCTCGTAAAAGAGTATCAAGTCTATACGTAGTTCTGAATGAACGGATTAAATTTGGATTTGGCGATTGTACCCGACGAGCTTAAGCTTTATGCCGAGCTACCTACGTACCCGTTTGAGCGGGATCAAATCACCCGTAGTTCGTTTAGAAACCAAGTTTGATTTGGTTTTAAAAATTTGATCGTTTGAGGATCGTGATTGAACTTGACGATCTCGTAGCTTTATGTCAAGCTTCCTACATACCCGTTTGAACGGGATCAAATCTTATGTAGTTCTTTTCAAACCAAGTTTATATTTAGTAAAACTTGATTTGAGGGTTTTGACTCCGTTTTTGTTTAGGAGCCGACTTGAGATTGACCCACTCGACTTAATCGGCAAAGAATTTTTTTACGAGTTTAATTTTATATTTTTTATCAAACTCGATTTCTTAACTTGTGCCAATTATAATCCTTATATTTTAGTGGGTTAGTTTTGCAATTTCCTATATAATTGAAATCTTAGGCCGTACATACATATATTATATATGTGTATTAATTATGTGGGCCTTCTTTAATAAAAAATGATCCAGCCCAATATTTGTAACGTGAGCCAAAATCGGTGTCCCTCCATTTTTGTTTGGGTATTGTATTGCTGTACATTAAACCGGGTCAAGATAATTAACAAATTAAACCGGTCTATTTTTTTCAAAGACAGAACACAAAGAACGCATTCTCCCCTTCTGTTCCTCTTTCCTCCAAGCGACGGGAAATCGCCATAGGCGCTCTTCGATAGCAGCTCTGGAGGTCCGGCCTTGAGTCGCTCAAAGCGAACGGAAAGCAGGGCAAGAGTGCGACGGCCTGAGCCTGAGCCTGAGCCAAGACACAATCCCCACTCAAATCTCTCCAATTAGGTATGCTTTAGGGTTTTCTTGTTTGCGGATTTTTCCCAAATTTCGTGTTCAATCCGATCTTTAGGTAATTTGTAGCCTAAATTTCAGATTCCTAACTAAACCCCCTTCCAATTGAATGTCCAATTTCGAAACTTGATTGGTTTCGGTTTCAATTTCTAGGGTTTTAGTTTGAGTCGTTTGGGGCGTTTTGTTTGCAGTGATCGAAAGAGGAGGCCTGATTCGAGGTTTGGGGGGCGGCGAACCGATCAACAAGGAACTACCAAACAGGTATGTAAAACTTGAAATTTCAGTAACAGATTTACTTCTCTGTTTTTTTTTCTTTTGTTGTTAATCGTTCAACTTTTTTCAATGCCTGAATTAAGCTTGATTAAACCTACACTTGTTCTAATCGGAACTTTTCTTTTTGCAACCTTTCATTTTGGCTGGCTCCATAATTGCTTGACTGATATCAGTTTCAATTTCCAGGCTTTATTGTGTTATTTGAGGCGTTTTGGCCTGAGTGATCAAAAGACTAGGCTCAGTGGATGCTTGGGGTGACTGAGAACCATAAACTGAATTGATACCAATCAACAGAGAAATTGTCAATTAGGTATGTGAATTTCTGGAGATTTTACTCCAAACTTTAATTCTCTGTTTTTTTTTGTTGGTCATTCAGCTCCAATGGATGTGTTTAACCTGATTAAACTGGCATTTGTTTCCTTGATTGGATGTTGTTTTTCTTTGCAATTTCTCATTTCACCTGGCTTTATACAATTTAGGCAAACTTTCAGGAACTTCAGGTTTAATATCTTGCTCACTGATTTTGCCTCCAGTTTGTGAGAATTGATTGAGTCCATTGGTTATAACTTCATTTAGGGGAATTTTAACAGAACTCAGCCCTTGATTAGGACAGTTTTGTTATTCTGCAGTCCCATATACATGGTTGAATTTTTCCCTGCTTGTATGAGATTTTTAGTTTGGCCTGTTTAGGAAATTTGGGCAGCATTTCGCCCTCTCTTAGAGCAATTTACTGATCCCGGAACCCAAACTCTTTCTTAAAGCTCAATGCTTTATAAAAGGGGGTTTCGAGGACCAAATTCCTGCAGCGATTGAGTTTCTTTTGAGCAAAAATCAGCAGCATTTTCCCTTGATTTAGGGCTGTTTGATGATTCTGAAACCCAAACCCCTTTCTTAAAGCTCAATGCTTTATAAGAGGGGGCTTCAAGAATCTCATATCTGAACAAGACCGGAGGTACAGGACTACCTTCTCTTTCTTTCTTGTCGTTTGCTGAAATTTGGTGCTCTCTTTCTCTTTTTTTTCTCTACAGTAAAACTTCTTTTTCTTGCCTCAAAACCTTCCAACCCCAAACTGATGCCCCACATTTGGCTTTTATAGGGGGAGAAGTAACAGCAGTTTCCTAGCCTCATCCACCTCCCACGTTTCCTTTTACAGTTCTTTTAAAACTGCAGCAGTTACTGTGCAGTTTAGCAGTTACTCAATTTACACCTTGCTGGCTTTTCTTCTTCTTTTTTTCATATATTTGTTTTCATTTATACATGCCTATATAGCTGTCCTATAGCATGGGCCTATCCCACCATTTCTGTAGTTTTATTTCAGCCCATTAAATTGAATCCATATATGCCTTACTTAAATAATATTAACTTGCTTTCTTCTCTTTCTTTTCAGCTGGATTCCTTGCTCACTGAAGCTTGCAACCGAGCTGCATTTGGAACTTTAGCAAGAGATTTTTTTTTAAGAAATTGGTGAGCCTTGATATGTATATAAACACTCGCCCAATGTATTAGTTTTCTCCATTTGTATCGAGTTTTGTAAGACACACAAAATGCCCAAATTGTAATACATTTATCTGATATGTATATAATGACTCATACACTTTCATGATTGGATATGTATTTATGTTGAATATCCTTGGCATGAAATTTTGCCCCCGAACAATATTAACTTGAAAATTGAGATGCTTAGTATCCATTACACTTCACTAGATTAAAATTCCTAATGTCTGGAATATGGAAACATGAATGTGTGGGTATACTCCTTGCTACTTATCTGCATACAATAGCCTGATAAGTATATATAAATAGGATTAAGACGCAATTGGTAAGAGCGTAACTAAAGGAATACACTTTGTAGCTTAATATTTACTTCGGTTTAGTTACTCTTGTAATAATATTTGAAAAATGTGCCTCATGCCTTGTTTGTCATGGCAAGAAGCAAAAGAAGAGAACCCCATATCTAGCAAATACTCCACCATCTCCTGCTTCTCTTTAATGGGTCCAGTATGTGGTTTTAGAGAGGAAATCTGGTTTTTATGAGGGAGATCCATGGTGAAAGCGGTGCTGGTCAGTTTTGTGGAATACAATCTTTCACGGTGACCTTTCCTTTCCTTTCCTTTAATCTTGATTTGTGGAGGGGTGATGGCAGTGAATGATCATGGTCTCTGGATTTTCGCTCACAAGCTAATAGTCTTGAGGGTTATTTGCATTTGGGAATTAGTTAGATATGTAGCCTCTGCAATCCTAAAAATTGTTTTAGTACCTATGTGACTATGTCATCTTCATAATGTTCTCATCTTTCATGTATACAGTATAGAAAAGGTTTTTGTTATATTTTGTTTCTTTCACAACTTATGCTATTGGTTAACTGATCATGGTTACTCTCTGGAATGGTTTTGGTCATTAATTGCATTATGGCTGAGAAGATATGCTGAAGGGCATATTTGTGGAGGTTAAGAAAAAGTTTGACACAACCATGGGCATACTTCACCAGGAGAAGATCACGATTGACCCAGAGGATCCTGCTGCTGTCCAACAATATGCGAAGGTCATGAAGACAGTCCGTGAAAAGTAAAATCTTGCTCCATATATCCTTGTTTTTTTGAAGTTGAATTCCCTATTGTTTATTTCCCATCAGCTGCGTACAGTTTGCTACATTAGCAAACTTTCTGCTCTGATTGTCTCTAAGTATTCATTGTTCTTAATTATCGGATTTTGTTTATATATTTCGCCATTTTAGGCGAAATATAATGAAGTAGGACTTCATAGAGTGTATTTTGACTTGGTCTGCAAGCAGTAGTAATATTTGAATGCAGAGCGAGCCTGTTAAAGGTTCCATTCTAAAATGAAAGCCTCATCAATTTAGAACACTATGCAGATAGGTCCACTTTTGTATAAATAACCCGTTGTAGTTTGATATACATTTAAACTTTTGAAGCTAAACTTCAAAAGTTCAGTTGTATAAACTTCAGCAAGGGCACGAATTACATACGAAGCTAAACCAGTCAACAGCAACGTTGTAATTTGAGTCACGCGGCGACCCAACTAGTCATGGGAAATAACTGAGTATATGTTTTGTTCACTATCTGTCCTCAAGTTACAATTTCCAGCTTCCCTTCTAGGCCATTTGCATCACTTGGGTGTATGATAAGTAATTGCTAAATATTGGTTAATTATTTTCGAGTGTTTGTATCCCTCTTTGTGGCCACCCCAACTTTCCCTTTCCTTGCAACAACTATCAAATATCAATGTTGTTGATTATATATATCATGTGATGTAGGGCCAACTTCCTTAGGTGAATTGGGCATATCAACTTTCACTTCAGTGTCAAACCACTAAAATCAAAATGTTAATGCAGTTTAGGACACGAGGGTTTTTACGATTTCGAGGTTTATTCGAATATGAAATTCAATCTTGGAAATATGGGCTCCATATGATTCCTTTGAAAGCTCATTTTGTCTTCCCTTCAACTAAAAGCAACCGATAACGAATCCTCACAATTGCGCAGTTTGCGAACCTCCTTTGCGTTGCGTTCGAGGGTAGGAAGTGTCTCCGAATTCTTTACCGCAGGTCTATGATCCCTTGTGAATTGTGGTTCTAGGGAAGTGATATTTCATAGAGCAACAACATTTTTCGCCTGATTGCAAAAGCATTCGAACTCATGAGTCATGACTCATGAACTATTGATCATTATATGTCATCCTTATCAACCAGGCTAGTAGGGTACCAACTTTGCCAACAAATGTCTCACGCCGAAAAGCAAAGAACTATTGGTATTTGTCGAGTTTATAGAGTCTCCTAGGTGATATTTATCGAGCTAATAGCAAAGTCTCAAAGAACTTTGCCAACAAATGTCTCACGCCGAAAAGCAAAAAAAAAAAAAAAAAAAACTGTTGAAACCTACCAACCTCAATGTAAAAACCCCACAGTAAATCTTATCTACTGTTTTTCATTCGTTCAACGAGATTGATGCAATTTTCGACGCTTTGGTTTTTTCGTCTCTGGAACCAATCCTTAATTATTTTTATCACAAATGAAAATGACTTCAGCATAAATATATAATTTTAGTCTTGCCAATATACGAAAATAGACTCTCCCCAAATTATATGATAAATTATAACAACAACAACAAACAACACACATCACAACACATGAGAATGTAACATAAAAAACACATGCAAAATCATTTCCCTCCAAACTTCATATGCTCAGCAACCTTAAGGAAAGCAGGGCGAGAGGAGATGTCCTCCCACCAAGCCTTAACATGAGGCCTGTCATTGATCAGCTTCGCGTACTCGGTCTTCATAAGGTAGAAAGTGTAAGAGAGGCAATGAAGATCCGCGAGTGAGTAGAAGTCTCCGGCTAGGTACTTGGTGGAGCTAAGCCTAGCCTCGTAGATGTCGAGCACACTGGAAAGCTGCTCGACATGGGTGTCAATGACTGCCTGGTCCGCGGCCTTGCCCTGCAAGGGGAGGACAAACACTTGGTAGATGATGGGCTGGATGCTAGGGTTGTAGTGTTGTGATTCAACCTCCAGCCATTGCTTCACCAATGCTGCCTCTTGGAGATTGCCATGCCTGAGAAGGTCACTTCCTTGGTCGTTGTACTTCTCACTCACATAAGATGTGATTGCTCTAGACTCTAAACAAAGAGTTAAAACACACAACTATTGTAAGTTTGTATCAAACAAAAAAGGAGAGTAGAAACAACATTTTACAGTGTTTTTTTACAGTGATAGATTAAAATAGTAAATTCTTATTTGAAATGACAAATTTTACAGCTAGTGTTTTTTAAAACTGTTTTTTTGTCACACACCGTTTTGAAAAGATTCACTAAGCTTGTGCCAAACAGACCCTAAATAGACCTACTTTTTAGTTCTGGTTTGTTGATTTATTCGACTTCTCGAGTTATCATGTAAGTCAAAATCAAAGTAAAGTAAGATGAAGAAAGCTTACCAAAAAGGGTGAAATCACCATCTTCAAGCACAGGGATCTTACCAAAAGGCTGCATAGATTCAGATCCAATAACACAAATTAATCAACCTAAACAAGCATCTTATAATCAATCACTTTGATATTGATCAACCAACAAAATTTATCAACATTAGAAAGGTAGGAAAATCACATTTTTGGAGAGGAAAGAGGGTTGCTTGTGCTCAGCAGCAAAGAGGTTGACAGGAACCAGCTCAAACTCAACCTCTTTCTCATGCAAGCAAGTCAAGACCCTTGTAGTACAGGTTGACATAGGCAATCCATACACCTTCAAAGCCATGATCAAAGATTTGAGTTACAGAGAAAGAGATGGTTGGTGGAGATTAGAGAGTGTGTTTTCTTTAGGTGGTACATAAGAGTTGAATGGAAGCTATCCATATATATAGTACTAGGAGTGGTAGGTGTGTGACTTGTGAGAGCATTTTTTTTAACCCAAAGTTTTATGGAAAATAAAGATGTGATTCATGTGAGGCTTGAAGCATAAGATTCTTGCAATTGCATTATTGTATTAAAAACGTATAGAAAGCGGCAAATCCAATGCAATCTCTCACATTACCCACACTAGATGTCACCATCCAGCTCATGAACACCTGGGTGAAATCAGATTCGGGTGGGATTTGGGTCGGGTTTAATAACCGGTCATATTTGGTCCAGGGATGAACCCGGGGGTAGGGTCTGCTCCAGCTCACCCCATTTTTACAAAAATAAAATAATAGGTAAAAAATTAAGAAAAATTAATAAAAACTATTCATTTATTTATTAAATTAATGGGTTTTTAATCAAATTATCTGAAACGGATTAAAAAAACCATTAATTTAATAAATAAATGAATAATTTATATTAATGGTTTTTAATCAAATTATGCGTATGAGAAAATTTTAACCTATCTAGTTCAACCGAATTTTAATTTCGGTTTCCGTGCCAGATTTGGGCGTGTCAAACCACACAGATTAACCCATACGGCCATACCTATGCCTAAGTTCAACTCTACTGCTCAGATTGTATTTTTAAAGTTAGTAATTAATTTATGACAATGAAAGATTAGCTAATATTAAGTCACAAGGGTATTTAGGTGCAGATTTAGTCAAAAACTTAAACCAAGTTGAAAGCATCTCAGAAATGTGTAGCATATGAAGACATTATGCATAGATATAAAAGCTAGGTAGCTTAGATTATAAGAGTAAAACAGTGAAAAAGGTAAATGGTATGAAAGCTAGGTAGACTAAATTATAAGAGTGGTACAGTAAAAATTAATGGGAGTCAACGGTCAAAACGTGGAAAGAGAAGATGGTCAAGGAGTTGCAAAGTCCAAACCCTATTTTGTACCTCCCAAGGAGAAGAAATCCCTACATAAACATCTTGTTCTTGTTCATCTAAATATGAATAAGATTTAATATTGTGTTTGACTGAATGAACTAATGGTGTCATTAAGCCGCAGTTAGTGTATGGACATTGATTGGCTTTAGTAAGCCGGTGATTAGTCAATGTGATTAGTAAAATATGAACAATTATTCTTTTAATCAACCTTGAACCTTCACCTTCCTTTCTAGTTTAAACCGCATTCACATTTTCTAGGTTCAACTCGTATCTAGATCCTAATAACCATTTTTCGCCATTGGGTTATATCTTACATCCTACAAGCTTTCTTTGAGTAGGGCTATTATATGAACCGAGTAGCTCGAGCTCGTTCATTTCCTAAATAAACTGAGTATGAGCACACTTTGAGTAGAGTTGTTATGTGAGCCGAGTAGCTTGAGCTCGTTCATTTCCTAAATAAATTGAGTATGAGCACATTTTCAAATTGGGTTCAAAGCTCGACTTGCTCAATTTAAGTTCAAATGACTCGAATTTTATGAAATTTCTAAACTTTCTTTTAGTTATTATGTTTTGAGCAAATATGACAACTTAATGCTCGAAAAATGCTAACTTAAGCTCGTTCATTTCCTAAATTAGCCGAGTATAAACACATTTTGAAACTCCATACCAAATTTAGGCTTGGCTCGTGACGAAACACCAAAAAATAAGTAATATCATATGCATAATCGGGTTCCCACTATATAAATAAATCCGTTTTTCGGTTGATTATAAATCCGTCCAAGATGTGGGAAAACCCACTAGAAAAT
Organism: Persicaria tinctoria; assembly: GCA_037127255.1. NCBI lineage: Eukaryota > Viridiplantae > Streptophyta > Magnoliopsida > Caryophyllales > Polygonaceae > Persicaria > Persicaria tinctoria. Next base: position 1,573,232 of record JBANSL010000005.1, on the reverse strand, counting down.
CCTACCGACACATGGCGATCATGCCTCCTACACACATGTCATGGCACGTGGCAATCATGCCTCCACACCACGTGTCAAGAGGCTTACGACACTTGGCGATATGTGGGCTTGCATGATCGATTGCTTGTAATATAAATAGGAGGGCGAGGTCTCATTAGCGTGGGTCGGAAATTGGGATCTCCAACGGCTTAGGCCGGATTCCCTAGCTTTGAGCCCCCTTTCAAGCGGGATTAGTCTCGACTGGTAAAAACCGACATTGATGGAGCCCAAGGAGGATGATGGTACGTGGATGACTTGAGCTCAGTTCGACACAGGTTTGGGTACGTCGACGGTAATCTCGTCACTCGTATCAGGTAAGCCCGATCATCTGAGCTCGCCTGCGTCCCATTTGATCCCGGAACCCGCCGACACGGGATTCCGAAAATCAGGTTTCGTTAGCTCGTTAAGATCGAATAACAGCCCTACATTTGAGTCAAGAGCAAGGGCCTAAACTTGGCAATTGTTCAACTTAGTAAAATCATACGTATTTGAATTGAATATGAATGAAGCATTTAACCACAAGCTAAAAAAAATTAGATTAGACAAATACTGTACTCATCATATAAGTTGAGTTCCATATTTGGATTTATGGTTCAGTCAAAAGGAATCCGACATTTTTGGCAGGCCTGGGAAACTGAATCAGATTCTTTCTCTTGTTCTGGAAATGACAGAAAAATAAAAGTAAAAATAAAAATAAATACAATTTAGGTGAAAAGGGGGTGGTTGGGATCATGTGCCCTGTGCCCCGTTTTTCAACACCCTATAGGCTATAGCAAGTCCAACTAGCCATTTTGCCCCACATGAACGTGCACATGTTCTTTCTCCTGCTTGGAAATTTGAAGGGATGCATCAGATGTGCTTCAGAAACATGCATTTTCCACTGTATAATCTAGCCGTTACGAAGTGGTTTCACAAAGGAGGTTACAAATTACAAAGAGGACTTCATATGGTATGGAAAAATACCATATGGGTTGGAGATCGATTAGACGATTCGGCTGGAAAATCTCCCCATTTCCCATACCAAGCATAATAAACGCCCACATTATGTGGACGTGGAATGGAACGCGACTTAAAACGTTTGATGGCATACAAGTATTCACACACATTCTCTATTTACATGATAAAGATAAAGAGAGTTCCTGCACATGATAAGGGCGGAAGGGACGGGTGAAAACATGCGAGGAGAAGAGCAAGGGTAGTATGTACCAGTTACCAGAACGGGTCACGAAACTAATTCAATTCATCGGATGACAGGAGGAATGCGCTGCTGCTAAAAGGGCTCTTCTGGCTTCAGAAAGTTGTGATACTCCAGTTGAGTCATCTCTCCTCCTTTGATTGGATCAAATTTGCAACGGTAGAAGCTGAAATAGTATTGCGCACCGTATTAGGCATTTCACTCGTGGTATTCTTAGGAAACGAAATAAAAAATAACATAAAGGTGAAACAATTGGAATCAACATACAAACTAGGAAATAATCCCGATAACTTGTTCAGCAGCAGGTAAGAACCAATTAGATGGCAGTAAGAGATATTAACGGACAGCTAAGACATCATTAACATGCATTCAAACTACACCTTACTTTTTCTTCCAAAGCAGTAAAAGCACATAAACAAGCAAGTGACAAGAAGCTGGCAGTTACAACTAAAATTTTGCAAGAAGCATTGAAAATAAGCCAAGAAAATGATGATGGGTTATAGCAATCTTACTACATTGTCTGGAGTCTGGCTATATTTTACTTGATAGTAAAAGATTCAACAATTATGATACTACTTTCTCTAAAAAAAAATTATAATAGTACTAAGCCACAAATTAAGAAAGCTACTGCTACACTAAAAGGCCAAAACAAAACAAAATATGAAAAAAGATCCCGAAATTCAGAACAAGTCACCAATCAATCAAGCATGCAGTTCACCTAGCATCTGCTTTATATGCTCACCTTCCATCCATGCCAAGAATTACCACTGTATTTTTCTGATGGCCAAATGCAACAATATACTGAGAACCTTCAATCAAACGAAACTGAGCCACGGACCACTCAGAGCTGAAGTACTTTGGCAAGACTCCTACAAAACAAAGAAAATTTCATAGACATGGAACTATGGAAGACAAGTGAAGCAAAATCTGAACCCTAGCATCCACTAGAAAATTTCTATGAAGCCAGCTGTCATTCTTTAAGAAAGAATCATGCCCTGTCTCCCTTTAATATGACTACCAAGCTAATTCTTGATTTCAAAAGACAATCCCCCTTCCGCCCTTCAGCAAGAATAGTTAGTCGTTGAGATACACAATTGCTTTTAAGTTTTAAAGTTGTGGAAAATTGATTTTTTTTCCCTTTTGCAAGAAATAAAACTGATGAACGAGCTGATCATGTTTCACAAGTAAGAGGTGAAGTGATGAACACTTGTGCAGGCAGTAATAGACACAGATGAGTTACTCCAACAATACTCACAACCTAATAAATGCAAGAATTGGAACATCTAACCATGAAGGTTGTTGCATATCAGAGAATTTATAAATCTCAGTTCCACTATATAAGTTTCAATCCTAGTCACAAGAAATCATGTTTAACAATAAAGATTTATTCAGTCAGCTACAAAAACAAACATCGTAGAAATGTAAACCCCTCAATATCCCAGATTAACATAACTGAATTTATGTCATTTCAACCGACTGCCAGCATAATTCTTAAGGTAAATCAAGCGCATTTCGGTGATATGAGATTTCCATAGCAAAAGACATTCAAGAACTCCAAACTCCACAAATCTAAAGCCATGGACAGAAGCATTTAGCAAAGGCATCCCAATTCAACGTTCACTGTCAAAATGCTAGATAGCTGCTAACCAACTTTAGATTTGATCCCTCAAATAGGGAAAAAAAAATGCTTTCTCAAGTGTGGTGTCTTAAAAGTTAGAACAGGGAGATGCTGTAGAGATACTGAGATAGAAGTCAAAGGCTCCTTCAACAGAAGGAATCTCTCAAGAGTTCAATTGCAGCTGGTATTTCAGGTTGCAAATGGGTCAGTTCCTATCATACTATTCCACATTTTTAAGATAACAGGCATGATACTTGGAATCCGTGAATAGAAAATTTTGTGAAGTGAACCAGATAAAAAACATTCTTTTTTCTTTCTCTCAAACAGAAGTACATTTAACTGACACGATACTTGTATCCTTCAATTTAAAATTTTGTAAGCAAGTAAGCCAGATAAAAACCAATGTCCATTTTTTCCCTTCATTGAAGACATGAAGGAAGAAGAAAGCTAGTTGGGGTTAGGATAGCCAGGTAGAAGGGCTTTGAGGTTTCTAGTCCATATGCTAAGTTGTGTGCAAAAGGGAGAAAAAACAATCATTATGTTTAAGAAAGCACGCCTTTTTTAATAAAATAACCTCTACCAAGTTAACAATGGCATAAATAGGATTTCTAAAAATATGCCAGCAGTTGCCAACAGATAAATTATCATAACTAAGAAGCATGTGTATGACATAGTATTTACCTCTAATAAACGAAAGGGATGACCCAGACTGTGAATTTGAAGTGTTGATGTCTAACATGTTATTTGGACCTTCATTGGAAGGGGTTCCAGAGTTACTCTTTAAGCCGAAAACATGCACAGTTCCCTTATCACTTGAGACCGCCAGCCACTGAGCAGTAGGGGAGAATGCCAGACTATAGATCTCAGCTCGATCTGCACCTCTCCTTACCTGGTATAAATGAGTAAATGACATTTTTAACAAAATAGTTATCACTTGACAGAAACATAGATTAGAATTATATAACAGAAATTCGACATTGCACATATTTATGTGGTAGAACCAATCAACTAATTCCACTGAATTGGATTAAGTATACAAATATGTACCATCGCGTTGGATAATATATCAATCAACCAATGCCCAATCTTTATTTCAGACAGAACATCTACTCAAAGGTGAATCAAAATAATGTACTAGAATTCAAAGTACTGGATGAAAACTTGAAGGTTAACTGTTGAATTTTGAGCACAAGACCTTCAAGAAGTTTGCAATCACAGACAACTTATCCTTCAATTGCATGATCAAGTGACATCTCAATGACCATTATATTCGTGCACCAGTAAGTATTTGATATCATCATCCCCAACCCCCCAACTCAACATCCCTAGAATACTAGATGTCTCAATCTTTTCCTTTAATCACCAAAATCCATGAAGAGTGCATAAGCTCATGAATGAATACATTTGCATTTTATATGATGTCCTTATCTTGGACTTCTTCTCTCCAGAGGTTACAAATTACCCCAATCTGACAAGCCCAATTTATTTCCTCATGTGGTTTATTACATGTATTGAATGCAATCAAGCTCAGATGTCAATTCATTACCATCGTCATCCTTTTAGCATTACAAAACTTGTCAATATTCTAAGCATTCTAGTAATGTTCCTTAAATAGTTGGATAGCACCCTTAACATCACCTATTAAGTATTAACCCACATGAGTGATTGAGATATTAACCCACTTGCTATTTACTATGCTGCATTCCAATCTAGATGTTCGAAAACTAATGAGATGACAGCTTTCACTTTCTCTTGGTCTGAAAGGTGAAGCTATTCATTAGAAACTCATATAAATAACAAAGCATTCAAAACACTATAAGATTAATCAAATACATCACTCAGTTTAACCACAGAGTAAACCTCATAGTATAAAATAAAATTTCAAGCACAACTGTACAAGTATACAGCTACTAAAAGAGAGACCTTTTAACTATTTTCTAAGCAAACAGGCAGAAACTAATCATTTGTAAACAGGCAGAAGCAATCTAAAGTCCCTAAATAGGCAGCTGGTTAAGAGACAATAAAGCTCAACAGCTTTAAAAAACCAACCAATAAATCAATGGCGAATTCAATAATTCAATGTAGGCTCACCGGTAAAGCATTTTGTTATATTCTTGCACCAGTAAGTATTTGATATAATCATCCCTAACCCTCAACTCAAGATCACTAGATGTCTTTTGATCACCAAAATCCATGAAGAGTGCATTAGTTCATGAATAAATGAATGCATTTGCATTTTATATAATGTCCTTATCTTGGACTTCTTCTCTCCAGACGTTACAAATTACCCCTATCTGACAGGCCCAATTTATTTCCTCCTGTGGTTTATTACATGTATTGAATGCAATCAAGCTCAGATGTCAATTCATTACCATCGTCATCCTTTTAGCATTACAAAACTTGTCAATATTCTGAGCATTCTAGTAAAGTTCCTTAAATAGTTGGATAGCACCTTTAACATCACCTATTAACCCACTTGAGTGATTGAGATATTAAGCCCATTTAACCCACTTGCTATTTACTATGGTGCATTCCAGTCTAGATGTTAGAAAACTAACGAGATGACAGCTTTCACTTTCTCTTGGTCTGAAAGGTGAAGCTATTCATTAGAAACTCGAATAAATAACATAGCATTCAAAACACTACGGAGTATATAAGATTAATCAAATACATCACTCAGTTTAACCACAGAGTAAACCTCATAGTATAAAATAAAATTCCAAGCACAACTGTACAAGTATACAGCTACTAAAAGAAAGACCTTTTAAATTTTTTATAAGCAAACAGGCAGAAACTAATCATTTGCAAACAGGCAGAAGCAATCTAAAGTCCCTAAATAGGCGGCTGATTAAGAGACAATAAAGCTCAAGAACTTTAAAAAACCGACCAATAAAACAATGAAGAATTCAATAATTCAATGTAAGCTCACTACTCAGTACCTCTTGTACCAATGTGCCATCCACGGTGTTGAAAATCCTAACCAGAGTCCCCTTTGTGCTTGAAGTAGCCAGCAGAGCTCCATCCTGAGTCAACGCAAAGCAAGCAATCCTCGAATCATGGGCCATGATAAACTTCGTCCTCTTCGAAGCGTAATGCTCAACCCTAACCTGCCCCTTCTGCAACCCAGGGCATACCAAAACCAAGTTTGCAGCTGTCTGTGAAACCTCACAAAGCCCCTTAGGGTTGGCGATCGTCTCAATCTGATGCAAGAGCTTCAGATCAGCGAAATTATACACAAACACCTTCTGTTCCAACACCACCACGATCCGATCACGCCTGAGCCGAACCCCTCGAACCTCCGATCTGAAGGATAGCTCCCCAATACACCTACTCTGATGATCATCCCAGATCATGACCTTATTGACCGGGTACTGCGGCTCAGAACCGCCGCCAACAAGTGCGAGGATATTGCAGCGGAAGAGCATCTCAACGGTGCCAATACCACCGCCACGGTCGAAGTCACGGCGGAAGATCTCTCGGAACGGATCGCAGTTGTGAATCCGGAAGCCGCGATCAGTAGCGGCGGCAAAGCAGCCTGAATCCTGGTTAAAGGAGACATGAAGCAAGGCAGGAGCCGATGAGTAGGAGCCTCCAGTGAGCGAAGAATTAGGAGAATTCGGAGCAACAGAAGCCGGAGGCTTGAGAGAAGTCCTGATCGGAGGCGGGGGAGAGAGAGGTGTGACAAAATTAGGGTTCGTGGTCGCCGGGGAGTTGAAATTAGGGTTTTGATGTGTATGAGGAGGAAAGCCGTGTACTCCGTCTCCACTGCCGATTCCAGCTGGAAAGTTTCTGGAGTCGGAAGCATCACCATCTTCGGCGTCGTTAGTGGCAGAGGAGTCGTAGTAGCTGTGCTCGGATTGGGAAGACATGGAAGAAGGGGGAGGGTGGAGATCGGGGGAGATGAAATCGGAATTGGAATTAGGGTTCGAATTGGGATTGTTGGGCCAAGCTGATACAGTCGCCATGGATACCGATCCGAATTCCTGAGAGACTGAGGATTCGACACTGGATCAAACTCCTGCCATTGTTGATGTTGAGAAGGAGATTTGGGAGAGAGATGGTTCGGGAAGGGGCCGAAGGGGGGGCGTGTTTAATGACATACGAGGGCTGGTACGGAAAGTGACGCGAGTTGTAGATTCAGTAAATTCGTTGGCGGGGGAGGGGTATATTTGTCATTCGACATATGGTCTGGAGATCTTAGCTTCTAGATCTTGATTCGTTGATTAGAGGCCAAGTAACGAAGAACAAGTTGACACTCCAAAAATTAATACTAGGGGAATCAATTGATTGGAATTGTTTGAGAAACTATTTATTAATTGCATTGAAGATGTTAATTGGTGATCTTGAAGAAGATGACTTGGACGCATGAAGAAGTGCCCAGCGAATGGAATGGCACAACAAAATTGGTGAGGAAATATGAAATATGTGATTGATGAAATAAAGTTTAAGGCTGTTTGTCAATTCATCGGGCTATCGATTGATGAAATAAAGATAACTTATTGTTTGATTTCTCAAATTCTTATCTCGAGAAAAAATCAACATTATAAGTTTATCAATTTTTGTTTCTATTAGGTAAGGATTCGGATGAGGTTACTCTATCCGAAAGCATCATGCATTCATGCCGGATGAGGTTAAGAAAACCTGTATTATTGTGTAAATTAAGTCCCCCGGTAGAGTAACTAAGGTGTGCAACCTTATCCGCCACTCGATTATCAATTCGGGGAATGTGGAAGATTCCAAGATATTGTACTCCTTGAAGAATGGTTATAACGTCCGACATTGCTAGTTCTTTCCATGGGCAGATTGTGTGCGTTCGTAGAAAGTCTGTAATGATTTTGGAATCTTCTTCAATAATTAGTTTGTTAATCTTTAGTTCTCTAGTTTTTTCAACCTTAAGTCTTAGAGCAAGAGCTTCCGCCATGATCGGGGAGTGTCCACCAACAATCCTACCATCCATGCTAATGGGGTTGCCATTCCAGTCTCGGATAATGTCCCCAGTAGAGTTATTTGAAGCCGATATATACGATCCATCAAAATTTAGCTTGTATTTTCCAATAGGTGGCTTTTTCCAACATATTGCACTTTTGTTATTCTTTGGGTGGACCCTTTTTCCTCTCTGGATAGTGAGCTCCTCTTCTTTATTTAGGTTCGGCTTACTGGCTATTTTCCAGTTTTCGATATTTTCCTTGATGCGTTTTTTAAGTCCCACTTCCGAGGGAATGTAAGCATTTGTGAAAACTATTTGGTTCCTTATAAACCACAATATCCACCATCTAATTGCTATAATCTGTTTATTTTCCTTTGAAAGATTAGTCCCCAGTTCGTGAAGAATGTTGTTCATATCTCTGTTGTCTGATATAATTGCGTTTACTTTTTGGATTATTTCTCTTAAAAATTGTTGTTGGAAGTTGTCGAGGGGACATTCTATAAAAAGATGTATATCATCTTAGAATTGACTGCACATAAACTTATCAAATATGGTAGCACTATCGAATACCTTGATTGATGAAAAAAAATATCAAATATATTTAGGAATAAACTATCCATTCACACTTCATTACAATAAATGTTAAATTTTCTCATGTGAACCCATCACACCATACAAACTACCTAAATTCCAAGATTTATGAATTTGGATAGACAAAAGGTCAATAGATGGTTGTGATTAAGTTCACTTCAAACTCCGACTCCAAACTCAAATGACGCGAAACTCAAAATTTTAATCAAAGTCCATTGTCCGAAAACTTATTCAACCCAAACCCAAATGAAAGAGAACCAAAACAAAGTCAACCTCAATCATAGTTGAATCCGAAAAAGTCAAAACCTAAAACAGTATCAAATTCGAAATAATTAAAACTTGAATTATATCACACCCGAATCAAAATAACCCAAGATTGCTATCGAAATTCAAAAATCTAACCGACTAAAAAACAATACTACGTATGATCTAAATTGTTAATGTTACTTACTTGAAATACCAAAATATTTGAAACTCGAACCAACCTAATCCGATTTACCGGATCCAAACCCACCCACCCGATTGCCACCTATCATGAAGAATGGGCTTGAACTTCGTAACGTAAAGGCCCATATATAGCTCAAGCCCATTTAAGGAGTCTCCTTTCTCTTTTTGACTCATCGGCGCCCAGGCTCGAAGAGGGCCCTTTCGCTTCCAACGATTCCGGCTTAAGCAAACCCTCTCTAGAACCCTAGATTCCCGATCTTCCTTCGAAGCAGCTTCGCACTCTTGATTTTGGCCAACTATGAGGTAATTTGGGCGTGCTCTTCCTCTTCTCCTTGTAATTCATTCGAATTTCTGCAAGATTAGGGTTTTTGGTCCCGACTCTCACTCTCACAATTCCAAGCACGAAAATTGGATTTGAGCCTTACCCTGCGGGGTTATGGATTGGATACTAATTTCGTAGCTGGAGTAGTAATTTATATGATTTGATAGATCTGCAGTTTTCCAGTTTCCCCCATTTTAATCTCTTTCGGTTTGTTCATTTTCATTCGAAACCCTAAACTGCGTTTTGTGACTGTACTCCTCCCTATATCCCCGCCTCCTATACTTGCTGTTGCTCGAGTAGGGTTTGGTAGACTTGCCTTCGCTTTGTAGTTGTTATTTGCTTACGAACGTCTAACTAATGTCTTTTTTTGTCTTGCTTTTTTTCCATGGCAATTGTTGATTCCAGTCGACCGATGGAAGAAGATGCTCCCGTAAGTTCAGCTACTTCTAAACCCTTTGCAGTGTTACTCATTGGAATATTTGCCTCTTTTCTTATTTATCCATACTGTGTTGCATCTTGTGCTCCTCTACCCTGTCTAATTGTTGTATTTTTTCTGTTTTGATTCTTTTTTATCGACTATAGATGCCATGGTTTATGATCAAGGGTCAGACCTTTTTGTAGTGCTACTCATTGGCATATTTTTCTGTGTTTTTGGTGCCCTTTTGTTGTTTAACCACCTTTTGCCCTATTGGTTTGCTAATGCCATTGAAATATCTTTTAAGTTAAGGATCAGTTAACACTTACAGCTGTGTTTAGAACCCGTGTTATGGCCTGGTATTTGGAACTGGAATGATAGTTGATAACTTACTATTTGTGTTGCATAGATCGATGATCAGACAAGATTTTATTCATTGGTATACATTTCTGTTTTTGGTGCCTTTTGGTTGCATAACTTTTGCCATTTGCCACTATTGGCTTGCCAATGTCAATGGATATATTTTGATTAAAAGTTCAGTATACCACTGTGTTGAGACTTGAACCTATAATAGGGTCTGGTATTTGAAACTGGAATGATAATATGTCTTGCATAGAGTGGTGATCAGACTAGATTTTATCCTGTTTAACATTGGGTTTTTAGATACATGATGATTTTGGTAAGGATACATGTACTGCATCTAGTATTGGTTTCATAATTCATAGACCCTTCCATAGAACCCTAAAATTTTCTTGATCTATATGCCCTGTTGGTTTTTGCAGAATCTGATAGTTTATTGTCTTTTGCTATTGCCAACTGGCTTTATTTTTGTTATAGTGTGAGCCATGTATGATTCTAACACTTGGGATCTTTTTTATAGGCCAAGAACGAGGAGGAAGAGTTCAACACTGGCCCCCTCTCCGTGCTTATGATGAGTGTAAAAAACAACACACAGGTATTTTTAAAGATTAAAAGGGTTTTTGATAGTTTATCTTTTGCTTCTTTCTGTTGCTTATGCTACAATTGACATACTTTCAATTCTAACGTCTCCTTGTTCCACTTTATTCCCATGATTTTCCCAGGTACTAATCAACTGCAGAAACAACAGAAAGCTCTTAGGCCGCGTTAGAGCTTTTGATCGACATTGCAACATGGTTCTTGAAAACGTCAGGGAGATGTGGACTGAGGTTTGCCCTTTTATTGGTCTTTTCCCTCAAAGTTAAACTTGTGTCTTTCCACTTGAAACTTTCACATAGTGAATCATCGTAAGATTAAAAGAGTGACTCTTTGATTGTGGTCTCAGGTGCCGAAGACAGGTAAAGGAAAGAAGAAGGCCCTGCCAGTGAACAAAGACCGGTTCATCAGCAAAATGTTTCTCAGGGGCGATTCAGTCATCATTGTGCTCAGGAACCCCAAATAAGCTACTGCCATATCTGTGTATCAAACCTAGTTTTACTACTTATGTCTAGCACCGAGTATCTTTGCACTCTGATCTCCTTAAGAGCACTTAATCTTGCCTTTTGCTGGTTCAAGTTTGGTAGTTTAACTTCATCCATCAATGTATTACCCCAAATTGCCTATCCGTTTCCTGACAATTAAGAGGTTTTTTGGGAAAATTAAAGACTTGTGATAATCTTTGTGATTTCTAGTTTCAAAGTTATGTATTCCAATCTATAATCATCCTGCAGATGATTGACTGGCAAAGGAGAGTAAAAGTGAAGAACAAATGCTCAGCTTTTTCATAATTAACTTGCAAAATCATTCCCTGAATTGATTTCAGAAATGAGACACAGTTAGCTCTTTATTGGAGTTAAGGATATACACAGATCATCTTTATTAAGCCCCACACAATTTGTTTAAACCTTGTTATTATCACTCCCAAGTCTTCAACACACAAAAGTAGAAGGTGATGGATTTCGCATGCTCGTGGCTCAATGGCTTTAGTAGTCGCTTGTTGATGTCCGATTCCAAACCCACATAGCTCCGGCCTCCATCAGCATTGGCACGAGCTTCCCTTGGATTTGGAGGCTGATGACGTCGTTGGCTCCACCTACAAACTTCTGGCCTATGAAAACAGCGGGAACGCTTGGCTTGACTCCCATGCTCATTAGCGCCCTTTCTATTTCTCGTCCATTTGGAATTTCGTCAAGCTCATACACCGTGGGGTTGGCTCCATAGCCGCTGATAAGCTGTTTTATAGAGTGCGACACACAACATGTGCTCTTGCCGAAAATCACCACTGGCTTTTCGTCTGCCAAGTTTCTTACAGCCTCCATTGAACTGGTGATTGCAATTGGAATGCTTATCAAAGGCTTTTTTGGCTCTGGTGTGATGAAGTTGTGATGTGAAAACCCTATTTATAGACTTGATCATTTCGTAACCTAGATGTCGAGATTCAAAGCTGCTTAGCAACTCTTCTTGTTGGTCTAGTGCGTGTGCATCCCTTTCGTTATACGAATCTTCTATATAGTGAGCATTTGCCTAGGTGGAGGAGGAATTTGGAGTTTTATCCAGTTGGGTAGAACCTTTTTTTCCCCATTTTAAGATTCTCATCTATTTGGATTTATGTGAAGCATGTACCGAAAGGTAAGGACTAAGGATAAGATTAGCAGCTGAAAAATGTGGGGAACAGAAACTGAAACTGAAGATGAAATGACCTCTCCTTGCATACAATCTTAAGATCAGATCTACCATCGTCGTACACCAGAAAGTGGGGAAGGTATCCAAAATGCAACCTGTTGGTTTTCGAAATTCATTGGAAAGAGTCATCAGTAAGTTATTCCCTGCATATATGATCTGTTCGCTGTGTCGGAAATCTATTTGTTGATCATGGCAATAAAAATAGTGCATCAGTTTAGTAGTATATATGTTGTATACTGATAAAAAATTTAGAATCCAAGGAAGTTTGTGTGTTAGTAATGCGCCCAAAGAACCGCTCTTTTGTATGAACTTCTATGACAGATTAGTTGCTTTATCAGCTGCAAATTCTATGACAGATTAGTTGTTCGAAAAATCTGGCTGTCAGACTCCATGGTTGTTGGAATTTAGTGTAATGCATCTTAAGCATCGATTTCGTGGAAAAATGACAGTTTGAGGTAATAAATGTCTGTGTGGTTAACATAAGGCATATCATACAAATTCCATGCTTAATAGATTGTTAATCTCATCTCTTGAAATTTTACAGTGATATCATCACAAGTGTTTGATATTATATGACATCATAAGGAAGCCAGGGAATCCTTGTTTTCATGTCATATCTACCACTACTTATAATGTATCTCATTTTCTGCTTTATCCGAAGATAACCTCGAGATTTTTTGCAGGATTCCTACAAGGACATGTAAGATTCGCGCGCAAAAGTATTCCTCTTGCGCGCGATATGAAGCATTTAAGCACAATGAACTTCTCGGATAATGAAGGGCCATTTCTTCCATCAAAATGGAAATGACAATTTTTCCATTTAATATCAACTCAAAATTTCAATTTTAGGTTCTATTCAGATATATATAAAAAAGAAACTGGATAAGTTTCCCTGTGAATTTATTCTTCATGTCATGGAGGAATCTCTCTAGGAGATGTTGTTATCATTGTTCATATGCATTTGATTTCATCTTGGCTGTCGTTTTTCGTGTTTGTGAGCATCTTGTTCTTAAACACGCAATGAAGCAGCTCGCTGAAATCTCAGAGCTAATAATGCAGGCAAGAACTGTTGATCACTAGAGTTTGTCTGCACCTTTCTGATTTGTGAAGGAGTACTTCTTCCTTCTTCCCACCTGTACGCTGTACCTGCTGGTACTGTCGTTGTTCTTCGTTATCTATATGGAATAAGAAGCTAAGTGCACAGATTGCTTGAATATGTGAATCAATTCACTCTTCTTGAAAACTTGAATACGCGTTACCTTGCTTTAGTTCTTGTACAAAGTGCACACATAGATCAATTTGATGACAGCTTCACTGTTATTCTTGAAAAGGTAAACAGTGTTTCTTGAACTATTTTGGATGGCAAAATTACAGAAAACCACCCTTTAAATATGGGTGTTTTCACTTAACCACCCCTTAAATTCAAAATTATAGAAAACCACCCTTTAAATGGTATTTGTTTACAACTCCCCACCCATTCAACTATTTTCTTTAATTTATCACTAAATATATTATATTTTAATATTTTTAAACTCAAATTTGATTGTAAATATATTTATATGTTGAATTTAAGGGCTCGATCATATTTTAGGGATTATTTTATTTATTTTAAAAAAATAATAATAAATATAGCCTAGAATTATTATCTTAATTTATGGTTAAAAATGTTTATAAAATTTTAAAATATTAGGGAAATTACTCTTATTTATTTATATTTTAAATAAGAGTAATTTATATAATGTTTTAAAAATTTATAAACATTTTCAAACATAAATTAAGATAATAATTCTAGGTTTTATTGATTATTATTTTTAAAAATAAATAAAATGATCCCTAAAATATAATTGGGCCCTTAAATTCAAAAATTAAATATATTTACAGTAAAATTTGAGTGTAAAAATATTAAAATATAATATATTTAATGATAAAGTAACGAAAATAGTTGAATGGGTGGTGAGTTGTAAACAAATATCATTTAAAGGGTGGTTTTCTGTAATTTTGAATTTAAAGGGTGGTTAAGTGAAAACACTCATATTTAAAGGGTGGTTTTCTGTAATTTTCCCATTTTGGATTGAATACTTTTGATTTGCTCTAATGAGGCCTTAGGGCCTTGCCAGTCATGAGTTGTGCCTTTCACTCTATGACAGGAAACTCGGGATCGGAATAAATCTGTTTTACAGTACTGCTTCTGTTACTGAAAACTACTCATCTGTTGTATAACTAAATAAGTTTGCATTTGTTCTTTAGTCATCTCAAAGTGACAAATCTATGTGAGCATCAGAGTATTGCAATGTCAGGATTTCTTTATGTGAAATTCCGAGAAACTCCGGTCGGGTTGTATGAAAACGTGAGTCGTGTCGGGTTTATTTTATTTTTGGTTATAAGGTCGGGATCCACCCTTCTAACACAAAAGCTTAGGCGCTGGATCGGGTTGACCCTTGAACAAATTTTTTTTCTTCTTCCGGGTCGAGACTATCAATCTCTTTATAGCTTAACCAGTTTTTGGTTTTTACAACGGGTTTCGGCATCTCAGAGCTTAAATTGAGATAATCCAAAGGCATCAGATTAATATATTAAAAAAAAACATTAGGTTTCACTCCAATTCAATTCATACCTACTCCAAGTTCTACAAGCCTACAACTATGGATTATTCTATTTTCAACCTGGAAAAACAAGAGTTTGGACAAAGTCAGAAGCAAAAGAGACACCATGGCGCCGAAGAGTGTCATTCTGAGGGATGCACCCATCTCTATTAGGATCATATATCACCAGCTCATCCGCAACAGCAACATCTTCTGCAGTTGGATCAACACCGACGACTTGTAATTGTAATATTGTTTCGACGGCAAGGCTAAAACTCAACATCTTATCCCACGATTCATTCCTCAGCGTTCATACTTCACATGGAAAGACGACTTGTAATTATAGTCTTGGATTCCAAGACTATTTGTTTGATAATTATAGGCTGCTACAAGATATAGACTTGCTGAAGCCTCAAGCAGTATGATTCCAAACAATGGGTATTAGATCAGAGGAAATAATACATGAGGAGTATTGTGATAATTCGACAAATGTAAGTGCTAAAAATAGGTATACTTGAGTTTTGAAAGTAAAAGGTTTGACAACAAAATACTCAGAGTTAGTGTGGACAAGTTCTAACTACTAAGGTAGAGGGGCGATAAATGTATTTTCTAAAATCCCTTGGGCACCATGTGAAAAAATTTAAATCATTATTGTCAATTTTGACTTAATTTTTTTTAACCTAATCCAAGAGTTTTAGTCTTCTAGATTGGGCACAAAGGGTGTTTTGCCCTAAGAGCCTGAGGACTACATAAGTTATAACTACTCATATTTTATGGTTGCTTCACTTGCTTGACCCCATTAATAGGTACAAGTGGTAATTACTAATCTAGAAATGAGAATGGTTTATAATAGATTTGTGCCATTGGATCATGAATTTTGATTGTATTTGTTTTTTTGTGGATTTGTGCACTTGAAGATTTTAGAAGAGAGCGAAATATCTACATCTTGAACTTAAGGTATAATGTGGGTAAAAAAGAAACTAATAGCAAAGTGTGTCTCCTAGAAACCGATTGATTTTTGTTCAAAAATGGATGTGTGCCTTTTAGATTTCAGTGATTTTGTTCTTGACTTAGAATTATATTAAATAGAGGGGGTATTTGATAGATTTTCTCTGGATTTTTCTCTGTTACAGATCTTTTTTCATTTTTTTTTTGAAGCATGTCCTGTAATTTTTATCCTTTTTACAAGTAAATTTGAACTGGGATCCTTGTGGCATTAGTCCAGAGAAACCAATCCTTATCTTTAAGATTTCGGCGGTTGATTTTCACATTTTTAAAGAAAATTTTACTGGGTATTTATGCACCATAGATGTTTGTTTTATTTCTTGTAATGTCAAGTGCCAATCTTAGTATGGGGGATTCTTTCTTGTAAAATGATGTCTTGCTTTTCCTCTTTCTGATATTTTCAATATTATTTCGCACTTCCTTTTCGAAGTCTCCCCCCTGCCTGAAATAGCTAGTTTGCAAATATCTTGCCTTTGTCAGGTTGTTTTGAACAAGAAAAGAGAATTTCAATGGCAGAGGCTTGGCCTTTTCTTAAGGGTAGGAGCTACAAGGTATGTCCATAATGTTATTTTTATTTATGCTAGATATGTAATCATTGTGCTGAGAAATAATGCCAAATGCGGATCACAAAAAAAGGGGATATTAGGATATTGGAATTTGGAAGTATCATATCATAAAAAATACACTGATTGATGAAGTTGTTTTATAATGATGTTGCTTCATATTCTCATTGCAATTCACTATCTTATACGGAGTATAGTCCTTTTCTTTGTGATGAAAACTCCTATAAAAATTTAGTGTAAGAATGACCAAAAGTCTTCTTAATGGAGACATTGGGACAAATGTCACAAATCATTCATTTCCACATCAGCAATTACAAACACTACGATATTGCAACCAACCAAACAAAGCAAATGGAACAATTCTGTGTTTAGGTTTTTGGGGGTATTAATTTGTCAAGCTTAATGTCTGTTGCAACCTGCAATTTGGTCCATAAGTTTCCCGGATCAGCTTACATTTCCATTCTGGTATAATTGTTGCAGTATGTACATTGTTAATATCTCCTTTGTAAGAGCCCATGGTAAAAAAAAAAAAAAATGCCTGACAAACAAAGGCATGTACGTCTTGCACCACTGCACAATTGCACTTGGCCTGCCTTTGGAGGTCTCAGCTCAAATAACCCCTAGGTGGCATTTTCCTTCATTTTTCCACGGTATAGGGACAATCTTAAAGTAAAAGTACAGATCTGTCTAGCTGGCTATCAGGCTATGTTTATCATCATGTGCTATAATAGGTTTCTATGCAATGTTAAATTATGAGTGTCTCTCTCATAAAGGGATGTCACAGTTTGGAGCAAATGCTACTCTTGTTAATTTGTTGGGTGTTGTCTCTCCTGAAATACCTGTTTCTACAGTAGAGAAGTATTGGTGGCAAAAGAATGAGTTGTCAACTTCTTGCACCTATTTGGCCTTTGGCCAAACAGGTGCTTAAAGTTAACTAAACATAGCCTGGAAACTTTGGGCTATGTTTTATCATTACCTTTCGACTAATGACTCCTCTAGAGAATGTCATTTAGATTATCCACAATGGTGGGCTTGCCCAACATTTCACTATCCTGTCCTCCTTCCACCATATTCTCTTTCTTCCGACTCACTTTCAACTAACATTTCTCTTTACCTTCCATAGTTCATTTTTCATTCCTTTCAATTCTAGGCTTGCCCAACAATTTCTTTCTCCTACTTTTTATATGCCTTACAATGCTAGGCTTGCCCAACCGTTTATTATTCCCACGGTTTGTATTGGACCTAAAGTTAGGCACCCCCAACGAGAGGCAATACCTAAAGAGGAGAGAGGGAGCAATTAGGCAAGGAGGTTACCCTCCATTGCAGCTGCTTACAACATCAATGCAGAAAATTGAGCGAGGTGCCCTTCTTATATTGGGTATTTAGTTTAGATATTAAACTTTCTGATGCCGTTCCTCTTATAATCTGGATGAATGGAAACTTTTAACTGTACCCCCACACATGCAAAAAATTGCGAGCCTTGATTTAATATATTTATTATGGCATTTCATCAAAATATTGAGAGTATTTGAGGCCGTTATGGTTAAGAAGTGGTTTTATCTTGTATGTTATCACTTTGGTTATTTGTTGAGTGCGCATCTCCTGGAGACATTTTTAGGAGGCAGTGTGTTTATGTTGGTTAATTCAAATGGTGCTGCTGAAGATACTAGTTCAGAGGCTTCCATGGCCGACTCCGATGCCTTGAGCAACTTTGAAGATAGTAGTAAGCATTCCAACACCGAGCACAGGCAGTCTGGTTAACTCTGGTCAAGTGGATTACACTGCAAGCAGGAAGAAAACGGGTGGCAGCTGATATGGTAGAATCTGTTTTGTTGAGTGCGCATCACCTGCAGTTGGATCAACACCGACGACTCGTAATGTTTCGGCGGCAAGGCTAAAACTCAACGTCTTATTCCACGATCCATTCTTCAGCGTCCATACTTCACACGTGTAGGGAGACACAACCTGCCACCGTACAAACGAAAGCAAGTCTTGCCATTTACAGAGGTTTATTTGATAATTAAGGTCCTCGAGATCTTCCGGCAAAGCTATTGTTCCGAATTTGTGCTGTCTAAAATCAAAGAAAAGTATATCAATAGGATTAACTGCTATCCAATGAGCCACTCCGTCTATGAGTAGTTGCGGACCTAGATAGTTGGCTTGATAATCGCTAATAATTTCAAAGTGAGAGCAACTACTAGGGACGTCCATAGTAATTCCAATCCAAGAGTCGGGCGTCGTGGATGAATAGAGGACCGCCTGAGGATCAATCCAGAAACCGCAGCGCTGAATCTCATCATATGCAAATTTATCACAAGTGTCGGATGCATCGCTGTCCCCATCAAACAGCCTGAATTCGAATTGAATTCCAAATTCCGGGAGAGGGAGGGGAATCCTGAGAGATTGATGGGTTGAAGGGTTCCAAAGGTGGAGCTCTTTGATTTGGTCGTATAAACAAACTACGCCATGGGCGCTGCTGCTACTAACAAGAGTTAGATTCTTCAATTTCTTAGCGTTCAAATCTCCTTCGGTGCTGATTGGAAGGAGGTCGCCGGACTCCATTATCAGACGCTTCGAGTTTAGGTGATGAGACGTTTGTTGCAATTGGGAGGCAAGATGTTGGGCTCTGAAGTGAGTTGAGTCGATCACTTGTTTCCACGATTTGCTGACACACCGCCACCGCAGTATCGCTTTCGCCGGCAACCACCTCAAAATCTCACCAACTACATCTTCACCCATGTACTCCGCCATTAAAAAAGATCGATCGATCAGCTTTTTTGCGTTTTAATTATATTAGATGCTTTCATTCTGTATAGAATGTGTTAATATTATATACTGCTCGATCGATCTCTGTATATCTACTCAGTAGATATCTTTATCTATATATCATCAATCATGAATGTCAATCTAAATCTATCTATATCTCTATATCCCCAAAAAAATGATCTATCTATATATCTTTTTTTTTTGGATGAGATGTAATAACTAAATTAATTTTAGACTTTTTAACCCATCAAATTATAACATTTTAAAAAAATTCTATCAATATATATTTTAAGTAAGAATAATTTTTTACGATGAATTATCACATTTTTTTGTTGTCTTTAAACCAATCAAATTAGAGCTTTTAAAAAAAAATGTCGTTGACATATTCTAAACAATAAATTTAATTCAAAATTAAACGTCAAATTAATATATAATTTGATGAGGTGTAACTAATTAATTGTACGGCTTAATTTCAACCAATTAGATATTATGATAGTTTTTTTTTAATTTTCTTAATATATTCTATATTTTCTAATTAATTGGTTCAATTCAAAACACTAAATAAATTTATAATTCATATCCATAAGACCATATCTATATCTAAAGATCTTAATATATTATATTAAACGAGAAGCATTTTGCTCCATATGCAATTCTCTCAATCTATCATATTTTTATCAAAATCATTTTCTTTTAAGTATTTTAAATAAAAATTTATGATATATTTTGTTTATTTAGTAACAAATGAGATAAATATAAAAAATATATATCTATTTATACTAATTTAATGAGAAGATTTGTAATAATTTTAATTAAAAATATTATTAAAATGTAACTACCCAAATATGATAACAATTTATTAATTAAATTAATTAAAAATTTTAATCAAGGTGTACACATGTACATGTTAAATGAAGTGGCTAAAAGATAGAACCAACCTATATTTAATCACCGCATATTTTGCTTCCCCACGCCGATAGTTCCACCAAAAAAGATTAGGTTACATTATTATGTATATCAGTATATACGTCCAACATATATATAGATCGACAAGATTATATTTTCTGTCACATACATATAACATTAATAATATATATATATATATATATATATATATATATATATATATATATATATATATATATATATATATATATTAATTATATCCTTTAAAAGATTGAAGTGTTTTATTTAAATCGATCAATAATGCATAAGCATAATGTAGGTTCACAAATTTGAAGATGGTAAATTTTCAAATACCAATTTTCAAGGAATTTTATGTACGTGGATATGGGTTATATGGATTCGGGTATACGGGTTATATTTTGTTTGTATTGGGCCTGTTTTTCATGTTTGGGCTCAGCCCTATAAATAGGACCAAATTGTTGGTGGATCGACTAAAGGCTGATGACGTTGAATTTTGCACCTTACTTTGATCGAGTAATTTCGAGAGTTTTCGAGTACATCTTGAATTTCTATGAGTAAACCATGAAAATAAAGCACGCATTATAATCCACTCGAGGAGGAATTTTATTAATAATAAAAAAAGGCTAAGTGGTACTGAAGCGGTGACAGCTCCATTCGTCTAAAAATAGAAGTCGTTTGACTTGATGCAGATGATATTGGTGATCGTGACTATTCGAACTTGGATTCAGACCCGGAGCTGAGGGAGGAGTATACGGTGGATGATGAGATACTTAGGTATATCATCGAGTTGAAACACTTTGGTAGTGCTTAGGTATACCATCTGCTTTCTGTCAAGAAAAAAAATGGTGGACTAGCTTATATTTATATCAGCTAATGAAAGAGCCCAATGCAAAAAAAAAAATGCATGTTGGGTCTTTGGAACAGTTCGAATCAGTTTGATAAAAATAAAAAAGTTTGAGCTGTTTTACCGAGAAGCTCTACGGTTCGACACATTTTGTAAGGAGTTAAAAACTATATAAAATATTAAATTTTTATTAGTTTAAAAAAAAAATATTATACTTATTAGTTTTTTTTAATATTTTATATAACTTTTAGTTATTTAAAAACGCGTTAAAAAGTCAAACGACATATATTTTAAGACGGTGGTAGTATATATAAAACATCATGAGGCGGGTCACACAATACAAAAAGATCTAAATCAAAAGAAAAAAAGAAGCGAGATAATTACTAATTAGCAATCACATTCGCTTCCCTAAAAATATGATTTAGTGTTGCAATGATAAGGCTAATCATTGCGAAACCAAGCTGAATAGGGGCAATCCGGATCTTCTACTCCACCCCCCTAACCCTCCCTACTCCACTATATTTTTTTACATTTATTTAATTTTTTTAAAAAAATATTTACATTACTGAAATCTATTTTTATACCTTTCTAAAATTTTATTTTGAAAAATCATGTTTTATAATTTTTTATAATTGTATTTTGTAAAAACATGATTTTTCAAATTTAATTTTTTTAAATATATAAAAATAGATATTAGTAATATAATTATAATTTTTTTAAGATTAAATAAATGTTAAAATATTTTTGTGATGTAGGGAAGAGAGTGGAAAATAGGTAGTTGGAGATCTCCACTGGAATAGGGGGTAATAACTACTCCGTCCAATCCAAAATAAGTGTCGTTTTAGCTCTTGATATATATATTTTTTATTAGGTAAAAATTCGAGCTCAGACAAACCTGAAGCTCGAGAATGAGTCTTATTTTGAATCAATCTACAACAAATAACAATTTTCATTAATCAATCTATTAAATTGTCTAGAGTGACAATTATTTTGAATCAAATTCAAAAGTCTAAAACGACACTTATTTTGATCGAAGGTAGTATTGTCTACCTATCAATAGAATCATCCGTTGTGACTTGTGAATCTATTTCAAGGGCAACCCTTCTGTATCCCCAAGACCAAGCAAGACATAAACCTTGTAGAAAGTTGGAACCCATAATCTGAAACTAACTCATAAATGACCAAACACAAAATTAGCTTGAACCCTAATGGTCCAATTGATAGATACTGCAAGAGTGATGATTCTGGATCTACCAATTACACAAAGACAATCAATCAATCATCTGTAATAATATATAACAATGTGACAGAAGCTTATATATATATAGATATATCATATATACATGGATGAAAACTGAACAACAAGGGGTATCTTTAACTTTTACAATGGGAATTTCTTCCAACTTCCATCCCACCAGATCATAAGCATCTTCTATCCTCCTTGTTGATGAAGGATTGGGGTTTGTGGGAAAGCATCTGAATCTGTCTTCTGCCGCATTGGTTGACATTCGCCGTTCCTTTTAGCCTTCACCATATCTGTCTTTTATGTGTAAGCTAACCTAGCTCTTTCAAGTCCGTTAAGAACTCAATTTAACTGTCAAATGTATTACAGTACTTATGTGTAAGCATCATGCTGATCTTGATTACCCCAAGAATCGCTACGCAGTAAGATCAAGGGAAAATAGGATCCAAGCACATGCATCTTTATTCCTAAGGTAGCCAAAAAAGTCATTGCAAAATGCAGCACAGCACATTTAACAGAATCTATACTGTTCTGATGTGCACATAACATATCAACCATGCTAAGATTGCTAGCTGTTGTAAAATTCCTCTTTTAAGTATTGAAGTAGCTAGGGTAATTAAAAGATTTATTTCGCGACAATTGGCATGGGGACCGGAGTTGAGATATGGATAAACTCTATATATCTCTCCTCATCAGCTGAAGCATGGTATCTGTGTAAAGTGTACAATGAGATGCCCATGATACAAGATTCTTTCTTTTTATTTACATCAGAAGGCAAGTTTTCTGATTGATCAGATGATGATGATGATGATCTTTTTAATGAGAAGAACAGGAGATGTTATGAATTTAAGATCATCATTGTTAAGAACATTGACCGGCATTTCAGACAACGAGCTAGATAGGATTATATACGTTGCATCTCCTAGAACAAGATCAATAAGTGTAGCTCATAGCTACAGATAGTGATTTAAGATTTACGAAAGCTATCAAGAAGATGGACATAGATCAATGTGATTATGGTACATGATTATGCAACTTGTTTGATAGGTAGGGAGGTTGAGGAGGAGGGTCATTGTCGAAGCGAAGATCATGCTGATGAGAGCATTCTTCTTATCCCTTATAGATCTCAAAGGAACATCTTTTCTATCTTTGTTCTCGCTCTTATGAGCGCCTTTTTCGCCTTTTAAGAATGAAGATATCAATCCATTCGAGGCGCTGCTAGCATCTCCTTATAAATTGGTCTCCAGTCTCTTTGTGACTCCACACAAACTTATCCTCTCTAGCACATAACTGCATAAGCAAAGGCACTCACTTTCTGTTTCCGCACTTCGCTATGTATGTATAAAGACCAATCTTCTTGTTTTTCTACTTATGGTTTGTAATTGATTGTAACCCTTTAGCTACTTTTTACTAAGAACAATCTACACTACCTTTTTCTTTTTCTTTACTAGAAATGGAGAGGATTTATGATCTTGCTAGGATGAAAGCAGCTGTCATCTTCACCAAGAGCTCATGCTGCATGTGCCACAGCATCATCACACTCTTTTACGAAATGGGCGCGAGCCCTGCAGTGTATGAGCTTGACAGGGACGCGCGTGGTAAGGAGATGGAATGGGCTCTGCATAGGCTCGGGTGTAGCCCAACCGTGCCTGCAGTGTTCGTAGGAGGGAAGTATGTTGGTTCTGCCCGTGACGTCCTCACTTCACACCTTGATGGGTCTCTCAAGGACAAGCTCATAGCAGCAAGGGCTATCTGGTTCTAGCTAGCTACAACAACCAAGCTATGAAGGGTCACCAAATCTTACCCTTTTCAACAACCACCACCAGAACAAAAATCAAGAATTGTTCAGTAAATAATCTTGGAGTCTCAGGAGCTTTTCTTTTTCTGTGCACTTTTTATAAACAACATTTTGTTCAGCAATGTCTAGCTGCCAACTTCAACTGTCATGTTTTCAGCCTGCAAATGATGTATAGTATCTGCTGAAGCAATATTTGTAGTATCTTCCATGAATGGACTGAAATTTTCTGCCTCTTTTACCCACAATTTAATTTTTTTCCAATTTGATATTTGCATTCAGCAGAAGTGGATTAAGAATCAACTCAATTTCCTTTCCTTCTTCTCCATGCTCCATTTTGATTGATATATAGTAAGAGATTCTTGATTTATACTAATAAAAAAAAGTGGACTACACCACTGATTTCGACCAAAAAAAGGCTAACAAAGCCAGTCTTTAAAGTGAGATGCATAAATTCTCTATGACAGTAGCTTAGCAAGCAAACGAACACAGCCAAGTCAATTCAACCCAAAGAGATTGGGTTAATTCTGTCACTTGGGATATATGGAATGATATTGCAAGACGAAAACAATAATGCGCCCACTCTTTTCCATTCCTTTTCTGGTTCCTTTCGGATCATATGACGTATAAGTCCACTTAGTATGGTTGATCCTCACTCTTCCGGTCTGATCAATGAGCACATATTCTCACCAGTGCAAGCTATTGTGTATTCTCTTCTTATATACTATTTGTCACCAATTAATTCACATGGACTGATCAAAACTAAAAAGCATTAATGGTTTCAAGTTTTTAACCCAATGAAACAACTCAAGTTTTATGCAGCTATCTACATGTTAAGTAGACATGATCTCTTGCTACTAAAGATGCTGAATGACTGTCAAAACTGATATCAGGCTGTATTAAGAGTAACAAGATTGCTGTGTACATAAGGAAGCAAAAGGCATTTTATTGCAGAAGTATTGAAAGGAGTAAAGCAGTATAAATTGGAGCAACATGTAATGTAAGCATGGAATCTGGCTACCACGACGTGTGAGGAAGAATCAAGCCAAGTTGATCTGTCAAAAGAATCACGCCCACTGAAAACTCGCCCCACATTGACATCAATCCATGCCCCTCTGTTGATATAGAGAATCTTTGAAAAATTGACCGCCCTTGAAGAATCGCGATGCACTCCAAACTATCCGGTGAAATTGATGAAGAAAATCTTGTGGCTGAATACAAAAAACAATGGTCATTAGGCTGCACACGACACCCGAATCATATCTGACTTCATCTCTCCATCAATGACTTCCGGAGATTACTTGTACTAAAACAGTTCCTATGACTGTTTACATTAAGTGGTGCCATCTGTTTCGAAAGCTAGTCAGTCAGTCAGTCATGCCAGCCAACTTGCATTGTGTTCATTTCTTAAGAGAAGGATTGGCTTGTCATAGTCAGCTTTTTTCTTAGGATTTTACGTATCTTAATAAAGCGCGACCTCTTTTAGAAGTTCCTCTAAGAAGAGTGGTAGGAAGAATTAAAGGCGCAAGACCTCTCAACTCGTCCCTATAAATAGTGCAACCGGAGAGCTCAAAGTTTCTTCAAAACCAAGAAACAAGGCAACCATGGATAAGGTTAGCAAGGTTGTATCGGATCATGGAGTGGTGATCTTCAGCAAGAGCTCGTGCTGCCTGTGCTACGCGGTCAACATACTGTTCCAAGAGCTTGGAGTGACCGCATATGAGTACCATGTGGACCAAGAACCCGAAGGGAGGGACATAGAGAAGGCTATCTCAAGGATGGGATGCAACCCACCTGTCCCTGCTGTGTTCATCGGTGGGAAGCTCGTGGGCACGACCAATGAGATCATGTCCCTTCACCTAAGCGGATCCCTCATGCCGATGTTGAAGCCTTACCAGGCTCAGAACTAAGAAGGGAAGACAAGCTTTTAACAGGCTTTCTAGTAGCTAAAGGTACTGCCATGTGTATGAAGAAATAAAACAACTGAACCAAGAGATTGGTTAGTTGATATCAGTCCACTCTAACAGGGCCAATCATCTCTACTTATCATCATCATCATCTTAAATATACTATGTAGCTTCTTATGTGCTTGCTTAATATATATATTTATATTGTATCTAGCCCTTTTCCAACACTGTGTTGGAATACTGTTGAGGTTTTTTTATAGCTAGATTTGCAGCAATGAAGCATGTAATGGTGATTTCCTTTATGATCATTCAAGTTATTTATCTTTTTTTTGGTATATCTTAACTTGCTTCATCAAATGTGAGGATTGAGATTATTAAAAAAAAAAAAAAGATCCTATTATGAACCATTTTCAGATCCTCAAGCTTCCTTTCAGATTAATCATGGAACTAAAGAACTAAGGAAATTCTCAAATTTCTAATTCTACAGTTGCTTCTGAGTGCATCTCCTTTACTTCCTGAATCTTAGAAAGGCAATACATATCACACCCTTTTACAGAATTCTTTCTTTTGGTGGTTCTCTCCTCCCTTATTAGAGCATCTTTAAAACTTGTGACTCCTTTAGTCCTTATTGGACATGCCCGACACGACACCACTGGTTTCGAACAAAAAAAAAAGCTTCAGTAAACTTGACTTCATTAACAATTTACTGATTCAGGAAACCTTTGCTGCCCTGTTTTCAGATCATAACATTAGCTTGTGTCAGCAAAAGCCTCTTGAGTTGCAATGTTGCAAAAGAAAATTTCCAAGAACCTTTATTACATTACTATAATTAAGGCCAAGAGAATTTACTGATGTGATTAAAAAGGCAGATTCGAACAAGTTAATTGGGTGTGTTAATCATAAACTCCAAAAGAGTTTGACAAGACAATATTCAGAATCAAAAGAGGAAATAAGCAACTTAAATCAAGACAAGGAAAAAGCTCCCAAATCAATCTTGGCTCAAATATAAACTGCTTATATCATATATATTCAAAACCTCAAATCCTTGTTGAATTACAATAACATAAATGTGGTGTGCAACCACTCTGTTGCACAGGCACAGGCCGTGGGCCGCTTTGCTGGACACCTTACACGAACCACTCCTTGGTTCTTGGAGGTCTTGAACTCACCTACATCAACTAAGGTTCTGATGCTTTTGTAAAAGATGAAAGGAGATTATGTGCATTTCTAGTGCTCCTAGAACATTTTTCAGCTTGTCGCTTTCACGCCGCTCTCCTAAGAGATTCCTCGCGATTAGCCTAGATTCTGAGTAGCCATTGTAAGAGGACAACAGGTTTGACACGCATGTCTTGGTTTTGAGTGATTCATGTTGAAGATTCCGGAGCTTAGATTCTAGTGCACCAAGATCTGCATATTTTTACTGCAGATCGCGATAAGATTCCAGTGTTCCTTGGATCAATCTCAGGCATCTTGATATAACAAGATCAGAAGATGAAGTCTGAACATAAACAAGTGCACAATGAGTTATTAAAATGCAAACTTTAAAAAAAAAACTTTTTTTTCATAGGGTACAAAGTAAACAAAACCAAAGGTCATTTTGCAAGCCTAGAATATCACAAAGGCACACTCTCTTGGTATCCAACTAGCACCACTATGCAAAAGGCTGTTAGTAGCCCTCCAAGTGAAGTAGATAGTGGCATTGCACATTTGCACACCAAAAGCTTTAGTATTTATTGAAAGAAACTGCTACTTAGTTGAGTTCTTTGGAGAAACATGAGTCTGAGACTGTGAGTGTCTCCCAAGTCTCAACTGCATGGTGAAGGGAAAAGGATACGAAACCTAAAAATGATTCCTTTCAAATTACGGGTTAGAAAATGTTGATACTAACGCTTTTAGTCCTTTACCCTCTTTAGATTTTTGGCAGGTGAGACTTGGACGATAAATAAATGGTACAACATTTGCTGATCAAATGCCAAAGACTGAAGGCTTTCAGATTTTAGGAGTTTTCAGAATCTATTCCCTCATTATCAATCCCTACAGTAGAGAGATATTATGTTTAACTTTAAACAGTAGAGAAAGGTTCAAAAGCTTTTCTGAAAAGCTTTACTTTTATTCAGCTTTCACTCTAAAAAATTTATCTAATGACTCTCCCTGCTGGTTTTAACTACTCTATTACAAGCTTTGTGGTTTTGCCATTTATTGAGGAATCTTGTTTGATCATATCACATCTGTCAACCTATTACAAAAATCACCAGATGGGTTTCCAAGTAAAAGCCAATGGCAAAATACCTTTTCTCCAAATCTCTTAATTTATGGAATTCATCACAATTCTTCAGTAGCATTAAGACCTCAAGATTTTCTAAAATTGGGAATCCTATCACAATTTTTTCCATGGAAGGATTGTTAATGGCTTGTGTTTAGCACCATCACACCTATCCTACTGTTCAGGAATGAATTTTGCGTGCAAACAAGGACTCGCATCTGATATTTGCTACTATTGAATGCTAGATCATGCCCAAGAAAG
Source organism: Persicaria tinctoria (assembly GCA_037127255.1). Lineage (NCBI taxonomy): Eukaryota > Viridiplantae > Streptophyta > Magnoliopsida > Caryophyllales > Polygonaceae > Persicaria > Persicaria tinctoria. The sequence continues at coordinate 1,544,882 of JBANSL010000005.1, read as the reverse complement.
ACTTAACTATTGCGTCCTAGTCAAAATCTCGGTTGATCTGCCATATCATCTTTTAGACAGCAAAGGATCTACAGGTCCATGAAAAGGATAAAAGAAATGGTGGCCCTTGCACAAAACACTCCCACCCTTCAGAAGAGGACCCTCAAGATCCAAGGGGAAATCATAGCACATACTACCATGACTATAGGTATCGGAGAAACTCCAACCACAGATAAGATAATAATTCAGCTCCACAAATTCAAACATTTCATGGCAATGAAATGGCAGGGTGAAAGAGGTCATTCTCATTTATCAAGAGCTGCAAAGAAAAGTTGAAAAAAACAAACAAACTAAAGGATATAATCAGTCAATGACACATTAAGTCTGAAATGTAAATAAATTAAAGTTCTGCATAGGGTCAACCACTCAACCATGGGAGCTCCAAGCAAATTTAAGACTGCAAACATGAAAATAAATGGTCTCTAGCTCTTGAAGCTCTATATGATTTCTAGCATCCATAGTCAACTCCTCTAATTACTAGGGGGAAAACAGGAGTATAAAACTGCAAACAATCAACCAGTGTTTGGATGAGAACCTGGATAGCTCTAATCAGATTGCGATACCATAGCTTCTGCGAATATCCATCACGAAACCCTCTCTAGACCATGTATGTACATGTCAGACCGTGGTCCAGCAACAGTCCTATATATGTAAAGCTTTTCCACATTGGTGCTGCCCTCTCTTGCTTCTAGGGAGTCCCTCTCATCGATGATCTCAACATTAAGCCTGGGCATCTTTTGGCTAAGCAGCTTACATGTTTCATAGGTCACTGCACAAGAAGACATCCAAAGAGATCGCATCGTCTCCAGCTTTGCAGCATTGACTAAAAGAGCTTTGTCACCAAAGGGGCTATCTCTAATCTCTAATTTCCGAAGCTTTTCACAGCCAGATAGTACATGATGGAGACCCAAGTCACTATCCCCAGCAAAGGCTACTGACAGCATCTCCAGTTTCTTGGCATGGGTCCCAATGTATTCAAATACAAGATCAGTGAGCAGACCAGAGAGGGAAAGACGCCGGAGTTCTTTGCAATGTTGAACAATGGCACCAAAACCAACATCAAGGGGCTGCAGAGTTAAGTAGTCTGGAGTATGTGGCTCGATAATGCATAAGCGAAAACAAACCATATTAGGACAATTCTTTGCTATGGTAACCAAGGCATCATTCGTCATCTGATGGCAGAAATATAGAACTGAATTGAGCTTTGGGCAACCTTCAGAGACAGCAACAAGACCTTGCTCCGTCACGGTAACAACGGGCTCAGAAGAAAACGGATCAGAAGGAAACACCCTCAATTCTTGCAGATCCTTGCAACATGTTGCCAGGGCTTGAAGGCCACTATCTTCAATAAAGTCAAGGACCTGATTCATTTCTTTTAGTTAGTTCATAAATACCGGTGAAAAGAATCCAAACAACAAAGCATAATACGTAGAGTTTCATTTATATGTCAATTCATGTTGTATCACAACAAACGCATAAAAGACGTATCCACGAAAATTAACAAGTAAAAAACTTTCATGATGCAATATCACCCAGATGCCAGAACAATAAGTGTTGTATCAAAATTACTCGATTGCGTCAAGAACATACCCAAAGGCGCAGCAAATTTGGGCACTCATTGATGATCTTGATAAGGTCTGGGCTCTGGATTGCAGCATAACTTAAATTTAAAGCAGTAAGCCCTGAGCAAATAGGATATAGCGCAGGAAGGTAACTGGGCTCTATGTCCCAGAGCCCAGAAAGGCTCTTCAGCTGCTTGCACTCTGAGAATGCTCCAGATAGGTTGGAGAAGACATGGGAATAAAACTCGGCAGAAAAAACACCTGTACCAAACTCTACCAGCTGAGGAGCCAGGCGTAGAAGATCGGCAAGTTTATCAAGAGGCACGGCACGGTTTAGACATAGGCTCCTTAGATTCCGACACCTACTCACCAAGCGCTCCAATGAAGCAAAGCTGACCTCGGAGCTCAGGCAAGCAATATTCAGGGAAACCAGAGAAGTGCAATTTTCGGGGAAATAACTCAGCCAGTCTCCGCTAAGATCATCAACATCACTCTCGGATAAAACAAGTTCCTCCAGATTCCTAAAGTGGCAATAAGTAGAAATACAACAACAATGTAAAATTGAGCAACCAAAACAAGAATCTCATTATCAAGGTTACCCAATACTTATCTTAACTTGCCAAATAAAACAAGCAAACAATCAGATAAGCCAAAATTTCATCCATACTTCCTTTGCTACCAATCCAGTTTCTTTCCTAATAAAACGAATTCAAAATACATGAGATGATCCACACAATCTAGGAGTTCAGCTTTAGATCCCAACCAATCAATAATTAAAATGAAGGCATCTAAGAAAACTTTTGTAGGTGTGAACAAACAAATCATTAGCCATTCAACTCTATTAACATGAATAAAAGTAGGAACTTTCTTGCAAAGTCATCAGATCAGCTCGTAAAGCTACGTGATTTCGCAATCACTTGGAGAAAAAAAAGAAGCAGATAATCAATCATTAAAAGCGACTATTTAGAGAGAAAACCTGCAACTGGCGGCAACGGCAGCCAAACCATCGGTACTGAACCCCTCACAGGAGGTCAACACCAGCACTTTGAAATTCTCAAACGAGCTGGCAATCAGCTCCAACGCCTCATCAGTGATAACCATCCTCTTCAGGCGGAGCTCCTCCAGCCACGGGTAAGCCGTGGACATCGCCTCGATCCACGGGTAAGCGAATCCGCCCCAGCCCTCAGGGACCAAATTGAAGTCCGCAAAGTGCGGCTTCCCCTTCAACTCGAGAGATCTGAGCTCCGGAAACCGGCGGATCAGGATCTCAGGGCTAGCGGCGTAGCAGTTGCCGATGAACACCCGGCGGCGGGAGGATCGGTCGACCTCGTACCACGCCTTGCACACCAGCGAGACGGCGTTCCGGTCCTCGTCGGAGTCGAGGAAGGAGAACAAGTGCGCAAGCACCTTGTCGGGGAACGAGATCGCCATCGCAGCTTGAGATTTCAGTGAGCAAAGAGCTTGTAGTAGGTTGGGAGCTTCAGATCTGAGACTGGGAGAATATTAGGTCAATTTAAGTCCTGTTTTGAATGTGGCCGCCGGGAACTGAGATCGGGAAATGGACGGTGGAGATGGAAGACACGTGTGGATGACGAGTGGTGACCGTTGGATTTAGGAGAGGATGACGCATCCCATACGTCACGCATATCTATAGTTGTCGTTTAGGTCGTAATGAAGCACATGTGTTGTCTGCGTCGGTGTCTAAACATGAGAATCTTTCCTTCTTTAATCTTGTCCCATGTTGTATAATGTGAAATACTAATAGGGCCATATTAATTTATCAATTATTGATCTTTTATTTCGAAAAGTTATAATAAGTAGTGGTGTGGAGAATAGAAAGAAAAATAGAAATGTAGATTAAAATTGAAATGATTATGAATTTATGATAGATGTTTTTTCACATGAAATTATTTTTATTTCTCATTCTTATTGTAACATCTCATTCTTTATGTGAATTTAATACAGCGACGGATAAAGTTGCATATCATAATCATCTTAATATTATATTATGATATATAGGATTCAATCTTAACTATAATCAAGAATTCTTTTCTAATCACAAATATTATAATCAAATATCTAAGATAAGTGTAGAAATGAAATATTAGCAAAGGAAATAGATTTTTCTAATAAAATATTGACTATTTTGGAATTTGATGTTCAACAATATTAATATTTTAATTTTTAAGCATGTATATGATGTTGAGAGTTTTAAGAGTCGGGGTGATAATAAGTTGAGGTTACTTACATAATGAAATTGTTGATGTGCAATTCATTTATTCTATGCAAAGCTTCATGCTTCAATGCATAAACAGCTTGACTAAATAAACATAACTTTCTTCTGGAACAAGGACGCACAACATAGCCCACTTACAGGGTGGGACAAAATATGCAAGTCTAAAGTTGCTGAGGGACTGGACATACGTAAAACCAAAAACATGAATGAAGTTCTTCAATTAAAATTTCTATGGAAAATATTAGTGGAACCAGACAACCACTGGGTTCAAATTATCCAATTTAAATACCTAAAAAATGAACTCATTCTTAACTACAAGAAAAAAGGAAACGCTTCTTGGCAATGGACCAAACTGTGCTTCTTAATAGAAAAATTCAAATCTGTACTTGTGTTGGTCTGCATGCAATGGAAAATCTATCAGTTTTTTGAAAGACAACCGAATAACAACCAACTCCATCAACAACATAATGAAATAAATGAATACCCAAAACTCTGAAAATGAAACTGCTGGTGAGTATACTTTGGGTGGTTAGTGGTGGAAAGAGAAATTGGAATCGGTCTTACCAGAAAATATCATTGAAGATATTATTAAGATTCCACTCCCGATTAACACCTTCGAGGACAGACTCTATTAACAAGGGGTGGTTTTCAACGAGTAGCGCCTACAATTTAATCTCAAATTCAACAAACATAACTTCGACAGACTATGACGTACTGGATATGGAAAATTGACGATCCTTCGAAAATTAAAAAAATTTCTATGGAAGATTAAGCAAAATGGGCTCCCAACGGCTTTGCGACTGGCTCAAAAGGGTATATCAGTACCCACTACTTGTACATTGTGTAACCATGGCTAGGAGAACGACATCCATCTTTTCCTGGAATGCCCCCCCACAATAACTTCCAATCACAATTTCCTCAAAATATTGTTCGGACAACTGACACACTTATATCCCAAAACAGAGATATGGACCAAATCATGCACTTTCTTAGTACCAATCTTTCCAAGGAAAACAAGCAAAATCTAGCTTTCAGGTGGTGGACTATATGGCATATGAGAAATGAAGCTATCTTTAGAAATGCTCAAATTCCGTCCGCGAAAAGTATTAAAAAACTCATTTTAGGAAACATAGAAACTTGGAAGAGAGCTGACAAACTACATCAACCCAAAAAGAATACAAACATGCCACAGGAAAAAACAACAACTAAGCAGTTGGGATCCCGGGGAAAAATGAACTTATGGAAAAAACCACTCATTGGCTGGTTTAAATTAAACTTTGATGGCTCATCCATCTTGACCACAAAAAGCTACGGGTCTCATATTTCGCGACAGTCTTGGGAACCCTGTCTGCATAGAAGCTAGGAAAAATGATGGGCGGTCATACGCCACTAATGGCATAAGCAATCGCGCTAAGACAAGGGATCGAAAAGGCTAATGAACTCAACTTAAACAATTTAATCATTGAAGGTGATTCTAAGATAATTACGGATGCCTTATGAACAAATAACAAATGTCCATGGGAAATTGAGCTTGTATTGGCTGTCATTCGAACCCTCCTTATGGAATTAGAGAACGTACGGATTTCTCATATTTCCCGTATCGGTAACCGAGTGGCGGATAAGGTTGCACACCTTAGCTATTCTACCAGGGGAGCTCATTTTTATACCGATTCAGGTCTCCTTGACCTCATCCGGCATGATGGTTTCGGGTAGAGGGTCATGTACCCATCCGAATTTTTACCTAATAAAAAAAAATATCTGGTCTCTATAAATAAAGCGATTTTCATGAGTTTTAATTCATTTCATTTCTTTAAATCTATGCATATTTAAAATACTATCCTGAATTGCAACTTAACTTTATAATCGCTTATTCTATACACAATTAAGTGCGAAAAAAATACAATTTATAAAGTAGAAAAATCATAAATCAAAGAAATAGATCATTTTAATTTTTGATTTAAATCTTATGGTTTGAGGTGACTTTACATGCCTATTTATTTTTCTAGATTGATGGTCCATATATGAGATTCTGCAATATTTGAGTTAATTTAGATTCATCAAAACAATTTTTATTTAAAGAAAAAAAAAAACTTAAATAAATAGATGTCTTTTTCACTTTATACTTGCAAAGTTGATATGAAATAAAAATCATATAAGGAAAAAATGCCCATACCATGATGGAATGATACACTACCGTATACGAAATTCGACCGTTGGGGTCGTGACGCCATTAACGCTCCTCCACCCTTAACTTCATTAACACTCTTAAACGTAATGTTATAATATTCCCGCCAAATACCAACTATGCCCTTGTTCGCTGGACCCACAGTGCTCTGCTGCGACCATCTAGGCAATGGCACCCATGTAATTATCTTCTCTTTCCAGGGCACTCTCGGGCCTGGCGGAGTTTCATCTAATTCCGACCCGCTAAAAATCCGTTTTCGGGGCTTAAATTATTCGGGCCGCCCGTGTGACGTGTCACTGTGTGATTGGAAGAGAGACAGAGCGTCTTCCGCGGGGAAGTGCGAGCCCTATTTAAACGACGACGTACAACGCATTCGTACAACGCTCCCCTGTTAGTGTTACTTCTGCGCGATTTTCGAGCTCTGGTACTCTCTCTTTCTCTCTCTGTGAATTTCATCTTTCAAAAAAGAAGTTAGGTTTGATTTGATAATCTAGTGGATGATCTTATGGTGGCGCTGAATCAGTAGAACGGAGACTTGAAGGTGTGTGATTTGAGCGATTGCCGCTCGAATTGAAATCAATTTGTTGCGCATTGTTCGCTACTTCGCTAGGTCAAATTAGGTTGTAGATGTTAAGTTGCTGCGCATTGTGTAAATTTGGAATTGATTCAGTTTTTGTCTTTGATCTTTGTTGTCTGTCGTCCTGTTATTTACCAGTGGAACTTTAAATGGAGAGAAACGGAATGATGGAAGCGGCGAAGAGACAATCATACCGGTGGTGGTTTGACAGCAACGATGGTAGCCCTGGCCGTTCTCAATGGCTTCACTCCACTCTCTCAGGTTCATACTTCCTTTGACCATTTCTATCTTTTGGGAAAACCTAACTCTCTCGAATTTAGGACTTCGTGGGTTTGAAGTGCCGAACTCTTCAGTTTTGAATTTATGAGATGTAAACATGTTATGCAGTACCTGCCGATTGAATCTCGTAGTCGACTGTTTATTTCGTGCTTGAAATTAGAAGTTCATTAATAGCCTATGACTGGTTTCATATCCTGTAAGGACTGTTATCGGTATCCTTGGAAACATCCATACTCAAATTGCTGCAGTTTAAGCAGCAACAGATGTTTTAGGGTTATTTATCTGTTTCTGTGGCTGGTTTCATGGTAGATGTAAATTCTCTTTAGCAAACTTTATCAGATGCAACAAAAATTGCAGCACATTTGCTCCTCTTTATTGATTGGGGGTAATTTTTCAGGGAAACCTATGTTTTTTCAGACAAACACCTTTTTTACATTTGCATCTGATTCTTGACCGTTGAAGTTATCTTTTGTGTATGTTTACTTTTTTTGCATTCTTTATATGTTATAATGTTAAGCAAAACTTTGAGTGCAGACATGATTATTTTCCCACTTTTTTGTACATCTCTTTGTTTTCAATCTTAGATTTGATATTTTTTGTATCAGATTGTCCACTGAAATGTTTTAATCTTCGGTAAATGAACATGCTCCCAAGTATTTATTTGCTGTCTTATTCTGTCATTATCTATACTCATGTTGTTATTGTCAATGAACAATTGAACATTCATTTTGCGCGGGGGTGATGATCTGTTACTTGCATACATTCCAGAGCTTGATGAGAGAACGAAGTCAATACTTAGGATAATCGAGGAGGATGCAGATTCATTTGCTCAGCGTGCAGAGATGTACTACAAGAAAAGGCCACAACTTGTCAGCCTCGTTGAGGACTTCTATCGCACTCACCGCTCTTTAGCTGTACAATTCGATCACTTAAGGAATGATCCTGCTACTCGCCGCACATCACCTCTTGTACGCTCATTTGCTCTCTCAACTTGCCGGCCACAGAAGCTGATAGACCCGCTTAAATCGTATGATGGCTGCTTTACTAAATTGGCCTATGATTCAGAGGAATTCTGCTCGCTCCCATTATTAAAGGGTTCACCGGAGAAGCCCTTTGTTGGACGCTATGCTGAGTTGGCCTATGACTCTGAGGAGTCAATTGACTCGGAAGTAGATGATCCCGTACCAGAAGTAAGCTATGAAGGCGGAGACTTCGTAGATGAGTTGTCATCTGCTGATTTAATGGATGAAGTAGACAGACTTCAAGAAGAAACCATGATTCAGAAGAAACAAATCCTGGAGAAAGAAAAGGCAATGGAAGAGATAAAGCGGAAACTATATGAAACTCGCAATGAAGCAATGGAACTCAAGCAAGAAACCGACACACTCAGGTTGGAGAATGTAGAGATGTATCTCCTGAAAATGAAAGATGCTGAACAAAAAGAGCAGCTCATTGCTGAAAAAGCGACACTGGAGAAGGCGATGAAGAAACTTAGCGAAGAACTTAGAGCTGTCCGAGTGGAGAGCCAGGAGCAGAATCTGATGCTGGAGGAGAAAGACGAGGAAAAGAGAGAGGCGATAAGGCAGCTGAGCTTAGCGATAGATATGATGAAGCGCGAGAATCTGCTCCTCAAGAAATCGATTGCCAACGAAAGCACGAAGAAATGGAACCCCTTCGAGTTTCAGGGGCTCCGAAAGCTGTTTAACTGCTCCATCATGTCCCAAGCCAGCGTTGTTCCTCTGTAGTATGCGTTAAAAGCTGAAAGGCAAGCACAGGTATGTTAATATGTAGAGCATTTATATAGGAAATGTTCTAAACTCTGTAGTGCAGCAATTTATTTGTTGATATAAGATTGTTTAATTTGATTCATGTAGTTAATTTTATTCATTGAACTATTTATTTGTATAAGTTGAACAGTTCTTTTTGTTATTTTAGAATGTCTTAGAGAGATGAGTGATTGTAATAACAGGACTTGCAGTTTGTACAACCTTGTATCTTAAATTCTTAATTCATTTATTCAATTTTTTTTGTCAACTTGTTCTAAGCCTTTTCTTCAATTGGGAATTTGTTGATATTTCATCTTGGTATTTTAAAAGTGATTAAATTCCCAATATGAAGTGACAAGAGTTTTTGGATAAAGTTACTCATTGATATATAAGTGGAAAGCTCACTGGTTGAAAGGTCATTCTACGCTGGGCCTAAAAGCTTCGAGTGGGAGGTTCGATTCCCAGGAGAAGCATTATTTGTTTCTCTTGTGGAGTGGGCCTCCTGGATCCAAATGGTATAAAGGGGGTGGTTGGACCATTGGTGAGGCACTACCGCGGTTTACCTCCCCAAGTCGATGAGGGGCCGGAGACTTGGGGTTCAGGACTAGTATAAGGGTAAGCTTGGGATACCTGGATATAAAAAAAAAAACAAAAAATATTGGATCTGCGCACAAAATAACCCAAACTGTATTAATAAAAAAAATACAATATTGCCTCACTTTAAGTTAAACTTATTTTCAAAATTATACATCATCTCTTGTATTACATAGAGCTATAGTATTATTAAGATCATCCCTTATATTTTACTCATTCAAGCTTGAGAGTTTCTGCCTCTTGTGTTGACTTCTCATCTGTTTTATTTTATTGTTTGTTTTGCTTTTATCTAGATTCCAGCTGTATCCGGATTTAATTTGTGTATTTCCCCTTCTGTTATTTGCTTATGTTCGTTATTTGGTTATGTTATTTGCTTCTGTTCGTTATTTGGTTCTGGTTGTATATTATCATTATAAATGAGCCAGTTTTGAGAAATAATAACTTATCCTTTTTTATTAGACAAGTGCAAAATATATGCTTCATCTCATTTGACAATGCTCAACCAACGACATGGGAAGGGGTGGTGAATAGCATTTCACAAACGAGGTGTTTTTTTATTTTATTTTTGTGTAATTTTGAAAATAATGGTTGGACTTTTTTTCTTGGACGATTTTGGTACATGACCTTTTTTAAATATCCAATTAATCACCTAGCCCATAAATCAATTTAATTAGTTTGCCCTAGCCCCTTTCCCAATTGGGTGGGTTATTGACCGGTCAACGTTGACCGTTGACCGGTTAACGTTGACCAACCCATTTTGATGCCAACTTTTTTTCTTTTTTTTTTGTTTTTTTTTTTTATGCCAACTTTTTTTTGATTCCAACTTTTTTTTTTTAGTGATGCCATATTTTACCGTTTTGATGCCAAAATTTTACTATATTTTATTTTCACTTTGATGCCACTTTTTTATGTCAATTTTTTTATAATATTTTTTTTACCGTGATGCTATATTTTTGATGATATTTTTTCAAAGTAGTATTTTTGATGACATTTTTTTCTTTAATGTGATACAAAATTTTCAAAATGGCATCAATGGTCAACGTGACATTAGAATAAACAAAAAATGTCATCAAAGTTTAAAAAAAGTGTCATCCAATAATTTAATTAGAAAAGTGGCATCAGATTGAAAATAAAATGTAATAAAATTTTGGCATCAAAACGGTAAAATATGACATCACAAAAAATGTCATCAATGTTTTAAAAAAGTGGCATTAAAAAAAAGTCATCCAATCATTTCATTAGAAAAGTGACAATATTTTGATTCCACGTTTTAATCTCTTATGCCATCAATTATATAAAATTGTCACCACAAAATGTTGGCATCAAAACGGTAAAATATGTCATCACAAAAAAAAAAAAAAAGTTGGCATCAAACAAAAAAAAAAAAAAGTTGGCATCAAAAAAAAAAAAAAAAGTTGGCATCAAAATGGGTTGACCGGTCAACGGTCAACGTTGACCGGTCAAGAGGGCTAAGCAATCTAAAAAAACAATTAATGGGCTAAGCATACTAAAAAAACAATTAATGGGCCTATCTAGCTAACCAAACATGCTAAAAGGGTTTTTTCACCAAATTCCCTCTTTTTTCTTTCCCCAAAGTAAGAATTCGAAAAATTCAGCAGACGGAGAAACTATCATATAGCACAAACAAATAAAAACAAGGCTAACACAAAAGACGGGTAGACAACCAACGAAGCGCCGAATCAATTATGACTCTCTTGTCAACAATTTGCCCCTTATTTTTGATAAATAACGAGTGATCTTGTATAATTTTAAAAATAAGGGGTGGTTTAGTAAAACATGACACTTTGTTCATTTATAAAGTTTGAATTGTTTTATTTATAAATTATTTGGAAATATTCAATTTATGTATTCATTAATACTCAATAGTTTGTTTTTATTATTATTAATGTTATTGTTTGATTATATAATACCATTTTCTTAACTTGAAAATAACATATTGCAAAACAGAAAAAATGTTAAAAGATTATCCCATTGTTTTATTAATACCATTTTCTTCACTTGAGAAAAAAATGTGAAAAGATTATAAACAGAAAATATATTAATTCTTTTTCTCTTACTTTTAAACAGAAAATAACATATTGCAAAAAAAAAATTTAAACAAATGTGACATGTTTGAAGGGCGGCCATTTGAAGGCTTGCTGAAAGCTTCAGCAGAGGATAAGGGTATGTGATAAACCCCCGCAACGCAACAACAGCTCTCTCTTTCTCTCCTGCGTAAATATCTTCCCCCAATCTGATCGGATTCACTCCTCCTCCGAGCTTCAACGGCGATGGCACTCTCCAATTGCAGCTCCTGGTTCTCAGCCCTAACCTCCTCCAATGCCGCTTTCTCCTCCTCTAAGCTGCGCTGCCTGTCCGCTCCGCCGCCTCCAATTTCCTCCTTCTCCGTCAAAGCAGCTTCCAATCGGACCAATGGAGCTTCTAGGCGAGGCTCGTCCTCTTCCACCTCCGGAAAGCACTTTGATGGAGAGGTTCGTTCCTTTTCCTTGATTGAATTGTTCTCTTTGCACCGCTAAAACTGCGAAGCCGATTAATTTTTTCTGCTGAATTGGAATGTGCTAGAATTTTGTTGCGTTTGATTGGATGAATTGGAGGCAATGCGATGCAAAAGAATGGATTATATTGGTCTTTTCGGTTGCTTTTTTTTCTAGGATTATGTTGAATCAAGGGGATGGCCTGGAATATTTTGCTGCAATAGCAATTTGCAACTGAGTGGAACGCTAATGCTCACTTGGAGTTTATGTTAGTTGTGATTGATTTAGTTTGCTCTGTGGTCTCCATTGAGTGCATGAATTACATGATGCCTTGTTTACGAAATCCTTTTATTTGTGTATCTACTGACTATCACATGTTGAAGTTTATCATTCTGCTTGGCATGCTCTACCCAGGCAGATGGCACAATTATGAAGAAAACTTCGGGAAGGTTTCCAGATGAAGAGCCATATTCATTCAACAAGGATGGTGGTGGGAGAAGGGATTTGGGGCGATCCCGATCAAAGGCATCGGGCATTCAAAAGAAGGACAAAAGAGGAATATTGTATGACATGAAGGAACAGCTTGTAATAGGCTACACCTTATTCTTTCAAATTTCTGCCTTTTTTTTTATATACAAACTCATAAATCCGGTCTCAGATATTACCACCGTTTGTTATAATGATAAATAAATGAATTAATAATCCACCTTGTAGGCTATAACTACATGTTGCATGTCATATTAATTCACATTTTTTAGGTACATTAATGATTTGAACTTGGAAATTCACTTGGTCCTCAACCTTTCTATCAGTATTTAAAAGTTATCCTTTTTAGTTAGCTCAAATGTACCATTGTACTTACTTCAGCCCTAGAAATACAAACATTTTCATTTTTAATTCTTCTTCTTAAAAACTAGTAAATTGTGTTTCAGGTTGAAACCGGAAATCTTGAAGACACAGCCTTTCTGAATGCTGTTGTGAAGGTATGAGATTCAAATTTTCTTAGTTCTTTCTTTGGAATAAGCATAATAACTTGACGTTTTCTAATTCATCTCTGCTCAGTTGTACTCTTTTGAATCGTTTTTGTAATTTTTGGCACCCCAAATAGAGTGTTTCACATGTATGCCAATAGTGCACATGATAGTGCATTTTCTCAAAAGGGCTTGATAACCATTGACTGAAGTCAATAGTGACATTATCGTTTATGAAAATACATCATCAAGATTCAAGAATAATAACTCTGAATACCACAAAATTTTCAGTTTATTTATCTTTTTTTTTTTTTTATGAACATTAGGTCTATTGTACTCACACTGCTCCAGATTATTCCCTCCCATGGCAAAAACAACGACAATTTACAAGCACTGGGAGGTATTCTATGAGTTTTTGACAATGTATCTTCCTCTTAAGCTTCTGTTTGTTACAAGGCATGAATATCGAGATGTTCTTGTGTAGTGCATTCATGATCGGTGATGGAAAACTCTTGACAAACGCACATTGTGTAGAACATTATACTCAGGTAAGTGTAAAGTTTTACTCCCTCCGTCCTAAAATACATTGCCTTTTAGCACTTTGCACAAGTTTTAATAAAACACTTTACTTTAAAAAAAACATCATCATTACACTAACTTTTACATAAATTTTATTATTTTTTAACATCCACTACACATTTTAACCAATCAAATTATTTTAAAAAGTCAACAGCACACAAACCAATACAAATCATTATTACTTCCTACCTAGAAAACATAAAAGACCATCTATTGTTGGACAAAATTTTACCTCTAAAAACCCATGTATTGTTGGACGGAGGGAGTATTTAACATGCAATATGTTTTAGTGATGAAAAATATCAATAGCTGAATGGTGCCATTTTTCTCTTCACACTCTCATGTGTAAAGTTGCTGGTGCTTAAATTGTCATCTTCTCTTTGACTTTCATATGCAAAAATATGTATTCTTCTCAGTTCCTCCTTTTATGTGCTTCCCTTCCCTCTATATTTATTTATTCTTTTCTTTTCAAGTTCTTAATTTTCTTGATGGACACTTCACATTTGTACTTTACATATTTTTTGTGATAATTTAGGTCAAGGTAAAGAGAAGGGGAGATGACCGCAAGTATGTAGCCAAGGTATAATTTCTTCTTAGTTGAAATATTAAGTTGGTTTTTGTTTTACCATGCTATTAATACGTTTGCTATCCATTTCTTTGAGTTTTAAAATCATAAGGATCCATTATGTAGTTTCTTAATCCCCGCATCACACCATAGATAAAATCTAAGCAAATGTAAGGACTTGCCTAAGTCGTTGCAAATTGAAATTATTATCAATACATAACATATGCGTGATCTGTGTTGCAGTTTAATTATTGACACCTATCTCCTACTCTTTGAACCTTTTGGCTTAATAAAATGATTATATTATCTGAAAAAATCCATTTAGTACTGCAGAAATAAATTGTGATTTTTCAGGTCAATCAAGATTCAGGTGAATGCTTTTCTCAGTGATGTTATATGTTCAGGTTTTAGCTAGAGGTGTTGATTGTGACTTAGCTTTGCTTTCTGTTGAAAGTGAGGAATTCTGGGCCGGAGCTGAACCCCTACGTTTTGGGCGGTTGCCACAACTTCAGGTTGTCTCTAGTTTATGTTAGAATATTACTGTTTAGTGCAAATTTCTTTTTTCATGAATATTTTGTGGATTATGCAATTTTGTTTTAAAGCAGTTTCACACTTTTTCTTCTGTTTGTAGGCAACTCAATTGGTTGTCTAATCTTTTTTCCTCATTATGGTGCAGGATTCAGTTACTGTAGTTGGATACCCCCTTGGAGGGGATACAATATCTGTGACAAAAGGGGTAGTGTCACGAGTAGAGGTTTGTAGAGTATTGCATTTTTTATGCCCTTGATGTCATGCTCTTTATTATTGTTCCTCTTACATATGCTTATTTGAAAATAATACGAGTTTTGAACATGCTAATTTTCTGTTAAGAAAAAATAAAGCCAGTCCTTGTTTACCAGAAAATATATCTGTGCACACTGTATACTACTATTAGATGACCTGTTAGAATGTGTTTGTAAGACACTAAGATGACCTGGGTTTGAGTGTATTTGTAAGATGGCATGGGTTAGAGTGTGTTTGGATGTCACTTATAAGTCAAATCTATGCTAATAAGTCACTTATAAGTCCTTTAATGAATTAGTGGACATACAAACACACCGAAAGAAAACATGTCCATCTTTTTTCTTTTCTTTTTCACTAGAAAATACCTTATTTATGACTTTACTGTCCGAATTTCTGTTCTTGAGATCTTTCTCCTGCAACTGAAAGATTTGCTGATGTAATTCTATAGAAAAACAACTTCTCTATCACTTTGGGTGATTCTATTCAGTAGTATTTTGGCTTCATTTCATGCTTATGCTGCGGAAAACTAGGAAACTCTGAACGTACCTTAGGCCTTAGCTATCTTATATTAACAAGAATTTAGGAAGCTCTTATGATCAAACTTATCCAACTGCTTCATTTCTGCTTCCAGGTAACTTCTTATGCTCATGGTTCATCAGATTTGCTGGGCATTCAAATTGATGCTGCAATAAATCCTGGTCAGCTACTCTTTGCAACCTTTATTTGAATGATACAGGGAGTTTGGCAGTTCAAAGTCAAACAATCTTTTGTTATGTACTACTCATAACTCTACTGACTTTAGGTAATAGTGGTGGTCCTGCATTCAATGACCAAGGGGAGTGCATTGGTGTGGCATTTCAGGTAAGACCATGTGATTTGCATGCTCTATATATTGAGATGCAGCTGCACAGGAGTGCCCTGCCATGATTGTCCATACGCTTTTGCATTGGCATTCTTTGACTTCATCTTTGTTTCCTGAAGGCTTGTAAGAACATGAGTGTTTCATCTTTTTCCACTTTATGCTTCGTATAATACAAATGCTTATGATGGTTTGCAATGTGTAGGTGTACAGATCAGAAGATACAGAGAATATAGGATATGTGATTCCTACTACTGTTGTATCTCATTTTTTAACCGATTATGAGAGGAATGGAAAATACACAGGTAAGGAAGTTATGTTCCATTTGTAGGAATATAATTTTTCGCCTGGCTTGTGAGATTGAAACTTCAAATTTAGTTTGTTATCCTGTAACCTTTTGGTATTTCAGAATAACTTTTTTTTCTTGGGAAAAGGTATACCAGATTTAGTGGTATATAAGAGTTTTTTGTTTTATTTATTCTTTTTACAAATTCAAGCTAGGCTTTTTAAGTGCGATTTCAGATATCAATATTTTTATTTTTAAATGCAGCACATTATCACTTAAATGATTATTCATGAATTAATTTGTAGGATTTCCTTGTCTTGGAGTATTGCTACAGAAGTTGGAGAATCCAATTTTAAGATCCTTCTTAAAAGTGCCATCTAATGAGGTTCCATTCCATCCTTTCAATTTAAAGCTATCAATATCAAAATAAGTGCCAGCCAATCTTTTTTTTTTTTTATAGATGCTATGCTTTAAGGTTTGCATTTGTATCGTAGCCCTAAAATCTTGTTATATATTAGATTCTTAACATCAATTGCTGCTAGTACCACTACTAGTTTAATGATTCAATGAATGGCTGTCCTTGGAATGGCAGTGAACAAATTATGAATGGTGAATATGCCGAGGTAGTGATGGCTGTCCTTGGAATCAATGTTAAACGTCGAACTGAAATTAAGTAGATACAAAAGTTGCTTAGATCTTTTTTGGTTCAACCTTTACACTGCTAGTGGCGTTAGATTTCATGAACCAATACTGTCGGAGACTGGATGCTGTAAATGGAAGCTCTTTTTCACATTTATCATATATTCATATCAGTTCAATTTATTACTGTTCATGCATGAGATGGAGGGATAGTAGTTAGAAAATATTTGTAGCAACATATATCTTATTCAATTTACTGTCCTTGGACAATTTTTGAACCGTAATATTTAATGAAGCTTGCAACAATTTGTTATCAGGGTGTGTTGGTACGTAGGATTGAACCCACTTCTGATGCCCACAATGTCTTGAAAGAGGTACGATGGACATTCTGCTATGTTTGAAGAAATATCTAATCTAGCTAGGGTGCTCACTTGAAATATGGAAATGCAACTTAATTCTGTTGTTCAAAAAACAAAAACTAGGGGTAATGACGAGATGTGCTTGCGGGACTTCGTGTAAATTCATACTGTATTTTATAACACCTTAATCCCAACGTTTAGATTCTATTTCTAAGTCATGATCTTCAATTAAATTTCAATGAGCCATTGATGGTAATAATATTGTTGGCTTGTTGCTTCCAGGGTGACGTGATAGTCAGCTTCGACGGCATCCATGTGGGCTCTGAAGGAACTGTTCCATTTCGATCAACTGAACGCATTGCTTTCCGCTACCTAATTAGTCAAAAGTAATTGCCTTTTTATTTTCTGAGATTTTGGTCTTGCAATCAAGCATCCATTCAGCTGTGTTATGATTATTTTAGTGGGTTTCTTTCTTTCTTGTGTTTGCAACTCAACTCTTTAAAGAAATAAAGTCATGTATCCTAAAGCTTGAGCCAGTCTGCATAACCATACCCACCTGCATAACAAGAAAAAAAAAAAAGGAAGGAAAAGGGAGAGAGGCAATATAAAGATAACTTATAAAGAGGACACAATTTACTAGGATGGCATTGATGTGTTCCCTAGTCTATTGATATGTTGAAGCTATGCCCACGGTGTACATAAATGTTATTTAGCATCATTTCTCTGGTTGATTGGAGCAGTTCTGGATTATTGTTCTGGCTAGAATACTGTGTTTGGATAGGTTAGTACTCCATAGTGTTCATTGGTGTTGCCTATAAATTTTGCCTTCCCGTTATTTATCTAAGAATTTTAGTCAGCAATGTTCTGTTCTGATTTCATTGTTTCGCTGCACTTTTTCTTCACTTGAACTAGTAGTTCTTTACAAGCAAAGGCCAAAATGAGTTTCTGCTGTAGATTTTCAGGTGATGTGATAAACCTTGGCATCATTAGAAATGGCACTCTCATGAGCGTTCAAACAGCTGTAAACCCTCGTGTCCATTTGGTATGTTGTTCATTTCTTTTAGTGTGCCTAGGGACCATTCACCATACTAGTTCTTTAATCATTATTGATTGATTTGTTCCTTCCATTTTTTTTAATTTATAAGGTACCGTTTCACGTAGAAGGAGGTCAACCTTCTTACTTGATAGTCGCTGGTTTGGTGTTCACTCCACTGTCAGAACCACTTATCGAGTAATGTTACACTCCAATGCCACCTTATCCTTGTATTACACTGTTTAACCATTTTTGCGGTACTAATTGGTTGTTCCTTGCTTTACCATGGATAGCGAGGAGTGTGAAGAAGCAATGGGGGTAGGATATCCTTACACTCTAGTTTGTCGTAATGGAATCAAACTACCAAACTAATCATTTTATGATCTGTGTTTGTTATGATCAGCTAAAATTGCTAGCGAAAGCTCGGTATGCTCTGGCGAGGTTCCATGGAGAGCAAATTATCATTTTATCGCAGGTACATATGTTTCTTATGCTTGCTTTACGCTACCAAACTATCATTAAACTCGTGCATTTTTCTTGTGAAGGTCCTCGCAAATGAACTGAATATTGGATACGAGGATATGAGTAATCAGCAGGCAAGTCATCTTTCGGGTTCAAATTCAATTGGTCTAACAAGTTCTCTCCACACGGTTAAATTGAAACTCACCGTTTTCACTACAGGTTTTGAAGCTCAATGGTACTTCTATTAAAAATATCCACCATCTAGCTCACCTTGTTGACAGTAAGCACGCGCGTCACCTTAACAGTTGGTTTACAATCACACTATAACTAACCCATTGCCTAACATTCTGAATCCCTTCACGCAGCATGTAAAGACAAGCACCTAGTGTTTGAATTCGATGATAACTACCTCGTCGTTCTGGAGAGGGAAGCTGTCGTGGCTGCTTCATCCTGCATACTCAAAGACTACGGCATACCCTCTGAAAGATCCTCCGACTTGTTAGAGCCATATCTGGATGTTTCAGGAGAAAACAACGCTGTCTTCCAAGACATCGGCGACAGCCCTGTTTCAAACGAGGAGATGGGTTTTGAGGGTCTCCTCTGGGCCTGATGTTCCTTCATTCGCCAAGGCAGTCCAATCAAGCTGTCGCGGAAGATTCCGTTCGCAAATAACACCATGAGATGCACAAAACAAACAGAAACCACGGATCAAGCCAACGGGTTAAGCTCCCCCTACCAACAATTTTGGTTCAGGTAGTCGAAATCTCCCACCGGCCCCTCGCACTTTCGGGTTTCAAGTTCAGTTGCAGGTTTTTTCTGATTGTGAGTTAGATTGAAAGAGGTAAGCTAGAAAGAGACCCTTCCCATAGTTGATCCTGCATTTGATGTACAATGTACATATGTAACATTATCATTTTTCCCTTCCATTTTTCAATAATATTTATGTAATTTTAGGGAGGAAACTACCCCAGCTCTAATTTAGAAAATGTAGTTTATTTGGGTATGGTTTTGTTTTGGTTTGGCCAATTGTTGATTGCATTTTGGATTTACATTTCTCCCATTGTTGACTCACCATAACGGCTGTGAATGTTAAACGGGAAAGGCATTATCTTTGATTACAGAAGCTTCTCTAATGGATTGCCCTGCAAAAGACAACTTCGTGGAAGCTGCTGAAATCGTTGCAATAGCACGTTTTCTAATGCATCGATCCATATCTCGTTGTCTAACATGTGCTGCTTTTTTCTCCGTCCAAATAAGTAATGGATGTTTTACTTTTTTTTTTTTTGAAATCAATTGATGTTTACTTAACAAGCATGAGAATATCTAATTGTCAATTCCAAATATCAATTGAAAAAGTGAAAAATCTCATGGGTTTCTTAATAAGCGTATATTTTGCTCAAATATCAGTTTTTTTTTTTAAGTTATAGTTTTTGTTATCGATATTTTCGATCTCTCGATCCACCGGAAGTATCATGTGCGTTGAATTCCTTTTCTTTAAAAAGAATAATACTCTCTCTGTTAATTAAAACATGTTGTTTTAGCTCCGGGCACAATTTTTAAGCAATATTTAAACTACCTAATTTGTCCATATTTCATGGTACACATTATAGCTCTTTGCATTCTTAATTATCTCAAAACAAAGTACAATCACAGAATTAAACTTAGAGCAACATTTATATTACCTAAGACAAATTCAAATACTAAATCCCAATTATATTCGAGCCAAATAAGCAAGGGTAAATAAATTGATATAATATCTAAAACAATATGTTTTTTTTCGAGCAAAATCAAAACTCTAAAACAATATGTTTTCGAAAACGGAGGGAGTAATAAAACGATTCCAAACAAGGGGCAACCGTTAGGGAAAGTGGATAGGCGCCACGAAGTCACTTTATTACTAACTTTGTCTTGTAATAGGCGTAATTAGCACGTTCAAAATATGGGGACGTGGAAAGTTGGGCGGCCATACATATTACATACATTGCTTTGTCACTGCCCTCAAATTTAAGTAATCTGAATGAATCCTACGACTATATGGTTTGAATTTTATACCAACAGGTTCTGGTCATGGCACGATGACGACCATGGGATTTAGGAACGATCAAATCTATTTTAAAAACCTACTTGAATAATTTACCCTTAATTCATACTCCATCCGTTCGACAAAACTTGTCATTTTAGGGTGTTAGTTTTGCTCAAAAAAACTTGTCATTGTAGGTATTTTGTCCATCACTTTACAAAAATGCCCTTGATGTGATTGATGGTTTGTTAATTGTAGTTTTCGATAAAGTAAAAAAGGAGGGTAATAATTGAGGGTAAATTAGTACATTTGATAATTGCTTTAAAACTTGTGAAATAAGCTAAAATGACAAGTTTTGCCGAACGAATGGAGTATTTTTGTATTGATTACTACAGTACTTAGTAGGTATTCACTTTATTTTAATTTGACTAAAGCAGCTAAAACCCATTGATGAGTTTTCTTTTCCGGGTGAATCACTTGACCAATCGTATACCAAATTAATTAGGTTATTGAACCAATGAAATATCTATCACAAAGTCCTAACGTAGTATTTACTTTTTCTCCAAAAGCTTAATTATATATGGAGTATTATTGAAAAATAAAATTGATTCGGAGAACAAAGAGGATTTTTTGTTTTTTTTCGAATTCAATGGTTTAGGGTCCGTTTGACAAAGCATGTAGCTTTTTGAAATTTTTGGTTTTAATATTTTATAGTTTTAAATAAGTTAAATATAAGATTTTAGTTTCATTAGCTTTTGAAATTGGATTTTCAACAACTACTCATCCCAAGCTTTTCAAAATTCTATTTATTTTCTCCTATCTCATCAGCTAGTTTGTATTAGCTATTCTATCAGATGGGTTATCAAATACCTTACTCGCTTATGAAAAACTCTAATTTAACACATTTAATTCATCAGCTTCAGCTACCAATCAGTTTCGTGTTACCACACTAACAGTTTACCTCGAATCTGATAAGTTCAACATATAAGGGGTTAAGGTGCAATCTCATAAGATAATACTCCGTTGTGACGATTAGAATCACGAATCTCTGGTTAAGGATGAATCACTAAACAAATTTTCTAATTTAAAGGTGAAATAAATAATCTAATGATTTTTTTTAATCTATTCCAAACATAGATTAAGTATTTAAATATGCTTATTGTGAAAATAAAATAGTAAATGCCAATCAATAATTAAATCCTATTAATAAATTTTTAAGAGAATTAATAAATTAATTTTAGAAAAATATTTCAATTTGTAGAGAGCTAATATACAGGTGTGAAAAATGGACATTAATAGTATTGTTTCAAGTGGTAATGTATAATTATTGTAATAACAAGTACAGTAGTAGACTAAAATCAGAGTCGTATATTTGAATACAGAATTAGGATTTACCGCGTAAATAAAGCAAAACTTCTAGATGGCCATCTGGGGCCCACATTGGCAACTCAAAACAAAAGGGTCAAAACTCAAAAGACAAACATTTTAAAAGATATTTCTAAATTCTAAATTATACTCTCTCTATTAATTAAAATTTTGATTTCATTTTAAAATTTATATTAACTCATTTTTATATTTTTACATTTACTTTATAAATTGATACAGTCATTGATATATTATTAGTTTGATTTTATTTTAAAAAACTTATTAGACTATTTAAAAAAAAAATTGTACACTTAAATGTAGATTTTTTCCACAAATTCACCTTATATTTGTTTATCGTTAAAAAAACCTCTTCAGCACTTTTTATGTGTAAAAAAAATAGGAAGTTATCAATTTATTAACATATTTCATAATACTCCAAGATCCAACTTTATAAATAAATAAATAATTTAATTTAGAAAAAACATACATTACACATAAATAAATCCTCTAGTAAATAAAACAAAATTTATAAAAAAAACAGACCTAAAATTCTACAATGGGTCCCACAAAAAGCGAAAAAGGACGAAGACCGGAAATTTGAAGCTCCATCCCCTCTCAAATGGCTGAAATTCGGTCGTACAGTGATTTTGTCGTAATCTTCAACCCGCCGTCCCGCACTTTAATTTTGAACAAAGTGTCAAATTAGTTGTTATCCCAACTCCCCTCTCTCTCCAATTTTTTCTAATTCGTCTTTAATAACACATATATACTCGCAAATTGATCGATCTCCACACACCTATGATTCCATGAATAAGTACTTTTTCCCTTTCTCCTCCAGCGGCCTCTTCATCTCAGGTTTCAGCTGATCTGAAATTGGAGCATGGGGGAGAAGCGAGTGGTGGATCTGTCAATGTTCTTGCGGTTCGAGGCGGCCGGCGATTCCGAGGCAGACAATTTGGATGCAATTAGCGCGGTGGATGATCATCATCATCATCATCATCATGGAAATGCGTATGGATCAGTTCATGATGATGCTGAATCTTGCAGTTCTGATGTAGATGTCAATTTTGATCAGAAATTGGTAAATCATCATCGCCGTGAAGAGGAGGAGGAGGAAGAGGATTTGGATGATGGAATTGGGGATGAGGAGGAGAATGCAGCCATACATGGAATTGATCGTCGTCGTCGTCGCCGAGATCATGACGACGACGACGATGAAATGTGGGAAAAGGAGATGGCATCGGAAGTCGAATCAACGGCTAATAGCTATGCCACAAGAAAGAGGTGCAAGAGGAAGATGACTGAGATTGAGAAAAGTAGGCTCTTTTGGGAAGCTTGTTTGGCTTCTTAAATTTTTTTTAATTTAATTTTCCTTTTAATCCTATCATCTTCTTGATTTAATTGATTCATTAATTTGTTTGAATGAATGAATGAATCAAATAGCCTCTATGTTTTGTTATATTTGTCGTTTGATTTTTAAATACGTTTCTAAAAAACGTATTTGGAAAGTCAGTCGATAAATATAATAAAGTTGTTGGTTTTTAATTGGCTCATAGATCGATAGACTCATTTTATGACATGTGTCAAATCTATAATTGTACATATATACTATACTTTTATACTATTACATACTTGTTTTATTCTCGTGAATAATAATAATAATAATCTTGGAATATATCAATTAGATTAATTAATAGTACATTCTCCAAATTATTATTTTTTAACTCCAAATCCATTTTTAAAATATTTGAATAAGTATTCGTGTGTTTAAGAGGAATGCGAGAATGATTTGGATAAGCTTTTCTATATATATATATATTTTACATAATAAGGTGGAGAATCTATTAGATTTTAAAAAGATTTAAAATCCTTCAAAGTCACAAAAATTCCTAAAATGGAAAAGCTAAACATACTCGGAGGCTAGGAGCATCTCGATTGGGGATTGTTGATCTTCAAGCAACACAATCAACACAAGGATTCAACTGGAGATCGTCACAGATTGAAGAGAAAGAGATAGAAAACACTAGAGGGAAAATTGGGGAAAGGAGGAGCTAACAGCTTCCTCTCTGTATTGTCTGTGTAAGTTGTAACAGAACAACAATTAATTAACTCTCCTTTTTATAAGGAGATATGTAATATGTCTAATTACACAAAATGACCCTAACTCTTCTTATTACACAATTCATCACTCCTCCTCAAGTTAGTTAGTCGTGAACAGGTTCAGGACTCCTAACTTGCTCAAGTTCTTCATGTACTGGTCATAGGTGATAGCATTTGTAAACACATCTGCTGGCTGTTCACCAGTTGGTATGTATCCAAGAGCAATTTCATCCTTGATCAGCTTGTCTCGAACAAGATGGCAATCACTTTCGATATGTTTTGTTCTTTCATGGAATATTGGATTCTTTGATATGTGCAATGCTGATTGATTATCACAGTAGAGCTTCACTGGTTCTTCATGTCCTATCTGCAAGTCCTTGAGCAGCTTCATAATCCAAGTGACTTCACAGCAAGTGGTGTCCATGGCTCTGTATTCTGATTCTGCTGATGATGTAGCAACATATGACTGCTTCTTGGTCCTCTAGGCCGGAGATCATAGAGGTTCCAAGCATGACACAGAACCCGGTGAGAGACTACCTTTTCATCGGGTAGCTTTGCCAATCAGCATCACAAAATGCACTTACTTTCAAATCTGATTCCTTTGACAGTAGCAGTCCCTGCCCTAGAGCTTGTTTTAGATACCTCAACACATGCTTCACAGCCTTCCAGTGGTTATCATTAGGTTGATGCATGGACTAGCTTAGGACTTGAACAACATAACACACAACAGGTCTAGTAATTGTCAAGTAGATCAGCTTCCCAACAATTCTTCTGTAGAGATTTACTTCAATTACATCTCTTGGTCCTTCCAAGGTCAACTTTACTTTGGAATCAAGTGGAGTGTTCACAGGCTTTGCATCAGACATCCCAGCTTCTTGAAGCAACTCCAGTGTATACTTCCTTCGGTTTAGGTAGAACCCCTCATCTCTTCTGTCTACCTCAATTCCCAAGAAGTACCTAATTTCTCCCAGATCTTTCATTTTGAAATGAAAGTTCAGATGATTCTTTAATGCTGCAATTTCTTGAGAGCTGTCTCCTGTGTTTATCATTTCATCCACATACACTAGTAAAGCTGTGAATGATTTTTCAGTCTTCTTTGTGAACAAGGAGTAATCTGCCATTGACCGCTTGTAACCTGTAGCTTTAACAACTTGAGAAAACTTTGCAAACCATTGCCTTGGAGCTTGTTTAAGGCCATACAAAGATTTCTCCAGTTTGCAAACCATTCCTGTATCAATCTTATCATCATTGACATGACACTCCTCCTGAGGATGAGATTGATACTTCTTTAGAAACCCATATGCAGGAGGGAGTTCCATGAACACCTCCTCCTCAAGTTCACCATCCAGAAATGCATTTGTAACATCCAGTTGGCAAACCTGTCAATCCTTTGCTGCAGCAATAGAAAGAAGGGTCCTTACAGAAATCATTTTGGCAACTGGAGCAAAGGTTTCACTATAGTCAATTCCCTCTATTTGAGAGAAACCTCTTGCTACCAGGCGCACTTTGTATCTATCCAGATACTCATCAGCTTTGTATTTCAACTTAAAGAGCCATTTGCAACTCACAACTGACTTATCTGCAGGTCTAGGACTAGGGACCAAGTGCTTGTACTCTCAAGAGCAGAGAGTTCAGTGATCATGGCATCACACCAGTTTGAGCTCTTGATGGCCTCAATCACAGAGGTTGGCTCAGATAATGACACCACATTACATATGAACTTGTGATATGCAGGGGTGCAATTTGAATAAGAAAGGCAAGAAGAAATAGGATAAGGAGAGGTCTTACAGAAAGAGGATGAAGCCCTTGGTGCTCAGGATGAGGCACTGCAAACAAACTCCTTCAACCAATGGGGGGGGGGGGGTGGTAGTTTCGAGAGGAATGTCTCACATGGACCTCAGGTATCTCAATGAGAGGAACTTCATCAAATGTTGGTGGAACTGGTGAAGGAGAGTAATCAGCCAGGTTGTCTGTAGGACTCTTAGGGTTCAAAGATGATGATGGAGAATGATTTTGTAGAGGTATGGGATGAAAGTGAGGTAGAGGGTTTGTGTTTAGAGAACTTGGAGAAATCAGATCATCCCCCATTGAGAATTAGAGGAACTCATAGGTGGTGAACCTGAGTTTAGAGACTCAGTGGAAAAAGACTCACTGAAAGGAAATATGTGTTCAATGAACTGAACATCTCTGCTGATAATTGTTTTATGAGTGACCAAGCTATACAATTTATATCCTTTCACTCCAAAGGGATACCCCATGAACACACAAGGCTCAGCTCTGGCATCAAATTTCTTTCTGGACACAGTGGCAGTGGACATAAAACACAAGCAACCAAACACTCTAAGTCTGTCATACTGAAGTGTCTGATGAAAGAGAATTTCATGAGGTGTTTTTTAGTGGAGAAGTTTTGTGGGTAGTCTGTTTATAATGTGTGTAGCAGTAAGCACACAATCACCCCGGAATTTAAGGGGGAGAGAAGCATGAAACCTGAGAGCACGAGCAGTGTCAAGGATATACCTGTGTTTTCTCTCAACCCTCCCATTTTGTTGTGGAGTGGCAGTGCAGGAGTGTTCATGCACAATGCCTTTGGTTTGAAAGAAGGTAAGTGTTTCCCTATTTATAAATTCTGTCCCCGATCACTCCTCATAACCTTGACACTGCACTGAAACTGTTTCTCCACCATAGAGATAAAATTTTGGAGAAGATTTGGTGTCTCAGTTTTGGTTTTCATGAGATAATCCCACACACTTCTACTTTTGTCATCAACAATGGTAAGGAAGTATTTGTGTCCATTGTAAGTAGCTTGATCATAAGGCCCCCATAAGTCACAGTGTATCATTTCAAACACATTATCAGCAAAAGAAGTGCTCAAGGGAAAAGATACACGAGTCTGTTTAGCAAGAGGGCAAATTGAACAAGTATATTCATTATTAAAAAAGGTATTGATATCAGTAACATCTCTCATTTTGGCTAGAGGAGCATGTCCTAATCTCAAATGTCAGAGAGTGCTGAGATCAGAATTACATTGAGATGGAAAAAACATAGGTAAAATATGAGTTGTGTTTACATCATGAGCTAGATATGTATTTGACTTTAGAATGTACTAACAGAAGGAAGATTTGGTGATGATGTCCCCCATTTGATCTTCAGGAACTAGGTAGTACAGTCCTCCAAACTCTTTACCAATGGCCATCATATTCTTCCTTACAGGGTCCTGGACAAACATTTTGCCACCAATTAGATGAATGTGACATGCATAATCTTGAACTAATCTGCTCAAGGAAATGAGATTGAATTTGAAATTTGGTATAAAGAAGGTATGGTGTAAATCAAGTGCACTTAAGAGCTGCACAGTGCCAGAATGGGTAATGGTGCTTGAGCTACCATTAGGGAGATGAATGAGGATGGATTCTGAAACAGATTTTGGCTTGTGTATGAGGGAGATATCATAAGTCATATGATCTGTGGCGCCACTATCCAATATCTAGACCTTAGGATCCTTTGTGGCACTACAACACATCAACCTGCCTACAAGATTGCTATAATGCAAAGTTTTACCTGCCATTCCATTAGAACCAACTTTGCTACAACTTGAGTTCATGAGCTACAATAGAGAACTCATGAGTTTCTGATTCTCAATTGACAGATTTTGAAAGGCTTTTAGACCATCCACATGTGAATTCTCATTGCTAACATCTGTAAGATTTGCCCTGGTGCCAGATCCTTTCTCACTCAAGCCTTGTTTTTCTTTCCCTTTGCTCTCAACCTGAGGCTTGAACTTGCTTTTGTTGTGCCATCTTGGGTATCCGAACATCTCCCGGCACCTATCAGACTTGTGATTCCCATTACAGTGCATGCACTTTTCTCTTCTTGGCTTGTCACCACCTTGTTTCCCCATCAGAACAGTCATATCTGGTTGTCCAGCACTGCTAGATGTGCTAGAAGCACCAAAGCTTGACTCATCTTGAACCAAGAGAGAGTGTACTTGGCCAACAGTTGGAAGTGGGGTAGACAGAAGGAATTGACGATGAGCCTGAGCATATTTCTCACTGAGCCCCATGAGAAACTTCATTAACTTATCTTCTTGCTCAGCAACATCCAATTTTGTAGACACATTACATTCACACTTCCCACATACACATCGAATGAGAGGTGAAATTCCAGAGAGGTGTTGCCAGTGCCCTTTCAACTGCGTGAAGTAGTCTGAGATCTTCGAGTTTCCTTGAGTGCATTCCTGGGTATCTCACTTGACCTGAAAGATTAGCGGACCATTTCTTTGACCGAAGCTTTCACTCAGTTCATCCCACATTTCGTTCGCAGAATCAAACACATCCAAGGTCAGATAATTTTCTTTCGATACAGTATTTAAGATCCAAGATGCCACCATATCATTGCATCTTTGCCATTGATAAGCATTTTCTGTAGTTTCCGATAAAGATCCATCGACAATTCCCAATTTATTCTTGACTGAAAGGGCTTTCATCATAGCGCGCTTCCATCTCATGTAATTGTCACCTACTAATTGAATTGAGGTGAGAATCATACCGGAATTATCAGAGGGATGGATGAACAGCGGATTGTGCAGATCGACCATGGTGACATGATCTCGGCGTCTTTCTCTCTCTCTGTGGATGATGCGGAATTCTCCATGATTTGAATCACCAAAAAATGCGAGAGTTGCAACGATCAGTGCTCTGATGCCATGTTGATCTTCAAGCAACACAATCAACACAAGGATTCAATTGGAGATCATCACAGATTGAAGAGAAAGAGATAGAGAACACGAGAGGGAAAATTGGGGAAATGAGGAGCTAACAGCTTCCTCTGTGTATTGTCTGTGTAAGTTGTAACAGAACAACAACTAACTCTCCTTTTTATAAGAAGGAGATGTGTAATATGTCTAATTACACAAAATGACCCTAACTCTTCTTATTACACAATTCATCAGGGATATTACTCAATTTCTTCTCTAAATTAAAAAACAACGCTTAATGAAATTATATATTTTTTAAAAAAAAAGTTATATATACAGAATTACATTGAATAATAACTAGTGAAGTACGTATTAACTCATCCGTTCATCTATCATATGTCCTAAGAACACAAGTTAGAATATGTTTTCCTAAATAATATAGATGAACTACAAAATCTATTTTATAAATAGCTAAACTGAATATAATTAGAATAAGTATTTCACAATTTAAATACTTATCATATACCCTAAGGGTATAAGATAGAAAATTCGTTATGCTCCCTCCGTCCACCAATCCATCTTTTTTTTAGCTATGGTAATTAAGAAAACCTATAAGATAGTTGAATATCCACTGACTATCTCATGTTTGCTAGTCTTTTAAGATACCTTCAAAATGAATTACGTGAAAATGGATAACTAAAAGTGAAAAATAAGCTACTGGGCTGGGCTGAGCTGGGCCACATGTCATATATCAAGGAACCGATCGTGGAGTGTTGGTAGCCCTTAGATCCAACCCAACCGGCCCAACTAAACATTTCTTTAAACCAGTATTTACCGACATGAGCCATATTTAAATATAAAAAAAAAAATATATTAACACCCGTAATTTTTACTATATACACCACATATCCATATTTTTTTTAAATAGGTCATATCTCTCTTGAATCAGAGACGTGTAACTTAAGAGAAGTAAGATGTAGTGTATATAGTAAAATATGTGGGCGTAAATAGCAACACTCAAAATGGTTTATTTATATGGACAAATTCCATATAAAAAATACAAGTGTATTGGAGTAAAGTATAGGAAATGCACCCCAGAGTTCCACCAACTCTAAAAAAAATAATGTTGATTTTGTATTTTTTTTTTGTAGACGTCATATTGGACTTGTTAATTAATCATTCTCATTATGTAGTATAAAGTACTTAAATTAATTAATTAAGATGACTTTTATAAGGAATGATTCACTATAAGAATATCCCTATAGTAGATTCCCTTGATTCCTATCGAACCTCGACTTAAAAACACCTACATATCTATTTAAATTAAATTCATGTTTTTTTTTACGTTGAATACCTTTTTATCATATATATGGGCTATCAAAATGATCACAATCAATTTTAATATTGGTTCGGTTTTAACTTTTCTAAAAATTGAATGTGTGTCCAAATCTAACAATTTGCAAAGGATTTTAAGTATATAGAAATCTGTTTTATATATCCACTAGTGTAGCCGTGTAGTTTCCGTCACGGGTACGGAGACTATATTAATACAATATTATAAATAATTTAGATAGATTTCAATAAATAAATAAGCAATCTAGATATAAATAAATAACACTTACCACATACTACATATTTATCTATTAATATTTTTTGTAAGTATGACTATGAAATATCAATCACGACGTGCCACATAAGACGCTATACATCGGTTTTAGTATATGTATATAGTTTGTATACTATTTGGAGTTATAATAATAATAATAATAATAATAATAATAAGCTTCTCCAACATGCTGATGTCACTGCGCCTGGATTTGCTTTGGATGACGCGGTGCGTGTCTTCAACACTAAGGTAGGAACTGATATTCTGAGTAATCCAAGTGAGATCGTTGCCCCCAAACTCATGAAGAAATTGGCAGATATATATTTCACACGGATTACGAAAGATGCGGAGAATACCTTTTGCTTATCACTGCGTCAGATAGCTCTGTGAAGTTCTCAGCATCGAGACCATGCTACGGATTGGCTTGGGGTTGTCCCGATCTCTGGGTTGGGTCAGACTATGAATGGTAAGATGTATCGTTGTGTGTTGTGCTATCGGTTAGGCATCCCTTTGTTTTCCATTTCGAAGCCTTGTTCTGCTTGTTCCAGGGTATTTGAGGGAGACATTTTTGGAGATCATGCTGTGTCGTGTGCTGGTATTGGGAGATTAAACATCGTCATAATGTTGTTCGTGACACTTTGGTGAATGTCTGCTATCGTCCTGGGATCTCAGCTGGTAAAGAGGTTGATATTGGCCTGTGTGGGGGAGATGGGAAATCCCTCCGTCCTGCGGACATGCTTCTTTATTTGTGGGATGAAGGGTTGGATGTTTGTGTTGACTTGACAGGGTCATCCCCTTTGACGCAATCTGGGATGGTTGATTTTGTTCCAAGGCATGTGGTGGCCGATGCGGCTCGTCGTAAACGGGTCAAGTATCAAGATAAGTGCAAAACTATTGGTTATGGGTTCTTACCCTTCTCTTTTTCTACATTGGGGGAACTTGAGGCAGACTCCGTAGCTCTTCTAAAGAGGATTCAGAAATTTTCTCAAGCTCATGATATGAGGGCACATAATGCAGCTCATATTTTCACTAAGGTGGGGTTTTCTATTGCTAAAGGAGTGGGGGGCCCAGATTGTTTCTCGGCTCCCCACAAATTCTCTGTAAACTCCTATATTTATTTATAATAAAAAAAAAATAAATAATAATAATAATAATAAATTTGTTACGAGGCTTCCAAAAAAAACAATGATATTAAAAATGAAAAAATGAACAAAAAAAAAGTGCAAGGTCATTCTTACGCAAATAGTGCAAGCTCTCTTTCCTGAAGAGCTTGGAAAACCCTCCGGGGCCTGCCTCCCTCCACTTCCGTCAACCACGATGGTTCAGGTAAGGTCTCACCATCCCTAACACCCCTCCTCCGAGAGCCTAAACCTCCTTCGGGAGCCCAACCCTCCTTCGGGAGCAAACAATTTTGCCTCCTCGGCGCGATGAACCTCGACTTAGGCCGCCCCTTCTCCTCCCCGGTCGGCCATCCTTTCTCCGCCTCGGTAGGGTGTGCTATTCGAGTTCAACTACTCGGCCTCGGTGGAGTTATGCTCCGTCAGATCCGCGTTCTTGTGTGGTGGTGGATGCGAACGCGTGTTTGATTTTCCGATTCCTCTTCGTCGGAATCGTTTGAAAGGCAAAATTAATTTGGGGCTTTCGTTGATTTGGGTTTCTTCTCCCCAAATCGGTCGTCCTCCTTGCCCAATTGCTCCTCTTCTGTGGTTGCAATCCGAGCCATCTACCGTCCCCAAATCAGTCATCCTCCTTGCCCCAGGGTCCGTTGGCGTCGGTTTGCGGGCTGTGGTGGCGGGCCTTGCCCCCCGCCGCCTCCATCCGCCATCGTCGCCGCAACGACATCCGTCGTCTACGTTGCCGGCAAGCACTCCATCACCATTGATGGTGATTACATTAAAAAAAAAAAAAAGTAAAGTAAAAGTAGTTGCAAGGATTACCACAAAAAAATAAAAAATAAATAAAAATAAAAAATCCTTGCGCTACAAGTATGAGGAAAAAAAAAAAAAAATCTTACCCTTTTACTTCGGTTGTTTCGGGCTTGGCTTGGCCCCCAAGGTGACCAGGGTTTGGATTCAGTCCGCTTTCGTTTTCCTTGGGGCCGATGCCTTGCTTCCGAGGTCAGCCCGCTAAAATTATATAAATAAACAATATAATCGTTACATATAAAATAAATCTTCCCGCGCTCTTCGCTTTCTTTGCGGCTGTGCTTTATATCCTCTTGTGGTTTGGTGTCCGTCTATTGGTTCGTGGTTAGTTTCGGTTGAGGAGCAGTTCTGCGGCCCTGGTTGATCGACGTGATCGTGTTGGCGGTGTTTGTGGTCTCCGAAGATCCCTCATTTAGGTGGGGGGAACGTCGTGTGATCCACACTTCCCCAGGAGTCGTCTTTGCCTTACGAGGATTTATGCTTTCCGTCATTCCGGCGGCGAGACATCGTGTCAGCTAGTGTTGTCCCATGCGCTCGCTATCCACTTCTCCGCGACGGCTTCCTTCCTCTCGATGTTGTGTCCGCTAGTTTGCTTAGGTCTTGGGTTTTTTCCGGGTTTATTTGGGTGCTCTTTTGTTGTATTTTATGTTATATTTTCTATTTCGTTGTTGTATGTTTAGACGGCTTGCCGTCTGCCGACTTTGTCGGCCTCTCGAGGTCCGGGCCTGTCCGGCCTCGAATTATTTCCTTATCAAAAAAAAAAAAAAAAAAATAGTGCAAGGTCATTCTTACTATTTGGAGTTATTATTATTATTATTATTATTATTGTTATTATTATTATTATTATTATTATTATTATTATTATATCGATAATTGTACTCATTCTTTGAAATAAAAAATTAATCTAATACAAATAAAACACATAGAAGAAAACAAGGGAATTGAGGCCCACACTCGACACTCGATGGAAAATGACATATACCATAACGAATAGATTTGCGTGGGAGACCAAAATTGCTGATGAAATTGATTCAATCTTTTCGTGTAAGAAATTATGTGTAAATTACTAAAGGATTTTAATTATGTTTGGACTATTTGCGTAAGATATGACAAATTGCTAAAGGGTGGGTAAATCACATTTTTTAGATCATAAATTTTGATAAATAGACTAGTCTTACTAAAGAATCTACATTAACCCACAAGTGAGCCACCCACTTCATTAGGGGACGTGCACAGTCCCGACTTGCACGTCCCAAATCCTTAATCCGGATTTGCGGTGTATATAGCAACACCCTTCACAGGTCAAATCTATGATTAGCTGTAAATCAACTATTAATAGTAAGATGGCACATTATTTTGTTCTTTAATAACTGTTTTTCTATCTTATACCCTTAGAGAATAGAATAAGATTCTAATTTGGAAAGATATATATACTACCAAAAATAAAAGTCTCTAAGAATCTAATATAAAATATGGCTAATGCATTTTAATTAAGGATATTTTTTTAAAAACGAGAATCTTATCATATGCCCTTGTGATATATGAAAAATTTATTGTGATAAAATTGCTTAAAAGTTAATCACATTACATGCTTTTTTTAAATAGATGATTGTTGTCTTTTTAATACATATTTTGAAAAGTAAAAAATCATATGAAATATCAAATTTTGTAATTAATTTTTGGGAAAACTAATTAAAATACCCCCATCTTTGGGGGTATGGTAAAAATATATCCTCAATTTTCAATTATAATAAAAATATCCCGACCTTTGAGGGTGGTGGTAATATATTACCCTGTGTTTTCCCACGGGCCAAAAATGTTGACAAGCCAGTCTACGTTGATTTTTTTTTACTAGATAACATACGTGGAAGCCTTTTTTACAAATTAGCACTATAATTGGGTTTTCTTGATCGGCTTCCTTAGAAAAAAATAAAACGATAACAAATTAAACTCGAAAAACGAAATTGATTCAACCAAGCAACTAACCTGGTCAAAATTGCCTCAAATCAACACAACACAACTATTCCTAACACCAAACCGACAAAAAAACTAAACCAACAACAACAATGAAGAGGAAAAAAAAAATTACCTACCTAAATCCGTTAACTAATCAAAGGGGTAGAAGATGTGAGAGAGACGACTCAAGATAGTCGATCACGAGGGAGGAAGACTGACGTTGAAGAGGAACCATGAGCTACCTGGAAGACAATTCAAGAGACGACCACGGTCCACGGAAGAAGATATGAGGGAGGAAAAGACGTTGGGTATGAACCCGATCCAACTCTTTATTTTTTTCCTAAGGAAATTGTTCAAGAAAACCCTTGTAAAAAATCTGCGTAGGCTGCCTTGTCAGCATTTTTGACTCGTGAAAAAACTTGTGGTAATATATTACCACTACCCTCAAAGGTCGGGATATTTTTATTACATTTGAAAGTTGAGGATATATTTTTACCATACCCCGAAATGTGGGGTATTTTAATTAGTTTTTCCTTAATTTTTTACATAATTTTATAATTATTATTAATAATTACAAAATTCTATAAAAAAATATTTTACATAATTTTGAGTTTATTAAAAAAAGACCATCTATTTTCAAATGACGCAACATTAGAATCTAACCGAGAATTCTGATTTCTTTTATTTAAAAAAATTATAAAAACGAAATTTAATTCCCAATATAGAAGATTAAGCTAGTGTGAAAAAATTTCACCACACTTGTATATTTTGCTATTTTTTATTTCTCTCTCAAATATATATAGCTCTTTTATTCCCAACAACCAAGGTAAAATCACTTTTGATCGTGTTTATGCACTCGACTTGGTCAAATTTATTAAAATAAGAAGAAAAAAAATTCGATCGTGACGTGAAGACGATCGATTCATATTTTCCTTAGGGACTACGGTGGGAAAAAATTAAGGAGTCACGAGTTCAATTATTTTAACTTTGTAAGTATCAATTGATGTGAATCAAATAAACCGTTGAAATGGAGAATTGGTCTATATGATGCTTTATTAATATGTCATTTTTTAAGTTTTAAACATTTTTAATTTATTATCTTTATTTACATCTTGTAAATAGAGTTATAATAATTTTTTTAACACTCAATAATATTAATTCAAAATATAACATTAATTTTAATATAAATAATATGACATAATGGTATTAATTGAGTAAAACAATATTTATACAATTAAATGTACTTTTTTTCTTTTTATAAAATCATATACTGATCCACATTACTCAAATAATATTTGAACCAAAAAAAACATCAATGAGAAATATTATAGCTTTTTTTCAAAAGGTGTGTTCTAGAAATATATTTGTTATTAATTATATTAATTTTTGTATCACATAGATTCCATTAGTAAACAAAAGTAATATGTAAAAACCGATTTTGAATCTAAATCCTATAACAGATTTAAATGAAGAGCTAAGCACAGATAAGAGAAAGCAAGAGAGAACACAAGGATTGGTGACGCAGTTCGGTTACCCTACTATGCGGAGCTTCAAGAGGGCCGAGACTCAATCCCAATAATCCACTAAGTATGATCGAATACAAGTCATGGATACAGAATGACAAATAAACTAGAAACGATCCTAGATCTAGCGACTCAAGCAATAGGTAATCAAGGAGAAACACGAAATAGGAACATGTACTCCCTTTCACTCCATCTGAAGACGAAGATGAACAGAAGCTGATGAAGAGTCGAGGTTGAGCACCAAAGCAGATTCTCCTTCATAGGTCGAGCAAGGATTCCTTGAATCACATCAGGAACTTGAGATTCAAGCTTGTCGGAGTGAAGAACCGAGATTATCGTCTAATCGCCTCTAGAGTTTCTAACTCTCTCTCTCTCTCTGATGGACGCGGAAGAGGTGAAGGAAGCTCTCAACCCTTTAGGGTTTCTAAAGGGAGCGCTTTATACTCGAGCCATCATTGAGGGAAACGTTGCGTTTCAATCAACAAGCTAGGACAAGAGCCGTTGGAGTGTCTTGAGGTGAGTGTGGGCCGAGTGAGCAGAGAGTTGGGCCAATCTACAGAAATGGGTCGAGGAGTTGAGCTCAAGCTTTTGTCTTCAACACATTCAAAGTAGTCTTGGCGCCATGGAACCCTTGAGCCGAGTTTCTTCCGACTTGATCATACCTTGAGCCACCTAAGACCTTAGACCTTGATCCTAGCCTATCCATCTTTAGTATCCATTGACCCTAATACACATGCATCTAGATTATATTAGGCATACGATAGTACATACAACGACGAAACACTGTGATAATCTTTACCATATATCTTTTCATGCTACGTCAATTTTCAAGTAATCGTTGTCTCCTTCTTCAATTTAATTGTATCTTTTTTAATTAGATATTTTTTTTATTTTATTTGAGTTTTTCTCAATGTACCTCTAATGTCTGTTATTTTTTATATGATGGTTTTTCTGTATGATCTTTACTTGACCTCTCGATACATACCCAAGCATATTTGGTAAGCCCCTTCGCCCGACGGATTTGCTTCTTTATTCATGGGATAGAGGGCGGGATGTGTGTATAGATCTGACGGGATCCTCCCATTCGACTTAGTCTGGATTTGCTCAACGTAAGTGTGTCAAGCATCAGGATTTGTGCACGAAGACTGGTTATGGTTTCATAACCTTCTCCTTCTTTTCATTGGGGGAGTTAGATACAGATGATGTTGCGCCTTGCTGGAGAGGATTCAGAAATTCTCGGTATCTCAGGATGCTGGAGCTCGTGTTGCCCTTCCATCGCTCATTGGGTTGAGTTTTGCTATACACGTCCTGCTCATTTATATTACGGTGACCATGTCCTCTATTCATGTCAAGAAGTTCAACAAGGTAACCCTCTTGCCCCTTTACTTTTCTCACTTACGCTGCATCCATTGATTCGTAAGGTTATAGATAATTGTGAGCTGAAGCTTAATGCTTGATATCTTGATGATGGGACGCTGATTGGGGACACTATGGTGGTTAGCAAAGCACTTGCCATTATCCAAGAGGATGGCCCGGCCCAAGGACTTCATCTGAATATTGATAAGACATAAATATTTTGGCCGAGTGAGGACCCACGTTGTAGGAAGGTTGGGGTATTTCCTGAACATATTTCACGCCTTGTGGAGGGAGTTAAGCTCCTCGGTGGAGTTGTTAGCTTGGATCCTTACTTTAGCAATAAGGTGATGTTGAGGGGTTATGAAAACTAATGATTTGATGGAGGCTATCAGGAGGTTGGAAGATCCTCAGTGTGAGTATTTGCTTTTGCGAGCCTGCTCGGGGATCTCTCGCTTCTACTTCGCAATGCGAACAACTCCACCTTCATATTTTGTAGGCATTTTTGATGATTATTTGAGACTTTCACTTGAACATATAGTTACACTTGGAAGATCAGGCTTTGGTCATATACAGTGGCGTCTTTCTACTATGCCTATCGATTGTGGTGGGCTTGGAGTTTACACCGCGGCCGACACGCTTCATTAATACGCTTTTCTCGCTTCGAGGCTTCAGTCCCGTGTTATGTAAGATTGTATTTTGAGAGGATTTGAAGTAGTTGGTGATGAGGTTGCTTTCGGATTAGCGACTTCTAGTTGGAGTAATGTCATTGATAAGGGTTAATTGGACATACGTACGTTACAGTCGGCCCCCTGTCTGATGAAGAAATTGGCTAGCTGTTACTAAACTCATGTTGACAAGCACCTCAAGATGCAGTTTGCTCTTACTAGTAGGCAAGAAGCTCTAATTACAAACCTGAAGCTCCATATGGCCCAACAATGGCTAAAAGTTGCACCTATACTCGGCCTTGGTCAGGTTATGAACCTCACTACTTTTAGGTCCATTATAAAGTATCGTCTTGGAATTGAGTTGTTTCAGGCGGGAGCCAAATGCTCTGCTTGTGAGAAAGGCATTTTGGATCCGTGGGGGGGGGGGGGGGGGTCACGCCCTTGGTTGCGCGGTTAATGTTGGTGTTAAGCACCGACATAATATGTTGCGTGATGTTTTATATGATGAGTTGTTGAAGGCTGAAATTTCGGTTCGTAAAGCGGCGTCTACTGGTATGGTTGATGGCAAGGGAGGTGTGCTACGTCCAGCCGATATTCTGTTCTATAGCTGGTTCCAGGGCAAGGACACTTGCATTGACATTACGGGTACTTCTATCTTTAGCTCTTTTGGTCTTTCGTGTTTCATTCCAGGTAGGGTGGTCAGAATAACTGCTGAAAATAAAAGGAAAAAATATGAGGATGTTTGCAGGGAAAAAAGATATCCCACTTTCTACCGTTTTCCTTTTCTACTATTGGTGACTTAGGGGATGACGCCATGACACTTCTCAAGCGGTCGGTGTGTGCGGTCACTAATGGATACCTGGATATAGTAGGAATACTTATCACACTTTGACTGGAATTGCTTTTAGTATTCAGAAGGGTTGCCTTATTAGCGGGCTCCCATCCAATTTCATGTAAAAACTTTATATATAATAATAATAATAATAATAATACGAATACGTACGCGTAGTGAAGGAGGTGGGGACCAAGACAAATGAGTGGCGAAGGGTTGCCACCTGTCCGTGGTACGTTTGCGGCAGAGAAGCAGCCCCGTTCCCGTATACTCCGTAACGGCTTTAGGATATGACAAATCCAAAGAGTTTCATTCATTTTAGGGCAACTTGACAAACCCGCGGACCCACCTCTTTTTTTGGCTAATTGCATTTTAATTTATTTATATTTAATAAAAATATCTATTTATATTTAATGAATATTTATTCATATGTTATTTTTAATTTATCGTTACACCCATTTTATTCCTTTTTTTATGACCGATTTTGTTCTTATTAAAACATAAAGAAAAGGTGAAATATCTTTAATTAATAAAATTCTCGTCGATATTCAAACATTTATATTCTTATTAATTAGTGAAATATATGAGTGTGAGTCGTCAAGTATAAAACAAAATTTGGTTGGAATAAATAATAGTTTATATATGTAAAATAACTAAATAAAAGAGAATGCTGCAAAGTCTATAATTCGGGAAGTGTTATTGGTTAGGCGATAAGAGTGTTGTTGCCTTGTTGGCAAGATAATTTTTAATAAATTATATAAAAGATTCCAAATTAAATATTTACAAACTGTTATGATTGAGAGCCTTACTAAAACCATATCAATCGTTTCAAGAGGAAAAAGGCTTTTCAAAAATGGTGATCTCGTATATGGTCTCATCTTGCGATTTGAAATTAATCAATCAATAGGATGAAAACAATGACGAAAAGAGGAACTCGATCTAGATTACTATCTATTTGAAATTAAA
Organism: Persicaria tinctoria; assembly: GCA_037127255.1. NCBI lineage: Eukaryota > Viridiplantae > Streptophyta > Magnoliopsida > Caryophyllales > Polygonaceae > Persicaria > Persicaria tinctoria. The sequence continues at coordinate 1,505,606 of JBANSL010000005.1, read as the reverse complement.
CAAGAAAATGGTATCTCATAACAGAAATAACCTTGATGATTTTGTTTAAAACCATTCCAAGTAGTTGTAGATGATTATACTTAAATGAGTGATTTTCTATAACTGTATTGGAAAAATCCACACAAAGATTATTGAAAGAGGATAATGACCGAGACCAAAATCTGAACCCTAAATGAGGTCAGGATGAGACTTGTCTCTCCGGAAGATCCTCTAATGCTCAAGTCAGATTCTATTATTAGAGAATGTCTTAGAGTGAAATTAAGATTTATAGTCTATTTGATAAGGAGTTTGATAAGTATTCTTGTACAATTGGGTTAGTGAGAGATAAGACAATTTTGTCATAGGGATAATTTTGTCATACTCAATAACTTTTTATTTGATGTGCACTTTTGAGCAATTAACGCAAATTAAAGGGTGCTTTTCGAGATTTGATCCTTGAAACAAAGGCAGATGATATGGACATGTTCCGACGAAGGACATGCCGTCACGCGTTTTCCACAATATGACAAACTACGTGTCTACTTCTCACCAAATGACAAAATTGTCCTCCGTAATTAGGAGGGGCATTTAGGGGTATTTACGTCAAACTATATTCTGCAACCCCAAAAAAGGTTAAGCGCAAAAGGGAGCCCAACCTTTGGCGTCGGCCGCACGCTGAAACCCTCTCTTTCACTTTTTTTTTTCTTTTTAAAATACAGACTTTATCCGTTAATTAAAATATGTCATTTTACTATGTAAATTTTGTTAAAAAATACTTGTTATTTTAGGTATTTTGTCATACACTTTATAAAATTGCTCTTATAATGATTAATAAATATTAGTTGATTACTTTTGTTGTATTGCGTGTTAGGCCTAATTTCGCGCCTTTATATTTGTTTTATGTTTTTGGTCGATAATGTATCATGATTGTCGATGTATAGTCGGCATCTCAAGGACCAGATAATGTATGATGAATAGTATTTCTAACATAATGAGTGTTGTTAGATATATCGTAAATCCCGAATTATGGTACGTGGAAGTAGACATTAAAAATCGAAAGCAAATAAGGATTTAGGGCTCCACATCGTTCATATCGATGTGCACCGTATTTATATTGATGTGGTGTCCTAAAACGATTCGTAATGTATTTAATTTATGCATTCTAATATTTCCCTTTTTTACATTTTTTCTCTCTCAATATTCCAAATAGTCAAAAGAGATCTAGAATAAGTATATTTATACCGCCTGTCAATCTAAAACCATATATTTATACCGCCTCGCCACATTTTTATGAGAAAAAAAATATCCAGTTAAATAAGGATTTATATTCAATCGTTTTAAGACGAAGAATCTTTTTTATTTTTACCATGTGAACGATAATTGTGTGATGGACGAGAACCATGTTGTGATCAACAATCGGTTTAGGATGAACAATCTTTCCTTATGCTCGATGCTTGGTTGAAATTTCGGGCTTGCACTGATCGATTGTCTAGTCTCCCGCGAAAAACTATGCACACCTCTCGACTAACAAAAGTCTTAACATAGGGTATTGCTATGTCTAGCTTTGACTTCACCCTGCTTCTTGTGCTTCACTCTTTTGTCTATGCACGAAGAACTTACCCTAATTCGCAAACCCATCACTAAACCACTCCTTTCTTCAATCAACTCAAAACTCTAAACAGGTGAATCTAGCGTTTTGAGCTGAAGAACGAAATGAATATGCTTCGTTTTCACGAGTTTCAATCATCTACTAATCTAAGATGCAAACTCAAACTCTAAATGTATGCATTCATAGGTGAGGAAAGAGGAGAAGAAGACAATGAACAAATCAAATAAAATGGATACACTAAAACAAAAACAAAAACAAAAATCTTCATCTATGAGAATCAATTCAATTTCCACTCACAAAAAACCCAACAAACTCCAAAATCAATTTCATACTTTTCATTTCCACGCAAACATTATTTCATTTTTTTTCCTTTGATAAATCAATGATTAATATAGCTTAAAATTATAATCTACCTAAATATTTCACTCAAAATTATAATCTACCTGAATTTTTTTTTTATGCATGAAAATATTCGAGAAGATTAGACAACACACAACTTGATCCCTTCAACAAATCAAATGACAAAAATTATCACATGTGATACAATACATCACAAGTAAAAATATAACCTAATAAAAAAAAAACAAGTAAAAATATAAATTAGCAAAAAAAAAAAACATTGAAAGCCGGGAAAAGCTTTGCTTTTGAAAAGTACAGCCAAACAAGGCCTTAAATATAAACCGCAAATATAAATTTTTTAAAAAGTAAAGGGACCCACCTGTGAAGCACTGTATATTTGGGGCTCCCCGTTTTGTCGTCACTGGCATCTCCGTTCCCCGTCGCTCCACCTCCCACAATTTGACTCCGCCCTCTCTCTCTCTCTCTCTCCCCTTATCGCCCAATTCGTCAGTTCATTTCGTCCCCATCCACACCCCCTCCCTCCCTAGTTCTTTGTTTCTTCTGGATTCTCCAATCTTACTCACTTTTTAGCCTCCGATTGCTTTAATCGTGCAACCCAAAAAGCCCCAATATAAAACCCTCACTCAATCGTCTTTGAGAGAGATCAATCCCAACGAAACCCAGAAACTGGAACCAACCTGAGGTGTGAAATAGGGCTTGTTTGTGGCTGAAAGGGGCGATTGTGTGGCTTTCTGATCTGGGTTTTGGGTTATTATGAGTTTCTGTCAAGGAGGTCAAAATCAAAACCCCTTCTCCAGGCTTTAGTTGCAATCTCTTATCTCTCTTCTTCCTTTTTTTGTTTTCGGGAGTGAAGATCTTATGGCGGGTAGCAATGAAATCAACCCCAATGAATGCAAGGTTTGCCCCTACCCCTCTCCTCCTTTTGCTTTTCTTTTCAGGTTCTTAATAAGACACATGATTTGGTGGGTGTTTTCCCCCCCTTTTTTTTGCTATTTTTGTTTAGTCTTTTGTGTCCCAGTTTTGGGTATTAAATGTGAAAGATTGATTCATGATCTTGTTGCCATCACTGGAATTTTAGGGCTTTATTTTGTTTACAAGATCTGGTTTGGATTAAGCTCCTGGAATTCAATTCTCTCATCAAACTACAACCCAACCCCACCCCCACCCCCCACCCAACCCTTTTCAGTTGAATTTCCTGCCCAATCTAGGTTTTCCAATTCAGCTTTGATTTGTCGGTAATTTTAATAATTTTTTGGTTGCCATCACTTATTTTCTTGTGTGATTTGATCTATTGGTCTTCATCCATTTGATTTTCTTGTTGGGCACTTGTAACAAAATTCCATTTCTGGTTCTAAACCTAAACTATGTTGCTAGGAAAAGTCAAGCTTGTTAATAGGTGTTCATTTATTTTAGGGGAAATGATGAATTGGGTATTTTTCATTCCAAAATTTCAGCTTTAAATCCAGAGCCCCACTTTTTATGTTGAGTAAACCCTTTTTTCCTATTTTGATTGTTCAGATTTTCCTGTCTTATGCTTCTATTCCTGTCTAATTGCCTTGCTAAGATTGTTGACTTCAAATCCCGATCTCTCATGGAGTTGCTCTTCTTGATTTGCAGAGAGTTGTTCCACTGAACACATTCATCCTCATCTCCAACTTCAAGGTATCTTATAATCTGTTGCGCCGCCCTGATGGCACATTTGACCGGCATTTAGATGAGTTTCTTGAGAGGAAGGTCCCTCCGAACACCAATCCAGTTGATGGAGTTTACTCCTTTGACATAATTGACAAGTCCTCTAATATACTCAATCGGGTTTTCAAGCCGGCTCCTGGAGATGAATCTCAGGTGGGTTTTGTCGAGCTTGAGAAGCCGTTGAGCACTGAAGATGTGGTGCCTGTGATCATCTACTTCCATGGTGGTAGCTTCACCCACTCCTCTGCCAACAGCGCCATTTACGACACATGGTGTCGTCGGTTAGTCCAGATTTGCAAAGCTGTTGTGGTTTCGGTGAATTACAGGCGATCACCAGAGAACAGGTACCCATGTGCTTATGACGATGGATGGTCCGCTGTCAAATGGGCCAGCACAAGGCCGTGGCTCCAGAGTGGGAAGGACTCAAAGGTTCATATGTATTTGGCTGGTGATAGCTCCGGTGGTAACATTGCGCACCATGCTGCTGTTCAAGCAGCCGAAGCAGGGATCAAGATATTGGGAAACATTCTGCTACACCCCATGTTTGGTGGCCAGAAGAGGACTGAAACCGAGAAGAGATTAGACGGTAAGTACTTCATGACAGTCCAGGATCGCGACTGGTATTGGAGGGCTTACCTCCCTGATGGAGAAGACAGAGATCATCCAGCATGTAACATTTTCGGTCCCAGGAGTAAGAACATAGAAGGGCTGGATTTCCCAAAGAGCCTTGTGGTTGTTGCCGGGTTTGATCTTTCTCAGGATTGGCAGTTGGAATACACCGAAGGGCTTAAGAAGTCGGGTCATGATGTTGAACTGCTCTACTTAGAACAGGCGACGATTGGGTTCTACTTCTTGCCTAACAATGACCACTTCCAAGTCCTAAAGGAAAAGATCAAGAGCTTTGTGAAGCCAAGCCAAGATACCGAAGAAAGGGATGCCGAAGCCTTGTGAGTTTGAACTGTTGATAGTCATTGCTTCTAGTATACTATTATGATCACCCTTTAACCTATCTTACCTATAGAAGTTCTATATACTTAGACAAGGAAAAGACTAAAAAAAACATAACCTTTTCCACTTTGGGTTCTTCCCTTTTCGAGTCTTTAAGGGCTTAAAAGATGTGTAGTTGTAAGTTTTGTATGATACTATTAGGAGTCACGGTGAATGTTTTCGGTTGTTCTGCAGTCTTTGGTTGTGTTTCAGTCGTCGTCTTCCTTGGGGCTTCGTGTTGAAGTTGGTTGGTGTCAATTGGTAAGGCGGAATCGAAACTAAGGTAATATCATCAATGTATGCAAATGATGGTTTAGGTGGGGTTTTGTTGCTTCCTTTGTTGGGTGGTCAATAGGGTTTAATGGTTTATATTGTGTAATTGGCCTATTGCTGTGACTAGTAAGTTGTAAGTGCTAATTATACAACATGGATTCTGAATCAAAATTTACTGTTGCCCTAATTTTAGCTTCTTTCATGAACTATGGTTCGAGTTTCGGCTACACGACAGCTCGGAAGATAATAGAACTATGGCTAGAACATTGATGGGTCCTTTTGATCTTAGGCTTAGTTTACACAAGTCATTCATGTCAATCGTGTCGGGTCCCTTTACATGGATGTACCGTTCTGTTTACGCGTTTATTCGAAGATTAATACCTAAGTCGACATCCCTTATTCACCCCATCTAGTCATTGCTCGGTATCGACCTAATGACCTCGAATATCTTATCTTCTCTATAGTTTTATCCCGGGAATCAATTCAACCGTGTCTTTTGATAAAAACCCTTGTCATGTCAATTTTTAGAGTGCTTTGGATGCCAGCAAAAGAGCTTGAGGAAGCTGTCATTTCTTTGGATGGTGGTTGATGTGTATAAAAAGTGCAAGTTTTGCATTGTGTCACACAATATACATAAAACTTCCAACAATTATGTTTTTTTGGCCGATTTCTAGAGTTATCTGTGTGCGTCTTTCTTTTGGCCGGTCGATTGTTTGTCCTGCTGACTTGTGGTTGGTTTACAGTATATCATAGCTCTTACGTTTCTTTTTCAACGGTCATTTTTATAATTTTTAGCCTCTTATAAAAAGGATACTCTATGATTATGTGCATAAACCCTAAGAAGCTAAAATATTAAAATATATATGCAAATATTTTTTTTTGCTATAACTACTTAGGATTTATAAATATGTTCAAACAGGTGATCCGTGCAGTCTTTTTCAATTTTCTTTTATGTCATTTACTTAGTGTAATTTTCCGTTTGACATTTGCTTCTGTTTTGTATATGATAGTTAGTCTATCTATCGGCTTATCCGATCTCTCGCTTTCTTTAGGCGTGTTTAGAGAATCGAATTCCTTTCCTGATTCCTGATACTAAAAAAAAAACTACTCCGTAAATGACACTAATCACATGTAGATTATTCAATAAACCCACTTTGGTGATCTCAAATCCTACTTTGCTTAAACAAAATAAATTTGCAAAATGTCACTTTCTCCCCACTTCTAAACCTAATTGAGTAGTAGTGGATTCTTCCTCTTGAATTAAATTCAAGTCTGGTTGGTGGGTAATGACTAATCACCAATGTACATGTTTTTGTTTTCTTCTTCTAATTGGCCTTTAATTCTCTATGGCCCCTTTTGCATTTATTTTATTTATTTCTTTATTTATTTCTTCCTATTGTCTTCAAGTGGAGCTTGTCTTATAGTGCACTATCTTGGTTGCTTTCTTTGAATATTGTTATTCTCATAACAAGACACTCATAGAGGTCATTTTCATATGATTTTCCCACCACCTTTATTCCACTCCTTTTTATTGTGTCTTTGTTATCACCAAATTGGAGACAATTTTGTTAAATAGGGATTTAGGGTTAGCTCATCAATCCACTGTATTTGGCTTAGATTTTTTAATTTTTTTTTTTCTCCTTTACATGTATTATTATTATTTATTACTCCCTCCGTTCAACAAAACTTGTCGTTTATTATTCACGCACGCTTTTTTAGAATGATAAAAACTATATAAAATATTCATTTTTTTTTAAAAAAAATTTAACAAGTTTGTACTTATTAATAATAACTACGAAATTGTTAAAAAATATTATTTAAAAAGTCGATATTTTATATAGTTTTTAGCTTATAAAAAAACGTGCATAACGTCGAGTTTTGTCGGAGGGAGTATTAAATATGAAACTCCTTTACATGTATTTGTTCAAATTGGATTATTCCTTAGACTGAGCCCCCTCTTAATAAATAGATTCTTAACTTATAGATTATAAGTTGTTTGTCCCCAGCCACTCTTTATATTTAAAAGTGGATTCTTTGAACATTGAGCATCTTTGACAAATGACACCCAAAACTATTGGGTTAAAATATTTGCCACTTTGATTCAATCAAAAATATTAATTTTAAACTCCGGATAACTAGCATGTTGGTCTAAATATAATAATCATTAATAGAGTTTAAATATTTCAATAGATAACTTAGTTCAATGGTTAAGACAATGCGTAATTAATTATTTAAAAAAATATAATATGTTGACAATAGTACCATATAGTTAATAAAAACTATTTTAGTTATGTGATAAACTGATAATGGTTTAGATTAATTGAACATAGTATCTTTTATCGTCTTCATTATCGAGCAGTCTTCATTTTTTTTAATTTTATAAAAGATTACTTAGTTTAGTTGGTAACGAGTACTGAGTCGGTTTAAACAACTTTAAGTTTATTTTTTTTTGATAATTTTTTTTTATTAATTTTTTCTAGTAAAAATGAAAATTTAAATAAAAAAATTAAGGATTTTCCCAATATATTTAAGGAATAATTTTTTTTTATATACATATAAAAAAAATCTAAAAGAACTAACTCCTAAATAAATAAATTTTTATTAAAAAAAATCTTCAAAAAACCAACTCCTAAATAAATTAATTTTTTGATCCGCCACTATTAAGATTTAAGATTGTTGTTGATGTAATATCACCTGGAGGAGGATGGATAAACCATTCCGGAATGGCTCATCGGAAAGGACATACGTATGAGTAGTACCTAGAGGTCCCCGGTTCGAACCCCGGAATGGCCGCTCTTTATTTACCAATTCAAGGAGGAGGATGGATATATTTTAGTTTTTATTTTATTTTCTTGCGCCTAGGAAAATAATAAGACATAGCATGAATCACCACTAATAACAGTAATAAGTAATAAGAAGGAAAAAATTCTTTTATTTCACCAATTTTTTCAATTGTAAAATAAGAACACTGGCTCGCTACCAATAATTATGATGATGAGGGTGATGATTAAGATTATTTATATAGGTACTTGTGGAAGTGGGATTGATTTTAGTCATATTACTTTTGTAAAATGAAATATTACTTCCGTTCGCTAAAATATATCACTTTACTATTTACGTACGTTTTTTTAAGAGATAAAAACTATATAAAATTTTACTTTTTTAATAATTTTTTTAACAATTTTGTAGCTATTATTAATAAGTATAAACTTGTTAAAAATATTTATAAAAATGAATATTTTATATAGTTTTTATCTTTCTAAAGAAGCGTGCGTGAATAGTAAATGACATATTTTGTCGAACGAAGGTAGTACATACTACGGAGTATAATAATAATAATAATAATAATAATAATAATAATAATAATAATAATAATAACTAGAGCCAATGAATCATTTTTACCAGGCAAGTTGGTCTCTCAAGCCGCGGAAACGAAGGAGAAGAAGTACGCCGATATTTGTGATGCTAAGGGGTATTGCTTAATGACATTTGTGTTTTCTACTTTGGGGGAATTGGGAGATAAGGCTATTGGTTTTTTTGAAGCGGGTTCAGTTGGTTACGAAAAGTCATGGTACGGGGTTTGTTAACAACGATTTTGTTTTTCATAGAGTTGGTTTCACTATTTAAAAAGGCGTTGAAACCCAATTTGTTACGAGACTTCCAACAAACTTTATGTAAGTCATCTTTATAATAATAATATTTTATTATTATAAAAAAAAATAATAATAATAATAAAAGGAAACGGGCATTTAAAAAAAGAAGATCATGTTTGATGCATGAACAAGGATTTCATTTGGGAGCATATGATTCCATTCCCTTCCAGTGAGTCGGTCAAAAGGGAGAGAAGGTTTTAATAACTAAGACAAAAAAATATACGTAAAATATTGAAATTAAAACATTTTTTTTTAAAAAAAATATTGTTTTATGATTTAAAAAAAAAAGTACTAGTTAGGCGTGGGAGCACCGGAGCACCACCCTCTGTTTGGACTTTTTCTGGGTTCTTCCATGTGTTTCAATGGCGGAACTGCGGAACCTGCACCGTCCGGTAAGGGATATAAAAAAAATATTTTTTTTATTTAAAATTTTACTTCAGGTGCATAAATTTTTTTTAGAAAGTATTAAAAATATTGGTTTTTATATCCGGTATTCCAAGGGTCCGAGATAAGAAGTCCAATCAGAAAATATTTTTTTCTAAATACATCATATTTAGCCATTTTTAAATTAAATTATGGGGTTTACCTATTTTCATTCAGGGTTTTTTATTTTCCAATAAAATATTTTTATGTTATGCATTTAGAAAACACAATAGAATAGAAAAACCGTAAAAATATATCTCAAATTATAGTTTGAACAGATATATAACAAATTACATCTCAAATTATAGTTTGAACAGATATATAACAAATTACATCTCACAAATCGAGGAGATAGTTTCCAATTAATCATACTTCTAATCGTTTCTGTGGATAAAAAAAAAAAGCAATTACTCAACGTTGATCACATCAACATGATGAATCTTAGAAGCGGTGTATATAGTTTCTGCTTCAACATGATCAGGCGTAATGGACCATACGACTTAATTGCAGAAGCAATGAATATGGGCTATTTAAATGGGCTGCCATCTTTTATATGGGCCATCTTTTATATGGGCCTGAGCGGTATCATTGATAAATACGGTGTATTAGTTGCAAACACTTATTAACGGCCCAAAATGGGACACAAGCGAGCAACCGGCCCATTAGTTCTGTTATGTGAGCTGAGTAAAAGTTTAGCTCAGGCTTAACTCGATAAAAACTCGGTTCAGTCTTGTTCGTATTCTAAACAAGTCGAATATAAACACATTTTTAGGCTTACTTTAAAGCTCGACTCTAATGTTGTGAAATTTCAAAAAAAATTCCTTTAATTACTATGTTCTGAGTAAGTAGGGTTGCCTAATGTTCGAAAAAAGTTCAACTCAAACTCGTTCATTATGTAAACGAGTCGAGTATGAACACATTTTTAAACCCGAGCTCGACTCGTTTCTGAACAAACTGAATATGAATAAGCAATACTCTACTCGTCCGGTTCAAATAACAACCCTCCCTTCCCATAACATGAGCTACAGACAGAGGAATCTGAACAAACAATAGCCTCTACGATCGACATACCAATCGATCGGATCTGACTAACCACCCGAGTTTTATGAGGCGTTCTTGACATCAAACCCATATACTCCTGACACTTGGTGGGAAAACATGGATCTGAACTCTGAAGCGTTTTCTTTCAAGTTTTGGAGTCATTAGAGCAAATTGACTTTAAAATACAAAAAAACAAAAAAAACAAAAAAAAAACTCCTTATGAAACATCTTTGTTGGATCTAGAAATTGATCATCCTCACTCGTTATAGACAAGCAATCAAAGTACTCCGTAATGAAACAGTTAAGAGAGTGTGTTGTGCAGATAGACGAAAGCTGGTAAGGGGGTAGGGGCCCAATCTTATCTGGCTTTTACCCTTTGGTTGTTTTCATCTCAGTCAAAATATGCTTATTGGATGGTGCAAAACTTTTGCTTGTCCCATCCCCTTTTGGGCCCTTGTTCTTGTTCTACAAGGAACTTTTTTTTTTTACTTTTACTTTTATACCCATAAGTGATGACTAGCAAAAAGTTAGATCACTATGTACAGATTATATACCATGGTTTTGAGTAAAAAAAATCATAGAAATCCACAATGGCAACACATAAAACTTGCAAAGATGCAAGCTTGGCATTAGCAAATGAAGCCATAACTCACTTTTAATGAGTTTTCCAATAAATAAAATAAAATATCCAAATAAGAACAATAGCATTGATTTTTATACTTGATAGAACCAACACAAAATTAAATACTGTGAGGGTGTAAACCCTTTTTAAATTACCCCTATGGTATTGGGTTGTTGACCTCGCTTAAAATGAACTATAAATGTTTCGTTTGGTTGATAACTAAAAAGTCCAGAAAATAGGAAATTTGATGAAATAGAAGAAATATTATGTTTGATTGACATTTCTTAAATATAAAAACAATTCAATTTTTTAATAATAAATTAATTTAAATTTGAATTTCTCCCATAAGTCCTCCTAGGGAAGTTTAACATTTACTTTTTATTTTTTGAAAACTTTTAAACAAGTTTTTCAGATATAAGCTTTTCGAGAATTTAATTTCCATTAAGTAACTTACTGGAAATTTTAATGGATTTAACCAACCACAAGAATAGTGAAACATACGATCATTAACTACTCATATAATACATAGATAGATATTCACATAATTAATCACATTTCCTTATTTTTCTTTTTATTGTTCCATTTTTTTTAAAAAAAAAAATCAATCCTAGCAATTACTTTTCTTATCACAAAAATGATCAAATCCCATTGTCTTCACCCCCAAAATAGAATCTAGTCTCCTCCCCCAAAACCAAATAAATAAATATAAATATTTGCTAGGTAGATCCGTAGATGCAAACAAAAATGAGTATATGTTTCCGGTTTTACCCCCATATCAGCCAATAAATTTCCAACCTCACCCTCGTACCCCGATACACTGCCACGTGGGCCTCCGATTGAGCGTCCCAGCTTTCAACGGACAGGATGTCTGCGCTGGTGGGACCATGCAGTTGTACTGCAAGCACAACGAGCTGCTCAAAGGAATCTCAGCCGTTGGATTTATCCGGATTCCCGTCAAGAAATTGTGCTGCAAGTAGAGGATCTGGATCCTTGAATCCATTAGCCGGTCCACGAACTCGACCGGCACCTGGCCCGTGAACCGGTTGCTATTCAAATACAGGCTCCGGACCGTCGCGAGGAACGGCGATACCTCGCCTATTAGCCGGTTGTAGCTCAGATCAACGGTTTCGATCCTCACCCAATTGTCCGGTCGGATCGGGCCGTAGAACGTGTTCCTCTGGAGACGGAGGGTGGCGAGTGGATACCGGAATACCTGGCTCGGGATAATTCCTGTGAACCGGTTCATGCTAAGGTCGAGATAATTTAGCCGGACTAACCGGGTCAATGCCCGATCCACCGATCCGGAGAACCGGTTCGAGGCGAGAGAAAGATACTCCAGTGATGGTGGGAATGTGGCCGGTCCGATCGAACCGGATAAATCATTGTGCATCAACTCGACCCGGGCGAGCGATGATGATTTAAAAGACGGGACCGGTCCAGTCAGGCGGTTGTGGCAGAGAACCAGGTTCGACAGAGCCGGGAGCGAACCGAGCGGACCGGGAATCGAACCGGTCAGCTGGTTGTAGCTGAGATCGAGCGTCCGGAGGCCGCGCAACCGCCCGAACCCGGCGGGGATCTCGCCGGAGAGGAAATTGCGGCTGGCAGCGAAGAATCGGAGCTTCTTAAGATTCGAAACAGTTTGGGGAATCCGGCCCATGACCCGGCCCGGGACAATTGAAAACTCCTCGAGGAACAAGAGCTTCCCGATGGCGGGGTCGAGGCGGCCGGTGAGGCCGGCGGCGCCGGCGCGCGGGTCGCCGAGGTTGAGGGCGGCGACATGATCGGAGGAGCAGAGTACCCCGGCAAAGGAGCAGGGGTCAGAGGTGAAGTCCCAGGAGTGGAAGAAGCGGGAGCCGGGGGGGTCGTTCAAGGATCGGCGAATCGATTGGAGGGCGAGGAAATCGAGCGGGTGGAGGATCGAGAATGCAATCGAGCAAAATTGGAGGGAGATCAAGAGGAGCAATTGCAGAGAGTGAAAGGGAATTAGGTTTTCCATGAATCGATCTGAAATTTGGGGGTGAAATCGGATGAATCAATGGGAGGAGGAGAGGGGGGTTCTTATAGTGTAGAGTGTGGGTAGGGAGAGAGAGAGACTGTGAGAGGATCTACCGAACTTGTTGGATGGAGTTTTAATGGCGGAAGTTGGCGAGGGAGAACTTATAACCCGCAACTGAATGTCATCTGCTTCTACTGACTACTGTATGCGTTTGAGACTTGTGAGAGAAGCAAAGCATTTACAGAGTATAAACACAGAAATTCATCTTTTGTTTTCTTCTAATTTTTAACCTTTTCCATATTTTGGAGGCAAGGCAACAATGTGGTGTTAATTTATTTTTATTTTTAGCAATTAACAATTCGAAACGTCAGGCACGAGTCTTACTGAGAAGATCTCATTGATCTCATCCGAAAAGAGGCTATTGACTAGGTCATACCAGCCGAATTCTTACCATATATATATAAAAAAGTCTTACTGAGAGCGCAAGGAACACAAGACGGGCATATCGTCATGATTCATTACAACTAAAAAATAAACCAACCTACAATCTTAGAAACAATTTATCAAGCAAGATGAAAAACACATGAAAACTATATTTATCGTTAAACACTTTATTTCTTCCTTTTAAATTCAACGTTATTTTGTAGCGTTGGTTGTTAAAACACAGCTTTTTTACCTTGACATGTCTCGCAAGCTACTAAGCTAACGAGCAACTTTCATCATTTGTGCTTTGCTACGAATTATAGCGGAATTGAAACAAAGAAAGCTTACCGGTTTTAGCTTATTAAGTGATGGTTCTATCCCGGCGAAGTAAAAAAGTCAGGGGTCTATTCTGTTGTTGTGAAATGAAAAATTAGATGCAAATAACTTATCTTCAATGACAAAAACATCTTTTCTGGGTCGGAGAGTCGAAGTTGATGAAAATAGGTAATTAAAGTTGGTGATATATACCATCTATATGTAAGTTAGAATACATTAAATGATTTATTAACAATTATACATTTGTTGTTTATAATTTGGGCCATTTTACTTTGGAGTTAAATTTATCTTTTTTACTACATAATAAAGCTTGTAAAAGGGAAAAGGTAAAGAAAGAGAGAGGTTGGTACTTGAGGTAGGAATGGAGTATTGGAGTGCTTTTGAGGAGGTGAGGTTGTATACATCTTTTTGTAAGTAGTGTAAATTGAATTTGGCATTGGCTGGCTTGCTGAGCAAGTGAATAGAAAGCAACTACTCTGCCTTTGCTCTTATCCCACAGCTTTCCTGCCTTCCCCACACCAACACAACACCCTCCCTCCATTCAATACCATATACTAATAATGCATAACCCACTTTTTTATAATTTATACATACATGCATCCAATATTACATATATTTCGGGCCGAGGTGCTGCTTTAAGGGTGACTCCGTATCCGGGAAAATAGCTTCATTGGAGTTTCGTCTGCACTACCCACAAGAGATAGATTCTTGTAGTATCGATGACCCAATGTGCTACTTTTTTATGGTGCTTGGCTACGTGTTTCGCCGACGTCCTCAACTTTTTGGGAGTAGTTTGTTGCCCATGTTTTATATTTTTATTGTATATTTAGGCGGTTTTTGCCCGTCGACTCGTCCACCTCTCGAAAATCAGACTTATCTGATCTCGAATTTTTACTTAATAAAAAAAATATTATATATATATATATATATTATTTTGATTATTATGATTTGGTTTACAACATTTTAATAGGTGCAGCTAATAGTCCGAAATGATGCTTTGGGATGGGATTCTGCTGGCCAGTGGGCTTCTGTTCTAACCCCTATTACAATAGGGGGAGAGACATTAGGGGGAGAGACATTCGAACTCATGATCTAGTTATGACATGATTTAATGTTGAAAAAAACGTTAGTGATAATCTTCGTTTACATCAACTTCACCGGATCTGAACCGATATGAGATTGTGGAGATGCGGAAGGTTGAGGTGGGGTGACTGCCAGCTCAAAACATTAGAAAGTAACGGTAGTCACGTGAGGGTTTGATGGTGGTTGCTGTTGCTCCCTAGCTGAAAGCCTGAAAGGCAGCACGGCCATTGAAAAGGAAACAAGGTCATTGACTCGTAACTATTTGCACTTGTACTTCTGCAGACTACAGCACAGCATAATAGGGGAAAAAGAAAAGATGGTCCATAAGTCCATTCCATTTTAACTAAAATAATTTGATGGTCCATTCCTTTTAATTGAATCAAACTCTTCTAGCTTTGGATATTTTTTTTTTTGGATTAGGAAATAATTCGAGACTGGACAGGCCCGGACCTCGAAATGTCGACAAAGTCGGCAGACGGCTTGCCGTCTAAACATACAAAATAGCAAAAGAAAATACATGGAAACAAAATACAGTCAATTAATACAACAAAAGAACTACACAAAATAAACCCGGAAACCCCAGACCCTAAGCACAGCAACGAGAAGAGGGAGACCCGACATAGAGAAGTGGATAGCGAGCGCATGAGACAGCATAGCTGACACGATGTCTCACCGCCGGAAAGACGGAAAGCAGAAATCCACGAAGGGCAAAGACGACTCCTGGAGAAGTGTGGATCACACGACATTCCCTCCACCTAGATGAAGGATCTTCGGAGACCACGAACACGATCACTTCAATCAACCAGGTTCTAGCTTTGGATATGTTATATTTCAGGCTTGTTTAAACTCGAATTTTTACTTAATAAAAAAAATCAAACTTTCAGAACTTTTTCAGTTTAGAGTTACCAAATAATTTTGAACCTCTAAAATTGTTTATTTGAATTTGGAAATTATAACAAAGGAAAATGGATACAATTTTTCCCTAAAGTTGTCAATTTTTACTATTTCACACAATTTTTAAAAAGCTAGAAATTCTATAGAATTTCAATAAAAAGACTTGTCATAAAATCAAACATTTAATATCGAAAGAAATAACATTTAAGCAATCCAGAGGTCAAGATAGAGAGTCCAATTAAGTCAAATTCAGAACCAGCAAAAAAAATTGCATCTGAAAACTGTTTTCCGAAAATTGATAAATAGCTATCAACTTGGAAGTGGTTGAATAGGAAAT
Source organism: Persicaria tinctoria (assembly GCA_037127255.1). Taxonomy (NCBI): domain Eukaryota; kingdom Viridiplantae; phylum Streptophyta; class Magnoliopsida; order Caryophyllales; family Polygonaceae; genus Persicaria; species Persicaria tinctoria. The sequence continues at coordinate 1,489,898 of JBANSL010000005.1, read as the reverse complement.
AAAGGGTGTATGAATCTACAAATAGTTCTATGGCTCGGTTTCTGTATGATCACACAAAATTCTGAAACGAAAACATATTTGAGCACAAAATCAGGGACCAAACTGGGACTTAAGTTCTACCAACATAGAACAATTTGGAATCATGCATGCAAAAGGCAATCAAATCACTTGGTATCAATTACTCGAGCATGAGATGAACAAAAAACTCGGAACCAAAATCTCTAAATGAAACGAAATTTTGAAATGACAAAACTTATACCATAACTGCTAAAGTTAAAAAGGATGACTGGTTTATCTGAACTCCATATATTAAGCTTCTGTAGCTGGGTATTCGAAGACGACTTCCTTCCCGCAAAGCTTCTTGTAAACGGCTGAAAAGGATTCCAACTTGTACTCTGTGTCGTTGCGGGCCTTTGGGTCCAAATATATCTACAGAAAGCATGGATAAGTGGGGGGTGTGAATCCTCAACTAGTTCATCAAGCATTAACAGGTTGGCATTTATCATGTGCTTATTTATTCCTGTAAATGGAAAGCACTCAAAGCAGCATGTGGTTTAAATTTACCTTCATGATCTTAGACCCATCCAATCTGTACCTAATGCGCTTGCCGACGATTTCAGCAGGCTGCACGACATCCTCAAGGACACCTTCGTGCACGGAGGTGAGAGTGCGGGAGCGAGGGCGCTTTGCAGCTGATCCTTTCTTTGGTGGACGGACAATCCTCCTGGTTGCAATCACAATAACATCCTATACAAAACAAGTCACCACAGTAAGATAAGCATAAACTTGATTCAAACAAAACACTCCAGTGATAACATGAGAATTCAAGCAAACTGTTGAGAAACTGTTTGGCTAAGGTGTTCACTAAAATTGAGTATTGGGATTAAAATTAACGAGTCTAAAGCAATAATATTCCTCAAGGCACATCAAATTATCCAAATAAGATTATGCAGCAGCAAAAACAAGGGAAATGAACACACATTCAGAATAAAAAGGACACACAATTTAGGATTCAACATCAGAAAAATTCTATTCCAGCTCAAGAGAAGTTCATTTGCAACTCAGTAAAAGATAATCTGATAATCAGCAGATTGAATTATCAGATACAATTGCTTCAATCTACAGTCCAGACTAGGTGATTATTTTTAGTAAAAACAGGTCTTTGCAAGACAGGAAAGAAAATTAGAGATGTTCATTTGAGAGGGAAAAACATAGAAGATTCACACACCAGATAACCTACAAACTTCAAAAAAACTGTATAATGATATCAATTATTATCATCCAATGATCCAAATGAATAGGCAACCGAATCAAATTGCACTCCACCGTTTCAAAATCAAATAATCTAGATAGACAGCTTAATTGCACAAGCTAACTAATATGAATTATAATGAAAGCCATCTAACCAGAAGCATACCTACATACACAGCTTAATTTCACAAGCTAATTAACAAGAATTATAATAAAAGCAATTTCTAACCAAGTAACCAGAAGCATATATGTGGTGTGGTACCATACAAAACTTAATTTAGTTCAATTCAATCTATTAAGTGATAGGACTTGTAAAATTTCAAACCTTTCCACTGAATTTCTTCTCAAGCTCCCTAACAAGCCGAACATGGATCTTCTTAAAAGCCTTTCTTAGTCTGTAGGGCACATGAACTACTACTGCCTTCTTGCCCCCGGACACATCGATAAGGCTGGATATAGAGATTCAATAAGTTCAAAATGATACACGATTCAGGAAAAACATATCACAGAGGCGGAAAAGGTGTAGGAAATGCTTACGCAGCGGCGTTGATGAACAGATCCTTGAGTTCACTCTTCAGCTCAGAGTTGGTGTTCTCCAAATCGAACAATGCCTGAACAAAAACCGAAGAAAACCTAATTTCACAACTAAACACTAATCCAGATAGCATAGAAGAATAAAATGAATCTGCGGAAACGAGTATGGAACCTGAGCAACGGTCTCCTCCGTTTCGGTGGGGTCAGTGCCCCGTTCCTTCTGGATTTTTCTCGAAGCAGTAAACATCTTCGACGATTCTGATCAGAAATAACAAAAATCAATCTCCGAAATTAGGAAAAAATGGAGAAGTACGGAAATTGAATCGGTATGCGAGACTGACCGAGATCTTCTGCTTCTTCTTCTTCCTCTTCCACAAGCTCGGATGAGGCTGATAATGCGCAGTTGCAGATGGAGTGAAGCGTGCGCAGCAGCTGTTAGAAGAAAGGGAAAAACTAGGGTTTTGTAAGCGCCCAACTCCGGCCATCTAAAGTAACGTTTTGGTCTCAACTCAATCTGGGCTGGGCTGGGCTTGTTCATCCATCTACATTAGCCCATATTGGTGTTTTCGGCCCGCTCAAACATGCCCAAATATGTTGTGCTTTGGATCATGTACACAACAAGTACACAATCATATCAATCTCATTTATAATGAGTGTGTATAATTTATGTCACAACCTCCGATCGGAAATAACTGGTTTTGCCGTTTTGGATTGCAAATTTTGATCTAAAATAAGTTTCATTCCTCAAATTGTACATTAATTGGAATGAAAGAGGGTTGTAGATTTGATAAGGTGATAAAATATATGCAAACTTTGAAACATTTTGATAATTTAATAGCTTCCATAAAACTTGTGCTAAAATCAACATTACAAGTTTTATGTAAGAGTGGGAGAGTCAACTCCTTTAATTTGTTATATAGTACTCGATTCAAATATAGAGAGCAGTTGAGTCTAATCAAATTGAACTGAGACCCAAAAAAATGTGTTAAACGATATTTTTATTGTTGATTGGAGAAAGTATTGTTTTGTCGGGTAAAGAGGAGAGACCTGATTGTGCTAGTGTGTAGTTGTGGCAACCTTACTATCAAGAATATTCAATGGAGCAAAAGTTGCCTAAACAAGAGCTCGAAGGAGGTGATCAAATGTGATCTTTCTTTTTTAAACCTCATTAAGAATGTGGCTAGGGATTAGGCATAGTGAAAAGCTCACTATCCATGTGTCTTTATAACTCTCCTGGTCATTTAGAAACTCTCTTAACTTAGTTGGATGAAAGAGTTTGTACATCCTGGTCCTCTAAACTCTATTTAAACAAGAAAGTTTAAGATTGTTGTTATCGTTGTTGTTGTAGCATTGAATCGAGTGGGGTGATGAAGTTTTTATATTAAAAAATAAAGTTCAACCTTTGAATATAAAAAAGCAAAAATAAAAATATTTAAAATATTGAAATTGAAGGAGCTAACCAATGCATTATTAATGCACTCTTGAGCTCTTGGAATTGCACATGGGAGATCGAAATGCTAATCTTGGACCCTCGATTGGACCCGTTGAAATTTTTCTCGGTCCGCGTTCGTTATGTGTTTATGGAAGTTAATAGCGTTGCGGATAGATTGACCCACATGGGACATTTAACCCCTAGGCCCTAACGCTAACCTCAACTCCGACATAGAATTGCAAGTTCTCATCCGTAAGGATGCTCTAGACTGGACTACGAACAGAATGTAACCAGAGCTAACTACTTTCTATTATAATAAAAAGGCAAAAATAAAAATAGATTTAAGTATTTGATTTGGCTCACAATATATATGCTACATGTATTTGGGTCCTTGTATTTTTGCTTCAAGTATACACAAATTACACATGCAAATGAGCATATATCGATATCCCCATGACATCAATGATGACCATTGACCACAAACAAGCAAACTTTAACACAATAATTAAACCAACTCACCTAATCTTGTACTGATTCACTTGGTTACACCTCAAACATTTAATTCCTCCTTTGACTAATCATAAACTTGTATAACTCCAATAAACAAAATAAATAAATAAATAAAACACAAATTGATTGTAAGAAAACTATACACCATAATATAATTATCACACCTTTCATCCACTTCCCTCTCCATGAGGGCATACATCTCAAACATTACAATCAAATCATTTTTTTGTACAAACAATAGGGTTAATTGCTTATTGGCCCTAAATTTTGTCACCTAAAAGTGTGATATGTGATTCAAATCCAAGACCCTCCAATCCCTATTGAAGGACACTTGGTGACAATAAGCTAATTGCTTATTGGCAATGATCAAACAAACCCTAGTTAATGCCTCAAAAAAAAATCACACTTTTTTTTTTTTGCAACATCTTTTTTAGTGCTATTTGTACTCCATTTTTATTAGGGCTATACAAAGTATATGTTTCCAGTTCTATGTTGTTGTTGTTGTAGTGTAGTGGTAGAGTCAATCTTCCAAATACCCTTTGTTGAGGAATCTGTGATCTTTACCACTCTCTTCTTTTGCTGTTGTTGTTGTTCTTGCTTCTTCTTGGACACAATCTCTTGGATGCTCTCTACTTTCTCTATGTCCACCTTCACTATGTGATGATCTGATGTCCCCTTCGATGAGTAGACGGAGTATGAGCCTGGCATGAACTTGTACGGGGAGCTCGGTGATGCTAGGATGTAGTCTACCCTTGTTCCATACTTGCACGTACCTTGCACGCCTGCGATGTTATACAAAAAAAACTCGTTTACGATGTGTTTTAGGAAAACCATTCCGGAATGGCTCACTGGAAAGGACTTGCGGGCAGTACTCAAAGGTCCCCAGTTCAAACCCCGGATATGGTGGTCGCTCTCTGTTTACAAATTCAAGGAAAACGGGCAGGAAGGGTTTTTTCGTGTACATACTTTGGCCTTTGGCAATTACGACTACTGATTCGCATTCCCCTGCGAAATCCTTGGCGTCTGTGTATTGCTTGCCCTTTAGGAACCTCAACACTTCTGCCTTCGGAGTTGGCTTTCCCATGTCTTCGTAGTACTGAAAGATTATATTTTCGACAGCATGAGAAACCGAATTGCCTTTGTAAGACAATGTGAGTTGTGTACCTTTACAATGTCGGTCCATCTTTCTTGCGAGTAATCCGTCTCATCGAGTGAGTTAAGGCCTCCGACCAAGATATGAGGGGCGTCATTGGATTGGATTATCGAGTTGATCTGCTTCATACGCCAATCCTCGTTGAGGTGGTCGAGATGGGTGCAGTAGAAGTTCACTTCTCCAACCTTTGGCACGTCGATTGTTGTCTTCAAGACATTCCTATACAGATCACCATACCATACCAAAACCTAAATCTTAGCTGGACACTTTTCAGATCAGATCAATCATTCAACCAATTATCTGCTAATAATTATTAAGTACATTCATTCACATATTAGAATAATGAATGTAGTAGTTAGATGTAGCAGTCCTAGTCCAAGAATCCTGCCAAACAAGACACAAAGAAACTTACAAAAAAAAAATATTCAAGTTCATCACATCACAACAATGCATCTACTGATCTTGTAGAGTAGCTTCGACTCAATTGATTTACGAGTTGGGCAATTTGAAGTTCGCGGTCCTACATTTCTCAAGTCGGGTTGTATCATACGACATACCCAAACTGTTAAATTCTTAGGTTACATAAATAAGTCATGTCGTATTCGGATCATAACTACACCACACTGAAGTAGCTAGCTGCATCCATTAGCATTAAGAGTCATTGCCTTAAGGATAGTTCATTGTTGGTAGGGCTTCATAAACAGGAGATTAGGACCTGCATTTGGTCACATCAGCACTGAGATTTTGCTGATATTTTGTGGCAACCCACATGGTGGTGACTACAACTGGGGATATACTATAACTATATTCACCAAATATTGGATTTATTTGTTTATTTTAATCTTAATTTTCCCCTATTAAATATCATAAATTGACAAGAAGAAGAAAAAAACAATACTGTGTAAAGTCAGCAATCTATGGGTATAAAGTATACATTAGAAATTTTACCAATGAGAGATTCATATGAACATATGATCCACTTGGTGACACACATGACACATGCCTAGGTCTTCATTTTGTTAAAAATTATTTGTGCTGAAGATGGGATGAATAAAGTAAAGATTACTTAGTTTTTTTTTTGTCCATTTTAAAGTTTGTGCACATTTTTGACAAATCTGCTAAAAGAAGACAGTACCAAAACAACCAAATGACAGAGAGGTAATTGTACAGCAATTGGGTTCAGATTTCAGAATGTAATGAATGAAGGGATGGGTACACATACAGAGTACAAAAACTTTATGCTTCAACTATTCTCTATAAAAAATTTCAACTTTACCCAATAAAAAAAATAAATTTACTCCCTCTGTTCTTTTTTTACATGACTTTAACAGTTTATGTACTCCCTAGGTTCCATGCTATGGGAATATATGCTAAGATGTTGAAGGGGATCAGGTGACAATTTAGGGTGTGGTGAATTGAGAATCATCATGGATTTTTGATATGGTAAAGTGGATGTGCATTGGAGGGACTCTTCCCGAGCTCTTAACTTACTTTTTCACTGTCACGTCAGCTTAAAAACCCTTATCCAACTTTTACTTATTTGAAGCTTCATTGGAGAGCCCCAGCCCGAGCCCTTAACTTACTTGTTGTTCATAATATTTTTTTTTTACAAAAACATATGTAAAATGGGTGTATATAGGTAGAGAAAATTAATTTACAATTGAAAATAATTTTTTATTTATTTTTATTTATAGAAAATGACTAAAAATCATTTTTCAATTGGGGATTTTATGGGTACTGTCACGTGGCAGATAGAGATTGAACAGACCCGTTAAGGGCCTCTACTCTCCGAGCTCTTATTTAAACGCCCCCAACTCCCGGGCCCTTACACTATTACCTTATTTTATTGTTTTTCTTGATGAGGTGGCATGGCTAAGGGCCCAAAGGCTCTCCATTGCACATGCTCTAAGGTGTGAGTGTGTGTGTGTGCGCCCATCTGCCCCATATCTGTAAAGAAGCTTTTGTCTCTGAGTTGTGATTATGGATGCCGCTTTTCCCTCAATTATCCAAAGTTAGCCTTTAAAATGTGACCATGAAAAATATCATCATGCAATTGCAAGGACTTTAATAAAAAGGGTTAGAAACAAAGGGTTTGTGTTCTTTTGGATGGTCAATTTCAAATAAAAGGTGATTTGAGTTCACCTTTTGATTAAGGATTACAAATTCAGCTTGGAGAAGAAACTGCATAAACTTATTGTGTAAGTAATTACAGTATAACAAACTAAGACAATGTATTGTGCAGAGTGTGCCCTGACTTAGAAGGCACCTCATAAGTCATAACAACATTTTATAAACCCGAAAACAGGGTTGAATCGGATTCGTTTGACGCAACGTGTTAGATTGCTTACACCTTGGGCTCTTATTTGTACGGCAATGACTTAGCAACTCGATTGACTTGGTCTTGTACAAAAATATTAATTTACTTTTGTATCGTTTTGTCACAAAAACCTTTAAAAAATTAGGTGTCATCATGAAATGAGACACTAACCGTTACGCCCACCCGCTACGTGTGAGTTTAATTTTAACTAACTTGAATAAAATTTGTATGAACAAATGAATAGTTATGTGAATTCAGACTCTAGGCCGAGTCTTGACGCGTCAAAGATTAATCTAACTTAATATTATAATCTAACTAAGATTAAAATTTTGAAGAAATTCCGTAAAAATATCAAAATTTTAGTCTTTATAGATAGATTAAAACTCCAATAAACTTATGCAAAATTGACCCTAAGTTTTCATTCATAAGAATTTCTATAAAGTTAATAATCATTTAAATTTGAAAAAAATGACTAAAATCATTTAAAATTTTTAAAAAAATTATAAGGGTTCGTATGGGACGGGGTTAATAAACTGACTAAAATTATAAACAGGGTAAAAATTTATAAACTGTTGGTAAAAGTAGTTAAAAAATTATGAAAAAATATAAACTCCGTATGGGGAGAAAAACAGTTTATTTGTAAAAAGTGGAGTTTATTTGGTTTTTATTAGAGGTATTGTGGTACTTTCAAACCAAATAAGATAAAAGAGAAGAGGTAAAATAGTAATTATGGAATATAAACCTCAAAATAAGCTTCAATCGGAAGCTTATTTATAAACCCTTTTTTTAACTGACTAAAGCTTATTTGTTGTTCCCATACACCATTTAAACCTGTTTATTTTTTTAACAGCTAATAATTTCACGCTTTTAGCTTGCTTATATGCAAGCCATACACAGCCTAAGTCTAAGCAGAGTTAAAAAAAAACCATAATAATAATAATAATAATAAATAATAGGCAAAAAAGAACAAACCTGAAATCGGAGTCGTCGAAGATCTTCTGGACGCGCCATCGCTTGATCGGCCACCGGGACAGGACGGCGTTGCCGTACTCCGGCGCCCAGCTCTCGGCGAAAACGTAGTGCATCCCGAGGGCGGCCGCCAGATCGGAGAGCGGCTTCATCTCCTTCTCCTCATCGGCCTTCACATCCTGCAACGCAAGTATATCCACATCGAGCTCCCTCAACACGTCCAATACCGTCCGGTCACCGCCTCCTCCGGCGACGCTGCAGCTCCCGGAGATGCTCTCCGTCGACCTGAAAACCGCCTTCCCTTTACCTCCGCCGGTTTCCTCGAAGTCCAGGCCCGACATTCGCCGGCTCCGCCCGAGCGAAATCTCGTTGTCCGGCAAATTGATCGAAACCCGGAGCCGCGATTTGGAGAATTTATCCCTCTTTGTGGCATTGCCTTCGCTGCTGGGATGCAGGGGACTCTGTTTCAAGATACTCCTCGGCGCCGCGGACTTCACCCTGCCGACGGCCGATCTCTGGGTGTCGCGGTCGGTGGCGGGAACGGCGGGGGCCATGGAGAAGAGCGAGGCGTTGAAGGTGGCGACTCTGATGGGAGGGGCTCCGGGTTTGTGGTCAGGGGAGTTGGGGTGGATCGCCGCCGGGGAGGAGGAGACAGCGCCGGTGGCGGCACTTGTGGCCGGAGATCGGGGCTTAGTGAGCTTCCGGATGGTGATTTTGGGGTGGGAGGAGTGGGGGTGGAGGCGGAAGAGGCGCCGGAGGAGGTGGGAGTGGAGGAATTTGAGCATGGCGGAGGGGTGGGGGCGGCGGAGGGGCGGCGGCGCGTCGGTGGGGGCGGGGGATTGCATTGATTTCAAATTGGGGGGAGGTGTAAATGTAATTGATTGATTTTGGGGGTGGGGAGTAATCAATTGGCTCTGATTAATGGGGAACTGGTTTCAGTGATTGAGAACACTTACAGAGAGAGAGAGAGAGAGAGATGGTAACAGGTAACAGGCAAATGAAGAATGGAGGGAGAAAGGTTGGGGACTGGGGGGAGATTTTTGGAATTTTGAGAGATTGGTGGTTCCATTTATTGTGCAGGCCTCACTCCGGCATGTCCATGATTTTTCTTCCATTTTTTTTAAATATTAATAAAGGTTTAAAAAAAAAATTATTTAAAGAAAAATGAATTCAAGTAATAAGGTATTTAAAAATATTAAATTTATATATAAATTACTAAATTAGGTTTATGTTAAGAAAAAAGAATGGAGCATGGTTCTAAAATAGGACGTGACAGTCGAAAAATAATTTAGGATTTGAATGTGATAATCATTAACATTGGAATAATAAAAAAAATTGCAAAGAAGCAAATCCTAGCCTCAATTCAAAGTTTGGTTTATAAAATTAGTTTACTTTATTGGTTCAGTATTTTATACACATTCATTGCCAAATAAATGATAAAAATTAAAAAGGATTTAAACAAAAAAAAAACCGGTAGAAATGACTCCTAATTTATTAAAAAGTGATATAGGTTTTTGAACATGGGAGATATGACATGCTTATATTTGAACATTTTATGAGTAATTCTACACATTTTGAACACTAAAAAGTAAATATTGAAACATATTTTTATATCAAAATGTGTAAATTTAATCATTTACATCATACCATTTGAGTTATTCTTATGCAATGTCTTAACACGAATTTAAATTTTAACATAATTATGAAATAACATATGTGAATTTTAAAAAATTTAAACTTGTGTATTATTTGAATTTTCCTTTTTAAAATGGTACCTTATTGCTTGCACGAAAAATGTTAGTACACCGTATTATTAAGGGATTTTTGATAATTTAGTTGACAAATAAGGGTGGGATCGTTGGTAGGAGTGTAGCCTATTGAACCAGGATGAATTCAATGTATGCCAAAATAATCATTGATTGAATAATGTCAGATGTCCTATTACTCTTTAAGAGTTAAGTCTATAATTTGATCATTTTGTTGATAGTATCAAAAGCCCTTTGATGTAACTATTACAACTATTTATTGGCATAATTATAAAGTGAAGTGACAATTTCAACAATGTGACAACTAATGTAAAAAATTTCAAGTATGAACTTCACATCCAAAGTTCATACCAAAAGGTCATTGCAAGTTGTTACATTATCGATTTAGTCCTTTGCGGATACGAAACAACAATCCGATCAAAGGGTTCGCTCAATACCATAAGTTGTTAGCTTAAAGATTGTAATGAGAACAAACTTCATATCCAACACTCTCAAAGAAAGCACAACTTGTTTGCTTAGCTCTCTCCTATAATCTAACTAAATAACAAATAGTATTTCTGATTTTAGGAATAATACCAAGCAAGTAAGGTTTGGATTAATGGGTGAGTGTCAGTGTCATGAGCTAAATTGCACCGAATTAGGTCTGTTGAAATCAGCAAAATTTATATATTTATAGAAAATGTTCTTTAATATTATCTACTCACAAATTTGGTAAGTTCGTCCAATAGAACAACTACATCTAGCTAAATCCCAACTACCAAAGAATCGTATGAGGTGTTAAATAAGTAAAGACCAATTTATAAACATTATTATTATTATTATTATTAGCCTATGCTTTATTAGCTTTCCTAAGTCCGCGTTTCATTTTATTTATTTAATAGCAAACCCACAAAGAAACAATTCCATACAATACAATTTTCCTATTTAACTATTACTAATAGTCCATTAAAAAAATACAACTATCTCTGTTAAACAGGGTGCTTTTTAGTTGGGTCTAAACCAAATCAACGAATAATTTAACACAAACTACGTAGCGTTAGAACAAACACTGCGGGTCAACGAAGAAGCTGGATTTGCTTCGAAAAAGATATTGATTTTATTTAATTAATGCTTATTTTGGGGATCCTTTTTATTTATCTATTTATTTATTTTATTTATAGCTTGGTCCAGAGTTTGCGATAGTATTTGGATTTGGGAATTTTATAAACTCAATTTTATTTTCTTTTTGCCTAGCTGTGTTTGGTAGTTGCTATACTTTACTGTAGTCTTCCTTTTTGAGTTTTAGGGCATGTTTGATAATTGATTGTTTTTTGAGGGATGAAGAGGATTATTGAGATGAAGATTATTTTCGTGGATTATGAGGGTCAAAGAAACGGAGATTATGATGTTTGGCGGGAATGAGGCAATAACCATTAATCCCCCATCACAATTCCCTCAAGGCCTCAATCTCAAAAAACAAGATTGTCGGACAACCTCTTAATCTCATGTCAAACACCACTTTAGTCTATTCTTCTTCTAAGTTGAGTCTTTATCGGCGTCCTTACTTTGTGAGGGGCCTAAGGTTTAACATTTCATACAACCGGGTGAGTCGGCTTGCTTAGGCCTCTCGGTAGCCTCACTCTACCTTGGTTCAGCCTAAAAAGTAACACCACCTAAAACACTCATAGAGGCTGATATAGAAGATCTTCGTTGGTTTGTTTGGCGCTACGTACCGATTGCCTATAAGAAGTTGATTTTAAAAAGCCCTTAAAATGTGTAATATGTGTCGATAAGATGTTAACAATGGATGGTACAAGTTTTACAAAAAGAGTATAATATACAAGGAGAGTGCTCCAACTCTCCAAGCAAACAAATGCAACCTTATAAAAACATGACATCACCATCACCCCCTTTGGACCTAGCCTTTTTTTTTTCGGCTTTTGTATAACATGGGGCTTCTTCAAATTGGTATGGTTTTATCTTTTTTGCTATAAAAGAAGAAACTTTATGGTAAAATGTACGAAATTATGTATACCATTCAAATTACAAGGGAAAATGGAAGTGAGGGGATACCATACCGGTGGGGTATAAATTTATATAGTAATACCTTATCTTCTGAAGGGACACATATTTGGTTGCTAAGATTCCTAATCAAACTACAGGGATGTACATTCAAATTAGCTGTACTCAATCTAATATTGTCTGTAATTGGGTCATACAATCCCTACTAGAAGGTCACCTCATTACTAAACTTTCAACAATATCCATCTATCTATCTAAAAAGCCCACAACATGGACTTACTATTTTCACTACAGGTTAAAAAAGAGGAAAAAACTGTCCTTGCTAAATTCAACAAAGAACACTAACACTGTAAGTGAAATTGTGCTTAAACAGTTGAACATAAACCCCACCAAAAAAGTATCTTTTGTGGTGTTACAACAAGTAAATAGTAAGGCAGAAATTTACTACAGACTGAATGTAAGAAATTAGTCTTAACATATCATATACGCTATAGCGAAGACACTTATAGATGCAAATGCAATGGAGTATGGGGTTATTGTAAGCCACAACTATTGTGACGGAAACAAACAATGCAACAAGCCTTTTCTTTTTCCCCTGGCAATAATGAACAAGAAAGTCAGGCTCCTAATGATGAAGAAGATGTAGACCAATCATTCTAAGAAGGGAAACCCCACACCCACGATTGCCAATTTTGTCAAATGCGGGTGTCGGATGCAGCCCCGGAGAATTTCTCAGCGAAAAGCTAGCTCTGAGCCCGTGTTTTGTCATTTGGCAAGGTGGGAGGAGCTGTGGACGAGGGGGAAAAAGATACCTTGCAAGCTCAAACGAAAGAAGACGAAGGACATTGAAGAAAGTCTCATGGACAGAGATTAGAGAGGGGTCATTATTGATCTAGAGCATCATCTCTTTTTACACTTTTTCTTGCAAGTGTGATTTTTTACACTTTTGTTAGCTTGCTAATTTTACAGTCACAGTTATTTTTCTTCTGGGGTTTTACTGTCAATGTTGTCCGTTTCTGGGGAGGGGCGTTTACCATCATCACATCTATGCTTTTTAGTATTGGTTTCAACTCTACTAGTAGAATTGATACAAGTTTTCAAACATTTAAACTTACTGGAAAAAACTCCCAACAGAATGAAACCTATTCTTTAGCTAATTGATCCATTACCTCTAATTTATTTTCTAAAGTAGTTTTAATCATATAATTTAGGCAATATATTAGGATAGGTTACAGATCAAACAGCTTTAAACCATTTTATACTTGGATTTTCATATTTAAACAATTTAAGAATATAGATTCTAAATTTTGGGTACATATATTTTAGGGACCAAAACCAACATTATTCCGTTGAATTCGGTCACAAGTCTTGTTATGCAGGATAGTGTCGACATTGGGTCGTTTAACTCTTTACTTATTTAGTGGGTATGTCTATGACATTCCACATCTGCACTCACCGCCTACTAGAATTTTCTACTAGGAGTACAACCTAACATGGTGTGAATTATAACTCCAAAAAAGATTGAAACAGGGTGCCCACTTAAGAGTGACAAGATCCCTAGTTGGACCCATTAAAATTGTGGTCGTGCTTTGAGGAGTACTACATATTGCATTGTATTTTGTAGAAGGAAAAAGTATGCAGCCTCCTATGAATGAAATTGTGGCAAAAGTGATTGTACAGACAAAATTAGTTTTCTTTTCAGATGCACATTATAAGGTTTGGACTTTGGAGACATGGGTAAACTTCCTAATCTTCCTTTAGGCAAAATCCACTGCTGCTGAACATTTCATTGATACGGAAGTCATCAAATGCTCATTAATGCCGGTAACTTAAAAACATCTTTGAAAACGAAATGTACAGATCTTCGGCTGGCAATAAATGGAATGTACCACAAGGACGAAGGTCGATGACCAGGGCACACGTTTAGTAGTTGAAGGAACCCCTGATACCTTCAATGCTGTCCCCTGTAGATAACCTGTATTCCATAAATTCAAGTTAGGGAGCATGGTTAGCATGATTTAAAGAATTACTGCCACATATGAACATCACAATCAAAGCTCTAGGTTAGGCATCCGTGTCCCAAACAGGTAATCAAACCACTTCTGAGAGATCTATGAACCTAAAATTGCTAAATAGAGTGAGGCTGAAAGCCAAAAAAAAGAGCTTATTTTCTACGGAGTGGTCATGCCATCATACCATACAAAAAAATAAGCGTAAGCACATCATAAGACTCATAGCCACAGTTTTCTTTGTCACATGCTATATGCAAAATGTTAAATGACATAACAGACTAAAGGAAACAAACATTGCCAGCCCATCACGATTCATGACTTCAATATATCCTCACGGAGGGCTGAGGAAGCTTTGCAGGTAGTCAGGCACCTGATAACTGATAAGGGTACTCAGTAAAAGAAACCAGAACCTGGTTACTGTCCAAGGGTATCCAGCAGGCACCATCAAGCCAACTTACTACACAGTACAGCAAATCATTCAAAAGTGTTTTCATGTGAAATTGTAAGTAGATGATCACCTCTGCATACAGTACTTGTATTCCTGACTCCTAATCAAGTCCTTCTCCCCTTCCTCCAACTGCAAATATGCACGCGCACACACAAACACACACACACACACAAAAAAAGAATGTATTAATGTTTTTAACAGTAAGATAAAATAGAGAGGCGGACGAGATGGTCTAAATAAAAATGAAAGAATTTTCCCTAACTGGATCGCTCTCATAGATGAGCTCAAAACATCGTGGAGATAGACAATGTAGAGCACAATTTTCTTTGGCAGTCGTAGAGGCTTTGCAGTCCCAGCCCCATAGTCCACTGCATTTGATAATTCAGTGTATTCAACAGCAACAAGAAATTGTGCATAAAGGAAGACAAACGTATAACTTGAAAGTGGAAACAAAAGAAGTGTCATAATTCTCTTATGATACTAACCCAACCATTTGAATTGACGTTTATGCTCTGAAAAAAATAAGGCAAACACCATATCACCATATACCTTTCAATGTCCGCATAACATTGGTTCTTCTTCAGTCTAATTTCAGTATCCTGTCAATTAAAAAGAACAAGGAAAACAGTTTTAAAAGGCTTGATTTAGATTCATACATAAATATAATGGGAAGAGTTAAGGTTATTACAGAAATAGGATAACGAGGCTTCGCTAAGACTATGGTTAAGTGTGTCAGCAGCAGAGCCAAGTAGATGAAGCCAAGGCAAACAACACGAGAAGAAGACTTCGAAGCCATTTTTTCTCGAAATTCCGTTGAACCCCTGGCTCAAGTTCACTGAAATCTTGCTCTAGGCTTCAAAAGTATGAGATATTCAATTCTGCCAAGTGTACAGCATATAAAATTCCATCATAATTCACTTCTAGTTGAATTAGCAACTCCACACAATCCGAATTTTATCAAACACCAAAACCATGAGAAGGATGAAACTAAACTAAATGAAGAGAACTACCACTAATCAGCTAGATCAAACTAATGAGCATAGCATCACAAAAAATAGAATCATGTCCGAGAAAGAAGCTTAGAAGAATGAAATCTCTATGGACAGCAATTTAAGTGTAATCACAATCACTTATCAACTATTTCGCCAAACCATGTGTAGAGAACTACTGCTAATCACCTAGATCAAACTAATTTAAGTATAATTCGCAACAACCACTTCTCCGTAGTCAATCACTTAGCTATAAATCCGAAAGATCAGAATCGTACACAGACAACTCAACCAGTCACGAATTTCTTTTCTTCGTAGTCAATCGCATCGCATCATTAGGAAACCTAATTTCCGAAACTGATTTGAAATAGAAGGCAATATACGACAACGGAAAAGAATCCAATCAGGAAAAAACGTCTTCAATAAGTAGCAACGATTACACATGAGTCGTTCTACCAAGTACCATCAAATCAGCCAGGTAAATTGAAATGAAATTTTCCAGAGTTTCGTTCTGAAATCAATTCACCGAGCCAACTGAAACCTAGCTATCTGAAATCAATTCACAACTCAGGAAGGCTCAGAAATCAACTCACCGAGCTTTCGCTTCCGATTTGAACTTAAACAGATCTTCCGAGAGATTCCGGAGAGCGGGAGAGATAAAAATCGTCAGTCCGGAACGAAATTGATCTCACGGCCAGCTTGCGGAATTCCTGATTTGATTGATGATGCTAATTTTCTATTCTAAAGCCAGTTTATTTATAATGCATGGACCATGGGCCGGGCCAATTTTTTGGGCCGGGAAAAATCAGTTCTAAAGACTAAAGAGTGTCTTTGCATTTGAAAATACGATTAATTTACCCTTTTTATTAGGAAATAATTCGGGTGGAGAATCAGCTACCCGAATCCCGATAGCATCTTTGCATATGAAATTTTGAAGTTTTACATTATTGTAAATGTTTATACTAAATACTCCTCGCAAAATGGATAAGGTGTGCAAAATTGTCAGCTACTTTATTGCCCTACGCCTACGGTGTACATGAAAGAAGTAAGGCTTCTTTCACTCTTGACGGCATCATTTTTGTGAGTGCATAAATCTGCTCTCAATAACGGTTGATGGAGACCGATCTTGATGGCCTGTGAAACAAGAACAAACGAGGTCGGGGCGGGGCTTGTCTCCCCTGACGGACCCTCCGACGCTCAAGTCAGTATTGTTCTGATTCATCTTCCTCTCTATGGAGGCGTATCTCATATCTTATAATCAAAATTAGGGGTTGAGGGTGTTACCGTAGGAAAGACAATAATGCCCTTGGGCCTTAGTGGGCTTGCTTAGTTTTGGTTCTCTCAATTGCCCCTCGGGCTTCTTAAGCACCTATCGGTGGTGAATGAGGCCGATAATTTCCTATTATTGGGAATCTTTACGCTCATGCTTGGACCTTCCCCTTGATTACTCAGTTAGTCCTTGATCTCCTAGATGGATACTTGGATAACACGTTGCGCAAACTCTCTTGATTGCCAATAGTTGCATAGTATTGACCATGATTGCTTATGCTCCCTCAATAGGAGGCTCGTGACGGGCGAGCTTGATGCTTACTATTGTGCTCTCGCGTCGAAGAGCGTTCAGACTTAATGATGCTAGAGGTTATCCTGCTCATGTAGATCTGGGTGGAATTGACCACCGTTCTCCATACGCGGTTGTGGTTGCTCGATTCAGGTGGCGCTCTAGGGCCTTCGCCGCAACCGCTGTTATAGCTTGGCAGACGTTCCCTGCCTGGCTGCTTCCCGATCGCCTCGATGGCCTGTAATTGGCTAATTTATGGCCTTGATTGGCTTACACTTTGGGGGTCTATGATTGGCTACTTTTGGCCTTAATTGGCGAAATAATCGGCCCCAAAATGGTGGCGGATTGTGCTGGCCTTAGCCGGCTTTCTCCTGTTAGGCCTATCATTGGCTTCTTTTGGTCTTAATTGACGAACACTTTATGGCCTGTGATTGGCTACTTTTGGCCTTAATTGGCGAAATAATCGGCCCCAAAATGGTGGCGGATTGTGCTGGCCTTAGCCAGCTTTCTCCTGTTAGGCCTATCATTGGCTTCTTTTGGTCTTAATTGACGAACACTTTATGGCCTGTGATTGGCGACTTTTGGCCTTAATTGGCGAAATAATCGGCCCCAAAATGGTGGCGGATTGTGCTGGCCTTAGCCAGCTTTCTCCTGTTAGGCCTATCATTGGCTTCTTTTGGTCTTAATTGACGAACACTTTATGGCCTTTGATTGGCGACTTTTGGCCTTAATTGGCGAACTGTTGGCCTTGATTGGCTACTTTTTGGTCTTGAATGGCTATCTGTTGGCCTTAATTGGCTATCTGTTGGCCTTGATTGGCTATTTTTTGGCGAGAGATTGGTCCTGTCATAGACTCATTTTGATCGGGGAAGGTTATGCACCTTCGAATGCCCTATCCATACATTCGGACCACGCAGATTGTCGACTGAAGTTGCACTTGTGTTGCACCTGAATGGTCTATGAGTGGCCGTTTTTTGGCCTTGATTGGCGATTTGTTTAGGTGGACCCATACTTGTAGAGTCGAGAGGTGCAAGGGGTATACCCTCGGCTTTGCTTGGCTGTAATTCATAGCAATATAGCATTACATCCTCTGTCATTGTCGATGACGATTTGTCGTTTTGCTCCAAATATGAAGACAAAGCGAGGCCGCTCGAGGGCAGTTGATGTACGCTCGGGTGTCACCGTATGATGCACACCTATATCAATACCTCCAAACTCATTTAGTAATCATTCTAGGCATATATCAAATTGAAGACGATGAAATCATTCTTTTGAAATGTCAATAGCTGTAGGGGTAGAGTACTTAGCTAAAACCCATGTTCTTGGGTCATTTGTAGCACTTACAACCTCAAAGAATGTTGTTCTTAGCACTCTTCATGGCTTCAAACGACCTCCGTGAAAAAATGATTGCATGCGTCATGTGTAACCTCCTGGCTTGCAATAATGCCCATTTCAGCGCCAACTTTGTCGTGAACCTTAGTTTGCGATTGAATTATCAATGCATCACTCAAAACATTAAAAATCGTGCAATGACTATTTTTTTTACGGCGTATTTTACACTAGGATAATGAGATGATACATCTTATCATATAAACGACAAGGTGATTTTAGAAAACTTAGCTTATGGGTTCTTATACATCCCGTGTGAGTTGAACCAGTGGTGTCTCGATCATCCAGTCTTCAACTATTTTGGGTTCGGTGCCCCTTGTTTGATGATGCCATGTAAATGGCGGATCGTTTAAATGGCCAATTCCTTGATTGTGTATGTCCACTCGACTAAAATCGATATATACTAAATAAAGGAACGATCAAGCCATATGTATTAAAAACCATATTTGTTAAGAGAAAGACAAGGGTTTTGAGCACTTCCTGATTTTGACGAGCTTTAATGCTATGCGATTTTGCCCCTTGTCATCTTCTTTTTGAACCCATCGGAAATAGAAAGTTGCAGGGACAAAAATCTGCAACCTTTGAAAGTCTGGCCCGTTCGCTGTAATTACTTGGAAAGACCGGCCAATTTCGCAATTTGTGAGTGTTATGGACTGGATTTGTAATTATTATAAATCTTCATGAAATCCAATCGTCTTCTTCGTTAGGTCTAGTAGCAGGCGGCGGCGCTGGATCTCGAGTTTTCTCTCCGGATCCGAAGGCAACAACTCCACCGTCATTCCAATGGCGGGCATCAATGGCGAGCGAGAGCTGATCCTGAAGCTATGTCCCCGGCGCTGTCGGCGTCGATCCTTGTCCTTGCTTGATCAGCCGTCGATGGGATGATCCTTGCTTGGCGTTGTCCTTGGCCTTTCTGAATCCGAGAGGGCGGGAAGCGATGCGATAGCAATGAACATCGCCGACGATCGACCATCTCTGTGATGCGGGTTGTGGTCACCGAGCCGCACGGGCTTACGCGCTGATATCGAAGACGAACAGCGAAGGATTGAGGGCTTGAATTGAAGGCGGGGACGAATCGAACCCGACGGGGGTCCTTGCGAGTTGCAGGTACGTCGATGTGGCCGGCACGGCGAAGGATCAATGGCCAATCGAAGAGCTCAATGTCTCGTACGCACTTATGTAGGCAGAGGACTCAACCTCGGCGATGTCGAGTAAACTTCCATGTACCGAGACGACGATCTCGAGATGGAGGCAAGGATCGTGAACCAGGCAAGGAATGGTGGTGGTTCGGCGTGCCCCTGAGCCCTGGCAAAGCTCCGCAACGAGCCTTTCATGCCACCGATCACTCTGATTATGCCCCAGCGACGGTAGGGCTCTTCAATCTCATTCATTAGGGTTTTGATGTTAGTGCTTTTTGATCGAATCCCCACGGACGGCGCCAATTGTGAGTGCATAAATCTGCTCTCAATAACGGTTGATGGAGACCGATCTTGATGGCCTGTGAAACAAGAACAAACGAGGTCGGGGCGGGGCTTGTCTCCCCTGACGGACCCTCCGACGCTCAAGTCAGTATTGTTCTGATTCATCTTCCTCTCTATGGAGGCGTATCTCATATCTTATAATCAAAATTAGTGGTTGAGGGTGTTACCGTAGGAAAGACAATAATGCCCTTGGGCCTTAGTGGGCTTGCTTAGTTTTGGTTCTCTCAATTTTAATGTCTGAAATACAATTTCTTACGGACAACTTTGTTTGATTCTCAGATGGTTTATGATGTTGAAAGAGTCCCTTTTATATGTAGATTGTTGATTTGTAATTGCAACACTTGGTACACGCCTTATACAACGGTTGGGTTAGAGAATTTAAAAAAATACTATATATATATACAAAAACTGAAATAAAATAGTAATAGAATCAAACACGGACATAATTCCGAAGAAAAATAAGTGTAACAATTGATGTATTTGTGGATCCAAACACACCCTTATTTTGTGACAGTTTTGTAAATCAATCTTCATGAAAAATAAGTGTAAAAATAGTTTTGACTTTTCAACACGTACTTTAAGAAGGTAAAAACTATACCATAAAATATCAACTTTTTTAAAATTATTTTAGTACAACTTAATATTTGTTAATAATAAGTATTAAATTGTAAAAAAAAGTTAATATATTATACGTAGTATAGTTTTTAGCTCCTTAAAATACGTGTTAAAAAATCAAACGACATGCATTTAGGATAAGAGGGAGTAATGGTTATGACTTTACATTGGCAATCTCCATTAATATGCTACAAGAAGGATATATACTAACTTTTCTACTGTTGTTTATTTTGCAGTTTGGAAGTATATAAGAGGGAGTTCTAAGCATGATCACAAATCATAGAAATGCAATAAATTTTATACATAACAAATACTTGCATTATACAAAGTAATACTTCCTCCATTTTTATGTATAAAATGACAAATAGAAATAAACAAATGGGTGATTATGTTATTGAGGAAAGGGTTTGTTTTGTTTCAGTGTATGTATTACGTTGTATAATGCAATTATTTACCTCGATTTATGCAAGTATTTGGCTGTATAATTTAAAAACTTATAAAAACAAGATAAAACAATAATGCAGTCAAATAGATGTACGATAATTGTATGCTTAGATCAAATACAAAAATATTTTTAACAAGAGAACAATGTATATTACAAAACCAAACAAGAATTCATAACTAGAGAGGAATGTATATAAACTATAAAGGTTCCTATCATTAGTTCAACATTAGTCCTACTATTATTTGAAAAGCTAATGTCATACACTGATACATGCATTCGAAACAGATGTTTTGGAAGAACATTTTTTTCGTTTTTCAGATTGATCAACACGATCCTGAATAAATAAAAAGTACACGACTTAGATCAACTTCTGCAACGAGAGATCTTACTGCATCCCCGTTGGTATGGATTAGCTTGAGCACCAGGCTTGCAGTTATAATAAGAAGCACCACGCCGCGAACAAGGCACATTATTCTTCTGAAGTGCGGAATAACTTATGTGCTTCTTCGTTGCTAAGATGTGTCTGTGATCCTCAAAACCAAGGGCGAACTCGTCTTCATCCTCCATACACTCGCCAATGGAGCTTGGCAAGTCGATCTGGTCGAAGGCTTGGCATCAACCATCAAATTAAAGCTCCCGTTGCTATGAAATATATGACTAGGATTACGAATATGGATTTAGGGTTTGCCATGAAATGATCGAACAAAAAAGAACAAATTTAAGAGTTCGGCCAATGTGTGGTGAATGTACCTATATAAGCGAAAATTAAGGGACGTGGCATCCATTACATCAGCTTGGATCCCATAGAGTTTGGATCCATTACATAATTTACATCAGTCAAAATTTTGCAAAATTGATTTTGTGTTTTTGGAAGCGCACTAAAATTGGCATTAATTCATATTTTTTTAAATAAAATAAATTGGCATAACATACTTTTGTGTTCTAACTTGAGAGTCTTACGAAAATATAAAGTATAAAGTCTGTCGGCTCGGCTTTTATAAAATTTCTTCTAGAGGGGATGGAGAGCTCCGCCTCTTCGTCTACGAATATCTTATCCATTCTACTTTTAATCGGATTCAAATAAAGCTTTCATTCATCAAAAATCAATCTCAATCGGTACATTTCCAATCAAATACACATACAAAGTTGGAAAATAATATTTGACCAATACAACTCATCCTCTCCCATAAAATCCATCACAAATTTTCGTATACAATATTGTGCAATATAAATCATAATGTACGGTTATCCGAACCGCTTGTAACACATAACCAACAAGACAACAACGGCGATTAGTTACCTTACTCGACAAAGGATGGCTTAGTCATAAACTTATTCTTAGCACGGCTGATGTAGTTAGAAGCCCTCGTGTTGAAACTATCCCTTCTCATGTGAGGCTTCGTAGCGCCGACGCTCGAGCCCGCCCGGATCACGGTGCCCGCACGCTCGATGTACTCGGAGAACACACGAGTGCGGATCGGATTCGGCTTCTCCGGTTGCATCACAACCCGCTTTCTAGGCACCTCAAAGCTCGGCTTCCTTAGCATGGCTCGACGACCATCATGGTCGTCGAATACGATGGGAACCCATCCGGAGGCTTCGGCGTCGTGGTGATGCTGTGGAGCACACGAGATCACGGAGAATATCTTCTCGCAAAGGCTGATCTTGTTATGATTGGATCGTGCCTGGTGGCTCGTTTTCGCCATAGGGATCGATGATCCATCGATTGAGACGAGGCTTATGAGGGGGTTTTAAAGGGGGGAAACGAGATTCGGTTCGAAAAGGGGCATTGGATGATTGGAGTATTGGTAGGGTAAAGATTTGGGGGAATTTGATTCTTTGTCTTGAGAGGCGTCGTTGCAAACAACGAAGAAACGTTGAAATTTGAGGCAGAGTGTGAAAAAGATTGGTTCTATAAGATTAAATCACGCGCGCAAATTTAATTAAACTAATTAAAGGTTTTGTTTTTGGCTCAATTTTCTCAAAGGGAATCAAATTCTGGATGTTTTAATTAGGTGGAAATGTCATAATCGATCAGGGAGATGGGAGTTTCAGAGGTAACAGGAGGGATTCTGTTTATACTTTTGGCCTCAGATTTCAAGCCAACTGATTCGTTTCTTACGAATTTTTGCCAAAAGTGAGTTCGTAAAGTGATCTTAGTTGGATGCATATTGAAACCTGTTGTGAGTTAAATGGGTATATATTTTAGTATCTTCCAGATGTATGACTCGTACACTGTATAAGATTGTCTGTTTCTAACAATTACTCTTGTATAAGTTTGAAAATTAATTCACTTTCAAATCTACAATATAAAATTTGTCAACCAAATCTAGTCCCGAGTATTATTTTGGGTTTTGTAGAATGATAAAAACATATAATTTTTTTTAAATTACGAAATTGTTTAAAATATTTATAAAAAATTGATATTTTATACTCCCTCCGTCTCGAAATTCATGTCATTTTAGCCTTATGCACAAATTTTAATAAAAACATTCATCCATCAATCAACATCATCATTCCGCTAACTTTTTCATTAATTTTATTACCCACTACATTTTTTAACCAATCAAAACCTTCAAAAAAGTCAACAACACACAAATCAATACAAATCATTACTATCCACTATCTAGAAAACCTAAAACGACATCTATTTTGATACAAAACTAAAGAGCTAAAATGACATCTATTTCGAGACGGAGGGAGTATTTTTTTTTATCATTTAAAAAAAAACGTGCATACAAAGTAACGACGTGTTTTACTGAACGGAGAGAGTGTAAAATAGTACAGTACAAACTACCATAACATAGGTATAAATAAACGATTTTTCTATTGTATGCCACAATGACATATATATGTCGTCATTGTGGTAGTTTGTACATAATAGAAAAACCGATTATTTAGTGATATGAAACCGTGTGTATAGCAAGCCGGTTAAATTTTTTATTAAAACTTTTAGATTTTAAAATATTATGAGATTTAACATTTCAACCCCGGGGGGCTATCCTAACTAATGATGAAAGATGTCGACGACACCTTGCCACTGATTCTGGATGTGATGCGTGCCCAGACCATGTCGAATCCCTCTTGCACCTGTTTAGGGATTGCCGGAAGATTGAAGGTTTATGGAAGGCGTTGGATGGTCCGGCAAACAACTTGGACTTATTCTCTGTGCCTTTCGCCGTGTGGGTGCGGGAGAATACCCTTAGCACGCAGTAGGTCAGTAATGGTGTTGATTGGGCGAGCTTGTTTGCAGTGGCGCTATGGTGGATTTGTCGTTGGCGTAATCACCGGATCTTCAATGGGAAGGAGTGCTCGGTGGATCGTAAATGTTTCATTCGGAACAGAGCCGAGGAGTACGTGCGGGCCTTGACAGCTGACGGCCGATAGACCGCTCCAAAGGAAAAACATCAAGTCAACATCGTTTGGGTGAAGCCTCCAGTTGGGCGGGTGAAACTGAACTCAGATGGGGTTGTTGCTGCAGATGGAACCGCAGACGTTAGGGGTGTCATTCGGGACGAGGAAGGTCGGTGGGTGACCGGTTATGTCCGGCGTCTTGGATGTTGTACAGTGCCTGTGACGGAGCTCTAGGGATTGCTTAATGGTTTGAGATTGGCGTGGGAACGAGGCTATAGGAAGGTGATGATTGAAGCCGACTCTATGCTTACTATAGGCCTTGTTGAGAAGGGCACCATGGACTGTCATCCGCTATTTAGCCTGGTACATTAGTGCCAGAGCTTTCTTGCCCGGGATTGGGATACTCAGGTGAGGCATGTCTACAGAGAAGCGCCTTTCAGGCTTCCTCGCATCCATGACTCTTTCTTCTCCTCTTGGTTTTCATGAACTTGTTGTGCCATCTTCTGCGATGTATGAGCTTGTCTCTGAGGATATTAGGGGAAGGGCTACTCCCCGACTTTTGCCTGCGTAGCCCGTTTTCTCTCGTTTATTGAGAGCTTAGCTCTCACCTTTTCACCAAAAAAAATATTTCTTTTTTTAAAAAAATTTGAATAATTTTTTTTACAATTTAATACTTATTAATAATTATTAAATTGTGAAAAAAATAATTAAAATAAATAAGATTTTATATAGTTTTTAGCTCCTAAAACTACGTGTATAAAAGTCAAACATCGTTTATTTCCGACCAGAGGAAGTAGTATTGAGTATTGGTATTGTTTTTTTTTTTGATTGGGAAATAATTCGGGTGGGATGGTCCTACTCGGCAGCATCCTTACGGATGAGGTCAAGAAGACCCAAATTATTGTTAATATCGACTCCTCGGGCAGAATGACTAAGGTGTGCAACCTTGTAGTCACTCTATTGCCCATTCGAGGAATGTGAAAGAAACTTACTTCTTTCACCGTCGATAGTAGAAGTTGAATATCCGAAAGGATTAGTTCGATTTCCCATGGGCATGAAGATTTCCGGTTTAAATGGTCAATGATGATTTTGCAGTCGCCTTCAATTTGGATACTGTCGATTTTTAGTTGCAGAACTTTTTGAACATCCAATTTTAGAGCTAAAGCTTCCGCTTTAAGGGGATTTTGTTTTCCGAGCAGCTGGTGCTGAATGGACATTGGTTGTCCTTCCCAATTCATTATAACGACCCCCGCTGAACTGTCACCATTAGCAAGAGAGGAACCATCGAAATTTAGTTTATACGTACCCCTAGGAGGTTTCCCCTAGCGAACGGAACGTTGTTTGAAACTTTGTTTTGGCATGAGTGGCCTGCGGGTGCGCAACTCCTCTTCGAATTCAGTTTCATGTACATAAGTTCTATTCCAGTTATCTATGTGATTATTTATCACCCTTATAGCAGTATCTCTCTTTGGGATTGCAATCTGCTGGAATAGAAATTGGTTCCTTGTATACCATGTCGACCACCATGAGAAGGCAAGTTTAGTCACTGCTAAGGAGTTCAGGCTCTTCCCAAGAGCAGATAGAATAAGCCTAATATCCCGGGACTGGGCAATCAGGCAGGCAACCACTGATTGATCTTGGATCGGGAGTTGGTGTATTGATGTGATAAAAGAACATTCCAAGAATAAATGGACCTCGTCCTTTGTTGCTGAATTACAAAGGGAACAGGTGGAGGGTACCGCCGAACCCCTAGAAGACAACCTAGCGGCTGTGGGGAGACCATTCTGAGCCATTTTCCAAAGAAAGTTTTTAACTTTCGGAGGGATATTGATCTTCCAAATCCAGTCATTACTGTCCGGGATTGCAGAATCCTGAGATGTTATCAATTTGTATGCACTGGCAGTAGTAACCCATCATTCTCTATCTGGCCACCAGTAAAGACGATCTTGCAGTTCTGATGCCGGAAGCGGGATCTCTAAAATGTCTTGAACCAGATTGTTAGAAATGTTCTGTTGTAGTTTCTCCTTCCACCACTGGCCCCCCAAAATGTAGTCACTGACCATTTCTTCCTGGTTGTAATGTAGAGGGCAGTCCTCCCTGGCCCGAGCAGGGGAGGTAATTATTGGTATTGTTTTTAATAGTATTATTTGAATTTATTGCTATTTTTCATAGTTTTGGAAGTTTTTTTTCTCTATACTTAATTATCATCCCAAAATATATAAAAGTAAAATAGTGCAAGTCTGTAATGTAATTCACACGAACTTTCAGGGGTAAAGCCGTAAAGGTATGATGCCTACTGTAATCAGGGAGGAGACCAAACGAAGAAAGCTCTGTTCCAAATGAAGATGGATGAGGAAGGAAAGGTAACGGAGGATTCGGGTTCGAACTCGTCGGACTGGGCCGAGTTGACTCGCGAGTGCTTAACCAACGTCCTCTCACGCGTCACCTTCAACGAGCGATGGCGAGGGCCGATGTTCGTCTGCAAACCATGGCTGCAAGCCTGCAAGGACCCGTCGCTCAACACCGTCTTCAACCTCGATCCTTACTTCGACTCGTCTCCCGATTCCGCTCGCTGGTGGACGCCCCAGTTTGAGAGGAAGATCGATTGTATGCTCCGATCTGTCGCCGACTGCAGCGACGGAGCCTTGAAGGAGATTCGTGTCAGGCACTGCTCCGATCGCGCTCTCGAATTCGCTGTCCAAAGGTGTGTGTCTTATTTTGGCTTCCAGTTGCGTTAATTGTTATGATTGTTTGATCAATTCAATATATGGAACCACGAAGTGACATTTAATTCCGTTCAAAATGAAGATTGTGGAACCAATGAACCAATCTAGGGATCTTAATCACGCTGTTTCTATCTCCAGGACTCCAGGAGCAATTAGTTGACCTTCTTGAGTTGCTTAAGGGGCATTCAATTGCGTTCAATTGAAGATTGTGTGATCACTGAATCTCACTGATCAATTAACCAATCTAGGGATCTTAACTACTGTTTCTTACCTACATAGCAATTAGTTGTTCTTCCTGTATTGTTTAAGTGGTATTCAATTCCTTTCAATTGAAGATTGTGTGATCAAATAACCAATCTAGGGATCTTGGTCACGCTGTTTTCTACATTTAACACCAAAATGATGGTTAGTTTGCTCTAATACAAAGAATTGAAAATGAAATTTGAATACTTCATGCAGTGAGAAATTCTGATCTGATTATTGAACCAGTGTAAGGTAGAGCTGGTAAAAAATACAAGTTACATAAGTCTATCTTCTGGTGTTCTATGTTCATGGGATCATGGCCTGCTCTTTCACCTAATGGAGGCCTTTGTGGTTTGTGCTCCTAGAAATCATCTACGTTTTCTTTTACCGCTTTCTCTGAATGAAAAATGTTTAGCTTACACTTCCTTCCATGTCTTTCCTTGGATAGTATTCATGTGATGCCATCTAATATTTCTAGGATTAGATACTGGCATGCTTGGATGATCAATTTTCGAAAGTCCAAACAATATTTGTTCTATGTAGATTGATTGAAAAACGAAGATATGTCTGTCTGACTGTCATGTATAGGTGCCCAAGACTTGAAATTCTATCAATCAAAAGCTCCCAGGGTGTTACAAATGCAGGGATCTCGGCAGTGACTGTGAGTTGTGCACTGCTGAAAGAACTTGACATCAGTTACTGCAATGAGATATCTCATGAATCTCTTCTTTTGGTTGGAAGAAGCTGTCCAAATCTTATTGTCCTAAAACGCAACTTCATGAATTGGTTGGACCCTTCGCAGCACACGGGCATTGTCCCGAATGAGTATCTAAGAGGCAGCCCCCAAGATGGAGATTCTGAAGCCGCTGCCATAGGAGAATTCATGCCCCCTCTGGTGCATCTCGAGCTCCAGTTCTGTAAGCTCACGGCTAAAGGGCTTGCTTTCATCGCTGAAGGATGCCAGAGCCTGGAGCATATGGATCTCTCCGGCTGTGCAAACTTGACAAGTCGAGAAGTTGTAAATGCATGCACAAAGCTGAAGCACTTGAAGACGGTTAAGAGGCCAAACTTCTTCATCCCCAGGTCTGTCTTTCACACTGAGAGGTATGGCCATTGGAACTTGTACGATGAACGGTTTCAAACTGATATCTTCAGGATATGATGATGCTAAGCCATGAAGATATCCTTTCTTTACATTTGTAATGTGTACAAAGATGTTGATGCTTGTTAGTTGTTACAGCAAGCTCGTCCTGATGCCCGCCCGATTGATGCCATAGGGGCACTTTGGCAGTCAGCGGGGCGAATTCATCCTCTGCTTTATTGTTGTACTTGTTTTGCAATTTGAGTTTTAGGTTTTGGTGGCATATGATTTATGTTCTTGGTGCTTTCCTACACAACCATTTCTAAGTTTTATTTGCAGTTAGCACTGTCATGTCCTCAGTGTGTGATGGTTTTGTAGCCCTTGTCAAGTGGGCTTAACCATGTAAGTTGTAAGCCATCAGTAAATTTGCTGAGCAATGCATGAAGTTTTAGCCTGGACTCGTTCAACATTTGAGTTTTTTTCCCCTTTCTTTAATTTATAAAATTAAACCAGATAGCAAACTGAGTAGTCCGACCTCGATTAGACTCGTTTATTTTTTAAACGAGTCGAGTCTGAATACATTTTTAAGTTTAATTCAAATTGAGGTTCAACTCGAGTCTGAGTGACTCGAATTTTGTGTCATTTACGAAATTTACCCTAATTTACTATATCATGAATAAGCTGGGTTGTTCTGTGAACGGATTAGGTAGCTCGACTCGTTCATTTACAAAATGAGTTGACTATAAACCCATTTTAAATCTTGAATTCAAATTCGGATACAAAAAAAATCTTTTGAACGAGATGAAAATCAACTAATACTCATTTAGACCAACTCTAATGATACGGTGCAAATGCTTAAATAAGTGCATTTTGATATATTCATCCACAACTTCATGCATCTACAACAAATTGTACCAAACCAAATTCAAGTATTTCCCAACTCCGTGGGTGGGTCTCAAAACCCGGCCCGTATTACAGATTGGATGCGTCGTTACTGGCTTATGGTGTCCCTTCCATCCAGCAATTGGGAGCTCCAAAACCCCTGAAAGCCTAAAACCCCTTTTGTCTGCTTTCTACGCTTTGCACTGAGCTCTCTCTGATCTCTCCCTCCATAGGAATGGCTTCGGTAGCTCTGAGAAACCCTAATTCTAAGCGCTTTCTCCCTTTCTCCTCGCAAATTTATCATTCCTTCTGTCAAGGCTCTCCCTCCCGGGGCTGCTCCGCCGCCGTCGCCGAGCCATTCATCGGAAATGATAGGTCCTTTGCGGCCGGCCAATCGACGTGGTGGCGATCTATGGCTACCTTTACTAGAACGTATGGTCTTTCCCTGTTTTCTTCTATCTTTGTCTATTTTATTTTCATCTGATTTGGATTTGGATGTGGAAAATTACTTGTGATTTCCTAGTCTCGAAAATAGTCAAACTTGATCGATTCGGAGGTTGGGACTATATGCTTGGTTTTCTGTTTGATTTGTTGTTTGGATTTGCATTCTCAGAAATCCGATGTACTTTCTTCTTATTTGCTTTCGATCTGCAACAGAAAACCTCATGTAAATGTGGGAACTATTGGTCATGTGGATCATGGGAAGACGACCTTGACTGCAGCCATAACTAAGGTGGATTGAGCTTGAACTTGTTTCCTGGGATTGATTTGCCTTTTTGACCTATTGTGACTGGCATTCAACTATTCAATTGCTGTACTGCTATGGATTACTGGTCTTATCAAGTAGCTTCCTAATGTTAGGTATTGGCAGAAGAAGGAAAGGCAAAAGCTGTTGCCTTTGATGAGATTGACAAAGCTCCTGAAGAGAAAAAGAGGGGGATCACAATTGCCACGGTTGGGAATCGGGATGCTGCCTTCATTTCTTTGTTTATGATTGATCATTTGTTACCTGGATTTGAGTAGTTATGTTCTGTCACCATATAAAATACCTTGGCTTTTGCATTTTCAGGCTCATGTAGAGTACGAGACTGCAAAGCGACACTATGCACATGTTGATTGTCCTGGACATGCTGACTATGTTAAAGTATGTCATTTGTAATGAAGCTGACTTCCTTTAGTTCTACTTATTTTATCAGTCCCCATTCCTCTAATGGCAGAACTAGATGAAAAAGCATTTTTTGTTCCTGTAGAATATGATTACTGGAGCTGCTCAAATGGATGGGGGTATTCTTGTTGTATCTGCTCCTGATGGCCCGATGCCACAAACAAAGGAACATATTCTACTTGCGAGGCAGGTAGGTTGTTCTGTTCTTACCATGCAGGATATCTAATTTTTGGTCTTTTCACTTGTATACTTTTAGATTCTAGTAAACAAAATTTCTGTTACTTTCCTGGCCTACACTTATGATGGTAGTATATGCCGGGCATCTCATTAGTTTTAATGTTTCTTTCTTTTTGAGTTTCCTTGTAGGTTGGTGTACCATCACTGGTTTGCTTTTTGAACAAAGTAGACGCAGTTGATGATCCAGAATTGCTTGAACTTGTAGAAATGGAACTCCGTGGTAAATATATTTCTGAAATTAATGGCATTATTGCTAACTATATTATTTTTACATCTTGACATAGTAATTTTACATCTTAACATATTTCTTTTGTATTTATCTAAACTCATTTTGGATCCACAGAGCTCCTAAGCTTTTACAAGTTCCCTGGGGATGATATCCCTATTATTAGGGGCTCTGCACTCTCTGCCTTGCAAGGAACGAATGATGAAATAGGGAGGCAAGCTATTTTGAAACTCATGGATGCTGTGGATGAATATATTCCTGACCCTGTTCGCCAACTTGACAAGCCTTTCTTGATGCCAATTGAAGATTCTTTCTCGATTCAGGTAAGGATGGCTTGTTTAAATGGAATTTTTGGAGACAGGAAATCTCTCCAAGGATCCCAGATTTGATTTAGTGTCAAGTGGAATGAAAGTCTTATTATTTATGATTTCTCTATTGCAGGGACGTGGAACTGTTGCCACAGGTCGCGTTGAACAAGGAACCATAAAAGTTGGTGATGATGTAGAAGTGTTGGGTTTGATGCAGGTTAATGCTAAACCTCTTGTTTCTGTTTTAGCAAGTGACTTGCTTGCACTGTATTGCTTTAAATTGTAAGTTAAACCACATGTTTTTTTCATCTTGACAATCTTTTGCTATATGGTTCACTGTTGCAGGGTGGTCCGCTAAAAACCACTGTAACTGGTGTGGAAATGTTCAAGAAAATTTTGGATCGTGGAGAAGTGAGTCGCTTAATATTACTAGTTTGTGTCTGATACTGTTTACTGTGGATGTATTATAAGTGTGGTCATTTGATTGCTGTTTTATAGGCTGGTGATAACGTGGGTCTTCTTCTTCGTGGACTGAAAAGAGAAGATATACAAAGAGGACAGGTATACAACACTTACCAGGATTATGGTTATATTGTGATTGTGCACCTTCCCTCTAGGGAAAAAAGGCCATTCTCCAGTTTAGTTTTTTTATTTCTAGTCACTTTGTCAGTTTTCAAAAATAGTAGGAACTAAATAGTGTTATTTGCCTTGATGCATTGACAAGTAATATAGTTATAGTAGTTAACTTGGTGTTAATTCTTAAGTGGAATGCAGGAAGTTTTGCTTGAAATAACATTTTGGGTGTTGAAACTGCACAATATATTTTTATTTGTTGCCTGCATACCTTGAAATCATATTTCAGTCTGGAATGCTATTGGTGTACACTATGCATTTCACCCATTTAACTGGTACATTGCAAATGGCCATAGTAGTAGTGATTTTTTTTCCCTCTGTTAATCAGATAATTGCAAAACCTGGAAGTTGCAAACCATACAAGAAATTTGAAGCAGAGATATATGTTCTCACAAAAGATGAAGGTGGACGCCATACAGCTTTCTTCTCCAACTATATGCCCCAGTTCTACTTGAGAACTGCAGATGTCACAGGGAAAGTTGAGTTGCCGGAGAATGTAAAGATGGTGATGCCTGGTGACAATGTGACTGCTGTTTTTGAACTGATGTCAGCTGTTCCTCTTGAACCAGGTTTGTCACCTGGCTACCTTAATTTTCCATCCCAAGATAAAACTTCTCACTCTAGAAATTTGCACGCCTTTCTTATCCACCAGTCGATACTTTGAATTAGCACTAGAGTAGTAGAATAATGTAACCAAAATGGCTTTCTTTTCAGGTTGATCTTTGTTCCTTTTTTGGAGAACTATCAACAAAAGCAAAAGAATATCTGATGATTCATGCCTTTGACATTTGTTAAATGAAAAATACTGAGGGGATAAATAAACAATGTTTTATATCCATATATTGACTTTATTTAATGCATTATTGGCACTTTAATTTTTTCCTTTCTGGCTTTTCATATTTCCGCAATCAGGAGCTAAGATGCTGAATAATGGTTTTCTTGTTATGCACTGACAGGGCAAAGGTTTGCTCTGAGGGAGGGAGGACGAACAGTTGGAGCTGGTGTCGTTTCAAAAGTTCTGAGCTAGAATCAAGGGTATAATTTGATTCACTGACTCCTACTTGTTTGAAAAAGGGGCCGCTATAGAAAGACTGTATTTACATAATTATACATTTGGCATTATTATGCTTCAATTTCACTAATCTCATGATTGTAGGAACTACTTTTAGGTTCATGAATGAGGTATTAGTTTTATTGATAAAAACAAGTTGCTTCGTTCCATATATATTTCGCGAGGGTGTTTCACTCGATAATAGTTTTGAAGATTTCTCATGTTGAGATTCTCTGAATTTTTGGATGAATATCCAGCTGTGATTTCACATGAAATTTATTTTCCTTAAATCTGAATCATATACATTGCGGATTTGGTGGAGAACCAGACAATAGAGTTTGTCATTTATTTTGTTTTCCGTCTAGGTGTTTATCCTATATTGTTGATTGTTGTGTTATCCAAGTAATCCTTCAAAACCTTGTTGTTGTTTTATATGCAAGTCATGTCACTGGATATGAAATGACTGAATTTTACAAGTAGAACATTGCCCACCCATGTGTTTTTCATAAGTTGTTCTCCCCATCAGTGCCCACCCATGTCACTGGATATGTTGTTGTTTTTATTCTATGTCATATAAGGGCGTAGAATAATAAACCGAAAAGATTTTGTGAAAATTTGAGGGAATATACCTTTTTCACTTTTTTTTAGGTAAGTATACCCTTTAGTTTTTCTTTTTACTAATTATACCTTTTTAGGGTGGATTTTACCTAAATACCCTTAAAGTAGTTTATTTATATCTTTTTAAAATTATAAAAAAGTAAGTAGATATAGTCAAAGTAGTATTTTTATCTTTTTGAAATTAAAAAAATTAAATACACATAGATAAGATTGTTTAGATATAGATAAGATTGTTTATACGTACGATTTGTTTACGTTTTGATCAAGAAGACGCTACAATAATTGTAACCTATATTATTGTCCCGTAACTAATTTCTTGTAACCGTACTACAATAATTGTAACATATATTATTATCCTGTAACTATAATTTCTTGTAACCGTACTACAGTAATTGTAACCGATATTATTATCCCGTAACTATAATTTCTTGTAACCGTACTACAATAATTGTAACCGATATTATTATCTCGTAACTAATTTATTGTAACCGTACTTTTAATCAATATTGTCACATTATTGTATCTAATTCTTTGTATGTGTTTTGATTCTTGTAATTATTTACTTGTACCTAGTTTGTAACGTAACTAACCTCGTTATTAAGGTTTTAATAGGTTACAATATATAAATACACAATATATTGTAACTAATTTATTGTAATTATACTTGTAATCAATTTGTCACATACTGTAACTAATTCTTTTTAGGTGTTTTCATTCTTGTATTTAATTACTTGTATCTAGTTTGTATCGTAACTATTCTCATTTTTAAAGTTTCACTAAGTTACAATAAATACACGTAATATATTTCAATAACCCACACAAATGCACAACATAAGATTACAATAATAGTGTTTTAAATACACAAAATAAAAGTATGTCAATTAACCGTATAATTGATTTTTAGTTACTATTATATAATTGATTTACCCTTACAATTTAGTATATCAATAACTAACCCTCATCACATCAGAATTTAAAAGATTCAATTTCAGTGCATCCCATTAGCGCCGACGTTTTCAAATCGCCAACCTCCAGCAACAATAGCTATGACATCTTGAAATCATCAATTACATGAAATATACCGTAATAATTATAGCATAAAATACATAATCACATACCTTTAATCTTGTAACTTGATTTCAATTAACATTACGCATATAAGTATCAAAATAAATTGATGGATGAGAAAATGATGTATTGAGCAATTAGCCCTAGTTTTAATCAATTTGGAAAGAAAGAGTCGGTTACAATCTACGTGATTTATGGAAATTATCATCCCTATATTTTTTTTTCTCTTTAGGGGCAAATTAGTCACTAAAAACAAAAAAAGTACAATTACAAAAAAAAAAAACTTCCATTGGTATAATTACCCATAAAAAAATTGAAAAGGGTGTATTAACCTAATTATCCCAAAGATTTTTTACCAAATAAAAAAAAACTAATTTTAAAAAAAGTTAAAATAATTAAACTAAGATTCCTAATTAGACTTCTTTTATCCTATGCCATGTAGGATAGAAAATCTGTTATATATATATAAAATTACTTATATGTTTTATCCTTCTATCTTCTATTATCTTTTGAAAAATTTGATTACTGATAAAAATAAAAATAAAAATAAAAACAGTTTGTATATATATATAAATTGTCCATGCCATGCCAGTTGTGGACTTTGCTTCTGATTTCCGGCGAACTGACGAACAAGTAGAGATCAAATTAAATCACAGACGATTTCCTTTAATTTGATGGAAGATCTTCCAGAAGAGATTGTAGCTGAAATCCTACGAAGATTGCAGCCAACACATCTCTTCAGGTGCAAGCAAGTCTCAAAACGATGGAAATCTTTCATCTCCAATCCCGATTTCGGTCGAAATTACCTGAAACAAGCCTCTTCCTCCATTAGCATCAAATCGGCGTCCTCTTCGTCGTGCCACCTTGTCGACATTCCGTGTCCTTACGAGAACTGGATCAGAAGAGAATTTAAGATGTCGTTCTTAATGAAATTAGCCTTTCTTACATTCGATGGCATTGGCGAGATTGATGAAGCTAATTATAATGATCAACCGCCATTCCGCGCCTGCATTGTTCCTCACTACGCAAGAATCGAGGGAGGCGATCACACGATCCTGGCGTCGAGCAGTGGATTAATTCTCTCTAGTACTAATAAAGCTTTTCAATACAACCTCGTTTGGAAGCTTGAACTATGCGTCTCCAACCCGCTCACCAATCAATCTGTGCAACTACCTTTGTTGAAGGGTCCTTTTAGCCACTGGAACTGGGGGTTCGGGTTTGCCACGCGTCCTGGCCGGATAGGAGGCGAGAATGCAGCCTTTGTAACATACAGGGTTGTGTTTATTCAAGAGGTGATCGGCGGCAGCTTGGACTTCGCCATAGACATCTTCTCTTCGGATACTGGGAACTGGACTGGTAGGAAACTTGTACGTCGTTGCTCCAGCATGTTTTTCAGTCCAACGGTGGCAAACGCCTTAAGTCACAAGGGTATATTGCATTGGTTTGATAGGGACGAAAGGAATATAGTAACTTACGATCCTTATGACACCCCTGACCGATTTGGTCACATTGGTTTGCCCAACGGAGGATCGGATCATGTGGAACGTTTGAATCAGATTCAGTTGGGCCACCAAGACTTGCTACAATACTGCGAGATAGTGCGTTGTTGTGATACCCCCGATAAGAGCCTTCTCTTGTGGCGTTTAGTAGACCACGACAAGGGAGAGTGGTGCCTCGAGCACAAGTATTCAATTAGTCCTTTGCAGCTGAGCAACAATACTAATAGAATTATTGGGGAGCAATTGTATTCGTATTCGTATAATGGTTTGAACCGTGACTTCTTTAGGTCGTTAATTGCGGAAGAGAAAGAGGTCAGCTCGGTTGATGTTCTTCAGGGTGCTAAAGAGGGTGCTTCATACCCCTTCAAGGTTATGGCAGTGACAGTGTATTTAAATCAAAGTAATTACCCTGTTTCTGTTGCACTATGTCCATGGTCTTCTCCGTTTTATGGCCAATTTCGGCTAGCTAGGTAGGGTCGGTCGGTTTAGTTGCTCTTCAAGGAGTGCAAACTATATAGGTTTATTACATGAAATTCTACTGTAGAGTTTATCCAGTATATATAATTACAAGTCCAATTCATTCGGTTCTTGTACTGCAGTTCACAATTGTTATGGAAATATATGCAATACTTTTATTTATGTCCATCTTTTGCAGGGTTACAAAGGAAAATGATTTATTATAGGCAAACATAAATTACATAAACTTCAAATTTTGGAAAGATTATCAATATACTACTACTCCCTCCGTTCCACAATACATGTCCTTTTAGTTTTAGACACGCTTTTTAATGAGCGAAAAACACTATAAAATATTATTTTTTTAATTAATTTTTTTATATAATTTGATATTTATTACCAATAAGTATCAAATTATATAAAAAAATTAACTAAAAAAATAATATTTTATAGAGTTTTGCGCTCATTAAAAAGCGTGCCCAAAACTAAAAGACCATGTATTGTGGAACGGAGGGAGTATTAAATTTGGAAAGATTATCAATACATTAATAAATGGAGCCATCCAATATTTGACACGTGGCCAGTCCCGGGTCTATAAATCAACGGAGGATGATTGGATGACCCAAAGAAAAAAGGAAAATAAGTGAAAGTAGGTTAGCTTTTTCTAAAAGGCTAGACTCCCCTTCTAATTTATCTACTACGTAGTATTTTCTTTTTGGGTTATACCAATTTATAATTCAACTTTTTTTTTTTTTTTTACAATTCTTTAGTAATTTGTAACTTAGTGTTCATTTATAATTGGGATTTTTTGCTAAATGGCCATTTTGGGTCCAATTTTTAAGTTATAGGCCACAAGGATGGCATTGTTAGGTAATAGGCCACATTTTCCAATTTTGCCCCTACTAATGTTTCATCCCTAATCAATGTCTCAACCATAGACGCTACTTCCTCCGCCGGCTGTGGCCAGATCGAAGCTCTGTCACCAAATCTCTTGCGAAGTTGAGCGTGCGAGAGCGAGGATGCTGCGAGGGAGGGCAATCTTGGACGTCGGTGGTGGCCAGATCGATGACTCGGCCAAGTCCTCGCTGTTGCTGATGGAGCGTGGAAATTTCAGCCACTCCCGCTAATTCGTCGAAGAGGTCATCACCGGCTACCTCTCCTCATCATCTCCGCCTACCTCTCCTCATCATCTCCACCGCCGGCTTCACTCTCGCCGCCGCACATCAGCGCCGGAAGTGAAGGACGAGGAGGGAGGAGCCGACGAAGGAGGAGAGATCGAGGCCGACGGATTGCAGAGCGGATAAGTTGGGACTGTGCGCCGCCATTGTCGTTGATTACACTGCCGTTGTCGTTGATTTGCTTTGGAGTAGTTCCATCCCAAATCTCTGAATTTGATTTCTGAAATTATGTGACATCTCGATCTGAACGGAATCGATGGCGGCGATAACACCACAGATCTCTTGGAGTGAGGGCTTCTTCGAGATTCGAATGACTCCATCTCGATCCGGCAATAATGCCACTGATTTTTGAAATTCTGTGTTAATTTTGCTCCTCGCTTTTGTGAACGAAACCTGCCATTTGATATGTTGGGGGCATACATAGTTGATGATCAAAGGTCCTATTGTGTTTAGCGAGATGTTGGGGACATACATTGTTGATGATCAAGGGTCCTCTTTGGAGTGATTTTGTGGGCATACATTGTTGCCTGTTGTGAAACCTGCCACTGACTTCTAAAATACAGTAAAGTATTTTTGATTTTTTTGGATAAGAGCAGAAAAGTGAGAAGGTTAATTGACCTTGCCAAACAGATACGTACTTTGCCAATTAAAGTTGTATAGCATAAATTACAATTTATTATTATGATATCTCATGGCTTGAGGATGGTCCAAGGTGACACCACATGACCCAAAGAGACCGCACATCAGCACATGTACTCACTACTGATTATATATGATGGACACCGAATATATTCAGTGTCACCCTAACTATTACGGTGACACGGTTGGTGACACGGTTGGTGACAACTTTTTTTACAATTTTTTTATGATAATTTTTCATCAATATGTTCAGTCACTTCTAGAGTGTTATTAGTGGTATTACCACAAATAGGTAAGAGGTCATAAACGTTGTAATCAAAATGAAAATAAGGTCATAGACGCTGTAATCAAAATTAAAACAGAGTGATAGACAATGTAACCAAAGGAAAACCTAGGACTAGGAAGTATAAACCATATAGGGGCTAATGAGATGTCAAAATACATGTGGTGACAGTTCTCCTCTAATATATGAATGGGTAAGAGGGTCATAGACGTTGTAACCAAAATAAAAATATGGTCATAGACACTGTAATCAAAATAAAAACAGTGTCATAGCCACTGTCACCACTATAAAAACAAATCCATAGACACTGTAATCAAAAGGAAAACTCTATAGACACTTTAACCAAAATAAAAACAGCTTTATAGACACTGTCACCACTATGAAAAAAGGTTCAGATACACTGTAATCAAAGGAAAACCCTAGGAAAATGGAAGCACAAACCTTAGAAAATGGAAGCACAAACCTTATAGGGGCTAATGAGAAGCCAATATTCATGTGGTGTCAGTTCTCCTCTAATATATGAATGGGTAAGAGAGCCATAGACGCTGTAATCAAAATCAAAACAGAGTCATAGACACTGTAACCAAAGGAAAACCCTAGGACGAGGGAGCACAAACCCTATAGAGGCTAATAAGAAGCCAAAATATAAGTGGTGACAGTTATCCTCTAATATATGAATGGGTAAGAGCCTAAGAGGGTCATAGACGATGTAACCAAAATAAAATCAATGTCATAGACACTGTCACCACTATAAAAAAGGGTCATAGACACTGTAATCAAAGGAAAACCTTAGGAAACGGGAAGCACAAACCCTATAGGGGCTAATGATAAGTCAAAATACATGTGATAACAGTTCTTCTCTAATTTCTAATTTATAGTTTTCTAGATTTTTTTAAAGTAGTGTAACCACAATTTAAAAAATTAAAAATGTAACTATTGTTGTCACCATAATAAAAATAAAGTCATAAATACTGTCACCACTATAAAAACATGGTCATAGACACTGTAATCAAAGAGAAGTCATATGATAAGGGCAGCACAACCCCTATAGGGGCTAATGAGAAGTCAAAATAAATGTGGTGACAGTTCTCCTCTAATATATGAATGGGTAAGAGGGTCGTAGACACTGTAACCAAAATAAAAATAAGGTCATAGACGCTGTAACCAAAATAAAAACAAAGTCATAGACACTGTAATCAAAAGGAAAACCCTATATACACTGTAACCAAAATAAAAACAGCTTTATAGACACTGTCACCACTATAAAAAAATGTTCATAGACACTGTAATCAAAGGAAAACCCTAGGAAAAGGGAAGCACAAACCCTAAAAGAGCTAATGAGAAGCCAAAAGAACATGTGATGTACAGTATGGTTTAGGGTTTAGGGTTAAGTCTTTAGGGTTTAGGGCCAAGGCCCTAAACCCTAAATCCTAAACCCTAAACCCTAAAATGTTAAGTACAGTACGTCGTTAAAAGATGATTGGTGTCACCAAATGGAAAACCCTAGGACAAGGTAAGCACAAACCCTAAAGGGGCTAATGAGAAGCCAACAGACATGTGATTGACAGTTCTCCTTCAATATATGAATGGTTTAGACATAGACGTTGTAACCACTGTTAAAATAGGGTCATATATACTGTAATCACTATGGAAAGAAGGGCGTAGACACTGTAATCAAAGGAAACCCTATAGACAATGTAACCAAGATAAAAAAAAAAGGGGCTATATATACTGTCACCACCATGAAAACATGGCCATAGACACTGTAACCAAAAGGAAAACACTATGATTAGGGAAGCACAACCCTAAAGGGGCTAATAAGAAGCCAAAATACATGTGGTGACAATTATTCTCTAATTTCTAATTTCTAGTTTTCTAGATTTTTTTAAAGTAGTGTCACCACAATAAAAAAATTTAAAAATGTAACCCCTGTTGTAACCACTATAATAAAAATAAAGTCATAGATATTGTCACTACTATAAAAACATGGTCATGGACACTGTAATCAAAGAGAAATCATATGATAAGGGAAGCACAACCCCTATAGGGGCTAATGAGAAGTCAAAATAAATATGGTGACAGTTATCCTCTAATATATGAATGGGTAAGAGGGTCGTAGACACTGTAATCAAAATAAAAACAGTGTCATAGCCACTGTCACCACTATAAAAACAAAACCATAGACACTGTAATCAAAAGGAAAACCCTATAGACGTTGTAACAAAAATAAAAATAGCTTTATAGACACTGTCGCTACTATGAAAAAAGGTTTATAGACACTGTAATCAAAGGAAAAACCCTAGGAAAAGGGAAGCATAAACCCTAAAGGGGCTAATGAGAAGCCAAAAGAACATGTGATGTACAGTATGGTTTAGGGTTTATGGTTAAGTCTTTAGGGTTTAGGGCCAAGGCCCTAAACCCTAAATCCTAAACCCTAAACCCTAAAATGTTAAGTACAGTACGTTGTTAAGAGATGATTGTTGTCACCAAATGGAAAACCCTAGGACAAGGTAAGCACAAACCCTAAAAGGGCTAATGAGAAGCCAAAAGACATTAGGCGGAGAGTTCACCTTCAATATATGAATGAGTAAGAGAGTTATAGACACTGTCATCACTATAAAAATAAGGTCATAGACACTGTAATCAAAGGTCATACACACTTTCACTCAAAATACATGTGGTTTCAAGGTCATTGACACTGTCACCACTATGAAAACCGGGTCGTAGACACTGTCACCACTATGAAAAAAAGGTCATAGACACTGTAATCAAAGGAAACCCTATTGATGTTGTAACCAAAATAAGAACAGGGTTATAGACATTGTTACCACTATGAAAAAAGGGTCAAAGACACTGTAATCAAAGTAAAACCCTACGACAAGGGAGGCATAAACCCTATAGGGGCTAATGAGAAGCCAAAATACATGTGGTGACAGTTATACTCTAATAAATTAATGGGTAAGGGGATCATAGACGCTGTCATCAAAATAAAAACATGGTCATAGACACTGTCACCACTATAAAAACAAGTTCATAAACGCTGTCACCACTATAAAAAAAAAGAGTAATAGACATTGTAACCAAATGAAAACCCTTCCAATATATGAATGAGTAAGAGGATCATAGACGTTGTCACCACTGTTAAAACAGGCCATAAACACTGTCACCACTATTAAAAAAAGGGGTCATAGACATTGTAATCAAAGGAAAACCCTATAGAAGCTGTAACCAAAATAAAAATAGAGTCATGGACACTGTAATCAAAATAAAAATAGGGTCGTAGACACTGTAATCAAAGAAAAATAGGGTCATAAACACTGTAACCAAAAGAAAAAGAGGGGCATAGATACTGTAATCAAAGGAAAAACATAGGATAATGAAAATAATTTTTTGATGACAACTTTGTTTCAAGTGTTTTTTTTTTAAATTTTTTTGATGACACAAAAATTCACAATTTCAATCAAATACACTATTGTGAATTTCAATTAAATTCACAATTTCAAAGCCCAATCAAACACCATCAGAAGATCGCCAAATCAAACACCATCAAATTCATAATTTCATATACACTAGAGGAGTTTAAAACTATAATTGATAATTCTTATACATCAGAAGTTGTGAGCATACGATATGTGGATGGTCTTGGATCCAAAACTGGATTGATGGGAATTGACTATGAAACAGCTCAAATGCTTCACATGTATGTTCAATTTCTTTCCATGTAACTTGTAAGTTGCCAGATTTCCTCCATAATCTCTTTACTCAATGATTATATGACTGCGTCGAATGCTGCGCATCTTCTACTAAAATGTCATCTTATGGACTTCGTGTGGTTATGACAAACACAGTAAATCAGGCTACACAGCATATCAGGTACAATCTGAAATGGACCTAAAGAATCCCTTTGCATCAATGTACTTCGCTATGTGAAGCAACTTCAAGAGCAAGTGAAGACACTAGAGGAGGATCAAAAGTCATCAAGAAGGCTTGTCGAATCAGTCGTCGTTGCTAGGAGCCCTAAGATCAATTCGTCGATTGAAGATGGAAATTGGAGCTCGTCGTCCTCTTCTAACGACAATGTCGAGATCTCCTCTTCAGGCGAACACCAGCTTCCAGAGATCGAAGCGAGATTCTCAAACAACGACGCCGTCCTCTTCAAATCAAATTCGGTGAGGACCTCTTCGCCGATGAAACCGGGGCGGAGCGGGTGGAGGAGAGGCGGCGGGTGGAGGAGACCGGGGCGGAGCGGACTGTAATCAAAGGGCAGCGCCCAATCTAGGGTTCGTAGCGGACAGCCGGTGGAGGAGACAGGGGCGGAGCGGAGTTGGCAGCGCCTAATCTAGGGTTTCTGGATTCGGCGGCGGACGGCGGCGCTGAGACAACTGCGCCGACTGGTCGTAGACGGGCTTGGAAGGCGGGGAAGAGGAAGGGGGGCGGCGCTAGTTGAGATCTCGCTCGATCGGACTGCTCTTTCAAATCGATCTGGAGGAGCTCGTCTTCATGGAGCTCGATCTGGAGGAGAGGGCGACAATGGAGAATTGAAGAGGCCAACGACAATTCATGGAAGCCAGCGACGAAGCAAGGGGATTTGGCATCTAAGCACAAATACGAGCGAGGAGGAAGAGAACGGAGGAAGATCCAGTACACCGATTCATGGAAGCAAGAGAGACGCGGAAGGGGGAATATAAGGCAGGGGTAGTGTTGGTATTATGAAAAAAATTTGGCCTTTTACTAACAAAGAAAAGCCTTTAGGCCATTTAGTAATTGGTCCAAAGGGCTCTTCTTTTAAATATTAATATAATTTATTTTTAAATATTTTAATATTTATTTATAGATTTAATAAACTGTTTTCCTAAATTGATGATGTCATTGTACATAATTGCACCTATTTTTTGATAGTTTTATGTCTTGTCAAGAGGTTGCCCACCTAATTTGTCTTAAATGAAAACCCATCTAAGTAATTTATCTAGAAAAAAAATTACCCAGCTAGTTCTCTAAAATGAAAATACATATGTGCTACTTCTCTTAAAAAAGGGGTAAATTTTTCATTTTACATTTGGGAAGTTTTCACGCTATTTATATCAAATAAAGAGCGTATTTGCATTTATTTCGAAAATGAGGGTTAAAAATGTATTTTTAATAGTAAAATTCTATCATAGACTTTATTAGGGTGCCACTCTTGCTACTTGTAAAAATAGGAACTCTTGTCTCTAATTTTAATTACCACGGGGTATTGAAGTAACTTTTTTTTAAGGTTTCCTAAATTGGGGTTTGTCTTAACCATTCTTGCTTAAATATTTTTTAAAAAAATATTAATATTTTGTGATTTTCTGTAAATAAGGTGCCTAGATAATTTAATGTTTAAAATGTCTACTTCGAATAAGGAAAATTTAGGTATTTTTATAATTTACAATAAAGCCTATAATGAGTTGCTAATGCAAAATTGGGGCAAAGTGTAAATAAAGCAATCTCTTCGTTCAATAATAATATATGTTGTTTTAGCCTTCAACTTTTGTTTGAAAATATTTGTCATTTCGTCTAATTTGATTTTCGCATTACATTTTTGCCTTTTTAATAAATAAATGATAGTATAATAGTAAACTTATTAGTCTCTTTATACAATATTTTAAAATGTCATCTATTATTGTTCAATGAAGGAAGAATTCAGATTAAATTCTAATATGAGATCATTTGTGTTTATAAGGTTCAAGGGTAGTGTTAAGTTTGTAATTATTATTAAAAAAAATCATATAAAGGGGTAATTAAAATGTCATATAAAGGTTCAAGGTTAGTGTTAAGTTTGTAATTATTGTTAAGTCTCTCTCTCTCTCTCTCTCTCTCTCTCTCTCTCATAGCAATTCATATCTATTAAGGGTTGTTTTAGACTGACATACATGATAATTTTAAACTGATTTGTAGTGAGGTGGGATATAGGGGTAATTAAAAAATTTATTTTTTGGGTTAGGGAATTGATCTCATAAGTCACTACACTACCCTTGATTCTTGAACCATCGTCTCTGCATTTGCATTTTCCTTTTAGGAATCGGATCTCTAAGTTGGCGACAAGCCTTTTACAAGAGGGCATCATGCTATTGCTACGTATGTAGATCGGCGTTGGAAATTTTATGCAAAAATTT
This sequence comes from Persicaria tinctoria, assembly GCA_037127255.1. Lineage (NCBI taxonomy): Eukaryota > Viridiplantae > Streptophyta > Magnoliopsida > Caryophyllales > Polygonaceae > Persicaria > Persicaria tinctoria. Next base: position 1,445,244 of record JBANSL010000005.1, on the reverse strand, counting down.
TAGCCCAATTAATACAATTTCAGCCAAAAAATGTTACTGAGCGAAGTCCCGTTTTTTTTATATATAGGAAACGACGTCGTTCTCAAATCAAAAGTTGTCCGCTTCCTTTCTCTTTTCGAAATTCTCGATCCAGGAGCGAGTTAGCACGAGCGAGCGAGCAAGTTTCTATAGTAGCCAAGGTAGGTTCCTGTGAAGGAGGTAGTAAGGAATCATTCATCTTCTTTTTTTTATGTCTGCAGAAAGATGAAAATGAAGTCTCTGATAATGAAGAATCAACGGAGCATTTGATTTCCAAAGTCCCTGCTGGGATGAACCACAAGATACTCCCTCCGTTCGGCAAAACTTGTCGTTTTAGAGTTTTGTTTTTGTTCGGAAAAACTTGTCATTTTAGGTATTTTTGCTTCTACTTTACTAAAATGCCCTTGATTTGATTGATGTGTTGTGAGTTGTAGTTTTTGATAAAGTAAAAAGTAGAGTAATAAATGAGGGTAAATTAGTAAAAAGGGAGTGTAATTATTAGTTTTATTAAAACTTGTGTGGAGAGTTAAAATGACAAGTTTTGCCGAACGGAGGGAGTAGTAAGTTTCTTGCAAAGGTCTGTTCTTTATCACTTCATAGTTTCTTGACTCGTTTTGGTTATCTCAGAAATCAAAGAAAATGACCCGCGCTCAAAATCGATGCGAAAAGAACAAGCAAAAGAACGGGCGCAGACGGAAAGAAGGAAGGAAAGAAGGAAATCTCTGACGAAGAATCAATGGAGTCCTTCATTTCCAAATTCTTTGGTGTGATATCCACGTTTTCAGTTCTTTATCATTTCTTCGTTTTTTTCCATTAGAAAAAAATCGATGCTTCGACTAGTCCTTCACACTAGACCTCTGATGTGCTATGGTGGATGTGTTAAATCACAGTGAGGACCTCTGATGTGCTATGGTGGATGTGTTAAATCACAGTGGAAATTTTATGCAAATTTTTTGCCAGATATAAATGGCCCAAGCCCAGTTAAAGAAGCCCAAGGGGAAAGCCCAATTAATACAATTTCAGCCAAAAAAATGTTACTGAGCGAAGTCCCGTTTTTTTTATATGTAGGAAACGACGTCGTTCTAAAATCAAAAGTTGTCCCCTTCCTTTTTCCGTTCGAAATTCTCGATCCAGGAGCGAGTTAGCGCGAGCGAGCGAGCAAGTTTCTATGGCAGCCAAGGTAGGTTCCTCTGTAATTTCTCTGTGAAGGAGGCAGTAAGAAATCATTCATCTTCTTTTTTGATGTCTGCAGAAAGATGAAGATGAAGTCTCTAATAATGAAGAATCAACGGAGCATTTGATTTCCAAAGTCCCTGCTGGGATGAACCACAACCACAAGATAGTAAGTTTCTTGCAAAGGTCTGTTCTTTATCACTTCATAGTTTATTGACTCGTTTTGGTTATCTCAGAAATCAAAGGAAATGACCCGCGCTCAAAATCGTCACAAAAAGAACAACGCGAAAGAACTGGCGCGGACGGAAAGAAGGAAATCTCTGACGAAGAATCAATGGAGTCCTTCATTTCCAAATTCTTTGGTGTGATATCCATGTTTTCAGTTCTTTATCAGTTCTTCATTTCTTGACTCGATTTAATTATCTCAGAATTCAATGGAAAAAAAAAATTTAGAAAAAAATCGCTACTTCGACTAGTCCTTCACACTGGACCTCTGATGTGCTATGGTGGATGTGTTAAATCACAGTGGGGACCTCTGATGTGCTATGGTGGATGTGTTAAATCACAGTGGGTCATACAATGTGGGGGGTCACACGCCCAAGCGCACATGTGCTAATCAAATCAAGCTGAAGCGCTAATCAAGTCGAGTGGGGTTCTATCCTAAGCCGAACGTGGAGGGTCACACGCCCAAGCGCACATGTGCTAATCAAATCAAGCTATCCTAAGCCGAACGTGGAGGGTCACACGCCCAAGCGCACATGTGTTAATCAAGCCGAGTGGAGTTCTTTCCTAAGCAGAGTGGTGTTAGGTGGGGTAGCCCATCAACTTATATGCAAGACTTGAATTTCATTCTCTAATCAATGTGGGATATCCGAACCCACCCTATTTCACTTTGTATATCAATTCGAGCACACAAGCCGGGTGAGGTTCCATTCTAAAACCAATTGATGTTTGGTGGGTAGCCCACCGGCTTATATGCAAGACTTGGATTCGTTTTCTAATCAATGTGGGATCTTCCACAATCATATTCTCAACAAGATTGCTTGAAGACTGGACCTCTGGTGTGCTATGGCGGACGAAGGCTTGGATTTGCTTTCTAATCAATGTGAGATCTTCCACAATCATATTCTCAACAAGATTGCTTGAAGACTAGACCTCTGATGTGCTATGGCGGACGACTTGAAGGGCCAGTAGGGGCAACTGCCCTCGCTTTCACCAGGAAGTTATTAGGAGAGTAATTTGTTGAACATTATTTTTATATTGGTATCGATATCGATATCAGTACCAAGATATCGATATCGGGCGATATCGATATCAAGTGATACCTCCCTAGAAATGAGTATATCAAAATAAGCCAATTTTGATATCTAGATATCAACTTATATCGATATCTGGCTATTACCAAACACAGATATCAGATATCACTTGATATCAAGTGATATATTATGGATACAAAACACTAGATATCGATATCAGTTTGATATCGATATCTAGTTATACCAAACACTAGATATCAGATATCGGGGTCTGATATCTAGATATCAATACCAAACCACCCCTAAGTCATAGCTGAACAGAAATTTCTATACCCTTAAAATTATAAAATATGCTAAGTTGACTTCTTCAGCTACAAGACCATGTTGAAGATGAGAAGGACGTAAGTCCAATTTGTTACCGGATCAGTCAGTGTATTTCAAATCAATTGCCGGTTGATAGTTTTGTTGAACTGCATAGCAGCACTACTAAGGACCATAATGTATTTGAGCATTCAATATAGTCAGAGATGAGATCAGATCCTACCTCAGGAGATGCTGTAGTTGACAGGTTAGATGCCAATGCAAGGTGGTGCCTTGTTCGGCCAATTCAGCAAAGCGACTGAAAATACCTAAGCCATTGACATTTTGAAGCCCTTAAGTGAAATGACTAGAGCTTCCCCACTTCTTGATCCGTCAGCTGAAGAAAAACTCCAGGTTATATGACTTGCATTTTGATGTTTTCCCCTAGGTGTGAGGTTGTTAAAGAATCCCCTCATCTCCCAGCAGTTGCCAAACCGTCTTCTTCTGTGTTAGATGTGACTACATCGCCACGATTGTCTTGTTTGACCTCTGCTGCTAAATTAATTGATCAAGTTGCCTCAAATTCTCCGGTTAGAGGGGATATCCCTATAGGAGGGTTTCTCCTCCAAATACCTTTGGCATGGCATCTGATAGGAGTAATATTTTACAGCCTAATGGTTGTTGCATTCCTGATGCTATTTTTTGCAAAGAGAAGAATGCTTCTGATCTTGATGAGAATATAAAATACAATTCAGAAGCATCTCACTCTCACAGTATGAAATCCTCAATCAACTCGAGCAATAGCACAGAATTAATCCTCAAAAAGTCAAGTAATAGCACGGAAGTAAAGGTTGCACTTGCATCTTTTGAAACAACACTTGTAACATTAAAAAGGACAAAAGAGAGCATCAACCGGGCAACTCGAATTGCAATAGATTGTGCTAAGTTTGGCATCGCTACTGAGGTATGGCTATGTTATAGTAGTTTACTCTGTATTATTCAATTTATTCTGCCACAATGAGGTTAATATTAAAATACTATACATGCTCTTTGAAATTGAATGTGTTGCTTTTTGATTGTGAAGTGCATATTTTCTCCCGTTTATATTTTTCTCTACTCAGGATTAACTTGTAGATTTGGGGGCTGCTCTCTTTTTAAGACATTAACTTGAGAGCATCAGCAATGGTCGGGTTCCCCAAAACTTCTCTCCCCTTTTCTTATTCGTCCACCTCATTTTCCACTAACTTTATTCTCAACCCTCCCCAATTTAATTCTCCTTTCCCACAATGGTCAGGTTCCCCAATAATCTATCCCATCACTTTTTCCATACCATTGTATTTTTCCTATAATTTCAAATATTAAAAAAATTAAATTGATTTATCAATATTAAAAATTAATTTAATTTTTAATTAAATTTGATAATTAGTTTTAATAATTTAAAATATTTTTAAATAAATTTTTCATAAATTTGAAATTTCAAAAAAAAAATTAAATTAATATTACTATAAGTTAATATTATAATATTATAATTATATTTTTAATTTTTAATTACTTTTAATAATTTAAAATATTTAAACTAAATTGTTAATAAATTTGACATTTCAAAAAATTATTAATTTAATTATTAATTATATTTTTTAATTACTTTTAATTATTTAAAACGTTTAAACTAAATTGTTAATATATCCGAGAATTAAAAAATCATAATTAAAAATTTTAATTATATTTGATAATTAATTTTAGTAATTGAAAATATTTTAAATAAATTAAACCATTGAAAAAAATTTATTAATGTAATTATATAATTATATTTAATAATTAATTTTAATATTTTAATTAAATTATTAATATTTTATAGTCTTTAATTAAAATCTATTAAGGAAAATGAAAAAAAGAAATAATTTATTGGATTGACACGTGTCATCGTTTAATTGGTTTCGGATTTGGGAAGGTTCCCAATATATTGGGGCACCCGAAAAATGGGGAGGTTGTCCACAATGGTCGGGTTCCCCAAATCACATGAAAAAGTAGATTGGGGAGGTTGGTTCCCCACCATTGATGATGCTCTGAGTCTAGTGAAGAACTTCCTCAATTTTATAGAAAACTACAGACTGCCGTGTTATCATTTGGGATTTAGATGCTTGAATACATTTTCTACCAGATTCTTACATGCATTTTATCTTTAAGGTTCTTGAAACCCTTGCTCGTTGTTTGGAGAGAGAATCAACCTAGTAGTACAGAAGGGTTGATCTTTTTTTTTCCTTGTGGATTCAATTGCTCAATGCTCTCAAGGTTTGAAAGGCAAGGTGTTCTCTTCTCATTGTCACGTCTTCTTTTATCTTTTAGATAAGTATTATGTTAAATGCTTTGAACTTGTGTTCAGGAAGCATTTGTGATGCATACATATCAGCTATTCAAGCAGCATTGTCAGCTGCTGCTCCTGGTGGATATGTTGCTAGAGAAAATCGGTGGCACTGTCTGAAGGCAAGGAATGAAATATTTCCTTTGAACCTGTGTTGTTAGAGATGTTATCTTAATTAATAGACAAAGTTTCACCCTTTTGTTTGTACTAGCTGATTGGATTTTTTTTTGGGTAATATGCACTTGAAAGTTAAAACCGAATTTGTAACATAGATGGTGTGCAATAAGGTTAAAAGTCGTGTGATATATCTTAGTATCCGAGAATGGTGAATCCATCTTCATTCCAATGGTCTCAACCGAAACTGTTCAATAGACCGCCTTTGCATTGCAATCCAGAGAGAGCATTGCAGCAGCTGACTCAGCAGCCTTCCTCCCTGATCTGCCAGCACCTTCAACATCCTCATCTCGGCTTCAAGTTTTGCATTCGCAACCTGTGTCGCGTATAGTTGTTCCGCAAACTTCTTACCCCTATGGCTGCTCTTGTCCTCTTTATCTCTCAATGACACAACATCAACAACAGCTTTCTCATTCACATCGTGACCGATCTAGGCCCTCAACACTGATAATTGAAATAAATATACCATGTGTGCTGAATGCTGACCATGTCTTGGTCCATTACCTTGGGAGGCCGAACAAAATAAGAATCACAGTGACTTCAGTGTCGTATCAATGTGTATGACTCTGATATAATACGTATTAAGTCAATATTAGAGTTTTGCTCAATAAAACCGTCTTCTTGGAAATAAAACTGCTCCTTCAGGGAGTACACTATGTTGCGTTCTCTCATGTTCCCCGCGAGGGCAATGTCGTGGTTGATAGGGTTGCACACATTTGCCACGGTGCCTAGGGGATTGAGAACTTACAGGATCCTGCAAGGCAGGATCTCATCCCTAAGAATGCTCTCGGATAGGAGGCAAAGTTCCGTCCGAATTCTTACCTGATCAAAAAAAAATAAAAAAAATCGTCTTCTTGGACTTTGAAGCGGATTCATTTTGGGCCATTCAGCCCATCTATCAAAAGCCCAAAAATCTGCTTGCAAAAATAGGGGTCGAGTCCCTTCTCCTTGTGGTCTGAAATCTGATTCAACTAGGGTTCGTTCAATTCGACTACTGATTCCAGTCCCCGCCATAGAATCAGCAAAAGATGGTATGCTTCGATGTCAATTTCTGCCCTAACTTGATTTCTCATGTTCAATTAACTCGATCTTGTTGGGGAAAGAGGGGTTTGATGATATCAATTCGTCGTCGTTGTTTGTTCGCAGTTGTTCTTCTCGTATTTCAAGGAGATCGTCGGCAGAGAAGTGGTGGTTGAGCTCAAGAATGATTTAGCCATAAGAGGAACACTTCGTTCTGTTGATCAGTACCTCAACATCAAGCTCGAGAACACTAGGGTTGTTGACCAAGACAAGTACCCTCACATGGTACACTCTCCCTTTCTCCCTCTATCTATGTCCTGAAATTTGCGGTGTTCACTATAAAATTCGTTGGGGATTCCCTTTTAGCTGCAATATGGATGTAGCACGTCGGGGAATTACAATTACATTGTAAAAGGTTTGTTTTGATTCCTCAGTTCTCACTATGAAACCTTATAAGTTGAGATTGGAAATATAAGTTTTATTTGGGAGGCTTGGTTGTGTTCAGTTAGGGTTGAAGTTCATTGACCTGTTGTCGTTGTAGCTTTAATGATGGTGAATGACTCCAACAGGAGCGTAGAGTGGGACGATTTTGTGTGCAGATTTTGTGTCTTTGTAAATGGGAATCATATTCAATATCCAATCTTGGCAGCACCCAACATTGTGCAATTCTGCATATTCCCTACTACCTTTAAGAGTAGAGGTTTGGCCTGTAGATCACAATTGTGCAATTTTGCAGTGTTAAATGTTTTTTATGATGAATGTTGCCACAACCAATCAAGTGAAGGATTTTAGGGGGGAAAATAATTTTATGGGAAGGACAAATAAGCAATTGAGTGTTTCCGATACTTGGTAGACAACTGACATGTTTATCGTGTGCCCTTGATTGGTGCATTAGCAGTCCCTTATTAGGGGCTTCTGCAATTTGAGAGTGATGGTTTATCAATTTTCTTCCAACCATACAATCTTCATCATGAATGTTATTCTGATAGTTGACCGATTGTGAATTTGTGAACCCTTGATCGCATACGTTTTGATGGGTTTGGAATTTATGTTTTGATACACAATCATATGAACAGTGTTTATTTTGGTGGCAAAGGTTAAATCTATACTGAAGCTGCTTTCTGTTAAATGGTATTCTGATGTTTTGATTGTTTTTAGTGTGAATTTGTCAATGCTTCTACTTCATAAACTCAAAATGTTTTGAGTGACAGGCAATTCCATTAATAAACATAATTTTATCGCTTGGTTACATAATTTGCAGCTATCAGTGAGGAACTGCTTCATCCGAGGTTCAGTGGTGAGATATGTCCAACTACCCCCAGACGGAGTTGACGTTGAGTTGCTTCATGATGCAACCAGAAGGGAAGCTCGAGGTGGTTAAGATCCACTGCATGTAAACCAATTATTGAGCTGTGTAGCTAATCATCTATGTACTCTTTGAAACCTGAGATCTAAGCAGCCCGATTGTCGCCCCTTTTTTTTTTTTTGTTAAATTAAACAAGTTCTTTCTGCTGTGATTGTGATTAGATCCTTTGTCGGATATCGTGAATTCATATGTTTTTTATTGTCAACAAAAGTGAGCATGAAGCGGGTTCTTCAAACTTTGTGACGGATTTAAAAGATCAATATAGTCACCATTTATGATCATTATAAATTCAAGGGATTACTTTGGTGACCCTCAACGAATATGCATATATTGCATTTGAGGGAGGTACTTGTTCAAGAAGAGTATTAACAAATGACCTAAATGTCTTGGTAGCCCTAAAACTTCATGTTAACTTCAACACATGAGCCTTAATATTCTACATCGGTCCTACTCATCGGGTGTATTTTTAAAACGATGTTAAATATTCATATTTGGAAATAATCTTAGATTTTATTAATTTTTTAATTCTTAACAATCATTTTATAGGGTTTATAGGTTTCAATTAGTGTATTCTTTCGAGTTAGACAAAGTGATTTTTATAATTGCTGAAGAGTGTTTTTCTATATAAAATATCGTTTTTCTGAACGAATTGAATAGATACAATAATACAAATTATTTCAAAGGCTACCCTTTTTGGATATAGATGTGTTTGAATTTCCAATGCATTATGATTATAAATAAAAATATTTATAAAGTATTTGGAGAAAATAATTTACAATGTATTTGAAATAGTGCAATTTTAAAATAAAATAGTATAAATTAATTACATTAAGTTTATAAAATAATTTTAAACTTAAAGCAACAGTAATTATTTAGTCAATATATGTTACTTTAAACACGCAATAAAATCTGGATTTGAAAAATGTTTTTTCTAATGAGTGATTGATAAGTTTATCTACTCCTGTAAATCCTGGAAAATCATTTAAAAAAAATTACTACTGTATAAATCAAAATTAGAGAAACCCATAAAAAAAAAATGGAAAAAGTAGTAGAGCAACTCGAGAGAGTCTCTTCTTGGAGAATCCAACATTCAACTATTCAAGCCCCTAGAGCTCTCTGCAAGAACGAGGGTTCGTCCATGGGTTCTGAAACCGACCCTCCTCCTACAATCCCCAGCTCCAGGTCAGCCCTTCCCCTCTCTCTTTCCTCTCCTGTCATCTGTTGGGTTCTGCGCTTGCTGATCCACGAACGTTTCACAAACCTCGCTTGATTTTGCCTAGTTGTTTCCTTTTTTATATTTGTCTCTTGCAGAATGATTTCTTGGGACTGCATGTTGATGACCTAACTGAATATGGTTTTATGATAACTAAATGATTTAAGTGCTGAACTGCTTGTTCAATTGTACATTCACACCAATTCCTCTTGCAATTTTAGGCGCAGTACATTGTTTTTGCCTACTCAATTGCTGTTGCTGATAATGTGTAAGATTATGTGCTCTGGGGTATTCAATTGTGTAGTAGGAGATATTATGTAACCTACTGTATTTAGTTGCTATGATTTCGTTTGGGGCAATGTGGCTGATTGCTTATACGGAGCTGCTGATAATGGATAATATGTGCTGATGAAGTGCTTATGATGTATAAGCTGTTGTGCCAAACGGACCCTATTGAGCCTTTTTTGATGAAAAAAGTACTGCCTGGATGATCATAAGAATTGATGACTCAATGAACACTTTCAAACACCATTGGTCTTGAGAAGATGGAAATTGGTTTGTATCAAACCCTATTTTTGAACCTTTTCAATGAACCTATGCTATGCAGTCCCTAAAACTTTTGGGTTTTGGTCGTGCGTCCGAGTGTGATTACTTGGGTTGTTTTGTAGAACATGAGGATGAGCATACCTCCACAGGATCTCTAGTTTTCTCCATCTGCCTGTGCCCACTATTAACTATAAATCTGATGAAAATCTTCCACGTAAACCTCTAAATCCGGCGAGTACCTTGTGACAAAATTCTTAACAGTAATAGGACACTACCTATCAGTTCAAGAAAATTAATGAGCTTTGGCTTTCCTTTTCTTCACTGTACGGAGTTGTTCAAACGTATCTCCAATTCTGGTGTTTCTGGCTTCCTCTTTGATGGTTTCCAGAAAGATTTTTGTGTCCCACTCCACATTTTTACCGTGTTTAGTATTGGTTGGTTTGTCTTTGTTTTTGAAACTTTGGTGCATGCATTATCATAGGCTACTGGATAAAATTCACATGATGAAGTTTAACCTCCCCTTTTCTATCAAACTACAGGCATAAATGCTCAGCTTGCTTCAAGCAATATAAGAAAAAGGAGCATCTTGTTGAGCATATGAAAGTATCGTATCATTCGGTTCATCAACCAAAGTGTGGAGTTTGTCAGAAACATTGCAAGTCTTTTGAAAGCTTAAGGGAGCATCTCATGGGTGGATATTTCTACATCCTTTAGACCTGCAGACCTACTTATTCTTTTTAGTAGATTATTTTGCAATGAATATTCTCTCTTCTTGTTTTCATGATATGTGATGCAGGCCAATTGTCAAAAGATGGTTGTTCAAAGGTATTCTATTATCAAGGTTGCGGCCTGTGCCTGAAAGTTTTTGATAGCCCTATCACCCGGAGCGAGCACAAATGGTCTTGCAAGTTACCTGCACCTACTCCTCTTGTAAGTTGATCATCACTCTCAGAATTTAAGATGACCTATGAATACCAAATTTTAATTTTGCCCCTGTTGTAGGGTACAGTGGCAACATCTTATACAGATGCTCTAATAAGTGCTTCTACCACTGTCAGAGCTGCTAGTTCAAGTAAAAAATGGAAAACAATTGCTATGGATTGTGAAATGGTTGGAGGGGGGCCTGATGGATCAGTTGATATATGTGCTCGTGTTTGTCTCATAGATGAAGATGAAAATGTGCTTTTCCACACTTATGTAAAACCTGAAATTCCTGTAACGGACTATAGGTAATGCTTCTTCTAGCTGGATTGATTTGATTACTTACATTTGTAACTGTTAGTGAGTTTGTAAGATGATAATGTCTAAGGTCTAAAATGACTGGCTTAACTGAAGAACATCTAAGGGACGCAGTGCCCTTCAAAGAAGTGCAAGAGAAAGTTAAAGATATTCTGTATAATGGTAAGGCTTCCGGAGTGGAGTGGCCGAATGGTGAAGCTAAGCTTCTTGTAGGACACTCACTTGAATACGACCTGGCTTGTTTAAAACTGGAGTATCCAGAGAACTTAATCAGGTAAAATGTTTGATGTGTTTCATGCTTGCATCTGTTTAACATGTAAATTCACCATTGAGACACAAGTGCCCTTGTGTGGCCCAACTGCACTAGGTAGAAAATGTTTACATGTAAATTGCATTTGATCTTTTTTGTCATGCATCTGATTCTGTGGGTGGAATGCTGTGATGCATTTTGCCAACTTCATTGTTTTTTAAAGCTCATGGACCATTTGAAGCCTTACTCTGTTGCTTTGATGCAGGGATACTGCGACATACCGTCCACTGATGAAAACTAATCTGGTCAGCCACTCACTCAAGTATCTTGCTAAAGCATATCTCGGGTGAGTTGGCATTCTTGTTGTTTCTTCTTTCAACTGATGATTCATGATTCATTTAAATTAGTTCAACGTATCTGTCAATTTAACAACCGGATTCTCCAACTTAAAATATCTCTTCTACTCGAATGTAGACCTCCAAATTTGAGCTGAGAACTGGTCCTATGCATATAATACTGCACAAGAAGATGATAAGAGAGGTTGAGTGTTCTTAGGGGTATAAACTTAACTATTACGAGTGCTTTTCTTTGTCTTCCTCTTTTTCAAGGAAATATAATAAAAGCTTCTGAAAACAGTGAAGCTCCAAAATAAGCTTCCCACCAAACACAACGAGTTTACAAGTTATTTAGTTCCAACAGTAGTAGGTCACTAATATGATGTTTGCAGTTATGACATCCAAAACAAGATACATGATCCGTATGAAGACGTTGTATGTGTTATGAGGCTGTATAAGCAACTTCGAGACCAAGACCATCTCTCAACTAACAACCACCATCATCTGACCCAGCTTTCTAGCAATGATGCGTTCGATGCTTATCAAATGGAGGACCTTGAGAAGATGTCACCCGACCAGCTTTACGAGATTTCTAGGTCGGACTACAGGTGTTGGTGCTTCGACAGAGTAAACCCATGTCAGCCTTAGAACACAGGACTTCTCTAGTAACTAGGTCTATTACCGGTTTTGTAAATGTAGAAAGCTCGAGTAAGCTTTGAAGCCAGTTCAACTTGTGTCGGTTATTCCAAATTACAACGCTATGTATCTTATCGTTTGCGGTGGTATCGATCCCTTTTTTGGACAGACATTGCGTTATTGTATATGTGCTTTCAAAGAGCATAGAAGATAGTCTTTCGACGACAGTGCATCAGTGATGGTCATTAGGACATTAGGTACAGTGGTGAATTTCTATGTTTAACCAAAAGATGATATCTGCAAATATTATTTTGCTATGCTGCAATGAATTATTTGACAGGGAGAAACAAAAAGAAGTACTGAACTTGGCTTCAGCCAACTAGTGATGACACATTTGATGAGGTTCAGCGCTGCGGTTTCTGGATTGATCCTTCCACCAACGATTTCAAAATCGTGTTATTGCGTTTTGAATTTAGGGCTTGTTTATTTGAGTAGAAATGAATAGAAGGAAAAGGAATCAAATTTTATATGAAAAATTTGTATGATCAACACCTTTTTGTGAGTCTAGAGAAAGGGAGAGGGTAATAGTTAGAGCATCTTAGGGGATATGGCTACCTTATGTTCAAAGTAGGTAATCAAATGAGGGGAAATGAAATAGATTTTGTATTTAAAATGAGGGAAGGAGGGTAATGATTAGAATAATGATCAATGAATCTTAAATTAAAAATGGACTAGATTCGGAAGGATAACCATTACATTTCCTTACCTAAAAACAAACGAGGGGTTCATCTTAGTCTTGCCGTCCTTTATTCATCTACAACGCATGGCTCGTGGATTGAAATTAATATGGTCGACGTCCCTAGACGTAGCTTTGCAATTCTTATAGATTATGAAGCCAACTATCTAGGTATGCAAACTGCTAATAGATGGAGTGGCTCATTGGATAACAGTTTTTCCTATTGATATAATTTTCTTTGATTTTAGGCAGCACAAATTCGGAACAATAGCTTTGTCGAAACATCTCAAGGAGGACCATAATTATCAAATAAACCTTTGTAAATGGCAAGACTTGCTTTCGTTTGTAAGGTGGAAGGTTGTGTCTCCCTACACATGTGAAGTATGGACGCTGAGGAATGAATCGTGGGATAGGATGTAGAGTTTTAGCCTTGCCGCGGAAACATTACAAGTCGTCGGTGTTGATCCAACTACAGATGATGTTGTTGTTGGTTGTTGTCGATGAGCTGGTGATATATGATCCTAATAGAGATGGGTGCATGCCTCAGAATGACACTCTTCGGCGCCATGATGTCTCTTTTGCAACTGACTTTGTCCAAACCCTTGTTTTTCCATGTTGAAAATAGAATAATCCATAGTTGTAGAACTTGTAGTAGGTATGAATTGAATGTAGAAAGAAGTCCTGACATTGCAATAAAAATTAATCACTTGATTTCATACTCTGCTCCTCACATAGACTTGTCACTTTGAGATGACTATTTAGTTATACAACAAATAAGTAGTTTCATGTCAAAGAGTGAAAGGCACAACTAATGACTTTCAAGGCACCAAGGCCTCATTAGAGCTAATCAAGAATAAGAGGAAGCTTGATATATGTGCTTAGACTCGCGCTTTTTTTTTTTGTTTTTTCTTTTGATTTAAGTCTTTTTGTATTGTGTGACCCGCCTCATGATGTTTTATATTACCACCGTCTATATTTTTAGGTCGTTTGACTTTTTAACATATTTTTAAAGAGCTAAAAGTTATATAAAATATTTAAAAAACTAATAAGTACGGTATAATATTATTTTAAAAAATAAATATTTTATATAGTTTTTAGTTCTTTAAAAAACGTGTTAAAAAATCAAACGACTTCTATTTTGAGACGAATGGAGTATTAAATTGCTGATGCTGCGCGAGGTCGTTTGACTTTTTAACATATTTTTAGCCCTTTTTTTTAATTATTATTATCATTAATAAAATTCCTCCTCGATTGGATTATAATGCGTGCTTTATTTTCATGGCTTCAAATGCATTCTAGACTTCTAGTGTATTTTGCACCAGGAAATTGGAAAATTATGTGAAGCCATCCTATCCAATCCAACTATTAGGCAGCAACGTTTGTTTTATGCATTATCATATAAGATTCTCTTAATTCCTCTTTCTTTCTTTTTTCTTCTGTTTTTCTTTTTTTGGGCTCCTTTAGTAATCGATAGATTCATAAGTACTTGATATTACTATTTTTTATTTCATAAAAATAACAAAAATAATAACATTATATTTTTTATCCCATTTATTTTTATTATAAATAAAATTCATAAGTAATTGATATTAATATTTTTTATTTCATATAAATAAAAAATAACAAAAGAAGGGCAAAATACAATAGATCAAGATAGGGTATATATAGGAAAAAATTGTACTCAAATTATGAAGAAAAATAAAATAAAATAAATGGTATAATTTATATATTAAAATAACATATATATTATTATTAATACATTTGAATTATTAACATAATAAATAAATAAGAATAACATGTAGTGACCCAACTGTATGTTTAAAAAAAAAGAAAAAAAAAAAGACGTTAACCATCTAAACCAACAAACCTGCAAGTTCATACTAATCTTTCAAATAAAGCGAAAGCTCAAACTTGGGTGGGGAAAGAGAAGCTCACTGCAACAATTTATTCACATCCATTAACGATTTTCACCCAAACATCACCAGTAAAAGTGATATCACCACTACATTAATCAATTTATGCGTTGTTGAACAAAAAGAGAAATTAGCAAAACCCGTACCCACATTGCACTGAGCTTCCCAAATCCCAGGTCAGTCAATGGCTGGCTGATAATCCCCAACAATACGATAACCAATTAGGCTCGCTTTCTTAGGAGCTACCATTCATCAATCCTTACATAAAGCAATTTCATTTGCTAATTTCTATACCCCAGATCAAGAAAAACATAACATTCCAATCAATATCAATTTTAGTCCCAATTCCCCAGCAACAATGAAGTAAAGGTATGAACTTTAAACCAAGGTACATTCAGAAAGCAATCTTGTGCTATACAAATACAAGACCTGAAATGATAGCATATAGCACTACAAAGAAACCATGTTTGAAGCTGCCAAAAACTCAACCCTTCGTTGCTACCTCCGGCTGTATCAGTATCAATCAAACAATCCAGATGAATGACATCGCATACATACTAAGGAGTAGGGAGTAGGAAGTACAATCAAACATTGAACATCAATCAGTCTCCAATTGATCAAATCACAACCTGCCTCTAAAATCTACTGAGTAACAAACCCTAATTCTGTCTATAAGCTATGTAATCAGCGAGTGCAATCAATGGTGCGGCTTTGTCCTGATCAAACACAGCCAACTGATTCTTTGCCTCCCTGTTCAACTCCCCAGCAAACTCCCTCGACTTTTCAATCCCCATCAGCTTCGGGTATGTGATCTTATCAGCCACCAGATCCTTCCCGGCCGTCTTCCCGAGCTCCTCCGAGGACTTGGTCACATCCAAGATATCATCCACCACCTGGAATAGGAGCCCTATACACCTCGCGAACTTGCGCAATCTCTCCACCTCGTCGTCGCTGCCCCCGCCCAAGATCGCCCCCAGGACCACCGCAGCTTCGAGGAGCTTCGCGGTCTTATGGACGTGGATGAACTCCAAGGTCTCCAATCCTACATTTTCAGCCCCCTCGGAGTGGAGATCCACGACTTGGCCGGCCACAAGACCCTCCGCGCCAATCGCCCGCGCGAGCTCCCCGACCGCTCGGAGGACGCGGGAGGGGGACACTCCCGGGGTGGAGGTGGCGACGTGCTCGAAGGCGAAGGCGAGGAGGGCGTCACCGGCGAGGAGGGCGACGTCCTCGCCGAAGACCTTGTGATTGGTGGGCTTGCCGCGGCGGAGGTCGTCGTTGTCCATACAGGGCAGGTCGTCGTGGATGAGGGACATGGTGTGGATCATCTCAACGGCGCAGGCGGCGGCCATGGCGGAGGACTGGCGGCCACCGACGAGCTCGCAGGCGGCGATGCAGAGGACGGGGCGGACGCGCTTGCCGCCTGCGAGGAGGGAGTATCGCATCGCCTGGTGGATCTTAGGTGGGTGTTTGAGGGAGACGGCGGCATCCAGGGCCTGGTTGACCGAATCGGCTCTGCCGGACATGTAGGATTTGAAATCGAAGGGGGTAGGAATCTGGGAATTGTCACCTGGAGTGTCGACCTTCTCTCGCTTTGTGAGAATCGCGGAGATTGTGAATGGAGAGGAAGAGGAGGAAGGAGAACTGGGCATGGTAGTCAAGGGCTTTCTTCTAATTGGGGATGGGGATGGAATTGGGGATTGAAGCGAATAGCCATGGTGTGGGAGGCGGTGAAAAAGGAAGGCTTTTGAAGAAGATTTAGATCTGCATCCGCCTCCATGGCAATTGGACGCCGAACGTGTCTGAACCCACGATGAACCCAGATTCAAGCAGCTCATTTTCTTTTACCTTTCTTTTTTTTTTTCTTTTTCTTTTCTTTTCCCCTTTTCTGATTTTCCTGGGAGACCTCAAATAACCATAGACAAACACAGATGTTTGTGTTTGCAGTGAGTGAAAGCTAAGCAGATTAGAAACAAATAGGGCAACCAGGAATGCAATTCGATGGAAAAGAGGGAAGTTTATGAACTAGAATAAATCCATGGTGATTGTACAGGTGTGAATCAGGGGGATTAGCAGCGGAATGATGGATTGATTACAGGGCTACAGGAATGGTGGAGAGTGGAAGAAGATAGGATTTCGGATTGGACGGCTCGATCGGTTCTCTCCTCTTTCCTTGTACGGAGTATTAAACTTCCCCAACCCAAATCATCTATATAAGGCTATAAGTTTTTTTTTTTTAATACAAAGCAAATGTTTGGGGACTCGGATCCTCTCCCTGTAAAAATGTTTCCCTCCGATTCAGAAAGATTGTCGTTTTAACTCACTGCACGGGATTTAATAAATGATTATTTTACAATTCATCAAATCTTGAAGAAATTAATGATTACCAAAAAATACGTTGTACACATGTGTTCACACTTAAAAACTATACGGAGTATATAGTACTCCATCCGATCCAAAATATATGTCGTTTGACTTTTCAACACGTATTTTAAGAAGCTAAAAACTATATAAAATATCAACTTTTTTTAAATTATTTTTTAAAAACTTAATATTTGTTGTTAATAAGTATTAAATTGTAAAAAAATAATAATAAAAAAAGTTAATATATCATATAATTTTGGGTAAATTGCAACTAATATCCCAACCTTTAAAGATAGTTGCTTTCAATACCCTAACCTTGTAAAATTTCACAAAATATCCTAACCTATACAATTAGATACAATTAACACCCTAAATGAGTTTCTTAAATTAAAAAATTACCCACATCAAACAAAAATTACAAAAAATCATCCCTATTCATAAAATATTTTCAATGAACCCTTAATACATTTTTAAAAAATGAGAATTAAATAAATCTCTTACAATTTAACCCCACTCGACCCAACATCCAAAAATAATTATAATAGATATATAAAATATACTCCTTTAAAATATAATATAATACTTTAGCATCTACTCATTTGAAATTTTAATATAATCAATCAAAATAATGAATTATTTATCTAAAAAACATACATTATAATTGAAATCTAAATTTATATAAGTATGTCTCGATACATACTGATTTGTACATCAATATATTACCTGTATATTCTTTGATATGATATATACTGTCTTTTTGGCTAATATTATGTTATATATAATAAAACTAATACATAACATCTTATAATGTATCACACATAAATTCCATGGTATTAAAAAAAATGATTCAATAAGAAATGTTTAACATAATAGTTTTACAAAAATAAAATAAAGTAGATTTAAAAAAATAAATGTTAAAAGATATGATAACCATTTGCAATAAATAATTATATAATAAAGATATATTAAAAATAATATGGTAAAATTATTACTTTTTACCATATTATTTTTAATATATCTTTATTATGTAACTATTTATTACAAATGGTTATCATATCTCATACCATTTATTTATTAAAATCTACATTATTTTATTTTTGTAAAAGTATTATGTTTAAGATAAATAATTAATTATTTTGAGTAATTATATTAAAATATTAAATGAGTAAATGATAAAATAATTATATTATATTTTTAAAAGAGTAAATTTTATATACCTGTTATAATTATTTTTGGATGGTGGGTTGGATGGGCTTAAATTGTAAGAGATTTATTTAATTCTCATTTTTTAAAAATGTATTAGGGGTTTATTGAAAACATTTTATGAATATGGGTGATTTTTTGTAATTTTTGTTTGATGTGTGTAATTTTTTAAATTAAGAAACTCATCCTAATTGCAACTATTGGTATAGGTTAGGATATTTTGTGAAACTTTACAAGGTTAGGGTATTAAAAGCAACTATCCCTAAAGATTGGGATATTAGTTGCAATTTACCCTATAATTTTTAGCTCCTTAAAATACGTGTTAAAAAGTCAAACGACATATATTTTGGATCGGAGGTAGTATATACCCATTAATTGTGTTCACACTTAAAAATAGAGGTATTATACGTAGTACTGGTATTGTGTTAATTGTAGAATAAATGTAATTGCCAGCAATTAATGAGATACTCCGTATGTACTCCATAACCAAAGCCAAAACGCCAATCTTTGTGGATCACATAACCAAAGCCAAAACGTCAAACTTTAAGGTTTAGAGGGAGTAATATTTACCTAATCCATCAATCTCATCCATACAAATAAATAGATGGGTGGGATTTATTCTATCTAAATTAAAATCTAATCAATTAATTAACCCTCTATCTTCCTTTGTGAAAAATGAATCGCTTCACCCTTTCACATTCTCCTACCTACTAAAGAAGTCACCATCATCATTCATCAAGAAAATTCCACAGTCTCCTCTAAATATTAAAGAAATCACCATCGATTATAAAGAGAATTTTGATGAAATCTATTATTGTTTTCGTCTGCTACTCAATATTACCAACAATGTGATGAAAATCACCTCTAAATATTAAAGAAATCACCATCGATTATAAAGAGAATTTTGATGAAATCTATTATTGTTTTCGTCTGCTACTCAATATTACCAACAATGTGATGAAAATCACCATCAAATGATTTTTCACTTTTGAACTGTTTTGTCTGATTATCTCTTCGAAAGAGATCGACATCCCCATAAATTAGATAGGCGAACGCAGTGAACAACTATACCTAAAGGAGCATGATACATTTACACTAGGTGTGAAATTAAAATTTTACACTACAAATAGTAACATGATATGTGTTAAAAAGTTATGTAAAAAGTAGCTAAAGTAACTACAAGTCTACAAGTATAGCTTTTCCTCTTTTCTTGCTCCTGATAATCTATATTCCTCTCATCACCAACTCAAGTGGGTCTCATCCAATATAATAAGTTTTTTTTTTAAAAAAAAAACTACACTAATATGATTAAATTGATATTTTCAATTATGATAACACTTCCTAATAATAATTGTGGACACCACCCACACTTGTACAAACAACTCATTTTATCTTGATTTTAAAAAAAAAACTAACATAATTTTATTTACATAAACTCTTAAAGATAATAGGAGTATGTTGATTTGTTAAATATTAATTTTTTAAAATATATTTTTCTAGGGGTGGACATGAAACAGGACGGGACTGGATTAGGGTAATCCCGCGTTCCGTCCCACATATTTTTTATGGGACGGGATTAAATTATGTTTTTTGAATCCCATCGGGTATTATATATCCCTCGTGGGGTGGGATCGAAACGGAACGGGACTTGTCCCTCGTGAAAAAAAATCTAAAATAATTCAATAAGAAAGGGCTTTTATCGATCTTTAGATAGAAATCAAATTTATTAAATATGTAAATATGCTATTGAATGTATATATACACCACTACTACTAAGTGAGATATACCCATTGTACGTATGTATATATGCTATGCTACCGAGTACTGAGTATACATACTACTATGTTTTTTTTTCGGTGGGAATACTACTGAGCATCACACACACATATATAACATTATAGAACTTATTAAAACCGATATTATGTGCATTTTTTAATATAAAATATACTATATAGTTTTATATATACGGAACGAGAACTTTTCGTCCCGCGTCTCGTCCCTCGTATTTTTTACGGGACGGGATTGAATTATTTTTTTTCAAAATCCAACCAGGATCGGGACGGGATACGGAAAGGGATGAGATTTGCGAGATTTGTGTCCACCCCTATATTTTTCTGATGAAAAATTATTATACATTTTTCAATTTACTTTTTTTTAATAATTTCCTAAAAATCAAATACTACGTATTTATTTAATGTAAGAGAATCAAGAGATGTATAATTAAGTAATGATGGTAAAATTAATTATAATTGTGAAGTTACTTTTCACTTTTTGAATCATTATTTTCTTTTGGAGAAATTTAGTGTAAAACCTTACTTTTACAACACCAATCAAATTCAAGTTCTTCCACTAACCTGAAATAAAATAAAATAAATATTCTAGTTCTTTGATGAGTTGTTTTTGTAATTTCCAATGCAAATGATGAAGACTTTTATTTTAAAAAAACCTCTCCATATTTAAATTTGATTTCTGGGTAAATCTTATACCAAATATACTTTTGTTACGTTTATTGTTTGTTTGAAAAACCTCTTTCAATTATATCGATAAAAAAATAGTTAAATATATGTATACTGGGTACTATTACGTACAATCTGCTATAAATTAATTATTTTTCATAATAATCTTATATCCACTCCTTAATGTATGTATATTAGTATAATTTTGATCATACGAGCTATATACAATCCTGGACTCTTGGGTATAATGCTGAAATAGTGTAGCCTAATCTAACGTTATCAAACAACAAATTTCATCGGATAAAAAAATCAAACAATAAATTTCACGCAAATCATCAAATTTTAATACAGTTGATAAAATAATTATTTTGAATTGAAGTTTAACTGTTTTAGTTAAATGGATTAATCCAAACCCGTAGACTTTAAAACTAATTCCACAAAACATCAATAATTTAATAGGAATATACTTTTGTTAAAAAATAAAGGCAAAACTAATTAAAATAACCCAACCTTTGGAGGTGTGTTAAAAAAATATCTCTTCCTTTCAATAGTAAGAAAAATAACCCAATCTTTAGGAGATGTCACATCTCCTAAGAAAAATATCTCTTCCTTTCAATAGTAAGAAAAATAAAGGCAAAACTAATTAAAATAACCCAACATTTGGAAGCAGTTTGTACACTGCGTGTTAGGCGTGGCCACGGGTTACGGGTCAACCCGTGACCCGCCGGGTCGTACGGGTTAACGACCCGTCGGGTCCGGGTTGACGGGTGGGGACGGGTAGCGGGTTAGAGTCGGGGAATTCGTGACCCGTGACCCGGCGGGTCGACCCGCCGGTCAACCCGTTTTTTTAAAATAATTTTTTTTGAAAAATTTATTTTTAATAAAATAAATTTATAATATTATGTAAATTATGTAAATTATTCTTAAAATCACTCACAATAATACATAAACTAATATGCAATGTGCAATGTGAGACAAATAAACTCCATCCTTCTCCTTTTATAGTACTCGTTTGGATTAACATAGGAAATGCAATTCCCAGGAAGCTAATTTATGGGAAGAGAATTTTCTGGGAATTAAATTTACTGGGATTGTTGAAAACACGTTTGGATAAGTTTAATTTCCCATGAATTAAAATCCTACGTTTTGTTTGGTTAAATATAAACCTTTATAGGAATTTGTATAAAATTACTAAAGTAACCCTTAATAATAAAAATAAATTATTTGAATTATGGACAAATAAGTAATTTGCAAGTTTAAAAGAAAAAAAAATTAAATTTCTTGAAATAAAAAAAAGGTGGAATTCATCTTACCCACCCCCCACTTGGTAATTCTAATTCCTCCATTTTGGTGGAATTCAATTTCTTGGGAATTCAATTTCCTGGGATTTTCGGAAATAAAAATTATATCCAAACACATGTATTCAAATATACTTCCTGGGATATTTAACTTCCTGGGATTTTTTAAACCATCCAAACAAGCACATAGACTTGGAAGTCTTCCTTCCTTCCCCTCATTTCCAATGTGGGATAAAGGCTTTATCCCACATCAAAAATATGGAGTTAGAATGAGAAGGCATGGGGCTATATATATGTATCCCACTACCACATTTCTTCCACTTCACTTGTTTCCTACATTTCCCACATCTCATATTTTTTTTTCTCTTACATCACACAATGAAATTATTGTGGATGAAAGAATTAATATGGAGATATAATCTTCCTACATTTTTAACACTTCATATCAAAGTGATAAAATGTGTTGTGAAGATAAAATCTTTACATATTATTTATTTATTTATTTTAATAGTCATTTTAAAAAAAAAAGATTTTTTTTAAAAATAATGTAACCCGCCACCCGTCAACCCATGAGATTTATGGGTTAGGGTTCGGGTCGGCCAACCCTGACCCTTGACCCGGCGGGTCGAACCCGTCGACCCGGCGGGTCCGACCCGTGGCCACGTCTACTGCGTGTGGCCCTAAGCAGTTCCATCGATCAAGGGAGTCAATGCTCCCCCGATTTCTACCAGTTTCTCAAAATTGCCTAATTTTGGTTACGTAGATATGGTCGCCGGTAAGAAGACCACTGCAGAACGCCGTAAAGTTGTTCAATCGGCGAAAACAACGAAAAACGACGCAAACATGGCGATTAAGAACGGCGGAAAGAATTTCGTTGTCGACGACGCCGAGCGCAGCCGGGCTCGATGCAAGGAACGCCGCGAAACAAAGGCGGCAACTAAAAAGGGGAGAAAAGATCGCCGTAAAGAACTGAAAAATGCCGGGCTCTGTGTGGATCGCCGTAAAGTTTCGATTGCAACTCTTTTTTTTTTAGTTTTGGGTGGATCTCATATTTATTTTGATTTTAGGAAGGGTTCTTATATATTTGCCTTGTAAATGATTGCTGGAGATAGTGCGATTGTTGGACAGTGGTCACGGACTCACGGCGACAATGGGCGATGGTTGTATAGTAGCGATGTCGATGCGTCGCTTGCACCGGGGGATTTGTGAGTAAAGAAAAGGAAAATAAAATTCCTTCAAATATCATTCTTACACTTCTAGTTGAGATTTGAGAATGATGAAATTGTTTAGATGAGGTATTGGGTTTCTGAATTTTTTTTTTATAGTTTTTATGAGATGGGTGGAATACTGGAATTGCTGAAATCTGGTTGAGAAGATTTTCAGAGGGAGTTGGACGGTTGGAGCGAAGAAGGGTGGAGGTTGAAGGAGATGTGTGTATTTTTTTTTCTTCTTATTAAATTGATTAAAAAATAAAGGGTATAATAGTAATTATAACTATTTAACATAGAATTGATGGAAAGTTGGAAACTGTGCTGGGGTGTGACTTTGAAAACATAATTGGTTTAATGGGTGGTTTACTGCAAATATGAATTTAAAGGGTGGTTTTACGCAAAAGAGCATATTTTAAGGGTGATTTTCTGCAATTTGCCCTTTATGTTTAATTGAAACTGGGCACAAACGCCCAATAACAACACAGGCCCTACAGGCCCAATACCAACACACAAGCCCTACAGGCCCAATACTAATTTGCTTATAAAGAGCTGCTGATAATGGATAAGTGCTTATGATGTATAAGTTGTTGTGCCAAACGGGCCTTATTGTCAGATGTGGTAACAAAGTATTCCAATTGTTTTTACGACTATAATTATGAGCAAAAATAATGACATATAATTGATGAAGTTAGGATTTTGGTGAATTTTGGATGTTGACTTATTTGAATGATAATGAGATCATTTAACAAATTTTATACCATTGTTTTGACTCGATTTATGGTCGGAAAAATGACTTGGGATATTTTGTTACCATCTCCTCCAAAGGTCGGATTATTTTTCTTACCGTTGAAAGGTGGGGATATTTTTTTAACACCTCTCCAAAGATTGAGTTATTTTAATTAGTTTCACCAAAAATAAAATACTATATTATATTGTCAAACACTGTTAATAATATAATATAAATATATTTTTGTTGCTCGATGACAATAATATATTAAATTATAATACAGTAATTTATAAATGAAGTTAATATGTGCTCATTTTTGGTGAAACTAATTTTACAGCAGTTGGAATGGTTTCACAGACACAATCGGCAATCGCAGAAAATTATCAAAACTTGAAGAAATAACCACATATCACTAGATCAGTAGAATACATATCACAAAGCATACTATTTTATAACCACATAGCTCTTTCAAGTCCGTTATCCTCACCTAGATCTTGAGTCCTCAATTGTATTCTATGGGTTGGTCTTGAATCCTTTATAAATCACTCCGAATAAACTTGTTCTTCTTCATCTCCAGTTTTTTGTAACTTGTTAAAAATTGTGTTGTTGTGCTTTGAAGATGATGTTAATCGTGCGCTCCTTTATTCATCCACGATGCACGACTCTTGTTGTGTTTTGAAGATGATGTGGGCTATGTTTTGGTTTAATTTGGACTCAAGTCCAAATTAAACCAAAACATAGGCCATCGTCTTCCCCAAGTCCCAACCCCTATTTTCTCCAGATCAGCTACAGAGTTTCATCTTCCAATTTCGCATCAAACACTTTGTTTTTCTGGGTAGTGTTTTTCTTAGTCCTCTGTCTTGCTCTAACGCGCTGAGTTTTGCTCTATTTAGGCTTCTTCTCCTTTGCCACCTCTTCGTCGCTGGATTTCGTGGAATCGGACGAAGTGGGATCATCGACGAATATATTCTGCAGAAGAAAGAAGGATGAAATCAGTAAGTTAATTAATTAATCTAGCTAATTACCGAACTAAATTAAAAAAATAAATCCAAACCTTGTTTGCGTTCCGGAGAAGTAATTTCCTCTCCTTCTTCTCCATCTTCTCCTCACTCTTTCTGGCCTGCCGCATCTCTGAACGGCTGAGTCCTACTCCTTCCATTTCTACTCTTTCATTAACAGTAACGAAGAAACGAACTCAAAATCAAGCGGAAACAAAATCACAGTAATCGGAATCAGCCAGATCTAGAATAGGAGACAACCGCTGAATCTCGGAACAATCAAAGCAAAAACGGAACAAGCGAGCAAAGCAATAAAATCACAGCAAGCAATCAGAACGAAAACACCGACGTAAGCCATAATCGCGGCTCGGAGCAACCGAATCAAGTAAAAATCAAGCCACTCAACACCATATTATGCCAAGGAACTAACGAAAATCTAGAAAACTCATCAATTGAGATTTCTCAACAATTGTAGATCAAGAATGAAATCAGATAGAAATCACAGATCTCGTAACGACAACGGAAACTCGTACATGGTCTACAATTATTGAGCAAAGAGATCGAGCAAAGAGAGCAAGGGAGAAGTAATTTCATCTCCTTCTTCTCCATCTTCTTCTCACGGATTCTGGCCTGCCGGATTTCTGAACGGCTGAGTTCCATTCCTACTCCTTCCATTCTTACTCCTTCATCAACAGAAACGAAGAAACGAACTCAAAATCACACGTCGCACACCAAATCCAGGAGAGAACTCTTTCTTTTCAGGCTACAAGTTGTGACATGGGTAGGGCTTAAATCACTTATAAATCACTCCGTGCATCCTTATTGTATCCAATGTGGAGACGAGGGTCTTACAATCTCCCCCGCTTAAAGCCAGAGACTGCTCTCTGGGAGGAGCGTACCGGAGCATACTGTCGGCGCACCTCCATGCCACCTAGCCCTCTCGATCAGGTCTGTTGTCCTCACTTGGTGCCTGAAAAGGAAGAGCTCATGTGATATGGGTAGAGCTTGAATCATTTATAAATCACTCCGTGCATCCTTATTATATCCGTTATGGGACGGGGGTACGGTGTTATAAAGATGATAAGAGAGGTTGACTTTTCTTAGGAGTATAGACTTAAATGTTACGAGTACTTTTCTTTGTCTTCCTTTTTTCAAATAACTAGTGAGCATGCCCGTGCGATGCACGGGACATACTTCTCAATTGAGGCTTTTTTCTATGAACTTCTTTGTTTAGGTTAACTATGAACTTCTCTCATTCACGAATTTTTGTTCCCCTTTCAACCCATCATATTTCAAATATATAGGGTTGTTTTGCATGAAAATAAATTAATTTATAAGATATGCTCTAACTAAGTGTATATAATTTTGAATAACATAAATATTATATTTATTAGGTATATATTTATTTCAAGGAAGTTAGCATATTGAATCACTTAGAAGACGATTCAACTTTCAATAAAGTATATATACAAGAGGATTTTTAAAATTAGAAGTAAAAATATTTTTATTTAGTTCTTATTTTGTTATAAAAAATTATTGATGAAGATCTAGTATATTCAAGGATTGAAATAAAATAATTTTCGTAATTTAACCCTAACTAAAGAGGCTAAGCAGCACAATTCTCCCCAAAATATGGCCAAATTGCAGAAAACCACCCTTTAAATATGCTGTTTTGCGTGAAACCACCCCTTAAAATGAAAATTCCAGAAAACCACCCTTTAAACCCTTTTTGTTTGCAAAGTCACACCCATCACCCATTTTTCGTTAATTAAATGTTAAAGTGTGTGGAAATTTAATTATACCCCTTATTATTATTATTTTACTCATTTCAATTAATATTAGTTGATATTTAACTTTTAACATGTTTTTCAAAAGTAATTTTTTTAATAAAATATCATTTTTTGAAATATAATTTCATAATTATCAGTAAAAACACTCTATAAAAAATAGATATGATTGATGTTTTATACGGAGTATATTTTAAAAAGTGTATATTACTAAAGGGCTACTCAAAGAAAATAATTTTTTTTAAAATGATATGTTATATAGTTTTTATTATTCTAAAAATAGGTTCACTATTCCACATACATTTTTAGAATAATAAAAACGATATGAAACAGTATTTTAAAAAAAAAAATTCTTCAAGTAGCCCTACTATTACACATTTTTTTATATGTATAAAACATAAATTACGCATCGATTTTTTATAGAGTTTTTTTGTAAGTATGAAATTATTTAAAAAAACATTTTTTTATATTTGTAGTGTTTTTTGCTTTTGAAAAACATGTTAAAAGTTAAATATCAACTAATATCAATTAAAATGAGTAAAATAATAATAATAATAAGGGGTATAATTAAATTTCCACACACTTTAACATTTAATTAACGAAAATTGGGTGATGGGTGTGACTTTGCAAACAAAACGGTTTTAAAGGGTGGTTTTCTGGAATTTTCGTTTTAAGGGGTGGTTTCACGCAAAACAGCATATTTAAAGGGTGGTTTTCTGCAATTTGGCCCCAAAATATTTAGATTTTAGCGCAGTCGTCCTCCCATTCCTCCTTCCTACTTCCCTCGTCCGCCTTCGACAACACCTATTCGAGCTATCATTCTCTCCTTTCATGACTTCCTTCAATGGTCATCACCTCCCACGATCTTCTGGTTGTCCTCTCTTTCTTTTTCACACAAAATTCCTGCATCAAGTATGCTTGAAATTTAATTAGCTCGGAGTTTTGATAAGAGCTGAGCTAGGCACTAATAAACAAAATGCGGATTTTGTATCCCTGATTTTGTTGACTGAAAAATCATAGATAATGTTGGCTATATATTAATTGCCTCGGAATAAAATACATGTAAAAAACGAGATGATCCAAAGTTGTGATTGTGATGCGGGGTTAGCCGCTGATTTCCCGGCCTTCTTGACGTTGTGGACTCGGACTCACAAGAACACAAAGAGGTGGCAAAGTGAGACAAGAAAAACGTAGCAAGGAAGGTTAAACCTTAAGGCTTGACCAAGTGAAAATGAAAAACATAATAAAATAAAGGGAAATGAAAGGGAAAGATAGGAGGAATCAACCTTAATGAACAACAAGAAGACCCATTGGGACAATGCACCAAGAACCAACTTGAATGACACCAAAACCAACCCTATACAACCTTACACAACCATGGCTGGCCATGGAAGCACAAGGAGGAGGTTTGTGCTCATCTCGAAATCACCAATCTTCGGGAAATTGACAAAAACCAAGTACAACCGAACTAGATGCAACACACATGCACACAAGCCATGAAGCTCTCACCTTTGGAGAGTGAAACCAACTAGGTTTTCATTAACAAGATTCAAAGTGCCTTCAAATGAGAGTTTACAGGCCTTAAATAATAGGAGAGAAAATCAACACAAAAGCAAGGGCCCAAAACACAAGGTCTCAACAAGACCTACTAAACCCAAACAAAGGCCCAAAACTCTAAGTCCAAAACAAGCAAGCAAATGAAATGCTAAGTATGGGTGGTGGCTGAATCATCCTTAGTCGAACCCGAGAATGGTGCAGCTTCAAGCAATGTGATGTTATCATCCTCGGGCTCCTTTGGTAGCACCAACTTCATATGGTGGATGATGAAAGCGTTAAGCTCCTCTCTTATCTTCTTAGCTCGTGACCTTGTGATAGGTTCATGTCCATCTCCGAAACAAGGTGCATTGGGTGGTTCTTGGGATGGTCCTCCATCAGATTGAGAATAGAAAGCCAATCTCAAGAAATATCCAACTAACCTCACCAACATTACTGAGTGCATAGAAAAGTGTCCCAACCCACAAGAAGAATATCACCTAAAATTGGTCTACATCCATGTGAATAAAAAAAGCCAAGTGAGATTTATAGAGCTCAGTAAAATAACAAATTTCAAGTATAAAGAGAAGAGAAAGCAAATTAATGCACCATCATCACTAAGAAGCGTGTGCGCAGATACCACACCTAAAAAAGAGAGAAACCCAAATGGCCACTAGAGTACGCGCTCTACGCGCCGGAAAAAAAACCTCCCCATCTCCCATTGAAAAGTCCTCTGGAATACACCCTTTCGCATCCTTCCTCTTGAGCCTGCTCTTCCGTACTGTAATCAAAGACGATTGTTCCTCTTTGCGTCTGAAATTAGATGATAACCCTATCCAAATCGTTCTAGGGTTAGCCTGTTTCAATCATTATCTTAGTGATGGATCCTCAAGGGGGGCGATTTCTGTGCTTTCCAAACCCTTGATTGCGTATGAAGGTTCCCAAATCCCAAATTTCTTCAGTTTGTCCCCCCGTTGGTACAATTTCTGGATTGAAAAGTGGAGATTAGTTGGGGTTTGGTCTAATCGAACTCCCCCGTGGAAGATTTGGAGGTGCTCGCACCCTTCTCACTCTATCTCCTGTCCGATTTCCATTGGTGCAGAGCTCTGGCGATGGGGTGTCGGAAAGTTTGGTTACTGTTGCACGATTTGGGGGATGGGGTGGTGTGGCCTGCCCGTCGGAAGGGAGCAGTGCTTGATAGCGCTCCCTTGCTCCAGATCTACCGTGCTCGTCTATTTAAACGGTGGGTTGTGGGGTTTCTCTCCTTACATCTTCTCCTCTTCTTTCTCTTCCTTCCCTTTCCTACAATCTTCTCTTGCTAACTCTTGGTTTGTGTGTGTTTTGAGCATGGCTTCATCTGAAGCAAACAAGGGCAAAAGCCCGCTGGTGGTAGATGATCCTACCCCTGAAATTGAGAAAAACAATCAGCCGGAGGGTGTTAACCTCAAGGAGCAGATCCCTGTTGGAAAAGAAGCTGGTGAGTCAAGCAGAAAGACTCGACTGGAGAAAAAATTCAAGAGGCGGACGATCAACAGAGAAAGGTTGGTGGCTCTTCAAGGGCGGGTTCAAGAAAATATTTCGGCGCTCAACCAGTCGTCGCTCTTTGCTATAATCATTGGCGATCCCCTTGAGGCTAAGGAGGTCCGGAAAAGGGTGAGGTATGTCTGGAAGTTCTTGACTGGCGGCTATCAACTCATACCAATTGCCAACAATTGGTTTGAGTTGAGATTTGATGTTGCATCCGATCGCAATCTGGTCTGGGAGAATCGCCCCTATCGTGTCTCCTGCCAGCTGATCCTTCTTAGGCCCTGGCGCCTTGAGTTTGATCCCTGGAAGGAGTCGGTGACAAAGCTAGACCTCTGGATCCGCTTCCCGGGTCTTCCGTCCAAGTATGTGCATGATGATATCCTTAGGGACATCATCTAGGAGAACAGGCTGGGTGAGGTGATCCGCATTGCTGCTTTCAATGCAAAAGGGGCTCGCTTTAGGTACCCTCGGGTATGTGTCTCGGTGGATGTCACCATGATTGATGGTCGGTCTGTCTGTGTGGTGGATGAGAATGGGATTGTTGAAACCTTCCCCATTTTGGTTTGAGGATTTTCCTCTTGGATGTGGAAGCTGTGGGGCTGAAGATCACCTGTTTGAAGCCTGTTCTCTGAGGCATCTGTGTAATGCAAATTTTAATCCTGTTGAGCCACCTGTGGAGTTCACTGTGCCTGCTGGTGAAGCTCCTGGCGATGATGGTCAGGGAGGGTGGTCCACTGTGGCTGGCAAAAGGCCTATGGTGGTCCCTCCTCCCTCTTTTGGGCATGCCAAGGCTGATATTCTCTCTTGTTTCGGTAAGAATGTCACCCTTTCTTCGGATTCATCTTCTTCCAAATCTCCTGCAATTTCTTCTGGCGGTTCTGAGACCAATCCGGTGATCCCTGTGCTGGTGGTTTCTGGTGTCCCTACTGGTTCTCCCACGCTGGCCATCAATGCTTCCCCTAATCGAGCTGCAGTGATCCCAAATGATGCGATTATTGTCCCAAAAGCAGAGGCGCAACCGGATCCTTTTGTGTGGATGGCTGATGATGAAGACCTGGATTTCGATGAAGACGAATTCATGGAGGAGATGCTGCTAGAGGAAGGGCTTGCTGATCCCGGTTTCTCTCAGGCGGATTTTGATGCTATGCTTGTGAACGTGCCACCCTCGGTGGAATTCATATTGCCTGACTTGAGCAAACCGGGTAAGCTGGCTGAGTCCCTGCAAGAGTATTTTGTTACTCCAAATGCATCTCCTTCTATGGCTCGTGAGTTTGAACAGCTTGAGGTGTCTGTGAGTTCACTGTCTGAATCAGCCAAACACAAAATCAAGATTGAGGAAGGCGACTCTGCTTGCTCTACCGTGAGTCTGATGGGTAGCAGCAAGAAGAAGGGGAAGCATGTGTGATAAGCCCAGCTGCGGTCTGGTGGAGGTACTCACTGGTGGTTGTGCTGTACCTCAAGCCATGATAACTGTGAAACCATCATCTATCAGGTTATGTCCTATGTATGCAAGTCCTTTTGGTGGTTTTATTTTGATCATGTCTGGCTATGCTCATTATGATAGTTTTTGCTTGTTATTTCCAGACCTATGTATTCCTTCATATCTAGTATTGTGGGGTGATGGCTTTGGGTGTAGTCAGTACTGGCAATTTATGGTGTTAATTGTAGCCTTTCCTTGTAAATTTCTGGCTACTGGTTGTCGATGGAATTGGAAATGTAGGTTGTAATGGGTAATCTGGTCATGTAAAACTTTGGCTGCGTATCATCAATGGAAATGGATGTTTGCATATCATCTGCATATGTATGAATTCATTAGTATCCATCAAACCGGCAAATCAAATTCTTCTTCTATAGCTCCAACGGTGTGCCTTTCGTTGGTGGCTATAACACATTCGTTTGCAGATGGGGTATCAATACTCAGTTTTGGTGGACAACTTAAGCAAATTATATTAGCTGTAAGGTCTACCAAAGGTTTAGCTATTATGAACACCACTCTTACAAGAGACAACACTTGGATAATAGTGCTTTTAAACATAGAGAATTCACTTCCTTGCCCACATCATAACCTCATATGCTTCGAGATCTCCACTGCAAGTACTCCAAGATCATTGTTTTGGATAGGCCAGTGTATCCAAAAATTCGGGTTCACAACTCTCAGAGTAATCTGTAACAACTTATCGAGTACTAAGGTCGTATATGAAGACAGAACTCTTTGTCTTCGTGTACATAAAAGTAGTTACCTATGAAGATAAGATATTGGAACTGTCGTGGATTTGGAAAAAAAACCTTCTGGGCAGGGCTTAATGCAATGAGAATTAATGATCATATTAAGATAATAGCTATAGCAGAAACAAAATATGAGGTAGCTCCAGCAGAAACAACTTGGAAAAGTAGTGGTTTTTCAAATGCAATTTGGTCTCCGGGTAACGGCAGGGCCGGGGGTCTTGGTGTCTTATGGAATGAGAACTCACTCGTAAACGAAACAATATCTGTTCTAATCCATCTACCACGAATAATTGGTTTAGAATACCACAACTTTGAAAAAAACTTCAAGGGTGTTATCCTATTCATCTATGGACCTCCACAGATAAAGGACAAAGACCAGTTCTGGGAACTCTTGACAAAATTAATTTGTGATCAAGATCTCCCGTGTATGGTTATTGGGGATTTTAATGAAATTGCACACAGTAGTGAGAAATGTGGAGGGGCTCCGTTTCACACCGCTCGTAGATACAGATTAAGTCAGTTTATGGATTTCTGTGCCCTTACAGATATTCCCACCACTGGAAACCGCTTTACTTGGAGGAAAAAGGAGGAAGGGGAAGACAACAT
Organism: Persicaria tinctoria; assembly: GCA_037127255.1. Classification (NCBI taxonomy): domain Eukaryota; kingdom Viridiplantae; phylum Streptophyta; class Magnoliopsida; order Caryophyllales; family Polygonaceae; genus Persicaria; species Persicaria tinctoria. Next base: position 1,412,771 of record JBANSL010000005.1, on the reverse strand, counting down.
TTTAGAAAAATTAGACAGAGTTCTGGTCCAGGGAGGTTTCCTTGATAAGTTCCCTGAGCTGTGTACGCATAATGGTGCGTTCTCATCATTAGACCACTGTCCAATTACTATTGATCTAAAATCGTCAAATGTCATAAAGCCGTCGCCCTTCAAAATGGAAAATATGTGGCTTCAAAGACCAGACTTCCGGAACATTGTGGCTCAGGCATGGCGAGCCCACTGCTCTGGTTCTATAATGTTCAGAATCATGGCTAAAACAAAACTTGTTAAACAAAAAGCAAAAGATTGGAACAAAAAAACATTTGGAAACATATTTTGACAATTAACAACTATAGAAAACGAACTTTTAGATATACAATTACAAGAAAATCGAATGAATAATGATATTAAGCAAAAAAGGTTAATTTTAAAGAATGAACGACTTCTGTCTTTCCAAAAAGAGTACTGGAGTCAGCGTGCGAAGTCCAAACATCTAAAACTTGCGGACTCAAACACTGCCTACTTCCATAGAGTAGCATCGGGCAGACGGAATAGGAAATATATCAGAAATATCACGTCTGCTGAAGGAACACAAATTGTGGGTGAAGAAAATGTTAGGAAGGAAATAAAAAATGACTTTGTCAAAAGATTTACTAAAGCATCAATCAACAACAGCTACTTGGAGGAATATATGCAGCTTATCACCCCTTCCATCACCATGGAGGAAAATTTAAAACTAATTGCACAACCAATTAATAGTGAAGTCAAGAGTGCTGTGTTCAGTCTTGGAACGAATAAATCCCCTGGTCCGGATGGCATTACAGCCGAATTTTATAAAGAATTTTGGGATATTGTTGGTAATGATGTAACTCGAGCTGTCAAAGCATTCTTTCATTCTGGGAGAATCCTTAAGCAAATAAATCATACTTTTATTTCACTCCTGCCAAAGAATGATAATCCCTCCAAAACAGGGGATTATAGACCTATAAGCCTCTGTTCCACAATATATAAAATTATCTCAAAAATTCTAACTGAAAGATTAAAATCAGTAATGGGTAAACTAATTCACCCTTTGCAAGGGGCCTTTGTATCTGACAGGGCGATCCAGGATAACGTGTTAATTGCCCATGAAATATTCCACTCCTTTAAAACTAGGAAGGGTAGTAACGGTTGGTTAGCAATCAAATTAGATATGGAGAAGGCTTATGATCGAGTGGACTGGGGTTTCACTGAGCTAGTACTCAGGAGATTTGGTTTCCATGAAAAATTCACCAGGCTAATTATGGAATGTGTAACGACTGTCTCCTTTTCGGTCCTTGTTAATAATGGGCCCACGGAGATATTCTACCCGTCCCGGGCACTTAGACAGGGAGACCCGTTATCACCATTTATGTTTTTACTTGGCACTGAGGTGCTCGCAAGAAAACTGACATTGGAGTCTCTTTCGATTAGTAGTGGGATTGGCTTTCCCTTTGGCCGGGAGGGTCCTAAAATTCCTTTTTTGGCTTTTGCGGACGACATCATTATATTCACTAAAGGAAACATGTCAGCTTGTGAAAATGTTAAGAATACAATAGATCGTTACTATCAAATTTCTGGGCAGATAGTTAACTATCACAAATCTGCTTTTCAATGCACTTCTGGTATCCAAAGGTCCCGCATAGTGGAGATCGAAAACTGTCTATGCATTTCCAGCCAAATAAAACTTGATAAGTATTTAGGATGTCCAATCACTAATGGTAAGGTAAATGAGGCAACTTTTGAGGATATAATATCTAGCACTAAGAATCAATTATCTAAATGGAGAGCAGATACTCTGTCCCAGCAAGGGAGGGCAACTTTGATTAGCGCAAACTTAGCATCAAAACCATTGTACACAATGCAGAGTTTCATGTTACCACCTAAAATGCACCAGAATTTGGATAAAATAAATAGATCTTTTTTCTGGAACAAAGGCTCTAATCATAAGCCTCTTATTAGTTGGGACAGAATCTGTAAACCAAAGCAAGCAGGAGGTGTAGGACTAAGAAAATCAAAAAATATGAATGAAGCCTTACAACTGAAATTATTATGGAAAATTTTGGCTGACCCGAACAATTTGTGGGTGAGAATTATACAACATAAATATATAAAGACGAAGCACATTCTATCCTATCTACCAAATGGAAGTGCTTCTTGGCAATGGACCCAATTGAGGAAACTAATCCCTATCTTCAAGAACGGCCTGGTTTGGGTCGTTGGAAATGGAAAAAGTATTAAATTTTGGGAAGACAGATGGGGACCTGTCCAAAATATGGCGCTACATTGCATTTCTCCGCAGGAAACTAATATGACTGAAACAGTGGATGCTTATATAGAGCAGGGTAAATGGAGTAGGGACAGACTAACTAGTGTTCTCCCAATTGAAATTGTCAATAAAATTCTGACTATTCCCCTGCCTATCTCGAGTATGGAAGACAGACTTTACCGGGAGCCAGCCAAGAATGGGTGGTTTTCAACATCAAGTGCGTATAACTTTGTCACAAAATCTACGACAAACAAAATCGTAAGAATTCCCGGATATGGAAACAAGACATCCCTCCCAAAGTAAAGAATTTCCTTTGGAAATTAGGCCAAAACGGGTTACCAACAGCTTCAAGATTATCTAAACGGGGGGTTGCCGTCCCAGCCGCCTGCCCTTTCTGTAACCACCACGAAGAAGATGAGGTGCACATATTCTGTGAATGTAAGTATAGCTTCTTCTACAAAAATCTCAATAATAAAACCAGAGGATTGATCAACGATTCAATCCATAAAAACCGAGACATTAGGCCAATAATGACGATCCTCTCTAATAACTTATCTCAGAAAGAAAAGCAACAATTATCACTAAACTGGTGGACAATCTGGCTTAGTCGAAATCAATATGTGTTTAGGAATGAAAAGGCACCAACAATCGAGGACGTCCGCCATAAAGCGGAACAGGCTCTGAAAAACTGGTTAGCAGCTACGTCACATTGGTTAGAATCAAAAAATAGCACAACCTCCTTGAGAACTCAAAGAACTCGGTCGCAAGGAAAAGGCATAGGGAAGAAAACTAAATGGAAGAAACCGCCGTCTGGATGGCATAAAATAAATTTTGATGGATCTTCGGGTACACAGAGTGACAGCTCAAGTGGATTTATTATTAGAAATCATAATGGACGACCGGTTGCTTCTAACGTAAGCAAATTTGGGCAACAGTCTCCTTTAGTTGCAGAAGCCAGAGCACTGCACTTAGGCATTATTGAAGCCAAAAAACTTAACTTGGAAAAAATTCTTATTGAAGGAGATTCTCTGATTATTATTAACTACCTTAAAAACAGAAAGTGCTGTCCATGGGAAATAGAACTTCTTATGAAAGACATCACCATAATGCTGCAAGGGTTTAAGGAAGTATCATATTCTCACATACTTCGCACTGGCAACTGTGTCGCTGATAGGATCGCCTTCCTTGGACGCAGTTCCAATAACCCTAACTTACTAAATGATCAAGGTCTGCTGGACCTCATCCGAAAGGATGCTCTCGGATAGCGCTTGATGCGCACCCGAATTTTTACCTCATCAAAAAAAAAATTAATAAAAAAATGCACCATCATCACCGACATCCGCATCAAAGAGGAAGATAAGACCAAGACCAACGATGCAGATGGCACCCCCATTATACTACCAAATGGAATATCAAGTGCCGATGAAGAACCAGGTGACGATAAAGACCCATTATGTATAGTCCATTTCTAACCAGTTCAAATAAACCAAGTTCACAACCTAAAGTACAAACCAATTCTAACAAATCAAGTTCAAAATCTTCAAACAACCAAGTTCAATTATTCAAACATTCAAAATATTCCTGCAAGTTCAAACAAAACAAGTTCAAAGTCTTCAAATATTCAAAATGATAATACTCTTTCTAGTAAAAACAGTAGAAAAGACCAGTTTAGGTCAAAATCAAAACACAAAATACAAATTAAAAAACTTAAAGGTAAATACAATAAAACATTAAATAATAAAATGTTTATATATATACTTGGTAACCATGGTAACCATGGTATTCAGATTTCATTACCATTACCGTACCACCTTCACGTGGTTACCGCCACGGTGGTTACCATCATATTAGTTACCACAAGTGTGGTTACCAACATAGTCGGTTTGTGGTTGATACGTGGTTGGTATGGTAATTTCCGTACCATTTACCAGCCCTGAGCGAAACGGCTGTAATAAATTTTGAATGTAAACGTCTAATTCATGGGTAACACCAACAGACTACTTGAATATAGATATGAAATGAGAGAATGAGAGCTAATCGATTCAAGGAAGTTAAACGGCTGGTTAAACGGCTGTAATAAATTTCTAGAGTTTCTTTCGTTTGCTGTGTATATTCTTTGACATTAGAGTTTCTTTCCTGAGAATTTTTGGCTGTTTTTTCATACAATAAATGCTCAGCTTTCTTCAACTGAGTTGTGAGTTGTGAGCTTCAAGCTCTGTGTTCTTTGTATTGAAGGTTGATCATCAAGATTCAAGAACATGGAACGAAGATGAAACTTTTGTATTTTGTGTTTCAAGGTTCTGAGTTATAATACTTGTATACAAAAAAAAGACTAATTTATGTTTGGGGAAATTGCAGAAAACCACCCTTAAAATGTGTCCTTTTGCCCAGAACCACGCTTTAAATCTATATTTGCGACAAACCACCCACTAAAACCCTTCTATTAGTAATGTCACACCCCTGCAACATTTCCGTCAATTTTTCCGTTAAATCCTTTTTAATCAATTTTTCCGTTAAGTGAAGCCTTTGAGCATAAAATCATGAGAGAGAGGAGAGCTAAAAATCCCTCGCCTACCCGGTACCCCCATCAAACCCTAAAAAACTTCAATCTCAGCAAATCGCAAACAAAAATCGAAATCCAAGTTGGTTTCGATCTTTCTTTTCGGTTTTAATTGCAACCTTACTCCAAATTGGAGCCTGCGATGGCAATCTTAAAGTTTCGATTGAATTTCGGTGTTGTGTTACCAACTAGAGAAGTCCCAAATCTGATTTCCGAAAGCGCTTCGAGTCAAATCAGTACGGGATCCTTTGGATTTTCGCTTGTGTCTGCTGGTGGGGGTTGAGAGATGGCAATCTCAAAGTTTCGATTGCAACTCTGGTTGAGAGATGGCAATCTAAAAGTTTCGATTGCAACTCTTTTTTTTTTAGTTTTGGGTGGATCTCATATTTATTTTGATTTTAGGAAGGGTTCTTATATATTGTAAATGATTGCTCGAGATAGTGCGATTGTTGGACAGTGGTCACGGACTCACGGCGACAATGGGCGATGGTTGTACAGTAGCGATGTCGATGCGTCGCTTGCACCGGGGGATTTGTGAGTAAAGAAAAGGAAAATAAAATTCCTTCAAATATCATTCTTACACTTCTAGTTGAGATTTGAGAATGATGAAATTGTTTAGATGAGGTATTGGGTTTCAGAATTTTTTTTTATAGTTTTTATGAGAGGGGTGGAATACTGGAATTGCTGAAATCTAATTGAGAAGATTTTCAGAGGGAGTTGGACGATTGGAGCGAAGAAGGGTGGAGGTTGAAGGAGATGTGTGTATTTTTTCTTTCTTCTTATTAAATTGATTAAAAAATAAAGGGTATAATAGTAATTATAACTATTTAACAGAGAATTGATGGAAAGTTGGAAACGTTGCTGGGGTGTGACTTTGAAAACATAATTGGTTTAATGGGTGGTTTACTGCAAATATGAATTTAAAGGGTGGTTTTACGCAAAAGAGCATATTTTAAGGGTGGTTTTCTGCAATTTGCCCTTTATGTTTAATTGAAACTGGGCACAAACGCCCAATAACAACACAGGCCCTACAGGCCCAATACCAACACACAGGCCCTACAGGCCCAATACTAATTTGCTTATAAAGAGCTGCTGATAATGGATAAGTGCTTATGATGTATAAGTTGTTGTGCCAAACGGGCCTTATTGTCAGATGTGGTAACAAAGTATTCCAATTGTTTTTACGACTATAAATATGAGCAAAAATAATGACATATAATTGATGAAGTTAGGATTTTGGTGAATTTTGGATGTTATTGACTTATTTGAATGATAATGAGATCATTTAACAAATTTTATACCATTGTTTTGACTCGATTTATGGTCGGAAAAATGACTTGGGATATTTTGTTACCATCTCCTCCAAAGGTCGGATTATTTTTCTTACCGTTGAAAGGTGGGGATATTTTTTTAACACCTCTCCAAAGATTGAGTTATTTTAATTAGTTTCACCAAAAATAAAATACTATATTATATTGTCAAACACTTTTAATAATATAATATAAATATATTTTTGTTGCTTGATGACAATAATATATTAAATTATAATACAGTAATTTATAAATGAAGTTAATATGTGCTCATTTTTGGTGAAACTAATTTTACAGCAGTTGGAATGGTTTCACAGACACAATCGGCAATCGCAGAAAATTATCAAAACTTGAAGAAATAACCACATATCACTAGATCAGTAGAACACATATCACAAAGCATACTATTTTATAACCACATAGCTCTTTCAAGTCCGTTATCCTCACCTAGATCCTGAGTCCTCAATTGTATTCTATGGGTTGGTCTTGAATCCTTTATAAATCACTCCGAATAAACTTGTTCTTCTTCATCTCCAGTTTTTTGTAACTTGTTAAAAATTGTGCTGTTGTGCTTTGAAGATGATGTTAATCGTGCGCTCCTTTATTCATCCACGATGCACGACTCTTGTTGTGTTTTGAAGATGATGTGGGCTATGTTTTGGTTTAATTTGGACAGTCCAAATTAAACCAAAACATAGCCCATCGTCTTCCCCAAGTCCCAACCCCTATTTTCTCCAGATCAGCTACAGAGTTTCATCTTCCAATTTCGCATCAAACACTTTGTTTTTCTGGGTAGTGTTTTTCTTAGTCCACTGTCTTGCTCTAACGCGCTGCGTTTTGCTCTATTTAGGCTTCTTCTCCTTTGCCACCTCTTCGTCGCTGGATTTCGTGGAATCGGACGAAGTGGGATCATCGACGAATATATTCTGCAGAAGAAAGAAGGAAGAAATCAGTAAGTTAATTAATTAATCTAGCTAATTACCGAACTAAATTAAAAAAATAAATCCAAACCTTGTTTGTGTTCCGGAGAAGTAATTTCCTCTCCTTCTTCTCCATCTTCTCCTCACGCTTTCTGGCCTGCCGCATCTCTGAACGGCTGAGTCCTACTCCTTCCATTTCTACTCTTTCATTAACAGTAACGAAGAAACGAACTCAAAATCAAGCGGAAACAACATCACAGTAATCGGAATCAGCCAGATCTAGAATAGGAGACAACCGCTGAATCTCGGAACAATCAAAGCAAAAACGGAACAAGCGAGCAAAGCAATAAAATCACAACAAGCAATCAGAACGAAAACACCGACGTAAGCCATAATCGCGGCTCGGAGCAACCGAATCAAGTAAAAATCAAGCCACTCAACACCATATTATGCCAAGGAACTAACGAGAATCTAGAAAACTCATCAACTGAGATTTCTCAACAATTGTAGATCAAGAATGAAATCAGATAGAAATCTCAGATCTCGTAACGACAACGGAAACTCGTACATGGTCTACAATTATTGAGAAAAGAGATCGAGCAAAGAGAGCAAGGGAGAAGTAATTTCCTCTCCTTCTTCTCCATCTTCTTCTCACGGATTCTGGCCTGCCGGATTTCTGAACGACTGAGTTCCATTCCTACTCCTTCCATTCTTACTCCTTCATCAACAGAAACGAAGAAACGAACTCAAAATCACACGTCGCACACCAAATCCAGGAGAGAACTCTTCCTTTTCAGGCTCCAAGTTGTGACATGGGTAGGGCTTAAATCACTTATAAATCACTCCGTGCATCCTTATTGTATCCAATGTGGAGACGAGGGTCTTACAATCTCCCCCACTTAAAGCCAGAGACTGCTCTCTGGGAGGAGCGTACCGGAGCATACTGTCGGCGCACCTCCATGCCACCTAGCCCTCTCGATCAGGTCTGTTGTCCTCACTTGGTGCCTGAAAAGGAAGAGCTCATGTGATATGGGTAGAGCTTGAATCATTTATAAATCACTCCGTGCATCCTTATTATATCCGTTATGGGACGGGGGTACGGTGTTATAAAGATGATAAGAGAGGTTGACTTTTCTTAGGAGTATAGACTTAAATGTTACGAGTACTTTTCTTTGTCTTCCTTTTTTCAAATAACTAGTGAGCATGCCCGTGCGATGCACGGGACATACTTCTCAATTGAGGCTTTTTTCTATGAACTTCTTTGTTTAGGTTAACTATGAACTTCTCTCATTCACGAATTTTTGTTCCCCTTTCAACCCATCATATTTCAAATATATAGGGTTGTTTTGCATGAAAATAAATTAATTTATAAGATATGCTCTAACTAAGTGTATATAATTTTGAATAACATAAATATTATATTTATTAGGTATATATTTATTTCAAGGAAGTTAGCATATTGAATCACTTAGAAGACGATTCAACTTTCAATAAAGTATATATACAAGAAGATTTTTAAAATTAGAAGTAAAAATATTTTTATTTAGTTCTTATTTTGTTATAAAAAATTATTGATGAAGATCTAGTATATTCAAGGATTGAAATAAAATAATTTTCGTAATTTAACCCTAACTAAAGAGGCTAAGCAGCACAATTCTCCCCAAAATATTTAGATTTTAGCGCAGTCGTCCTCCCATTCCTCCTTCCTACTTCCCTCGTCCGCCTTCGACAACACCTATTCGAGCTATCATTCTCTCCTTTCATGACTTCCTTCAATGGTCATCACCTCCCACGATCTTCTGGTTGTCCTCTCTTTCTTTTTCACACAAAATTCCTGCATCAAGCATGCTTGAAATTTAATTAGCTCGGAGTTTTGATAAGAGCTGAGCTAGGCACTAATAAACAAAATGCGGATTTTGTATCCCTGATTTTGTTGAGTGAAAAATCATAGATAATGTTGGATATATATTAATTGCTTCGGAATAAAATACATGTCAAAAACGAGATGATCCAAAGTTGTGATTGTGATGCGGGGTTAGCCGCTGATTTCCCGGCCTTCTTGACGTTGTGGACTCGGACTCACAAGAACACAAAGAGGTGGCAAAGTGAGACAAGAAAAACGTAGCAAGGAAGGTTAAACCTTAGGAGCAAGGCTTTTTGTCATGCCAAGCCAGAGATCTCCGGCTTTGCATTCCAGATCTACACTTGCTCCTAAGGTTAAACCTTAGGAGCAAGTGTAGATCTGGAATGCAAAGCCGGAGATTCGCGATGCCAAGCCAGAGATCTCCAGCTTCGTCGATCTCCACCTTTGAAGAAATTTACAGCTTGCTAGCAAGAGATCGAATTTTAGGCGCTCGAAAAAAGAGATTCAATGTCGGTTGGCTTTTTGTCATTGTCTTCCTCATTCTGGATCGCCGACCTCCTCCAACTTGGATCTGTGACACCTGACACCATTATGTACTCGACATTATTCTATCTTCGATCCTCTTTCGATTCAAAGGTATTATTCCATCTTTCTTCATATTTTTCTTTGATTTACTCGTGTTTCTGTCTCCATTGTCACAAAGTTCCTATGAAAACCCTAGGTTTTGAAATTCTAAGTTTTCTTATTAAGAAATTATTATTTCTCCATCTACATGAGGAACTGTGACAAATAGTTAGGCTTACTTTTGCCAAAAGCCTAATATGAGGAACTAGTGTTGCCAAAGCCTGTTCTTACGACCAAGGCTTAAGTGATTTCAGAGTAGTAGTTTTAGTTGTTCAAGTTACTGTGGTTCTTGTCCCGTTTAAAGAGGTTCTTACGAAAGCATTTTTATTGCTTATATTTCTACCATTTAAGGCTTTAAGCTATGAGTGAAGCAGACATTGGATTACAAGCTTATCTTAGAAATAACTATTCACGTGGCAGGAAGTACTCAAGCTGGAAAGGAAAGGAGGTGTTCCTTCGATGACTGAGATTGGACAAAGGATTTGGCAAAGAATCAGGTTATTTTTTCGTTTTAAGTAATAATGTCATGTATTTAAATGAGTAGAACAAGAAAGGTGCAGATCATACATCTACAGGTGAGAAGAAACTGAAATTAAAGATGAAATGGAAACATGGGATAAATCACGGGACATGAGCAAGTGGTATGTGATAAGTTGGAACTACAGAACTAAAATGGCTTGATTTAGAGCTGTTCGACTACCTCTATTAACATAGGAGAGAACCAGCTGATGGTTGCACATTCAGCTTCAGCCGTCTCCCCCCTTATGATACCCACACTTGTTAAAATTTCCCTCTCTAGTCTCAATGTCTTAGGTTCTTGTTCAACTTCTTTCTGTTGGTGTCTACCTTAGTTTGGAAGAAAAAGATAATATATCATGTTTAAGTGGTTTTTATTTATCAAAAGCAAAGTCATTCAAGTGTTAGTAATATATACTGTATTTTGGCAGTATTGTGGAGTACAACTGCATACCATACCATTGTCTAGAATTTGTCTTGCTTCCTATTTTCACCTTCTTTTTCTTCCCACTTTTCTTGAAAGTCAATTTAGTTCAGTAAATGCATATTTTTTCTGTTGCCCCAATTTTGGTCTCAATTTGGTAATGTGACTTTGCTTTTAGGCAATATATGTTCAGTATAAACAATTTAGGTAATTTACTGATGAGAAAATATTCCATAAGTGTGCAACCCCATTTGTGTTAGTGTTAGAGAGAGGTACTGTAGGCAATCATAAAAGTTGAAGTTAACAGATCCCCAGAAGAGTTGGAAGATGTAGCTGCTAGCCAGTAGCAAGGTTTTCATAAAGCTCTAGACAGTACAGATCACAGATCTCCCATGGCGGATTGCACTCAATTTATCCCCCTCCCCCCCCCCCCCCCCAAAAAAAAAAAAAAGAGTTGAATTTTTATATTTTTTGGAGGACATAAAGAAAGGTAGGGAGAGTGACCTCACCTGACCTGGTGCGCCATTTTCACTAGAAAGTGGAAAACTTAATCTTTGATTGTAGCAACCGATCACAACAAACATAATAATGGTTGATGGGTGTGGGGTGACAGATATTATTTAATGATTTTTTGTTTTGCATACTTGGAAGAGAAAATAAATATTGTATGAATCTTATTGGAAAAGGACAAAATTGGAGAAACAATTTATATATATATATATATATATATATATATATATATATATATATTTATATATATATATATATAAATTGCTTTTGTTGATAGGAACTAGATAAAAAAAAAAATTCTTAGTGTGTACTGTATTAAGCTAAGCCAAGCACTTATTTGGCCAATTGCAGCTTTCCTTGCCTTTTTTCAGATTCTTCTCTACCAATCATTCCCTAGAAGAGTAAAAATAGATTCTAGGGGTTTACCAATTGCATCTCAGAATCTATCTTGTTCTTTCCTACCATTGAAGTTGGGCTATAAGGATTTCAATCTCTTGAGATGAAAAAACCTCCATCTCTGATTTGTGTTTCAAAGTCATGATTCAGTCTCCCTTGATTTTTTCTGCCGTTTATCTGGTTTATCTGTTTTAATTTCTTCTTCTGGCTTCTCTGAAATTGCTGGTGTAAGTGGTCAGAGATGAGTTTCAGACTCTTTTTGTCCTTTAATTAAGCCACTAGGTATTTAGCTATCAAGTCAACTGGCCAGTTCATAGATGATTTTTGCTGGTCTTACATGATGTGGATTCTGTAATTTTGATTCTAAATCAAACATATTGTAAGAAAATTAGTTACTGATTTCATTCCTTTTTTCAAGCTTAATTGGGTTTCAGCTTTTTCCTGCTGTGAAGCATCTGTGTAACAAGGAATGAGTTTCATAGAGTATATGACAACTTTTGTTTTGTTTTGTTTTGTTTATGATAAGCAGATTAAGAGCCTTAAACAACGATATGGGTCAGTTATGAAAAGGTCCTGAATTCATAGTCTGTGCCATTAATCGCAACGAGAAGAATGGATATATATGATCCACTACATCAGATTAGCTCATGGATATGTGGGTGCCATCCGGTTATGAAAGGTAAACAATGATTCTCGTCAATTATTCACAAGGGTGTCCTCAAATTATATGCTAAATGTTCTCCTATATGTTTGTTATCTTTGTTGAAAAAGTTATCAATGTTTGATTCTCTAACTTATTTTTCTCATCTGTGCAGGCCGAACTACTTGAATTGACGGAAAGGAGTTTTTTCCACTAGGCCAAGTAATTTTTTATCTAATTTCTCTTTCTGAAGTGGATAATCGCTTTATATTGCAATAATACTAGTTCTAGAAATGGCCTCTAATACGAGGAGGTTACTACATTTTTTTTTCTGATTTCTCTCTAACTGTCAAGTTTCTATTCAGTCTTCCACTTCTTCTTACTTCTCTGTAACTGTGAAGTTTCTAATCATATACCATGATACTTATACTGATCCTACCATAAATTATATAACATTATGTCCACTCATATTCTTGCACATTATCATTTCTACTGAAGATCATTGTGCAGGTTATAAACAAAATTGCTTTTTTTTACTGTCAGTTGTTCATCGACTGGTTTGAGTGATTTAAGCCAACTATACTTGTTAGCTTCGGTTTATTGTTGCTACTAATCACTAAGCATCAACCAGTGGACATGTTTCATAAGAAACATGTCCACTGTATAGCCAAGATCTTTAAAATTTGCTGGCTTATTCTTATACATTCCATAAGAAACTGTATAAGAATTGGAATTGACACTCGTATGTTAAATATATGTTCAGTATAACTTAAAAGTTTGAGTTATGATATTAGTGATATATGTATATTATCTAAGCAATGATGTTTGCATCTTCAATGCTTGCTGGCTGGTTTCTTGATGTTGGGGCTTGTTCATACTAGTGATTGTGTATTGATGAGTGTTAATGTGTAATTGTGTATTGATGAGTGTTAATGGTACATGGGTTTGCCAACTGCAGAGCTTCCATGTCCCTTTCTATATTAGTTCTGATATTAGTGTTTGCATCTTTCATGCTCTGCTTGTCTCCACTTGTCTAATTTCTTTTTCTCTTCAAGGGCTTCCCACTCACTCTCAAAAGACTCCAACTGTGATTGCTTCTCTTCAAGACCCTTTCTGATTTTTAGATTTAGATTAGAGAGGCTGAGATTTTGATTTTCAGATTTATCCAGTTATCGCCTCACTTCCACATACTACAACCTTTATCAGCTTGATAAAACATGGAAGCGCTATGCAGGAGTGCAGGTATGACTGATCTTGTCTAGGTTTCTCAATCCAAGCTTTCTCTTTGCAACAGATAGACTTGTTGTTGTGAATTCTCAAGGGGAGATGGCATTGATCACACCTAAAATAATGTTTTGAAAATCCTTGAATTGCAAGAGTGACAAGTGATATTTTATCTTTCACATATCTTCCCATGCTAGTCAGACAAAGCTTAGATGTTGAAGATTGTGATGAAGAGGCATTCGGTAATTCAAATTTGTCTTAAATCAACTTTTTCCTTTGTTCATGTAGCTTTGTGTGTTTTATTTTTGGACATATCAATGAAGAAATTAAGTCATTTTACTTTCCTGAACTTTAATTTTCATATCTCCTTCCAGCCTTTTTGGATCATGACCAGTTATGTGAATCTGCATCAAACCTTGTGTCTTCCTCTTTGTCTTACAGGTCCATTTCAATCAGTTATGATACTTGTTTTTACATGCTGATTGTTCACACAGGTTTGTGAGGATCCTATTATTTTGTTTTGTTTTTTTACATATTTTTAAAGAGATTAACAATACCATGAAGCAATTAAATCTTTTTACTTTCCTAAACTTTCATTTTTATATCTTCTTGCAGTATGTTTTGGATCATGGCCAATTCTGTGCAACCTCATCGACACTTGCGTCTTCATCTTCATCTTGGAGGTACGCCTTGCCAGTCCCCTTGGACTGAGTTACAGATGATGATATATGTTTTTGTCATTGTATTAGGACTGAATTTGATCGATAATGGCCTCCAAAATTTTGTTCTACATAGATTTTGCAGATACACAGGCGGAATGTTGAGCCAAATTTCACTATCAGCATGTAGTTTCAGCGCAAGGAAGTCTAGTTTGCTGCTTATATACTTTCATTTTCTAATGTAACCAAATTTGTAATAGATCGAAGTACGTATATCAAACATTTGTACAAATATGTTTGTTAATGCACATATATTTTTTGTTTTACTCCATATTTTGTTTATTATATAGCTATTTTTCAAATCATATTTTCAATTTATAGAAAAGGTAATATATATGTATTATAAAAAGAATCCAAAATACTGGCGTTTCAATTGTGTCGAAAATGAAATGAAATAGGCGATAGCTACTGACGGCCAAAACCTGAAGATACAAATGTTGATAATTTTGCCGTAAAAAAAATGGTAGTCATTACCGACGCCAAAAAACGTCGAGAATGGTGATGATAATTTTTGACATTCAAAAGCGTCGAAATTGGCAATACCATTTTCGACACCCAAAAGCGTCGAAATTGGCTGTCATTTTCGACACCCGAAAACGTCGAGAATGACTATGCCAATTCTGACGCTAAAATTACCGACGCTTTTTAAAAGCGTCGAGATGCAGATTTTCGACAGTATATGGTGTCGAAAATGGCTAAAAAAAGTGTCGAAATTGTACCTCTTTTCTAGTAGTGAATGCATCGGTTTTAGTATATATATATATATATATATATAAAAGCTGTTGAAAACATTGAAGCTCCAAAATAAGCTTCTCACCAAACACAGCCTTAATTATTTTACGAGTTATTTAGTTCCAACAGTATTAGGTCACTAATATGATGTTTGCAGTTATGACATCCAGAATAAAATCCATGATCCATACAAAGATGATGTCTCCGTCATGAGGCTGTATAAGCAACTTCGAGACCAAGACCACCTCTCTACTTTCAACCACCATCATCTGACCTAGCTTTCTAGCAATGATGCGTTCGATGCTTATGAAATGGAGGACCTTGAGAAGATGTCACCCGACCAACTTTACGAGATTTCTAGGTCGGACTATAGGTGCTGGTGCTTTGACAGAGTAAACCCATGTCTTTCTTATAACACATGACTTCTCTAGTAACTAGGTCTATTACCGGTTTTTGTAAATGTAGAAAGATCAAGGAAGCTTTGAAGCATGTTCAACTTGTGTCGGTTATTCCAAATTACAACGCTATGTATCTTATCGTTTGCGGTGGTATTGATCCCTTTTTTGGACAGACATTGCGTTATTGTATATGTCCTTTCAAAGAGCATAGAAGATAGTCTTTCGACGAGTTGACAGTGCATCAATTATGGTCATTAGGACATTAGGTACAGTGGTGAATTTCTATGTTTAACCGAAAGATGACATCTGCAACTATTATTTTGCTATGCTGCAATGATTTATTTGATAGGAGAAACAAACAGAAGTACTTAACTTGGCTTCAACCAAGTAGTTTATGAGCTTCAAAGAGAACACATCTATGTGATTTAACATGATAGGTCACTGGAGGAGAATAAACCGGGGAATGAAAGAGTTGTGTACGTCAACCAACTGCAACCATCTCATGCCTTGAGGTGATGATGGTAGAGCTGCGTTTTCTGAATAGGTTGATGCGTTGAATGCAAGGTATAAATCACCTCTTGAATGAGAGGATGACACAGAGGCATAGCAATAAACTTGACTGATCCGTCGCTCCACCTTGGAGGAGACAAGTAATTCGCGTGCCAATTGGTACCCTTTTTGTCCAGGAAGTGTTGCTTTTGGAGAAGATTGCCACGCCTCTTCCTCAGCGACACCAAGCTGCAAAGACGAAACGTTTATGTACACCGAGCTGCAAAGATAAGCCTCCCTCTTCTTCAATAATTTGCTCTACAATTAATTAGTTACACATCATCAAAAAAATTATATTTAAATTATATATTCATATTAATATTAATTTAACGTTTAATTTTGAATTAAATCTATTGTTTAGAATATGTCAACGACATTTCTTTTAAAAAAGCTCTAATTTGATTGGTTTAAAAGACAACAACAAATGTGGTGATAATTCATTGTGAAAAACAGGACCTTGTGGGTATAGGGGGGCCATTTTGGGTATACGGTTCCTGTTTTTCATGAAACTCGTGGTTTGGTCTCATTTTTTTGTATTCTGGTGTTACCACCTATCTATATATTTACCTTTTCAAGAAAACCAGGACCTTGCAAAAAGGCTCTTTGTGACTGGTGAGTGCTACAGGAACCGGGCTGTGAAGGGTGTGGAGTGGAGGACACAGTGATGCATGCCCTGTTTGAATGTCAATGGGCAAAGGGGGCCTGGAAATTTGCTTCTAAGCTAAAGAAGTTGGGAAAGGGGGTGAGGGAGTTCTCAAACTGGTTGGAGAGAGTGACAAGAGGTTGAAAGAGAAGGGGGTGGCCAGCTTGTGGGGGGCTACATTGTCGATGGTATTTGGCAAGCAAGAAATAAAAAGATTTTTGAGGGAGAGGAGCATGATCCATTGCACATCTTTGAGCTTGCGTGTGAGTGTGCTAATCGCCATGAGGTTGAGGGAAGGAGGAGGGGAAGCTCGAACCATACACGGGAAGAGGAAAGGGGTTATGCGAGGGGGTATCTACCGGCGGATGGCTTCATCAAGGTGAACTGTGACGCAGCGTCTTCGGCGGACAAGGGGTGTGGCGTGGGGATAATTGCCAGGGACGCTTTTGGTGCGGTAACGTGGGCTTCTGCGAAGAAAATTCAAAGAGGTACGGAGCCGCTTATAGCTGAGCTGGAATCGGTGGCTTGGACACTACAAGTAGCTAGCGAAAAAGGAGTCCAAGACATTGTTATTGAGTCCGACTGTGCAAACGCCATACGGTTGCTGGAAGGGAGATCACGCTCTCGGGGAGTTACTGGCTCGTTGGTATACAAGGCATGTCGATTGGCAAGCACTTTCCATGATTGCAGGTTGCTGCATGTTCGACGGGAGGGAAACAAAGCGACACATTTCTTAGCCCAACTTCGACCGGATTCGGTCTATTTTGCTAACTCTGAATTTGATTTTCCTTCGAACCTTTTTGACATTGTTTTTGGTGATTTGATGATTAATGAATGATGAAGCTATGGTTTAACATCAAAAAAAAAAAAATTCATTGTGAAAAAAGTATTCTTACTTAAGGATCCGGATCCTCTCATAATGAGAGATCTCCTTATATCTTCCTAATAAAAATCAATGGTCAAGATTTTCTTCTAGTATTAATTAATCCATTAATTGTAAAAAAAGCCCAGCAATTAACCCCAATTTACCATTTCAATTATCTCAAATTTTGAATGCTCTAACTCTGCTGCTTGCCTAGATCCTCCGCCTTACCCACCACCACCATAATCCCAACCTCCTCACCACCTCCGTTGACAGGTCAAATCCTAGAGATTCCTTAAGGTCTGGCAGCCTAAACACCACCATACCATCATAACCCAAACCTCCTCACCACCTCCATGGACAACTGAGAACCCTAGAGACACTTTGAGCCTTTGAGGCCTTGCGGGAGCATGACTCGTTCAGTCAAAAGGTCCGAGGCTTTGAGCTCCTCACACACACCACTTAGGATACCTGATAGAGTACCATTTAATCATGTTTTTAGTATAGAATTGCATATTATTTTAGAGCATTTTTACATGTTTTATACTTAATTTCTATTATTTGTTATTCGAAATCTACACTAGTGTTTTTATATATTTCAGGTATTTCCGAGTTCGATCATATGAATTTGGAGGCTGGGATCAAAATTGGGCCGAGTTACTCGTAATGAATGAGCTGATTGTGTGTGCAATGCGATTGGAGTTCGGATCGTGCAACGGTGCAAGGCGGAAGGAGGCACGCCGCTGCTTATTACTTTTATTGTTTTGCCGATTAAAAAGTATGCTAGATAGATAGAGTTATATAGGTTAATATTATATATATTTATAATATGATATATTAATATTATATAGATTAGGTTTTGCAATATATATTCATACATTCATACGGCAGAAGGAGAGGTGACGGCCGACTGACTTCGGTTATTTCCAAACTCTAATTATGTTTTGTTTTATATTTATGGGGAGTTAAACTCTTTCGTTTCGTCTATGGAAGCTTTGGTTTGATAAAGTTGTGAGATTTCTATTCTTGTTCTATTTCTATTGATTCGTATTGATTATTTTGCGAATATTATTGATTTCTTCTAGTCCGTACAACTAGTTGAGATTATTGGTAGGATTTTGTAGATTCCTCGTAGCGAAACTTAATCCATGGTAGCAAACATGCCTTTTTAGGACTCGTAGGACTAAACCGTGTTACTAGGACTCGTCTTTAATTTACACAAGATCAGGACATGGAACAATAATAGGATAAAAAGAGAACAAAAAGAGAACTTGAAGAAGAATCGATGATCAACTAGTCAAATGAAAAGAGAATTGGAAGAAGAATTGATGATCAACTAGCCAAACTAAAGTGGATATTTAAAGATGAAACTAGTCATTTAATTATTATCTCTATTAATTTGTTTATAGTTTATTTTATTTTCTTCTTATTCTCAATCACCAAAACCCCCGTTTTGTCTTAATTGGTAAATAAACTTAACTTAGGAATAACTTGATTCTCTGTGGGATCGACTCGTACTTATCACACTATATTAGTTAGTAAGTTCAAATTTATTTTGATACGGTTTACGCGACTAAAAACCGTCCATCAATACCCTCAGTAAAAAATACGTTAGGAATTGAGAATTGGAAGAAGGAAACCTTGCTTTCCATTACTGTGAATTATGCAATATATAGATATTACCTATGAGCTATACAAAGGAATAATCATTATCTATGGAACTCCTAATATACAATATATATTAGCAGTATATAATAAGAAAGAAATATGTATATAGAAAGATTTTAGGGATAACTTAATACACCAGCTTGAATGGTGCTAGTTGTTCACACTCCTCCTCAAGCTGATGCGTAGATATCGCACATGCCTATCATGTCCAAACAGTCTCTAAATGCTTGGCTTGACACACCTTTGGTGAGCACATTTGCGAGCTGATCCTTGGAGCAAACATAACGCAATTGAATGATCTTTGACTCCAACTTCTCCTTAATGAAGTGTCTATCGATTTCAACATGTTTAGTGCGATCACGTTGAATCGGATTATGAGCAATGTTAATTGCTACCTTGTTATCACAATATAGTTTCATGGAGATTTCATGCTTAACCTTCATCTCTTTCAACAGTTTCTTTAGCCACAATAACTCGCATACTCCCTTAGCCGGAGGTTGATACACATACACTAGGTGCATGTTTTGAATTATACACTACGAATTAGATGATGACACTTGTGCACTTGTTTTAAAAAATAACCACCCACTATTATTTAAATTAGAAAAAATAAATCTTAAAATTTAATTTCCAATAAAAAATTATTATCAATAACTAGTTAACCAACCACTACTCCATAAATTAGAATAATTAAACCATATCAATTATAAAATAATGAATGCATTCATAATACCATACAATCGTATACCACTTTTTTTTTTACAACATACTGTATTTCGTAGTATATGTACAATAAATAACAAAACTTTCTCATCTTGTCCGGTTCATATTATTCTCCTTTAATTAGACTGATTTATACAAATAATTTATAATATTCATTCAGTTTGGAACAAACTACAACCTAAAATAATTAATTTTATATTTGACTCGATCTAAAATTGATACATTCGTTTATTTAGAAAATGAATCACATACTCCTAAAATTGATACACTAGGAGTATTATTTATACGTTTTTTTATTATATACCTTAAGGGTATAGGATAAGATACTAAATTGTTAAAGATTCCTTACAAAGAAGGCAATCGACCCTAAAAATATAATTAAAAAAAGGGAAAATGGCAGAAAACCACCCCTTAAATATGACCTTTTGCAGAAAACCACCCCTTAAAATTGAAATTGCAGAAAACCACCCATTAAACCCATTTTGCTTGTAAATCGCCACCCACAATCTTTTTTTCCGTTAGTTTGCCGTTAAAAACGGTGAAAAGTCATTTTTACCCCTCTCTTTTAATGTTATTTTAATAAGAGAAAAATGTATGAATTGAAATAAATTAATAAAACCTATTTATCCATCCCGTTTATTAGAGAAAAAGTAGGTTATTCTATTAAAATAACATTAAAAGGGATGGATAAATAGATTTTATTAATTTATTTCAATTCATACATTTTTCTCTCATTAAAATAACATTAAAAGGGAGGGATAAAAATGACTTTTCACCGTTATTAACGGCAAGTTAACGAAAGAAACAGTTGTGGGTGGCAATTTATAGACAAAATGGGTTTAAGGGGTGGTTTTTTGCAATTTCAATTTTAAGGGGTGGTTTTCTGCAAAGAGCCATATTTAAGGGGTGGTTTTATGCCATTTTCCCTTAAAAAATGCTAAACTAATTATTTTTATTATTATTTTTTTTTATAAATTTAGGGTCTTATCCTATGCCTTGGGATATAGGATAGAAAAATCGTTATTTATATTATAAATAACGCGCTGGGGCAAAGCCCCACGCGCCCCTAATTTCACCAGTGAAAAACCTTCCTCTTCAACCTTTTCTTGCCCAAATCTCTATCGATTTCAATCTTCTTTGATCCTCTTGGCATCTCCTTGTCCGGTTTTGATCATTTAGTTCTCCTGTTTACATTATCTTGTTCACAAATTTGGTGAGCTGTGTGGTTCATATGGTTCTCAAGCACAATCTTTCATCTTCAATTTCCTCTCCACCCAAAGTTCTAAATTCCTAATCTTTTGGCCAAAATCCGGTGGTTTTGGAGCTTATCCTCCGATCGGGCCTCCTTTCCGGCGTGATTCTGGCTCTATTGTGCCTCAATACCTCCCTTTGGCGGGGTTTTATGCTGCAGTTGGGCTGTTTTTTTAGCCTTGCCTTGGCTTCTAAAACCCCCATTTGCAAATAATGGTTGCTTATAAATGAATGGTGCGTAAAGGTTGCTCTTACCTCTCCTTCGGGAGCCCCTAAATCTCCTCCGGGAGCCCCAAACCTCCAACTTCTTACGGAGCCTCCAACCCGCTTCTAACCACCGGGTGGCCACCACCTCGGTGGCCCTCACCGGTCCGCGGCCGGCCACTAAAAACCCCATGTAATCGCTAGTCATGGCAATATGGTTTTGGCTTTCATCAATTAATTTGGGATTAATCAAAGTATCTATTGATAGCAACATCTTCAAGGTCTTCCTATTGCAATTGCTTCCTTGGGCCAAGTTCCACGGGAAACCCTTTCAGATCAAAAACTATATCAAAACTCACATGAATAAAGGTAGTGAACGCTCCGATCATGGACGTTCAAAGATTCATTTTGAGGTTTAATCCCTCCTCCAGGTCGAATCATGGGGTTTAAACCCCAATCCACCCCCTCCTCCTACGGTGGCCTTGCTTGCGGTCGGCGGCTGATCCGTCCCTTCCTACTACTTCCTTGTCTGCCTCGGCTTTTCTGTTTGGGTGGCTTCCTCTTCCGCCATCTCCGGGATGGTTCGGTTCGGAGTCCCAATCCCCCCGCTTGGCTTCCTCCGGGAGTGGAGTGGACCTTCGTCGGCGTTCTGTTGACGTCTGGTTGCCTCTGCTGTTGGGCGAAGCGGGTGTGCAGTAATGCCTACAACCCTTGGGCCCGATTTGTGGGCTTTGGGCCCAAGACTTTGCTTGGGCCCAAAGCTGACCCATGGAAGGAAAAATAAAATAAAATAATAAAAATAAAAGTTAACAAAATAAATTCCGGAATTTTCTTGCGCTCTTCGTTCTCTCGTGGTCGTGCTTCACTTTCTCGGGTTGTTTGGTGTTCTGTTTGTTGGATTCGTGGTTAGTTTCGGTTGAGGAGCAGTTCTGCGGCCCTGGTTGATCGAAGTGATCGTGTTGGTGGTGTTCGTGGTCTCCGAAGATCCTTCATCTAGGTGGAGGGAACGTCGTGTGATCCACACTTCCCCAGGTGTCGTCTTTGCCCTACGTGGATTACTGCTTTCCGTCTTTCCGGCGGTGAGACATCGTGTCAGTTATGCTGTCCAATGCGCTCGCTATCCACTTCTCCATGCCGGGTCTCCTTCTTCTCGCTGTTGTGTCCGCCTGTGTGCTTAGGGCCTGGTGTTTTCCGGGTTTTTTAGTTCTTTTGTTGTATTAGGTGTTTGTATTATGTTTTCATGTTGTATTTTCTTTTGTTTTGCTGTATGATTAGACGGCTTGCCGTCTGCCGACTTTGTCGGCCTCTCGAGGTCCGGGCCTGTCCGGTCTCGAATTATTTCCTAATCAAAAAAAAAAAAAAAAATATTATAAATAACCTTAATTATAGAATATTGATAAGTTTACAAGTAAATGTATAAAATAATGACTTAAATTTATGTTAAGTACATTAGAAATGGTTTGCAACCAAAAGCACAATCAAAATTTGTAATTTGAATTTCAACCTACGGGTATTCAAAATTGGGAAGTTCATCGTCATCGCCGTAGCTTTACAAGGAAGCTTCAATTCCTCCCATCTCTTTCGCTTTCTGTACCTGTCTGATTGAGTTTTGCTACTCTCTCCCTCTGATTTTGGGGATTCGATCTTCTTTCAATACCTGAAGCCTTGCTCAGTTCATCGGCGGCGGCTATTGATCCTAGAGGCTTCGAATTTGCTGTCTTTTCCTTGGGAGAGTCGAGCGATCCTTTGAGATACTCGACTTCCTCCAATTTTTCTCGCTGAACCTTATGAAATTGGGATTGCGATTTCCCTTGGCCCCTTTCGGGTTTGGCACTGGCTTGTGAGGATGGTTCCGAGCAGGAGGAAATCCAGTGAGACGGCGGCGGCGGAGGCTGCTCGCCGGCAGTGGAAAGTCGGGGATCTTGTTCTCGCGAAGGACAAAGGTTTTCCGGCTTGGCCGGCAACGGTATGTTCTTACTCCTCTGACCTCTCTATTTTTCTGGCAAATTCTTTATCCTTTTCCGTTGATTTTATGAGGTGAAAAAAAATTAGGGTTTTGTATTGGTGAAGAGTGTCTACTCTATTTATTGAGGCGAGGGGTTATTCAGGGGTTTGTCGATAGATCTAGGAGTTGAAACCTGAAAGTAGATTGTATTTGATCCTTGCATGTTTGGACTTCATAGTGTAACTTGACAGCTTTGTATACTTCTGGCTAGTTTCTGGTTATTGTGCTTGAGCTTCCGTAGTCATGCTATGAAAGAAAAATCAGGCAAAGGAAGAGAGAATTGACCTTTATCAGAATACTTTATTTTTAGACCTAATGGTTATGGCAAGCATGACTTACCTCTTCCCAGTCTGCTTTTATGTAGTATTGCTTTTATGTTTTATGTAATGCCAGTGCCTCTTAACTGCTTTTATGTTTTTTGTAAACTGATGAGGTTGTTTCTGATGCTAGGTAAGTGAGCCTAAGGCATGGGGTATGAATCTGACAAGAAGAAAATTCTAGTGTATTTCTTTGGAACCAAGGAGATGTAAGTATTTTGGTTCTTATATAATATATATGTTATCTGCTTTTGATCTTTTCGCTCTTGACTTCTGTTGCATCTCATTGTTTAAGATGCTGGCTCGGCTGAAATATTGTGCTGTCTTTCAAGGGTTAATGTGAAATATTGTGCTGTCTTGACTTCTGTTGCATCTCATTGTTGATTGTTGACTCTCATGACAAGAAACTTTGGTTAGACTTCAAATTCGCGGGTTATTGAGGATAAATGAGGGGCAAAAGTGGGGAGAGAATGGTAGGACAATGATCTGCTGGATGGGGGTTTGCAGTTTCCTGAAGGATGTATCATTAGTGGGGGCTAAAGCATCTAAGTTTCCTCAATTTACTGTCCTAACCTGAAGAAAAGGAATATTTGTCAGTAGAAAGCATTGTTTTCAGATGTAATGTTAAATGACATGGTGCTGATGGTAAATTAATATCTCCTTTGTAAGAGCCCATGGTAAAAAAAAAATATTCCTGACAAACAAAGGCATGTACGTCTTGCACCACTGCACAATTGCACTTGGCCTGCCTTTGGAGGTCTCAGCTCAAATAACCCCTAGGTGGCATTTTCCTTCATTTTTCCACGGTGTAGGGACAATCTTAAAGTAAAAGTACAGATCTGTCTAGCTGGCTATCAGGCTATGTTTATCATTATGTGCTATAATAGGTTTCTATGCAATGTTAAATTACGAGTGTCTCTCTCATAAAGGGATGTCACAGTTTGGAGCAAATGCTACTCTTGTTAATTTGTTGGGTGTTGTCTCTCCTGAAATAACTGTTTCTATATTAGAGAAGTGTTGGTGGCAAAAGAATGAGTTGTCAACTTCTTGCACCTATTTGGCCTTTGGACAAACAGGTGCTTAAAGTTGATTAAACATAGCCTGGAAACTTTGGGCTATGGTTTATCATTACCTTTCGACTAATGACTCCTCTAGAGAATGTCATTTAGATTATCCACAATGGTGGGCTTGCCCAACATTTCACTATCCTGTCCTCCTTCCACCATATTCTCTTTCTTCCGACTCACTTTCAACTAACATTACTCTTTACCTTCCATAGTTCATTTTTCATTCCTTTCAATTCTAGGCTTGCCCAACAATTGCTTTCTCCTACTTTTTATATGCCTTACAATGCTAGGCTTGCCCAACCGTTTATTATTCCCACTGTTTCTATTGGACCTAAAGTTAGGCACCCCCAACGAGAGGCAATCCCTAAAGAGTAAAGAGGGAGAAATTGGGCAAGGAGGTTACCCTCCATTGCAGCTGCTTACAACAGCAATGCAGAAAATTGAGCGAGATATTGGGTATTTAGTTTAGATATTAAACTTTCTGGTATCGTTCCTCTTATAATCTGGATGAATGGAAACTTTTAACTGTACCGCCACACATGCAAAAAATTGCGAGCCGTGATTTAATATATTTATTATGGCATTTCATCAAAATATTGAGAGTATTTGAGGCCGTTATGGTTAATAAGTGGGTTTATCTTGTATGTTATCACTTTGGTTATTTGTTGAGTGCGCATCTCCTGTAGACATTTTTAGGAGGCAGTGTGTTTATGTTGGTTAATTTTCTATAGTATCCTCTTATTGCCTCGTGAGATTTTTGGGGAACTATGATTTCTGAAATGTAACTCTTGATCTGCTATTGCAGTGCTTTTTGCAATCCTGTTGATGTTGAACCATTCACTGAGGAGAAAAAGGAGGCTCTTCTGGTCAAATGTCCTGGGAAAAGTGCAGATTTTCTTAGGGCAGCTCAAGAGATTGTTGATTGTTTTTGAGAAATTGAAAGAAGAGGGCGTAGATAAACTTGACACATATGAAGCTCCTCTAGAAAATCTTATTGTTAGTAAGGTTGATGTTAAGAATCATGAGCTCTCTTTTGTAACTTGGTTACACCCTCTCTCACACACACATATATTGTTTCCCATTTTTTTATCTGAAAGTGGTAGAAGCACTTATTAGAGCGTATGTATAAGATGTCGCAACTGTACCCTACAGCAGGGGCAAAACTACAATTTGGTATTGATAGGTCATCTGAGAGTGATGATCAACTTACAAGAGGAGTAGGTGCTGGTAACTTGCAAGACCATTTGTGCTCACTCCGGGTGATAGGACTATCAAAAACTTTCATGCACAGGCCACAACCTTGACAATAGAATACCCTTGAACAACCATCTTTTGACAATCGACCTGCATCACAAATCATGGAAACAAGAAGAGACAATTCATTGCAAAATAATCGACTAAAAAGAATAAATAGGCCTAAGGGATATAGAAATATCCACCCGTGAGATGCTCCCTTAAGCTTTCAAAAGACTTGCAATGTTTCTGACAAACTCCACACTTTGGTTGATGAACCGAATGATACGATACTTTCATATGCTCAACAAGATGCTCCTTTTTCTTATATTGCTTGAAGCAAGCTGAGCATTTAGGCCTGTAGTTTGATAGAAAAAGGGGAGATGTCAAACTTCATTATGTGAATTTTATCCAGTAGCCTATGATAATGAATGTACCAAAGTTTCGAAAACAAAGACGAAACAACTAATACTAAACACAGTGAAAACATGGAATGGGACACGGAAATCTTTTCGGAAACCATCAAACAGGAAGCTAGAAACACCAGAATTGGAGATACGTGTTTGAACAAATCCGTAAAGTGAAGAATAGGAAAGCCAGAGCTCGTTAATTTTCTTGAACTGATAGGTAGTGTCCTATTACTGTTAAGAATTTTGTCACAAGGTACTCGCCGGATTTAGAGGTTTACTTAGAAGATTTTCATCAGATTTATAATTATTAGTGTTCAACCTCATGTTCTACAAAACAAACCAATTATGTTTGCAATGTCACACCCCAACACAGTTTCCATCCATTCTCCGTTAAATAGTTATAATTACTATTATACCCTTTATTTTTTAATCAATTTAATAAAAAGAAGAAAAAAAAATACACACATCTCCTTCAACCTCCACCCTTCTTCGCTCCAACCGTCCAACTCCCTCTGAAAATCTTCTCAATCTGATTTCAGCAATTCCAGTATTGCACCCCTCTCATAAAAACTATAAAAAAAAAAAAAAATTCTGAAACCCAATACCTCAGCTAAACAATTTCATCATTCTCAAATCTCAACTAGAAGTGTAAGAATGATATTTGAAGGGATTTTATTTTCCTTTTCTTTACTTACAAATCCCCCGGTGCAAGCAACGCATCGACATCGCTACTGTACAACCATCGCCCATTGCCGCCGTGAGTCCGTGACCACTGTCCAACAATCGCACTATCTCCAGCAATCATTTACAAGGCAAATATATAAGAACCCTTCATAAAATCAAAATAAATATGAGATCCACCCAAAACTAAAAAAAAAACAGAGTTGCAATCGAAACTTTTAGATTGCCATCTCTCAACCAGAGTTGCAATCGAAACTTTGAGATTGCCATCTCTCAACCCCCACCAGCAGACACAAGCGAAAATCCAAAGGATCCCGTACTGATTTGACTCGAAGCGCTTTCGGCGATCAGATTTGGGACTTCTACAGTTGGTAACACAGGGCCGAAATTCAATCGAAACTTTGAGATTGCCATCGCAGGCTCCAATTTGGAGTAAGGTTGCAATTAAAACCGAAAAGAAAGATCGAAACCAACTTGGATTTCGATTTTTGTTTGCGATTTGCTGAGATTGAAGTTTTTTAGGGTTTGATGGGGGTACCGGGTAGGCCAGGGATTTTTAGCTCACCTCTCTCTCATGATTTTCTGCTCAAAGGCTTCACTTAACGGAAAAATTGATTAAAAAGGATTTAACGGAAAAATTGACGGAAATGTTGCAGGGGTGTGACATTGCTAATAGAAGGGTTTTAGTGGGTGGTTTGTCGCAAATATAGATTTAAAGGGTGGTTCTGGGCAAAAGGACACATTTTAAGGGTGGTTTTCTGCAATCGTTGCCCTCTTTCTTTATCAAAACACGATCGATTCTTGCTTTTTATTTAATTTGTAAATCAATTAACATACTATTGCTTTCATTAGGATAACTGTGAATTAAAATCTTATGAATTTTTGTTTTGGTCACATATGTTGCGTTATCTAGTTTTGGTGTTATTGTTCGTTATTTTTCCAGCATGTATTGAAAGTCGACGTTTTTATCTTATCCCACTTCTTCCTGGGGCGACGTTTTTATAATAGGGTTTTACTGTTTGATGATAGATTTTTTTTTTATATATAGATATAGTAAAATCTTCTAATATTATAAAGAGAAATTTGAGTGCTAAAAATGCACCTTGGATCTTCTAATATCATGTCAGCAAAGAGAAGTTTGAGTGCTAAAAATGCACCTTGGATCTTAAGAGGGTTAGAAAGTAATCCTTGGGGAGAAACTGTTGTCACCCGAGGGGAAAGGCGAACCATTAAAACATACTTTGATAGCAAAAGCTGAACTTCGGTTCATACATTCAGCTAACATGAGGTTATTCAGATGCACCCAATTGGATTCCTTTTGGTATTTGTTGTGCCATCAATCTTGACCGTGCTGAACTTAATGTGGTTCGGAAGAATCATCAAGGGATTGATAAAGATTTATGAGGGTTAAGCAATGACAGAGATCTATTGTAACCTAATTCCTTCTCATTTCTTTCGCCACAAAATTTGCAGATCTTAATGTATACGAAGCTAAACATAACCCCAAATCAAAAGCCAGAACTGATGTTCAGAGACTATGTTCATTGTAAATGCAACATACCAATACCAATCTAACTTCCCTTGAACAGGGAAACCATACATTTCATCATATCAGATGCCTTTCTTCATCCAAAGCAATCTACATCTACATTGTTCTTACATCAAAAATATGTGTTGATCCATTATCATCTACTGCAATCACTGTGCAATACCATCTACAATCGAAGGAAAATGTGAAAATCCACAAACAGACAAAGGTTTCCCTGAATTTACAGGTTCTAAAATCCACAAACAGACAGAAATCGCCCCAAAATGTACCAATACCATCTACAATCGAAGGAAAATGTGAAAATTTCATCAACGAATAGCTGCCAGAAACGTGTAGATGATCACATTACCGATTCCCAGGACGATCGGAAACCTGTAACTGAAGAAGAAACCATGGCCAGATCTTCTTGAACCTGAAATGCTGATTCCCCCCGGAAAGAACTGGAAACCAAAATCGGCATTTCCCTTGCGATACGGTGGTGGACGGCGAACTAAACTCGTGTTGGGACACTTGTGAATCCCACATCGGAAGTGGGGTGATTCTGAACCTAACATATAAGTGGATGGGCTACTCCACCTAACGCCAATTGGTTTTGGGATGGTGCCCCGGTCTGGCTTATATGTTGGGCTTTCTGGTCGGGCCCAACAAGACTTTCCCCCTAACAAACTGGTATCAGAGCCGGGTTCGACGGGTGGGCCGGTTGCACCCAAAGATTGAGATGGACTCCACATCTGTATCGATGGCGTATCAGAGCCGGGTTCGGCGGGTGGGCCGGTTGCACCCAAAGATTGAGATGGACTCCACATCTGTATCGATGGCGGGTTAGTCGAACCCGTTGCGTGGAGGTCTCAATTCCAATCGGGCTAGACTTGTGATGAATTCGCAAGTGAGAGGGGGATTTGTTGGGACACTTGTGAATCCCACATCGGAAGTGGAGTGTGATTCTGAACCTAACATATAAGTGGGATGAGCTACTCCACCTAACACCAATTGGTTTTGGGATGGTGCCCCGATCCGACTTATATGTTGGGCAACTGGTATACGGCGGAGGCGGCATTACAGGACGGTTTTCGGGAAAAAACGAAAGAATCTCAGGGATATACACAACACTCTACCATCAGACTAGAAATCGAAGCCGTCAAAAGACCGATCTTGCTTCGAAATCCTACGGGCTTGCCTACGTTTAGATCTTCTTTTCTGTAACTTTGTTTGCCTCGGTGCTTTGAACTCATCAGTTTCATCAGGTTCATCTAGTTGCTCATCAGCGGGATTCTTTTCCAGATCATCCTTAAACACGTTCTTGTTGTAGAAACAAGAGAAAAAACAAAATCTAAGGACAGAACACAGAGAAGAAACGGAATCACATAATGGAACGAACACAGATCTCCATACCTTAGTGGCGTTTTTCAGTTCCTTGCGGAGCTCTTTTCTGGCGTTTTTAGTCGCCGCCCTAGATTCGCGGCGGTCCTTGCCTCTTGCGTTGCGCTCGGCGTCGTCGACAACGAAATTCTTGTTTCCGACGCTCTTGGTTGTTTTCGCCGCCGATTGAACCGCTTTACTGGGTTTTGCGGTGCTCTTCTTACCCGCGAACATATTGAGAAATTGGTTTTTTTTTTTTTTTGTGAATGAGACGAGAGCATTAAATAAACGGAAACAACTATTTATAACCCCTCCTGGGGGATGTGCATATCTGCATTAATGAGTTCTTAGAAATATCATTGGGCCCTTTCAACTTCTCCATTTAAAAAAGGCACAAATAATGGAAAAATTACACAAAATCACACATATTCATAAAATATTTTTAATGAACCCCTAATATATTTAAAACTGAAAAAATCGCAAATCCCCGCCCCCCCCCCCCCCACAAAAAAAAAATCATTTGTAATAGACAACATCTACTCCTTTAAATAATTAATATTTCTTAGTAACATATGTTATAAAAAATCTAAATTCATATAGATTTTTACATCTATTCTCTATATATTATTAGCAATTTTTTTCTTTTTGGTCCGTGCTATTTTGCATACTAAAACTAATACATACCATGTTATATAGTATTAATTTGGTGATTGCATCTTAAGAAAATATTTTCTATCAAATTTCCACGACATTAAAAAAAATCTATAAGTATTAAGAAATGCTACCTATACTTGATGAAACATAATACTTTTACAAAAATAAAATAAAATATATTTTACAGAAATAGTAAAATATATGATAATTGTTTATAATTAATAAATATATGATAAACATATATTAAAAATAGGCGAAATCGGATATATATACTCATGAAAACTTGATTAATTGGCCATATTATATGGTACTTACATATTAATCTTACGTAAAATATATCTATGTCTTTATTAAAAATACATTTTCATACAATCGAGAAGACAAGAGCATACAATGTAATTAAACTTCATTGATATATGTTTTAATGATGACTTTTGTTCATGATGACATTTATTTCATTAATCTCAATCATTTGTGATGACATTATTTGTTGATGACATTTTTATTACATTTTTATACAATTGATGACATAGAGTACATATAAAATGTGATTACATTTCATTGATTACATCTTTTATTGACAACTTTTATTCATTGATGACATTTGCTATTACACTTCATTAATCACAATTGTTTATGGTGACATTTTTATATAATTGATGACCAAGAATTAGAGCGCAAAAATTTCACCATGAAAGATTGCCATCTCTCAACCAGAGTTGCAATCGAAACTTTGAGATTGCCATCTCTCAACCCCGACCAGCATACACAAGCGAAAATCCAAAGGATCCCGTACTGATTTGACTCGAAGCGCTTTCGGCGATCAGATTTGGGACTTCTACAGTTGGTAACACAGGGCCGAAATTCAATCGAAACTTTGAGATTGCCATCGCAGGCTCCAATTTGGAGTAAGGTTGCAATTAAAACCGAAAAGAAAGATCGAAACCAACTTGGATTTCGATTTTTGTTTGCGATTTGCTGATATTGAAGTTTTTTAGGGTTTGATGGGGGTACCGGGTAGGCGAGGGATTTTTAGCTCTCCTCTCTCTCATGATTTTCTGCTCAAAGGCTTCACTTAACGGAAAAATTGATTAAAAGGGATTTAACGGAAAAATTGACGGAAATGTTGCAGGGGTGTGACATTGCTAATAGAAGGGTTTTAGTGGGTGGTTTGTCGCAAATATAGATTTAAAGGGTGGTTCTGGGCAAAAGGACACATTTTAAGGGTGGTTTTCTGCAATCGTTGCCCTCTTTCTTTATCAAAACACGATCGATTCTTGCTTTTTATTTAATTTGTAAATCAATTAACATACTATTGCTTTCATTAGGATAATTGTGAATTAAAATCTTATGAATTTTTGTTTTGGTCACATATGTTGCGTTATCTAGTTTTGGTGTTATTGTTCGTTATTTTTCCAGCATGTATTGAAAGTCGACGTTTTTATCTTATCCCACTTCTTCCTGGGGCGACGTTTTTATAATAGGGTTTTACTGTTTAATGATAGATTTTTTATATATATAGATATAGTAAAATCTTCTAATATTATAAAGAGAAATTTGAGTGCTAAAAATGCACCTCGGATCTTCTAATATCATGTCAGCAGAGAGAAGTTTGAGTGCTAAAAATGCACCTTGGATCTTAAGAGGGTTAGAAAGTAATCCTTGGGGAGAAACTGTTGTCACCCGAGGGGAAAGGCGAACCATTAAAACATACTTTGATAGCAAAAGCTGAACTTCGGTTCATACATTCAGGTAACATGAGGTTATTCAGATGCACCCAATTGGATTCCTTTTGGTATTTGTTGTGCCATCAATCTTGACTGTGCTGAACTTAATGTGGTTCGGAAGAATCATCAAGGGATTGATAAAGATTTCTGAGGGTTAAGCAATGACAGAGATCTATTGTAACCTAATTCCTTCTCATTTCTTTCGCCACAAAATTTGCAGATCTTAATTTATACAAAGCTAAACATAACCCCAAATCAAAAGCCAGAACTGATGTTCAGAGATTATGTTCATTGTAAATGCAACATACCAATACCAATCTAACTTCCCTTGAACAGGGAAACCATACATTTCATCATATCAGATGCCTTTCTTCATCCAAAGCAATCTACATCTACATTGTTCTTACATCAAAAATATGTGTTGATCCATTATCATCTACTGCAATCACTGTGCAATACCATCTACAATCGAAGGAAAATGTGAAAATCCACAAACAGACAAAGGTTTTCCTGAATTTACAGGTTCTAAAATCCACAAACAGACAGAAATCGCCCCAAAATGTACCAATACCATCTACAATCGAAGGAAAATGTGAAAATTCCATCAACGAATAGCTACCAGAAACGTGTAGATGATCACATTACCGATTCCCAGGACGATCGGAAACCTGTAACTGAAGAAGAAACCATGGCCAGATCTTCTTGAACCTGAAACGCTGATTCCCCCCGGAAAGAACTGGAAACCAAAATCGGCATTTCCCTTGCGATACGGTGGTGGACGGCGAACTAAACTCGTGTTGGGACACTTGTGAATCCCACATCGGAAGTGGGGTGATTCTGAACCTAACATATAAGTGGATGGGCTACTCCACCTAACGCCAATTGGTTTTGGGATGGTGCCCCGGTCTGCCTTATATGTTGGGCTTTCTGGTCGGGCCCAACAAGACTTTCCCCCTAACAAACTGGTATCAGAGCCGGTTCGGCGGGTGGGCCGGTTGCACCCAAAGATTGAGATGGACTCCACATCTGTATGACTGTATCGATGGCGGGTTAGTCGAACCCGTTGCGTGGAGGTCTCAATTCCAATCGGGCTAGACTTGTGATGAATTCGCAAGTGAGAGGGGGATTTGTTGGGACACTTGTGAATCCCACATCGGAAGTGGAGTGTGATTCCGAACCTAACATATAAGTGGGATGAGCTACTCCACCTAACGCCAATTGGTTTTGGGATGGTGCCCCGGTCCAACTTATATGTTGGGCAACTGGTATACGGCGGAGGCGGCATTACAGGACGGTTTTCGGGAAAAAACGAAAGAATCTCATGGATATACACAGCACTCTACCATCAGACTAGAAATCGAAGCCGTCAAAAGACCGATCTTGCTTCGAAATCCTACGGGCTTGCCTACGTTTAGATCTTCTTTTCTGTAACTTTGTTTGCCTCGGTGCTTTGAACTCATCAGTTTCATCAGGTTCATCTAGTTGCTCATCAGCGGGATTCTTTTCCAGATCATCCTTAAACACGTTCTTGTTGTAGAAACAAGAGAAAAAACAAAATCTAAGGACAGAACACAGAGAAGAAACGGAATCATTCCATACCTTAGTGGCGTTTTTCAGTTCCTTGCGGAGCTCTTTTCTGGCGTTTTTAGTCGCCGCCCTAGATTCGCGGCGGTCCTTGCCTCTTGCGTTGCGCTCGGCGTCGTCGACAACGAAATTCTTGTTTCCGACGCTCTTGGTTGTTTTTGCCGCCGATTGAACCGCTTTACTGGGTTTTGCGGTGCTCTTCTTACCCGCGACCATATTGAGAAATTGGTTTTTTTTTTTGGTGAATGAGACGAGAGCATTAAATAAACGGAAACAACTATTTATAACCCCTCCCGGGGGATGTGCATATCTGCATTAATGAGTTCTTAGAAATATCATTGGACCCTTCCAACTTCTCCATTTAAAAAAGGCACAAATAATGGAAAAATTACACAAAATCACACATATTCATAAAATATTTTTAATGAACCCCTAATATATTTAAAACTGAAAAAATCGCAAATCCCCCCCCCCCCCCAAAAAAAATCATTTGTAATAGACAACATCTACTCCTTTAAATAATTAATATTTCTTAGTAACATATGTTATAAAAAATCTAAATTCATATAGATTTTTACATCTATTCTCTATATATTATTAGCAATTTTTTTCTTTTTGGTCCGTGCTATTTTGCATACTAAAACTAATACATACCATGTTATATAGTATTTGGTGATTGCATCTTAAGAAAATATTTCCTATCAAATTTCCACGACATTAAAAAAAATCTATAAGTATTAAGAAATGCTACCTATACTTGATGAAACATAATACTTTTACAAAAATAAAATAAAATATATTTTAAAAAAATAGTAAAATATATGATAATTGTTTATAATTAATAAATATATGATAAACATATATTAAAAATAGGCGAAATCGGATATATACTCATGGAAACTTGATTAATTGGCCATATTATATGGTACTTACATATTAATCTTACGTAAAATATATCTATAGCTTTATTAAAAATACATTTTCATACAATCGAGAAGACAAGAGCATACAATGTAATTAAACTTCATTGATATATGTTTTAATGATGACTTTTGTTCATGATGACATTTATTTCATTAATCTCAATCATTTGTGATGACATTATTTGTTGATGACATTTTTATTACATTTTTATACAATTGATGACATAGAGTACGTATAAAATGTGATTACATTTCATTGATTACATCTTTTATTGACAACTTTTATTCATTGATGACATTTGCTATTACACTTCATTAATCACAATTGTTTATGGTGACATTTTTATATAATTGATGACCAAGAAAAGAATAAAAGGAATTCATACATCATAGTTGTGGGATGAAGGAACAATATCTTCGAGCTTCTTTGAATTGAAAATATGGATAGCGACAAAGTGGCACTTAGCATGTCCATGCTTGCCTGTCTTCGAGAAGGGAGGAAATGGCAGTCATTCATTTAGCGATGGACGACTTACCTAGGTGACAATAGACTCACTGGACCGGTGATAGTTTCTCAACAGGCTTTCTACCCAGTAGAAGTTCCAACAGTACCACTCCAAAGGCATATACATCACTCTTCTCCGTCAATTTACCTGTTAACGCATATAATCTGTTACTGCTTGCCTAAAACGTGCAGTATCGATGCTAATGGTAACGTCTCCTAATGATGCAAAATGTTCATAATATGAAAACTCAATCTTCCCATAAATGAAAATCTTGAAACAATGCTAACCTATATATAGTATACAAAATCATAACAAGTCAAGAGAACGATGATTCGAGAATAGGGATGATTCGAGCATTATCTTTCCTTGGGTGCTTAGTCTTTTAACTAGATTATACTTTCAGATTTAATATGCACAAGCATTAACATCTTGTTTTGTGCGATTGTTTAAACATCTCTATTTGTATGCAGAATAGAAAGGGCTATCCTATTTTAGTGAGTGGTGTGCCTCCTGATGCATTTAGTGAGACTGGACAGCTTTGGGGCAGGTTGGTGATTCTATTCATGCAAGCACTTTTATGAGTAACTGATTCACCATCAATACCTAAAGTCCTGATTATTTATCAACATTTTTTTTTCATGATTAACTTCATTATGCCACTATATCTATTTAAGCCCTCTGTACAACTGGAAAGCAATGGAGCAAGACGGATATTCCTGGTGGCTAAGCAGATTGCAACAAGCACAAAATCTCTATGATGAGTTCAGGATTGATCATTTTCGAGGATTTGCTGGATTTTGGGCAGTTCCATCTTGTGAGAGCGCAGAGACTGTGCTTTTGTTCTCCATATGTGATGTTTATATGATTACATTAGTGTTAGCGGCCTCATTTATTTTCTCCCGGGGACAGGCTGGACCAGGCAAATCTCTATTTGACTCCATTTTCAAAGCTCTAGGAAAGATTGACATCATCGCAGAAGATTTGGTAATTTTTAGACTCTCACTAAATTCTTACAACCGTATTTTTAATTGCTCACAGCATGTAATCATTTTTGCTATGTCATTGTCGTTCTATTTATTTTTCTGGTTCAGGGAGTAATCACAGAGGATGTTGTGGAGCTAAGGAAATCCATTGGAGCACCTGGGATGTCTGTTCTCCAATTTGGTATTAGCTTTATGCCAGTTTCTTGGACCCTCTGATTTCATTCAGCTCTCTTGAAAGTGTCAGTTAAGTGCTGCAAACGTTGCCACAGGTTTTGGAAGCGACGCGGACAACCCTCATTTGCTTCAGAACCATGAGAGTAATCAAGTTGCTTATACTGGAACACACGATAATGATACGGTAAAACTCTAAATCATCTTCTTTTGTCTCATCGCCAGGGCTCTTTATAAGTCTTATCTGATTTGAACACTTGGTTGGTAAGATTTCAAGCTGGCATTTGTTATTTTTTACTACAGGTACTAGGCTAGTGGGAAACCTTGAATCCAGAAGGCAAATCCAATGTGAGGCTTCTTGGACTTCTCTTAAATATTTCAATTGAGTGTAACGATTTGGATGCCTTTTTACTTAGAAATCACCATTAATACAGGTGCTGAAGTACATATCAGTGACTGAAAAAAAGGAGATCTCATGGGAGATGATTAAGATGGCACTCTCTTCAGTGGCTAAAACTACAATTATACCTATGCAAGACATTCTTGGACTCGGAAGTTCTGCCCGGATGAACACTCCTGCAACTCAGGTAAATTGCCAGTAACATGAATGAAGGGTGTGGATCACCTGACAGAAAGTTAGCTGCTTATCTAACAAAGGCTTCTCGATATTTGTGAATTTAGATTGGGCAAACCTGATTCTCACATAAAGCCATTGAAATTAGACATGGATATCTCACTCTTAATTATAACATGAAGAGAGATTCTTTCTCGGAAATCCAGGAATATTAACATTATTGACGCGTACTTTTTTATTTTTAATTACGGAAAGTGTTCACATCTAGTATATGTTCATGTAAATTGCAAGTTGTAACTTGTGATTATCTCTTCATCCTACTATAACAGCTTGGAAATTGGAGTTGGAGGATACCAGCAACTGTAAGCTTCGATTCCTTGGAGAAGGAAACAGCTAAATTGAGAGACATGCTGTCGTTGTATGGGCGCCTGCAAGATTGAGGAGCAAGATATTTATATGGTTACGACAGTTGTAAACATCTATGAATTATGTCAAATGACTGATGTCTATCAATTTTACTGGAATAAAATGGGATCTCAATCCCTTTCACCCATAATCTAGTTCAATAATTTCTTTAGTAATGATTTTCTGAACTTTGTAGTTTAGTCCAGTTTTCTTTTGTGTTAATTGATGAAACTGGTAAAATTCCTTTCACCTGCATACTATGTAAAATCACATTACATTGGTCAGATCCTTCGGGTAACATAATATGAACCCCTGAGAAGGAAAACAAACACTAAGAATATAGTCACCAGTAGTCATTACAAGAACACTTTCCCTCCCTAAAATGATGAAACCGAACTCGATCCCTCACAATAATGCCTCTTTGATAGATCTCAGATACAAGCTTTATGACCGAATGACAATCTGTGCACACTGGGAGGTTCTTAACTATCCTAATTGGCAAGTCGTTTGGCACGTGAAGCAATCCATACGCGATAGCCAACCTCTCGCTATGAACGCCCAAAGCATGCTCCTTTTCCTCCTCATCAATGTCATGTAACACATCAATAGTGATGGACATGTGTCCCTTTTGTTTCAGCTCTCTGGACATCTCATCTAGCATGGAATGTATACTCCTGCTTTCTGGGTGTGATTCATCTCCCATCACAAACTGGTGCACCATGCCATTCACCTCTATTGAGCTCCAACCATGTGCTTTCTTCATGTTCTTGCCCTTCATTAGGCTCACACTCGACCACCTTCCTAATGAAGCATACACATTCGACACCAGCACATAGTTTTCAGCACTTTGAGGCTCTAACTCAAGTATCACCTTACTTGCCATTTCCCCGAGATCCTTATGCCCATGAGTTTTACAGGCTGTAAGCAGTGCTCTCCAATGAACAACATTTGGCTTCGTGGGCATGGTGCGAATGAACCTGTATGCTTTGTCAACAAGCCCTGCGCGACAGAAGAGATCTACCATGCAACCATAATGCTCGATTTGAGGATCAATCCTATAGTCATTCGACATGCTATCAAACTGGCGAACACCCTCATCAACCAACCCAGCATGGCTACAAGCACTCAAGACACTAGTGAAAGTCATAGAGTTGGGCCTTACATTAGCTCTTTTCATGTCATTGAACAATTCTAAAGCCTTTCCGCCATAGCCATGAATGGCATATCCGCTAATCATGGTCGACCAGGCCGTTACATCTTTCAAACTCATGCTCTTGAAAATCTGGAGTGCTTCATTGATGCTACCACATTTTGAATACATGCTCACCAATGAAGTTCCCAAAACAACATCGATTTTGATCCTCGCGTTCTTGATGTAAGAGTGTACCCACCTACCCAAGTCCAATGCACTCAAATCTCCACAAGCCCCCAAGACAGCGGCTAGTGTAAACCCGTCAATCTGAACTCCATCTTTCACCATCTCCCTAAACAACTCCAATGCCTCAATTGCATTCCCGGCTTGCCAGTATCCGGAAATCACAATGCTCCAAGAAGCAACGTCTCTCTCAGGCATTTCATCGAACACCTTGCGCCCCAGATCCAAACATCCACAGTTCACATACAAACTCAGTTACTCAGGAGACCATTCACATCTGGTACTTCACACTCAGACCCGAGCTTAACAATCAACGCATGAACCACTCTCCCCTCTCCAATCCTTCCTAATTTACAGCAGGCCTTGAGAACAAAAGCGTGAGTGTAACTGTTGGACGAAATGCCGGAGAGATGCATCTCCCTAAACAGGGAGATGGCTTTCGTTATGGACCGGTCATCGCCAGCTATGGAGTAGCCTCTGATGAGGGTGTTCCACGTGAACAAGTTTGCTGCTTTCTGGACTGCTGAGAAGATCCGATGGGCATAAGAAACTTGGCCTGGAATCTTAAGGGAGCAAGTCTCGATTAGCTTGCTGACGAGGGGAGTGAACTGGGTTAGACCATTGCGAACCATGTAGCCATGGGTAGCTTTCAGCTGTAGAACTGATTTGCATTGGTCGAGCGCAGATGATAGGGAACCCAGGTCAGACCTGGGTTTGACTCTGGTGATCATCTCTGTGTGTACCCAAACCCAATCGGGCTACTGGACAGGTGTTTGTTGGAATGAAATTTCATTTTCTCAATTTGACAAACATGCGACTTAAACGAATCTTCTGTTAAGCCTGAGTCGGATTTAACCCATCTCTAAAACTCACAAGTAAAATTCATTCATAGGTAGCCGTTTTCGTTTGTCCCTTTGAATAAGCTGTCTTCGTGAACTGGGGATAAGAAAATACTCCCATCATTTCGTCATCAAAAAAAAAAAAAAAAAAAAAAACTCCTTCCTATCCAAAAAGGACGTCGTTTGACTTTTTAACATGTACATTTTAGAGAGCTAAAAACTATATAATATATTAATTTTTTTTTATAATCTAATACTTATTACCAACAAATATTAAGTTGTAAAAAAATAATTTAAAAAAGTTGATCTTTTATATAGTTTTTTACCTCCTTAAAATACGTGTTAAAAAGTCAAACGACATCCTTTGTGGGAGGTACTTCCCAACACAAGACTCTACAACATCAAGACAATTTACAGCAACTTTACAATGATGTAGACAAACATAAGGATAAATGAGAGAGCACAAAATACAGTTCAGATCTCCTGCGCCCTACATCATTATCTTGGCTATTAATTTTTTTTTTGAAGGGTGGAGATTGACTTATTAGGACTCCTTATATTAGGACAGGATCCGAATCCCTATTTCCTACTTCTCCCGTTCTCCTTACATCACAAAACCATTTAACATTTATTTAATCTTAAAAAAATTATATTTGTATTCCTAATAACTATTTTTATATATTTATAAAATTTTGTTTTGATAAATCCTATTTTACAATTTTTAAATTTAAAAGGCAATATTTTACAAAATATAATTATTTAAAAATTTAAGACATGATTTTTCAAAATAAAATTTTATAAATATAATAAAATAGATGTTAGAAATATAAATATAATTTTTATTTTTTTAAAAATTAAATAAATGCCGAAAAAAGGGAGTATGGAGGGTTGTACAAAGAGTTGTAGAAGATCTTGTTTGGGCTAAATAAATAGAAAATGCAGTACAACGACAATATAAGATATGGGACAGCAAGCCATGCATAATATGCATTCTCGAGAATAAAAAATAGGAATCAGGATGGATGATTTCCGATTTAAGTATTTATTATGATAAAAACTTAGAATTTGAATGATTCTAGGAAATCATCTATTCCCGATTTTGGGACTAATTTCATTCTCATCAAAATATTAAAGAATCCTCCCTCCAAACTCATAAATCCATCATCGTCATCATTATTATTACTATTATTATTTCTCAAAAGAGCCAAGTCTCGGATCTCTATTCATGGATAAGAAAAGGCTGATGTTTTAGGGTTTAGTTGGAGGTGCTTTCAATCTCGAAGCTCTATTCGTGGATAAGAAAAAGCCAGATGTTTTAGGTTTAGGTGGAGGTGAGGCCCAGTCATGTCAGATCTCTATTCATGGATAAGAAAAGACATAGATGTTAGGTTTAGGAAATGTGATTTCTCAAATCCAATCTTGGATGATTAGAAAAGGGTAATTGTTTTAGAATTCAGACAAAACTTTTCTTTTCTTCAGACCTCTCCACTGCGCAGTATCCAAATTCTCTCCTAAGAAGTTTTTACCTAATATCGTCCTAATTAAATAATCTCCACTGTTAATGTACTTCAATGGTCAAGATCTCAATTATCTTCAAAATTACAAATATTCCTCACTCGCGCTCTCCTCTTTGATAATTCTCCATGAACTCCTCTTCGAAAGTTCAACAACCTATTATGTGCCAAAGCTAATTCTGAGCTTCAATTGTTCTTCTTAAGGATGTTATGAAATTCATAAGATCAAGATAAGATTTGAAGTTCCAAGATTAGAACAATTTTTTTTTATCGACTATAAAGGGTTTTTCTTCCACCTCTTGAAGATCCTTGCACTCAATTGAATGTCAATCGGTTTTTAATGTCAATCGGTTTTTAATGTCAATCCATACTTATAAATCATTCTATATCATTCTATATGATACTAAGTTAGGAGTCTTTATGATATAATTCAAATAATACAAATATTGTTATTGATAAAGCCGTTACACTTGTATAGTATCCTTAATGACGAGTCTTCGTTTATTTTCAAAATGATATAAAACTTCGGATTTTCAAACATAAGAATGAAATATAATATTGGCAATACTTTTTCAATGTGTCTTTTCATGTACGTCATAACAAGCAACCCAAGTATGTAATTTTAATAACATCATCATTAAGTGTATACACAACATGTGGCTAATTCAACTTCAAACGAGAAAGTTTAACATATCTATATGAAGAAGAACCTAGATTTGAAATCATTGATCAAGAAATTAACATAATAATGCAAGTAAAATAATATATTTATGATTGATTAATGGATCAACACAACTATCAATTAAATTAAATAGAAAGATTAATCCAACATAACTTGATATATTGTATCATGATGTTTCATCACCATGTGTTATTCATTTCATTAAATCTTAAGAGGTAAACACTTTAATTATATTATTATATGTTATATGTTACATCATATAATCCAAATACTTAAATTACATTATATTCCGCCATATAATCCAAAGACTTTAATTACATTACATTTTACATCATATACTTAAATATCAATTTCTCACATTTTCTTTCATATCTCATATTTCTGTCCCACATCGAAAGTGGGCTACATACCTCTATTTTCTCTATATATAGATCCTCATACCATACTTGTCATTCCCACAATCCAACCTTTTCTTTCCCACATCTAAAGTGTGATGAAATGATGGGAGTGGAATGAAGATATCTATATATATCTTCCCACATACCATGTTTTGTCAACCTTAAATCTTTCCATTTCGAAAGTATGGTGAAAGACTTGAGTTGAGTTTTATTTTGGGGTTAAAATATTTTTTTTTTAAAAAAAATGGTTGACCCGGCGGGTCGACCCGCAAAACTCGTTGAGTACCCGATTTAGTGCCACGTGGCCGACCCGCTGACCCGCCGGGTCACCCAACCCGCCGACCCGTCCAAACCCCGGGTCAGGGTTAGGGTCACCCTCCCCGGGTTGTCGACCCGGCGGGTCCGACCCGTGGCCGTGTCTATGATTGTAGGAGCCAGGAGTTGCGTAATTTTGAAAATCTCATAGACCAAAGTAAGGGCAAAATGGCAACACAACTTTTGGCCAAAGTCTCCCTTTTATATAGAGAGAGAATATACAGAGAGTCCCGTTCCCTCCAATCCCTCCCTTTTCTAGCTCTGCGCGTGTTCCAAGTTTCCAACAATGGCTCGTTCTGCTCGTTCCAAGCAGAGAAGAAAAAGATGCCGCAGAACAGATAGAGAGAAGAAACAAAAGAGTATTATTGCGGGATGCGGAAAAGGTAATACTCCATTCATACTCTATGTTTCAAGGTGAATTTTGAGGAAAAAAAAATCCAAATGCACTTCGAAAGCAAATACACCAAAAGGTGATGAATACATTATACTGTAAAAATGATTGTCACTTAATATAAACTCTGCGAGCAATAAGTCTCGAATGTTACAAAGGTCGATTGTTGAGTACATGTGGTCGATTATTGAGTACATGTGATGTGGTCGATGCATAAAAAAAAAAAAAATCAAGACCAGTTGATGGCCTCTCACCGGTTCAGCAGCAGATGATGACGGGCCCATCCTCGGAAGCTAGTGGTCGATTGAAATTATTCAGCTGCGAAAGAATAAACCGACGTTAACTGAATAGCTTCACAAAATGACACACAGCAAAAAAAATGTATGGTATTGGGCATTTTAAAGTCAAGGCCCGATGCATATGCATATGAGAAGAATTTCAGCCCATGAAATTGCTGAAAATAAATAAAATATATAAAATCAGCAATAAATAAATAAATAAAATGCAGCAGCTGATCGGCTATAAAATCAGCCATCGGATAATATATTTTCAGGAAAAAGGAAAGAAGATCATCCTAAAGAGGACTTAGTGGCTGTACGTGTATATTGGGAGAAGGTAAGAGTATCCTCAAGAGTACACATAATAAAAAAAAAAAAGGAAGGAAAGTAGGGATGGCTATCCATGATTTTCCCTATAAAAGGGGTCTGATTTTGGACTGCAGGGAAAAAGGACGGCTGAAAAAAAAGAGAACAGAAGGCCATACAAAAAAATCTCAACAGAGCACACATACAACAAGAAGAAGGCAAAGAAAGCCACCAAGGTAGCTCTCTCTACATCGGTTCCTACGACTCTCGAGACCCCGCCCTTGCAAAGTTGCGGCTTTCGCTTGTGGCCTGGGTTTCGGAGTCAGCAAAAGCCCTCAATCGAAGACGAAGCTCTGCCGAAATTGACTCTCGAAACCCCGCCCTTGCAAAGTTGCGGCTTTCGCTTGCGGCCAGGGTTTCGGAGTCGTTAAATGGCCTCAAATAGGGCCGAAGTGCTGTCGAATTTGATCCTCGAAACCCCGCCCTTGCAAAGTCGCGGCTTTCGCTTGTGGCCTGGGTTTCGGGATCGTCAAATCGCCCTAAAAGAGGGCAAAACGCTGCTGGAATTTTCTAAACTAAACGACTAATTCAGACAGACAAATTGCAAGACATTCAAGCAAAACAACCTCACTACAGTCA
The DNA here is from genome assembly GCA_037127255.1 of Persicaria tinctoria. Classification (NCBI taxonomy): domain Eukaryota; kingdom Viridiplantae; phylum Streptophyta; class Magnoliopsida; order Caryophyllales; family Polygonaceae; genus Persicaria; species Persicaria tinctoria. The sequence continues at coordinate 1,368,883 of JBANSL010000005.1, read as the reverse complement.
AGACTTTTCCAAGGCAAAGAAATTGAAAGCAAAAGCAAAGAAAAGGAATCCAATTTCACACACAAAAAAAAAAAAAAGCTAAATCCTAAATCAGAACTTTTCTGAGGTCTGATTTTGAAGACAAAGGGTTCTCCTTGAACATACCAAGTCTCTGAAGTGAACTAGAGAGACACAAAGCATCTTTCTAAGCCTAAGTCTAAATATATGCAAATTGGCAAGCAAAGCTTCAAAACTGATAAAAGCTTCAAAACAGATAAAGGAAGAAATGGATGACAAATTGTACGTGTCAAACGCACCACTGCAGCAGACGCACAAGACTTTGCATAAAGCAAAACAAATCAAATCCAAGAAAACAAAACTAATCCAAGAAAGTCAGGAGATAGGAAGAATCAAGCTTCTTATCTTAAATTCACAATACATATAAGTTCATCAAATCTTCAGTTAAAAAAAATGGTTGATCGAGTATACCTGCGGCCGCTTTCCGGAGGACAAGGACTTCGTCTGCCGCTCCTCTTCCTTTCAATAGCTTAAAGTCGGACTCTTGTGCTCTCTACCGATCGAGCCCCAAATTGACAACCCTTGACTGCTGAAGTGATTTTTGACAATTTAAACTGTCAAAACCAAATAAAATCGGAGACAAATTGGAAAGGAAAGGAGGGGAACAAACCAGTAGCGCCTGCCCCTTGCAAGAGCTCGCCCGTTTTCAACTGATGGAAGCTCCCGCCGCGCTCGTCGTTTGCTCTTTCAATTACCAAAACCGAAAAGCCCCTAATTTCCCAAATCGCAAACCTAAAAATCGAAATCAACGACGGTCAAGAAATTAGACACTCAATTGAAAGGGGTTCATGTGGGAATCTGAAATTTAGGCTATAAAACACCTAAAAATCGGATCGAACAACAAATTGGAGGCTGAAATTCGCATAACAAATAAAAGAGGAACCCTAAAATCGTACCTGAGCACGAAGGGTTTTCGGTTCGTAATGCCGTGGCGCGATTAGCCGGTTCTACTCGTGCGCCGCCGGTGCAACGCCCGTGCTCCTCCTTCTACTGGGCGGTCACCTTCTTCCGTGTGGTCGCCTGAGACCGGAGGTAGCAGTCGTCGAGGAATCAAAGAGGCGACAGGAGAGACGGTGAACAGGAACATGAAATTAAAAGCCCCGTTGAATCGGGTGGTCTATTGAGAGTTAATAAAAAAAAAAAAGATCAGAAAGGGCTAAAAAAAAATAGGGCTGATTTGATCTATTTTTTTAACTAAGGGCTTTCGGGCTCAAAATTAAAAATGTGGGCTGCTTCCCTAACGAAATTGGAAGAAGAAACGAAGTGGGCTCGGCTCGCCTCTGTAAACAAAAGAAATCAACAAAAGAAATTGATTGATCCACGGGAAAAAGAGAAGTGGAATTTGAAGACTATCAAAATGATGCATTTCGGCTCATATATGGCAAATTTATATTAATTGCAAAATCAACCCACTCAAATATGAGAATTATAATCGGTATAAATTAAGAATTGGGTTTAATAAAAATCATAAAGCTAAACTCGTAAAATTTCATTGCCGGTTTATTCTAGTGGGTCAATCTCAAAATTGACTTCTAAGCAAAACGGAGTCAAAATCTCAAATCAAATTTCTCCAAATTCAAACGGTTCTAAAAAGAACTACGTAAGGACTTGACGCCTCTTATCGGCTACGCAGGTAACCCGATATTAAATCATAAATATATATCGGGTACAGTCGTCAACCTCTAAATTCACTTTTAAATGAATACGAGGTCAAAGCCCAACCAAATTAAATCATTTGTTCTCAAAAGAACTACGGGTGATTTGATCCCGTTCCAAACGGGTACGTAGGACACCCGACAAAAAGCTCAAGCTCGTCGGGTTCAATCACCAAAACCAAAACAAAAAAAAAATCAATTCAAATACTCTGAACTACGTAAGGCTTGATTCTCTTCCAAGAGATACGTAGGCAACCCGTTAAAAATTCGGGTGCAGCCCAAATCACCAAAACCACTCAAGTCTTGGTGTTGATGCAACTTCGAATCAAGAGGATAACCAAAAGGGGTCGAACTCAAATTATAAAAAATTAATTAAATAAAATATGTTTTACAATTATTCGCGCATTTTTGTTCAACACTCTGTTTTTTATTTTCTTTTTTTAGAACAAATGATCTTATTTTATTTTCTTTCAGAATATATTCCATCCACCCCCTCCTGAGGAAGAAGAGAAAGAAACCATGACCGAGGATGAAGAAACAATTGAGAAGAAACAAAAACAGAGTAAAAAACAACGGAATCGCTCGCATCAAAGGAAGAAGAAGCAGGATGCGAAAAAGGATAAGGAATTTTATCTTCCGGCTGACGACTAGGGTCGCGGCTTCGTATTCAAGATTTGAAGAACACTGGTAGTGTACAGACTTATTCTTTCTTTGTTTCGATTTCCTGTTCTTGATACCGTACCTCGATCATTTGCTTTGCGCAATGCACAGAAATCAAATGTGCAATCTTGATCGATGGAACCGTTTAGGGTTTTCATTTCAAGAACACGCACAGTGTACAGACTCTTCCTCTTTCCATCGATTTCCTGTAACTGTGACCATCGCCTTCCTGTAACTGTGACCATCGCCTACAAATCCGATCCCGAATTCGGATTCCGCTGCTGATTTACGGATTCACAGAAATCAAATGTGTAATGGAACTGCTTAGGGCCACACGCAGTGTACAAACTGCTTCATTTTTCTCTTTCTTTTTTCTGTGCTTATGGGCTTAGGCCGTGAACTGGGCTTAATTGGGCCTCCTTTGTTGTGGTTTAACACACGGTATATCAGTAATATGACAGTAATGGTAGTTTTGTTGTGAATTTGTGTTCACTTTACTTTGCTAGATCGATTGATTGAGACTGTCACCTCTGTTGGTTCCGATCTCAATTAATATATTTCATGTATTAATTGAAGGGAAAACTAAATAAAATACCCCCACCTTTGGGGGTATGGTAAAAATATATCCTCAACTTTCAAATGTAATAAAAATATCCCGACCTTTGAGAGTGGTGGTAATATATTACCCTGTGTGTTCTCACGGGTCAAAAATGCTGACAAGGTAGATAACGTGATTTTTTTTTCGGAAATTTCGCGTGGTACCCTTGAGGTAAGGGTTATTTCGCGCGGTGTACGAAAGTTTAGCATAATTCGCGAGATACCCCTGAACTTTTGATTTTTTTCGCTGGGTACCCCTCCGTCATCTCTGTTAAGCTTTTTGTTAAACAAAAAAAAAATAAAAGAGAAATTAATGAAAGTTTCTCTATTCTGTCTCGAGTACTCACCTCCGAGGAGAGGAGACGAGGAGGGTGACACGAATTTGCCCGCAGACGTCTTCGACTTGCTGGGAAGACGACGTCGGCGATAAAGGCGACAATTGATGGTGGCGATGGCGGCAATCTGGGTTTGTGAACTTGCTCAATACTCAACCTGACAGAGAAGCGGAGAGTTTGGTGATGCGAGGGTGGACAACGTACGTTGACAGTGGAAACCGAAGGCGACGTCTAGTGGTGACCACAAGTATGTGTTTCAACTTGGGATTTTTCAAAAACTATGTTTTATGGGTTTGGTACCTAAGAATTTGGGGATTTTTCAAAAATTAGGGTTTATTGGTTTGGAGTTTTGAAAATTTTGGTTGGGTCAATTGTGAATCACATAATGTGATTTTTGTTAGGCTACTGGAATGAGAAATCAATATCTAAATTCATGTTTTGAAAATTATGGTCATTGTTTTTACATTTATTGAGTACTTGCTAACAATGGGCAGTGACCATCGTTTTTACATTTATTGAGTACTTGCTAACAATGGACAGTGGCTATTGTTGGTTAAATATGAAATTGTATTGATCAAATGATGCAAATAGAGGTGGTTAATTAAGGATCTAAAAAAAGGTCATTGTTATGAATCACAGAGCAAAAGCCATACTTTGATGCTTATTTAGGTGATGTCCTTTAGTCTTTCTTTATAAAGATGAAAGGTAGAAAACATGTAAGAAACAAACTCCACTTTTAGTTTTAGCCAGGAAGCAGGAAATAGAAGGATGATATTAGTAAAGAGTCATTCTCCTCTATCTTTCATGCTTCACTTTTAGTTTTAGCCCTTGTCTCCTTTATCTTTCTCCCTTCTCTTCTTTCACCAAAGTTACCCAAATGCACCATCAATAAAACACATCACTTTTGTAAAGCACCAGAACTCATTGACATAAATGTTATTGGTAAGATACTTGGGTAAGACTGTCATAAACTATCAAACATACCATATTAGATCATCTGATAAACCATCTGTCAAGTTTAAGGAGGTGAAAGTTTTTGAATCGGAATTAGAGGTTCCTGTGTTTGGGAAAAGATTCCTATGCTTCAATCTCTGCCTGTATATTAATGGTGGCTGTAAGAGAGAAAATTCAAGATGAATTATTCATTCAAAAATTTAACTCAAATGTGTCATGATTTCACTATACATTAACCTTCATTTATAATAAGTTTGGATGCAATAAGAAATAGGCAAAGGAAATAAAACTAATTACATCACTTATTTAGGATATCATATAGCCATATACTTATTTAGGAAATAAAACTAATCATATACCGAAGAAGATCATGATATTTACAAATGCTCAAGCTTCACAAACTAGATTCTTGCATAAATTATATTCTTGAACCAAAACCATTGACTCTTTTTGCTAGCTAGATAGGAAGCCTCGTTTTAGAAACAGTTCCTTGTTGAATTCACATGCTCACTCCTTAAGTCTATTAGCTCAAATGGTAGAGCGTTGTGCTCATGCACAAAGATGTGGGTTCGAATCCCGCATAGGCTATCTATGGTTATGTGTAGTTATTGAACAAATATTTTTATGACTTCACAAATGATTCATATTTTTCAAAGCCACTCCTTTTTTACATATTTGAAATTTCTCTCTTTTCCAATGATGAATCCATACGATTTAAAATTGTTATGTAGTTTTAAATGGTTTAGAAATTGTTATGGACTTTTCCATTTTCGCCTACACAAAATAGCTCAAATTGTTATATGAACACATGCTCTCCTTGTCTCAATTTCAGCCGCAGTGACAGCTTCTTTTTGCTGTCCTAATGCAGCCCCAACAGCCTAAGTTTGTATTTTTGCAGTAGCTCCAATTTGTTGTATTACAGCAGCCCAAGTTTACAATGAGTTGGCTGGAAAAAAAATTGATTCAACTTTAAGGTATTATATCTCCTTGCTTCTATTGATTCAACTAGGTTCTTTAGTCTGATTTTTTTTTAGTGAAAGAAACCATTCCATTTCCATTCTTGTAATCTGATTTTTTTTTCTTCCAAACTCCATTTTTACTGTGATTACTTTTTCCTCCTTGATTCTGAATTTCTACTGCTGTCATACTCTTGCTGCAGCTGTAAGCTATGGATATAAGCACAACATAATGCTAGGTATTAGAAATTACACTAAAAGGCAACACAACATAGGTAAGTCCAAACTCCCTATATTCAATCTATAAATCACCCTAAATTTGATTTCAGTTTTATAACAACATAGGCAATCTCAAATCCAAACATAAAGTGCCTTGCTGGCTTGCTACAATCTCTAATGCATTTGTGGCCTATGCAGGATTCGAACCCACATCTTGTGTCTAAGCACAATGCTCTACCGGTTGAGCTAATAGGCAAAAAATTCAAAGAAAAGGTTATAGACAAAAATACCAAGCATAAATTTAACCTATCATCGGTGTACAAATTGAGATGGAAACAAGAGAAAGTGTAAAAAGTTCAGTATCTAAATGATAACAAGTGATCAAGGCTAAAACAAATTGAATAGAGTAATTATATGTAAAAAGTCCAGTATCTAAATGAACATTAAAGCCATCTCTAAAGACTGCTGCACATAACATGTTCTTTATATATTTTCATGTTTGTGACTCTCAACAAAAGTTCAGTTTAAACAAGCATAGAGAAGAAGATGTTGATCCTGATCGACACGTTGTCAGCAACGACGACCAGACTGTCCTACTCTGACCAAATTCCAATTAGGTTAATCAACAACATCAACAAAGGTTAAATAGACTTCAATAAGAAAATCCCCAAAACCCTAAACCCCAAAATTCGCAAATCTGAATTGTTTTATCATATCCATTCCTTAAACCCCCACACCTGAAATCTTGAAGTCTCAACAATATCTTCTCTTCTATTCTACAATAATTTCAACATGTTTTCATTCATGAATTGATTTTAGCAAGAAAATAGATAACTATATAAATCTAGCAATCCAAAAACTCATATCAATCCATATTATATATATATATATATCTGATCAACAAAACAACATTTAACTCATATCAGTCCAAAAACTAATAAAGCTCCAAATCCCCAAACCCTAAATCAGATAATTTAGAAGGGAGACGAAATCAAATACATGCCATAAAATTAGACGCATTCTGATCCATAAAACTAACCAACAAACTCCAATTCCAAGATTCTACAATGATAACCCCAAATATCTCAAATCAAAAAACCTAAATCCCTAAAATTTTAAATCCCCGTTGAATTTGATAGGAGAGACTTACCTCTACAGCAATGGATGGTGTCTGTGGCCTCCTCCCTCCTAGCATAGGGCAATCTTAGGCGGTGAGCCGAGCCAGGCTCCAAACTCGTAGTTCTCTCCTTCCTGGTGTCGATGGGGTCGAGGGTCAGGTCACTCCCTGGTGAGCAGAGCTGCCCGAGCAGTCGTTTCATTTCTTTCTTTTCTTTCTTTACTTTACTTGACTCCGTTATAACGTTTTTCATTTAAAAACACGCGAAGGGTATTTCGCGAAAAAAATGAAAACCTCGGGGGTATTTGGCGAAATATAACAAACTTTTGTACACCTTGCGAATTTACCTATACCCTGAGGGCACCCGGCGAAAAATCCGTTTTTTTTTTTTTAAAAGACAGCATACATGGAAGCCTATTTTACAAATTAGCACTAAAATTGGGTTTTCTTGAACGGTTTCCTTAGGGAAAAAAATAAATCAATAACAAATTAAACCCCAAAACAAAATTGATTCAACTAAGCAACTAATCTGGTCAAAATTAATTGCCTCAAATTAACACAACACGACTATTCATAACACCAAACCGACAACAACAACAACAACAACGAAGAGGGAAAAAATAAAACTTACCCAACCAAGTTCGTGAACGAATCAAAGGGGAAGAAGATGTGAGAGAGACAACTCAAGATAGTCGACCACGAGGGAGGAAGACTGACATTGAAAAGAAACCATAAGCTACCTTGAAGACTTGAAAAACAATTCAAGAGTGGACCACGGAAGAAGATGCGAGGAAGGAAAAAGCGTTGGGTATGAACCCGATCCAGCTCTTTATTTTTTTCCTAAGAACATTGTTTAAGAAAACCCTTGTAAAAAAATCCACTTAGGTTGTCTTGTTAGCATTTTTGACTCGTGAAAAAACTTGTGGTAATATATTACCACTACCCTTAAAGGTCGGGATATTTTTATTACTTTTTAAAGTTGAAGATATATTTCTACCATACCCCCAAAGGTGGAGGTATTTTAAATAGTTTTCCCTTAATTGAAACGTAGTTTATGGCTTATAAAGCCTTACAACCATTGGGCTAGAAATGAAATGAAATGGGCCTTAAATAGGATTTGGCCTATACTGAATTCATGAATTCATAAAACTAATTGCAATTGATGAAAATGAAACTACATACAACTAGAGCTGGCAAGCCGGTCGTTCGGGTCGGGTTCGGATCAGGCTTGCTCGGGTCGGGTCAATTCGGGTAAAATTTATGGTCGGGTATTGTTCGGGTCGGGTTCGGTCATAATGAATTTTAGATTGGTCGGGTTTCGGGTTAAGTCGGGTCATGCCCATTCGGGTTCGGGTCAAAGCGAGTCGGTCTTGTTCATGTTTTGGGTAAAGAGGCGGGTCGGTCTCATTTGAGTTTCGAATCAAAGTGGGTATAGCGGTATTATTGGTTTGAGTTTTCGGTCGAATCATATTCGACCCGTTTGGATAATTAGGTTGATTTTGACTCGGTTGAATGCTCAAATATGTAATTTACTTAAAATAAATGATTTTGACTCGATTGAATACTTGAATATGTAATTTTGACTCGGTTGAATACACTTATTGTTATTGACTCATCGGTGCCATAATTAAATCAAATTAATTGCACATTTAGGATTTAACCTTATTTTAACTAGAAAGTTGTAAATGACTAAATGGGCTTATTTGTGGTTTGACTATATCATTGACTCATATCATTTTCAATGCCCATTTCATTTTTAGCTTTTGGCACATTAGTTTTTTTTCATTATTATTATTATTAGTTTTTAACAAATCTAGATATAAATAATTAATTCTATCAAAATATAACCATTTCCATTCGGGTCGGGTTCAGAGTCGGGTCGGGTTCGGGTTTATCTATGTTCGGATCTGCTTCGGTTCGGGTCGGGTTCGGTCTCGGGTTCAGGTTATGAATAACTCCAGATTTTCGGGTGTCGGTCGGGTTCGGGTTCGGGTGAGTCGGGTCGGGTCAGATTTTGCCAACTATCATCCCTTTTATTTAGCAGTGTGTTGGAACTCAACACTGCATCACTATGAGAGTGCTTTTTTCCTTTCTTTAGGAAGTGATGGAAGCTTTGAAAGATCTAAGCTTCCTGCTGTACCATTTGTGTTGAAACTCCATCCAAGCACGTAGTGATCGCTGTCAAGTAAGCCTGTCGAGGCAAAGAACCCAACGTATATGGTATCTAAGAGTATCTCATAAAGGTTGACTCGCGAAGATAAGAGAAGCTGCTTCGGTTTTGTTAGGCCTAGGGGAGCTATAGTCACTTCCACTTTTGCCTCCTTTGCATCACAATCGATCCAAACCTGCATCACCTTACCACTCTTAAGTCTTAAGGTTCAAGCTCACATTCTTTTCTTCCTGATCTGAATAATACTGGGTTGTAGCTGCATCAACTGATGTGATGTTATTAATGTCGATGCCCCCGTGGTTGCCATCGATGTCAGCAACTTGGGGGCTAAAAACCGTGTCAAGCTCCACAGCAAATATATGATTTGAAGAATTGCCATTGGTGGATAGATTGAGGAGGCCTAGGAACTCGCTATTCGGTGCATTACTGAAGTCCATGGATGACGAGATCACAAAGGCCATTCCATGGCCTCCAGGCGTATGGCGAAAAAAAAAGTAGTTGAAAGCTTTGGAGAAGCACTCAACCTAAGGGAAATTGATAAAAAAAAAAAAATGTTGAGCTGTCTGTAAGTGTTGATCTGTTTGTAAGTTGCAAAAGACCATTAGGATGGATGGTGGCTAACCCTTCACTACGAATATTAGACCCTTTAAAGCTATTGTCAGTTATTTTTCATTAGTTGGCAAGCATATTTGTTTGCATCATTAGTAGGCCCCTTGATGAATAGAGGCGAAGCTTACTACCTAGACTAGATAGTTCAACTTACTATCAATTTTTTGATGATCATGAAATGAGATAGTGTTAAATACCAAGTATAGAAACCTCTTCCAACTTTCCTTATTTGATGCCAGTCTTAGATATATCATCTAGCTGGTCAATTCATTGATTGTCACAACATTATGCAGTTCCCATATCTGTTCAAGGGCCCGTTACTTCCCTCGTTGACATCGATGATTAATCGTGGTTTTGTTTTATATTAGACCAGGAGGTGTCCGACCTTGTTGAAGAATGTATCTGTGCCTGTAGATTTAGATCATCGATGATTCATTGCTGGTTGTGAGTGACTGAATAGTGTAGTAGATGATGTCCTATTAGCATCAATTGGTTGTTCCGCTTCAATCATTTTGTGATTTATGCAGTGTGTGTTGGTGTTTAGCTTTCAGTGGTAGATGATTGAGAGGCCTTTGTGCTAATTTTATAACTTAAATGTGCAATTTTAGTTTGAAAAAGTGCAAGTATAAAACTGAAAAGTGCATTTTTAGAACTCAAATGTTCTTAGCTTGTCCATATTTGGGTTAACTTGTTACTTGTGTTAAAAGATCCATAAGCTCAATTAGGAATGATCGCCTGTTATTCAGGATGTTGGTGGTTCGACTCCACCTGGATCTATATACTCTATTTTAATGTTCAATTCGGAGTCCAGTGTATGTATGCACTTTATAATCTTTTTTTTTTCTTTTGGTGAACTCACTTTATAATCTTATTCATGAATTTCATAATTTTATGTATGCACTTTATATATTATATGGAGGATGAAGTGCTGCACGTACATTTATTAATTCCATTTATGCACTATATAGTCATATTCATGCACTTTGTAACCTTATTTGTGCACTTAAAATTTTAGGTTCTAGCTTTGACTCAATGGCATCAAGGTTAACCTTATTCATAGCTGCATTTTTTATTCTTAGCTATTTCTGTCATATTTGTCAAACTTGAGCAGCTCACTTCTGTCAAAACTGTTAAATGAGATTCTAAAAACACTTAAAGTGGCAATTTTTTTCTTCTCCGTATCTCAATAGGTGGGAACTTCTCCGAGCGTGATTTTTTCTTACTGATTTTCATGTTCTTTGAGGCTACTTATTATCTTAGCTTTAGCTCCAATCATGGTTAGTCCAATTTGAGCTTTCAAGGTTCATTTAAACCTTACAAGTACATTGTGATTCAGTTTCAAGAATGCTACACTGAAATTTCACTACAAGGACATTAACATTATCAAGAATGCAGATTCAAGCTAGGCATTGCAACTTGCAAGCCTTCTTTTCTCTTTTCATAAACCTTACATGTTATGCCTATTTTATGATCTAATGTTTATGGCAAGCGATACTTACCTTTCCCCAGTCACCAGTCTTGCATAGCAATACTTATTGATCCTAGGTTAATGGCAATGCTTTTATATATTGCTTTTATGTTCTTGCACCTATTTGGCCTTTGGCCTAACAGGTGCTTAAAGTTGACTAAACATAGCCTAAGCCTAGAAACTTTGGGATATGTTTTATCATTACATTAGACTAATGACTCCTTTAAAGATGGGAATCAGAATGTCATTTAGATTATCCACAACAGTGGGCTTGCCCAACATTTCACTCTCCTTTCCTCCTTCCACCATATTTTCTCTTTCGTCCGCCTTGTTTTCAACTAACTTTACTCTTTACCCTCCATAGTTCATTTTTCATTCCCTTCAATCCTAGGCTTGCCCAACAATTTATTACTCCCATTGGACCTTTAGGCACCCCCCAACGAGAGGCAATCCTTAGAGAGGAGAGAGGGAGCAATTGGGCAAGGAGGTTACCCTTCTTATATTGGGTACTGTATTTAGTTTAGATATTAAAACCTTCTGGTACCGTTCCTCTTATAATCTGGATGAATGTTAAACTTGTAACTGTACCCCCAAACACATGCGAGAAGTTGCGAGCCTTGATTTAATATATTTATTTATGGCACTTCAACAAAATATTTAGAGTATTTGAGGCCATTATGCATGGTTAGGAGTGGTTCTGTATTCTATGTTATCACTTTGGTTATTTTGTTGAGTGCGCATCTCCCCTAGACATTTTTAGGAGGCAGTGTTTTTATGTTGGTTAATTTTCTGTAGTATCCTCTTATTGCCTTGTGAGATTTTTGGGGAACTATGATTTTTGAACAGATTGAATCCAGGATGAACAAATTGAATCGCAACAATATTCGAATCGCAACACGTTGAACAGAAATCGAAATCCAACAGCCTGATTGGTATAAAATTGTCGCGGATCCGGCCGAATTCGGCGCCGGAGAAGTCGTGGAGGTCGAGGAGGCCAACCGACGCCGTGGAGGTCGAGGCGGACGAGGAGGCTGTTCTCCGGCTTCAAATCACGGTGGTCCCATCCCCTACCTTGAAGAGAGCCGGCGGTGGGCGACGAGCACGGGCTTGCAGAGAGCCTCCCAGCGGCATCCGAGAGAGCGGAGCACATCTGGAAAAAGTCGAGGGCAAAATTAAAAGGAGGGTACTCTTGGTATTATGAAAATAGTTTGGCCATTTACTAGCAAAGAAAAGCCTTTAGGACATTTAGTAATTGGTCCAAATGTCGAAGGCCTTTGGACCAAGTTACTTCTATAAATTATTGTCCCGGCCTTTGCACCAAATTACTTCTATAAATTATTGTTTAGATGGAATACATAGTATCAATTTTATTAGAATTTTTAAAAAGTAAACATGTGCATAACACGGGACCGTCCCGTAGACGTTGTTGGTTCGAGTACAACTTGAAAACTCTCGAAATTATTCGATCAAGTTAAAGTAAGGTGCAAAATTCAACATCATCGATCAGTCTTTAGTCGATCCACCAACATTTTTTACCCCAAATATGCATGATATTAATTATATATATACTCCCTCCGTTCCAAAATACATGGTCGTTTACTTTTCGGCACGCTTTTTAAGGAGTGAAAAACTATGTGAAATATTATTTTTTAATTCATTTTTTATATATAATTAGATACTTATTAGTAATAAGTATCAAATAGTATAGAAATTTTAATTAAAAAAATAATATTTTATAGAGTTTTCCGCTCCTTAAAAAACGTGTCAAAAAGCAAAAGACCGTCTATTTTGGAACGGAGGGAGTACTACTTACCGCAAATCTATAAAAAAAATCAATTCTATGTAATGCTATTATATAATAAAAATATGCATGAAGTTGTTAGGTTTAACATTGTTGAGATAATGAAAGATGTGAGAGACCAAAAGAGTCTCACATCGACAATATGAAAAAAAGAAGCTTTAGTATATAAACTAGCGGGTTACTCCTCTTAACGCCAATTGGTTTTAGGATGGAACCCCGCTGGGCTTATGTACTAGGCTATTAGCGCTAGGGCGCACGTGTGCACACGACCCCCGATCCCGAATCCCAACGGACTTCAGTAAACATATAATATAGTTAATAGTTAATTACAATATGTGATAAATTTTGTCCTATTTAAGGGTTGAGCCAAAACATGAAAAACGATTATAATATTTTTTTTAATTTGCGGTAGGTAGGAAAAGACATCCTATGTGGCGCGTTGTGGTTGATTCTAGGAAACGATTAAAAAAATAAGGCCTCGTTTGGTTAGTCAGTTAAAAACACAGGAAGTTAAAAAACCCAGGAAGTATGATATATTCTTGTGTTTGGTTGACAGAATGATACTAGAATTCAACTTCCCAGGAATTTCAAGTTCACTTCCCTAGGGGATTAGGTAAGTTCAACTTCCCCCATTTTTTAACATGAATTTATTTATTTTCCTCTTTATATTACTAAAAACAAAAATTCAACCAAACAACTTTTTTTAATTCATGGGAAGTGCATTTTACGGGAATTCAATTCATGAGAAGTAAATTCCCGGGAATTGTACTTCCCGCATTCAACCAAACGAACCCTAATAGGTTGTTATAGTTTCTAAAAAGGTATATAAGCCACAATCTATCTATTTATCTATCTATATATACATATTAATTGACAAAATATAAATAAAAAATATTTCATTATCATACTTACTAAAAATATTAGTAGATAAATATATAGTATTTAATAAGTGATATTTTATTTGTATCAAGATTGTTTTTTATGGAAAGAAATATTTATATCAAAATTAATTATTTAATAATTATTATTTGATCTATATCTATATTATTTTTTGAGAGTTGATTGTTACTTTTAGTTATTCTTCTCATTTAAATTAGTATATGTAGATATAGATATTTTAGATTTATCTCATTCGTTAGTAAATAAACGAAAAATATCATAAAACTTTATTTAAAGTATTTAAAAGATAGATAAAGATATCTACAGGATAGATATGCGGAGATCGAGCAGTATATAATATGAACACATTATGTACAGAATGAAAGCATCTAATTAAAACGCAAAAATCAAAACCCTAGACCTAGCTAGTGTTTTCGATACGAATTGAAAAGGGCGTAGATTAATGGCGGAGTACATGGGTGAAGATGTAGTTTGTGAGATTTTGAGGTGGTTGCCGCCGAAAGCCATACTGCGGTGGCGGTGTGTCAGCAAATCGTGGAAACAAGTGATCGACTCAACTCACTTCAGAGCCCAACATCTTGCCTCCCAATTGCAACAAACGTCTCATCACCTAAACTCGAAGCGTCTGATAATGGAGTCCGGCGACCTCCTTCCAATCAGCACCGAAGGAGATTTGAACGCTAAGAAATTGAAGAATCTAACTCTTGTTAGTAGCAGCAGCGCCCATGGCGTAGTTTGTTTATACGACCAAATCAAAGAGCTCCACCTTTGGAACCCTTCAACCCATCAATCTCTCAGGATTCCCCTCCCTCTCCCGGAATTTGGAATTCAATTCGAATTCAGGCTGTTTGATGGGGACAGCGATGCATCCGACACTTGTGATAAATTTGCATATGATGAGATTCAGCGCTGCGGTTTCTGGATTGATCCTTCCACCAACGATTTCAAAATTGTGTTGTTGTGTTTTGAAGAGGAGGTTAATCAGGCGGTCCTCTATTCATCCACGACGCCCGACTCTTGGATTGGAATTACTATGGACGTCCCTAGTAGTTTCGGCTCTGACTTTGAAATTATTAGCGATTATCAAGCCAACTATCTCGGTCCGCAACTACTCATAGACGGAGTGGCTCATTGGATATCAGTTAATCCTATTGATGTACTTTTCTTTGATTTTAGGCAGCACAAATTCGGAATAATAGTTTTGCCGAAACATCTCAGGGAGGACTATGATTATCAAATAAACCTTTGTAAATGGCAAGACTTGCTTTCGTTTGTACGGTGGCAGGTTCTGTCTCCCTACACATGTGAAGTATGGACGTTGAGGAATGGATCGTGGGATAAGACGTTGAGTTTTAGCCTTGCCGCCGAAACATTACGAGTCGTCGGTGTTGATCCAACTGCAGGTGATGTTGCTGTTGCCGATGAGCTGGTGATATATGATCCTAATAGAGATGGGTGCATCCCTCAGAATGACACTCTTCGGCGCCATGGTGTCTCTTTTGCTACTGACTTTGTCCAAACCCTTGTTTTTCCATGTTGATTTTGTATCTTCTTTTTGAATTTAGCAAGTGGTTGAATTGTAGCTACCTAGCTAGATCTTAATTTCTATTAATAAAAGTTACCAGTTTTTTTTTTTTTTATTTTATTTCATTAATTAATTCTACTTTATGAAAATTTGTCATTCAATTTTTTGAATTGTATACAAAATTAGCAACAGATGGAGCTTTGCCTTGCGCTAACACAATCTGTTTTTGTATCAACTAAATTAAGTTGGTTTACTACTATACTCCTTGCTTATCCAATGCATATACATTAATTATGCATATTGTACTAAGATTAGGATTTAGTATTGGCCGGGAACCTGAGGTGTAAACAATATATACGCGCGCGTTTGCAGAGAAAGACACAAAGATGAACACTATGAAACGTACATTAAGAATCAACAAACTAAATTGCCTCCACTAGCTTGTTGATGCACACAATCATGTCCCTGAGCTTATACACTGCCCAAGACAGCTAAAAGAGTGCTTATAGAGAGAGGGAAGAAAAACCTTCAGAGACTTCTGTGAATTTATGTAACACAACAATGGATTTTGCAGTGGATAATGGTCCTGAAAAGTGCTCTTTAAATGCCATGGACATGGACTCTTCAGTTTATTCATCGCCTTCTGATGGTTCTCCTACAGTTCTGGAGGAAAAACCTCCAGTTTGGAAGGTCATGAAAGGGCAAACATCGAGCTGTTCATAAGATGGTGAAGCTGCTCTACCTCCATGATATCTAAACGCCTTCATCGGGCCTTGGAAGCCATGTCAGCTAATGCTGCTGAGAAGAGGGTCAACCATCTATTGTGGCTTCATCTTGCATGAAAGAGGATATGAATGGATGCAACAATGAGTTGAATCAGTGCTAAATCCATTACGGAATTTAAGTTGAAAATGAAATAAAAGGAACTCAAAATAAATACAATGGACTTTACATGTAACTTAATACTATGGTAAAGTCTTTTTTCTGTTATAAATTTTATGGGCTAAATCTACTTAGGGAGTTTCAGCTTCTCCCAAAAATCGACAGACAATATATTTAGGGAGTGGATCAACATTGAGCAAGAGTGAGTCTGTGGAAGAAAATTATCGAAGATGCAAAGGGCCATTGCTGTTACTTTGATGCAAATGAGGACAGTAAGCTGGCTCGGGCTATCGAAGCATCTAGATTTGACAAGCTGGGATTGGCATTGGCTCTCAAGCTTTAAGGCGACAGAAAGGGCAAGAGCTAGGGTTTGCAATTGAATTTTTTTTGCTGGTTTGTTGGAAGTTTTTTGGGCTGCAATTTGATGCCTTTTTATGTTGCTAAGACAATGAGAATCATCTGATCTTGTAATTTCTGAAGATTGCTGGCATCAATTTTGTGTCTAATGAATGGGGGAAACAGCAACATCAATTTCCAGGGATTAATCCGATTAAGCTGTTGTACTGAATTGTGAATGCTATTTATTCATGTATGGTGCATCATTTTGGGGAGATCCACAGTTAGACTGATTAAGCTCTTGTATGAATATGCAAGCTAATAGCAAAATCAATTAAATGCTCACCTATTGATGTTTGCAACACCGAGTCCTAAACCCTATACTCGATTACAGAGTGAGACATGCCCCATTTTAGATAAGTGGTGGTTTCAATCATGAAAAAACAGCTAGATGACATAAAAATCCCTGAGATGCACCTTTCTACTATGTTTACTTAATTATTTTCCCTTTAGATTGCTCAACCCTCAATATTGGCTTCATCTAGCGTTATCCTCCTTTAAAACACAATAGTTGTGTATAAATTCTACAATTTCATGACTGGAAAGACTACTGATTATGTTAAATGTTGTCTTACCTTCATTTGGTATTTGCCTTAGGATCAGTAGCTAAGCTATCTTATGAGAAGCTCTAGCAATATCAAACTCAACAAACTTCTTGCACATTAGCTTAAAAATACACATGATCTTATGGCTGTCGTGATTTGTCATTGGTGAGTACTGCCGGCTATCATTTAAGGGGTAATTTTTATTTTTTTTTTCAATTCATGGATATCTCTACTCTTTTACAAATAGAATATCAAGCTCAACCATTCTAATAGCTTCTTTTCCAAGAAGTCAAGTAGAACTTTGATTTGGATTCCTAGATAAAATTCTCTAAATTCTGAAATGCCACTCTAATTCTCTGTATACGAAAAAACTTGAATTTCAATTCACTAATCATCCTCAAGGTTATAAATCAAGGTTAGAAATAGAATATCAGTGACTTCATTATGCAACTTACAAAGTGTATACGTAGAGAAATCCTAGCGTTATTTGTAGCACAGACAATCTTTAAGGCTTAAGCCCCAACTTTCATAAATGGTCAAGAGCCAAATTTCCTTTTCCATTACCAGTCAAATTGCAATTCCAAAACTTTAAAACTTTCATTCTAACCCCGTAGAGAAATTGAAATTAGCATGCAGAAAAGCCGATCACTTTGACATCAACAAACACAAAGAAGCATACTTTCTTCACCAAATCAGCACATATGAAGACCAATCGCTAAACCCTAGAAACCTAAAACAAAGACCATCACCAGGAACCAATAGAAAGAATAGAGGAAGATCTGAACAAACAAGATTTGCTAATTCAGGATTACAAAGCCCAACCACCCCAAATAAAAAAATTATTAGTGGTTCAATGTGGTTCTCAAGGTTTCAACTCCAAGCTAACATTTAACCTCTAAGCTATTGAGCAACTAATCCATGTAACCAGAAAAAATAGCTAGTGAGCAATTAGCTATTGCCCAAAAATTGTTTATAACTATTAAGCAATTTACAGGCTTCCACCCCCATTCAACTGTAGCTGAAATCCTTCTAAACTGCAATGGCTTTCTCCTATCCCAACCACTGGTTATCTTGGCCGATCATACTGTTATCTTGTCATCGCCAAGTTCCTCTTCCTTGTCACATCTCTTCCTCACAAGACGAATTCGTTTTCTTTCGAATTCGCCTCTTTTGTTTAAAGTAGTCCGGGTGTTGTTTTACAGGGTGAGGCAGGGGCGGCCCCAGGGTGGGGCTCGCGTACGCGGCCGCCCCACCTTTCCACCAATGAGCCCTCGGTATTTATATATCTGATATTATCGTAATAAGTAAAAGTAGGATGAGGTTTGTATCAATAAATCTGTCTAGCTCAATTGGTAAGTGTGAAAGGAAGGAAATTAAGTGGGACATAATAAACCAGGGTTCAATTCCTACTTTGCCCCCTTTTTTTTAAAAAAAAATTCTCCTCCTTTTTTTTTTAAAAGATAGACGGCGGCTGTGGGTTTTGTTTTTCCCACATGAGCAACGCCTCCAATGCTCAGAGGCGAGGCCGCAGTCCAGTTTTGTGGTCCTTGCACCACCGCTGCTCCTCTCCGAATCCGGCATGTCGAACCTCGCAAGTCGCACCATCGCTGCTCCTCTCCGAATCCGACATGGCGGCTCCACTGCGACATAACTACAGCCCCGCTGCAAGCGTGCAATACACGGACTTGTTCTTCCCCAAATCCCAATTCTTCCCCAAACCCAAATTGAGAAGGCTAGTGTTATACTTTGTGAATTTATGAGATTCGATTTATAAGTAGGATATGAGAATTAGTTTAGGGTTTTGATTTGGAAATCAATTGGTGAAATTAGGGTGATTTAGAGAGTTAATTTTGTGAAATTTTGATTAGGGTTTGTGATTTTGGGAGTTAATTTCATGTTGTAATTATTTTATATGTCTGTGATTTTGAGAATGAAATTTATGATTTTGTGAGGCTTGTAGTTTTCCTACCCTACATATTCAACTCACCATTGTTATAATGTCTTTGAGAACAAAAGACATTACAAAGTTTTCCTACCCTTGTTATTATTTTCGTACTGAGGACTATAAATTTACAAGTCCGAAAGTCCGCCCCACCTTTCAGAGAGGGTTGCGGCCGCCACTGGGGTGATGCATTCGTTTTCAATTCCCAAATACATCTTGACCACAATCGTAATAGGTGTTTCCGTCAATGAAAGCTATGGTAAAACATTATACTCAAAAGCAATCCAACTATGGGATTCTAGTCCCAAAAGGCTTATTGATTTTAATAAAATCAGCAACTTATGTCAATGTGGGGTGAGGTGGGGTGGGGTGGGTTTGGGGAATGCAAAATGCAAGGAAGAAACTATACATGAAGGGTCAATTTCAATCGAATAGGTAGAGATGAGCATATAATATGTCTGAACTAAAACAGGCATAGGGATCTTCCCCTTGCGTAACAGAGATAGCCAAGCAAACCAAGGCGAATTCAAACTCAAATTTAAGTTGATGCAAATAATCTTTATAAATGAGGCTAACGTTATCAAAGGTTTAAAGGTGATAAAGAACTAAAACAAACAAGACAATCTGTTTGTTATAAGCATTTAATCAAACACTTTAAGTGCATCTAAAGATGATATTCCAAAAGGAGAAGCTTTGATAATAGTTACTAATCAAGTGTAAATTATCAATGAATGTAACCTTTTTATAACAAAGAGATAAATTTCTTGAAGGGAAAAAATTTGGATGAAAGCATATTGATATTTCTCTGCTCAGCCTCATAAATTATTGCTTAATTCTAAACCAATATTACAAACCCTAATCAAAATTTTACAAAATTGATTCTATAAATTACAAAGCCTAAATGAATTCCTATCCTACAAATAAATTGAATCTCAAATCAAGCTATAAGGTGAAAAAAACTAACCTTTTCAATTCAAAAAACTAGAGAGATATAGAGTATATGGTAACTCGACTTTGCTTACACTGCACATTTACTGGAAGACCCTAAATGTGTTACTTATCCACCAAGCTGGCCATCTTTATTTGACAAAGGAGGCAGAAAATGCATCTTAGCATATATTGTTACATGCAAGTCTGTATAAACGATAAATTGATATGTCCTTGTATAGGATTGCTTGCTATGATCGACCTCTGTTGTATCTAGTGTTTTGGAATGTATAATCTATGGAGTATCTATTTTTTTTTTTTTTTTTTTTAACAAGTCCCGGAGATGTTGTAGCAGTTAACTTCAATCCTACATGATGACCACAAAGACCCGCCATAAAATCCTTCAAAACCCGCATAAACCCTCGTCTAAAAAAACCATTCAATTCAAAACCCGACTTAACCCTCGTCTAAACCCTTGAACTCGTCCGCCGTCAAGGTCATCAAAACCCACCTAGACTACAAAGACCCGCCATAAAATCCGCCCACACCCCGCCTAGGCTAAGTGATGTCGCAATGATTAGCCTTATCATTGCGACACTAATTAAATCATATTTTTAGGAACCGAATGTGATTGCTGATTATTTCGCTTCTTTTGTTTTTTCTTTTGATTTAAGTCTTTTTGTATTGTGTGATCCGTCTCGTGATGTTTTATATTACCACCGTCTCAAAATATATGTCGTTTGACTTGTTGACGTATTTTTATAGAGCTAAAAGTTATATAAAATATTAAAAAAAACTAATAAGTATAGTATAATATTATTTAAAAAAATAAATATTTTGTATAATTTTTAGCTCATTACAAAACGTGTTAAAAAGTCAAACGACTTATATTTTGAGACAAATGGAGTATTAAATTGTTGATGTTGTACGAGGTCGCCCATCACCGTACTTCCTCCGTCTCGAAAAACAAGTCATTTTAGCATTGTGCACTATTTTTAATGAAAACACTCACCCATCAATCAACATCATCATTCCACCAACTTTTTTTCATTAATTTTATTGTTTTTAAATATCCACTCTTTTTTAATCAATCAAACTCTTTTAAAAAGTCAACAACACAAAAACCAATACAAATCATTACTATCCCCTTACCTAGAAAATCTAAAACGACATATATTTTGACTCAACTGGGCTATAATCTGCCAGGACACCGAAAAACTCATTGTGAATGGCTTTGGGAACTTGGCACCAGGCCCGGTGATGAGCGGTTTTTAGTCGCGTTAACCGTATCAAAATAATTCGAACCTACCTAACTAATGTAGCGTGGTAAGCACGAGTCGATCCCACAGAGAATCAAGTTATTTCTAAGTTAAGTTTATTTACCAATTAGTATGAAACGGGGGGTTTTGAGTGATTGAAATAAAAAATAAAATAAAATAAACTATAAACAAATTAATGCAAAGCAATTTAGAGAAAATCGCTCTACCTACAACTATCCACTTTATTTGGTTGAATTGATATTGTAATGAATCTCAAGTTCTAATGTCCAGTAATTGTTCTCAATTCAGATCGTGTAATAGCTTTTAGTCCTACCAGTCCTAAAAGCACTTATCACCAAATTATAAGGGAAAACCTTCACCAAATAATAAGGCAATAGCATTCAAACATGAATTATAATGAGATACAAGCGATTCCAACAACCCGTTAAAATAGCCTGTAATCGAATCTCCCTCACAATCTACCACAAGCAACCCGCGTATGGTGATTGTGTTCGCTACAGTGAATCTACAACTCCAAACCTGGAATTGGAAACCCTAGCAGTATGACTAGTATCGATAAACCTAGGTGATCAATCCAGATTAACCAATAATAAGCAATCAAGCAATAAACTAAGGAGATCGAAACAATTAACAAAGGACGAACAAGAGTAGAAAACTCACAATCAATACAAACAAAGCTTCAAATCGTAGATAGAACGGGAGAGTTTAGGTCTCCATAAAAATAAAACAAAACATACTTAGGGTTAAGAGGAATCAAACATACTTAGAGTTTAGGTCGTCTTTGCCCTACGTGGATTACTGCTTTCCGTCTTTCCGGCGGCGAGACATCGTGTCAGCTATGCTGTCCCATGCGCTCGCTATCCACTTCTCCATGCCGGGTCTCCTTCTTCTCGCTCCTGTGTCCGCTAGTGCGCTTAGGGTCTAGGGTTTTCCGGGTTTATTTTGTGTAGTTATTTTATTGTATTAGGTGACTATATTCTGTTTCCTTGTTGTATTTTTTGCTATGTTATATGTTTAGACGGCTTGCCATCTGCCGACTTTGTCGGCCTCTCGAGGTCCGGGCCTGTCCGGTCTCGAATTATTTCCTAATCAAAAAAAAAAAAAAAAAAAAAAAAAAAAGTGGTCTCGGCCGTAGTCACGTATGTTCGGCCTCCCCCTCCGCCGTACGAATTGAAGTCTATATATATATATGGAAAACCTATCTAACTACCGTAATATAAATATATATATAGGGTTCGTATGGGACGGGGTTAATAAACTGACTAAAATTATAAACAAGGTAAAAATTTATAAACTGTTGGTAAAAGTAGTTAAAATTTTATGAAAAAATATAAACTCCGTATGGGGCGAAAAACAGTTTATTTGTAAAAAGTGGAGTTTATTTGGTTTTATTAGGGGTATTGTAGTACTTTCAAACCAAATAAGATAAAAGAGAAGGGGTAAAATAGTAATTATGGAATATAAACCTCAAAATAAGCTTCAATCTGCAGCTTATTTATAAACCTTTTTTTTAACCGACTAAAGCTTATTTGTTGTTACCATACACCATTTAAACCCGTTTATTTTTTTAACAGCTAATAATTTCACACTTTTTAACCTGCTAATATAGTAACCATACACAGCCATAATCTATCTATCTAATTTAAATCTAACATATAATAATAATAATAATTAATAACATGTACTCCATATGAAAGAGCGCAGCACTTGCGCAAGTTGCAAGCCCGCATGACTCCTTCCGCCCTGCACCGTCCGAATCCAATTGCATTAGTAACTTTAGCGCACAATCAGCCGATCCTTTAATTTGCAAAATAATCTCCATAAATTGCAAGCAGTCTCCAAATTTATACGATCCAGCTCGAAAATAACTGAAATATATAAAAACACTAGTGTAGACTCCGAAAACCAAATAATATAAATTAAGCTATAAAATATGTAAAAATGCTCTAAACTAATATGCAAATCTATACTTAAAACATGACTAAAATATACTCTATCAAACTACCCCATGCTTAGACTTTTGCTTGTCCTCAAGCAATGAAAAACAAATATAGAATTACTCATCCCACAAATAAGATCTTTATGCTGTAGTTTTAGAAAAGCAATATTAAGCAATAGGAGTCATGAATAAGAGAACAAACATCCTAGCAAGTATATGAGCGATCCAGTAGTAAAGGCAAATTTAATCCAACCTCACCGAGATAATGTGTTTCACTCAAGCTCTCATGTGTTTAGGCTTTAAAGTTCAACTCTCAACTCAATCCAAAATGTTTTATACACCGTGAATGTCATTACTTGCAAACAACATCATGAGGACTTTTATAAGGTTGTAATGGGGCTTTGGTAGGAACATAAGGCATGGGAAATATTTAGGCCTGTGGTGCTAAAAATCCGGGAAAAAGAAACAACAACCAACCAGAACAACACCAAAACTTCCATACTTCGCAAACCATTCCAATAACATAAACTCCAATACACATCAATAAGCTCTTCGATTCCAATAGCCATACAAATTATGCATTTTTTTTTCATTTGGATGATGACTTTTTTCTTTTCTTTTATGCTTACTTTTGCCCCTAAGTGAATTTTATCCTCCTTAGGTCTAAGTTTACTAGACTTTTACTCCTAAGTGAATTTTATCCTCCTTAGGCCCCTAGTAATAACTAATAAGTCATCTCTATTATGCAAGAAAGGTTACCTTATTTTGGCTATGCCTCTCGCAATGTACAACCATACATACATCATTTCTCCGCTCAAAGCAACTCCAACATAAAGATTTTTCACCAATTCTTCTCCTAATTCCCGGATAGGGTCAGGCTTATCATTGGCTATGATATATTTTTGTGGAGCTCTAAAAAAAATAGGCTTTAAAGGCTCAGATGGGTTTCAAGCAAAGGATAATATGTAAGGTAGACAAGGTATAATATGGCTAAAGAAAACATGCCTCAATCATTTGAAATTCACAAGCAACAAACATGTGCAATACGGTATTGAAATAAGAATATGGAGAGTATAATCACACAATAAAAGCAAAAGGGAATAATTATGAATAGTCCCTATAAGGCTAAAACAAACTCACAAGGGTTATATTTTTGCTAGATTTCAATTAAACCTCAACTATGAACCATACTTGCTCAATTATATTCTCAAATCATGCTCCAAAATCATTTTCAAGCAATTCAATCAAATCGTGGGATTTATGCAATTAAGATCATAAAAATGAATTAGAGGACAAACTAAACCAAGATGGGTATCTTAATAACACCTAAATTAAATGCAATGAAATGCATAACAAAAATTGAAAAAAAAAAAAAAAAAAAAAACTAACATATATATAAAGACGGAGCTACACATTAATTCCCCACCCCATGCTTAAAATCTTACTTTGTCCTCAAAGTAAAGAAAAAGAATGAAAGAGGTAGAGGAAACTCACAAAGTAATCAGGCATTCGGAAAATCATGTAGCATAAGCTGTCAGCAACAACTTGGATGCAATTGGCATTTGTGATCCTTCTTGGAGTAGGAAAATATAGACATCATCGCCTTTACCAAAGGGTCTGGCCAAGACACAAGGCAAAGAAAGCACAACACGACAAAGCAGTCCAACGTTCCAAGCATAATAATATCATCCAAGCAAAAGAAATAACACGACCCAGTAAAATAAAAAAAATCAGCTTTTCAGTACCTACTCAATCACTTAGACAAATTTAAAACATGAATTTCAAGTGATTTCAAGGAGCAAGAACTTAGTAAGCATAAATTGAAGCATGGGCACCATCCCTATCAGTAGTAACATTAACATCCCTATAAACTTTCCTGATCAATTTAACCTCATTCATGAGCCAAATCAAATATAAATGTTAGCAACTTGACCAGTAAAATAGAGATAGCCTTATCGATCATGCTCATCCATATTTTTCGAATACAATCGTGAAAAATCAATGGACACAGGGAGCAAGGCACAAGCAAAAGAAATCAATCAGAGTAACAAAAATCCCGCAACCATATCGAAGAACAATTAAGCAATAACAAACCCTTAACGCAAATCAACCCTTCCACTAATTCAGAATCAAATTCACAAAATTCAGATCATGATTACAAGTGACAAGGAAATCGATTCCCAAACCTGCACATACCGACCGGATATTGAAGTCGAAGCCTGGCAGCAGGATTGAGGCGGCGTCGGCGGATTTGGACTGGCGAGAGCTCTGCTGGACATGGATGGTCGATGGTGCTGGCAGCCGGCGAGAGGAGGCAGAGATCTGGGCGGCTGCTGCGCGGGTGGCTTCCTCGGTGGGCCGAAGGGAGATCCCGATGATGAGGCCGGTGGAATCCGGGCGGCGGAGAACGATGCGGCCAGGGGGATGAGAGGACTGGGCGGTGACGGAGGGACGCAAGCCAGGAGATGGGTTTCTGTCGTCGGTGCGGGAGTCCGGCGGCGAGAGGCTAGGGTTCCGACTGCGACGCGGGGACACCGAAAGCGGAGGAGAAGGGTGGCGGCGAAATCGGAGACGGTGGACTACCCGGGATGAGGGGAGGCGCTGAGTTTGAGACCGGTCGGAGTGCTCGACTGCAGACGGCCGGGGATGGTGGCTAGTAGGTGGTGAAGTGGTCCGCCGGTGATGGTAGGGAAGGGCGGTGATGGTGAGCACAAAAGGGCGAGGAAGAAAAGAGAGACAGAGTACCACTTTTTTTTTTTTTTTTTAATTTGGAAATTAAAAAATATATATATAAATAATCCTAACTAAAAATAAAAAGGAAATAAAAAAAAATTTAACTAAAAATAAAACGAAAAAACATACTGTATATAAAAAAAACGAGGGAGACAGCTTCTTTTTTTTTTTTTTTTTTTTACGAAATAAAAAAAATGTATATAAAAATTAATCCTAACTTAAAATAAAAAGAGTAAAGAAAAAAAACATACCTTGTTTCTTCTAAGATCGATTCAGACATTGTTAGAGCCCTCAATAACTTGTCAAACTCTTGGGCACATATTCCACATAAACGAGCATAGCATATGTAATACCACCAATTCAGTTCCATTGATGGCTTCTCAAAATATATGCTCCTCTTTTGTCATCTCTTAGTTCTTTGTCCGTTTGCACCCTCATCTAATTCAAACAACAGAATCCTCTTTGTCAAATTTTCCTCATCCTGCTCATCTATCCAATCTCCTAAGATCTCCTCGTCAAGAGAGATGATATCATAGTCGTCACTAACCACCACCTCCGTCTGCCGAGGAAAAATCTCTGAAATAATTGGAATTGTAATTGGTTGAGCCACTTGGATCCGCCTCATCTCATTATTGAAATCAATTTGGATCTTTATAAGTTGGGACTCCATTGCAGCAAAGTGCTCTTCCATAAGGGGCAACATAGACGATTCTTGTGATGTTTGCGGAGCCAGACATGGAGGCTCTAGTTGTCCGATTTGGAGCTCTAATTGTGCAATCTCATGTATGATATTCATCTCACGAGACAGTTGAGTTTTGCACAAATTGTATACTTCCTTAACCTTTCCAATCGGAACTCTAAACACTGGACAATCTTTAAATATATGATTAGAAAGTCCGCAAAAATCACAAAATAAATCATGAGTCATCTTTAGAGGCACACACCTAGACACACGAACAAAAACAGTTAGTAGCACAAGTGTTATGAACCGTAAGATAGGCTCACAACAAAGTTAACTATATACAATAATTGGCAAACACACAAAACAAAAAAATAAACTTTGATTCCCCGGCAACGGCGCCAATTTGATGAGCGGTTTTTAGTCGCGTTAACCGTATCAAAATAATTCGAACCTACCTAACTAATGTAGCGTGGTAAGCACGAGTCGATCCCACAGAGAATCAAGTTATTTCTAAGTTAAGTTTATTTACCAATTAGTATGAAACGGGGGGTTTTGAGTGATTGAAATAAAAAAGAAAATAAAATAAACTATAAACAAATTAATGCAAAGCAATTTAGAGAAAATCGCTCTACCTACAACTATCCACTTTATTTGGTTGAATTGATATTGTAATGAATCTCAAGTTCTAATGTCCAGTAATTGTTCTCAATTCAGATCGTGTAATAGCTTTTAGTCCTACCAGTCCTAAAAGCACTTATCACCAAATTATAAGGGAAAACCTTCACCAAATAATAAGGCAATAGCATTCAAACATGAATTATAATGAGATACAAGCGATTCCAACAACCCGTTAAAATAGCCTGTAATCGAATCTCCCTCACAATCTACCACAAGCAACCCGCGTATGGTGATTGTGTTCGCTACAGTGAATCTACAACTCCAAACCTGGAATTGGAAACCCTAGCAGTATGACTAGTATTGATAAACCTAGGTGATCAATCCAGATTAACCAATAATAAGCAATCAAGCAATAAACTCAGGAGATCGAAACAATTAACAAAGGACGAACAAGAGTAGAAAACTCACAATCAATACAAACAAAGCTTCAAATCGTAGATAGAACGGGAGAGTTTAGGTCTCCATAAAAATAAAACAAAACATACTTAGGGTTAAGAGGAATCAAAGTGGTCTCGGCCGTAGTCACGTATGTTCGGCCTCCCCCTCCGCCGTACGAATTGAAGTCTATATATATATATGGAAAACCTATCTAACTACCGTAATATAAATATATATATAATCTATCTATCCTAATCTATCTATCTAATTTAAATCTAACATATAATAATAATAATAATTAATAACATGTACTCCATATGAAAGAGCGCAGCACTTGCGCAAGTTGCAAGCCCGCATGACTCCTTCCGCCCTGCACCGTCCGAATCCAATTGCATTAGTAACTTTAGCGCACAATCAGCCGATCCTTTAATTTGTAAAATAATCTCCATAAATTGCAAGCAGTCTCCAAATTTATACGATCCAGCTCGAAAATACCTGAAATATATAAAAATACTAGTGTAGACTCCGAAAACCAAATAATATAAATTAAGCTATAAAATATGTAAAAATGCTCTAAACTAATATGCAAATCTATACTTAAAACATGACTAAAATATACTCTATCACCCGGCCCTGGGCAAGGGCAAGGTGGGCGACTGCCCAGGGCCTCGGATTTTATAGGGCCTCGTTTTACTAATTAATTTAAGTATATAATAAAAAAAATTAAAATTTATCAATAGTACACCTTGGCATAGTGGTTTGTAAATCTGTGAAGGATGAGTGCACTTCTCAATCCTAGTTTGAATCCCACTAGTGTCTTTTTTTGCCCATTTTTACCACTTTTCTTCCATTTTATTAACTTTCAAGGTGGCATTAAATGCATGTGGTTTTTTCCAATGACCTCATTAATTAATAGTACTAGTTTTTATACACAAGTTGCAACGTGTAACTTTTTTTATAGCCATAAATACTTAAATGTTATCACTTTTTAGTTTTTACTTCTCACAATTAAATACATACGGAGTAGTGGAGTACTACTTAACATTAACATTGATATTTAATACGTAGTATAATTTTAAATTCTTTGAAATGTGTATGGAAAAGTCAAACGAAAAATCTATGTAAAAAATCAATTGACATATATTTTAAATCAGGAAATAGTTTTTATACCAAGAATGGTGCATTAACCCTTTAACTTTTGTTGGTCTAACACTAACCCTTTTAACTTATCGAAAAGAAAAATTACATATAGTTTATCTTTTAGTTTTTAAATTATTTTCTAGAACATTTTTATTTTATTTTATTAACATGGCTTAACCTCCCCCTCTCTCCGAAAAAAGAGAGAAATGATCCACATGCTCGCTTGATAATTATATTTAATTGAATACTTGAGACTATTTTAATTGCACATTTGGAATTAGAATATCATAAAGATAAAACTAGTGAATTGTATAAAAATAATTGCAACATTTTTAAATGTCTAGTAACTAAATTATTTTTAATATTAATTTTATAGAGCATAAAATTGATAATTATGCAATAAAAATCATAATACATAACCATCCTAACAAAGCCTTCGTACTATGGACTAGAGAACTTTAATTAAAAATAAATAAATGGTTTTCTCAAAAGTATCTTATTTTAAGGAAAATTTTATGTAATATACCCTAATGTTAACAACAACGATAAAAAAATTTAATATTAGAGACTATTAAATTAAAAAAAAATTATCATTGATGAATTTATGTCCCGGGCCTCCAAAAATGATTGGACGGCCCTGCTTGGCACCCAACCAAAAATTAAAAAAAATTTCCTTTGGAAGATAAAAAAAAATGGGCTTCCAACCAAAGCTAAACTCGAACAAAGACGAATTGCGGTGCCTATGCAATGCGAATTCTATAATCACCCATGAGAAGATTTATACCATATCCTTCTAGAATGCCCAAACACAATAAACGTTGCCAACAATAGGGGTGGGCGCGAGACGTGATGAGACAGGACGGGGCTCGTCCCGCTTAATTTTTTTCGGGACGGGATTCACTCTTTTTTTTTAATCCCGCACGGGACGGGACAGGTCTTGTCCCTCGGATAAAAATAATAAAAACACTTGAACAATAAAAAAATATTTTCATTATAAAAAAACATCACTACCACTTAAAAAAACATCTTACTTATTAAAAAAAACACAAAAAACAAAAATTCAAACAAAGAAATATACACTGTCAGTCTGTCACTTAAAACATTAGAACAACTTCACTCGGGCAATGGTTTATGTAATCAGTAGTGTTTAAAATTTAAATGTAAATACATGAACTAAATATGTAAATCTAAAAATTGTAACGTTGCCTTAAAAAATATATATGTAAAAAAAATGAATCACTACTGTTAATATTAAAAATACATATAATATATTATATATATACAAATAATATATATTAAATATTATATATATAAATATTGTATATATTATAAATATATAATATATATTATATATAAAAATAATATATATTTTATATATTTTATATATAATATATATTATATATATAAATAATATATATTATATATAAAAATAATATATATTATATATAAAAATAATATATATTATATATATATGCGGGACGGGACCGGGATTTGTGGGATCTCATAGTCTCGTCCCGCATAATTTTTGTGGGACGGGACGGGGACGAAATCCCACCGGGACTGGGATTTGCAGGATTTGTGCCCACCCCTAGCCAACAATATTGAGTCAAACATATGCCGGGAATTAAATCAGTAAATATAATAATCTTGACAATAATCCAAGTGAAATATTGAATGATCTAAAACTAACATTAAGAGAGAGTCCTTTACCAAACTAACAACCATCTAGTGGAGCCTATGGTACTTTAGAAACCAAATAAATTTTATATATTTATATATAGAAAATAATATTTTTGTGTAAATAAATCGAAGATAAGGATAAATTTATACTGTATTTAATAAGGTATTTTTAGTAGAAAAAAATCAAGAGAAGAAAAAATTATGAAAATGTGAAGCTAATGGGGTTTGAACTCAACCTTAAAGATAAAAACCCCTCCCTCCCAACTAAGTCAAGTTGTTTTTGTGATTCATTACATATTTTACACTTTTCATCCCAAAAATTAGTAAAAGTTACAACAACAAAAATCCATAAAAAAATGTTACTATTCATCAGAAAGTCTCTCTTTTATATACGTAAAATAGGATATATAGAAGCACTGTATGGATGATCATAAGCATGTGTGACCCAATGAACACTTTCAAACACCATTTGTCTTGAGAAGATGAAAATTGGTTTGTATCAAACCCTATTTTTGTACCTTATCAATGAACCTATGCTATTCACTCCCTAAAACTTCAGGGTTTTGACCATCAGAGTGCGTCCGAGTGTAATTACTTGGGTTGTTTTTGTAGAACATGAGGATGAACACATAACACACCTTCACAGGATCTCTAGTTTGCTCCATCTGGTGCTTGTGCGGCTGTGCCCCACTATTAACTATAAATTTGATGAAAATCTTATAAGTAAACATCTAAGTCCAGCGAGTACCTTGTGACAAAACTCTTCGGAGTAAAAGGAAACTACCCGTTACTTCAAGAAAATTGCTGTCAAAATTTTACAAGGACCATCTTCAGATTCATTTGGATCAATCTGAATTGAATCGAATGGACACAAAACAAGCCGGGGCGTTCAATTCTAAAACGACCAAAATCAACTTAAGACCACATTAAGCGTAAAAAAGAACCAAAAAATTGGAACTAAACTCATGAAAACAGAGAGGAGCGATTTGAAATTGAAGTAGGGTCCATGAATCAACACAAAGTTGAACTAATACAAAGTCAAGACTCAAACACAACTTGCTGCACCTCTCGATCACTCACTAATGCTCTCGGCATGTCCGCAACCCAAGTCTTTTAATCTAGGCCGTCCCACTTACCACCGAAGGCCATAAAATTCCCCCAAAGATCAGTTGAAGCAGCCCCGAGTGCCCCACAAAATGAGCAACAAAAAAGGCTCAAAATCATACGAGCGGCAAGGAAAAAACCGCTCAAACAGTCAAGTTCCGGGCCATGTTACAGATAACTCGCAGTGTTTCTGAGTGAATGATGAGTTGGGAACAAGAAAAGGCTATGTAAGGAGCCTAAGGAGTATGATGGAAGAAACAACGGAAGAAATGAAGCTCTGTGGTGGCCGCAGTCAACACCAGAAGCGGGGGGGATCCTTTAAAGGACCGGGGGTGGCAGTCGCCCCCTCAATCAAAAATGAAATTTAATATACATATTCGTCTCGCCGATAGCTTCGATTTGATATATTATAAGCTCAAATCCGACAACTGAGTAAAAAGTTATAAACGTTTCAAGACTGAAGTGATATAAATTATTTTTCACATCATTTACCAAATTAATACACTTCTATCATATACATCATTTGTTAAACTTCATAACTTAATACTATAATTAAACCCAAAAACTTCAAATATTGATGATTTTTTCGAAAAAAAAAATAGAGATCAATTTTTCGCCCCCTCAACTAAACGCTTCAGGATCCGCCACTGACCAGAAGTCAGCCTCTGGACCACGTTCGAATGATTCCTGCACAACATGACATTTTTGTGCGTGCTTCTTGAGCACCCGATGATGATCTCTGCGTGCCCCCGCCTCAAATTCCAACTTTATATTGGCATGGTAGTTTTCAAATAAAGTATATTTTTTTTTGAATTTGGGTAATTGGGTTAAATTGTACATTTTCATATATATTTTAATTTGGCATTAGTTTACAAAGTTTAATTAACATCAGTAACATATTTTTTTTAAAAGTATTTGTATTAATAATTAGTTAATTTAATAAAATTATATACGATTCATTGCGACAAATATCATATACAGGCTTATTGGGCCGCTAGCTAGGGGAGATTCACATTCATATGGGCCAAAAAGCCCATGTGCTTTCAGTAAGTCAGGCCCAATTAGCAGATTTGGAGGCGTACGCAAGAAGCCCAAACGGCGTACGCCTCTCTGACTGAGACACTGAAAACTCCGCCTAACTAGATACGATACGCTCTCTCTCACACTCGTCAGTCGGCGCAACTTACCGCACGTTTCCTGAAGGCGCATATTAGCACAACTCACGAGTGCACTTTAGCAGCGGCCCTCGTTCTCTCAACCATTTCATATCTGTTCCCTTTTTCACCCCTTCCACAAAAACGGCCAAAGCCCAAGACTCCTCCTTCCTCATCTCTCTCTGTGAATTAGGGTTACCGGCAACTTCAACTTGTTCCCTCGCTCTCCATCGTCGTCTCCGTAGCTCTACGGGGAAGCTTCAATTCCTCCCATCTCTTTCGCTTTCTGTACCTGTCTGATTGAGTTTTGCTACTCTCTCCCTGTGATTTTTGGGGATTCGATCTTCTTTCAATGCCTGAAGCCTTGCTCAGTTCATCGGCGGCGGCTATTGATCCTAGAGGCTTCGAATTTGCTGTCTTTTCCTTGGAAGAGTCGAGCGATCCTTTGAGATACTCGACTTCCTCCAATTTTTCTTGCTGAACCGTATGAAATTGGGATTGCGATTTCCCTTGGCCCCTTTCGGGTTTGGTGGCTTGTGAGCGGGAGGTCGTTTGCTTGCCGCATGGCTCCGAGCAGGAGGAAATCCAGTAAGAAGGCGGCGGCCGAGGCTGCTCGCCGGCAGTGGAAAGTCGGTGATCTTGTTCTCGCGAAGGTCAAAGGTTTTCCGGCTTGGCCGGCAACGGTATGTTCTTACTCCCCTCTTATTTTCTGGCATATTCTTCGCCCTTTTCCGTTGATTTTATGAGGTGAAAAAAATTAGGGTTTTGTGTTGGTGAAGGGTGTCTACTCTATTTCTTGAGTCGAGGGGTTATTCAGGGGTTTGTCGATAGATCTAGGAGTTGAAACCTGAAAGTCGATTGTATTTTGATCCTTGCATGTTTGGACTTCTTAGTGTAGTTTGACAGCATTGTATACTTCTGGCTAGTCTCTGGTTGTTGTGCTTGAGCTTCTGTAGAAGTTATCAAATACAGTGTTTTGATCTTTTTTTCCCATATTCTCATCTACTTCTGGGAGGTGGTTGTGTTAGACTAATTTTAGAACCTGTTCTAGGTTGCATACTTTTAAGTGACAGTATGACAGTGACGAGGTTGCATGCGTTTACAACCTGGGGATGTATGAATTGGTCTGTTCATTACTAGTATGGAACTACCACTGCCAATTGGGATTTATAGGATATATTATGAGATACGGTATTAGATCAGACTATATGATGAGCTTTTCTTGTGATTTGAATAATTTATTGAGTTTTGAGGTTACACAAAGATTTATTAATGCTTATAAGTTGAATTTTCTCACCGTTCAAGTTATAATGGGGAAAGCTTTGTCACCTTTATTTTTCATTAGTTAGCAAGCATATTTATTTGCATCATTAGTAGGCCCCTTGATGAACAGAGGCGAAGCTTACTACCAAGATAGTTCGACTTACTATCAATTTTTTGATGATCATGAAATGAGATAGTGTTAAATACCAAGTATAGCAACCTCTTCCAACTTTCCTTATTTGATGCCAGTGTTAGATATATCATCTAGCTTGTTAATTCATTGACCGTCACAACATTATGCAGTTTCCATATCTGTTCAAGGGCCCGTTACTTCCCTTGTTGACATTGAACCTGCTAGTCCTTTTCCGTTTACTATCTCTTTTCATGAAATCATGCTATGAAAGAAAAATCAGGCAAGGGGAGAGACTAGAGAGAATAACCTTTATCAGAATACTTTATTTTAGACCTAATGTTTATGGCAAGCATTACTTACCTCTCCCCAGTCAACCGGTCTTTCATAGCAATACTTATTGATCCTAGGTTAATGGCAATGCTTTTATATATTGCTTTTATGTTTTATATTTTATATAATGCCAGTGACCCTTAACTGCTTTTATGTTTTGTAAACTGATGAGGTTGTTTCTGATGCTAGGTAAGTGAGCCTGAGGCATGGGGTTATAAATCTGACAAGAAGAAAATTCTAGTGTATTTCTTTGGAACCAAGGAGATGTAAGTATTTTGGTTCTTATATAATGTATATTTTATCTGCTTTTGATCTTTTCGCTCTTGATTTCTGTTGCATCTCAATTGTTTAAGATGCTGGCCCGGCTGAAATATTGTGCTGTCTTTCAAGGGTTAATGTGAAATTATAGTTTTTTTTAGTGAAGAGATGGTCTGCATATGATGTACTTTGAATCTTGTGTTGCAACACAGTTGGTTGTTTCACAAGAGAAGAAATGAAGAATAATACTTTCACAAAGAGCTTATCTTGCATGACGATGTGTTACCAATGAGGTTGCAGTATATATCAATGTTGATTGTTGACTCTCATAACAAGAAACTTTGGTAAGACTTCAACTTCGCGGATTATTGCGGATAAATGAGGGGCAAACGTGGGGAGAGAATGGGAGAACTATGTTCTGCTTGATGGGGGTTAGCAGTTTCATGAATGATGTATCATTAGTGGGGGCTAAAGCATCTAGTTTCCTCAGTCTTTCCCGCCTCAATTTATTATCCTATCCTGAAGAAAAGGAATATTTGTCAGTAGAAAACATTGTTTTCAGATGTAATGTTAGATGATATGATGCTGGTGGTAAATTAGTATCTCCATTGTAAGAGCTCATGGTAGAAAAAAAATATGCCTGACAAACAAAGGCATGTACGTCTTGCACCACTGCACAATTGCGCTTAGCCTGCCTTTGGAGGTCTCAGCTCAAATAAACCCCTAGGTGGCATTTTCCTTATTTTTCCATGTTATAGGGACAAATGCTACTCTTGTTAATTTGTTGGGTGTTGTCTCTCCTCATGTACCTGTTCCTACAGTAGAGAAGTTTTGGTGGTAAAAGAATGAGTTGGCAACTTCTTGCACCTATTTGGCCCTTGGCCAAACAGGTGCTTATAGTTGAATAAATATAGCCTAGAAACTTTGGGATAGGTTTTATCATTACCTTTCGACTAACGACTCCTCTAAGTATGGAAATCAGAATGTCATTTAGATTATCCACAAATCACAATGGTGGGCTTGCCCAACATTTCACTCTCCTTTCCTCCTTCCACCATATTTTCTCTTTCTTCCGCCTCACTTTCAACTAACTTTACTCTTTACCCTCCACAGTTCATTTTTCATTCCCTTCAATCCTAGGCTTGCCCAGTAATTTCTTTCTCCTACTTTTTACATGCCTCACAATGCTAGGCTTGCCCAACAACTTATTACTCCCACTGTTTCTATTGGATCTAAAGTTAGGCACCCCCAACGAGAGGCAACCCCTAAAGAGGAGAGAGAGAGCAATTGGGTAGGAGGTTACCCTCCATTTGCTTACATCAGCAATTCAGAAAATTGAGCGAGGTGCCCTTCTTATATTGGGTATTTAGTTTAGATATTAAATCTCCTGGTACCGTTCCTCTTATAATCTAGATGAATGTTAAACTTGTAACTCTACCCTCACACATATGCGAGAAATTGCAAGCCTTGATTTAATATATTCATGGCATTTCATCAAAATATTTTAAAGTATTTGAGGCCATTATGGTTAGGAGTGGTTTTATATTGTATGTTATCATTTTGGTTATTTTGTTGAGTTCGCATCTCCTGTAGACATTTTTAGGAGGCAGTGTATTTATGTTGGTTAATTTTCTGTAGTATCCTCTTATTGCCTTGTGAGATTTTTGAGGAACTATGATTTCTGAAATGTAACTCTTGATCTGCTAATGCAGTGCTTTTTGCAATCCTGTTGATGTTGAACCATTCACTGAGGAGAAAAAGGAGGCTCTTCTGATCAAACGTCCTGGGAGAAGTGCAGATTTTCTTAGGGCAGCTCAAGAGATTGTTGATTGCTATGAGAAATTGAAAGAAGAGGGCATAGATAAACTTGACACTGATGAAGCCCCTCTAGAAAATCCTATTGTTAGTAAGGTTGATGTTCAGAATGCTGTGCTTTCCACTGAAACACCAAATTCAAGACTGAACAATTCAGGCTTTGTTAATGCAAGGAGTGAACGAAGCCCTGTCATTGAAGATGGTTCTAGATCTAAAGATTTTGAAACTTCCCAGGATACAGAGATTCCCGAAGAGCCCTGTAAAGAAATTTTGGATCCTGACTCTCCTGACAAGACATTGCTAAACATCAAGAGGGCATGGAGACCTAAAGGTACTCAATCCCAATGTCTGCTAAAAGCTAAGCCATCAGTTCACAGGTCCCAAAGTTCATTAAAATTTGATTCCCGTCATATTGAAAATGGGAGCGGGTCATCTCATGATTGCAACAGTTGTGATAATGAGGGGGCCATAAATGGATATTTGGACCAATCTATGAGAAGAAACAAAAAGAAAAGGCATGCATTAGATCCATCGGTTCATGGCATTGGAGAATCAATGGTGTATAATTCAAATGGTGCTGCTGAAGATACTAGTTCAGAGGCTTCCATGGCCGACTCCGATGCCTTCAGCAATTTTGAAGATAGTAGTAAGCATTCCAACACTGAGCACAGGCAGTCTGAACATCTGGTTAACTCTGGTCAAGGGGATTATACTGCAAGCAAAGGGCTTGAATTTGATATGAAAACTGTAGTTTTGCGGAAGAAAAGAAAGCCAGGAAGAAAACGGGTGGCAGCTGATATGGTAGAATCTGTTGCTCCTTCAGATTTGGAGACAATAACAAATACGCAAAGTTTGCTACCAACGGGAAGAGATTATGCTGATAGAAATCCAAAAGAGGACGGTGATGAACATCTACCACTTGTTAAACGTGCTAGAGTTCGAATGGGGAAAACGTCTTCAGTAGATGAGCAGCTTGAAGTGCTTATAGAGAGGGAAGAAAAACCTTCAGAGACCTCTATGAATTTATCTAACACAACAATGGCTTTTGCAGTGGATAATGGTCCTGAAAAGTGCTCTTTAAATGCCATGGACTCTTCAGTTTATTCATCGCCTTCTGATGGTTCTCCTACAGTTCTGGAGGAAAAACCTCCAGTTTGGAAGGTCATGAAAGGGCAAACATCGAGCTGTTCATACGATGGTGAAGCTGCTCTACCTCCATCTAAACGCCTTCATCGGGCCTTGGAAGCCATGTCAGCTAATGCTGCTGAAGAGGGTCAGCCATCTATTCTGGCTTCATCTTGCATGAAAGAGGATATGAATGGATGCAACAATGAGTTGAAAACCAGCTCCCAGAAAATATTGAAGCCAGAGGGATATCAATCGGAGCACGAGGAATCTTTGAATTGTAATGGTGCATCTTGTGTTGATGCGTTCAGAGTCAGTTCTGGTTCTGATCCATCCACATGTGAAGGGCATGTCTTAGTTGATGGTAATATAACAAATGTCTTGGTTGAAGATACCAACCATAACAAAAATGACCATAAGCAAGACAAGATTGAGGAGGCAGTTGTTTGTCCATCTGTGGTTGATGGAGGATCTGATACAGTTGCAGGAGCTTCTGATTCTGTGCGTGGAGTTAGTCCTCCATTAAATTTATTGAACAGTCCTGATGGACGTAAGTCCAATTTGTTACCGGATCAGTGTGTTTCATATCAGTTGCCGGTTGAGGATGAGAAGGAAGTCGATAGTTTGGCTGAATTGCATAGCAGCACTACTAAGGACCATAATGTATTTGAGCATTCAATAGAGTCAGAGATGAGATCAGATCCTACCTCAGGAGATGCTGTAGTTGATAGGTTTAGATGCCAAGGTGGTGCCTTATTCGGCCAATGCAGCAAAGAGACTGAAAATGCCCAAGCCATTGACATTTTGAAGCCCGTAAGTGAAGTGACTAGAGCTTCCCCAGTTCTTGATCCGTCAGCTGAAGAAAAACTCCAGGTTGCTAGCATGTAAGTTGTTCTGCTGATTTAATTAATTAAATTGCTTCTGCAAACTGTTATGACTTATGACTGATCTTGAAAAGTAGATTGTTTAGAAATTTGATTTCTGTATTTCTTCATGCTTCCCCGTCCACCTACTTCAGTACAAGAGTGTAAATATCCAGGTGACACAACAACATTTGTTTAGCACGGTGGTACACATTCATGTAGTCTTGGTGTCCTGTGTACCACTCTTCACAAATATGAGTTGCATTTACTCCATATTTATGAAGACTGCCACCTGGATTGCTCCACTCTAATGGAAGGATGTTTTCCCCAAAATCCATAGAAAGAAAAACTTGAAATAACAAGGGGTGCTGATACTATTTGTAAAAAAACATGTTATATGACTTGCATTTTGCTGTTTTCCCCTAGGTGTGAGGCTGTTAAAGAATCCCCTCATCTCCCAGCAGTTGTCAAACCGTCTTCTCCTGTGTTAGATGTGACTACATCGCCACGATTGTCTTGTTTGACCTCTGCTGCTAAATTAATTGATCAAGTTGCCTCAAATTCTCCGGTTAGAGGGGATATCCCTAGGAGGGTTTCTCCTCCAAATACCTTTGGCATGGCATCTGATAGGAGTAATATTTTACAGCCTAATGGTTGTTGCATTCCTGATGCTAATTTTTGCAAAGAGAAGAATGCTTCTGATCTTGATGAGAATATAAAATACAATTCAGAAGCATCTCACAGTATGAAATCCTCAAACAAGTCGAGCAATAGCACAGAATCCTCAAACAAGTCAAGTAATAGCATGGAAGTAAAGGTTGCACTTGCATCTTTTGAAACAACACTTGGAACATTAACAAGGACAAAAGAGAGCATCAGCCGGGCAACTCGAATTGCAATAGACTGTGCTAAGTTTGGCATTGCTACTGAGGTATGGCTATGTTATAGTAGTTTACTCTGTATTATTCTACCACAATGAGCTTAATAATAAAATACTGTACATGCTCTTTGAATGTGCTTCTTTTTGTTTGTGAAGTGCATATTTTCTCCTGTTTATAATTTTCTCTACTCAGATTAACTTGTAGATTTGGGGGCTACTCTCTTTTTAAAACATTAACTAGAGTCCAGTTTAGTCTAGTGAAGAACTTCCTCAATTTTATAGAAAACTACAGACTGATGTGTTATCATTTGAGATTTATATGCTTGAATACATTTTCTATCAGATTCTTACATGCATTTTATCTCAAGGTTCTTGAAACCCTTGCTCGTTGTTTGGAGAGAGAATCAACCTTGTACAGAAGGGTTGATCTTTTTTTCCTTGTGGATTCAATTGCTCAATGCTCTCGAGGTTTGAAAGGTAAGGCGTTCTCTTCTCATTGTCATGTCTTCTTTTTAATTTTTTAGATAATATGTTAAATGCTTTGAACTTGTGTGTTCAGGAAGCATTTGTGATGCATACATATCAGCTATTCAAGCAGCATTGCCACGCTTATTGTCAGCTGCTGCTCCTGGTGGATATGTTGCTAGAGAAAATCGGCGGCAATGTCTGAAGGCAAGGAATCAATTGTTTTCTTTGAACTTGTGCTCTTAGAGCTGTTATCTTAATATACAAAGTTTCAGCCTTTTGTTTGTATTGCTACTAATACATTTTCATCGAATAGGTATTGAAGCTTTGGCTGGAAAGAAAAATTCTTCCAGATTCCATTATACACCAACATATCCGGGATATTGATTCTCATTGTTCTTCATCTTCTGCCGGTTACTCCCGGCGTATGTCGAGGACAGAAAGGCCCTTCGATGATCCTATTCGGGAGATGGAGGGTATGAATGTTGACGAGTATGGAAGGTGCGAACTAATCCCTTGTACATTTTTTAGATATATTTAAACGTAGTTTGCTAAAAATAAAATTCTTTTCTTCAGTAATTCTACCTTCCAGCTTCCAGGGTTTAGTATGCCTCGCATGGTCAGAATTGAGGATGATGGAAGTGATTCAGATGGGGGAAGCTTTGAGGCTGTCACCCCTGAGCACGAGACCAACATTCATGTAGATGGAGATGTATCGGATTTGCCTTCAATTGAGAAACGTAGACATATCTTGGAAGATGTTGATGGTGAGCTGGAGATGGAGGATGCCTCCCCATCTTGTCAAGTTGAGATGGGGCAGGCCATGAGCCCCCCCAAAACTGATGCTGCTCATGCTTCAAATCTCCTTGAGCAGAACATTCCGCCTTTTTTTGTGCCCCCACTTCCTCGTGATCTTCCTCCTCCAGCACCTCCGGCACCTCCGGCACCTCCACTGTCTAAGTCTCCAACACCACCACCACCACCACCGATGGGGCTGGCACCACAGCCGCCGCCTCCACCACCCCCACCCCCACCAGTGTTGCAACCACCCCCACCTCCACCTCCACCCATGCCACTGCCACCGCCCCCACCCCCACCCCCACCCTCACCCCCTCCTGTGATGCATCCATCTACAATATCGCGTCCAGGCGTTGATTTACATGATCACGTTAAAAGACATGTAAGTTTTGACATGCAATTTGGATGACATGCAATTTGGATTTTCATTTTTGAAGGCTATATTGATGTTCGCATAGGTATGGTGCAAAATATTTTATTTTCTGAGAGATTTGGCTGTTCTTGATGTATGTTTGCCCATCTAAATTATTTGCAGAATTTTCAAGAACCTATGCCATTGTACCCTCCTGCTCCAAGAGCTACATCCCAGATGCAGATGGGGGATTCTTTCCCTTCTTGTTCATATAACTCTTACTCTGCAGAACACAATTCAGTTAGACCTGGCAACGATCCTTACCGTGGAGATTCTACCTACCATCATCATAATGCTTACCATGTCAGGCCTCCTAACACAGCTCCTTCTGATCAGTTCTCATATTTTCAAGGAGAACACAGAGTTGGACCACACCGGGAGCCACCAGCGCCTTCCTATGGTGAACATTCTCGCTATGCACCCACACCAGAAAGTGCGCATTTTCACGGCGATCGTGATAGGAACAGAACAGGAGCATATGAGTATGCAGAAGACTGGAGATTCTCTAGACCTTCATATCATGGTAAATTTGTTTGCTTAAAATTGAAAATTTATCATCTCCTTGTTCTATAATCATACCTTTTTATTTAATTTTCCCATGCTCCCATCATACAGATAAATCAAGAGGCCATGCAGCTCCATATTCACATCCTTCCCATGAATCTAGTAGACCGCATAATCCTGGCTGGGGTTATAGGCCTAGACCAATGCATCATAGGTATCATGGCTCCAGTAGAAATTACCCTGAAGGTCCACCTCCAACAGCAACCAGAGGTTTGTGATCGTAGTTTTCATCTTTAGCCTGCCTTGTTCTAACCTTTTGATTTCTCATTCACTCGGTTTTTCCAACAATTTTTTTTTTTTTTTGGTTTTTTCAGCTCCTGGCCCCGGTTTCTGGCCACCAAGATAGTTACGGCGTTTGATGTTAGTACTGGTGCTACAAGTGGAGGCTACTAATGCATCCAGGATTTCGACGTGCACCCTTAATCCATCACTTAAGCCCAGATTTTGCGGCTTGTTCATAAGTTCCCGAGGCAATGCTCTGATCATTTCTTGAAAGGCAAGATGAGACACCAAATGGGCACACCGAACTTCTGATGTATATAATGTACTTTCTTCACCTTGCTTTTGACAGGTAAAGTGCCAGGGAACATTCAAAGAAGAGCTGTGATGTTATCTAATTCCCGAGTTGGCTCATTATATTGAAGAAGAAAGAGAGAGATTAGTTTCAGTTCTCCTAGACCTAGTGAAGGTTTAAGCCCATCCTAAGGAATTGTTGTGTGAAGAGATTCAAATATGTTTTTTGCATATCCAGGCTCACTATCTCAAACCACTATAAAGTTAAATAGTATTTGTCACCTTGTCTATATATGCCTTTAGCATTTGTTTCAGTTGGGTTTTAGGTGCGGCCTTTTTTTGTTCCAAAAACACTTGTGAAACACTGAAACTGTAGATTTGGAGTAATCAAAGGAAGAGATGGATGTCAATCTAATGCCTTTTAGCTTGTTCTGATCGAGTCGTTGCATTCGGCCTAACAGGTGCCGATGTGTTGGAGGGTGTGTTTGTTGAATTCCAAAATGCATGCTTTATGCAATTGTTTGGTGGCATTATTATCTATGGCATAAATCGAAATAACATAATTACTCCAAAAACACAGAAGTCTAAAAAGGATGCAGATTGAAGTTTTGCCTGCTGTCATCTTATTGTAGCATAAGCTTCAGTTCAGTATTCTCGGTTCCCGATTGAGTCACCATGATCTACGTCCTCTCACAATTCCAGTCGAGCTGAGATGTGGGGCCCGTCGAGCTGAGATGAGGGGCCCACAATTCCTTTCGAGCTGAGGTTAATATATAGAGGTAACTGTTTACCTCAATTTCAAGCCTCCGAATATCTACATAGAAAGGCATGTTCTTCAATCACAAAGCCATCACCTTCGCGATCTCCTCCCTCTCATCTTATTCATCTTCTCCATCGGCAATCATCCAAAACCCCAAAGTCAGGGCTTTTCTCCAATGCGCCTCCATTTCCAGTCTCAAGGTCATTTGGCGCAAAGACCAGAAGCTCGATCAGGCAATTCTCAACGACCGCAAATGGCGTCTCTGCTCCCGAGTCGTCCGCGAAGTCCTCAACGAGCCCAACCACTCCCTCCCTCTCGGTTACCTCGAGAAGCGAAGGCCCCGCCTCAAGCTCAGTGTCAAAGTCAAGACCTTTCTCACCCAAAACCCTAGTTTGTTCGAAACCTATCTCGATCGGATCAAACCTAAGTCCGAGCTCGTCCCCTTTGTTCGCCCCTCCGATCGGCTTCGCCGGTTTCTGGGGGAGGAGAAGAGGATTTATGAGCAGAATGAGATGCTGATTGTTGAGAAGCTGTGCAAGCTGTTGATG
Organism: Persicaria tinctoria; assembly: GCA_037127255.1. NCBI lineage: Eukaryota > Viridiplantae > Streptophyta > Magnoliopsida > Caryophyllales > Polygonaceae > Persicaria > Persicaria tinctoria. The sequence goes on along the minus strand of JBANSL010000005.1, from coordinate 1,325,673 downwards.
ATGTCGAAGGATAAGGTGCTTAGCAACGATAAATTGCTCCATGTGAAGCGGGAGTTCGGGTTCCCGAATGATTTCTTGAGGGATTTGGTGCCCCGGTATCCGAATTACTTCAAAATTGTGGGGTGTATTGAGGAAGAAGGAAAATCGTGGCTTGAATTGGTCTCATGGGAGCCAGAGTTTGCTCAGTCAGTGATAATGAAGAGAGCTGTAGAAGAGGAGGAATTGACAGGGATTAGGGTTAGGCCCTCTTTCAATTGGCAGCTTCCACGAGGGTTCCTGATCAAGAAGGAGATGAGGGAGTGGGTTAGGGATTGGATGGAGAGGCCTTACATTTCGCCGTATGATGATGCATCCAATTTGGACGCCGCATCTCCCGAAATGGAGAAGAGGATGATTGGAGTTCTTCATGAGTTGTTATCCTTATCGTTGTTTAAGAGGATTCCGGTTCCTATATTGGGGAAATTCGGCGAGGAGTATAGGTTTTCCAATGAATTCAGCAATGCATTCACCAGGCATTCAGGGATCTTCTATATGTCCCTCAAAGGTGGGATCAAAACTGCAGTGTTAAGGGAGGCTTATGAGGGTGATGTATTGATTGATCGAGATCCGTTGCTTGTGATTAAAGATAAGTTTGTTGAGTTGTTGGAGGAAGGTCGGGCGCAGAGAGCGGAAGAGTTGAAGTTGCACAGGCTGTTAGCTGCTCAAAAGAATGTGGAGTTGATTACTTCTTCGAATGGAGAATCAGATTTCAATGAAAGTGGCTTTGAACAGTTGGAAAATGAGAAAACACAGTGACAATGGCCTTGGCCCCTTTGAAAAGGTTTGTAGACTCCACCGTGGAAGTTTTGTTCTGTCATGGCTGTTTTAATATGCATTACATTATGTGTTCAAGTACATTATGATTCATTTTTATACAATCTATAATAGTTATCTCAATAAAGTTGATTCCACCAAGGAAGTTTCATCACTTGGGATTTAGGAAGTTACTGTTGAAGAACACTTTTTGCAGCTGGCCAATGCTCTGGACTAGCATCATCTTACCATTTACCAGTGTGACATACCCGACCTATTTGACATTGGTGATTAACTTACTGATGTTCACAGGTTATAGTATTACTTGCACAAGTTAGGCACTGGTTCTTCTGTCACTGTTTGCTTGTCATTGGACTCAGATTATAGTGTTACACACAACTAATGCCGTAGCAGTGCAAACCTTGTGCCAAGAGTGTATACAACACATTTTTTTTGGAAATTTTCCCATGAGTGCCTCAAAGACAATGCCTTTTTCTTTCCTACACTCGTGGACACTATACACGAGTGCCTCAAAGACACATGTAACATACAGTGCCCTTTTCTTGGAGATGAAAAGAAAATTTGACTTTGCTGCTATACATTATGTCTTCTTATAACTTCAAAATGATGAATCCCGGAGCTGGTTCGTGTTGTTGCTCCAATATATGGGCGAAAGCGAAAGCTGCTAGCCTGCTGCAAAGTGGTATTCTTTGACGTGCTTCGTGTTCATATTTTTGCTTTCCTGCAATGTTTTCCATTATCGGCTTGAGTTTTTAGCTATTTATTCATTCCATATTTCCCATCTGTGTCCTCTGCAGCGAAACTTGCCATCTAGACCTCTGGCTGCAATGCAACTGGAATTACTTATTGGATGTTAAGCTATGCAGCTGTGAGTTTTTGAACAGTTTCTCACACGGAATGAATGGGCTGACCAATACGCCATCTAGAAATATGCTTCCCTTAGAGCCTTGCTCACATACCTGTTTCACCTGTTAATTGACCCAACGAACCACCTACCTCTGGCCAATAAGAAACAGATGATTAGCTCCGTAGAACTTAAAGCCAGAGTCGTTTCGAATCCTAGTTGATTTACAACTTCCTTCGTAGATTGATAATAGACTTCATGGGGAAAGCCAAGTTTTATCCATCACTGTTGTTGGCTGCACTTCTGGTACTGGTACGTGTTTCAGTCTGCCCTTTACCCCAACCACCTGGAACTTTTCATCCCCTTTGTGTGTCGCAGTTTGCACTCGCCGCCCATGCTTGTGCTACAATCTCATATGAACCCGAGCCACATTCTTCCAAACTCTCAAGTATCGTGCCTCTATCTTTGGTTCCTCTTCCTGGCTTCGACAACCTCTACCACAGCCACAGTCATGGCCGCAATCACAATCACAGTCACAGTCATGGGCGCAGTCACGGTCACAAGCACAGACACCGCCGCCGCCGCCGCCACCACCACCACCACCACCACCAAACAGTGGCATCAAGAGAGTGCTGCCGTTGGCTGAAGGCCATAGACGCCATATGCATCTGTGATTTGCTGCTCCGGTTGCCAGTTTTCCTCGCCAGGCCTATCCACGGGTACAAAGTGCTGGTGGATGATGCTTGCAAAATCGAGTACAAGTGCCCTGGACGATTCGGACGATTCATGGCACAGCCTTGAAAGGGTCTCATTGCTACAACCTGTAGTTTTCGCCTTAAGCTGTTCTGATTGTTATGTGTTGTTGATCCGTGCATAATCGCATCAAATGTAGCTTATTTAGACCCAATGCTGCTCAGTAGCTCATCTACTTTACTGATGCTTAGTGAATGTCAGAGTGATCAAGTTTCTGGCTTATGTGAAGTCAATAACTCACTTTTGTTATCACCTTCTTGTTACCGTATGCTACAATGTAGAGTCGTTTTACAGCTGAATCGGGTCCAAACCCCAATCTACTATCTGTCATGGGAAATGGATCATCTTCCTGTCAGTGAAATCTACACACCTATAATAAGCAAACCAGTTTCAGTCAATTTATGTGGATTTGAACAAAACCATATATATATGTATGTATATTCATCCTTTTTATAGAAGGGCACTTGACTCATTGACTCTATACAGAAACTTCATCTGAAGGGAAAATGCCGATTGGCCTCATATTTTACCCCTACACTTTGAATTAAGTACTCTTTTCAAATAATTATTGGTCAACTAGTTTTAACTTTTAAGAAACAAGTCAATGGTAATAGGAAATAAGGAAAATCGCAACAACAATATCTGACATATTGAATCCTTACATGTATAAAAAAAAATGGTTTTTCTATCCTATGTCCCTGACATGACATATTACAGAAAGGGCAAGCGACCATAAAAATCTAATTAAAAAAAAGTTATACCAATTAAAATTTTAAAAAAATAATAAATTTAGGGTCTTATCCTCTGTTACCATAAGTCTCAGTGTTAACAAGTGGATCTTGTAAGTTGTAATTTAGTATAAATGAGACGTGAGAAGTTCATAAAACATGATAAATGGACAATAAATTAGAAAAAATTGAAAAAAGGCTTTGTTTTACCGCTTTTAAGCTTTTCTTCAATAGTACTAAACGAACAAGATGAAGGGTCTTTTGCAATTTGAAGCTTCATACTTTCACCATTTCATTTGGTATTAGATTACAAGATCTATCATAGCGAGACTTGCGTATTTGGCATCAAATGTCTCAAATGTTTCAAATGTTATGATATTATACGAAATTCTCAAATTCGTATAGGATCTCAAGCTTTAGAGATGAGAGTACAACTACAGTATATATATTCCAAATGTTTGGTTATTTTTATTATTATTATTACGTAAAAATTCGAGCTCAGATATAACTGAAACTCGAGAGGCCGACAAGTAGGTAAACGGGTGGACCGTTGAAAATACAATAAACCGAAAATACAAGAAAGAAATAAAAAAAAAGATGCATTCCTCACGTTACATGTGCACTGAGATGAACGAAATTAAGCAGGACTAAAACCGAATCGTTGAATTGTTTGGTTATTTGATTCAATCTTCCTATTTTTGGATTTTAATAATATTAATTATTTTTTTCTCTAAAAAGGCATCTGTTAAAAGGTTTAATTTAGAAATGTTTTTCTAATTTAACTATATTTTTAACGGTTTTTCTATCGTATGCCCGAAGAGCATAAGATAAGATTATAACCGAGAAAGATACCCTACCAAAAATAAATAACACTAGGAATCTAATTTAAAATTTGGCTAATACGTTGTAATTAAGGATATATTTTTTTTCTAAAATGAGAATCTTATACTATGCCTAAGGATATAAGATAGACAAACCCTATTTTTAATTGCTTTTCACCCAAATGACCAAATTTAGAGAATTTTTCCCTATAATCCATGAATTAAATAAGGGGAAATTACAGAAAGCCACCCCTTAAATATGGGTGTTTTCACTTAACCACCCCTTAAATTCAAAATTACAGAAAACCACCCTTTAAATGGTTTTTACTTACAACTCACCACCCCTTCATCTATTTTCATTAGTTTATCATTACATATATTATATTTTAATATCTTTAAACTCAAATTTGATTATAAATATGTTCAAATTTTGAATTTAAGGGCTTGATTATATTTTAGTGATCATTTTATTTATTTTTAATAAATAGTTAATAATTTTCAACTCAAAATATGAATTTGATCCATTTTATTTGTTATATGTAAATTTTTTATTTAAATTTATCTATTTTTTTAAAAAAAAAATAGGTTATCAATTAATCATATAACTTAAATATAATTATTAAGATAATAATTTTATGCTATATTTATTATTGGTTTTTAAAAATAAACAAAATTATCACTAAAATATAATCGAGCACTTAAATTAAATTTTTGAATATATTTATAATCAAATTGAAGTTTAAAAATATTAAAATATAATATATTTAATGATAAATTAATGAAAATAGATGAAGGGGTGGTGAATTGTAAGTAAAAATCATTTAAAGGGTGGTTTTCTGTAATTATTAATTTAAGGGGTGGTTAAGTGAAAACACCCATATTTAAGGGGTGGTTTTCTGTAAATTTCCCATTAAATAACATAAGGGCTTCAGACAAGATGGAGAAAGGGATATTGTCAAGATAAGTTCACCTAAATTACACAAAGTCCTTTTCATTTTTTTTTCAAACAATTGCACACAAAGTCCTTTCCAACAAAAATCGATCTCCAACCCTTCATCCATGGAATGGCATCCTCCATTTCACGCTACCAAGAACATCTCGTGTGCTTTCAATGAGCAACCAATAACAACAATATTTTGGAGTTTTGAGTTCTATTTGAGAGAGAGTTCTATAGATATATCAATTTAAGTTAAGAAATTTCATTATAATTTGTTTTTGATAAGCTTTTGGAGAAGAAATTGTGTATTTTAGGGTTTGAAATTGGCATTAATATTGATGAAATTTGTTGTTTTTTGTGTCTTTTGTTTGATTGCCGTTGATTTGAGTATTGTTTGAGTTGAATTATGAGTACAAATCGGAACGAAAACGAAAGAAATTGGTTGTTTTGTTTGCGATTTGGGTGCGATTTTTGATATCGTTTCTGCCAGGCATAAATTTCGTGAATTGCTGTCTGTGTCGATGAGGCTCAATGGCTGTCATCGAGCTGATGATGGAAGCTCAATTGCTGTCACCGAGCTTATGATAAAAGCTCAATTTCTGTCACCGAGCTGATGATGGAGGCTCGGCTTCTTTCACCGAGGCTTTGATGAAGGCTCATCTAAACCTGTCGAGCTCCATCCTGTACCTCGTTTCTACCTGCCGAGCTCCTTCTTTCGACGATTTTTTGGAACGAAGACCAAAAACCGTCATTCGATAAACATGTAAAGCAAGTGATATACCAATTCGTGTGTCGATCAATAGATATTTTGATTAATTTCATCGATTTTAGGCTGTTTTCGATCAAAACAATTAATTCGACAGATTTAGGTTTCGATTCGAGAAAAGAGAGTTTTGAGCCTTTTTACAATGTGTTTGGAAAAAATGAAAAGGACATGCGTGCAATTTACTTGAAATTATCTTGTCAATAGTCATTTGGACATCTTGCATCTAGCCTCACTCGTTAAATAATTACACTTCCCATTTTCCCTCGACTACTAGCTAAAAGTTAAGAGTGCATTTGGAGCTGATTAGTTAGAGTTTTTTAATTATTATTATTTAAAAGAAAGAGGATTAATTAGGAAGTAGGAACCCTAATCCTTCCATAATATTTCTGCCCCAAAAACACACAAAAATAAAATAAAATTAAAGAGGGTAAGGAACTGCTCACCATCACCCCTACAACTGCCCAAACCCCACATTTTTCCAAACTAAATGGAGGTGTGTAGGTGGGTTAGTTATGGTGGGTAAGACCCCTTTAAAGCCTCAGAGAGGGAGATCACTTAATTAGTTAACCCTCCTTTTGCATCATCCCTATAAGGTGGCCAATTAAGCTATATATCAAAGAGGTTGCTTTGTCAATCTCTATAAATCCAACCCTGTTTGGTATGAAAGTAGTAATCGGAATGGGAATGGAAATCGGAATGGGAATCAAAATCCGGAATAAGCCATTACTCAAGCATGTTGTTTGGTATAAATAAAAAATTTACAAATTCAACCTACCGAAATTTATACAAAATCAACCTGTTCAATTTGTTGATTTGGGGATTTATACAAAATCAACCTGTTCAATTTCATAAATCAATCTGTACAAAATCAAATTACACAAATTCAACAACCTATTCCAAAAATTACTCAAACAGATTTGGGGGTTTGGAACCCTAATGTGGTCGGCAGAGGTCGAGGTGAGACGGAGTTCTAGAGAGGACGAAAGGGTGGGACGGTGGCAGCAAGGAGTTCTGGAGACGACGATGACGGAAAGCAGATCTGGCGAGCCCGTTCCGGGGGGAGTGGACAGCAACTACGGGGAAGGAGCAGCGGCGAGAGCAGGGCGACGACGGGGGGAGGACGAGGGCGGTGAAGGAGTAGCGGCGGCCCTCGGTGCTCTCGATCGGTGGAGGAGCAGGGGCAGGCCAGCAGCCGTCGAAGGTGGTGGTAGCGACGAAGACGGGAGGGGGAGAGAGAGACCTTCTTCAGAGCTTCAGGCGAAGGTGGTGGTAGCGATCGGTGGAGGAGCAGCGGCGGCCCGGTGGTAGCGACGAAGAGACTAGGAGAGAGTTTCAGATTGGGTGAAGTGGGAAACTGGGAATGGATGATTCCACTGCTTTTGCTTGGGGATGAAAAATGGGGGATAAAAGGATTATCTGGTAATCAGTTTAATTCCGGATTTTGTCATACCAAACACTAAACCATTAATCATCGATTCCGATTACTGATTTTTCATTTCCGATAATCGATACCAAACAGGCCTAACTGCATTAATTATTTGGTATTGTATTGGTTAAATATTTATTATTCATCCAATTTTTGGTCTGAAATATACTTTTTGACTTATATAATTTTAATTCACTATAAATCAGCATATATAATTCAATATGAAATATTTTGAACTAGAACTTTTTTATCCATACTATCATATTTTCCTTTATGAAACAAGTTAGCAACCCTTTGTTATTTTTATGCTAGTTTTATATAAATAATTAGTTTGTGTTGCTGTCTGATTATTGTTTAATGGTGGAGGGATGCAAGTGATTAAGTTGACCCACCTTTGGCGGTAAACCTCGAGCACGTGACCCAGTACCAGATAAACCGGTTTGCGTCGACCGGTTCGACCCACTGGTAAGAGAGCAAGGCAAAAGCTTTTAATTATCTATGAAATGGGAGTGATTCACTCTTACTAAGGAATTGAGATATAATGAGGAAAATTGTGTGATTTGTGGTCCATATGAAAAGGGAGGGAAAAAAGGGTCAAAAAGACAAGGTGATATATGTTCCAACTTTCAAAGTTTGGATAACCTTCTCATCAATTCATAGCTTTAATTAATAGATGATGGTATCATTAGTTAACATATTATCAGTGGATTGAAAACATCAAATTTTGTAAATGATTTTCTCAATTATATGTTTTATTTCACTCATTTAAGATGACAAATGGATTGAACAATTTTATGAATGTGCCAGTCTTGAAATACACATATAATATAACACCATGCGAATGTTGTTATTTAATTTTCATAAAAAAATATAGATGTACAATTATGCAATTTTAATAAATCTGTGTTTAAACGTTGGTTTCTATTAGACATGCGTCATATTAGGCACATACAATACAATAGAAATTAGAAAATCAAGCAAATTCATAAAATAAAAGAGAATCCAACAAGCAACAAACACATTAATCTTTGCTTTTTGTCCATCCATACAGTTTCTTCAAACAATAATCGAATTTATTTCCTAGTATTTTTTTTAAAGTAAAAATTCGACGTACCCGACAAGCCCAATGAGTCGATAGGTTCAAAAAAAACACATACACAAAAAAAAAACTACAAATAGAACTACCAAATTACAAGTGTACTCCCTCCGATCCAAAAAGATTGTCGTTTGACTTTTTAACACGTATTTTAAGGAGTTAAAAACTATATAAAATATCAATTTTTTTAAATTATTTTTTTACAACTTAATATTTATTGGTAATACGTATTAGATTATTAAATAATAATAATGAATAAGTTAATATATTATATAGATTTTAGCTCCTAAAAATACGTGTTAAAAAGTAAAACGAAAATCTTTTTGGATCGGAGGTGGTATAATTTAATTTAATTTATATTTGTTTGAACAAAAGAGGAGGAAAGGGAAGCTCGACGTCACTATATAAAGTAGTTCAGAAGCAGGTTGCAAGTTGGAGATTTGGCCTCCTCTCTTCCTCCAACTCAACAAATCCAATTGAATCCTCTCAACTTCCTCCCCTCTCCAACCTCCGAGATCAGTGAAACCAGCTTCATACGAAGCTTCATCAATGGCGAAGGAGGGAGCTGAGATCGTTGGATTCGAAGATGGAATGTCTTGGTTACCTGCTCATGTTCTCCACGAAGCCTGTGGTTTCGGCGATTACTACTCCTCCAAGGTACGATTCTCTGCGTTTCACTCTTCGTTGATTGCGTTATCATCTCGACATTGATTCTCGAATTCAGTACTACGATCAGCTCCATCGGCGGTTGTTTACTGACTGCGAATTCATCAAAACACTTCGCACTCAATTTGCCGCCGATCTTTTGGCGGTTCGACAGTAGATTAGAATGAACCTATCGAATATCTATCGTTACTCTGTAATCTATATTTTAGTTAGGTTTTGGTTTCCGCTTGTTTTGTGGTCGATTTGGGAGGGAAAGAAGCATGTTTGATCGGGAATGAGTGTACTGATTGAATTCTGATGCGAATTAGCTATATAGGTTACACCTTCAGTTCTAATCGGAATCATTTTAATTCTCCGGCGAATTGCAGAGGATTAAATTAATCTTTTTTTGTATTAATTATTATCAATTTGGTGTTTAACAGGAGAAATTAGAGAAACGTGCACCGCTTAACCTGCAAAATCATCATCATCGCCATGTCAAATTAATTGGAGATCCACTCCCTCATCCAGTACGTACACTTTGTATAAAAATCAACTCCATTTCTCTTTTCACCAAAACAGTAGGCATTTACAAGTCCTACCTAGTCTACAAAATTTAATCTGTCATTAATTGGCCCTATTAGAACCACATTCATGTGGGATTGCATATCCATTAACTAAATGGAATCCTCGTTTTATTGAAAAAGAAACTAGAGATCGATCAACACCATGACACAAACAATATCTTGGTGTATATGAATCGGAATCTGAATAGTTCTATTCGAATGTCAAAAGGCAAGGGTATATGGCATCTCCATAAAGCCCTTACCATCATGTTACAGTGTTTGAGGTTCCTACAATATATGCCACATATGGATTCATATTCCCTTTTCTTTACTGATATTCGATTGGGGCGAAGATTGTCAATACGAGAATATATATAACTAACATTGGAGAATCTGCACATCAGTTTTTTACCTGACGTGTGATGCATACAACCATGGCTTTTCAGCACGGAGAATCATCGCCAATGAGATCGAAACCGAGCCACAGACCGAGGTATAGCAACAACCGAGCATCCGGTGGACCTGGAATGCAAGCCATCTTTCTTGGTTCCAGCCAAAAATCAAGCAGCGGCACCGGAGTTTTCCTCCCAAGAAGAGCAGGTTCTGACTTCCAGCCAAGGCAAAAGCCAGGTAACTAACTACTGTACTTTTTATTAGCAAGTTTAATTGAAATTAAGTTTATTTAGTTTAAACAGGTTTGATTTTTACTACTATAAAAGGAAGCAACAAGATTAATCTATTTTCTTAATATGATATGCTTATGTTTAATGTTGATAAATTTGTCAACTTTTGGCAGCTTGTTCCCCAGTTCTACTCCCATCTCGTGTGGTACAAGCTTTAAATCTCAACTTGCAAGCTTTGGGACTACAGATCAGTCCAAAAAAAGGTAAGGAAAATAATTGTTTTAATTTTGTTACATTTCAATTTCTTTGGATCTTACTACAACTGTCAAGTTACGATAATACACTATTTATGTACTTTGATCAAGAAACTTGATCTAATCAAATCAAGTAGGTCAGGTTTTGTAGGTATAGATTTAAATAATTTAGTAGGTTATACTGGTTTTACTGTAAGCTGTAGCTAAAACACTTTTCACAATCACAAATCCTAATTCATTTGAATATTGCAAACACACATCTCCATTTTGATTTTCTTTTCTTAGTTCATTTGAACATGCTGATGGGGAAAAACTTACAGTACTCTTTATGCAGATGAAAAAACTAAACAAAAAAATCAGTCAGATGACAATCCAAGGGAGAACAATAAAAAGGACAATAACATCGAAAATTCAGACATTACAGATCAATTCGCAAGCGCAAATAAGATCAGTCAAAATGATCACAGTGACTCTTCCCCGGAAATATTTTTACCAAAGGAATGGAGCTACTAACCAGCCAGCAATCCGTACATGTCACACATCCTGAGATCCATCATCGTCGGTATAATTCACAGAGGTTCTCATTCATTTTTCACCTTCATTCTTATTGTGTATGGTACATACAATAAAGCCATGATCATCCATAGGAAACCAAATCCCTGTAATTACTACATTCGCGTTTTCCCTTAGAGAAAAAAATACGTACCACTGGATTCATGGGCGATCATGTAGACATTACGGACATCAGATGGTCTGATCCTGATGAAGATCTTGGTTGTATTCATAATCCTCCTGTATGATACGGTCATAATTGATAATAACAGACATTAGATTTCGTCTTCATCAGAAAGTTGGTATATTCTCAAACAGAGTCCATCCAGAATACAAGAGTTGCTTGGGAATATTCCGAAACCATAGACCAATGGGTAGGCAGACAAACCTTTCACTATATGTAAACCCCATGGTCTTTTCAAATTTCACATTTAGACGAGACCACCAATACTTGAAAATTTTGTACCACTCAACAAGATAATACAACACAAAATGAACCTGTTCATATTTGTCTATTGCTCAGTAAACCGAGCGCAGTTTATTCTTGAAATTGCCTCGGCCCTCAATTAAGTTTTGGATCCAACCATGCACACTAAACCTGCATTATCGAAAAATAGCAAAATAAATATATAGATCCTAGAGCCAACTTTCATAGATGGAACACTTTTGTTTCCAATTAGGAAGATTGAAAACATGTAATGGGAAGTTCATTTCAGTATTTCACCTTGGATCGAACCTGAAGTAGGGCAATCATCACTCATCAGATCTTCCCTTGATTCACTTTATTCCCTCCTTGTTGATATATAGATATATATATATGTATATGCCTACAAACACCCATAAGCATGATTTTGTATCATGTGCACCGTTTACTAGAGACTATAATGCAAAGAACCCAAACAATTAAGTAAGCAACACAAACAAACGCGCTTTTGATAAGGTTGAAAAATAGAATAGTTGAATGCTTACATTGACAGCTGCCATCAAAAGAGTTCATTGTATATGCAAGCCACTAAGGAAATCAGACAGCCTGGAACCAAACAGTTCAAGTAAGATATTGGTAGGACAAAGCAAAAAAAGGGGATTAAGGTAGCTGAACATTGAGAAGACAAGGGTCGAACAGAAACCTGATATCTTTAGCTATTACAGTGTCCCCGTCTGCAGCTCCAAGGTGACGTAAAACCACCTCCTCAAGACGTCCATCACGGTATGCATGCTGCAGGTATAACATACATCAAAGAATACATTTAGTCCAATATGGAAGTCATTCTAGTAGGCCATTAACAATAGTAACAGAATCAGAGGGAAATTTTCCAACAAAATGTGATCAAGATACGACACCACTAAAATATAGGAACATATGGAAAACTCGAATTCCTCTTGAAGACAATAAAAATTAAAATTAAAAAACAGTGAACCTTTTTTCAATGTTTCTACCTTGTAAAAGCAACTACTCCCGAACGGGCATGAGCCACTTCCAAAGTCAAAATACTTGCAATCAATGGACCTGCAGCACGAAAAATGTTATCCTTCAGCATCAAATGATACAGCCAAACATTCAAAAGAAGCTAATTCTTTTATTCATAACACAGCTGGCAAAAGGGAAAAATACACAAATGTACAAAAGTGCATATAAAAGCATTTTTCAAGTTTATGCAGCCTCACAAGATGAAGATCAAGTTCAGTAATTACAAACTAGTTCATATAATAAAACCTACAACCACATAATCATATGCCAATATGAACATATGAAAATTAACCAAAGCAAGATCAAACCCTGCTATTAGAAAGAAAGAAAATGCAACTACCAAGACAAGTATAATATAGATAAGAAAATAAAGAAATGTACTCACTTTAGTTTGGATTTGTAGTTGTCAACAATTTCTTGCTTCTCTTCATTTGAGAAGTACCAAATAACGCTTGGAATAACAAAATACGAAAGCCTGCGGCATATTGGGCAAGATCTTAGTGCACTATTGACGTCCATACCAGAGGACGGAGAACTGCTTCGCCAATTCCTGATACAGCCAATACAAAATGGATGATCACATTCCGACAACAGCCCAAACTTCCTCTCAGCTGCAGTAGGCTTTGAAAGAACGCGTTCTAAACAAACACTGCACTCTATATCCTGACTTTGTTTCAATGCATTAAGATGATTCTGTCTTTTTTCACAAGATATCTTATGTTCCTCGTTTTCCTTAGGCCTAAAAGGATGCAAGCAATGTTTCCCGCAAGTGTAGCACAAGTCCCCATGAATGTGAGGACATTTCCCTCCACGTGGGCAACTACCAGCAGCAGCGAACGAACATAACGCTCGATCAGATGGATTAACACAAGTTGATTCCACAACATCACTATCATCCACAACATCAAAACGTCCAATCCTTTGATTCCATGCTGGTTCACTGGACGAAATGAAAGATTTGCTTGCAGCTAAAAGGTCTCCAGGAGCACAAGGGTCTGATATTGCCCGAATCGTAACAAACTCAGGTGCATAGCCCGTAGCCACATCTAAACCATGAGGTCCAGAAGAGCTAGACGAAATCGACACAACTGACTCCGAAAGAGGTACTTTTACATGATCATATCTGCATCTATCACCATAAGCACAACCACCTTTTTGATAGTATGTGCATATCTGAAATCAAAAACCACAAGAACAGCAGATGAAAATCGAAAACTCTACAAAGAACCCTAAATCAAGGAGTAAAAAATGGTTACATTATTTGGGGGTGCCTTCCAATCATGAGCAAATTCGCAATATTCCCCCTTAAGGCATGCTCCATGAGCAAAAAACTTGCAAAGAACCCTAAATTACCATAAGAATGCAACCAAAATCAATGAACAAACAACCAATCATCAGCTAATTAAGAGTCAAAACAAGCAAAAGGTGCCGAGATAGCACAGATAATCTCCACAATCAACACAAAACTTCGATCAACAATCCAAGGGTACAGGATGAATCAAATTACAGATTTCAGGGAGGGAAAACAGAAAATTTACCTCTTCGACATCAGATTGAAATTGAGGGCGAAACACCGGAAGGAAAGGGAGAAGGAGAAAAGGGGATTTCGAGAGGTATTGAATTGGGTTGACGAGGGAGGAGCTGAAGAAATTTTGAGAAGCTGGAGAAAGATAAACGGGGACAGAGGGATGATACCTAAAAGGCTAAAAAGGATACATACATCTGCTGGTTCAGATTCTTCTGATCTTCACCATGTCGAAAACCTAATTTATTTATTTTCGGCTGATTTCAATTGGGCAAAACCAACTTGGATACCCACCATCCAATGAAATGATATTTTTGTCTAAATTGGACATTGCGCTCTAAAGTGATATATTCATAATTCATTCGTCGCTTTTTCAAAACTAGAAAATTCAAACAAACAAAAAAGCTAATACACATTATCGAAATATAATATACTTGTGGTTGTGAATACTCTTGTAATGAATAAAAATGTTATTGTAGTTATATACATTCTAGAAGTAAAAGTATACATCTCCAAATTAAAGTATTTGACCGATAACAATACAAGATGTACATACCGATATTAGTCTTAAACATTTCGACTAATAAGGATGGTTTTTAGACGGAATGAAATCAAACTTTTATTGAACTAAACACATATTATTATCATTGTCGTCGTTGTTTTAGTCCAAATAAATAACATCTTTGGCTTTGTTAATAGATTGAGCTTTGTAAATTTGTTATTCACAAAAAAAAAAAAGCTTTGTAAATTTGTCATTCACCAAAAAAAAGCTTTGTAAATTTGTAGGATTATTTGTTTACGCTCGTCCAATTTTTAATATTTTTTGTTTGTGCCTTCAAATTTAGAGATACATTGTTTCAGGTTGAGTGTTTGTTTTTCTCTTTTAATCATAGGTTTCATGTATGACTTTACTAATTCTTGTAAGTTGGATATTGCTAAACATTAAGGGGGTGTTTGGATTCCATTACATTTTGTTTATAATACAATTATAAGGATAATGCATTTTTATGTTGTTTGGTGTACACGCATTATAATGTATTTTTATTTTAAATTCATCTTAACTTAAATACACTCCCTAATCCTACTATTTTCATTTTCAGGTCAAATAAATCAAAATTTCAAGTTGCGTGAATCAAAATACGATTGATCAATTTAAGCACAACATAGAGAATGTGGAGAACCAACAAGAATGTCAAGGACATGAAAATAGAAGTTGGTAACTTTTTAATCTGAGAAATGTTTGTCTCTTTTGCTTTCTTGAAATGGTCTCCTCTGTCCTCTTAATTTATAGCAACAAACCTGAACAAAAGGGTGAACTGTCACTGTCCCACCCATTTTAGTTGCTGCATCAAACTACATGAAATGGATGTTTCAGCAACAAAACATAATCACTTTGGTTACTCAAAGTTCTGAAGGTTTTCTGATTTGCAACAAATTTTGGACAGTGCGAATTTGCCTACCCATTTTTGGCTCAACAACATTTCATGTCTGATTTGATCAAAATGTTTTGTTCCAAGAGAGTCAAAAACTAAAATATTGGTTTGGTATTCTATCAATATGAAGATTTTTGAAGCACTCTTTAACTATTTGAAGCTAAAATCATGTATCAACTATCAAGGTAGCAACTAATATTTGGCGCTTGCATTGGGCCAAAACTGAGAAAAATTCACAACTAGCCGCTCAACTAATGACTCAATAGAAAGAAAGATTACTGCCTTTCCTGTACAAATTCCTTCCATTTTGATGGTGAGTTCCTCAAATGATGTTTGTAAGAAACATTAGCGATCTATGATTGGCACTACTTCAACCAGGCCAGGTTTAGTCAGTGCCTTGTGAAAGAAAGCGCGGATTTCAGGTATGATCCGTTGGATCAAGCGAGCGTACCTGCATATATCACCAAATGATAGCCTCATTAGTTATAAAACTTCCTGATCTTCCTATGGAAAAAGCAAAAGCTTCCTCGATAACATCCTTGCTTCGCAATATTTGAATGGAAAATATAGCTTTGATGAATGTAAAAAGCATGACAACAAAAGCATCGATTTAGATATAGAGTAAGCACGAATAGATGTCTTACCATGGTTTTGTATTCACTTTATGGAATTGTTCCAAAATGAAAAGTATGCAAGCATGCCTAAGTGACAAGGCATTGTATGCCTCTGATAGCTCGTACATCATAGTAATGTTGTCCACGGATATATCCTAAAACAGTAGATTGTTTTGGAGAGCACGGTATGATTAGAACATGCAATATGCTAATTGCATGAGGTGGCTGTAACGGACATGTTTCTCACCTGTGCAATTGCATACTCACAATGTCGTTTGAGGCCGTCTAAAAGGTACTGATCAGCTGCTCTAAGCAGATCCTGAGCAATGTCTATACTAACATTAATGGTCCCAGTGTAAATGAATCTGCAGGTTGAAGAAGAAATTGTCAAGAATGTACAGATAATTTGTCAACCAAAATGTGCAAAATTTTCAAAATTACCTCATCATCAATTCAAAAATATCCCATCGAATATTAGGAATCTCCACATCTTTGGCATCTCTTTCCTGTGACATGTTATATATTTTCGTTAGCAGTGTCATACAAGTACAGAATGTCAAATCAGATGTGAAATCATAAGAATTCAAACTTCTAAGGTCACGGCTACAGTGTACAAGACTGAGGAAGCTATCATCAGAGTAAAAACCGTTCCTTACCCTGTAACCACCATCAAACATAGCTCGGAATGCATCAGACGAAGCAAGCAAGCAGATTCGATGAGCAAAGAATCGCTTCCCTAGATAACCAGAAGCAGCAAAGAAACTATCAGAAACTCTAAATTTACTAGCTAGTCTATTTGAAGAACTTTAGATGCAAAAACTGAATAGACAACCTTCAACTAGAAAGGTAACGTCGGACAATGTAGAGTTATTTACATATTGCTCACCCAGATACACCTGCAGCAAGAATGAATATAGTAGTCAATGGGCATCCTTTTTCTCAGCATGATACAAAAAGTATAACTCAAGAAGAACAATGAGCACTCTAGACTGCGTTTTCTTGAATGCCCAAAATATGACAGATAGTCAACCAGAACAAATTGACACTATTCGTTGTCCATTATAAGTATATTTTGATCTTAGGAGAACATTGAGTTGCCAAATATTCAATTTTGAAAGGAAATGGAATGCACTGGCATATAGTTAACACTTACCTGTGGACTTGGAGACAAAGGAGCCGCATCAACAGGTGATATTAAAGTAGCCTTGATGGCCATCTTATATAAAGCAATTGAAGCATCTTCTTGCTGCTTTGTACATGAAGACCCTAGAAGTTCCAAGAGCAACTCTAAACCTGCATTAAAAAACAATCAAACACCAATATAAATGAAGGGGCTACATCAAACCAATATCTGGAAAGAAGAAATAGCCTAAACACTACCCACCATTGCTGTCAATGAAAATCCTTCTTTGATGTTCGGGAGAACATAGATGAGCAAAAGCCAAAACTACTCGTCTCTGAACAAACTTGTCAGCCACATGTAATAAGTACAACAAATGGTTCAGCACCTGTTAAAAATCACGTGATAAACATAAGCAGGGAGATCACAAGTGCAAATCAAATGCAACATGAAGCATATCAAACTGGAAAAAAAAATCAGTATGTTGGAAATGATGTATAATCAACGAGGGAACAATAATGTCATGTTAACATACACGCCCATGGATCTTCTCCTCTAATCTCTTTAAAGTCTTTGACACACAATCCTTGGTTGGCTGCAAGCAGAGAAAACAGTTATAAAATAAGCCAATTATCAAGACCAAGAAGGAAACAGAAAAAAAGAAAGGAAGGAAAAAAAAAAAGGAATAGAACTAGTGGTTTTTATAATAAACAAAAACACCCACCCTTGAAAAAACATGGGCAAACTTCAATAAAATAAAGTCCACACCTGAACAATGAAGTCCCCTTCTTGAAGTTTCTGAACACCTCCAGTTCTGATAAGTTCTGCAACGTTGTCCTGCAAGACATAAATGAAAGATGCAAACAACAAGATGCTACTCAGAACAAATCAAAAGATCTATACTCATGAAACAACATCAAAATGAACAATTTAAACCTCATTGTCAGCAAGACCATATAGTGCAAAAGCAGCATTATGCTGCAGTGATGCATTTTTGGATTGAAGGAGCCTTAACAGTGGTATCATCCCACCCGACTGAACAATTCCTGCTTGGTTATGTGAATCCTGACAATAAAAAGAGGTAACAAGGCATTCAAAGGAGTAAGGAAAAAAACCAATGGAACCGGAAATATGAAAATAAGTTCATATACAGATGCTGATGAAGGTCTAACAAATCAAGATACAATAGCCATTCATTGCTGAAAAAGAACTCTCGAATCCTGCCATACTACAGCAAAATCCAAGGCACCATCATAAATTCCAGCAATGTGTTGTGCTAAGAGAGGACCTCTTAGGATAAGATTGCAAATAAGAAATTCCATAACTTCATAAACAAGTTCCCCAAAGAGGGTTACCTGTGCCAAACGACCGAGCGCAAAAGCAGACATTTCTTGAAGCTGTGCATCATCATACTGAAGCATCTCAATCAAAGGTGGGACAGCACCTCGCTGAACAATGTGAACCTGCAAGAGTGCATTCATAGAAGTTGAATATCCTTTTTCTTACATAAACATCTACTATGAAGTTATGAAAGCAATTTAGTCACATATAAGCATTTTTGACAAACCTTGCAATCAGAATCAGCAGCGGCAAATTGCCCAAGAAGTAAAGCAGCCTCTCTTTGACTTTCAGGACAGCGGGAACTGCAACCACACATAGTCAGAGCAATCAAATAAGTATGATTCTTTTTGTTTCTGTATCATATGAAGCAGAAAAACTATGAGAATTCACCCATATCTGTTTTCATTATATTTTGATGGGATAGAAGTTTCAATTGCACCAGACTTGCAATCAACAAACCTGAGCAATCCAATCACGGGTTGCAAAGCACCAGCACCAAGGACCTCTTTCTTTATGTTGGGAGAAGAATGCACAAGATTACCAATTACACCAACCTTGAAAACAAGCAATCATGTAAGGTCAATCATAGATCATAAAATTTAACAAGAAATTACTGATAGTCTGATATAAGTTCGAGTAAATACTTACCGCCTCGTAATGTATGGCAGAATCATTAGACTGGAGCATTAGAATAAGGGTTGGTAAAGCACTGCATTTTACAATCTGGAGATTTACAAATCCATCAGTGACCGCATTATTTATGCTGATAAACAAATAATATTTTTGGGAGGTGATGCTCTTCTACCTGTTTTTTGTTCTCGTCATTTTTAAATGCAAGAGTTCGTAATGTTCCTGCAGCAGCTCGCTGAACTTTAGCATCCTTGGACTCTAGCAATTGGACAAGTGGAGGGATGCCTCCATCAAGTCTGAGTCGAAACAACAATCAAGAAGTTAATATGATGCATGAACAGCAACTCACACATGTTCAGTTGCTCACACAGACAGAAGGAAACAGGCATGCTAGCAAACCTGACACGTGATTTTATACTGCTATTCTCATGAGCTAGGCTAGTTATTGCATCAGCTGCTCTTCTAATGGCCCCATTAAGAGATCGTGAATTACATCCATTGTTGTTCCTTTCCAAGAGGTCCACAAGACAGGGAAGAGCCCCAGCATCAACTATAAGTTGCTGATGCTCTGGCTGTCAACATAAACAGGTAAAAAAGTAGTTAAGCATTGAACCGTCAAATATTGCTAGGCAAACATATTATGCTCTTGATGAATCATCCATGTTCCGATGCAAACATGACATGGATGATCGCCTGAGGAAATATTGTTCTGAAGCATTAATGGTCAAAGATGATCCCTGAAGACCAATATGTTAATGTACCGAACAGGACTGAGTGAGAAGTACTGCATGTTCTTCTTACCTTAAAAAACAATACTTCCAACATTTTTTTACTAAAGACTGTATGCGTCCAAGTACCGTCAACTGATACTTCAAAAGAGTTTGACCAAGTACCAGGAAAAAAAAAAAGCATCTCATGATTTATCAACAAAACAGTGGTGATTGCAATCAGTTTATCCATGTAATGACTACGAAGAAAAAGCAAAAAGAAACAGAAATTAAGTCAAATTGATTTCATGAAGCTTTCCAAAGATGTAGCTTCGGAATCTCGTTTAAATAAATCATATAGCAGGTTTTAGCAACGTAGGAGTAAACTATCATACAAAAGGAAATCATACACGTAAACATCTAATGTTGCAAACTTCCGGAACAAGATAGCAACAAAATATGTATAGTTTTAGACTAGGAAGCACGGAAACGCCATTTTTTATTTTTGGACGTTTCCGACACGGGGAAACGGGGAAGCGGCGGGAAAACGGCATTGTTTGATTCTTCTAGTCTTCTTCGTCAATCCTCACTCCTCAATCCTCAGTTGCCCTATTTTTTTGTTTGATTTCATTTTTTTATTCTTCTAGTCTTCTTCGTCAATCCTTTGAATGATATTTGTTTGATTTCATTTCATATTGTCGTATCCTCGCCGTTTCCTGATTTTTAGAATTTCCGCTTCCCCGTTTCCCGTTCCCGTTTCCGTTTCCGTTTCCGTTTCCCGTGTCCGTGCAACCTAGGTTTTAGATCATTGAACTTTTAGAACATAAGGCATCTTATTGATTTCATGAGAACTAGTTATGGAGTTTGTTTCCCCATTAGAAATCATGGTGTTACCATGTTAGCTCATCACCCAACTTTTTAATAATCTTAACACATTAATCCTTCATGGCATACTTTCCCAGTGCGTAATTTTCACTTGGCCATAAACTTATCAAAAGTTCCACATCAGCTTGTTTATTCAGATCTTAATTGTAATCATGTAAAGATTGATTACCTACATGGCAGTTTTTGTTCTCTAAACATAGAGACCCTTACCTTACCAGGTATTTTTCAAAGAGGGATTAAAAATTATGTTGAACATGAAAGTTAATGTGACAGAGCGAGCCAGAAATAGAAGATAAATAACCCAAGTATTGGATCAATTGCTCATGTAGCTCTAACATTAACCTGGATGCACACTCAATAGTTATCTAAAGCATAACAAAATCCAATCTAAGAAAACTCAAAAGGCAACTTCAACTCTTCCATCAAATTGGTGGAAAAGTAAGAATTAGTCAGTAAAAGCAAACAAAATTGAGCCTCGAAAGCTCAACAGGCCACATCTCTAGTACCAAATTTGGAAAATAATGAGAATCAATCAGTAAAATCAATAACCTTAGCCGCAAGAAGTCCAAGCGCAAAAGCACTTCCCCTCTCCACCTCATACTCCAGCGGCTTTGCCCCACCATCCTCCGGCGGCGCCTGGAGATGCCTCACTAAAGCAGGCACTCCTCCACAGTCCACAATCAGGTTCACAAGCTCCTCTGCGTAAAAATAAAAACATGAAAAACACAGATCTCACAAATACTATAAAACACATCCTAGAATCACACCAACTGAAACGAACCGCGAAATTCAACTCAATTCACTCGTAAATGAACCAAAATTTCAACAATTAAAAGTCGAAACAAAGAGAGATCGTGAGACAGACCGTTTTGCGCGAATTCGGTGAGTACGTCAGTGGCGCGCTTGGCAGCGGACCGATCGGATTCGGTCCAGGAGGAGGAGGAGGAGGAAAGGACGTCAATCTGAGCAACTATTTGGTCGAGGAGGTCCTGATTCTTGCCTTCCTGGAGTGGGAGATCGAGTTTTTTGTGAGTGTCGCCGAAGTTTTCCTCGAGCTTACGCTTCAAGCTCCTCCGCGCGCGCGCCGATCTGCGCTCGCCGCGATCCATGGCGATGGGCGGATGTACTGGAGAGAGAGGGAGAGAGGTGGTGGGGGGAATGGGAGGGAGGGAGGGAGGGAGATGAAGAGGAGGATGAGGAATTGGAGGGGTAGTTTGGTAAAATAATCTCCTTTTCAATTTTTATTTGGATTAAAATTTGAGAAACTACGGGTGAGAATGGGTTGGTTACCGCCTTACCGGTGGGTTGGAGCCTTCTCGTCATTATTAGGGTTGTGACTTGTGCGTATGTGACCATGGTTTAAATCCCGACCTGATTATACGATTTTGTAGGAGCCGATAAATAAATCACTAATTTTTACTTGATATACCGTAAATTTTATATTTTATTGTGAATTAATATAAAATCCAAGATAAAAAAATTTAATAGTTGCGAAATTTCCATCAATTTAAAAAAAACACGATATTCAACTATTTGCGTAATGCGTCAACCAAGCAACATACATGGAGCCTTTTGAAGAAATAAAAATAAAGCACAATTTATTTATTTTTTCCTCCGACCTTTTTACGTCTTTGACAAGGTATAAGGTCCATAATAAATTGTGGATATTTAGTATTTACTAGTAAAAATTTGTGGTGTATTTATATGCCAATTTTTTTTCCTTAAATGTTGATTCTAAAATGTTATGAATTGAAAATGAAAGATCGCTCCCGTCAAGCAATTGCTCTCTTCTGTAACTCTAGCAAGAGAACTTGGACGGATCGTTTGGATATTAACACCACGCATACTACGACTTCGAACATCACTTCAAGGGGAATAAACAACAGATCAACTATCACCGGAAATTTCGACGGCTTCCACTGCATGTCGGGGGTTGGTTCATATGGTTGTCATTCGCGACCATCAAGGGCAAATATACTCGCTCGGATCGGGCACTTGTATTAACACTTCAGCGGTCTTCACCGAAGCATTATGTCTTCATATGGTTGTTGCTAGGGCTAGAAATCTGGGAATTCATAATCTCTCGATAGAGGGAGACGGTTTGGTCGTCATAATTAAAGGCTCTCCTGGGGGACTGGTCGTTTCTTTGGAATATCGATGTGCCGATGGCCAATACGCTTTTAAATCTTAAATTCATTTCTAATGTTGCTATTCGTCATATCTTCAGGGATTCAAATGCGGTTGTTGACAGGAGTACGCGTCTGGGTTACTGCATCCTTGCCGATTATAGATTGGTCACTGATCAAGAACTTCGGGTTCTCGTCCGTTCGAACACTCTAGGAAAGAAGTCGGCTCGTCGGCGGATTTCCTAATTTTTATCTCACTTCCAAAAAATAAAAAATATCGCTCCTGTATTATTTTTTTTGTGAAAAAGAATCATCTTGATTTTATGTAAAATCCTATTGTACGTAGGATTTAATAACACGATGTATAATCTCAATACTTTTTTTTTAGAAAGTATAATCTCAATACTATCTACAATTAAAATCGCACAAAATTGGATTTATTATCTACTGCCTTTGAAAAATAGCTAAAATTCAATTATACATTTATCATGCTAATTGCATTTAGCAAGTTTTAATGTTTTTTAAGCAATGAATATGCCGTTTTCAAAATTTTGATACTGATTTTTTTCGTCAATATCCTTTTCAAAGTAATTCAAAATAAGTGACTATCTCAAAAACCCAATATTTAGGCCTTAAATCACTACAAGGAGACAAACATTGTGTCATCGTGTGTAACTTATATCTATCCAAAGTTTCAATATTTGCGAACTAACGAATATCCGTTTTTAATATCTTTTTAGTTTCAAGTGATTTTTGTTGCATACAGCCTTTCAAAAAAATGATCCATATCATCACATACATGATACATCATGTAATTATCAAACAAGTTTCAATATTTTTTGACCAATGGATATCAATTTTAGAAAATTTGAGATTTCGAGCAATTTTTATGGTTTATACCATTTGGGAAAAAAACAAAATAAGCCCCAGTCGGGATGGTCTAGTGGTGAGGAGTAAGGGAGTGAGAAAGAGGTCCCGAGTTCAATCCCTACCTCCGCCCCTTTCCTTGGGATTTCCATCCAATGTTTCCCTTGTTTCCAACTATTGGATCAAGCCGGTTTACCTGATACTAGACCTGGGCAAACGCGGGCCGGCCCGTCCCGCTCGTCCGCGAAATTGGACAGGCTTGGATAGGGGGAAAAGCCCATGCGAGCCGCTAGACCCGGCCCGCGCCCGCAGTGGGTGCGGGATTGGACAGATTAATGGGTACCCGCCTTTTTTATTAACATTAACTAGTAAATCTAATAAAAACAGTAACTACATATATATGTAATAAAAATCTAATTAGTATAGCATTAATAAGAAAAAATGATTAGATTTGCGGGTACCCGCGGGCTACCCGCACCCGCATTCACGTACGGGCTTGGACACGACTTTTATCCCGTTAAGCGGGCTTAGCCCGGCCCGCGCCCGCAACAACGGGATAAAATCTCGGGTAAAGCCCGTCCCAAGCCCGGCCCGCGTTTGCCCGGATGTACTTGGTACGTGGCTCTTGTCAGTTGAGTCACGTTCTCGGGATTTACCGCCAAAGGTGGGTTCCTCATCATCAAACAACAATAATCTCAAAAATCCAATTTTTGACCTTAAATCACTACATTTATCATGTAACGTGTGTAAATAAAATTTACTTTTTTTTTTGGAGCAACCAATGTGTCATTTTTGAGATATCAAACAATTTCTGTTGTCTATAGTCTTTTGAAAATTTTCAAAATAAGCAACCATCTCAAAAACTTAAATCTTAGGCCTTAAATCGCTAAATACATCGCCATACTTGTATCTAATTAGATATCCATGATGATATTTCAAGCTATTTTAGTAGTTTTGTAGGCGACCTTTAAAAAAATTCAAAATAAGCAACCATATAAAAAAATTCCAATTTTCAGATCTTAAACATTGAAGGATTTATGGTAACTAAACAATACATGAAGACTAAGTAACAAGCCTCATTTGGAGCCTAAAAAAAACAATCGATGAACAGAACATCAAAACAGCAAAAAATGAAGCTGAATGCTCACTTGACAGTGAAGTAACAAAAACAATAGATAAACACAACTTAGGAATTTACCATCATATCAAACAACAACCCAGTATATCCCGCGCTTAAGCAAGGTCTGGGGATCAGGATGTATGCACTCTTTTTCCGAACAAGTCGAGAGAATGTTATCATTATATCAAACAACTCTAATCTACTTGCCATTGCCACCATATCAAGTAGCAACTATGTACTCAATTCGCCGAAAAGGTAGCACAGTGAACCAACAAGGCAACAAAGAAACTTAGGAACTTCTTGGATTTATTACAAATTCACCTCTTTTAGAGTCCTTGACACCATATCCTCTTAATCTCACCAGAGTCTTTGACACCATATCCTTGGTTATCTGCAAGCAGGGCAAACAATTATAGAACACGTCGATAATCAAGACACTGAAGGAAACAACAGAAACAGAATGGATAGAACTATGAACTCCAATAGAATAAAGTCCCAGACATGAAGGATGAAGTCCCCTTCTTGGAGTTTCTGTACACCTCCGACTCTAACAAATTCCGCAACACTATCCTGCAAGGGAGAATGTAAAGACGTAAACAATAAGACATATTGACATTCATCATACAACATCAAGATATATGATCTGAACCTCGCTGCTGGCGAGACAATATAGAGCAAAAGCAGCATTATGCTGCAGAGATGCATTTCTGGATTCAAGGAGCTGTAATAGTTGCATCAAACCGCCGCTCTGAACAATTTTAGGTTGGTTATGTGGATCCTGGTAACAAGAAAAGGGGCGATCTGAGGATGAGGTTGCGGATAAGAAATATGTGGATTCCCTGAAGATGGTTACCTGTGCCAATCGACCGAGTGCAAAAGCAGACATTTCTTGGAGTTGTGCATCGTCATTATATTGAAGCATTTCAATCAAAGGTGGGATAGCACCTTGTGAACCGATCTGAGCCTGCAAGAGTGCGTTCATAGAAGTTGAATGCACCCTTTTCTTACATAAACATCTACTGTGCAATTATGAAAGCAAGTTTAATCCCATAAACAGGATTGGCAAACCTTGCAATCGGAATCAGTGGTGGCAAATTGCCCAATAAGTAAAGCAGCTTCTCTTCGGCTGTCAGGACAGGAGGAACTGCAACCAAACATAGTTAGAGCAATCAGAAAAGTATCTGTTTTCATTAGATTTGCAACTGACAAACCTGAGCAAGCCAATGACGGGTTGCAAAGCACCAGCAACAAGGACCTCTTCCTTTATGTTGGGAGAAGAATGCACAAGATTCCCAATTACACCAACCTTAAAAACAAGCAATCAAGTAAGTTTTAAGCATAGATTGTAAAATCATACAAGCAACTAATGATATAAGTTCTGAGTAAAGACTTACCGCCTCGTAATGTATGACAGAATCATTAGACTGAAGCATTAGAATAAGGGTTGGTAAAGCATTGCATTCCACAATCTGGGAATTTAGAAATCAATCAGCAACTGCATTCTTTATCCTGATAAACTGATACTAGTGTTGGCAGGAGGATGATCTGCTACCTGTTTTTTGTTCTCATCGTTTTTAAATGCAAGAGTTCGTAATGTTCCTGCAGCAGCTCGCTGAACTTTAGCATCCTTGGACTCTAGCAATTGGACAAGTGGTGGGATGCCACCATCAAGTCTGAGTCGAAACAAAAATCAAGAAGTTAATATGATGCATGAACAGCAACTCACACATGTTCAGTTGCCCACACAGACAGAAAGAAACAGGCATGCTAGCAAACCTGACACGTGATTTTATACTGCTATTCTCATGAGCTAGGCTAGTTATTGCATCAGCTGCTCTTCTAATGGCACGATTAAGAGATCGTGAATTGCATCCGCTGCTGTTCCTTTCCAAGAGGTCCACAAGACAGGGAAGAGCCCCAGCATCAACTATAAGTTGCTGATGCTCTGGCTGTCAACATAAACAGGTAGAAAAGGTGGCTAAGCATTCAACCGCCAAATGTTGCTAGGCAAACATATGAAAACTAAATAACAATAACCTATTATGTGTAATTTGAAGACGAAAACTACCGTTTGGTATCCGATATCTAGATATCAAGTGATACCTTGAGGATACAAACACTAGATATCGGATATCGGGTGCTGATATCTGATATCCAATATCTAGATATCAATACCAAACTATTGAGCAATGGATTGATTTTGTAGATAGGATTGTTTATGGCTCAACTAAGCCACATAGATCCAAAATTAAAGGCTCTATACAAATTCAAAAGGCACCAACAAACTTTTCAATTTGAGAACTAAAATCATCACTCGCTGAGCTAATGGAAACAAGTGAGGATGAATCAGTAAAAAATCAATAACCTGAAGCGCAAGAAGCCCAAGCGCATAAGCGCTTCCTTCCTCCACCTCGTGCTCTAGCGGCTTTGCTCCACCGTCCTCCGGCGGCTCCTGCAGATGCCTCACTAGAGCGGGCACTGCTCCGCACTCCACCATCAAATTCACATGCTCCTCTGCGCGCGCGCACACACAAAAAAGAAACTGTTAGATCGAAAAATAACCAAAACCTCATTAATTGGAAGTCGACACAGAGATTCAATGGCGAGACGGACCGTTTTTAGCGAGCTCCGTGAGTACGACAGCGGCGCGCCTGGCCGCAGAACGATCGGCTTCTGTCCAGGAAAAGGTGGAGTTAAGAACTCCAATTTGAGCAATCACTTGGTTTTGGAGATCGAGATCCTCTCCTTGCTGGAGAGTTTTGTGATCCATGGCAGGTAATCGACTAAACGAGTGCGTAATTTGGTAAAATCTTCCTTGTCCTTTTTACAAAGATATTTGGATTCACACTCATAAGTCACAATATACCTAATTTTACATCAATTTCTCCACGGATTAGGTTTCTGCACAGAGTCCACGATCAAAGAATATTCAAAGTCTTCTGTGCAATGTTTTTTTTACGAAATAACATTTAAATACATTTAAATCTAGAACACAGATATTACAGCCATTTTACAGGGAAATCTGAACTGATTTATGTTGCAGCCATCCAAGGCATCCTCCTTCCACATTCACCATCCTCACCACCTGGCTGTAATTGTCACCCACTTCGCCGTGTTCTCCGAAAACCCATTCACTACAGCCGCTGAGAAAGCAGATGAAACTGCTGCCACAGCAATTAAGTCACTTACTTATTAATCCACCAAACAGGAAACCAATCTTCAGTTCACCGGTTTGAGAATGTCAGCAGGTAAATTTTAGTAGACACATCAGAAAACATGGAGAGCTAGGCTTTATTAAACAAAAATGAAGGTAAATCCAGGGAAGGTAAGTTTCCTTTTCCATCACTTGCCATTTACCAAATGGAAATCTGCAAATTAACCCAGCAAAGTTTGTGCCTGAAGCACCTCTTCAGGCAAATTACATGACTACTTCAGCCAAAGGTTACCTACAGCAAATTCTCATATGTTCTCTTGGTTATCTCCATAGGATATGACTTAACAAACTGCCATGGTAAATGATGCTGGAGTCTTAGTTGTATCTTTCTGTATATACCGATCCCTGGTTGCTGTGTCTATTCCAAACCTTGATCTCACGATCAATAGATATCGACAAATAAAAAAATTTAACATCTCAAATGATACCCATTTAGTTTTCAACATATCAAGCATCAATTATGTACTCAATGCCCAACAAAGGTATCTCAGTAAACCAACAAGGTAACAAAAAGACTTTGGAGTTCCTTGAATTTATTACAACAGCAACAAGTAATATCAACACAAGTATCCATACAACTAGATTTTAGACAGAAAGATACATGCGCAATAGAGGAAGAACTTGACATGCTTTCCTTCTATTTCCATTTTCCAATCATGTCTTATCTCTAAGACTTTCCTATTCAGAATTACAAATCACTACTTACCAGAGAGATTCAGGTCTTAGAATTAATACCAATTGCAAATTGACCTCTTTTAGATCCTCTCCTGCATTTTCCCTTTGAATCATCATCTTCCACTCCCACAAATCCCCTTTCACATATCAAGGTCCTCCATTTGAATGCTACTCTTAAGAGGCACATACTCTCCAAGATACCCACCCAGATGATCGTGCAAGGCGGTTTTGTCAATGATTTGGTGATGAAAGCTCTTACAGACGTAATAAAACACACTCTGAACAAGCAATCCCACCAGATTCACAATCACCAGGACGCCAACAAGGAATCCTCCCACCACGATCCTCCCAAACACTGACTGCGACTCCCCGCTAACCACAAACACCGCGAAAACCCCATTGATCATCCCGCAAACAACCAAGTACCCAAACACAAACACGCCAGCCGTCAAAACCTTGCCCTTGAGAAGCTCGTAGCTCTTCCTCATTGCGGCCAGGCCGTAGATCGGCTCAAGGACGGATATCACGGAGGCAAGGTGCCAGAGAGCGGTGATGTACACGTGAGCGAAGAGGAAGAGAGCGAAAGAGAGGATGATCGAAATCGCGAGGAGAAACTGCGAGTGGCTGTCGATGGCGACGATAATGAGGACGAGGAGGAGGATGAAGGCGAGGTTGTAAATGAGCATGAGGAGGGAGACCCAGAGGAAGGTGTAGAAGAGGCGGCGGAAGACAGAGGGGATGGCCGATAGGACGGAGGGGAAAGACACGGGCTTCCCGGAGTAGATGGATGCGACGGTGAAGACGACGGCGGCGGTGGAGAGGAGAGAGAAGACGAAGAGAAATATCAGGTAGATGAACTGGAAGAGGAGGAGGAGGATCCATTCATGCGACTGGGCGCTTAAAGGAAGATCTGGATCTTGAAGGCGGGAGAGGATCGGGTGAGTGAAGAGAGAGTGAGCGAGAATTGCGAAGGAGAGGGGGAAAATTAGGGTTAGGGTTATGAGGTAGAAGGTTTTGGGGGAGAGCTTGGGGATAGTGACCGATTCCCTGACTATGTCGGTAAGGGAGAGGAATTGGAGCTCCTCTGGTTGCAGATCCATGGCGGATTGCTGAGATTCGGGAGGGAGGAGAGAGATCTGGAGAGAGAGATGAAGGTGAAGTGCAGAGGAGAAAGAGGGATTTTTGGGGGAGGACGCGAAGAAGAGAAGCTATGGACGTCGGAGGTCGGTGGGGACGTGAACCGTTGACTGGGTAAAACGTGGAGTACAAAAAATGTGCATGTATTTGAAAAGGAAAATTAATTACTTTTTTTGTTTTTTTTTTTGTCTAAGAAAAAATAATTACTTATTTCCGATGGTAAGTCACCGACGGGAAGTCCCCATCACCGGGAAATGTTTTTATTTTCTTTTAGCACCAAATTTTTTTTTGGGTGCAATTTTAGCACCATTTTTTGTGAAGGAAATAAATTTTACGTATCTGACAACGAATCGAAAAATCGAAAATGACAGTCATTTAATACAATCCACAATAATAAAATACGGAGTAATAAGACAACAAAAACATTATTCCTCCGTTTGGAATTAACTTTCGTTTGATTTTACACGTTTTTTTTAAAAGTTAAATACTATGAGTATATAAAATATTAACTTTTTTTTAAATAATTTTTTTAAAATAATTAAGTAAATTTTAAGTACAGAATTATATTAAAAATCATTTAAAAATTTGATATTTTATACAGATTTTAACCCTTAAAAAATGTGTCAAAAAGCCAAAAGACATTTATTTCTGAACGGCGTTGTAGTAAAGAATAAAATGTTGAGAAAAAAATGAAAATGAAAAGATAATACTGATGTAAATTAAATGTAAAAAAATTATATTTTGTGTTTATATATGAACTAGTATAGTTCCCGGGCCATGACGCGATTTTTACAAAATAAATTGATATTATACCATTAACTAAAATAATATTATTTAAATATTTTGAACTAAACATATAAAAACAAACTCATAAAAGTAAGATATAATAAGCGCAATCATGATGGACTCCATTGTACGATAGTATCGAATATTTGCAAATAGACATAGGTTTATATTAATTTAATATTTTGAATTAAACCCATTGATTATTTTAAAGATGAAAATCAATTGGAAATAAATATTAAAAGGGGGAGAAAAAATGATTAGTTAATTAAAAATAAGAGAATAAAAGTAAAAAGAAGAAAAAAGGATAATTAAATTAAAATAAAATTAAAATTAAAGAGAAAAATAGGATTGGTCAAAACTCCTGAAATCCCTCTAGGTGTGACACGTCAGGCGAAACTCTTCTAAATTAAGAGTTTATATAGATGATTATTTTAAAGATGAAAATCAATTGGAAATAAATATTAAAAGGGGGAGAAAAAATGATTAGTTAATTAAAAATAAGAGAATAAAAGTAAAAAGAAGAAAAAAGGATAATTAAATTAAAATAAAATTAAAATTAAAGAGAAAAATAGGATTGGTCAAAACTCCTGAAATCCCTCTAGGTGTGACACGTCAGTCGAAACTCTTCTAAATTAAGAGTTTATATAGATGATTATTTTAAAGATGAAAATCAATTGGAAATAAATATTAAAAGGGGGAGAAAAAATGATTTGTTAATTAAAAATAAGAGAATAAAAGTAAAAAGAAGAAAAAAGGATAATTAAATTAAAATAAAATTAAAATTAAAGAGAAAAATAGGATTGGTCAAAACTCCTGAAATCCCTCTAGGTGTGACACGTCAGTCGAAACTCTTCTAAATTAAGAGTTTATATAGATGATTAATAGATTGAAAATTAATAGATAAACGGATTTTTCGCGAGGTAACCCTGTGGTATGGCTTAATTCGGGTGGTAAACTAGAGTTTTAAAGTTTTCACCTGGTAACCTGTAGTTTAGAAATTTTTTGCCTCGTGCCCAAAACTTGTGTTTTGGTTGAAAAATACTGGGGTTTAAAAAAATTAAATCACACTTTCTTCTAATGTTAGGCAGTGGGCATCGACAAGTTGACACGGAGGAAAAGGGCGAACAGAGAAGAAGGTGCGATTGCCGGCGGTGACAGCTTTGGGCCGCGGCAAAGTCTCCAGGCCTGGCGGTTTATCCGTTCTCCACTTAACGATGAAGCACCAACAAGCAATCTCAGTTACAATTCTTCCATGGCGGTAGAACCAACAAGCACCTCCCAAATCGTCCCCTCGCCCTTTCCCCAACCGTTTGGCCATCGCTATAACGCGCTCCACCTCATAATCTCTCCGGCCTAAGCCTCAGAACCTCGTCTTTCCCTGCACCTCCTTCCAAAAAGGAGAGCGTCGAAACCGGCATGTTCTTGCCCAGGTGGGCCATGCCAACAACCGACTCCCGCAGCAAGAACAAGACCAAACCTGATGAGTTGAGACAAAAAAAAAAAACTTCAATCAAAGGCAGTAGAAATTCAACAAATTTTCACAGAAAAAGCTTCAATAAAAAAAAACAAATCAATTAGGTTTAGAACTAAATTAAACGGACAATTACCAATTAGGAGAGAGAGGGAAGAACGAAAAGAAGAAGATTAAAACCGTCATCTGATGTCAACCTAGGCAGCTAGTTGTGGACATTCTTAAGCTAGGGTTTTCACGATAGCAAGGAAGAAGACTTGACTGGTTTCGACCACGATTTCGAATCGAAATCGGGACATAGGATATGAAATGGGGTCAGTTGTTGTTGTCGACGTCCAAAATTAGAAGAAAGTGTATTTTTTTTAAAACCCCCATATTTTTCCAATATTACATAATATAACCCTTTTAAAGTTGAAACTCGGATTTTGAACCAAAACACAAGTTTTGGGCCCAAAGGCAAAAAATTTGTAACTACAGGGTTACCAAGCGAAAACTTTAAAACCTTTGTTTACCACCCGAATTAAGTCATACCATAGGATTACTTTGCAAAAAAATCTGATTTTTTAATAATTGGGGTTATAAAAATCCAATGGGAGAGCAATGCCATGAATTTGAAATTCTATATAATTGACTTCAATGATTGCATAACAATATAAAATTGAGATGGTCTATGAGTTTTTAATAGTAAGAAAATTTAGAACTACTAGTATTCTAGTAAGCACCACTAAGCCATCATCTCAAAGCCACTTTAACTTTCTCTATCTAATTTTGCTTTTTTTGTTAATCCACTACCTCATTTGATCAAACACCTTTAATTTTTTTTTTTTTTTTTTTGATTAGGTAAAAATTCGACGCACCGGACATGCCCGATAAATCGAGAGGCCGAAAAAATCGGCGACGGAGAGTGTAGTAACAATCGCAGGCTAGTACTAACTATGAGAGAACGAAAGCAGTGTGCGACCACTCATCTGCCTGTTGGTAGAGGCACGCAGGGAATCCCTGGGGAACTAAGTGGAAACCTTAGATTTGGACTCGGATATCAACGAGACTTCAGGTTTCGATCACGTCTACGACCTCTCGCGCGTCGACAAAGGAGAAGAGCACCGCTCAAATACCGCTAGCCCCACAACCCTAACCACACCACAAGCAACTCGGAAAACCTAGCCGATGTTTTATATTTTTCCTTTTTTTTTTTTTTTTATAATAATGATATTACCCAAAATGGGCCGCTTCGGGCCCAAGGCAAAAGCCTTGGGCCCAAAGAACACTAAGCGGGCCAGAAAGCGGGTCACTCTCGGGCCCAAGAAAAATCCTTGGGCCCGAAGGATTGTAGCCGAGCCCAGGCCAAGCAGCCACTCCACCGGTCAGAAAATAGTGATCACCATCGAGCACACGGACGACGAACCACCATCAACCGACGAAGAAGAGAAGCCAATCAACCAAGACGGATTCACAAGGAGGCAGATTTGGCGAGGAGAGAGAAGGGGATATTGGGGGCGAACTCGCAACCAGGGCACCAGCAGGAGTCCGAGCGAAACCCACGCCGAGGGTTAAAAGCGAGTCGCCACGGGAGCAAGCCAAACGAGTGATGATCGGAGGCAGAGCACTAATCGGAAGCCGCGGAGGAGCCGGACCCCGAAAACGAAGGGCGGGACCGTCGAAACGGAGGACGAGAGCACACCGACGGCCATAAATTCAGGAGAATGAGATTCGATTTAGGGATGGTGGTGCAGATTTAGGGTTGTCAATTGGGGGTTTTCCGCGCTTGAAACACAATTTTTCTTGGCTCCATTAAGAGGGGTTCTCTGTGACTAATTGATTGATTAATCAATCAAGAAGAAATGGGTATGAATTGCAGACGGGTTGGACAAAGAAAGGGTAGGCAAGTTGAAGATACTCATGGGAGAGTTTCTCTCTCCTCTTATGTGCTATTTTTGGGGTTGATCAAACACCTTTAACTTTCTATGTCTAATTTTGCTTTTTGTTTTGTTGTATTTGCTTCTTTTTTTTTGTTTGTTTGTTAATCCACTACAGAAAAAATGAGAGAGAAAGACGAGAGAGAAACTCCCAACAAAAAATCGATCCCTAAGTCGTTCCTCGACCGTCGTCATCAACAGTAGAAACCCAATCCCCTTTGCAAAACCCCTTCCCCGACCCCTTGCTCCGGCAAGCCCCTACCCCAAGTCGACTCCCGTTGACGTAAATTGTGGCATAACCCTTTTTCTTTTTCGAGTCGTACTCTCCCGTCACCATGATCTGGTGCTTAATTCTGGGATCACTTTTCCAATCCCGGTCACTAAATTCGCCGACTTTTGCCTATATTCTTTCTCAGGGGTGGAATCGAGTCGTTTCTGCACTTGGGTTTGGGGCTTGGTAGTTGGAATCTCTTGCGAGATGTTGTTGGGGAAGAAGGTTGAAATCCCTATTGGGTGGAATTTTAGAAAGAGAAAGAAATTTCACAGCTATGGGTGGCGGTGGTGGTGGCCTGTAGGTTCTTGGAGGAGGGCGGTTGGTCGCTTTCTTTGTGACGGGGGTCGGAAGGAGGTTTCGGAGCGGGCTGGGTTGGTGCGCTGCAGTGCGCAGGTGCCTTTTTGCTGCTGTCTGTTCGGTGGTAAGGCGTCGCCGCGGTTGCTCATCCTCGACTCTTCTTGTGTTGCAATGTTGGGGAATTCTTTCACCAAATCCACTTATGTGGCTCTACTACTGCTGTCCAGGTTTATTAACTCAATCTCCTTTTTGATTGTAGCTAATTGCATTATACTGTCTACGAAATTCCCCGCCTTTTGGTGGTTGGAAAACCCGGTGTTAGAGATTTATGTCTCTTCACTTCTTCCCCCCCGATCTTCGGGCCTTGACAAATCTGTGGTGTTCTCACCCAATTCCCGCAAGGGCACAAATCCTCTTTGCGAGGCAAAACACTCGGAGGGGAGTTCACTCCCTAATGAGGGCTTTAACCACCATAACCTGCATAAGAAAAAGAAGAAATCGAAGAAACAGACTCTCAAGAGAAGCCTGTACAAATTGGTTGGGTTGAGATTAAGCTCCTCTCTTCCCTTTCCTTCTCATCCTCTTATCCCCTTCATCAAAATATCTAATTACCATGCTGTCTGGTTTTTGTATGTGCTGAGCTCGGCTGGAGATGAAAAAGGTAAACAAACCATGGATTTTGCGACTTTCGCCGATCCATTAAACAACCCCAGGAAGGGCCACAAATCCCGCTCTGGCAGAGTGTACTCCTCTGTGGGAATTACCCTCCCCAAGGCTGGTGCTGTTATCTTTCTACAGTACTCTGTTGGCAGGAAAGACATGGGAACAATCATGGATAAAGAAGAACTCAAAAACCGCCCTGAGTTGATCTAGGTGAATTCAGTCGTTCGCTATATCCTCTGGCTTATATGTTGCCTTGGATTTTTGCTCTGTGTTGATTTTATCTTGGTCCATGGCAATTTAAAATGTATTGGATTTAAGTGTGGTTTACTAAATTGTATTCGGCTAATCACCTTTGTGGGTTGGATTATAGAATTGTTAGTATGAGTTCTGGCGTTATTTAAACTTAATGGTGAACACTCTAGCTGTGTATTGAAGGTTGTTTTACACACTATGACCCATGGTGGAAAAATTCCAACTCATATGTTTATTATTTGTAAAACTGTCACTCCTTGTTGGCCTAGATTGTTACTCCTTTGCGTGTTTGGGTCTGTTAAGGATGTTATGTTTAACCATCGTGTTTACTTGCTCCTGCTCAGCCCATACTCAATCTTCTTAGATAATGTCGGTATTTCATTTTTGCCTAGATCTGTCAATGCTTTGGGTCTGGCTGATTTTGTCATTCCCTACAGCTGCTGTGCGGTCATCAATAGTTGTAAATTATTTGCTATAACTCGGGTTGCTGCTATATCTGAAAAATCTGTTTGTATTTGTCTCTCCCATATCTTTGTATATGAATGGTTTGTTTGCATCAGTTGGGTCGGTGGATGCCGGTATGCAGCTGATGTTCGGCTTCTTGGAATTTTGTCTCAATTTAGCAGCTGGTGTGATTTCTATC
This sequence comes from Persicaria tinctoria, assembly GCA_037127255.1. Classification (NCBI taxonomy): domain Eukaryota; kingdom Viridiplantae; phylum Streptophyta; class Magnoliopsida; order Caryophyllales; family Polygonaceae; genus Persicaria; species Persicaria tinctoria. Next base: position 1,289,685 of record JBANSL010000005.1, on the reverse strand, counting down.
GAATTAAGTTTGGTCAAATCATCATTGATGCCAGGTTCTTGGTTTCGTTTCCACCCTTTTGTGCAAACGATCTTCGATCATTACCCCTGCTAAATTGTTCGTACAAGGTTTCGGTTCGGTTTTGCTGGACTTGCCGGTTGCATTCCCTCGTTCGGACCTTTTGGCTTGGCTTGGCCCTTCAAGATTCCAACGTTAAAACCCAATCCAAAATATCAATTGCTGCTCCTCCCATTTTAAAATTTCAAAAACATCTTGATTTAAGGACTCCGAAAACATGTCCTTTTATCGTCGATAATTATACATGAAGATTTGCTTTTGGAATTGTAGAGGGACAGGAAAGAGAACTATTTGGACGGAAATTGATACTCCCTCCGTCTCAAAATTTAGGTCGTTTGACTTTTTGGCACGTTTTTTAATGTGTTAAAAACTCTATGAAATATTATTTTTTTTTCAAAATTTTTAAAATAATTTCATACTTATCAGTATTAAGTTTCAAATTTCTTAAAAAATTTTGAAAAAAAATTAATATTTCATAGAGTTTTTAACACATTAAAAAGCGTGCCAAAAAGTCAAACGACCTAAATTTTGAGACGGAGGTAGTACTATGTGTAAAAATGAGCATATACAAATTATGGCACTAGCGGAAACTAAGTCGGAAAATATCCCCGACAACAAGACTTGGAGGAATATTGGATTTGATAAAGCGGCCTGGTTACCGGCTATCGGTAGATCAGGAGGAATAGGAGTTCTATGGAAATCCCACCAACTTTTAAATTTTACGATCACCATTGTTGTCCAATCACCGCGTATCATTGGTCTCAAACTGGAAAGCCTGCTAGCTGGGTTCCCGATCCTTGTCCTATTCGTCTATGCCCCTCCAATCCCAAATGAAAAAGATTCGTTTTGGGAAATGTTAAAAACAATTGTAAATGATTCATCTATCCCGTGTATAGTCCTTGGAGATTTAAATGAAATTCTTTGCAGTGCCGACAAGCTCGGCGGGGCATCTACCCGATCCTCTAGATTTTCTAGACTTATCTCCTTCAAAAATGAATGTTCACTGCTAGACCTTCCCACATTTGGTAATCCGTTTACTTGGAGGAAGAATCCGGAGGAAGATTTCAACATCCGCGAAAAGCTTGACCGGGTGCTTGTCCAACAACAAGTTATTGAAACTTTTCCTAACATGATCACATATAACGGAGCTTTCTCCTCTTAAGATCACTGCCCAATTTCATTCTCCTTGGAGGGTGACTCCATATTTAAAGCCCCGCCATTCAAATTCGAGAATGCCTGGCTACTACGGGAAGATTTCCGCAACATAGTTAAGCAATCATGGCGGGCCTCTTGCCCTGGCTCTGCCATGTTCCAATTAATGTTTAAACAAAAAATACTTAAGAAAAAAGCAAAAGAATGGAATAAAACGAGTTTTGGGAACATCTTCCGTCAACTAAAAGAGGTAGAGTCAGAGCTTTTACATATTCAATCTACTGGTGCGGGAGCAAGTTCTCAACATAACAAGGAAAAGTGCCTCATCACAAAAAAAGAGAAGCTCCTGCTATTTCAAAAATCATTTTGGAGTCAAAGAGCCAAAACCAAACATCTTAAACTCTCAGATTCTAACACATCATATTTTCATCGTGTGGCGTCTGGGCGAAGGCATAGGAAACAAATACGCAACATCACCTCTTCTACTGGTACGGTTGTCGTGGGAGAGGAAAATGTGAGGAATGAGATATAAAGGGACTTTGAGAAAAGATTCAAGAAAGAACCGATAGATGACAAGCTCCTTAGCGAGTTGCTGGAGCTAATACATCCTTCTATCTCACCGGAGGAGAACAATTTTCTTATACAACTTCCGTCTAACACGGAAATTAAAACCGCAGTTTTCAATCTAGGGAAAAATAAATCCCCGGGCCCGGATGGCTTCACAACTGAATTCTATAAAAAGTACTGGGATATTGTAGGTAAATCTATAATTTGTACGGTCAAAGGTTTTTTCCACTCCGGGAAAATGCTCAAACAGATAAATCATACCTTCATCTCCCTTCTCCCAAAAAGAGACGATCCAACTGCCACCAGCCACTACCGGCCTATCAGCTTATGTTCAAATATCTACAAAGTTATCTCCAAAATCTTGACGGACAGAATGAAAAAAGCTATAGGAAAACTTATACATCCTCTTCAGGGTGCTTTCGTATCAGACAGGGCTATTCAAGATAATGTCTTGATAGCCCATGAAATATTTCACTCATACAAAAATCGGAAGGGCCGGGAAGGATGTTTAGCAATAAAATTAGATATGGAGAAAGCATATGATAGAGTCGACTGGAATTTCATACAAAAGGTGCTTGGAAGGTTTGGTTTCCACGATACGTTTATTTCATGGGTAATGGAATGCATTACGACGATATCTTTCTCAGTTTTAGTAAACAATGGTCCTACAGATCTGATCTTCCCCTCGAGGGGCCTCCGTCAGGGGGATCCGATATCCCCTTTCCTATTCATTCTAGGTGCAGAGATACTAGCCCGAAAACTAGCTACTGAGGCTAGCTTGGATAAGACTGACATTGGTTTCCCGGTTGGTCATGACGGGCCTCGAATTCCATTTCTTTCCTTTGCTGACGATATCATAATCTTCTCAAAAGATAGCCTGGATGTTGGGCGCAAAGTAAAGTCAATTGTTGATTCATACTGCAAAGTATCAGGTCAAAAGGTTAATTACCATAAATCTAGCTTCTAGGCTACAAGGGGTATTCCTAACCATAGGATTCTTAAGCTGTACAACTGTCTCAATATTTCAAATGAAAATTCAATAGAAAAGTATTTAGGCTGCCCTATTATCAATGGAAGAGTTACCAAATGTACCTTCGAAGATATTATTTGTAAATCTAAACAACAATTGACAAAATAGAGGGCTAATGCCCTCTCTCAACAAGGTCGTACTACCCTAATCAACTCTAACCTTTCTGCTAAGCCGCTACACTTTATGCAAAATTTCATGCTACCCGCAGCCATACACAAAGAACTCGACCAGATAAACCGATCTTTCTTTTGGAATAAGGATCTCCAGTATCGGCCGCTGATTAGTTGGGATAGGATTTGCAAACCGAAGCAATATGGGGGGCTAGGGATTCGGAAATCTAGCGACATGAATGAGGCTCTCCAAATGAAGCTATTGTGGAAGATCCTGGCTGAGCCTTGTAACGTTTGGGTGTCGCTGATTAAACATAAATACCTTCGTTCTGCCAATATTTTCGACTACAAAAGAGCAGGGCCTAGCTCTTGGCAGTGGACCAAGCTGACATCTTTAATTGATAAATTTAAATCTGGGCTTATTTGGTCTGTAGGAAATGGGCGATCAATTAAGTTCTGGACGGATAACTGGATCACAACCTCCTCGTTGTTGTCCAGGGAAGAATGCCCTCAAGATTGTAATCAAGATGAGACAGTTAGTGATTATATTTTGGGGGGCAAGTGGTGGAAGGAAAAATTACAAGGAGTTTTACCTAACTGTTTAGTGCTTGAGATTCTTGACATCCCTCTACCTGCCTTGGACCTTCAAGACCGATTGTACTGGTGGCCTGATAGGGAAGGATGGTTTTCTACTGCCAGTGCATTTAAATTGATAACAGTTCAGTCAACTCCGCTCCCGGACAGTAATGCCTGGATTTGGAAGGTTAATATTCCCCCGAAAGTTAAAAACTTTCTTTGGAAAATAGCTCAGTATGGCCTGCCAACTGCCGCTAGACTGTCCAGTCGGGGGTCGGCAGTCCCTTCTACATGTTCTTTATGTAACGGGGCACCCGAGGATGAGGTCCACATTTTTCTAGATTGCCCTTTCATCCAAGCCATCCACCAATTTCCTTCCCATGTTCAATCGGCTATTGCCTACTTGATTGCCCAGTCCCGGGATGTTAAGCCTATTCTTTCCTTTCTTGGGAAGAGCCTAAATCCTACCGCTCAGGTTAGCCTTGCTTTCTCTTGGTGGTCTATATGGTATGTTAGGAATCAACATCTGTTTCAGCAAGTAGCAATTCCGCAAAAAGATAAAGTCTTACGACTAATTAAATCACGTATAGATAACTGGAATAAAACCTCTGTTGCTGAAGCTGACTTAGAGGAGGAAGTTCTCCCTCTTCGGCCCAAACCTCCTATGCAGAATAAGAAACAAAAAATTATCTCTTGGCGCAAGCCACCTCGGGGTACGCTGAAACTAAATTTTGATGGGTCAACGCTAACAAACCGCGAAAGTTCAGCCGGAGCCATTATCAGGGATTGGGAAGGCCGCTCTATTGCTATTTGCCATCAGAAGCTAGGAAAACAAAATCCGCTCACAGCGGAAGCCCTAGCTCTCAAAATGGGAATCCAACACGTATGTCAACTCAATATCGACAAAATCCAAATTGAGGGAGATTGTAAGATAATCATTGATCACTTAAATCGGAAATCTAACTATCCGTGGGAAATCGAACTAATACTTTCTAATGTACAAATTTTGTTATCGACTTTGAAAGAAGCAGTTTTCTTTCATGTTCCTCGTATGGGCAACAGAGTGGCAGATAAGGTTGCACACCTTAGTCACTCTGCCCGAGGAGTCGATATTAAAAATGACTCAGGTCTTCTTGACCTCATCCGCAAGAATGCTGCCGGGTAGGGCCAGCCCACCCGAATTATTTCCTAATAAAAAAAAAAAACCTACTTCATTTTACCTCTAACAGCATGAGCAACCATGAGTTTTACTTAGCTTTTAAGGTTGTTAAAAGTTAAGTCCATGGTTGTGGGGTTTACCTTAAGGTAAGGGGTGAGAAAGAGTTACCTTGGTAGAGAGATGTAACCTCTTCCTTTTTCTAATTTTATTTTCCTTTTTTTTAATGATAAAGTAGGATCTTCTCTTTTCCATTTAGATTTATTAATTGTAATAGTGTTTAAAATGAAATAAAAATATATTTATATTTCATTATTTTTTAAAATAAAATATCTCATTAGTTTTATTTTATTTTATTTTCTATAATTTGAGCCCAATTTTATTTTCTATTGTAGTTGCACATATTTTCTTAACTATGATGGATCACAATAATCCAAATACTCCACTCATTCCAAATATTCATTTTGATCAAAATCTTCTCAAAAATCCTCAATTTCAAGTGATGTTACAAATGCTTAACAATCCTCCAACACCCGAATATCCAAATTAACTACTTGCTATTTTTATTTATTTATAAAATTATAAATAAAAATAATTCACAGTAATATATGATGATACACATATAATAACGGGAAAGATATATAAAGGAAAAGAAAAAGTGGAAATAAATTTGAAAAGAGGTAAAAGAGGTTTCCATGGTTGTAGACGAAACTTTTTTTTTTATTAGGAAATAATTCGAGGCCGGACAAACCCGGGACCTCGAGAGACCGCCATAGTCGGCAGACGGCTAGCCGTCTAAACATACAACAAAGAACCAGAAAAATACATCATAAAAACAGAAGAAGGTGCAGTACAGACGGAGGGAGGCATACAAGTGCAGTCGAACAAGGGAACCAATAAGCCCGACCATGCTGGAGACAACGTAGACTATGAGCCGACACCAAACACCACCAAGCAACGGCACCGCTAGTCATCGGTACATCAGGAGTCCCTGTGGACAGTGAAGACGAACCTCCAAGGAAATATCCGTAATGCGGAGTCGCCTCGATACACACTGTCTCGACCCCAGCCAGACCCGACACCGGACGCCGGAGCTCCAACTGAGACGAAGAACGCCACGAACAACCAGACTCACAGTTGAGAACCACCCTTGTACAATGCACCAAGAGACACTTTCGGGATTTAATTGAATATATATATATATACCACAATTATTCCATCTTTTTTTTTAGTTCTTGACTGCCTCGGGCCCAAGAAAACTTGGGCCCAAAGCACTGGGAGTCGGGTCATGATATCCTCGGGCCCAAGGAAATTCCTTAGGGCCCAAGGACAGAAACCCGAACAACACCCAAAGAAAAACAGACGTCACCGCCGCCCGGAATCGCCAAGCACACACCGACGACCACTAGCACTAACCGAGCGCCAACAAGGGAGGGCTGGGGCGGCGCCAGGGGGAGCGGAAACGGCGACGGAGTGAAGACTCCGGCCGACCAAGGTAAAAACAACCGAGGAGAAACAAGGAAGGACAAGATGGAGACGAACCGCACCACCGAACCCAACCCCTCCCCAGGTCGATTAAAAGAAGGTCTATCGGAGGAAGGCGAAACGACGCCTAACCCAGGCCGACAGGAAGAAGAAGAAGCCACGACGCCCACGAGAGGCAACGACGAACAGAAGAGGATGAAAGGGCCAAAGGAAGAAGAGGCTAACCCAATCAACCCTAGATCCGAGATTCGAAAGAGCGAATCGGATGAAAGGGCCAAAGGAAGAAGAGGCTAACCCAATCCAGTGTTAGAAATGAAACGCGGCTTCAAATGCGTTTCATTAATTCATTTTCTTTATTTTTTTCTTTATTTTTGTATTTTTAAAATATAAATTGAAATAAACGTGATTTCAAACCGCGTTTTACCAAAATTAATTATAAAATACGGTTTAAAACTATATTTCTTTCGTTTATTTTTTTTCCCACTTTCAAATTCTACTTCTTGTGAGACCGTATTTCTTTGAATATTTTAGTAAATATTTTTAAGTTATGAATTTTCCTGTAAATTTTGATTCTTTGAATATTTTGAAAAAAAATCCCACTTTACCCCTTCATACATTTTACCAAAAGCAAAAAAAAGTAGGATAAATTGACTGTTTTTATACGTACCAAATTACTAAACGAGAGTAGAAAAAAAACCATACATTTATGTGATTAAAGCCGTTAAAACCTTTTTTCATTCAAGCAGAATTCTTCGACAAATAAACCATACATTTATCACTCTGCTACCAAAGTGTGACAATCCATCGAAGACGTCAGACTATAGGCCTATTAGTCAGTGTTCAACAATATATAAAATAATATCGAGAATTTTAACCGAAAGACTCAAGATGGTGATTGGGAAACTAATCTACCCCTTTCAAGGAGCATTTGTATCCGATAGAGAAATTCAGGATAACATATTGATAGCACATGAGATCTTTTATTCATTTAAGTCAAGGAAAGGATAAGAAGGATGACTAGCTATTAAACTAGATATGGAAAAAGCCTACGATAGAGTTGATTGGACCTTCACCGAGGCAGTATTAAGAAAATTTGGTTTCAACAACTATGTCATAAGTGTAATAATGGAATGTGTAACAACGGTCTCCTTCTCGATTTTAGTGAATAATGGGCCTATAGAGGTCTTTAAACCTTCTAGGGGATTAAGACAAGGCGACCCCATGTCTCCATTCTTGTTCATCCTTGGAGCAGAGGTGCTCGCGAGGAAACTAACAGATGAATCAAATCTCAACCAGTCTGGCATTCGCTTTAGGTTTGGTCCTTCTGGGCCAAGAATCCCTTTCCTAGCATTCGCTGACGATATCATCATTTTCACGAAAGGCAACATGGCAGCATGTGAAAAAGTAAAGAAAATTGTCGATGATTATTGTTTATTGTCGGGGCAGAAAGTTAACTATAAGAAGTCGGCTTTTCAAGGTTCCCCAGGGATTCCTGCATCGCGAATATTAACTATTGAGGGTTGTCTAAGTATATGAAAGCATGTTAAACTTGACAAGTACCTAGGGTGTCCAATAGTTGACGGTAGAGTAAATAAAAGCACCTTCGAAGAAATCATCGGAAAAACGACTAACCAATTGGAAAAATGGAGAGCTGAATCACTATCTTAACACGGGAGGTCGGTGTGTTAATAAACTCAAAATTAGCTTCTAAACCACTGTTTGCTATGCAAAGCTTTATGCTTCCGGTGACATTTCACACCGAGCTAGATCAAATCAATAGAACTTTCTTCTGGAACAAAGACGTCCAATACAAACCACTCATTGGATGGGACAGAGTATGTAAACCGAAAGCGAAAGGAGGAATGGGATTAAGGAAAACCAAAGAAATGAATGAGGCACTACAAATGAAGCTCCTTTGGAAGATTATTGCGGAGCCGGATAACTGTTGGGTCAAGATTATCAAACATAAGTATCTAAAGTCAATACCACTACTTAATTTTGACAAAAAAAAGAAATGCATCGTGGCAATGGACGCAACTAAGAAAACTCATTCAACCATTTAAGGAAGGTCTAGCATGGCCAGTCGACGATGGAAAAACAATCAAGTTCTGGCTTGATAACTGGGGTTTGTTGTGAGCTGAATCTGCCATGTTTTACAGTAACTTTTATATCGATTTCTGTATACATTGCATTCATTTGGGTTTAGATAGTACAGAACCTATGTAGTTTATGTTTATTTGTCAAATTATGGAATCTACACTAGTTTCTGTTTAATTTGCAGAAATCAAGGCATTTTACAGCAATTCTACAGAAGGTCGGAAAAGCTCGGAAAACGGTTACAGAAGTCCAAGGTCGGAGCAGCAACGGAACCAGTCGAATCGAGCCAAGAGACCAGACTACTCGACCTCGAGTAACCTTTACTCGATCTCGACAAAGGAGGCCGAGCACAGCTTGTCGACCAGGAGCAACGTCGACAGCCAGACCACCCGACTGCCGGACCTTACTCGATCTCGACAAGAGGTGGTCGAGATCGACAAGGTTCAAAACCACACCCGGAGTCGACAAGGAGAAGAGCTGCCCGAGAAGCCGAGGACGAGAAGCCGAGCACCATTCTACTCGATCTCGACTAAGCTTTGTCGAGATCGACAAGCGACCTAGAGCAAGTCCGAGGAGGAGTCCTCGACGAGACCACCAGAGCCATCTTTGACGAACCCTACTCGATCTCGACAAGAGATGGTCGAGGTCGACGAGCCCAGAGTCAAGATCCAGAGCCCATCGAGGAGAGCCGCTCGAGAAACCCTAGTCGGCGAGCCAGTCTACTCGAGGTCGACTAGGTCTACTCGACATCGACAAGCACTAGAAGCCATGTCCGAGTCCGTCGAGCACCAGCTAGCCGAGACGACGAACCAAGCCAGTCGACCAAGATCCCTACTCGAGATCGACAAGCGCCTACTCGAGGTCGACGAGGATTCCAGAGGCTGTGCGACGCGGATTGATCAACTCTACTCGGATTTGGATTACTTGGGCGCGAAGTTGCTGAATTCTATCCAAAACTATCAAGATCGACCATGAAGAAGAGATTTCTATCCATTAAAGACATTTAGATATATTTAGATTTAATTTCCTTGTTTTATTTATCCTTAAGCATTTTAGATAAAGTTTTAGATAGAGATAGATATCTTCTTTCCTAGAATAGCTAGGGAATGAAGCCTATAAATAAAGCCCATGGGGCTCAGTTTTATTCATTCAATTTCGGAGAGAGAGAAGTAGTTCAAGGAGACGGTTTAGGGAGTTTGAGGTTTTTTAAGGTTTTGGCAGTTTGCGAAAGTTGATTGCCGGGATTGTAAAGACTTTGAATTTAGTTAATGCAAGTTGTTTCTTTTCAATCAGAGATGTCCGAGTTTGAGATGAAGAGCGAGTAGTCCACCCACTTCTAGGGTTGGGGCGAGCCCGATGATAGCCATGCATATTTGAGGTAAAGATCCGACCTTTATCATGTTCTGAGCATTTTCCTACTTGTTGATGTGTTTATTGCCCGTCTAATGGAGATCCATGCTAACAACTTGGATTATAAACATAAAATCAGTAGAGACAATTAGGGTTTCTTGAGAGAGTTGTCTAATTGTTGGAAAAGGCGAAAGCTTATCCTTTAATGCGATTCACATGATTATCTGTTTGGTCCTGCCTTATGCATGTTTGGTTATCGTTGTTGCAAACCCCAATCTTGGAAGTCTTTTTACATTAAGTTTAGTTGAAACCCTAAAAGCATTTGTTCTTTATTTTCTTTATTTTTATTCGTTTTTCGTTCCTTGTCTACTCGATCTCGACCACCATCTGGTCGACCTCGAGTTACTGATTCTCGACCTAGAGTCGCTGTTGCTCACTGTGTGCAGGAATCGACGAAGAACAACTCGACCTCGACGAGCCGTACTCGACCTCGAGTAGACTCTTGTCGAGATCGACCACCTGTGCCGAGGACCTGCTGTTGTGTTCGACTGTCCGATCTTCTGTCGACTACCCTAGTCGAGATCGAGGACACCTGTGGTCGACTTTCGTGAGACTCTCCGCTACCTAGGATCCGCTGACACGCTTCCTCGTGGATCGATCCTGACTTCCCGCTGCTACATCAGGAGGAGGTCTTGTAATTATTTGGCGTGGGCATAATCTGGTTTGATTTATATTTGTTATATTTCATACTCGATTTCCTCCTACAACAGGCCTCGTGAAGGATATTCAAAATGCTTGTCTCGACCCATCAAAGATCAACTGGGAAGAAACGGTTGATCAATACATACTTAATGGAGCATGAAATTTGGATAAATTACAAACGGTAGTACCAAATGGTATAGCGCAACAAATCACAGATATTCCACTCCCAGTAAATCGAATTCAAGACAGAATGTATTGGTGGCCAGACAGAATAGGATGGTTTACGATGTCTATTGCGTACAAACTCAACACGAAAACAATAGAATTAAATAACGACAATAATGCATGGATTTGGAACTTAACGTTCCGCCCAAAATCAAGAATTTTATGTGGAAAGTCTGTCAAAATGGACTCCCAACAGTGGCCCGTCTCGCAAAAAGAGGAATCGCAATACCCCCTTACTGTACTTTGTGCAATCATCACGAAGAAGACACTACCCACCTATTATTCGAATGCAGATTTTCTTTCTGTTGTTCATGTTTATCATCGAAAGTGAAATCCAAAATCAAAGACAATATCAGGATAACAAGGAATATAGAGGAACTAATGTCCAAATTAGTTAGAATACTTGACACACAGCAGAAAATGAAATTGGTATTCATTGGTGGACAATATGGACGGTTCGTAATAAGCAAATCTTCCAACAATAAAAAGTGCCAAATGAAAGAGGATTTATGAAACTTGTGGAATCATACATTAATGAATGGACTAAAGAAGGGAAGCAAAGTAAAGAGGACAGCAATAGAAATTAGAATACAAAGACAAGTAAATCCCTCCAGAAAAAGTGGGAATAGAAGGAAGAAGGAAAAATGGAAAAAGCCGCCGACTGGGAAATTCAAACTAAAATTTGATGGTTCTGCATCGGGCCAACGACAGAGTTCGATAGGCTACATCATTCGTGACAGTACATGGAATTCAGTAGTAATGGGTAGTGAAATGGTCGGATACCAAACCCCTCAATGTCCGAAGCTTTGGCATTGAGAAGGGGTGTTCTCAGAGCCCTCGATTTCAGAATCCCTAAAATTATAATAGAAGGAGATTCACTCACCATTATCAATCATTTACATGCTAAAACTAGATGTCCATGAGAAATTGAGCTAATCATGGGTGATATTAGCACCCTTCTCACGGGGTTTTACGAAGTATCGTTTTCACACATCCTTCATAACGGCAATTGTGTGGCGGATAAGGTTGCACACCTTGCTCATATTGCCTCCACCCCATCTATATACAACGACCCAGGTCTCATCGACCTCATCCGAAAGGATGCTATCGGATAGCGATTTCACATCTGAATTTTTACTTAAAAAACTCTCTTTTCTAGAGAGAACAAAATCCCGCAGGGGCCTTCATCCGGCGGTCTAAACAACTACCCCATGGTGGCCGGAATCCTCCGGTGTGTATAAAATCCTCCTTCGGGAGTCTCAACACTCCTTCGGGAGTCCAATCCACCCTATCCGGGTGTCTCAACCCTCCTCCGGGAGCCAACAATCCGCCCCCTCGGCGCAATGAACCTCGGCTTAGGCCGGCCGCCTCTTCTTCTCCTTGCTCAGCCACCCATCTTCCCACTCGGTCGGTTGCGCTGTTCATGTTCTTCGTCTGGGGTTTTTGGCTATTCCGCCTCCCCCTTCGTTGGAACCTTTCAATGACAAATTCAACTTGGGGTTTTCTTTGTGGATCGGCGTAGCCTTCACCTGCATACGGTTGTCGTTTCGGGCGGCCATGGTCTTCCTGGTTTGCCCTCTCGTCATCCTCTGCCTCGCTCGTTTGCCCTGGCACTACCCTTCGAAATTTCGATTTGAATTGGGGCTTTATGCCTAGTTCGATTTTAACCTGGGTTTGGTTCGATTTCGGCAGCCTCCTAGGAGTACTCGCTGTTCTCTGTTGGAGGGGTGGTGGTTTTGCCTCGCCTCTCGCCGAAATTGTTCTCTTCGCATGTCCCTATACCTAAGCGTGGAATTTCTTCCGACTTCCCTGAACCTTCGATACTCTCCTCTAGATACCTCGTCCCTCCTCGACGTGTCGATTGTGATCTCCGTTGTCGATTTCGCCCCCATCGAGTCCTGGTCTCGGCGACGTCGATGGTGTCTCTCTGGGGTTGCTCTTCCCTTACCCAACCCTTGGTCGGGTATCACTCATCGGGCCTCGTCGGCGCCTCCCGGTTTAGTACTGGCTCTCTGTCCGGGCGGTGTTGGCGGTGCCGCCGTCGCTCTTGGCTATGCGGGTTGGCGATGATGCCTGTGCAAGACTGCAAGCGCTCTTGCAGTTCTTGCCGGCGTCCGATGTTTTCTTCCATCTCTTGGTCGGTTCTTTGCTTGGTCATGGCCCGAATAATTTTGCTTTGGGCCCAAGGTTATTCCTTGGGCCCAAAGCGGCACCTATTAAAAAAAAATGAATGAAAAATGGAAAAATCTAATAAATATTGTAAACTAGCTTTAAATAAATAAATCCCAGTTGGGTTAGTTTATTTCCCGCTTGGGTTTTTGGTGCGTTTTAATTCAGGTGGTGTGTGGTTCTGCGTTTAGGGGGGCTGAACTTTCTTCTCCGGTTGATGGGGTTCTGGCTGTTCGAAGTCGGGACAGGCTGGGGTCGTGGTAGTGTATATCGAGGCGTCTTCTTTTCCCGGAAGACTGTTTCTTTGGAGGTTCGTCTTCACTGCCCACATGTGACTCCTGATGTACCGATGGCCTGCGGTATTGCTTCCGGGTAGCGCTTGGCTTCGTTCGTTCGTTTACGTCCTCATCTCTTCTGGTTTAGTTGGATTTAGTTTCGCTTTGTAGAACGCTTTTACCTGTTTTTTGCACCTTCATTGTATTTTTGTTATTTTATGACGGTTATCCATCTGCCGACTTATTAGCCTTCGAGGTCTAGGTATGTCTGACCTTGAATTTTTACCTAATCAAAAATAAAATAAAAACGAGAGTAGAAATCAAAGGCCTAGTGTTTTGACTACGAACTCGCAGTCGCAGCCGACCCGTCGTACACGACGGCTTTCTACGAGACTACAACTAGTCAAAATCCGTTTGGGTGTGAGCTTCCTCCCTCCTCCACGGCTGACGGCCCGGCCCACCACTATATATACACCCCCTCACCAGTCACCAGCATGTCGTGCAATTTCTCTACTTTCCATTTCCCACCTTCAACTTGAAACTAACAATGGTGTCTTACGGTGACCACCACCAGCAACCCCCCATCAACCAGCAGCATCGATTCCTTTCGGTGCAGAAGCCGCCGTCCAAGAAACCGCCCTCTTCCGCTTCCGCTTCGACCAAGCCTAGGGTTTACAACGTCAAGCCCATCCATTTCCGGGAGCTCGTTCAGAGGCTCACCACCGGCACGTCTCAGCCTCAGCCTCAGCCTCCGTCTCAGCGGATCCAAAGTGCCCCTCCCCCTCCCATTCAGCTCGTCAGCCACCCCACCAATTTCGCAACAACTGTTCCTTCATCGGCAGCTATGCCCTTGGATCCGACTGCTGGTGAATACCTGCAGAGGAAATCCACAGAAGATGGGTTTAGTCTTTCTCCGAGCTCCTGCTCGTGGTTTTCTTTCCCTCTCCTGAGCCCGGGTCCCCTGTCCAACTTTGGAGCATAGAATTCAATTAGCTGTTACTGTTTTCAAATTTAATTTAATTTAATTTAATTTATTCTGGTTTATTTCTTTCATATCCCTAATTTGTTGCTTTTCAATTTTCATCAACAACTTGGGTTGATTATTGTTCCTCTGACACTTCTAAAATGGAGATTAGTTTGAATAGATCCCAATCCAAGGTTGAATTTGTTATTACATCTTGTAACTCTCATCTCATCTATATGAAGCATACAATTAATATGAATTTAACTTCTCTTTAGACTGCAGCGCATGTTCTGTGTTTTTAATATATTGACATCTTCATGTTTCACAAGCTTGTGGCTTTCATTTTTCTATGAATCAGTTCAAAGAAGATGGAAAAAGGGTTTGTCTATGAATCATCATGAATTCTACAGGCTACCTCATACATATGTCGAATACTGTACAAGTCACCAAAAATGATACCCCATAAGATTATTGCAAATGCATATTAATCATCTAACAAAAGAGTATCATCTCAAATTAGTAATAAGGCATTAAAATGGATGTAGTTTGATCTTATCCATGGGGGAAGTTAACCGAGCTCACATACCACAGCGTAACTACAAAGCTTGTACAGGGTGGTATATGGCCACTTTGGCTTTTGTAGGTAGGCCGGCTGCCTAACTTTTTTGTACCCATGATCTTTTGATCACATGTCTATATATTTACCAATTCAAGAAGTTGATCCTGTCATCTTGGATTTATGATCTTTCCTTTTATTATTGGACAGGATGAATCTGATGAGATGCTTAGCTGAGGTTTTAAGGATCAGATTTATGATGTTCCCCCAGAATTTCAGGTATCACTATATTGTCTCCTTTTAGAGCCCTCTCCCTCTCTTTTCCACTTTGTTGGACCAATCACAAAGGTCATTGGTCTGGAATGGTTTCAGCTATGTTTTTATTCTTAGGATATCTCATGTATATGGGTTTATTTTGCTCCCACGTCATTGCGAAATGACAATGGCTTGGTCTCTAAATTATTTGTTTGATGTAGAGGTCTCCAGTTTTGTTCTTGACCTTCATTGACATCTCTTTGTCTGAGAAATATTTCAGATGTGGCTATCAAAGGATTATGTTTGGAGCATAGGTTCTTGTTGTTTTCATTTTATGTCAGAGTTGCTGCAAATTTATGACAGATCTTGTTCGAATCCTTGTAAAACATGATGAATTGACCTTAGAAATAAGTTATTTCCCTTCTCTTTCCACTTTGAGAGGCTTACAAGCTAGACAGCAAATTGATTTCTCTGTGTTTTTGTATGATGCGAGGGCATCAAACAATTTTTTGTTGCATTTGAAAGAGAATACTGGAAGTTTTATATGGCGTGGGATATTTACAATACACTCAGTCACACTCAAGCTATCCCCTCCCCCCCCCACCAAAACCTACCCACCCACCCACCCACACACATTACTGGCATTCAAGCAGTTGATTGGTTAATAGAGAAGATGCGCAGTCTTAATTTTATGCTTCAGAACTTGAGTTGATGCTGGTCTTTCAATTGTTATATATGGCATTTTGCCTATTTGTGTTGATTCTTATTATTTCTATGCCTCTGCTTTTTCCTTTCTTGGATATTGACATCTGCATTTTTGCCTAATTATGACTTACCTGACAATTGATAACATTGCATTAATCAAATTGGGCGCTCTGGAAGTTTTGGACGCAAGGTATATTTCCTTTTGTTCTTGGAGTTGTAGTTTTGTGATATTCTCTTGAATGCTTTCACCGAAATTTCAACATCTATTGTTCAGTCTCGACAGTAACTGGCTCAGTTGTTCAGATATTCGTCATGTATTCTTCTTAATGATACCATATAAATCCGTTATCTGACTGGCTTTAGGATAGAGGTTTCTGAGACCAGAGTTCACATTACACTCCGGACATTTTCTACTCCTTTCCTATCTGATCAGTCTCATTTTGTGTGTCTTGTTAGGCCTGAATTTTTATGTTATGCTGCAGGGTGTTACCATTAACTTTGTGAAAACTGATGCCATCATGATTCTAGGAGACTTTTGTGCAGTAACTACAGTATTCAAATCGACAAAGTGCCAATTCAAGTTGCTGATTTGATACAAAGTATCAAAAGAGCATCTTGAGCTTGCACAGCGAGTGGCTTGAGATGTGCATCTGTGATTGCTGTCGACCTCAGCAATGCAGTATGTTTGGATAGTATAGGCATATAGCATATGATGCTCGTTGCTCAGTTTGCTGGATGTGGGTGTTACCATTTGATGGATTTATGTTTTGCAGAACTGTAGGATTAGCCTTTTTCCCCCCTTTCCCATCCCCCAATTCGGATGTAATTTGTTCATACTAGCAACTCCATTTTTCGTACTTGGATTGGAAATACAGTACGCGAGTTTTTGTGAATTGTGATGTGATATCCTGAGTTGTGTAATGTTGTTTGATACGCTCAATTTACACATTACAAAGTACAAGCAAGCTATCAACACCGATCCTTGAAGAAGCTGTAAACACCACAAGATCAAAAGGAGGATGTCTGCTAAGGATCTTGATTCCTGATGAAATTCCTTGCTGAACTACCGAGGAAATCGGCATAAAGCAATCCGGTTATGCGACAAAGAATAAAATTGATATCTTTAGAGCGAGATTGCTTAAGATCTTTTCTAATAGAAAGAAGGGGACTTCCTTAAACGTTTTGTATCTCTCTTTGTCACGTTTTCAAGTAATGTCTACAAACTCGTTTGGTGCATATCTTAATTGATGCATAAAAGGTTTTTAATAAGGACAGTAATCCCGGAGAAATAAACGGAGCCCGTGGTTTCCCTTTAAAACAAGGAAATAAAAAAAAGGTTGTTTATTGACCTTCTAGTCTGAATTCTGTGTACTGCTGAAAACCCAAAAAACTGCGGCTTCATCTGAAGACTGAATCTCACTCCAACTCCAGTTCTTATTTGGGTATCTCATCCCAAGCCCTTTTCCGATCCTGGAAAATATAATCCTTTACTGCAATTGGGGATTTTGGGGATCTTCAAATGCCTAGGGCAGCAGCTCCAATTCAGCTCAAGGTGTAGAGGCGGACCTCTCCAATCGAAGCAGTCCTCATTTCAGCATCTGGGTATGTGTAAAAAAGCTCACTTTGATGCTCCTTTTTTATGGGGTTCGTCTGATTCCTGGTGTTCTTGGCTGATTTCGTTGGTCGATCAAGTGACTTGGTTGAGATTTACTGGATTCTTCTGATTCCGTGTGTCATTTACCTTGGTTTTGAATCAATTTCTTCATTTGAGTACCTGGGTTTGTTTGTTGTTGATGATGCAAGTCATTTTCAGATGGTGTTTGAAATTGATGCTTCTAATTTTCAATTATGATGTTTTTCACCTCTTAAGATCTTCAAATTGTGTGGCATTTTAGAATATGTTGTTACCTGCGAACCAATCCTGTGAAATGAGAGTATGCAGTTGATAAAGCAGAGGTTGTGGTATTTCAGATCATGTTATCCATTAGGTTCATAGCTTGGTTTTCTACTACGAGATACATATCTGTTGAAATCATGTGACTTTTATGTAAGTCGCCATAGATGAGGTTTTTGTGAAAATCCAGCTTTATTGCTGGATCCTTGATCAGCAAGGTCTCAAGATTAAGCGGCAATCGACTTTAGGCTCAAAGGACTAACATCATTTATGGTCGTTATGAAGAGGAAGGAAGCTTCTCTTAGGGTTTCCAACCATAGCAACCATCTTTGAATGCATCGATTGATCCACATCTTAGACTAGCTCTATAGATTGGGTTCAAATGCTTGATCCACATCGATTGTTCCTGTTTATCGTTCAGGGTGTAGTTTGCCCTTTGCTTTTGATTTATCTCTAGGGGACCTTTATTTTGTGCCAAGCAAAAATTAGGTTTCACTATAGCTTTTCGAGTTTGGATATAAAAAGCGAGGATTATTTATAAACCACAAAACAATGCTTTTGCGTGGAAAATACCATATTGGGCATTCTCAATGATACCGTGTGCTTAGCGATCTACTTTCAAGTGTTCTTGCTCCTTAAACATTTTTCTTCCATTGCTGTTCATAATCTGATGTCCATGACCTTTGTGACTCATTTCTATCTTCCATTTACAGAACCAGTAATTTTAGTTAGCTTTGAACTATAGAGTAGGTTGGTAAAATTAACTTGCTTCAAGTATGACGACAGTATAGACTCACAGCCTTTATCTTTTTGTTGTTTCTTTTGCGGATTATGTCATGTTATTGAATTGCATTTTAAGTTCCAACTCTTAGTTGCCACATCCATTCCAGAAGGATTCAGCTGTTCCAACTGCATTTTACGGCTACAGTAACTCATCTATGGGAGACTATGGCTTTGTCTTTTGCAGAAGGATTCAGCCTTTCAAATGCATTGAGGATTGCCCGTTTGATCCGAATTCGAAGGTCCTACAAGTTTCAGAATTTTCTCTTATTGGAGTTGTTGATCTAGCTGATATTTTGGTCTCTAGGAACTTCAAAGATGTCGGTTCTATCAAAACTGCGCTGTATCACTGTTGATGTCACTGGAACCCTTATAGCTTACAAGGGGCAGCTTGGGGATTATTATTGTATGGCAGCCAAGTCTGTAGGACTACCATGCCCAGACTATACGCGCGTTCATGAAGGTTTCAAACTTGCTTATACAGAAATGGCAAAGAACTATCCATGTTTTGGACACGCTGCCAAGATGCCTAATGTTGTTTGGTGGAAAACTTGCGTTAGAGACTCCTTCCAGAGGGTAAGATTTTAGTTGATTTCTGATGCTTTCTGTGTAACTCCCGACTCTGAAAGACGCAAGTAGCTAACGAAATCAGCAGAATCTCAGATTCTTGAGAGTTCCATTCGTACAAAGTTGATAGCACAACTTATCTTTCTTGGAAGAAAAATTTGCCAAGGCAGATAATTTGCTTGTTTTCGGGATATCCTTTCTGCTAAATTATACATACAATTTGCTTGCAATAGGCAGGATATGATTACGATGAGGAGACGTTTGAGAAGATATTCAGACGCATATATGCGTCCTTTGGTTCATCCGCACCTTACACCGTCTTCCCAGATGCAATTCCTTTCCTTAGATGGGCTCGGGAGAGAGGCGTCACTGTCGGGCTTGTTAGCAACGCAGAGTACCGTTACAGGGATGTAATCCTTCCTGCACTAGACATAAACCAGGTAAGCCACCATAATCTCCCAACCATCTAACTCAAAATCCGATGATCACCATTTTAAGTTGTTCTACTGGCTTTCAGGGGTCTGAATGGGATTTCGGAGTATTCTCCGGCCTTGAGGGCGTCGAGAAGCCAAATTCTCAGATATACCAGATCGCGCTGGAAAGAGCTGGCAACATCGCGCCTGGAGAAGCTCTCCACATTGGCGACAGCATGCGCAAAGATTATGTGCCCGCGAAAA
Organism: Persicaria tinctoria; assembly: GCA_037127255.1. Taxonomy (NCBI): domain Eukaryota; kingdom Viridiplantae; phylum Streptophyta; class Magnoliopsida; order Caryophyllales; family Polygonaceae; genus Persicaria; species Persicaria tinctoria. The sequence continues at coordinate 1,270,336 of JBANSL010000005.1, read as the reverse complement.
GCATAGGTATGCATGCTCTACTGCTGGACAGGTTTAACACACCCGATGCAGCCAACTGGAGGAAGGCTGGGGCACCTGTGCTTCCGGACCTCGTCTCTGTTCAGGAGCTGCTGCAATCGGATGATTTTACTGTCTTTGGTGAGTCCCAGTAGCACCCGAGCTTCTCGAATCCTTGATAATCGCTGTGTAACGATTCTCGGTAGTCGTAGAAGACCTCGTATAGCATGTCTGATCATCGGGTTCGAAGGCAATTGTGCTTGTAGGCCTGTTGCATATGTATCATTGTAAGAGCTACTATATGACTTTTGGCCTTTAAATCTCATACAATAAATTTCAAAATTAAATATTTGTTATCTACAATTTGAAATTTTGAATTGAGATATTTGTATTTCCAAATTCCCATAATTCAATTTGTTAAAACAAAATTTGAAATTGTCAAAGTGTGTTTTTCTCTGATGACTCTGCAAGCACCAATGGAGGCATCGGAAGTCCCAATCCATGGTAGCTTTGCTGAATACGTCCATTCATAGCGTCCGTCACGCTCTTACGTAGAGGCTAGAGCGAATCATCAAGGTTACAGTTTTTCTTCGAAATGGAAATCAAACGAAAATTCATAGTCGATTGCACAAACCATGGCGGATTCTCTTCGAAAGCTTCTTACTTTCTTCTGGATTGCGTTGTTCGCGTTGAACTCTGGTGGTGCCTGTGTTGTTCACGGGAAGTATGTGTTGGCGAGGAACAGCGTCTCAGTTATAGTTCCTGATGATTTGATTTCAGTCCATGATGCTTCGATTGCGAGCTTTGGGGTGCCGGATCATCCCGGCTCCATTGTTGGCTCAGTGGCTTATCCTTTCGAGGGAACCAATGCGTGTATTCCTTTTGACGGTGATAAGATCTTCAAATCCAACACCTCTCTTCCCACCATTGTCCTCGTTGATCGCGGAGGTATTTCTCTGGTTTTTTTTCTTTCTTACAGGCATTTTATCATACAGTTGGTGTGCAATAGGTGATGAATACCTATCTCAATTCTCTTGACGAAAAGATCAACAGATTTTGCAAATTAGTTGTCTGTACTCTTTTAAACACTTTCTGAAACATTGTTTCCTACCTGGAAGCATATGATATGCTGAAGCCTGAAAATGATTTGTTTGGCATCATCATACATAACAAAAAAGAGACCTATTTCATTAGATTATCCATTTAAGTTGCCTGTTTATATGATTTGATTTTATTTTGCAAATGAATAGTTCATGTGATTGATTATCTTCTATGATTCTGAATATTAGCACTATTGTTGGTGAATCTTCATTGCTGTATTGTTAGAGTGTTACTTTGTGAAGAAAGTATGGCATGCGCAACAGGCCGGAGCTTCTGCTGTGTTGATTGCTGATTACATAGATGAACCTCTACCAATACCAAGCAATTCACCGGAGAAACCCGAAGATGATAAATATGTCGACAAAATCAATATTCCATCTGCCATGATAAAGAGGGCTTTTGGGGATCTTATGAAAAAGGCTCTGGAGTCTAAAAAGGAGGTAGTCATAAAATTAGAGTGGCCAGAGTCAATGCCAAATCCAAGCAGAAGAGTTGAGTATGAGCTTTGGATTAACATCATTCATGAGTGTGGTGCCAACTGTGATGATCAGATGAACTTCATCAAGAATTTCAAGGGTCAAGCACAGATGCTCGAGATGGGCGGATATACCCAATTCACCCCTCACTATATAACTTGGCATTGTCCGCTGCCTTACATTGATGATGGACAATGCAGTTTGAGGTGCATAAACCATGGGAGATACTGTGCACTTGATCCTGTAGGGGACTTTGGGGATAGCTATCAAGGGAGAGATGTGGTCGTTGAGAACCTTAGACAGCTTTGTGTCCACAGAGTCGCGAAAGCAGAAAATAGATCTTGGGTTTGGTGGGACTATGTGACTGATTTCCATATCAGGTGCTCCTTGAAGGAGAATAAGTACAGCAAAACCTGTGCTGACAATGCTATGATGGCTCTCAGTAAGTACTGATTTTAAACAAGTTCTACTTACTGTGTTTGAGAATAAAATCCAACAGTTTTCTGGTTGTTGTTTACAATTTCTGAACCACAGATCTACCCGTTTACAAGATCAAAAAATGCATGGGAGATCCTGAAGCTGATATGGAGAATGAAGTTCTGAAAAATGAGCTAGAAATGCAGGTATAACATCTTCCTGCCTCGGTGTTGGCCCTTCGAACTAGCTAATATTATGCTTAATTTGGTTGGCAATTGAATTTTCAATCTCTGATACACACAGGTTGGTCATGGAGGCCGTGGTGATGTCACTATCTTGCCCACTTTAATAATCAATGATATTCAATATAGAGGTTTGTTTATACATCCAAGTATCATCTGATCTGCTCCTCTGTAATCAACTTGATTTGGAAATTCATTTATAAAATTTCAGTTTTAGTGATACAATTTCCATGTCAGTCAAGCAGAAACCCTTGAATGTTTGGCTTTTGTTGTTGTCCATAATATTATTATTTACATGTGAAGGCAAACTTGCGAGGTCTGCTGTGTTGAAGGCGATATGTGCTGTATTCAAGGAGACAACTTATCCTCCTGCTTGCTCGACTTCAGGTTGGTCTGTTATTCTCCACTGATCCTTAGCTCTTGCAGTCGGATTTAGCACAAACTGATGTGGTTGGCATGGCGTTTTTAGATCTCATAACGAACCACTGTTTTGCTGTTCACCAGACATTGCCGATTGCAAGGAAGGCAGCGGTTGCAAGAGCAGCGAATGCAGCTGCAAGAATACGCTGGGTGGATACGAATGCAAATGTGGAGGGAACCACCTGTACATGGAGAAAAATGACAGTACATCTTTAGGTACGCGAAATACATTTCAGTATTACCTTTCGCTTCCAGTTAAATCATGTTTGATCTATGAAACAATTTGTGATCTGATTCTTGTTCAGAGACTGCATCAAAAATTTCATGGCTCCTACCACTCCTAGTCCTAGCAATCATGGCGGGTGCTGCTCTAGCCGGTTCCTCATTCTACAAGTACAGGCTTCGGGTATGTTTTTATATGATGAAGCTGATGCTACAACTACTCGGGCGACTTGTCATATTTCCAACATCTTTATTCAATCAAATTTTCTGCACTTGCAGTCTGACATGGACTCCGATAACATAGCTATCCTGTCGCAGTACATGCCACTCCACAATCACCATGGTCAGGTAGAATTCTACTCCAGTGTTTTAAGCTTGCAACCTTTCATAGTAAACTTGTCGCTGAGGCCATCGTTTCTGCAGAACCATACTCAGAATCCGCTTCTGCATGAAACCGGCTCCCTCAAACCTTGAGATGCTAAACATTCAGAGTTGATTTTCACAATATGGTTTCTTCTGTCAATATTGTAGCAACTATAATGCACTTGAGCTCAAAAGTACCATGAGAAACAACGCCAAGAGGTCGGTCTGGTTATGCATTATACAACCATGTATGATTGTATGATATGAGATTTGAATTGTTCTTCACATTTGTCTATCTGATCATCTGAATCAAGATTTCGTATAAGATTTATGTTGTCTAAGCTTCATGTATGTGTGCTTCTTTTTGGAGTACTTGATTTTGGAAAAATTCAATTCGCCTGTAAGATAGGCCACAAGGGTGATTCTCTGATCTAAAAAAATAGGAAACCAAATCCAAATCCCTAAATCCCCAAATCAAATGTGCTACTCAGCCTACCAAATCTCTCACTGCAATACCCTATGAGGTCCCAATCCATGGCAGCTTTAGTGATCCCTTTTCCACCACCACTTGTGGCGTTCGTCATACGTAAAGCTAGTTTTCAACTGCACTTTTTTTCAACTCAGAGTTAGGAGAAATCAAACTACTCTTCAGCTTCACACCATCACATTACATAAACCAACCCAACGGAAGGCAAAAGAAACTCTCCAAAATCACATGCCATGGTTGATTCTCTTATAAAGATTCAATCTTTCTTCTGGATAGATCTGTTTCTGATCAATCACAGTGTTGTTCATGGTAAGTTTGTGGTGGAGAAAAACAGCATATCAGTTATAGCTCCAGAGGATTTGAAATCAAGCAATGATGGGGCCATTGCGAACTTTGGGGTGCCGGAGTATGGTGGATCCATGGTTGGCTCTGTAAGGTATCCCTCCAAGGGCGCCAATGCCTGCAATCCTTTCGATGACGATAAGCCCTTCAAATCCAAAACCTCTCATCCCACCGTTCTCATCGTTGATCGTGGCGGTACTTTCCTGGTTTCCTTGTCAAATTTTGCTTTATTTATGTCAATTTTGAGCACAAGCATTTTATGAACAAACATTTGATGATCAATGTGCTAACATGAACAAACATTTTGTTTTTATGAAAATGATAAAATTAAAAAAATTAAATTGATCTGTCATGATTCAGGAATGTTGAGATGTGAAAAGACTAAATTATCGCTTTAGTAATGAAACCTCGCTGTGCTTATGTGTTGGGCTACTAGCACATACAGGTACAGACTTTAGTAATGAAAAAACATTTCTTTGTTGTTGTTGAGTATCATCAGAATGCCCCTTTGCAAAGAAAGTGTGGCATGCTCAACAGGCTGGAGCGGCCGCTGTGTTGGTTGTCGATAACATAGACGAGCCTCTAATAACAACGGACTCGCCAGAGACGAGCAGTGATGCAGATGGATATATGTCGAAAAGATCAATATCCCATCAGCCTTTAATAAGAAGTCATTTGGTGACACTTTGAAGAAGGCATTGAATGATGAAACCGAGGTATTGGTAAAGCTAGACTGGTCCGAGTCGATGCCTAATCCAGATGGAAGAGTCGAGTACGAGCTTTGGACTAACATGCAGCAACGATGAGTGTGGGGCCAAATGTGATGATCAGATGAAGTTCATCAAGAGCTTCAAGGGCCAGGCGCAGATCCTTGAGAAAGGCGGTTATACCGAGTTTACTCCTCACTACATGACTTGGTATTGTCCAAAGGTTTTCATTGACACCAAGCAGTGTGATTCACAGTGCATAAACCATGGGAGATACTGTGCACCTGATCCTGATAGAGACTTCCGGGAGGGCTATCGAGGGAAGGACGTCGTCTTGGAGAACCTTAGACAGCTTTGCGTCCATAGAGTCGCCAAGGCGGAAAATAGACCATGGGTGTGGTGGGACTATGTGACCGATTTCCATGTCAGGTGCTTCATGAAGGCGAACAAGTACAGCCAAACATGTGCTGAGGATGTGTTGAATTCCCTCAGTAAGTATAGTCCTTGTTTTAGACCAATCTGATGTGTCTAAGGAGAAGCTCTAATGGATGGATTGTCTGCAGATCTACCTATTGACAAATCAAGCAATGCATAGGAGATCCTGAAGCCGACATGGAAAACAAAGTAATGAAAAACGAGCAAGACTTGCAGGTTGGCCATGGAACCCGCGGTGATGTTACAATCTTGCCCACTTTAGTCATCAATGAAGTCCAATACAGAGGTTTGTTGTACTGAACAAACTCAAACAAGAAGCTTCATTTTAGCATTGAATTTAATCTATAATCCAATTCATGCTGTGCTTGTGAAGGCAAGCTTGAGAGCTCCGCGGTACTGAAGGCTATATGTGCCGGATTCAAAGAGGCAACTGATCCTCCGGTTTGCTTGAGTTCCGGTTGGTGAACTAACTTTTGCTATCATGTCTTAGTTATAAGCTGATGTGTCTAACCTATGTGGCGCCTTCAGATCTCGAGACTAACGAGTGTCTAGAGAACAATGGCGGTTGCTGGCAGGACATAAAGGCTAACATTACTGCTTGCAAAGTACGCATATAGCGATTTTTCTCTTCGGTTCCTTGTTGGTTTATCGACAATGTTCGTTATAGGTTGTTGTTTTTTGGTAGGATACATATAGGGGAAGGGTTTGCCAGTGCCCTCTTGTTGCTGGTGTTCAATATACAGGAGATGGTTACACATCTTGTGAAGGTAGTAAGACCACCTTCGACGCAAATAGCTTCCTCTATGGTACACAATTTGCTTGTTTTTTGACCCTTTGTACATCAGCCTTTGGACCTGGAAGGAAGGTGTACAATAAACAATGGTGGATGCTGGTCACAAACGAAGGACGGAAAGACCTTCTCGGCTTGCTCGGTTCTGTAACATCCCTCGTCGATTTTACCATCGTTTGCCTATCAACTAGTTCTTACCATCGCACCTCCTGCAGGAATCTGATGTTTCAGGATGCAATTGCCCGAACGGCTTCCGAGGATATCGACGAGTGCAAGTAGGGCAGTGCTTGCAAGTGTAGCGCGTGAAGGTGCAAGAACACATGCATGGGGTGGATACGACTGCAAATGTCGAGGCAACCGCCTATATATAGAGCAACACGACACCTGCATAGGTAGGCTTACAAGGCCTATTTTTGATCTATGATGTTGCAAGGAGCTCAAGAAAGTTTCGTTGCGTTTCTTTTTTCAGGGAACTCTGCATCCAAGTTTTCATGGCTCGTCGGCCTCGTGCTCCTAGCTGTCGTTCGTTTCGGCTATTGCAGTGGCCGGTTCCTTGTTCTACAAGCACAGGCTCCGGGTACGTTTTCATGACCATTGTTACAAGGAGTAGTGGTTAATGGCTACAATGTAGTAAGTTCTGTCGATCGTTTTTTGCACTTGCAGTCTTACATGGACTCGGAGATCATGTCGCAGTATATGCCACTCGACGAGAATCACCATCAACAACAGGTTGTTGTTCGGTCTGTAGACGGACCTCCCCATCGGTGTAAACTTAGGTAATCCGGCATAGTCAAATGTTTTGCACAGAACTAGTTCTCGTAGAACCATGAGGTGTGCTTTCGGAGTCCATTTTCGCAAGATTGGCAGTTCTTGAAGATGCACACATCGACCATTGTTAGAAACATCGAGAAACAAACACATTCATACCTGAGATCGATCCACCATTGTCGAACGGTCTTATACAATACGTACATGTTCTTCACACTTTGCATAACCGATCGATACAGAACAACGTACAATAGCAATTCCAATATACATTCTTGCCTTGACATAATTTTAAGTACCCGAGTATTACTTGTTTATATTCAATCTGTTTAAAATACGAGCCGAGATCGAATCAAATCTAAAATTGACTTAAGCTTTAAATTATATATACTTGTACTCAACTTGCATGTTTAGTAGAAAACAATCCTACTTCCTCATGATTAATTTAAAAGAAATTTTATAAATTCTACAAAATTCAAAAACTTCAAACTTGAATCAAGCTAATTAAGTTTTGAATAGAGTTTATTTCGTAAATAAATAATCTTGAGTTAAACTTCTATTGAGCCAACCCCAAACCAAACTCCAATTAACCCAATAAACATATAAATGCATGGCTGTTGGCTCTACATCAATTATATTGAAATCAGCATGATATTTTAAAATTAGTATAGTATACATATATTATATATACCATAGTATTAATTAAAATGAAATATCACAGTTCGTTTTAAATAAAGAGTTAATTAATTAGTCAACTCAAAACACCGATTTGGATTTCATAGATGTCAACAAGTTAATTGCAGGATAAAATATTTGAATAGGAGAGTAAGATAATGACTTAAATATTAATGTAATGCAATTAAACTTTATCTTGTCTCTCTCAACACCACGTATTAAGCATATTACTTTTCCTTTCAAGATCCATAGGTTTATATATATTGTGGTTATCACGTTATTTGCATATTATATTATTTACCAAGTATTTCACATTTTGGTAGACACGATATATTTTTAATTTTTATTATTAAAAAAAAAACTGTCTGAAATAGCTCCCTAGTATTTTTTTAAAAAATCACTAGTTTGAAAAAATATTATCCTGAAACTTGCCCCACCGAAAGTATGATTTATTTTCAGAATATAATTTGTAACCTAACTAACAATCGTAGTTTGTAAATTAATCCAATAAAAAAAATGAAAGAGTGAAAATATGATTTTACCTGCCGATGAAAATGTAGCGGGGCACGGGCGCTAGGGTTGCGAGCCAACGGGGCGCACGGCACACGCTCCCCCAAATTCCATTTGCTTAGCCGCTAAACCTGGCTTTGCCGGTGGGTCCCACCCTCCCTTAACGGCTACATCCCCCAACGTCTCTTTCGCTCTCATTCCTCGTTTCACTCTTTTATTCTCTCATCTTTGTCCTTTCTGATTATCTTCCTCTGTTAAATAAAATCTATCTGCTTTCGGTTTCTGGGATTTCCATTTTTGTGTTTGCTCCTTTTCCATCTTGTTAGGGTTTTTGTTCCTCTTTTTTGGCACTATAAATTAAACCCCCCAATTAATTGCCATTTATCACAATCAAACGAAACAGTCGTTAATTGGCGGTAAACCCGTCAAAGGATCATCAATTGACAATTCAAACAGTTCCGCCCTTCTCTCCCCTGTTTTTCTTCCTCCTTAATCGGGGGTTAGGGTTCCTCCTCACTTGATTGAATCAATGGCCTTTTGGTATCGCCTTCTCAGAGGATCATCTGACTTTGGATTCTTTGATTCAATCAGTTTCAACTGAACCCCCCACCACCACCACCACCAACAACAACCTTTCTTGACATCTAAAGCAATCCAAGCTGGTGTCAAATGGCGTCTTCAGATGTAGAAGTGGCTCCGTCTTCTTCTTCGCCTTTCGGCTGTGTACTCAAAGACCACAACCTTCGCGATCGCCGGCCATCAGCCGCCCCACCTGCCGCCTCCAAATGTCAACCGAATCTGCAGAAAACCCTCAAGGAGCTTGTCAGAGAGCACCTCCGCTCCTCCATCTCTCCCTCCAATGAGAACTCCAACTCCAACCAACCTTCCTCCAAAGCCAGGCCGTCATTGCCAAAGGGCCGGTGGCAGATCAAGCGGCAGGATCACAAGGCCGAGTCGAATCCCAACTCCGGTTCCTTGAAACCCCTCAATTTCAGCAGAGACCCCTCCCCAGCCCCCTCCGATTCCTCAATTTCCGGCCTTGTTCAGAAATGGAGAGGATTAGAGACCTCTGATCCTAAGCAGCTTCTTCCCAATGCACCCACCTCCGATGTGGTCATTGCTAGCAGGAGTAATTCGCAAGGCTCCGACAATGATTCCACAAGCGATTGGGAATCCGATCAAGCTCCGCCAAGCGGAGACAAGGAGAAGATCCGAGTGGTTGACATTATAAGGAAGCTGCCATTAAAGGCTGGGGTTCTTGAGTGTGGGGAGGGGCCTGCCCTCTTCTCTCCCCGGATCCGAGGCCGGCAAGCCGTGGCGGATTTGTTTGCCAGGATGGCTCGGGACCGGTATGGTGAGGTTGAGGCGCTCGCTGAGCTTCACACTGTGTCCAAGTTCCCCAAACGAGGCCGAATTCAGGTGAATAAACTGACTCTGTGGAACTATCTGGATGTTAGAAATCTCAAATCTCATGTTTTTGTCTGTCATTTTGCAGTCATTGCAGAAGATGAGGCTCTTGACACGCGAGGCTTCGGCGTATAACTACCGGCAATATCAAGAGCCTAGAGTATACGAATCGAGCAAATCCACCCGACAAAGGGTCTCTTCTGTGAAAAGCTTGAGGTGAATTTTGTGTCTTCAAAATGTCTGTTCATTCAATTTGATTTCATCAAGTGTCATTGGATTGAATAGAATGCACTGAATGAATGATCGGTTCGATATTAGGAGGAGATTTAACACAGCAGCAGCTGAGCAGAAGAATGATTCTGCTAACAAAGCAAAGAGTAAAATGGAGGATTCAAGCAGCAATTTGGCTGTGGAGAAGGCTTCTACCTCAAATCCGCAATCCGACATAGCAGAAGCAAGCAATGACAAGGATTTAGGCCGGATCAACGATGAGAAGGCATCCACCTCAAATCCGCCACTGGATGTAGCAGAAGGAAGGAGTGACAACTGTCAAGAGGAGTTGAGTTTAGGCCGGATCAATGACGAAACATCTGAGCCTAACCATCAGGAGGAGAATGGCGTAGAGCAGCTCAGTACGACAGGAACGAAAGAGACTAGAAACAATGAACAGGAAGAAGTAGAGGTCCTCAATGCGACAGCGAGATCAGAGAGCGAAAAACATCAGGATGAAGAGAAAGGAAACTTGGAGACAGAAAGCAGCAGTGTTGAATCAACAGAAGTGGTGCTGCAGGGTACGGCATTGCAAGAAGAGACCGGAGATCTTCCACGAGAAATCCCTTCTTCAAATGGCAGTGATGAGGAAGCTATTGAATCTGGTTCACACGAAAGGGCGGATACATTGTCCAACAATGAGTGGGAGGAGTACTATGAAGATGATTTCTTCGAATCCAATCCTGATTGGATCCATGACATCTCGAGGCCTCGTGGTTACTGGGAAAGTAAAAGGCGGTGCAGGTACGAAGAGATACTTGAGAGCTCACCTAATAATGAAATCCGACAACTCATTGAGAGGTAAGCATTCATAGAATCTTGAATGTACAATTGTATCTGTTCAGTTATCACTCATTGAATGACTAATGTTGGGGCCATTATTCATGTATGCAGAGGAAGTGTGTCAGCTGTTCTTACAAGTGATTTTCGGGATAGAATGGATCAACTGATGATATCTAGCGTGCAGTTACAAATGCATCCGATATCTCGTGAAGATGAAGACCGGACTATGGTGGCTGTCTTACACAGCCAAAAGCAGTCGTTGAGAGGCAGCTTGGAAGGAGAGGAAGAACAAAATCAAGGCCATGAATACCGGCCTATTGTTACAGGCGATTTTCGGGATAGAATGGATAAACTGATGATGTCTAGGGTGCAATTGCAAATGCAACCGATATCTCGTGAAGATGGAGACCAAAAGCAATCATTGAGTGGTAGCTCGGAAGAAGAGGAAGAACAAAATCAAGACGATGATGAACACCGCCCTGTAGAGGAACAACTAGTAATGTATGGTCAGGAGAGTAGAGAAGTCGAACCCATACAAGAAGAAGCTATTAGAGAGGAAGACACAGATGAAAATGAAGACAACATAGAGGAAGACGACGATGATGAACAAAGCTTGAGCTACTACCGTGAACAAACTCCATTGTTGGAGCTTCCTTGGAGTAGCTACCAAGACCAAGATAGCGATGATTTTGAGCCAATAGAATCAACAGCTCATCATCAAGAATCGTTCATCACTAACTCCTACGATCATGGCAGTCAAGTAGGCGCTTCCATCACAAACGGATCTATAACGGTAAGATCATATAGGAAATTTCCAACTGCAAATTGATGAAAACTTCAGCCTTTTAACTGTATGGTTGTTGATTCTTCACAGGAAATGGAATTAATTTATGATATAAGAGCACATATGCAGCAAATGTACCGCGAGATGTCAGAGCTGCGTAAAGCAGTAAGCAGCTGTGTGGAGATACAGTCGAAATTGCAAAGCTCTATTAGAGAAGAGGTTTCAGCAGCTATAAGAGAAGAGGTTTCAGCAGCTATAAGCCATCTAAGTAAATAAACCCTCTACCAGATTTTAACCAGTTGACCTTAATCAAGACATCAGAGTTTTCATGAAGGTAATAAGTTGGTTTCTTGGTTGCACAGGTTCAGAAAACTCAGAAGGGAATGAACCGAAAAGGAAGGCGAGGAAGGGATCATGCTGCATTTGCCGCGAAAAGAAGGCTGACTCAGTTTTGTACAGGTAATGATTCATAAAGGAACTTCTGAAGTGTTTTTTGGCATTGTTGGTGCTGATAAAAGATGCAATTTTTTTGGGATCAGACCTTTAAAAATATGAATGAATGTTGCAGATGCGGGCACATGTGCACTTGCTTCGAGTGTGGATCCGAATTGCAATGGAGTAGTGGGAAATGTCCAATTTGCTGGGCTCAGATAGCAGATGTGGTTCGAGTGTGTACCGATTACTACTGACACTTACACGGAAACGAGTTCTCGCTCTTAGAGGACCTTCTTTATCTTGTACATGATGAAATTTTTCTGACTCAACAACACAACACAACATTCACTCTATGAATAAAGAGACACTTTAACTTACTGATTCATTCTTTGTCCTTCTTAACTCGGAAGTCGTCCTTGGAATCGTCATCCTCCCTGCATTCAGATGAAGGAAGAGAGATTATATACTTGCATTTTGTTATTTCTACTCAATCAGTCTCTTTTGAGTGATGTAAATGGAATAGGTATTTTTGACATCAATGAGTTTTATTTATTGCAATGGAGAATTCCATCTCCATTTGTATCCATCTGATATCTATTCAAACAGAAATCTTTACATTCATTTGAAGTGTTCACAATCTTACTCTGATTAATAGACCTTAGTAAACTAAACAAACATGATGAGTATAAAACATCGTATCTTTAATTCGTCGGCCTCTCGAGCTTCAGGTTTGTTTGAACTTGATTAGAAGAGAAAAATACCTTTTTTAGGTTTGGTTTAGCAAATGGCTCAAAAAGGCAAATTATTTGATCTGAAAACTAACAATTAAGTTGAATCGATATAAATCCGATCCAGAAATATGATGAAAGAGTGCATATAGATGCAGCTATTAGTGTTTGAGTAAGTTGTGAAGCGCCTTGTCGAACCTATCGACAGCATCCTTGGGCAAGTTCATCGACAACAGCTTCACTTCCTCACCCTTCTCATTCCTAAACAAGGTTATACATCCAAAAATATGAGGCCGTATAGTATTGACAGCTGGACCGCCATAGGTGGGGTTTCCCCAACCAAAATCCAGATTCAAGAACCCACTGCGCGATACGTCGCTGATCAAGCACGTATGTGTCTCGAGTTTGAGGCGAAGGATCCTTGAAATCCCGGGAGCAATTGATGACTTCTTGTAGTCCTCCGTCGCGGTACCTTTGGCCTTCTTCACTTGCTCCACAGTGTAAGTGTAGCCGCAACCGAGGGGGTCGTCGGAGGCTATTTTGCCAGCCTGGGAGGCGGCCGTTGCTATAGTGGATGCGTTTCCGTAGTAGCCTGCGGGAAGCGGAGGCCTTAACACAGGCCGAGCATTGAATATGAATGCCAAGAGTACTTGTTCTTCGGGTCCGAACTCAAGGGCGATGGTTCGGCAGCGCCAGAGAGCGGCAGCAATTAGCTCGAAGCTGGTTGTCGAGCCTCGGAGGTGCTCTGGGATGCGGCCACGGAGGGTGGCCATGTCTCTGGGATTGAAGACTATGGTGCGAGGAACCAAGTCGCTGGGGATTGTAATGGGGCCTCTAGGGCGGTTGAGTGCGTTTGTTATCTCTTCATGTAAAGGGTCGTGTGAGTTAACGTTGAGAAGGCCGCGTTGCCACACGGGGAGGATCGACGGCGTGGAGGAGCCGCGCGCAAACTCTGTGATGGCGGTTAAGAATTGGATTATGCCCGCTGCGTCGCTCATTACGTGGTTGAATTTCAAAGCAAGTATGAATCCTCCACACGACAACCGAGTGACCTGATCGATCAACACACTCAGATTAGGAAAGAAAACCCCAAAAGAAAATGAGTGAATTAGGTAAGTACTTGAATAGTGAGCATAGGACACCCAATCAGTCCCACACTGCAATCGAGGTCACCATAAAGGAGTTTGTCAAGGTAAGGGAAGGGTGGCACCAAAGGTTGCTCTCCAAGTTGTCCGAGACTAACATCGGCATCCGCCTCCACAAAAAGCACCCCCTCGGCGGTGCAGTCCACTGCCAACTTTTGGGCGGGTGATGGTCGGTCGCGCATCCTACCCGCCCATGGATAGTAATACACCAATGCCTCCGCTAATGCATTCTTGATCACCTTGGCGGGATCTTGTTTGTCATTCATGTTGGACACCGCCGGATAAAACATGATGAGTGGCAATTGAAGGCGCACCCCATGTAGCTTATCGACATCGGAGAGGAGCAGGAGTTTGTTTGGAGTAGGGCAGGATGGTCGCACTAGCTGTGGATCACTCCTCCTCACATCAAACTGCGCGAGAGTTGAGTTGAGTCGAATCGTGTTTAAAGCTGCCCTCTTTCCCCAAATGATTAGATTGCGGGATCGGGTTAAGAACATTGTCTTAGTCTTAGATATTATCGAAGATCGATCGATCCTTGATTAAACTTAAATCATTTATGGGGGTGCTGCCCATGCCACCCATATTTACACATACAGAAGATTAAATTAAGAAGATTATCCACGAAAATTTATTTCCCAAACTCTGAACTGTCTTGGATCGAAACTAGCTATAGACAATTAAGAAGCACATGGCCGGTGGTGGATTGACATTATAATATTGTAACGACTATTTGTATGCGCCGTGATACATGGATGGGCGCGCACTGAATACCACTACCATACAAATAATGCTACGGAAACTTTGAGACAATACAAACAAAGCAATCAGATATATTAAAAACGAAATCAGATCAAATCGAAATCACACCATAAACAAAGCAAGCCCTAAAAAGCAATCAACAGAAATCGAACAGCAACAAAGCAATTACCATTAATCGCACCAGAAATCGCAATCAAATCCAAATCACAATCGAACAGGAACAAAGCAATCACCAGAAATCGCACCTCTGGAAACAACCCCTACAATAGAGAAGAAGAAATGGCGGCATTAAATTAACCATGGGAGAAGTGCACACATTCAATTTTAGAGAAGAAATTTCTTCCCCTAAATTTACAGATTTTTGTTCACTTTTCATCACTTTCTCTATTTTGCAGATGTCTTTACAAAATCCGTTTGGGTGAAAAAAGAGTCTTTTTTTTTCTCTAAAATCCTTATTTTCTCTATTTTAGCACACCTGTTAGGGTTGCTCTTAATCATGGCTGTTTAGGCATCACTTTTGTCCCCGCACGGAGAATACATTATTACAACATTATAAATAATTTAGATAGATTTTAATAAATAAATAAAAAATAATAATATAAATTTCACCAAAAAAATAATATAGATATAAATAAAATTAGTTATAGATTATATATAATCTAAATATGTTTTATTTAGATTATCTCAAAATATAAACAAAACTCACCTTTATAAGGTAAAATGTTTTTTTTTCTAATATAACATCAATTGAATCTCATGTAATTTAATAGGTAACTGATTTTTAAAAATATTTAATTTTTTATTAAATATATATAATAGATTTATTATGTTAGTTTACTAAAATAGCTATACACTGATGGATTGTGGCTACGAAATATTTTTATAAATCATTTTAGGCTCAAAAAATAATATAGATATAAATAAAATAATAATTATTAAATAATTATATATATATATATATATATATATATATATATATATATATATATATATATATATATATATATATATATATATATATATATATATATATATATAAAAGGAGTGGTTCTGTTGTGCACACCTCTTAAAGTATATCTAGTGCACAAATTCTGGCCATTGATGGAGAGAAATGGAAGGCCAAGATTAAAATGAATTTTTGGATTTTTCTTTTTAATGTAGTGGGACCCACTTGTCCAAAAAAAATCCAACTTCTTTATTTTGTGCGTGTAACTCACCCCACCCCATTCTTGCTTTTTTTTGGAGAGTTTTTTTTAATACAAAAATGGTGGGACCCACCTTCAAAAGGCTGACCATTTTTTTAAACTTTTTCGGATATAATTTCGCTTTTTTTATTTTATTTTTTCGGACATGATTTCGCTGTTTTGAAAAAGTGGCCAATTCCATAGAATAATGTTTCAAATTCTACCGAATAATGTTATGTTATCTTTTTCTATTCAGCTCAGATCAAATGTTATCAATTCTACTGAATAATTTGTCGCATGCTACCGAATAATGTTTTTTTGTTCATCAATTTCAAATAAAATAAACCCGAAATCCCTAAACAATATTTACAATTTATATGAATAATGTTTCATATTTCACCGAATATTGTTTAATATTTCACCGAATAATGTAGCCGTGTAATTATACTTGTGCGATGAATGTTTTTTTTTTGTTCGTCAACCCAAAAACTCATATACCGACGAATAATAACTCGGATTTCACCGAATAATTGACCAACTCATTAACACTAGTCACAAAAATTCCACATATTCGTTTGAACAATTGATAAATAATCAATCAAATTAGGACTTAATTCGACCAAAAATCAATACATTTGTCTGAATAATTTATCGTTTTTCCCTAAATAATATCAAAAACTACGAAATACCAGTAGCAAGTAGGAAGCCACCAAATTTGTGTAGTGGAGGGGGCTTCCGGGGATCGCGACCAACCACCAAGTCCACATCCCCTCCTGTGAGGCAAAAGCGGAACCGCCATAGGCGCCCCCGTCGATTCCACGTCTGAACACCATCGTCCTACTCCTGGATCTCGCCGCCCCCACCTCCTTCAAGATCGCCTGCCGGTGTTGGATCTCGCCGCCATAGGCGCCCCCATCGGATGTAGTGAACCAGTGTTGGATCTCGCCCTTGTCCGGCCTCGTTCGACCATCGTCCGCCCTACAACACTGCTTCGCACTGCTCGGGACCTTCAGCAAAGAGAAATTGAATCACCGCACTGCTTCGCCTTCGTCCGCCCTCGTCCGGCCCTCGTCCGCCCTCCAGCACTGCTTCACACCGCTTGGAACCACCAGCAAAAAGAAATCGAAGCGCCGACAGCAAAGAGAAAGGGGAGACGAGAAGAGACGTTGCGAACCAGTCGATTTGCCTCTCCGCCTGGTGCCCCAGATTTGCCTTCGATTCGCCTCCGCCTCGCCTCCGATTTACCTCCACCTGGTGCGCCAGATTTGAAATTTCCTCCCTCTTTCAATGAGTCGCGAGCTCGCCGGAGATTGGACTCCTCTCTCTCACCTACTCCGCTCCGATTCGCCTCCGCGCTCGCCTACCTCCCCTCCGATTCTCTTCCGCCCGCCTCGTCTGGCACTCTGCGCCTCCTCTTTTCAATATCAAAGAAGAAGAAATCTAGGGTTGTTTACCAACACGCGCTTACTCCAAGCCGGGTTTAGAGTTTTAAATCAGTTTTTAACATTTTTTTTTTAAATCACAGTCCACGTGGTAGCATCTGGTCCCTTCATTCCATTTAGATCAAGGGTCTAGAATTATGCACAAAGTACATCCTAAGGGGTGTGCACTTTATACCCATTATATATATATATATATATATATATATATATATATATATATATATATATATATATATATATATATATATATAGATTTATCCTAGAATCAACCACAATGTGACACATATAAGATGATATGCATCGATTTTAGTATATGTATATTGTTATAACAGCGGCCGCGAAAATCGGCCACATATACAACATGGCTAAAACTGAACTTTCAGCCTGGTCACACGCTTATATACCAAAACTTGTTATGCTTAACTTTCAATATGAGAAATTTTTTCGTCTCATTTACATCTCTGAACACATAGTCAATTATTGATTACTCTATCTATTATAACTTTTTTTTTTTTTTTGATCTTAGTCCAGTTCGATCGACTCAGTCGCTCTACATCTGGATCGGGTACTGTATGACCCATTTAAGGGGTTGACCCTCCCACTCACAAGCGACTCCATATTATAACTAAAACACGTCATATTTATACACGTTTTTTTTAAAATGATAAAACTATATAAATATCAATTTTTTTTTTACATTTGTTTTTATACATTAGTATTAATTGCCCGTTGACAGGGTGAACAAACACCAGCGGGCAGAAACGCTCTGACTTCTCTCTAAGAGAAGTAGAGAGAGAAAATCCAAGGGCGGCCAGCCCGCCTCCGGCCACCTCTCCGTCAGAAACCCCCCGTTTGGGGCTCCAAATCCTGCTGAGCAGGTTCTAAACACCATCACTATACCACCCTTCTCCCACCCTTGGTGTTTCTCTTCGGAGCCACCACGCTCACCCACCTCCTCGGAGGCAGAGAACCGCCTCTTCGGAGGATGAAATCCACCTCTTCGGAGGCTAAAATCAACCTCTTCAGAGGTCAATACCTCTTCGGAGGATGAAAACCACCTCTTCGGAGGATGAAACTACCTCTTCGGAGGTCAAAAAATCAGTCTCATACCCGGGTTTTGTACCCTTTCACGACGGTCGCTGCCGATCTCAGATCTCCTTCCGCCTCCTCCCTCGGACCCCCTTTCATTTGGGATTAACCTCGCCATAGTCGTCTCCGGCTTCCTACTCCTCGGATAGTCCTTTTTTCTTGGGGCTTTTGCGGATTAGGGGTGGGTAATATCGAATCTAGATTCGCTCTCAACCAATTCGACTCACCTTGCCTTGATTTCGGTCTAGGGTGTTGATATCACGACCCTCTCTCTTCGGGTTCCCAGACCTCATCTTTCCTTCTCTGGGTTTGGCTTGAATCGCCCCCCTTTGCTGAACTTCGTGGGGTCGGAATTCGGGCTGTCGATCGCCTTGGATTTCTCCTCCGTTGGTTCTCGGTTGATCCTGTTATTCAGTCCCGGTCGACCCACCATTCGGCGCCTCTCATTTTGTTTTGGCCGGGTCACGGCGCCTCTGACAACCTCGCTCGCTTGCCCTCCATCATCTCCCGGTGTTGGTCGGCGGCGACGGCTTGAGATAAGGCGTCACCTATCCTTTGTTGATGTCGGTGTCTTTCTCCTTCCCTTTGGCCCATGGGCTGGGCTCAAATTGTGCTTTGGGCCCAATAGAAAGAAAAAAAATCGATTAATATATATTTTGTTATAGCTTTGTTTATAATTTTATATATATTAATTGAGTTTAAAATCTCATGGCGTTAAATCCCGCTCGATAGGGCATGTATTAAATCCCGTTAGGGTTGGCTAAAATCCCGATAGGGTTCCTGGTGCTATTTTCAGGCGGTGTGAGACTTTGCTTTGGCGTGACTGAGCTTTCTTCTCCGATTGATGGGGTTCTGGCCGATTGGAGTCGGGACAGGCTGGGGTCGTGGTAGTGTGTATCGAGGCGTCTCCATATTTCGGGAAAGCTATTTCCTTGGAGGTTCGTCTTCACTGCCCACATGTGACTCCTGATGTACCGCTGGCTTACGGTGCTACTTCAGAGTAGTGCTTGGCTTCGTCCGTAGTCTACGTCCTCCTCTCGTTTGGTTTAGCTGTGTTTAGTTTCGCTTTGTAGAGTGTTCTTGCTTGTTTTTGCACCGTATATGTATTTTATGCTTGTTCAGACGGTTATCCGTCTGCCGACTTGTCGGCCTATCGAGGTTCAGATATGTCTGACCTCGAATTTTTACCTAATCAAAAAAAATAAAATAAAAAATTATACATTATTAATTACTTCCTCTACTAATTAAAGTGTAGTAGTGTACAACAGATAACAGGATAAAGCTAAGAAGCTTAAAAACTTAAAATAGCAAAGGTAGAGCATACAAGCACAAGACTAAATGATCTGTAAATATCAAAATCATGGAAATCGAAGATTGCATGAGGACTTGCTGCATCTGTTGAATTTTATCAGTATCACCAACAGATGGTTACTTGAGCTCCATATCCATGTTTTCTTCCTCATTTCCCTTCTTCATATTGTCTAACAATCCCATCCTAGCAAAACCAGTGACATATCTTGATGAGCAATCAATTCCTGTCCATCACTGCCTTCTTGGTTTAAAGCAAAAGATGCAGCAGGAGTCTGGGTTTCAACAATCAACATCATTAGGATCAATTAGAAATTCTGGTGGTGATTTCTCTTGTTCCTCAATTCAAATGCTGCCT
Organism: Persicaria tinctoria; assembly: GCA_037127255.1. Taxonomy (NCBI): domain Eukaryota; kingdom Viridiplantae; phylum Streptophyta; class Magnoliopsida; order Caryophyllales; family Polygonaceae; genus Persicaria; species Persicaria tinctoria. The sequence continues at coordinate 1,250,695 of JBANSL010000005.1, read as the reverse complement.
CAAATGAATCTTTTGATTGCTTCATGATCTTCTTTCTTTACAACATAAATAAATCCACTCATCTACCCCAAAACATTCAAGCCAAAGTGGTAAAACTGATACAATTTTGGATGAAAATATGAACCCTCCGTTTGTTTTTTTGGTAGGGAAAGGTAATGATTATCCTTATGAATATAGTCCATATTGAAGTTAAGATTCATTAATCACTATTCTAATCATTACCCCTCTTCTCCCATTTTTCATAAAAATTTGTTACCCTTCTATTCCCTAATTTGAAGGAGGGTAACTAATATCTCTAGGATGAGCTAATAATCTGTCATGACACGTGGAGTGCTAAACTCTTCCGTTTCATGTATGGATTGAAGCTTTGGTTTAATAAAGTTGTGAGATTTCTATTCTTGTTCTATTCCTATTGATTCGTATTTGATTCTTTTGCGAATATTGTTGATTTTTTCTAGTCTGTACAACTAGTTGAGATTATTGCTAGGATTTTGTAGATTCCTCGTAGCGAACGTTAATCCATAGTAGCAATCATGCATTTTTAGGATTCGTAGGACTAAATTGGTGTGTAGAGAATCAATTATATGTTAAATGTTGACTTGTAGCTTGGTGTTACATGTATCCTAGTTAATCCTTAATCTTAATGCTACTATTAGGTTGAATCTTGACCGTGTTAGGGTTATCTAATTAGTAAG